>LR990061.1:2952025-5385770 GCA_905147135.1 Blastobasis lacticolella
GTATCGACCTCCAGTCTCCGGGGGGAGTACTGTAGCGACATCTATCGCTCCACTAGGGAAACCCAACGATACTCACATTACGAGTACACGAACTCAAGGTTGGCAAGCACCCGCACATAGATGGCGCTAACCGTCCTGCATCACGCTAGAGAAATGTGCCAACGTCCACGGCATATATACAACTTCCGACAATCAACTGTCGGACCCTTGGTCCCCTGGTCACAACACCCGGCCAGGTGGGTAATTACCCTTTTCTACCATCTCACCATCTTCGCTTGCCAACATTGGCGGCTATATTATCCTGCACCGCCAAAGATTGTTATTTATTTATTTATTTAGGTTATAGACGAGCAGCATTGTTGCTGATGTGTCTATATCACACAGTGTTGAAAGTTATTTTAAATCAAGTAGAGACAGTTTGTTTGACTTCAACCACTCGTCCAATCTGTTCTTGAAGGAATTCACTGACACAGCTGTCGCAACATTTTGTGGTAATTTGTTCCAGTTTGATACCACTCTGTTAGAGAAGAAGTGATGTGCAGTATTGGTGTTGGATGGCGCGCGTTCTAATTGCATTTCGTGACCTCTGTGCGACTTGCAGCCCTTTTTTGTAATAAACATTTCATGAATGTACTGGTATGATAAAATCTTATACGTTTCAATGAGATCACCGCGCTGCCGTCTTTCTTCCAGAGTAGTGAGGCGCAGTATGCGAAGTCTTTCTTCATAGGATTTGCGACGTAGGCCAGTCGGTATTTTAGTAGCTCTTCTTTGAACACTTTCTAGAAGATTGATGTCCTTTCGAAAGTACGGGCTCCACACCAAGAATCCATATTCCAGAAGCGGGCTTATGTAGGTCTTGTATATTTTGAGGAACATATCTATTGTAATTGTTTGGAAGGATCTTCTTATCATGTAAACAAATGAGTTGGCCTTCTTCACTATGCTGGATATGTGATCCTCTCATTTCAGATTATGTGTCACTATGTGTCACCCAAGTCCTTCTGGGATGTTACTGGTTGCACTGTAGTCCCCTCTATTTAATACCTCATACCAGGGTTATTTGCACCCAAGTGTAGAACACTGCACTTCGAATGATTAAGGCTGATGATCCAATCCTTTGCCCAATGTTGAATGCGATCGAGGTCATGCTGTAGCTGCCCAGAGCTGACGAGTGGGTTACTAAAGAACTTGCCATCATCGGCAAAGAATTCAGATTGCGATTCAATGCATTCAATCAGATCCGTTATATAGATGCCGAATAGATGAGCTGAGAGTACTGAACCCTGCGGTACTCCACTTAATACCTGCCTTCGCTGGGATAGGGAGCTACCAATTCGTACTTGGAACGTTCTGTCTTTGAGGAAGTTTTTAATCCAAGCGAGCAAGGGGCCTCTTATTCCGAAGTGATCTAGTTTCATCAACAGCCGCTGGTGAGGCACCCTGTCGAAGGCGCGCTGGAAGTCCAGGTATATGACATCTACTGGATTCCTATTATCTATTTCTGTTGACCACCAATGTACACAGGACAGCAGATTAGTAACAGTTGACCTTTACTTAACAAAACCATGTTGTTTGGTGGATAATATGCACTCTTGACTGAGGAATAATAACAACCGTTCACTGATTATTCTCTCCATAACTTTCACCGGATTACTTGTAAGGCTGACTGGTCTAAAGTTTTCTAACCGAGTTTTGTCCCCCTTTTTATAAATTGGCGTAACAATAGCGTGCTTCCAGTCTTGAGGTACACAGCCACTGCGGAACGATTCATTCATCAGCACCGACAATACCGGTGACAGAGTCTTAATACAGTTTTTAAGAATACAGCTTGGAATTTGATCCGGCCCAGGGGCTGATGTCGGATTCATTACGGATATGGCTTTTTCCTCGTCAGCTACAGTGAAATTTATTTCACTTAGGCTATTCTCTACTCGCACCCCTTTAAGCAGATCCGCATGAGGCTGTAATACTGACTCCCTAGAGTATGCTTTTTGAAACTCCTCCGCAAAACAATTGGCAATATCAATAGGGTTGGTAACTAGGTCACCATTCTGATTTTTTATCGCTGGGGGAATACCTACTTTGGATGTGATCGACTGCCTTATGTGAGAGTAAAAGGCTTTACTCCCAAAATCCAGTAGTTTTTTCTCATACATGCTGCGACGTTTCCTTGTCAGTGCAACACATTCGTTATTAATCGCTCTATATTTTGAGTATTGTTCCTTTATTCTAGATGTTCGATACTTGTCCCAACAAACTTTTTTCTCTTTGACTAGTCTCATAACACTGTCATCAATCCAGTTATTAACGTATATTTGTGTGTCTGTCCACAGTTCGTGACCGAATCAAGCGTGACGAGGAGTTGAACAAGACCCTTCGGGACGCGGAACAGAACCTGTCCAGCGGCGGGAGCTACTACGAAGCCAGCGGAGGCGACGGTGATTATTGTTGCCCCTACGGGCAACAACTGTTGCCATCGGGCGGCAGTTGTTACCTTTGAGCGTAGCTGGCGATTAGCCATTTTGTATAAATATGGCTTTGTACATTGAGGCATAAAATGTCCGCTAAAAAATAGCTCGTAACATATAATGGCTATGCGGCGTTTAGTAGTGTGTTTAATAATTTATTCTATTTATTTTTTTATTCGTTGACAAATTCACACAGCGCCATCTAGCCACAAACTAAGCAAAGCATGTGCTATGGGTGCTAGATAACTGATAAACGACATAAATACTTTTAAATACATACTTATTATACATAGAACACCCAGACCCGTAACAAAAATTAAAATTCATCATTTTAATTTCTGCCCGGCTGGGAATCGAACTCGGGACCTCTTGCGTGGCAGACCGGTGTTGACCACTGAACCAGTCAGGTCGTCAATTTCAAGTACATTAAAATAATAATCTTGGCGCTTATGACACGGTTGTGCCATTGCGCGCGAGGGCCCAGGGTCCGCCCTGACCATGATCAGGGATTTGGCAGATCAAGTAATTACAGTAGAGCGACTGCCATCTGACCTCCATGTTAACAGGGGAAACTGATCACATTTGATCATGGTTACAGTCGCCTGAATGTGCACGTTTCCTCACAATGTTTTCCCTTGTCGTAGTGCGCTGTCCTAATTGGCAATGGTAGTGCGACCATGGTCGTACGACGGACGTCGCCCGACCAATAGGAGACCTTAAAACCGCCCGTCGCACTAACGTTGCTAATGAGGACAATGCCTAAGAGCATCAGTTAGTAATCAACAAATGAACATAACTCAGAATATACATGGCGGCAGTGATCGGCAGGATCGAACCCTGGACCTCTCGCTTACTAGGCCACCGACACGCTCCTATTTCAATAATTACGAGTACCTATTTGTTAAAAAGCGCCTGCTAATATATTTTAGCAATACAATTTTTTTGTAAAATTGCTCGGTAGATTGTGCAGGCGGAAACTCTCGAGATTAATTACTATTATATCCTTTCCAAGAACATTATTCCTCTCGCTCCTATAACCTACATACATCATACTAATATTATGAAGAGGAAAAGTTTGCATGTTTTTCTTCTTCTTCTTCTTCTTCTTTGACTTGACTATTTTCTGAGTTATGCACATCAGTTGATCACTAACCGATATCCTTACCTTACGGTACGGTAATAAGTAAAATGTTTAATACGCAAAATAACAATGCTGATCGATTTGACTTGACAGTTTATTTTGATACCGACTGTCCTATTGCTATCTTACGTCTCTCTTATCTTATCTTATTGTCTATCTTACGATGATAATAAGTACATTCACTTCGAGACCAGAAGTAAAGTCACTCAGGCTTACACATCTATGTACAGCAGTGGTCCTCCAGGAGAGACGACAACGATGATAATCCTTTTTCTATCGGATTTCCAGATAATGTCCTAGTAGTGCCTCTGAAGATGCGCGTGAACGGAGTACTGGAGACCATCCAGCAGAAGGTCGTCAGCTACGACTGTTACCAGGCATTGAAACAGGAGATGAAGGATTCCAAAGAGACCCTCGAGATTTTGAAGCAGAAGGTGATTTGATTTTGGTTCACGCTTGATTCTTGCAGGACAATAAGGAGAACCTTGATGTTACAACCCTTTTTTAGAATTATGTTCCGGGTTTCCTACTGCGTACTTTTGTTTACTGGTAGCCCGATGCAACTGCGTTGGAATATCGGGCAACTCGTAAACTCAGGTACGCAGTAGAAAACCCGGATTATACATTTAAAATGTGTGATAAGAACAGCGTCTAAGGTCGTTTGTCCACCGCCACGGCGTCGAAGAAGTGATGCATTTACTATGACCGCTTGTCCACCGCACGCGTCTCCACGAACGTGGAGCGCCGTCATCCCATCCGCCGAATATAGGTGTAGTTCAACGCTATCCCTAGAACTTGCCTTGCTTGATGATTGTGACGGGCTGATGTGCTAGCAATACAAACAACGTTTGAATTTGCCTACATTTGCATTTATCTTTACTTGAAACTGAAATGCATGAACCGTAGCTGCTATGAGCGACATACCCTTTCCATCGGAGAGGTTAGGCATTTGTCATTGCATTGTC
Source organism: Blastobasis lacticolella (assembly GCA_905147135.1). NCBI lineage: Eukaryota > Metazoa > Arthropoda > Insecta > Lepidoptera > Blastobasidae > Blastobasis > Blastobasis lacticolella. The sequence continues at coordinate 2,956,603 of LR990061.1, forward strand.
AAACTAACTAGACCTACTCCTGCTCCCAGGTGGAGCACCTGGACAGCCTGATAAAGCTGAAAGAGGAGAGGATAGAGGAGCTGCAGCGCCAGCTGGAGCGCAAGCAGGCGCGCCGGAAGGAGGTGGAGATCGTGCAGAGCTGCATCGATGCGCCCTTCGACGAAGTGCCACCACCTGGGCTCCCGGCTGAGATGGTCAGCTTGGCTAGCAAGGCGGGCCTCCTTAGCAAGACGGTCTCCCTGGCCCCCAGCCTCCTCAGCAAGACCCAGTCCCTGAAAGACATAGAGTCCAATGCCAAGGTAAAGGAAATTCCTTAGTACGACATCACGCCTTTTTTTTACTGCGAACATAAATAATAATACACAATCCTTATACGCTCAAACACACGTGTACACACACACATACAAAACCACACACGCAACACTCGCACACTGTCACAGAACAATTAGGTTAAGGTAAGTTATTTTAAATAGTGCATTCTACATTAGTATTGATATGAAAGTTTAGATATTATGTCGGAGATGGTAATAGTAAGGATTCATAAATGAAGTGGAAACGGAGCGTGAAATGGCGCGCCATCTAGCAGCGATCGGCCCACGGCCCAGAATATGACGTCATCGACTTTGTTCTAACTACGCTGCTAGGTGGCGCGCCGATCGAAGCTCTGTTTCCGCTTCATTTATGTGTCCTTACTATTGACCGTCTATGAATCTTTAAATAAGACTCCAATCACTGTTGTGTTATGGAAATTATAAGAAAGAAAATAATAAAATTTAATTTTAATTTTCAAGATCAAAGCCACGGACTCCAGGACCCCAATCCCAAAAGAAATCTCCAGCTGCAAGGCCACACCCAAACCCAGCATGGCGGACGTCTGCCGATCCGAGCTGATGGACATAGAGTCGCTGGACGACATCAACAGAGTCAAGTCTGACGTCTTCAAGGAGGCCGAATTCATGGACGGAGACACCGAGGAGTTCATCGACAGTGAACCGGGTGTGGTCACCATCGAGGAAACCATAAGCAACGAGCTAAAAGATATTGTTAAGCCAATAGAAACGCAACAAGAGTAATTAGGTGCCGTATGTTAGGTTAGTTGTCTGATTTGTACAGTTGTGGATATAAATACGATTTAATCATTAATTACGATTAAGTCCGTTTTCACTGAACATAAGAATCGTCTAATTCCGATGGCCGAATAGTTAGGAATTGCTTAAGACGAAAATACGTTTCACCAATCGCTAGGAAATAACTATCGCCGCTAGACAATGTGTAAAGTTAGGAAGTCGATTAGACGGTGCTTAGTCCTTAGGCATCGCCGAAAATGACAGATGCGCTCGGTTTCGAACAGCAAACTTATCTGACCCGGTGGCCAAAACTGGAACTAAGTTTTGCCATTTCGAAATGTCATTTTGCTGTCAACAACAGCGACGCCGCACTGTTCTTGGGGCTTACCATGATCTCTATAGTAGAACCTTATGTGACAAGTGCTGTCTCGTCCTAAGCAGAGTAGTTCTGTTTAGGTCCTGCTATACGAGCTCATGGTAAGCTCCCTGATAAGTTTGTAGCACTCAAGTTTACCAACATTACAGTGCGAATCGATAGATAAATATTTCCTAGAGGTTTGTGAAATAGGCCAATTGGCTAAGGTCATTCCTAAAGATAAGAGTTTCCTAGTTAGGTAATGATTTTCGAGTTTAGTGAAAACGGGTATTAGTAACACAGATTGCATTCGTATATCCAGTCGGATATCTGGGTGTGTTGTCGATTGTAGTTTTGTCTCTGATGTGACTCGGAGTAGGTTACAGATTTATTTTGAGATACAAATACAAACATTGGTCTTGAGCGTACTAAAAAAAAGCGCAAATTATATAAAAGAAAATGTAACTGTTAGAACGTAAAGGGGTAAATACTTAGGGCCAATGATGGGGTTTCTTGTAGATAGGGAGAGCTTTTTGGACAAATTTAAATTTTCTAGTCAGCACTTTACGCAATAATAAATGTAAATTAGGATTTAAACACCAGGTTATTTCAATGTTTTTAAGTTTTTAGATTATTACATACTATTGATTTAGAAATAAAATATTATGAAAGTTGGATGAGTTTTTTGTGCACCAGCAAAGTGCGTGGTCTTTAAAGTTACATACATAAGGTGAAGGAGATATAAAAAAATGTTTTCTGTTGTGTACCCTACCTACATACTGTTTTTCTCCACTCCAACTCGGAACTCCAGCCTAACGCTTCTTCGATGTTTGTACAAAAGCAAGCAATGTCTTTTCTAATGTTGACGAAGTGGGTAATCCTACATAGAAAAGACATCAACGGGGGCTCATTAGCTATCCAACGTAGAAAAGATATAAATCCAGGTTCATTCATTGATGTATTTTCTACGCAACAGCGTAGAAAATACATCAACGCGGGCTAATTAGCTCAGTCGGGGTGGGGTAGGGATAGAGATTGGGTAGGATAGGTCGGACGCCACGGGAACGAAGTCGCGCAAGTTCAAAATAAATTACAACATATAAATGAAAATTATAATTGTTTATTAGTCATAATTGTACCTTGGTTACAATATTATTACAGTTAGTAGTAGTACAATGATGCAATCGAATTAGTTATTACACAAACGCTCAGCATTTCCATATTATCTACTTCTACCGCCAAGCAACAATGCTTGCATTGTGAGTAAAGGATAATGTAGTCAGCGCAAGCTGGACTAGAAATATATAAGGGCTGTCAAAAGGGATCTATAATGCTATTGCCATTAACATTACATTTCAAAATGGCTACATTTAGTTCAACTTTGTGGCACTGATACCGTTCAACATCATCATATCAGCCGGAAGACGCCCATTGCTGGGCATAGGCCTCCCCCAGAGATCTCCACAGAGGCCGGTCTGGTGCCTTCCTTAACCAGCTGGTAACTGCGATCTTTACTAGGTTGTCGGTCCACCTTGTGGAACGCCTACCCACGCAGCGTCTTCGTGGTCGCCATTCGAGAACTTTCCTGCCCCATCGGCCATCTGTTCTGCCATTTAAGCTTGGCAACCCTTCGGGCTATATCGGTGACCTTAGTTTGCTTGCGAATTTAATCATTCCTGATTCGATCGCGCAGGGAGACTCCGAGCATACTATACTGTTAATGTTTTATAATACTAAAAAAATCTGCAATTAGGCGGACCCTAATATACCTGGTCCTGGTCAGGGTTTTACCTCAACTATCCTCACGCAATCATCAACCATTACAAACTCTTTGCTGAGACTTTAAAACATACTCATAGGTACCAACTTTCTCCCACGCACACTAAGGTTGTGGAATAAACTACCTGGAGAGGTTTTTACTGGAATACTCCCAAGTACAACATGGAGTTCTTCAAGAAAGGAGTGAAACGGTTTTAACGGGGTCGGCTCCGCGTATGTGATGCCCGTGGTATTGCAAACGTCCATTCGTTTTATGATCTGCTGTGTCCTCTTATCCACTGCAGCGTTACAGGATTGGTTTTACATACCTCATTTAGGCTTTGGTGAAACTCGAGGATGAGTCGCGTGGTAATTATCTGCTTGTCAAGGGCCTTAAGGACTCCTTGACTATCTGTCAAAATTCGAATTGGCTTTGAATTGGATTCGGCATCCAGTATAACGTGAGTGGCTTTAATAATTCCCATGCATTCAGCTGGAAGACAGTGGTGTACTTGCCAAGCGAGGTGCTTATTTCTATGCCCAAATCCTTCGAGAAAACTCCACATCCACTGCCTGATTTTGTCTTAGACCCATCAAAGAGTTTCACTTCATCTGCTGGTGGACCCTCCTGGTCTTCCCTCAACGGGTCCTCCTGCAGTTGAATCTTGTATTATTTTTATAGTTTGTATTTGGTTTGGAATACTATCGTTGATAGCTTCTAGTATAGGTTCCTTCTGTATTGCTTCTTGAATAAGAAGGGTCACTGTCAGGTCATTCTTCTGTATTCTGCGATTCCAGCCACCTTCAACCGCTGTCCGAAAGTGACCGTGGCTCGAACGTGTGCGCATTGACGTCCAAGGCACACACATCTAACAAAAAAACCGCTGTCGGACAACGATCGTGGTACGAATACAGGTGTGTTTACGTCGAAAGCTTTCCACAATATTTGTTCGGTTCTTCTGCAGTTTGATATTAGAATAGAAACAACATCCAAAAATTATGAACTAAATAAATATAAAAACTTAATTACCTAACTAAAATTAAATTAAAACTAAATAAATATAAAAACTAAATTCATCATCATCATCATCACAGCCCATAACAGTCCACTGCAGGACTTCGGGCCTCTCCCACGAAAGGGGAGGTCATTGCCATAATCTCCACGCTTGGCAGGCGGGTTGGAGATTATCTAAACTAAAACTAAAATTAAATTAATTAAATTAAAACTAAATAAGTATAAAAACTTTATATCTTTTTGTACCACCAAGGTGGCAAACAAGCTTACGGCCCGCCTGATGGTAAGCAGTCACCGCAGCCTATGGACGTTTGCAATACCAGGGGCATCACCCACGCGTTGCCGACCCCGTAAAACCTTTTAACCCCTTTCTTGAAGAACTCCATGTTGTACTCTCCAGGGAAAACCTCTCCAGTTAGTTGATTCCACAACCTTAGTGTGCGTGGGAGAAAGTTATATTGGAACCGCACAGTTCGCGACCAATTTAGCTCCAAGGTGTGAGGATGAACTCCCTGTCGGTGGCAACTGGTGCGATGATAGAATGTAGCTGTAGGCGTCGTGTCAAACAGTTCTGTAGAACAAACACCGTTGTACAAGCGGTAGAACACACGAAGGCAGGCGAAGTCCCTCCGCTGTCTCAGCGGCTCAATACCACTTGTGAGCATGGTATCATCGACATTCTCACAGCGCGCTTTTGGATCGAGTCACAAGGACCAAGCTGATATGCCGGTGCTCCCGCCCATAGATGGGAGCAATACTCCAAATGGGGTCTGACTTGAGCCTTGTATAGGAGAAGTCGTTGCCCCGGCGTGAAGAATTGCTTTGATCTGTTAAGCACACCCAGCTTTTTAGATGCGAGCTTGACCTTAATTATCTAACTAAAATTAAATTTACCTACAACTTATATCTAAAAATATATGTACAAATGATTAATCTATATATATATATATATTACTATGTATGTTTTGAATAAATGAATTTTTTAAAGATCTGCCACTGTTGGGAATGTAGCCCATAAGGTTGGCTGCATTTCCCCGCTCGCGCTGGATGGCTATCCCTACCTTGACCGAGGAATGAGCCAGCCCTGTGTTCACCAGTGGACCAACTAGTTCTCTTTTTAGGGAATAGCTTTTTGCTTAGAAGCCCAGGGTCTGTCTGTTTGTACAGGCTAATGTTCGGTACTACAGGACAGACAGGACTATTAAGCCTAGGAAACATATGGTGTATAAATGAATTTGGAAACTGGAACAACTAATGTAGAACTATAATAGACCAGCTAAAATATAAGAAATATAGAAATGCAAGGAACATATTTTGATGGCGTTTTCACAGTTTGATAGTTAGGGTTCGCAACTTAAAATCAAGGCCATGTTTCATCTAATTCGGTTGGGTGGAACCAGATATACAGTTTGATCAGCTTTCATACCTTAGGAAGGTCATTTAAAATGGTTGCTCGGGAAAAAGATACAACTGCCCTAAAAACGATTTCCACGCTGGCGAAGTCGCGGGCAAAGTGGCAGGGCACATAGCGCGAAGAACAGATGGCCGTTGGGGCTGTAAAGTACTCGTGTGGCGACCACGTACCCGAAGACGCAGAGTGAGTAGGCCAGGCCTCTCATAAGGTGGACCGACGACCTGGCAAAGATCGCAGGTACTAGCTGGAAGCGGAAGGCACAAGACCGGCCTTTGTGGAGATCTCTTGGGGAAGTCTATGCCTAGCAGTAGGCGTCTTTCTGCTGATATGATGATGATGAAATAAAGTGACGAAAGATTAAACCAATATTACCTAACCTTACCTTGCAATTTACCTACTCACAAGTGACATCTGCTTTGTTTATTTGTATATTTACGTTACGTTGCAGTTTAAATGTTGAGGTTACACTAAACACCACAGCACTAAAAGTAATATCACTAAATACACAGTGGATTTAATAATGTCATTATACATTTAGGCCGTGTGGTATCCGTCAGAGTAGAATAGCACCAACCCCATACACTCGTGAGTGTCGTACAAGGCGACTAATGTTTTCGAGGCAAATTATCTAGTCTCCGTAGGCTGGAAAATGGGTAGCAGCGTTTTCCATTGTTATATAAACAACACTGCGATCTCCAACTCACCTGCCAAGCGTGAAGATTATGGCAATAACCTCCCCTTTTGCGGGAGTGGTCGTAAGTCCTGCAGTCGACTTCTATGCGCTGTGTAAATGGATGTGGACATTTCTTCCTAATTATGCTGTTTCTGCTGTTAAATTTCTCTGATAAATTTCTGTCCGTCAATACAGTAGATAGTCTTCTAGAGATCTTATATTCTTGACAGTTCTATTTACTCTCCGTTCAATTACTATCAGACTACTCTCCACGCCGCACCTTCAGCCCAACGCCTACAACAATACAAAATGCAAATTAGTTAACTATATCAAATACATGCAGACAAACCTGCGTACATGGGCCGAATAGCCGGCAAGCGCCCTATAACGCACTGGGAGAAAATGGTTCAGGATAAGGACCAATGGCGAATTCTTGTGTTCCACTGCGGGTCGCTGAGCCAGCGAAGTAAGTATATTAAACACATTGTGAAATGAATTCAATTCAAATTGTATCAAATACTAAAACTTACACTGAATCCTGTTTCTTCCGATATTTATTTGTGGTAAGTACCTTTCCAATATTATGCAGTCCGGATTGGATATTTAACTTTTTATCCACGATACATGAGGACACGCTAACCAACTTACACTTTTCGGTTTGGACTACCGACGCTACACATCGGAGTTTAAAAATATGTAAAACATAATAGCCGGTAAGTGGAAAACTGTTTTTTGCGAACTGCCTTCCGTATTCTCGAACGATATTTGCCTTTACCCACCTTAACTGAAATGGTGGAAGTTTTAATAAATGACAGGCCGGTAAACAGCAAATACTATTTTAGAAACTACCATCCAATGATGGCTAACCTTAGCATGGATAATGCGCTTATTACATTTGATTTATTGCTCATAGAATAAGGTCCATTTTCGTATCACGGCTTTTGGAAAGCAGACGCCTAACATATAAGATAGCAGTGATACAAACATCGACCTTATTCTATGAGCAATACATTCCACTTTCATTTACTCTCATGCTTTTGGCTTCAGAATTAAGGCTACTGAATTTTGTCAAATGTAAATAAGTAATAATTAAGGATTGGTTTACTTACATGTGTGGGTGTATATATTACCCACAGGTTACTTAGAACAAAAAGTCGTATGTTCACTTGCCATTCAATCTATTTATTTTTGTCACTGATCATGCACTTTTGCATCATAATAGTACACATAAGTTGTACACCATGCGAAGTTCTTACGATGAGAGCATCGTAAGGAAACCTGCACACTCAGACAAATTAATATACAACCGTGATTCAATCTAGTCAGCAGAGTTACGGAGGAATACCGACGTCTCGATGCGACTCCAACCTTTCACGCATGACGAACTGCTGCGTATAGTGAAAACGTGTATCGCACCCAAAAAGAGTACGGATCTATATGGCCTGCCGTCAAGCCTACTTTTAAATATCATGTCTACAAGAACCGGTAACGTAGTAACCCATCTACTGAACGAATGCGTACGGAATGGCACGTACCCTGATAAGTTAAAGAAAGTTAAGATATCCCCCGTATACAAGGGGAAGGGTAAAAAATCTGACTGTAAGTCCTACCGCCCGATATCTCTGGTGCCTGTAGTTAGCAAGATTTTCGAGGTAGGTATAAACAGGAGGCTCTTGTCCTTTCTATCCAGCCGTCAAGTATTGTCCGACCGGCAATACGCGTACAGGCCGGGCCGTGCGACGACTGACATGGTGCGCGAGGTACTATGGCGTGTGCTCAGCGCCCGCGAGGCAGGCCGCCAGGTCGCCCTCGTATGCTGCGATCTCTCCCGCGCTTTCGACACCGCAGACCACGGACTGGTGGCGAGCAAGCTGCAGCACTACGGGATCCGTGGACCCGTATTATCACTGCTGCTATCATTCATGACCAGCAGATCGCAAGTTCTGGTCGGTGACGCGGGCCGTGTAGCATCGGATGAAATGGGTATAATGATGGGGGTTCCTCAGGGGTCATGTCTCTCGAACTCGTTATTCAGCCTTCTGCTGAATGATCTGCCAGGGTCAATAGAGGGCGTCGATATCTTCATATACGCTGACGACGTCGTGGTTGTAGTAACGGCGCCAACGGAGCAGCTGCTCGAAGAGGGGCTCAACAATGTAGTTCAGCACCTCGATGAATGGTTTGTGGCCAATGGTTTGGCGCTGAACAAGGACAAGACCAACTTCATGAGGTTCTCCCTAAATGGAACAGATACCCCTCCGTTGCGAGTAAATATAAGCGGTTCGGCACTGAAACAAGTGAAAACCACCAAGCTGCTAGGGTTCACGATAGATAGCGCTCTCACTTGGGAAGCCCACGTAGATGAGGTGTGCAGCAAGCTTAACCGTGCGAGCTTTGCGCTGCGACGGCTTGCGAGCACTGCCGACTGTGATGTGGTCCGGTCGTGTTACTTTGCGACAGTGCATTCGGTCCTATCATACGGAGCCGAACTATGGGGACGCGCCTCCGAGTGGCACCGCGCGTTTGTGGCCCAAAAGCGGGCTGTCCGTGCACTAGCTGGCACTACCGACCAGCAAGAATCGTGTAGGCCCCTATTTCATAAATTAGGTATACTTCCTCTGCCGTGCGAATACATATATCAAATAGCCGTATTCACTTACCGCAATATAGGTGTGTTTGAACGTAAGTAGGCGGTGTCGCGCGCGTTGAGGAGTAATAAGGACGAAGGCCAACTTCTTCCAGTACGCCACAAATTGGTTAAATCCGAACGGTCGGCATACGTATTAGGTCCTGTTGTATACAATAAAATTCCAGAGAACGTGAAGAGTGCAACTACCACAAATGGGTTTAAATCGAAATTAAAACGTTGGCTTCTAGACCAGTGCTTCTATAATTTTAATGAATTTTTGAATTTTAAACAGATTAATGTATGAATGTTATGACATTAATTTCGTCTTTCTTTGTTTTTGATTAGATTTGTATGACATTATCAACCCCGAATTACGTGTTTGTGTATGTTATATTTGACAATTTAATTACGATATGTAGTAATTCATTTTCTTTTGACGGCGTTATAAAATTTTATGACATGTATAACTTTTATTATGTTAAAATGGTACAATACCATACCTATTATTATGGTACCTAGGTACATTAAAGACTGACGTGTAACTTAGTTATCAATAAAGAATTTGTATTTGTATTTGAATAATAGTATAGCCCATAACATAGTTAACTCACCAGACAGTCGCTCCTGATCAACTGATCTGTCAAATCTTGGATCATGGTCAAGGTGAACACCGGGCCCTCCCGAGCGCGCGAGAGCACAACCGGGATAAAGACACCAAGATGATAAAAAATAAATAATAATCATATTGGCCTTAATGTCTCGGTTGTACTTTCGCGCACGAGACTCTGACCCCGGGCCCTTGGCCTTAATCATGATCCAGGATTTGCAGGAGCGACTGCCGTCTGACCTCCATAACTCTGCTACCAGAGAAACCTGACCAGATTCGATTGATTTGGTTACACATTCAGTCGCCTGAATGTGCAGGTTTCATCACGATGTTTCCCCTCACCGTAAGAGCATCGGTTAGCATTCAACTAATGTACATAACACAGAAAAGAGTCTTTGGTACATGGCCGCAGCGGGATTTGAACACGGTACCTCTCGCTTACGAGTCGGATACCCTAACCGCTCGGCCACCGACGCTCCTGACACCGAGATGATTGTTATTTCTGAAATTTCTATTATAAATGTATTTTGCTACAATGGAGAAATGCACTTTGCAAAAATGCAACTTCGTTCATCGGCTTAGGGTTCATTTACGAGATAGTAATGGCTTTATTGTAGTAATTCCTTATTTGATAATCAATATACATTTTTAAGAACTCGAATGTTATTCAATGTAATTACGTAAAGAATGTAAATGGAACTTAGGTTCATACCCGGCACTTAAGTTTTCTTAATACGACCTGAGTGGTTTAGTGGTCAACATGCGCCGGTCTGCCACGCAAGAGGTCCCGGGTCTGGGTGTTATTTGTATAATAAGTATGTATTTAAAAGTATATAAGTAGTTTATCAGTTATTTAGTACCCATAACACAAGCTTTGCTTACTTTGGGGCTAGATGGCGCTGTGTGAATTTGTCCACGATTATTTATTTATTTATTTTATTTAATAGAAATTGATTCACAACGTGATTTTTTATTACCGTTGTTCTCCATTTCAGAATTTGAGGAACCACGTGATAACGCACAGGAACGCACCTGTGGTTCTGAATTTTAGTTAGGTTCAACATAAATGTATAAATCGTATATGTCATGGGCGACGGTTACCGTCGACGACTGCGGGGGCTTTCCATCAGGAGGACCGACCGTCCGTGTGCCTCCCTAAGCAATGAAAAAACATGACCAGCGTATCTAAATGTGGAAAGAGTTTGTGATATAGAAGATCAGTTGCGTTATATCTACTATATGACTTACCTTCTTTATCGTCTTCTTCGTGTATTTCTGTCCTTCGAAGGACATCAGCATTTATAACCGCTGCTTGGTCGCCATCAGACCTTCTATTTCTATCAGAGATATGTGGTGAAAGTCTTCGATCCTTATTTTTGCCAAAATCAAATAAAATTCAACAGTTTTGCCGGTTTTCAAAATGTATACCGACTTTTGTTTATCTGTTAATCATCATCACAGCCTAAAACAGTCCACTGCAGGACTTAGGGCATCTCCCACAAAAGGGGAGGTTATTGCCATAATCTCCACGCTTGGCAGGCGGGTTGGAGATCGCAGTGTTGTAAATATAACAATGGAAAACGCTGCTGCCCATTTTCCAGTCTACGGAGACACTAGATATTTTGCCTCGAAAATATTAGTTGCCTTGTACGACACCCACGAGTGTAAGGGGTTGGTGCTATCTGTTAATGAATCACAATATATATTCCTACTAATACTGACCAGCCTCTCCACAGCGATCACCTCCTTGAGTAATCTCTTTACCGGCCGTAATACTTTCATCCAAGGCAATCATTTTAAGTTTTACGAGTACATAATACTTCTGCAAAGTTTCTCTGTTCTGCTCTAGAACGTACCAATTTATGAGCAACGTCTGGATATGTATATCTTTAAAATGAAGATTTAAATTTAAAATTATCCCGTGTTTGACCCGAGTGATGCCGCGGGTAAAAGCTAGTAGGTACGTATTTACTGAAGGGTAATTTTAACCCCACGTTGTATGAGTGAGGATATTTTTTGCATTGTGCCTATGCGGAAAGGTATTAGTACAAATAGTTATGAATAAATAATCATGAACAAATTCACACAGCGCCATCTAGCTCCAAACTAAACAAAGCTTGTACTATGGTTGCTAGATAACTGATATAATACATAATAATATATACTTTAAAATACATATAGACATTTATACTTGTATTAGATTAAAAATTCATCATTTCATTTTCTGCTCGGCCTGGAATTGCACCCGGGACCTCTTGTCTGGCAAGATACAAGAAATGCCACAAAATCTGCGCCGCTGTAGAAAACCTGTAATTCCCTCCGAATAATGCTACCGTTACCATTATCACCCAGGGCTTAATATAGGGTTTTTACCTACGAAATTGGCGTTTTTTTCGCAATTACACATTTATTCAAATATTTTTATTGTACGCAATATGTTCATCAATTGTACATCAAAATGAACACATGATTTAGAAAAAGAGTATGTTTAGATGCCAATAAGTGCGCAAAATTCAATAAAAAATATTTTTTTTAATTTTATTAGTATTTGGAAATACCCCTTTTCATTTGTCGTCAGTTTTGCCTCTTTATCCAGATCTAATTTTATGAAAAGGGCAGATAACAAATTGAAATTGTGTGCACCAGTTGGCTTAATGTTGTCTGAATATACGTACAAAGTTTTAACGTAATCGGATTGGCCATTTCTAAGGAACTGTAAAATTTGCTTGTATGAAAATTCCAGTTTCCGTCATTTTTGACATAAGTACCAATTTCATAGGTAAGGAAATCAAAACATCATCGAGCACATTTCTAAAGGACTACGAATGAAATAACAAAATTTGAAAGACCAAATGTTGTATTTAGCAAATTTTATAATCCATAAAATTTTGTTTTGGATATAGAGCGTTTAATCTAGAGGATTGGATTAAAAAATATTTTAGGTTTCGAACGAAACAATATTTATTTCAGCTTTGGACATTTTTACATAGGAACTCAATCGTTAAATAATGGGGTGGGAATACTTTCCTTTTGTTGAAAGAAACACACAGTTAACGCCGCTTCGTAGGTTGTTCTCCATGGTAAAGAAACGGCAAGAAACCCGTTAATTGTTTTTTCTTTTCATAGATATGTCTTTTATACTAATACATTGTATATGCCTACTACATACTACTTTAAAAGTAAATAAATACCTGTATAGAACCGCAGTTAAGTCTCGTGGACTTTTGTTATTTACAATATTCAGATATACTATAATAACTTTTTTGACATAATTTGTTGTTTATAGTGACTAAATATAAAATTAATACAATAGTAAATTCAGTTTATCTGTTTAGTAATAAAATAATTAAATGCCACAATATATAAAACATATGATACGTATTCATAAATAAAATAAACCAATTTGTTGATATTTTGTGTAGTGGGTTGTGCACAACGGAAGTGCTTGTGTGAACCCCAAACAAAACCATGCGCTTCCGGCTAGCCATCCCTGGGGCCGGCAAGTCCAGAAAGTATCGTCGCACGCGCAACGCGTGTGTCTTTGCAACACCCCGATCGCAGCAATCGAAGCTAGACTGATGAAATTCGAATTACACCGTTGAAATCTGTGAACAAAATAATAGATAATACATTAAATAGACAGAAAATACAAAAATACATACATACATAACATAACAAAAGCGGGGAAAAAGCATGTGAAAATATAAAAAGCAATAAATAGAAATATTACACACACAATAGAGGAAAGAAAAGATCCTACTTATCATCATCATCATCTCGGCGTTATGTCTCGGTTGCGCTCCCGCGCGGTACGTGAGGGCCCAGGGTCCGCCTTCCTACTCTTCCTGGCCCATTGCGCTCGGTCTTCGGCATCCATGGTGGTGAGCTTGTTGGCACGCATGAAAGGAAAACAAAAACAAATCAATAGCACATTAAGCCAAGATCGCAAAATAAAAATGCATGGCAAAAAAAGCACATAAAATAAAAATAAAGCGGAAAGCGGAGAGCCTGTTCAGAAGCAATACAGGAGACAACAAACTACTGAAAACTACTGAATACATAAGTTAAGAATCTAAGACTCAGGCAGAGGTTGTGGAGTGTTCTCGGAGGACCTGAACATTCATAAGCACTCCACATTCCTAAGTATAACACGGTATTCGAGCCTGAGTGTATGCTGTGTAACATGAAAAAAAATCAAATGAGTCGTTCACCAGAGTTTTAAATGAGGTATGTAAAAGCGATCCTCTTACACTGCAATCGATAAAGAACACCGCGGCTGCCGGGAAATGACACTGCTGACTTACAAAAACAAGAAATAATAACTAATGAAAATGAAAATGAAAAAAATATTAATTGAATTAGTCAGAAGTCAAAAATCTAACGGAAAACAAAGGGGAAGGGGAATCCATGATAAAACACAATCAAATAGGCTCTAAGATGACAGAAGAGCCTTCCTGACTTTTATGGTAGTCGAGTAAAGTCAGGAGTAGATCATGATTTATATTGATTTTACCTTTCAGGCGTTGACGGGCGAATGAGAGGGGCAGGGGAAGAATTGGCTCCGGGCCAATAGGTTTAGCACTAGATCCTCGCTTGGCTAACTCGTCAGCTGCGTTGTTTCCCTTTGATCTGCTGTGTCCTCTTATCCACTGCAGCGTTACAGGATTGGTTTTACATACCTCATTTAGGCTTTGGTGACACTCGAGGATGAGTCGCGTGGTAATTATCTGCTTGTCAAGGGCCTTAAGGACTGCTTGACTATCTGTCAAAATTCGAATTGGCTTTGAATTGGATTCGGCATCGAGTATAACGTGAGTGGCTTTAATAATTCCCATGCATTCAGCCTGGAAGCTCGTGGTGTACTCGCCAAGCGGGATGCTTATTTCTATGCCCAAATCCTTCGAGAAAACTCCACATCCACTGCCTGATGGCATCCGAGATCCATCTGTAAAAATCTTAACTTCTCCTGCAGGAGGAGTCTTTGACGGCTCCTTCTGCAGTTGAATGTTGTATTTTTTTAGAGATGGTACTTGGATTGGAATAGCATCGTTGATAGATACTAGAATAGGTTCCTTCTGTATTGCTTCCTGAAAAAGAAGACAAGTGTCAATGTCAGGCCATGCATCTTCATTCAGCGATTCCAACGACCCTCGCCCGCTGTCCGGCAGCCACCGCGGCACGAACGTGGGCGCATCCACGTCCAATGCAGACACACCTGTAACAAAACACGAGTTATAAGTAATTTTACTAACACTACACAAAATGGACTGTTAAAAATTTCATTAAAATAATAACAAAAAACTAACATGATTGCGGCACGAACTCAGGTGCGTTGACGTCGAGAGCTTTCCAGCTTCCGACCGGACCAGCTTCGGAATATATATTCCGAAGGTCGTTCGGTGGGAAGTTGGGATCTCCTATAGTCTGTGCCGTGGCTCGATGGTGCGGGCTGGGCGGCATGGCGGCGACAACAGCCTCTCCAAAGTGTCTGAAACACAAATTATTCATTTTGCGGATTAGTGTGGTAGGTTGTAGCAGCGTACTGCGACTGGCACGATAGTAGTGCGGGCAGCCATTTTATACGAGTATAGTCGTTAGAAGGCTCAGGCTGTTATGGGCCAGGTATATTCGAAAAAAATAACACGGGGGTATTGTTTGGCTCTACACGACCCTAATAAACAGCTTACAAAAGAAGTCCAGACTAGTTTAACTGTGTGGTAATTACGTATTTACCATGAAATATTAATTAAGGTTTAGCGAAGAAAGTGAACACGGTGTAGCCGGTGTGGCATTTACTGACTAAAATCAGCTGACGAGTAGTCACGGTGTAGATACCTACTGATGTTATATAGTTTTGTAAAGCATTTTTATCGTAAACTTTTGGAAAAATTGAATTAGATTGAAAATGTGCAATATTTGCAATCTCAGGTCCCAACCCCAAAATAGTGTTCTAAGTTCATTAAAACTTTCCATTATTCTTTACTTATAGAGCACTGTACAAGGACTAAAACAAAATCAGAGCGCCACTGGCATAATGTCTAGCGGGTCGGCCTCATAACGTTTGTACCAATGACTTTTTCCGAGTTATTTACACGTAAGTTGTATACTAACTGAAGTTCTTACGATGAAGAAACCTGCACATTCAGGCTAATGAATATGTACCGTGATTCGATCTGATCAGGGTGTCTTGTTATCAAAAGATAGGCCCGTAGCGTAGTGAACTCACCTGGTTGTCACTCCTGACCACCTGATCTGCCAAATCCTGGATTATCATGATCAAGGCTAACTTCTGGTCGCAACGCGGGAGCACAACTGGAATATTGACATCAAGTTGATTGTTATTTAATGTTTTCATCATCATCATCATATCGGCCGGAACACGCCCACTGCATAGGCCTCCCCAAGAGATATCTAAAAATTAAATTAAATTAAATTAAAAATCATTTATTTCAGACAATGTCCATACATTTAGGTCAATAATAGGTAGTTTAAATATATATTAATGTCATAGTGTAAAATAAATGTCAAATTCAAAATAATCATAAAACAATTAAGGCCTTGCCACATACAAAGCTCGGCGCGAGCGCGGTGCGATATTTGCTAGGCAACCATCGCGCCGCGCGATGGTTGCCTAGCAAATAACGCGCCGCGCGATGGTTGCCTAGCAACTATCGCGCCGCGCGGTGGTTGCCTAGCAAATATCGCACCGCGCTCACGCCGCGCTCGCGCCGAGCTTTGTATGTGGCAAGGCCTTTAAAGATACATAATGTCAACTAAAAATTAAACATTAGATAAAATAAAATTGAATGAAAATAAAAATAAATTGAATGTAAATAAACATAAATTGTTATTGATCATAATAAATAATATTAACATAAAAAATTCATTAAATTTTATTTGATGAAAGGCAATGAGCTGGCATGCAGTCTCATCCACCTCTCCATCATAGGGGAGTCCCACCGCCCGGCGAATGCGTTCACGATGCTGTTAGTGCTGTTTTTGAGGCGGTTCAGCAGCGAGGCGCTCCGTTTTCTAATGATGGCGTAGAAATCATCTGTTTGCGCCTGCGTGAACATCGTGGAAGCGCTGCAGAACCGCGGCAGCCCCATCAGCACCCTGAACGCATTGTTGTACTGGACGCGCAGGTCGCTGTATGCCCGCTCAGTATAACGGCTCCATAGGCTGCACGTGTAAAACGACTGACAGTACGATTTAAATAAAGTTACTTTTACTGGGACAGTACAACGTGCAAACCTACGTGCGAGCATGTTACACCGCACAGACAGCGACCTGCGCTCCCTCTCGACGTCTTCATTGTCACATAGGTCCTCCGTGACCCAGTGACCCAGATACTTGAACTTGATTACCCTATTTAACGTTGCACCACAGAGCGTGATTGGTGATGCAGAGGAGTAGGTTTTAGTGCCTGCTTTAAAAATCATGTACTCACTCTTCGTAGGGTTGTATCTGAGCCCATGGGCCCCAGCATACGACTCACAGATGCGAAGGAGCTTGCGCAACCCCCCGATCGACGGACTCAACAGCACCATATCGTCCGCATAACTGATGTTATTAACGGACACCCCACCTATCGAACAACCGACATTGGTGCTGGTGAGTTCGCCGATCAGCTGGTTCACGTACAGGTTGAAGAGCCGGGGCGAGCTCAACCCCCCCTGCCGCACCCCGCACTCCAGCCTATACGCGTCCGAGTGCGCTCCCGCCCACCGCACGCTGTTCATCTGGTGACTGTACCAATACCTAAACAATGACACTATCTCGCCCGACAGCTGCGTCTCCTTGTGCAACTTGCTCCACAGCTTGTCATAATTTACTAAATCAAAAGCCTTGGAAAGATCTAAATAGCAAGCATACACAGGAGTTTTCCTAGCCGTGTAGTACTGGACAGTCTGCTTGAGACAGAGGATAGCACTTTCAGTTGATAAGCCAGGCGTAAAGCCAAATTGAGCATCATTTAAATGTAAGTGTTTTTCCAGCTGTTGATCGAGCAGTCTGTCCAGTACCTTAGCTATAACAGTCGCGAGTGAGATAGGCCTGTAGTTATTTACATCGGACGCATCTCCAGTCTTATTTTTCAATATTGGTACTACCACTGTGTACATAAGGTCGTCAGGTAAGTAATTATGACTCAAACACAAGTTGAAGAACATAGCCAGGACTCTCGGTAGATGTACACCGGCGTGCTTCAGGTGCTCGATGCTGAGGTCGTCATGACCTGGAGACTTACCCCTCACCATCCGTTTAATAACGGCGGCCACATCCTTGGCTGTAAACCTTATAGTGATTAATATAATATTATCATTAATAATTTTAAAACACATCTGTAGGTATACACACACATACACTTCACACATAAACGCAATGTACTTCTTTTATCTTCCGTCTACCCTCGCATCTCTAGGATACCTCTATAGTATGGTTATTGTAATTATACCAATTCGTCTTTATATCTGTATTATAAGTTTACCAACTGTTGAGAACTGTATACCTAGAATAATTTATCTGCATCGTTTGGGAAGAACTGAGGCCTGTAGCACAGTTTTAACTACCACAGGCTTTAGTACCTACCTACTTGTTTAAAATGTACTCAGTTTTTATTGATTAAAGATTTATTTATTTAACAGTTTATTGTTCACACGATAGAGCATACAGTTATGTAACAGAAGATTAAGACACAACAGGCACTGCTTATTAAATAGGTGATTTATTATTTAATATATTTATTTTTAAATGTGTAATCAGTTTTTTATTGAATACAGATTTATTATTAAATAATATTGTATTTATCAATTATTTACAATTAGAAATAAAATTAAACACTAATACTAAAATATTATATATTAAAAAAATCATCCACACCGTTGTCCCGCGGAATGGTGCCCAGAAAGCTAGCTGCGTTGCCTCGTTGGATAGCAATACTTATCCTCTGTCCGAGGAACGCGCCAGCTCTCCTGTCACCTGTGGTGTCAATCAGCTTTTTGCTTAAAACTTTAAAAAGCTTTTAAGCATCAGGGCCCCACGGTCCCAACGTCTCAACCCCAAACGGCTGAAATATGAAGTCCTGGGCCAGGCTTTCATATTTCCTACGTTTGAGGTCCTCAGCAGCACAGGCCGCAGCTCCAGCGTTTGCGGGCGGTAGAGGTTACATGGAACGGCGCCAGAGTGTCCACGCAAGTAGCGTCCCACACCAGCGCCCTCCCACGTTTAAATTAAATTAAATAGGTGTACAAAGTTAGTTTAATTTAAACTTGAATTTTACTTACTCCATTCAATGCTGCAAGACGAGGCTTTGTATCGCTTAGCAAGCTATTTTCGACTTCGCTGTTACTGTTTCAGCTTTATGTACCGTGTTATTTTTAAACGAGGTATGAAACGATTGCATTTGATAATTTTAGGATACATAGGGTATTTATAGACGGACGGATGACAAAATGATCGAAACCTTGAAAAAGATTTGTGCTATGGTGCAGGTAGACATTGGGAGCTGTTATAATTTGTAACGTGGCGATATAATCGTGGTTGCCCACGATATAGTGAAGAGGTGGTATAGAGAGCCATCCATATTTATTATAACAGGAGTGTGACGTTTTTGGTAATGCTTCGGTTTTGGCAAAGAGCAAAAATATTGTCATTTCGAGACGTTTTTTATTTTACCGATTATTTGACTTTACCTTTTCAACACGTGCCACTTTCTTGCCACCTCAATATTGTATACGTCCACAATAATATCAGAGCTTACTTTGTGATAGGGACGGCTTAGTCTACAACATTTTTACCTGGGGCAATGAATACCAAAGGGTGTAAAGCTAACAGATAAGATCTGAAATTATATAAGGACAAGAAAAAGGAATTAAAATTTCCTTGTAGGAACACCTATTCATTTCAAGTATTTTGTTTCATATCGGGTCCATAGTTTTGTTGAAATCGACTTCAAAAGCAAAAGAAGGACGAGGTTCTCTTCTCGAGTATTTTCAAATAATTGCCACACTCTTGTAGCACAAAATATAAAACTAACAGAAGGTCCACTCTCGTCGTCCTCGAACATTATTACCTTAACTTGCCGACTCACTAGGGTTGCTACTGCATTTATTCTGAATTTTGAAAAGAGCATTTAAAAGTTCGAATAGAATTTTAAAGATAGTTTACAATAACATATCCCTTGCAAAGGACCAATATCTAATCCTTGTCATAATGTGATCATAATTGCTTCCCAAGCTGTTCAGATTGTGTTCAAGTGTATAAGATTTTCAATACCAGCTTCAGACATTATGCCTTTAGTAGGCATAATAATAATCTAATGTTTATTAACTTTTTTTAAATTCATCGCCTCCTGTATATATCATTAGACCCTGAGAATAACCTTTCCCTGACCTGAGATTTGACCCAGTTCCGGGTAATCAATTGAATTTGAAATTTTCATACACATGTAAATTGATGAAAATGCAATATTATGGTATAAGTCAGATTTGATCTGATGATGGAGAAGGAAGGTGGTTAGCGATTTTTTTTATATTTGACTAAACAGGCATTTCCGATTAGAAACCATTAAGGTGGCCATTACGGTTTCTTATTCTATTAAAAACTGCCACGTGGTGCCTGAAACTGTTCAACTAGTCCTAGGGTCTCTAGCGGAAGACCTTGGTCAACCTCGCTTAACCATCGGCATTAGAACTCGTAGCGGTGCTGAAGTTCAACTAGCCTCAAATTCTGAAATGGTCACCCATCAGTTCTTGGACTCTGCGTGCGTTGCTTGTATGATATCAAATAATCTTAGTTACGTAAAAGTACTTTAATTTTATCAATAATAATATCGTTTCATTAAATAATGTTCAATTTAAGTCGAAACTACAACGAATTCTCGCGTTAACAATCGCGACCGAGCACTGCTTGAATTTGCTTGAGAATGCCTGTAAACGTAACGTCAATGTGTGCGTGACGGAAATGGCGCATTCTTTCCAGTAGACTTTCTGCTTGGGGCGAGCCGTTTTTTTTGTGCTTGTAAGGTATAACAACCGGCGCACAATTTTTTCTAGAAAATAGTATTTAAGGACTCTCCGGCGACGCAGATTTTGTGGTATTTATAATTAAAGAAGGAACAAAACAAAAATAACACAAGACTTCATTTTTAGAGATATTTGGGGATTTTTGTTTCGTATGTGGTTTATTGTTTTGTTGAAATCGACTTCAAACGAAGGACGAGGTTCTATTATCGAATGTTTTCAAATAATTGCCACATTTCTGATGCGATGACAATCGGCGCACAATTTTTTCTAGAAAAGTGTATTATTTTGTGGTAGTTAAGGTTGTCTCCGGCGACGCAGATTTTGTGGTATTTAGAATTAAAGAAGGAACAAGATAAAAATAACGCAAGACCGCATTTTTAGATATCTCTTGGGGAGGCCTATGCAGTGGGCGTGTTCCGGCCGATATGATAATGATGATAAAAAAATTAAATAACAATCAACTTGATGTCAATATTCTAGTTGTGCTCCCGCGTTGCGACCCGAAGTTGGCTTTGATCATGATACTCCAGGATTTGGCAGATCAGGTGGTCAGGAGTGACAACCAGGTGAGTTCACTACGCTACGGGCCTATCTTTTGATAACAAGACACCCTGATCAGATCGAATCACGGTACACATTCATTAGCCGGAATGTGCAGGTTTCCTCATCGTAAGAACTTCAGTTAGTAAACAACTTACGTGTAAATAACTCGGAAAAAGTCATTGATACAAACGTGTAACTATGGTTATTTTTAAAATAGGTAAGGACCTCTTATTGCCTCTACCGCTCGCTAAAGCTCCTTTCGGCTTGTCTAAGGTTAGCTGGAAGAGATCCCGTTGTGGGATACGTTCGCCTTTGCTTTGTAAGTGTTTCCTTTTGAAATGTACTATGTTGTTGCAATAAAGAGTTTACATACATACATACAAACATTATGAGGCCGACCCGCTAGACATTATGCCAGTGGCGCTCTGATTTTGTTTTAGTCCTTGTACAGCGCTCTATAAGTAAAGAATAATGGAAAGTTTTAATGAACTTAGAACACTATTTTGGGGTAGGGACCTGAGATTGCAAATATTGCACATTTTCAATCTAATTCAATTTTTCCAAAAGTTTACGATAAAAATGCTTTACATAACTATAGAACATCAATAGGTATCTACTCCGTGACTACCCGTCAGCTGATTTTAGTCAGTAAATGCCACACCGGCTACACCGTGTTCACTTTCTTCGCTAACCCTTAATAAATATTTCATGGTAAATACGTAATTACCACACAGTTAACTTAGTCTGGACTTCTTTTGTAAGCTGTTTATTAGGGTCGTGTAGAGCCAAACAATACCCCCGTGTTATTTTTTTCGAATATACCTGGCCCATAACAGCCTGAGCCTTCTAACGACTATACTCGTATAAAATGGCTGCCCGCACTACTATCGTGCCAGTCGCAGTACGCTGCTACAACGTACCACACTAATCCGCAAAATGAATAATTTGTGTTTCAGACACTTTGGAGAGGCTGTTGTCGCCGCCATGCCGCCCAGCCCGCACCATCGAGCCACGGCACAGACTACAGGAGATCCCAACTTCCCACCGAACGACCTTCGGAATATATATTCCGAAGCTGGTCCGGTCGGAAGCTGGAAAGCTCTCGACGTCAACGCACCTGAGTTCGTGCCGCAATCATGTTAGTTTTTTATTATTATTTAAATGAAATTTTTAACAGTCCATTTTGTGTAGTGTTAGTAAAATTACTTATAACTCGTGTTTTGTTACAGGTGTGTCTGCATTGGACGTGGATGCGCCCACGTTCGTGCCGCGGTGGCTGCCGGACAGCGGGCGAGGGTCGTTGGAATCGCTGAATGAAGATGCATGGCCTGACATTGACACTTGTCTTCTTTTTCAGGAAGCAATACAGAAGGAACCTATTCTAGTATCTATCAACGATGCTATTCCAATCGAAGTACCATCTCTAAAAAAATACAACATTCAACTGCAGAAGGAGCCGTCAAAGACTCCTCCTGCAGGAGAAGTTAAGATTTTTACAGATGGATCTCGGACGCCATCAGGCAGTGGATGTGGAGTTTTCTCAAAGGATTTGTGCATAGAAATAAGCATCCCGCTTGGCGAGTACACCACGAGCTTCCAGGCTGAATGCATGGGAATTATTAAAGCCACTCACGTTATACTCGATGCCGAATCCAATTCAAAGCCAATTCGAATTTTGACAGATTGTCAAGCAGTCCTTAAGGCCCTTGACAAGCAGATAATTACCACGCGACTCATCCTCGAGTGTCACCAAAGCCTAAATGAGGTATGTAAAACCAATCCTGTAACGCTGCAGTGGATACGAGGACACAGCAGATCAAAGGGAAACAACGCAGCTGACGAGTTAGCCAAGCGAGGATCTAGTGCTAAACCTATTGGCCCGGAGCCAATTCTTCCCCTGCCCCTCTCATACGCCCGTCAACGCCTGAAAGGTAAAATCGATATAAATCATGATCTACTCCTGACTTTACTCGACTACCATAAAAGTCAGGAAGGCTCTTCTGTCATCTTAGAGCCTATTTGATTGTGTTTTATCATGGATTCCCCTTCCCCTTTGTTTTCCGTTAGATTTTTGACTTCTGACTTCATTAGTTATTATTTCTTGTTTTTGTAAGTCAGCAGTGTCATTTCCCGGCAGCCGCGGTGTTCTTTATCGATTGCAGTGTAAGAGGATCGCTTTTACATACCTCATTTAAAACTCTGGTGAACGACTCATTTGATTTTTTTTTTATGTTACACAGCATACACTCAGGCTCGAATACCGTGTTATACTTAGGAATGTGGAGTGCTTATGAATGTTCAGGTCCTCCGAGAACACTCCACAACCTCTGCCTGAGTCTTAGATTCTTAACTTATGTATTCAGTAGTTTTCAGTAGTTTGTTGTCTCCTGTATTGCTTCTGAACAGGCTCTCCGCTTTCCGCTTTATTTTTATTTTATGTGCTTTTTTTGCCATGCATTTTTATTTTGCGATCTTGGCTTAATGTGCTATTGATTTGTTTTTGTTTTCCTTTCATGCGTGCCAACAAGCTCACCACCATGGATGCCGAAGACCGAGCGCAATGGGCCAGGAAGAGTAGGAAGGCGGACCCCGGGCCCTCACGTACCGCGCAACCGAGACATAACGCCGAGATGATGATGATGATAAGTAGGATCTTTTCTTTCCTCTATTGTGTGTGTAATATTTCTATTTATTGCTTTTTATATTTTCACATGCTTTTTCCCCGCTTTTGTTATGTTATGTATGTATGTATTTTTGTATTTTCTGTCTATTTAATGTATTATCTATTATTTTGTTCACAGATTTCAACGGTATAATTCGAATTTCATCAGTCTAGCTTCGATTGCTGCGATCGGGGTGTTGCAAAGACACACGCGTTGCGCGTGCGACGATACTTTCTGGACTTGCTGGCCCCAGGGATGGCTAGCCGGAAGCGCATGGTTTTGTTTGGGGTTCACACAAGCACTTCCGTTGTGCACAACCCACTACACAAAATATCAACAAATTGGTTTATTTTATTTATGAATACGTATCATATGTTTTATATATTGTGGCATTTAATTATTTTATTACTAAACAGATAAACTGAATTTACTATTGTATAAATTTTATATTTAGTCACTATAAACAACAAATTATGTCAAAAAAGTTATTATAGTATATATGAATATTGTAAATAACAAAAGTCCACGAGACTGAACTGCGGTTCTACACAGGTATTTATTTAATTTTAAAGTAGTATGTAGTAGGCAAATACAATGTATTAGTATATAAGACATATCTAAAAAAAGAAAAAACAATTAACGGGTTTCTTGCCGTTTCTTTGCCATGGAGAACAACCTAGGATGCGGCGTTAACTGTGTGTTTCTTTCAACAAAAGGAAAGTATTCCCACCCCATTATTTGACGATTGAGTTTCTATGTAAAAATGTCCAAAGCTGAAATAAATATTGTGTCTTTCGAAACCTACCATATTTTTTTTAATCCAATCCTCTAGATTAAACGCTCTACATCCAACACAAAATTTTATGGATTATAAAATTTGCTAAATACAACATTTGGTCTTTCAAATTTTGTTTTTTCATTCGTAGTCCTTTAGAAATGTGCTCGATGATGTTTTGATTTCCTTACCTATGAAATTGGTACTTATGTCAAAAATGACGGAAACTGGAATTTTCATACAAGCAAATTTTACAGTTTCTTCGTTTAAACTATGTACGTATAATCAGACAGCATTAAGCCAACTAGTGCATACTATTTCAATTTGTTATCTGCCCTTTTCATAAAATTAGATCTGGATAAAGAGGCAAAACTGACGACAAATGAAAAGGGGTATTTCCAAACACTAATAAAATTAAAAAATATATTTTTTATTTTTATGCGCACATACTGGCATCTAAACATACTCTTTTTTTGAAATCATGTATTTATTTTGATGTACAATTGATGAACATATTGCATACAATTAAAAATATTTGAATAAATGTGTAATTGCGAAATAAAACCCTAATTTCTTAGGTAAGAACCCTATATTCAGCCCTGGGTGATAATGGTAACGGTAGCATTATTCGGAGGGAATTAAAGGTTTTCTACAGAGGCGCAGAGTTTGTGGCATTTCTTGTATCTTGCCAGACAAGGGACCTCTTTCTCACCTCACCTCAGGGGTGCAATTCCACGCCGGGCAGAAATTGAAATGATGAATTTTGTATCTAATACAAGTCTGAATGTCTATATGTATTTAAAAGTATATATTATTATGTATTATATCAGTTTAGTTATTAAGCTTTGTTTAGTTTGGAGCTAGATGGCGCTGTGTGAATTTGTTCACGATTATTTATTTATAACTATTTGTACTTATACCTTTCCACATAGGCACAATGCAAAAAATATCCTCACTCATACAACGTGGGGTTAAAATTACCCTTTAGTAAATATGTACCTACTAGCTTTTACCCGCGGCATCGCTCGGGTCAAACTCGGGATAATTTTAAATTTAAAGCTTCATTTTAAAGATATACATATCCAGACGTTGCTTATAAATTGGTACGTTCTATAGCAGAACAGAGAAACTTTGCAGAAGTATTATGTACTCGTAAAACTTAAAATTATTGCCTTGGATGGAAGTACTACGGCCGGTAAAGAGATTACTCAAGGAGGTGATCGCTGTGGAGAGGCTGGTCAGTATTAGTAGGAATATTTATTGTGATTCATTAGCAGATAGCACCAACCCCTTACGCTCGTGGGTGTCGTACAAGGCAACTACTATTTTCGAAGCAAAATATCTAGTGTCTCCGTAGACTGGAAAATGGGCAGCAGCGTTTTCCATTGTTATATTTACAACACTGCGATCTCCAACCCGCCTGCCAAGCGTGGAGATTATGGCTATAACCTCCCCTTGCGTGGGAGAGGCCCTGAGTCCTGCAGTGCACTGTTTTAGGCTGTGATGATGATTAACAGATAAACAAAAGTCAGTATACATTTTGAAAACCGGCACTACAGTTGAATTTCATTTGATTTTGGCAAAAATAAGGATCGAAGACTTTCATCACATATTTCCGAAAGGTTCAAGGGGAACGTGCCGATGAAAGAAAGAAAGTAGTAATGCTATGTATTACTACAGTATCAACAGTAGAAGGTCTGATGGCGACCTAGCAGCGTTTATAAATGCTAATGTCCTTCGAAGGACAGAAATACACGAAGCAGACGATAAAGTAGGTAAATCATCCAATAGATATAACGCAACTGATCTTCTATATCACACACTTTTTCCACATTTGGATACGCTGGTCATGTATTTTTATTGCTTAGGGAGGCACACGGACGGACGGACCTCCTGATGGAGAGCGCCCGCAGTCGTCTACGGTAACTGTCGCCCATGACATATACAATTCATACATTTATGTTGAACGTAACTAAAATTCAGAACCACAAGTGCGTTCCTGTGCGATGTCACTATGAGGAAATGCCTCATGACTGTAATTTCGCTGGCTACCTTATCCTTCATACTGGAACACAACACTGCAAGCATTGTTGCTTGGCGGCAAAAATAGATAAGGTGGTGGTACTCATCCAGGCGGACTCCTCATGTTTGACAGAGTCCTACCATCTGATAAAATGTAATAAATAATAATCTTGAACATGCTAAATTACAAAATTGCATTTTGTGTAGTTGTTCGCGTAAGTTCGCAGCACCCGCGTAGAATGCAGGGGTTCCGTTTTTTTCTTCTGAGGTACGGAGCCCTGAAAACATTCGTGCTATGGTGCGGCTCCAAATAAATGAGTAAAGAGTAATATTGTTTTGCGTTCTTAACTCATAGGTTACTATGTGATCATTCACAGGTACGGCATTGTCTGTAACACAAAAGGTGAAAACAGAAAAAGATCTAAAAACTGATAAGAACAAGGAAAAGGGATAAAAAATTACATGTCTACTGCATGCACCAAATAATTTTTTTGAAAGTTTCAATCCAGTTCCATAGCTTTGTTTATAATCGACTTCAAAAACAAAAGAAGGAAGAGGTTCTATGTTTAACTGTATTATCATTCATCAACAAAAATTAACATTTTTTTATAAATGACCACGCGACCACCACTTATCACTCCACCACCACCACCGCGGAGGTGGCGGTGACCGCTTTCCGTCAGGTGGTAAGGTGGTGGTCCTGTTTGTCTGCCGTATAACTTTAAAAAATACCACACTCCTGTAAAGCTCTGACTTTACAAGCGGAGGTTCATTGCTGTTGTCCCCTTAATGCTATCCCCCGAATGGGGCACAATAGGAATTTTGGTTTCGTTGTTCCCCAAATTCTGAAATGGTAGACAACGGCAATAAAAAATCACGTTGTGAATCAATTTTATTAAGAAAACGTAAGTGCCGGGTGTATGAACAGAAGTTCCATTTACATTCTTTACGTTATTTCATTAAACAACATTCGAGTTCTTAAAAATGTATATTGCTTATCAAATAAGGAATTACTACAATAAAACCATTATTATCTCGTAAATGGACCCTAAGCCTATGAACGAAGTTGCATTTTTGCAAAGTGCATTTCTCCATTGTAGCAAAATACATTTATAATAGAAATTTCAGAAATAACAATCACTTTGGTGTCAAGAGCGTCGGCGATGATTCGCCTAGGCGGTTATGTGCGTGGCGTGTATCGGTGTCCGGTGTCCCGAGCGCGCAACAGCACAACCGGGATAAAGACACCAAGATGATTAAAAATAAATAATAATCGTACTGTCCTTAATGTCCCGGTTATACTCTCGCGCACGAGACCCTGACCCCGGGCCCTTGGCCTTAATCATGACCAGGATTTGCAGGAGCGACTGCCGTCTGACCTCCATAACCCTGCTACCAGAGAAACCTGACCAGATTCGATTGATTTACAGATTGGTTACACATTCAGTCGCCTGAATGTGCAGGTTTCATCACGATGTTTTCCCTCACCGTAAGAGCATCGGTTAGCATTCAACTAAGGTACATTACACAGAAAAGAGTCTTTGGTACATGGCCGCAGCGGGATTCGAACACGGTAACTCTCGCTTACGAGTCGGATACCCTAACCGCTCGGCCATCGACGCTCATGGTGACAATGTTATTAATATGTATAATATTTTATCAACAAATACCAGTACTTATACCTATTGATAAATCAGATTTTTTTGTTCCGTTTATTTGGCTGCGATCCACTTGTATAGTGACATTCTATCATCGCACCGCTCGCCACCGACAGGGGTTCATCCTTACGCCTTAGAGCCGAATTGGTCGCGAACTGTGAGGTTTCAAATTAACTTTTTCCCACGCGCACTAAGGTTGTGGAATGAACTACCTGGACCAGGTAGGTTTGCTTGGAAAGTACAGCATGGAGTTCTTCAAGAAAGGGGTGTAAAGATTTTAATGGCGTCGGCAACGCGTGGGCGATGCCCTTAGTATTGCTATTTTTTTTTTACAAATGTATTATTTAATTGTGTAAATAGTTATACAGGGTATTCTCACGTCTATACTTATAAGCTTAAAATAGTATTTGCAAATGGTTACGTCAGAAATCTGGTGACTAAAATAGGAGAAGAAACTCCTGTGCTATAGTCACCGTCATTATTACAAGACATAGCAATTCAGATTTAGCAATATAAACGTACTCAAGGTTTTTTTCTTAAACACTAAAATAGTTATTTCAATAGTAACAAAACAAACACCCAAATGTCCATAGGCTGCGGTGACTGCTTACCTGCATACAGGCCGAAAGATAGTTTGTCACCTTAGTGGTATGTAAAAAAACCAGGCACGGTTTTCTATAATAGCCGTACTACCTACTTACTTGATTTTGTATAAGTCGGAACCGGAAAATCTACATTACATATATAAACCATATAATTTTATATGGAACACCTACTTATAAATAATTTACGCTAATCTAGGTACAGTCAACAGCATAATTATCGACCTACCCGAAACCAGTTTATAATGAACTAGCGTCTCTATGGACGCATATACCAATGTTAGTTCCTTTTATACTGCTTTTGGGTATTACGATAGATATCTTATTTATTTATTTATTTAACAATTTATTGTACACAAGAAAATTAAAGATATAGTACAAATTAGATATTAGACAACAGGCACTACTTATCTCTAAAAAGAAATCTCTTCCAGCAGGCCTACAAAAAGAGAGATATGATAAATATACGCAGATACGACGTGCACAATAATTATATACTATAAATAAATACATACATAATATTCTATACATACTAATAGAATACATAAGTATATATATCTTCTGTAAGAGCGAAATTTCTTCAGTTACTGGTAATATGTATTTATTATAACTATCTAGCATTTATATAACATCAACTTTACCTACCCTTTTTCTCTTGCTTTTAAACCTTTCTCTTGAATCACTCTCTTCTCAATCAATCTTTTGTTGAAAACCGTAAATATTCCGTTGGGTATTTAAAAAAATCTAGGATCTACTAGCTACTATGTATAGATAACTCAGTACAACTAAGTAAACACTTAATTGGAAAACAAACTAATGAAGAATTAGCCCGGATGCAGGTGTCGGCATACCTATGCTTCCCTATTCGCTGTCTTAAATAGAATATACACAGAAGATCTATGATCTGCTTAAAGTGACTTGTCTTTTTTGGTGAACAAACAGTGCCCAAAATCACGGCTTGCCGTATCAATCATATTGTGTATAGATGTCGAGAATTATACGAGAAACACATAGAATGTGATTTTCAACGAATACTGCTGTTCATTATCCATTTAAATACATAATTTCCTTAAACAAATAAGACAAGTCAGTCTGGACAGATTATATACGAAAACTTTAATAACGCGTCCATACCTACATAATTACGTAGAGCAGACATCAACGGAGCCCATTCACAACTATTCATAAGTAGAAACAGCTTGAACCCAAGCCCATTCGCTGTCTGACAACGAGAAGACACAACGGGAGCCAATAGTTACCTACATGCTAGTTAGTTAGCTAGCTGGCTCGCCGCTACTTCGTCCGCGTGTTTTAATTAATCTATACATTGTATAAAAACAAAGTCGCTTCTGTCCCTACGTATCTATGTAAGCTTATATCTTTCAAACTATACAGCGGATTTTAATGTAGTTTACCACAACATATAGGGTGTAAAAAGACCGCTAGCATTAATTGAAACCCCATATTCTACCCATGAAACTGAACAACTTTCCCATAGAAACATACCTGCGGAAATGACTTCATAATTTCGTCTGCACGTTTTACATTGCGTGCTTTTACTTAAAGTGCATTTATTTCAACTTAAATTAGAACTTTGTGTCTAAATTAATTGTGAACGATGTAGTTATCGATACTTGATATTTTTTAGTACAAAAATACAACTTTTATTTATTAAAAGTATCTCGATTTCTACCTAAACGATGTGTTTCCGCGGGTATGTTACTTTGGGAAAGTTGTTCAATTTCATGGGTAGAATATGGGGTTTCAATTAATGCTAGCGGTCTTCTTACACACTTTTGTACAGAGTGGTTCAAGAGGAAGGTTTAAAGCAAGAGAAAAAGGGTAGGTAGGAGTAAAGTAGGTGT
The DNA here is from genome assembly GCA_905147135.1 of Blastobasis lacticolella. Taxonomy (NCBI): domain Eukaryota; kingdom Metazoa; phylum Arthropoda; class Insecta; order Lepidoptera; family Blastobasidae; genus Blastobasis; species Blastobasis lacticolella. Next base: position 2,987,273 of record LR990061.1, read on the forward strand.
ACGCGAACGAAGTCGCGCCGGTTCCACTAGTACCTACCCTATAATAATGATAATAATAACCTTAGCGTTAATGTCCCGGTTGTGCTCTTGAGAACGAGGGCCCGGGGTCCGCCTTGACCATGATCCAGGATTTGGCGATCAGGTAATTACAATGGAGCGATTACCATCTGACCTCCGTGACCCTGCTACGAGGGGAGCCTGGCCAGATTGGATCATGGTTTTATATTAATAATAAATAAATAATCGTGGACAAATTCACACAGCGCCATCTAGCCCCAAACTAAGCAGAGCTTGTACTATGGGTGCTAGCTAACTGAGATACTACTTATTTACTTTTTTTTAAATACTTACTTATTATACATAGAAAACCCAGACCCGTAACAGAAATAAAAATTCATTATTTAAATTTCTGCCCGGCCGGGAATCGAACCCGGGACCTCTTGCGTGGTTAGCTGGCATGTTGACCACTGAACCACCCAGACCGATTATTCGTATTCAGTAAAAGTCGTATTGCAGCAGTAATGAGCAGTTTTAATCACGATCTTTTCTCTCACCATAAGAGCATTCAACTAATAGATGTAACTCAGAAAAAAACATATAAAACACTTTTAGAAATTGGTGGATACATACATGGGGTAGTACTTACCCTATTACCCATCCTCTTGATTCACCCTGCATGAAAATCCGTACAGTAGTTTCTAAGTTTATCTCGAACAGACAGACAGAAGGACTTTGTTTTATATTGCTAATGCTGGTAGTACTACCGCCCGCCCGGTCTGCACGATTTTTCTCGGGGATACATGTTTTAAACACATAAACCTTTCTTAATGAATTACTCTGTTTATTAATACATTCTTTGTTTAACAAAATAATTAAAAACGAATGCGGTGTACAAATTAGGTAATAAATTACATTAATATATTGGTGTAAACCGCAAGAAAATCCGTTCAGCAGTTATTGAGTTTATCGCGAACAGGTAGACAGACGCGGATAATTTGTAGTGATACTTACCTACGTCATTGACAGGAACCTTTAACGAACCCATCACAACAATTCCTAGAAAAGGCATCAACTTGTATTACAACTCTTCGTAGCAATTTCTCTTTCTTGCAACCAATGCTTGCAGTGTTGTATTCCGGTTTGAAGGATAAGGTAGCCAGAGCAATTACAGGCACGTGGCATTTTAGCCCTAGTGACAACGCACCTGTCCGCGGCTCTGCATTTTTGTTCCCTGCAACCTAAATGCAACAGTTAAAACTTACCATCCAAGGCCTCGAGTCCGCTATTTGGCCCAATCGAATTGTAATTGGATCGCAATCGCAGTGCAATTGCAGTTGACGCGTTTTTGGTATTCTGCTACTGTTGCCAATAGCTCGATTGAAGCTGTAAGGTACCTTAGCGGACAACAAAGTAAATTGCGGACTCGAAGCCCCGTCTGTTAGTTTATCCTTGCGTGCGTAGTATATAAAACATATAAACGCAGTATATATGCACCTCTCGTCTTTCCGACCTGACATCGAATGGTGGATGTCTTACTTAGATAGAAAAGACATCAACGCGGTCCCTACATATTATAAAACAAAGCTACGTGAAGGATGTTTTTAGAGACAGACAATTTTAAATAGAAGTAAAACAAAGAAAAATGTATTTAGTGTCAGTAAAACTAGTTTTATTGGAAAGACAATTCTATGACATTTATGTTTGAATATGATTTCGATGATGTGGCCCTCGTGCGTTATTAACTTTATCATTCAACCAAAACTGACCTTTATCGCCGAACAAAATATTGTATGGGTGATCTAATGTGTGAATTTAAGTATTTAGAGGATAATAATTTAGGTGGCCTAGTATTCTATAGAAGGATAAGGAAAAAAATAGGGCCCATCAGTTAAATATAAATTGCTATTTATTCAGGAAAGGAGAAGCATATTTAAACTACAGATAGACCAAAATTAGATAAGTTATTTATATAGGATAGACCATCATATCAAATAAAGTTACATGGACAATATCACAATGTATTCTGAACTTATTAAAACGTATCAAAATACATCAACATTTAGGCAAATAAATCGATTTCAATAGGCACCAAAGCAATACAATGCAAGTTTATACTTAATTCTGTGTCTGGTCTGGAGCAAAAAGTTCCTCCCAGTCTCCGCCTGGACTTATACAGTTTGGCCTCTGGACAAATAATGAAACCATGTTTAAGACTGCTACTCAGCAGCATCATAAAATAGGTCTTTCTTAGATTAGACGAAAAACATAAATCTGTTTTTTCTAACAAATTAAATTGTAACTTAATCGGCAACGATTACAACACACTGTATCACAACAACGCGAATAAATCAATTATTGTCATTCATGATATGCGAGTGACGTTATATCACACTTCAAATTATTGTCAAATTACAGTACAATTTTATTATTTCATATAGGCTGTCATCTGGCGTGGAGTTCTAACGCAATTGAAAAGAGTTTGCAATGTTTAGGATACTTACTAGATCATTCAACTACATACAGGTTGCTCCTGAGTGAAAATTTTTAAATATCTCAGTAAATACTGGACTGATTGTTATGATAGTTTGCAGTTTTGTATTAAATACCCTACTCTACTAGTAGTATTCAGCTTTGTCCAGAGCGTAAGGACATGTATACTATATACCTGTATCTAGCCATAACTATCATTTCTATTCTCATTTCCAGTCTCCTAAACGCCTAGGCTAAAAAGTCATAGACAAAAAACTCAGAATCGCCAGCAACGAAATGAATAAAAATGGGTTTACTATATTAAAATAATTATATTCAAAAAAATCAGCCCCCTAACCCATGTAATATATTCTCATACAGTATGAGAATCAAAACTACATTGATTTTTCTTGATTTTTCTACCGATTTGAATAATTCTTTTTTGATCGCTATAATATTGGGATCCTTAAACTCAAAGGAAAAAAGGGTATGTACTACCCTAGGTGTTGTGTAGGGTGTGGGGGGAAGTAGGCTACTTTACCCCTATCTATCCTTTTTTTCATTCTTACAAATAATTCCTGTATGATAACCTACAAAACAAATGAAAAATTATTCAAATCTGTCCAGCCGTTTTCGAGTTATACCGAGATTATGGAAGAACAATTGATTTCTTGTATGGAGATTATAAAAAATATCTAGTATTCCACATCGATTTTGCAATAAATTATTATATATGTTTGATGTACATTTCATATATGACATTTCTGGCGACTCTAGGTTTTTTTAGCCAAGACCTATACTGATAAATAGATTAAGTGTAAATTTAATGTATTGCAATGTTTTCAAAACTCTTAATCATTATTATTAATGTTATTACACAATTTTAAACATAACTTACTGATATAAAGTAGGTACATAACCGACTAGAGACACACATCGTTCAAGAATTTCATACATTTCGTTCACAAATGTTTAGATATGTTCAATTGTGATATTAATTATTATTAATTATGCTAGTTTTGAAATAGATCTACCTTTAAATAACAATTACAAATAGACTATAATGCCATATAATATAACACGTGCGAGTCCAGAGTGGGTCGCTAGTCTTACATATAAAAGACATCAACGCGGGCACATTCCTTATCGGCCTAGCGCTCATTGTCATGAGAGGGCGGTACAAACCGTACAATAGTTGTGATTGTATCTCTTCTCTCGGCACCATGACAGACGATTTTTGACTGTCGAGTAAAATGTAACATAAAGGCATGACAATAAAGTTGGAAATTGAATGTAAAACTATAATAGTAGACATATAACGCAGTATTTTTTGCAAGCCAGATAACTTTGCTCGAGCATGACACAGAAACTAAAGACAAGCCAATTTGAACAACCAAAGACTCCATTTGGTTGTCGGAGTACCTACACATGTCCAAAATGGACGTTTCGGTTAAAGCTCCCTTCAAGTGCGCGTCGCGACACGAATTTCATTCTAGACAGCTATGATACGAATACGAGCGATGTAGGTTAGATTCTCAGGAATATCTATCATCAACGTCCCGGTAAATCATCAGGTATGCAACAGAAAAAAACTTATTACCAAAGACTTCTATATCATCATCATCGTCATCATTATCTCCCGTAACACAGGTCTGTACCTAGCTCGGGATTCAGTGTATACTAATGTGTGCAACGTTTATGGAAATAAATGTCTATTTTATTTTTATTTTATCATTTTATTATCTCAGCGCTATGTCCCGGTTACGCCCCCGCGCAGCACGCGAGGGCCCAGAGTCCGCTTTCCTGCTATTCTTGGCCCACCTCGCTCGACTTCTATATACTAGCGTATAAATCAAACCATCCGAGCTGTCAATTCCATATTCTATCAGGATCCGCTTTCCTGCTCTATTATATATTTTAATATAAACGACATTTACAAATAAAATAAACTGTATCTCTGGCTCTACCCAACCGATTAGATTAAACATGGTCTAGATTTTAAGTTGGATCCCAAACTACCAAACTGTAAAAACCCCATCAAAATCTATTCGGCGCTATTTCCGTATTTCTTATAGTTTAGCTTGTGTATCATGGTTCTATATCAGGTGTTCCCATTTCCAAAAGCAGAAGTTTCTGAATTCCCAAGATTAGCGTGTACAAACAGACAAAGCCAACCCATAGGGATAGCCATCCAGCGTGGGGATGCAGCGAGTTCTATGGTCACCATGCCCATCAATGAAAGCGATACGACCGCATGTTGTATTGTCTTGGTCCGTTACCATTATGTACCGACTGTAGCCTTTGTTTATGCAATAAAGTGTTCATTCATTCATTCATTCAATCTGGGTAACATAGATATGATGTGTTTTGTATTTGCCACTCAATAAATGAATTACCAAAGTAACAGGTCGTCTTATTTCTACGCCAATACTATAGTTCATACCTATGTTCTTGTACAGGAAGAATAAACCGCGTCACCGCGTGGCCCTGCCATAATAAAAATAAAACTCATTAATTATTATTAAGAACTGTAAATATAATTTACGGGCTGTCCTAGCTTAGACCTGTAGCGGACTGTTTTGGGCTGTGATGATATCTATAACAAAATTGAAATTGTTCATCGCTTTTGCATCTACGGAGACTGAACCCAGTGACACGAGTGTTACGCATTTATAATATCCCCAAAGGTATTGTTTTGATTGCTATAGTAAATGGTGGTTTCCTAATAATTATACAAGTGTTCACTATATAGACTTTAATATGAGAAAACATGGTAATGGTTTAGTTATAAGGTACTGTTTGTTTCTCGAAAAAAATAAAATAAAGTAAATAAAATAGCTGTAACAATATAGTGTTTGCTTCAGAAAAGTCATTGTTTTGTACGCCATTTACCGAATGGTCTAACCCGCGACGATGGTCAAAGACCCTACAGGATGACACTCCTCACGCCCTGGAAGGTCGGACCGCCCCTGGGCTGGGATGCTACGAGCATCGACACCCTTGCGCTGGCATACGTCCCAGTTACCGCGTGTCAACCCGGGGCCGGATCCGCTTCAGCTGAAAACGCCAAGCAGTGTAGGGTCTTGGTAACGACAAAGTAAATATTGTATGTGCCAGGCATTAGCGTATCTAGGGCTATTGTCCAGGGGGGCCTGGCCCCTGAGGTGGCCGATGAAGCCGAGTCAATCGCCAATGTACAGCCAGTGACCACGAAATTTTTCTCTTGTGTTTGTTACCTGACTTTTGAAAAACTAACTTTTATTGTAATTTAATTTAATCATAAATTTGACATTTTGTTAAAAAATGCGATACAAGCTGAAAAGAGCTACAGTCAGGCAACCAACCTAGAGTCGAGTTTTTGGTCCACCACTATACAATACATACCTACACTCGCCGGGGTGAGCCCTCGTACGCGCTGATCGGTCTGCATGCGTCGCCCCCTACCTGGATGAGCTCGCTTATTTTTCCCTTTGTTTTCCGTTAGATTTTTGACTTTTAAAAAGAGATTAATTAACGTAATACTAATTCAATAAATACTTTTTCACTCCTTTGCAAAAAAAAAAAGAAAAGTATGTAAGTTTGTGGATTCCTCAGTTGTATTTAATTGAAATTATGTTTGAATGAAGTTTTTTATGTGTCCAGCCCAGATATGCGTATCGGTACATCCTGGGGTAGGCACGGCCGGCGGCGGCCCGGCGGGTTGTACAACACTGCGGGACGCAAAGGAGAGTAATGTGTTTATGAGCCTATGTATGTATGTATGTTCCTTTGTGGCATCTAGAGGCCAACACGTGAGCCGATTTTGATGGTTCTTAAGTCTATCGATTTGTCTTGCGAGTGTCACTGAAGACATGGTATTAACCAAAATTCAATATGGCGACTAGCAACGGCCATTTCGAGAAAAATAAAAAAATTACGTCGACAAGCTAGAGTAGGGTATCGACAAATCATTATAATCATCAATTCATCAATCATCAGGATATCATTCATTTGTGAATGGAAAAATGTGTGATCTCTTCCATGGTACCGATCATTAAAAACGTGTTGCGTAAACCTCAAGGATACATGGGAAATAGGTGCTTGAATCTGCCGGTATCAGGAAAGAGGCCCCGTGGGCGACCCAAGAAGCGATGGATTGACATCGCTGAGTCGTATGCGAGGGCCAACGACGAGCGACGAGCTTACGACGAGAGGATACCGAAGACCGGGCGAAGTGGAGAAGATTGAGTAGGAAAGCGGACCCTGGCAGAGGCCGGGATGAGCGCTAGGACGATGATGATGACCGATCATTGATAAAATAAAAAAATAAGTACAAAAACTAACAACCCCGACGACAGCTATTAAAAAATTAAAAAGTAAGAAACAAGCGGAATGGTGTAAGTAAATAGGTGTATAAAGTGCAAACGTTAGTTTCAATTAAACTTGAAAGCATTTACTTACCCCATTCGTTGTAACTTTTTAGTTTTTTAAAAGCAGTCGGGATTTTTAGTTTATGTACTACTTTTATATTTGATCTGGTTTAGTATCTAGGCAAGTTTAATTTTTACAGATATATTGTCACCCCCATCGGGGTATCACCACGAATATGATTATTTTTACCTGAACCGTACTGTTACCCGACCGACCCGTGTAGTGAATAACCACGAAAGTCAAAACCTACGTTTTATAGGGTCACCTTGTCGCCCATTAGTCGGCTTTTTCTCTTAAAATAATTATCACTGTGCATTCTATTACATACTCAGTTAAACACCATAATTAATTCATATGAGTTTATTAAGATATTTGACTTATATCGAACATTATACGTTAGGAATAATGCAGAGACAGCTCCAAATAGGCTGCATTTGGATACCACACATTCGATTCATAGGAACCTTGTTTAAATATAACGCGGTACTTAATGCGTTTATTACATTTCACTAAATTCAGTAGCCTAATTGCAGAAGTAAAAAGCGTGAGAGCAAATTAAAGTGGATACTATCGCTCACAGAATAAGGTCTATTTTTGTATCACTAATATTAGGTTACGCATCGTTTCTTTTCAAAGGCCGTAATACAAAATTTGACCTTATTTTATGACAATGCGTTTCAATTTGATTTTCTCTCGAGCTTTTTGCATTTGAATTTAGGTTGCGCATAAGCCTGACACAGTAACGGCGACATAGCCGGCTTGCTCAGCGCTACGGTACGGTGCCCCGTCACTGCTACGGCCTTACCCGCGAGGCTGACGTCATCATACCTACGACGCCACTCATTCTACGCGGGTGCTACGAACTCACGGGAACGACTTCACAAAATGCATTTTGTAGCATGGAGTTCTTCAAAAAGCATGAAAGGTACCTTAAAGGCCGACATGCAGAGCCGATATCCTGGACGACGGTGGCCGTTTTCCAACAGGTGGACCGTTCGTCCGTTTGTGTGCCTCCGGAGCCAATAAAAAAGATATTCTGTAGTTTAGCTAGGTTTTATTAACTTAATATGCAATCTCTGTGAGCAATAAAGAATTTATCTAGCAATCTATCTACGTATGTGCTTATTATATAAGTAGCTTTGGCCCGTGGTTTCGTGGACCCCCAACCCGCGTGCTCGCGGAGATTATGGCAAATAGCTGTTCCGTAGGATGGCTTTCTCCCAAAGTGGATGTATGACCATGTGAAGTAACCATAGATCGAGTTTGTACTTTTCACCGATTTATTCAAAAAGCACAAAGTGGATATATGTGAAATGCCGGTCTGGAACGACCTTGATGAAAATAAATGACATTTAACGGGTAATAGTGAAATTTTATAATGATTATTTTTAACTAATTTTTATAATCCTGAATGTATTGTATTTCACTCTTTATTTATTAATTACCCTCTCTTAATTTGTATGCCGATGGCAGATCACAGAGGACCCATCTACTAAAACTATAACATCTGCATAACTTGTGTACCACAATTCAATAAATGTTTGATTGATTGATACATTTTTATATTTTTGTAGATTTTTTTTTCTTGGACTAAATAAAACTTATTAATTATTTTTGAGAAATGTAATTAAAATTTACGGGCTGTCCTAGCTAAGACACCGGGTTCTTCAAAAGGCCCTACAGCAATAACGTAAAAAGTAGTTTTGCACTAAGATAAGAAGCGTTAATAATAGTTGTTAAAATAAATAATGTTTAAAAAACAAAAACTTATTACTATTAGAAAATAAAAGATCAATAAAAACATAGGTTTAAAGACTTTCGTGGTTATTCACTACACGGGTCGGTTGGGTAACAATACGGTTCAGGTAAAAATAATCATATCCGTGGTGATAACCCCGATGGGTGTGACAATCATCCTGTAAAAATTAAACATGCCTAGATACTAAACTAGATCAAATAAAAATTTAGTACAAAAAGTAAAAACCCCAAACCCGACCCCGAAAAACATAAAAGTTACAGCATCGAATGGTGTAAGTACATGCTTTCAAGTTTAAATTCAACTAACGTTTGCACTTATACCATTCCGCTTGTAACTTCTCAAATTTGTAATAGAAAAAAGAACTTCAAAAAGTAAAAACCCCGACTGCTATTAAACAACTGAAAAGTTAGAAACAAGTCAATTGGGGTAACTAAATACAGTTCTTCTGTTTCATGGATCCACATGGCAAAGGTGCGATGTGTGGCAGAATCTGGCTTGAACAAGGTCACATCCTGGTTAGAGGATAGCCTAGTTACCTTGAATGTAACTAAGACTAAATGTGCTTCGGAATAACAGCTCGCAATAGCCCCAATGATACCTTCAAATTGCATATCCATGTAATAGAAGAGACTGTATACCGGCCTGTTGCCAATGTAATTACCTAACATGTGTTAACAATATTAAATATTTAGGTGTCATTCTAGATGACAGCTTTAACTGGGGACCACAAATAACTGGAGTCACAACCAGAGCAAAAGAGCTGATCATCATCACAGCCCATGATAGTCCATTGCAGGACTCAGGGCCTCTCCTACGAAAGTGGAGGTGGAAGTGGTGGAGATCGCAGTGTAATAAATATAACTGTGTAATAAGTATAACTCAAATGTAACACAGTGTTTGCCAAAAAAATTTTAACTATTTTCCCCCAATGCTATATAATAAATTAAATAAAGATATAAATATGGAACAAACTTCCAAAGCACGTCCAAGCGTGTCCATCGCTTCACACATTTAGAAGAAGCTTGAAAGAGCACTGTCTCTCTATGACTTTGTAATAGTATTAAATATTTATTCATGTATCATAAAATCATTTAGTAGCCTATATATTATTAGTATAGTATTATTGTATTATCTTTTGAGGGGGTATTTTGTAGTAAATAATTAGTTTTTAGTTGTCTCCCTACCTGCATAAGTATGTTCTAGCTTTGTATGCTTTGCCCTTCCCACTATACAATTTGCTTCACATAATTTTTGGTTAGCTGGAAGAAATCTCTCATAGAGATAAGTTCGCCATTGTACTCATTTTTGTTTGATGTATCTAACTAAGTATGTATACAATAAAGAATATAATAATAAAAAACTTATCAATCCCCAATTTCAAAAACTAATTAAAATAACTTCAAGAATATAATACTCTATATTCAAATTCAAGAATTTGACTATGAAGCTACTGAAAGTCTGTTTCTTAGGATAGAATATTATCATCATTAATAATTTTAAAACACATCTGTAGGTATACACACACACATAAACGCAATGTACTTCTTTTATCTTCCGTCTACCCTCGCATCTCTAGATACCTCTATAGTATGGTTATTGTAATTATACCAATTCGTCTCTATATCTGTATTATAAGTTTACCAACTGTTGAGAACTGTATACCTAGAATAATTTATCTGCATCGTTTGGGAAGAACTGAGGCCTGTAGCACAGTTTTAATTACCACAAGCTTCAGTACCTACCTACTTGTTTAAAATGTACTCAGTTTTTATTGATTAAAGATTTATTATTAAATAGGTGATTTATTATTTAATAGATTTATTTTTAAATGTGTAATCAGTTTTTTATTGAATAAAGATTTATTATTAAATAATATTGTATTTATCAATTATTTACAATTAGAAATAAAATTAAACACTAATACTAAAATATTATATATTAAAAAAATCATCCACACCGTTGTCCCGCGGAATGGTGCCCAGAAATCTAGCTGCGTTGCCTCGTTGGATAGCAATACTTATCCTCTGTCCGAGGAACGCGCCAGCTCTCCTGTCACCTGTGGTGTCAATCAGCTTTTTGCTTAAAACTTTAAAAAGCTTTAAAGCATCAGGGCCCTACGGTCCCAACGTCTCAACCCCAAACGGCTGAAATATGAAGTCCTGGGCTAGGCTTTCATATTTCCTACGTTTGAGGTCCTCAGCAGCAGAGGCCGCAGCTCCAGCGTTGCGGGCGGTAGAGGTTACATGGGACGGCGCCAGAGTGTCCACGCAAGTAGCGTCCCACACCAGCGCCCTCCCACGTTTAAATTAAATTAAATAGGTGTACAAAGTTAGTTTAATTTAAACTTGAAATCATTTACTTACTCTATTCAATGTTGCAAGACGAGGCTTTGTATCGCAAAGCAAGCTTTTTTCGACTTCGCCGTTACTATGCCAGGCTTACGTACCGTGTTATTTTTAAACGAGGTATGACAAGAATGCATTTTGATAATTTTAGGATACAAAGGGTATTTACAGACGGACGGATGACAAAATGATCCTATACCATTACTGTTTTTTTTCTTTTAAGATACGAAACCTTGAAAAAGATTTGTGCTATAGTGCAGGTAGACATTGGGAGCTGTTATAATTTGTAACGTGGTGATATTATCGTGGTTGCCCACGATATAGTGAAGAGGTGGTATAGAGAGCCATCCATATTTATTATAACAGGAGTGTGACGTTTTGAAGCTAATGGTAGTGCTTCGGTTTTGGCAAATAGCAAAAATATTGTCATTTCGAGACGTTTTTTATTTTACCGATTATTTGACTTTACCTTTTCAACACGTGCCACTTTCTTGCCACCTCAATATTGTATACGTCCACAATAATATCAGAGCTTACTTTGTGATAGGGACGGCATAGTCTACAACATTTTTACCTGGGGCAATGAGTACCAAAGGGTGTAAAGCTAACAGATAAGATCTGAAATTATATAAGGACTAGAAAAAGGAATAAAAATTTTTTTGTCTCTACACCTATTCATTTCAAGTTTTTTGTTTCATATCGGGTCCATAGTTTTGTTGAAATGGACTTCAAAAGCAAAAGAAGGACGAGGTGCTCTTTTCGAGTATTTTCTAATAATTGTCACACTCTTGTAGCACAAAATATAAAACTAACAGAAGGTCCACTCTCGTCGTCCTCAAAAATTATTACAAAAAAAAAACCTTGTTACCTTAACTTGCTGACTTACTAGGGTTGCTACTGCATTTATTCTGAATTTTGAAAAGAGTATTTAAAAGTTCGAATAGAATTTGTAAGATAGTTTACAATAACATATCCCTTGCAAAGGACCAATATCTAATCCTTGTCATAATGTGATCATAATTGCTTCCCAAGCTGTTCAGATTGTGTTCAAGTGTATAAGATTTTCCATACCAGCTTCAGACATTATGCCTTTAGTAGGCGTTATTATAATCTAATGTTTATTAACTTTTTTAAATTCATCGCCTCCTGTATATATCATTAGACCCTGAGAATAACCTTTCCCTGACCTGAGATTTGACCCACTTCCCGGTAATCAATTGAATTTGAAATTTTCAAACACATGTAAATTGATGAAAATGCAATATTATGGTATAAGTCAGATTTGATCTGATGATGGAGAAGGAAGGTGGTCATCGATTTTTTTAATATTTGACTAAACAGGCATTTCCGACTAGAAACCATTAAGGTGGCCATTACGGTTTCTTATTCTATTAAAAACTGCCACGTGGTGCCTGAAACTGTTCAACTAGTCCTAGGGTCTCTAGCGGAAGACCTTGGTCAACCTCGCTTTACCATCGGCATTAGAACTCGTAGCGGTGCTGAAGTTCAACTAGCCTCAAATTCTGAAATGGTCACCCATCAGTTCTTGGACTCTGCGTGCGTTGCTTGTTTGTATTAAGTAATCTAAGTTACGTACAAGTACTTTTATTTTATCAATAATAATATCGTTTAATTAAATAATATTAAATTTAAGTCGTGGTGTGTTGTGCCGCCACCTCAAAGAATAGCACCACCCCATCTCTTCCCGTGGGTGTCGTAAGAGGCGACTGAGGGACAAATCCGAAAGGTGGGCAGCAGCATCTTTCTGGGTAGATTTACATCAACTGCACTGCGATCTCCAACCCGCCTGCCAAGCGTGGAGATTATGGCAATGACCTCCCCTTTCGTGGGAGAGGCCCGAAGGCCTGCAGTGGACTGTTATGGGCTGTGATGATGAAATTTAAGTCGAAACTACAATGAATTCTCGCGTTAACAATTGCGACCGAGCACTGCTTGAAGCTGCGTGAGAAAGCCTGTAAACGTTACGTCAATGTGTGCGTGACGGAAATGGCGCATTGTTTCCAATAGACTTTCTGCTTGGGGCGGGCCGTTCTTTATTTTGTGCCTGTAGATATAACAACCGGCGCACAATTTTTTCTAGAAAATAGTAATTAAAGACTATCTCCGGCGACGCAGATTTTGTGGTATTTATAATTAAAGAAGGAACAAAACAAATATAACACAAGACTTAATTTTTAGAGATATTTGGGGATTTTTGTTTCGTATCGGGTTATTGTTTTGTTGAAATCGACTTCAAAAGAAGGACGAGGTTCTATTATCGAATGTTTTCAAATAATTGCCACATTTCTGATGCGATGACAATCGGCGCACAATTTTTTCTAGAAAAGTGTATTATTTTCAGTAATTCAGTTTTATTGCATAATCAAGTACATTGATGGTAGTAGTACAAGATACCCCGTAAGGGCACAGCAATTTAGAGATGAGCTAAATAAACATAATTTGTACTTAAGTAGGTATTTGACATTGCACTTATTATTTAAGTATATATTATTACTACTTATTATTTAAGTATGTATTAATTATACCTAAGGCACATATTATTAAAATTATACACTTTGAGATCTTTTTATGTACTAATTACACGTAGGTATACAAAGAACCTATATTCTAATTTTTTGTGGCGTATAAAGATACTAATATATTATACAGGTATACATTGTATATTAGTAATAATATAATTGTTTATACATTTAGGCTCAGCATATAGTTAGGCACGTAGGTACATATATATATTATAAAATTCTATTTTATATTAGTAAGTACAGAAATATCACATTATTTTGTCATTTAGGTAGTCTGTTACATTGTCATAACTTTTATGAATTAATATTTGCTTTAAACTTTTTATAAATTTATAATAGTTATTCTCATTTCTTAAATGCGTCGGTAGTTTATTGTAAATTTTTATTGACAAGACAAACGGGCTGGTGGAGTGACTAGTCAGACGGGAGTCCGGCAACATTAGTCTGTTTTTATCGCGTAGTGTATAGTTTATTTTCTATAATTTTCTGGTAGTTAAGGTTGTCTCCGGCGGCGCAGATTTTGTGGTATTTAGAATTAAAGAAAGAACAAAATAAAAATAACGCAAGACCGCATTTTTAGATATCTCTTGGGGAGGCCTATGCAGTGGGCGTGTTCCGGCCGATATGATAATGATTACAAAAAAATTAAATAACAATCAACTTGATGTCAATATTCTAGTTGTGCTCCCGCGTTGCGACCCGAAGTTGGCCTTGGTCATGATAATCCAGGATTTGGCAGATCAGGTGGTCAGGAGTGACAAACAGGTGAGTTCACTACGCTACGGGCCTATCTTTTGATAACAAGACACCCTGATCAGATCGAATCACAGAACACATTCATTAGCCTGAATGTGCACGTTTCCTGATCGTAAGAACTTCAGTTAGTAAACAACTTACGTGTAAATAACTCGGAAAAAGTCATTGATACAAACGTGTAACTATGGTTATTTTTAAAGTAGGTAAGGTACTCTTATTGCCTCTACCGCTCGCTAAACTCCTTTCGGCTTGTCTAAGGTTAGCTGGAAGAGATCCCGTTGTGGGATAAGTTCGCCTTTGCTTTGTAAGTGTTTCCTTTTGAAATGTACTATGTTGTTGCAATAAAGAGTTTACATACATACATACATACGTTATGAGGCCGACCCGCTAGACATTATGCCAGTGGCGCTCTGATTTTGTTTTAGTCCTTGTACAGTGCTCTATAAGTAAAGAATAATGAAAAGTTTTAATGAACTTAGAACACTACTTTGGGGTAGGGACCTGAGATTGCAAATATTGCACATTTTCAATCTAATTCAATTTTTCCAAAAGTTTACGATAAAAATGCTTTACATAACTATCTAACATCAGTAGGTATCTACTCCGTGACTACCCGTCAGCTGATTTTAGCCAGTAAATGCCACACCGGCTACACCGTGTTCACTTTCTTCGCTAATCCTTAACTAATATTTCATGGTAAATACGTAATTACCACACAGTTAACTTAGTCTGGACTTCTTTTGTAAGCTGTTTATTAGGGTCGTGTAGAGCCAAACAATACCCCCGTGTTATTTTTTTTCGAATATACCTGACCCATAACAGCCTGAGCCTTCTAACGACTATACTCGTATAAAATGGCTGCCCGCACTACTATCGTGCCAGTCGCAGTACGCTGCTACAACCTACCACACTAATCCGCAAAATGAATAATTTGTGTTTCAGACACTTTGGAGAGGCTGTTGTCGCCGCCATGCCGCCCAGCCCGCACCATCGAGCCACGGCACAGACTACAGGAGATCCCAACTTCCCACCGAACGACCTTCGGAATATATATTCCGAAGCTGGTCCGGTCGGAAGCTGGAAAGCTCTCGACGTCAACGCACCTGAGTTCGTGCCGCAATCATGTTAGTTTTTTATTATTATTTTAATGAAATTTTTAACAGTCCATTTTGTGTAGTGTTAGTAAAATTACTTATAACTCGTGTTTTGTTACAGGTGTGTCTGCATTGGACGTGGATGCGCCCACGTTCGTGCCGCGGTGGCTGCCGGACAGCGGGCGAGGGTCGTTGGAATCGCTGAATGAAGATGCATGGCCTGACATTGACACTTGTCTTCTTTTTCAGGAAGCAATACAGAAGGAACCTATTCTAGTATCTATCAACGATGCTATTCCAATACAAGTACCATCTCTAAAAAAATACAACATTCAACTGCAGAAGGAGCCGTCAAAGACTCCTCCAGCAGGAGAAGTTAAGATTTTTACAGATGGATCTCGGACGCCATCAGGCAGTGGATGTGGAGTTTTCTCGAAGGATTTGGGCATAGAAATAAGCATCCCGCTTGGCGAGTACACCACGAGCTTCCAGGCTGAATGCATGGGAATTATTAAAGCCACTCACGTTATACTGGATGCCGAATCCAATTCAAAGCCAATTCGAATTTTGACAGATTGTCAAGCAGTCCTTAAGGCCCTTGACAAGCAGATAATTACCACGCGACTCATCCTCGAGTGTCACCAAAGCCTAAATGAGGTATGTAAAACCAATCCTGTAACGCTGCAGTGGATACGAGGACACAGCAGATCAAAGGGAAACAACGCAGCTGACGAGTTAGCCAAGCGAGGATCTAGTGCTAAACCTATTGGCCCGGAGCCAATTCTTCCCCTGCCCCTCTCATACGCCCGTCAACGCCTGAAAGGTAAAATCGATATAAATCATGATCTACTCCTGACTTTACTCGACTACCATAAAAGTCAGGAAGGCTCTTCTGTCATCTTAGAGCCTATTTGATTGTGTTTTATCATGGATTTTTTATTAGCTCGCTTAACTTACCCTTTGTTTTCCGTTAGATTTTTGACTTCTGAAAATAGATTAATTAACGTAATCCTAATTCAATTAATATTTTTTTCATTTTCATTTTCATTAGTTATTATTTCTTGTTTTTGTAAGTCAGCAGTGTCATTTCCCGGCAGCCGCGGTGTTCTTTATCGATTGCAGAGTAAGAGGATCGCTTTTACATACCTCATTTAAAACTCTGGTGAACGACTCATTTGATTTTTTTTATGTTACACAGCATACACTCAGGCTCGAATACCGTGTTATACTTAGGAATGTGGAGTGCTTATGAATGTTCAGGTCCTCCGAGAACACTCCACAACCTCTGCCTGAGTCTTAGATTCTTAACTTATGTATTCAGTAGTTTTCAGTAGTTTGTTGTCTCCTGTATTGCTTCTGAACAGGTTCTCCGCTTTCCGCTTTATTTTTGTTTTATGTGCTTTTTTTGCCATGCATTTTTATTTTGCGAGCTTGGCTTAATGTGCTATTGATTTGTTTTTTTTTTCCTTTCATGCATGCCAACAAGCTCACCACCATGGATACCGAAGACCAAGCGCAATGGGCCAGGAAGAGTAGGAAGGCGGACCCCGGGCCCTCACGTACCGCGCGGGAGCGCAACCGAGACATAACGCCGAGATGATGATGATGATAAGTAGGATCTTTTCTTTCCTCTATTGTGTGTGTAATATTTCCATTTATTGCTTTTTATATTTTCACGTGCTTTTTTCCCCGCTTTTGTTATGTTATGTATGTATGTGTTTTTGTATTTTCTGTCTATTTAATGTTGTGGTATGTATTATCTATTATTTTGTTTACAGATTTCAACGGTATAATTCTAATTTCATCAGTCTAGCTTCGATTGCTGCGATCGGGGTGTTGCAAAGACACACGCGTTGCGCGTGCGACGATACTTTCTGGACTTGCCGGCCCCAGGGATGGCTAGCCGGAAGCGCATGGTTTTGTTTGGGGTTCACACAAGCACTTCCGTTGTGCACAACCCACTACACAAAATATCAACAAATTGGTTTATTTTATTTCTGAATACTTATCATATGTTTTATACATTGTGACATTTAATTATTTTATTACTTAACAGATATACTGAATTTACTATTGTATTATATTTATATTTAGTCTTTATAAAAAACAAATTATGTATGTCAAAAAAGTTATTAAAGTATATCTGAATATTGTAAATAACAAAAGTTCACGAGACTGAACTGCAGTTCTATACAGGTATTTATTTACTTTTAAAGTAGTATGTAGTATGCAATTGTATTAGTATATAAGACATATCTAAAAAAAGAAAAAAACAATTAACGGGTTTCTTGCCGTTTCTTTACCATGGAGAACAACCTAGGATGCGGCGTTAACTGTGTGTTTCTTTCAACAAAAGGAAAGTATTCCCACCTCATTATTTGTCGATTGAGTTTCCATGTAAAATTGTCCAAAGCTGAAATAAATATTGTTTCGTTCGAATTCTACCATATTTTTTAATCCAATCCCCTATATTAAACGCTCTACATCCATCACAAAATTTTATGGATTATAAAATTTGCTAAATACAACATTTGGTATTTCAAATTTTGTTATTTCATTCGTAGTCCTTTAGAAATGTGCTCGATGATGTTTTGATTTCCTTACCTATAAAATTGGTACTAACGTCAAAAATGACGGAATCTGGAATTTTCATACAAGCAAATTTTACAGTTTCTTCGTTTAAACTTTGTACGTATAATCAGTCAACATTAAGCCAACTGGTGCATACAATTTCAATTTGTTATCTGCCCTTTTCATAAAATTAGATCTGGATAAAGAGGCAAAACTGACGACAAATGAAAAGGGGTATTTCTAACACTAATAAAATTAAAAAATATATTTTTTATTTAATTTTGCGCACTTACTGGCATCTAAACATACTCTTTTTTCGAAATCATGTTTTGGTGTACAATTGATGAACATGTTGTGTACAACTAAAAATATTTGAATAAACGTGTGATTGCGAAAAAAATGCCAATTTCGTAGGTAAAAACCCTATATTAAGCCCTGGGTGATAATGGTAACGGTAGCATTATTCGGAGGGAATTAAAGGTTTTCTACAGCGGCGCAGGTTTTGTGGCATTTCTTGTATCTTGCCAGACAAGAGGTCCCGGGTGCAATTCCGGGCCGGGCAGAAATTGAAATGATGAACCTTTTATCTACAAGTCTGAATGTCTATATGTATTTAAAAGTATATATTATTATGTATTATATCAGTTATCTAGCACCCATAGTACAAGCTTTGTTTAGTTTGGAGCTAGATGGCGCTGTGTGAATTTGTTCACGATTATTTATTTATAACTATTTGTACTTATATCTTTCCGCATAGGCACAATGCAAAAAATATCCTCACTCATACAACGTGGGGTTAAAATTACCCTTCAGTAAATATGTACCTACTAGCTTTTACCCGCGGCATCGCTCGGGTCAAACTCGGGATAATTTTAAATTTAAGGCTTCATTTTAAAGATATACATATCCAGACGTTGCTCATAAATTGGTACGTTCTAGAGCAGAACAGAGAAACTTTGCAGAAGTATTATGTACTCCAAATACTTAAAATGATTGCCTTGAATGGAAGTACTACGGCCGGTAAAGAGATTACTAAACGAGGTGATAGCTGTGGAGAGGCTGGTCAGTATTTGTAGGAATATTTATTGTGATTCATTAACAGATAGCACCAACCCCTTACACTCGTGGGTGTCGTACAAGGCAACTAATATTTTCGAGGCAAAATATCTAGTGTCTCCGTAGACTGGAAAATGGGCAGCAGCGTTTTCCATTGTTATATTTACAACACTGCGATCTCCAACCCGCCTGCCAAGCGTGGAGATTATGGCAATAACCTCCCCTTTCGTGGGAGAGGCCCCAAGTCCTGCAGTGGACTGTTTTAGGCTGTGATGATGATTAACCTTAGTGATTAACAGATAAACAAAAGTCAGTATACATTTTGAAAACCGGCAAAACTGTTGAATTTCATTTGATTTTGGCAAAAATAAGGATCGAAGACTTTCATCACATATTTCCGATAGAAATACGCTGGTCAATATTGCTTAGGGAGGCACACGGACGGACGGACCTCCTGATGGAAAGCGCCCGCAGTCGTCTACGGTAACTGTCGCCCATGACATATACAATTCATACATTTATGTTGAACGTAACTAAAATTCAGAACCACAAGTGCGTTCCTGTGCGATGTCACTATGAGGAAATGCCTCATGACTGTAATTTCGCTGGCTACCTTATCCTTCATACTGGAACACAACACTGCAAGCATTGTTGCTTGGCGGCAAAAATAGATAAGGTGGTGATTCTCATCCAGGCGGACTCCTCATGTTCGACAGAGTCCTACCATCTGATAAAATGTAATAAATAATAATCTTGAACATGCTAAATTACAAAATTGCATTTTGTGTAGTTGTTCGCGTAAGTTCGCAGCACCCGCGTAGAATGCAGGGGTTCCGTTTTTTTCTTCTGAGGTACGGAGCCCTGAAAACATTCGTGCTATGGTGCGGCTCCAAATAAATGAGTAAAGAGTAAATTTGTTTTGCGTTCTTAACTCATAGGTTACTATGTGATCATTCACAGGTACGGCATTGTCTGTAACACAAAAGGTGAAAACAGAAAAAGATCTGAAAACTGATAAGAACAAGGAAAAGGGATAAAAAATTACATGTCTACTGCATGCACCTAATAATTTTTTTGAAAGTATCAATCCAGTTCCATAGCTTTGTTTATAATCGACTTCAAAAACAAAAGAAGGAAGAGGTTCTATGTTTAACTGTATTATCATTCATCAACAAAATGGCGGTGGAGGTGGCGGTGACCGCTTTCCGTCAGGTGGTCCGCTTGCCTGTTTGTCTGCCGTATAACTTTAAAAAATACCACACTCCTGTAAAGCTCTGACTTAACAAGCGGAGGTTCATTGCTGTTGTCCCCTTAATGCTATCCCCCGAATGGGGCACAATAGGAATTTTGGTTTCGTTGTTCCCCAAATTCTGAAATGGTAGACAACGGCAATAAAAAATCACGTTGTGAATCAATTTTATTAAGAAAACGTAAGTGCCGGGTGTATGAACCGAAGTTCCATTTACATTCTTTACGTTATTTCATTAAACAACATTCGAGTTCTTAAAAATGTATATTGCTTATCAAATAAGGAATTACTACAATAAAACCATTATTATCTCGTAAATGGACCCTAAGCCTATGAACGAAGTTGCATTTTTGCAAAGTGCATTTCTCCATTGTAGCAAAATACATTTATAATAGAAATTTCAGAAATAACAATCATCTTGGTGTCAAGAGCGTCGGTGGCCGAGCGGTTAGGGTATCCGACTCGTAAGCGAGAGATACCGTGTTCGAATCCCGCTGCGGCCATGTACCAAAGACTCTTTTCTGTGTAATGTACCTTAGTTGAATGCTAACCGATGCTCTTACGGTGAGGGAAAACATCGTGATGAAACCTGCACATTCAGGCGACTGAATGTGTAACCAATCTGTAAATCAATCGAATCTGGTCAGGTTTCTCTGGTAGCAGGGTTATGGAGGTCAGACGGCAGTCGCTCCTGCAAATCCTGGATCATGATTAAGGCCAAGGGCCCAGGGTCAGGCTCTCGTGCGCGAGAGTACAACCGGGACATTAAGGCCAATACGATTATTATTTATTTTTAATCATCTTGGTGTCTTTATCCCGGTTGTGCTGTTGCGCGCTCGGGACACCGGACACCGATACACGCCACGCACATAACCGCCTAGGCGAATCATGTACACAGCGTGCCCGGCCCCAGCCAGCCCGCCAGCGCGAGCACCCGTACGCACCAGCCGGCCTACCCGCGTCGCCACCTGAGCTCCGAACAATTAAGTTAAAAGAATGTCGTCTGTCTGTCAGTACGCCGCTTCAGTTAAGAAAATGACCATCTGTGGGAGAAAGAAACGGCAAGAAACCCATCGTATGAACTTCGCATGGTTTACAACTTATGTGTTATTATGATGCAAAAGTGCATGATCAGTGACAAAAATAAATAGATTGAATGGCAAGTGAACATGCGACTTTGTGTTCTAAGTAACCTGTGTGTAATATATACACCCACACATGTAAGTAAACCAATCCTTAATTATTACTTATTTACATTTGACTAAATTCAGAGCCTAAATTTTGAAGCAAAAAGCGTGACAGCAAATGAAAGTGGAGTGTATTGCTCATAAAGTACGGTCCATGTTTGTATCACTGATACAAACATGGACCAAACATGAAACATTAAGTAGAGTTTACAAACATACATACATACTGATATTTAGTTAGGCGTCTGCTTTTCAAAAGCCATGATCATGGTTGCACATTCAATCGCCTGAATGCGCAGGTTTCTTCACGGTAGATTCCCTCACCGTAAGAGCATCGGTTAACATTCAACTAATGGCCACCGTAGTATTCGAACCCAGTACCTCTCGTTTACGAGTCGGATACCTTATCCACTCGGCCATCGACGCTCATGGTGACAATGTTATTAATATGTATAATATTTTATCAACATCATACCAGTACTTATACCTATTGATAAATCAGATTTTTTTGTTCCGTTTATTTGGCTGCAATCCACTTGTATAGTGACATTCTATCATCGCACCGCTCGCCACCGACAGGGGTTCATCCTTACACCTTAGAGCCGAATTGGTCGCGAACTGTGAGGTTTCAAATTAACTTCTTCCCACGCGCACTGAGGTTGTGGAATGAACTACCTGGACCAGGTAGGTTTGCTTGGAAAGTACAGCATGGAGTTCTTCAAGAAAGGGGTGAAAAGGTTTTAATGGCGTCGGCAACGCGTGGGCGATGCCCTTAGTATTGCTATCTTTTTCTATTTATATTTAGGGTATTCTTACGCCTATACTTGTAAGCTTAAAACACTATTAGTATGTGGTTACATCAGAAATCTGGTGACTAAAATAGGAGAAGAAACTCCTGTGCTATAGTCACCGTCATTATTACAAGACATAGCAATTCAGATTTAGCAATATAAACGTACTCAAGGTTTTTATCTTAAACACTAAAATAGTTATTTCAATAGTAACAAAACAAACACCCAAATGTCCATAGGCTGCGGTGACTGCTTACCTGCATACAGGCCGAAAGATAGTTTGTCACCTTAGTGGTATGTAAAAAAACCAGGCACGGTTTTCTATAATAGCCGTACTACCTACTTACTTGATTTTGTATAAGTCGGAACCGGAAAATCTACATTACATATATAAACCATATAATTTTATATGGAACATCTACTTATAAATAATTTACGCTAATCTAGGTACAGTCAACAGCATAATTATCGACCTACCCGAAACCAGTTTATAATGAACTAGCGTGTCTATGGACGCATATACCAATGTTAGTTCCTTTTATACTGCTTTTGGGTATTACGATAGATATCTTATTTATTTATTTATTTAACAATTTATTGTACACAAGAAAATTAAAGATATAGTACAAATTAGATATTAGACAACAGGCACTACTTATCTCTAAAAAGAAATCTCTTCCAGCAGGCCTACAAAAAGAGAGATATGATAAATATACGCAGATACGACGTGCACAATAATTATATACTATGAATAAATACATACATAATATTCTATACATACTAATAGGTATATATATAAGTATATATATCATCTGTAAGAGCGAAATATCTTCAGTTACTGGTAATATGTATTTATTATAACTATCTAGCATTTATATAACATCAACTTTGCCTACCCTTTTTTTCTTGCTAATAAACCTTTCTCTTGAATCACTCTATCTTTTGTTGAAAACCGTAAATATTCCGTTGGGTATTTAAAAAAATCTAGGATCTACTAGCTACTATGTATAGATAACTCAGTACAACTAAGTAAACACTTAATTGGAAAACAAACTAATGAAGAATTAGCCCGGATGCAGGTGTCGGCATACCTATGCTTCCCTATTCGCTGTCTTAAATAGAATATACACAGAAGATCTATGATCTGCTTAAAGTGACTTGTCTTTTTTGGTGAACAAACAGTGCCCAAAATCACGGCTTGCCGTATCAATCACGCTACGTATATTGTGAATAGATGTCGAGAATTATACGAGAAACACATAGAATGTGAATTTCAACGAATACTGCTGTTCATTATCCATTTAAATACATAATTTCCTTAAACAAATAAGACAAGTCAGTCTGGACAGATTATATACGAAAACTTTAATAACGCGTCCATACTTACTTACTTACGTAGAGCAGACATCAACGGAGCCCATTCACAACTATTCATAAGTAGAAACAGCTTGAACCCAAGCCCATTCGCTGTCTTACAACGAGAAGACACAACGGGAGCCAATAGTTACCTACATGCTAGTTAGTTAGCTAGCTGGCTCGCCGCTACTTCGTCCGCGTGTTTTAATTAATCTATACATTGTATAAAAACAAAGTCGCTTCTGTCCCTACGTATCTATGTAAGCTTATATCTTTTAAACTATACAGCGGATTTTAATGTAGTTTACCACAACATATAGGGTGTAAAAAGACCGCTAGCATTAATTGAAACCCCATATTCTACCCATGAAACTGAACAACTTTCCCATAGAAACATACCTGCGGAAATGACTTCATAATTTCGTCTGCACGTTTTACATTGCGTGCTTTTACTTAAAGTGCATTTATTTCAACTTAAATTAGAACTTTGTGTCTAAATTAATTGTGAACGATGTAGTTATCGATACTTGATATTTTTTAGTACAAAAATACAACTTTTATTTATTAAAAGTATCTCGATTTCTACCTAAACGATGTGTTTCCGCGGGTATGTTACTTTGGGAAAGTTGTTCAATTTCATGGGTAGAATATGAGGTTTCAATTAATGCTAGCGGTCTTTTTACACACTTTTGTACAGAGTGGTTCAAGAGGAAGGTTTAAAGCAAGAGAAAAAGGGTAGGTAGGGGTAAAGTAGGTGTACGCGAACGAAGTCGCGCCGGTTCCACTAGTACCTACCCTATAATAATGATAATAATAACCTTAGCGTTAATGTCCCGGTTGTGCTCTTGAGAACGAGGGCCCGGGGTCCGCCTTGACCATGATCCAGGATTTGGCGATCAGGCAATTACAATGGAGCGACTACCATCTGACCTCCGTGACCCTGCTACGAGGGGAGCCTGGCCAGATTGGATCATGGTTTTATATTAATAATAAATAAATAATCGTGGACAAATTCACACAGCGCCATCTAGCCCCAAACTAAGCAGAGCTTGTACAGTCGAGTTCATTAATATGTGAGCATTGCCAAGGCTTCAAATATAAATGTACATGGAAGGGTACTTATATATCTGAGCAGATTCATCAATCAAACATATGTACATCTGCTCAGATATATAAGTACCCTTCCATGTACATTTATATTTGAAGCCTTGGCAATGCTCACATATTAATGAACTCGACTGTACAAGCTCTGCTTAGTTTGGGGCTCGACTGTACTATGGGTGCTAGCTAACTGAGATACTACTTATTTACTTTTTTTTAAATACTTACTTATTATACATAGAAAACATAGACCCGTAACAGAAATAAAAATTCATTATTTAAATTTCTGCCCGGCCGGGAATCGAACCCGGGACCTCTTGCGTGGTTAGCTGGCATGTTGACCACTGAACCACCCAGACCGATTATTCGTATTCAGTAAAAGTCGTATTGCAGCAGTAATGAGCAGTTTTAATCACGATCTTTTCTCTCACCATAAGAGCATTCAACTAATAGATGTAACTCAGAAAAAAACATATAAAACACTTTTAGAAATTGGTGGATACATACATGGGGTAGTACTTACCCTATAACCCATCCTCTTGATTCACCCTGCATGAAAATCCGTACAGTAGTTTCTAAGTTTATCTCGAACAGACAGACAGAAGGACTTCGTTTAAATGTAGTGATCGTTTTATATTGCTAATGCTGGTAGTACTACCGCCCGCCCGGTCTGCACGATTTTTCTCGGGGATACATGTTTTAAACACATAAACCTTTCTTAATGAATTACTCTGTTTATTAATACATTCTTTGTTAAACAAAATAATTAAAAACGAATGCGGTGTACAAATTAGGTAATAAATTACATTAATATATTGGTGAAAACCGCAAGAAAATCCGTTCAGCAGTTATTGAGTTTATCGCGAACAGGTAGACAGACGCGAATAATTTGTAGTGATACCTACCTACGTCATTGACAGGAACCTTGAACGAACCCATCACAACAATTCCTAGAAAAGGCATCAACTTGTATTACAACTCTTCGTAGCAATTTCTCTTTCTTG
This sequence comes from Blastobasis lacticolella, assembly GCA_905147135.1. Lineage (NCBI taxonomy): Eukaryota > Metazoa > Arthropoda > Insecta > Lepidoptera > Blastobasidae > Blastobasis > Blastobasis lacticolella. The sequence goes on from LR990061.1 coordinate 3,012,964, forward strand.
CAACCAATGCTTGCAGTGTTGTATTCCGGTTTGAAGGATAAGGTAGCCAGAGCAATTACAGGCACGTGGCATTTTAGCCCTAGTGACAACGCACCTGTCCGCGGCTCTGCATTTTTGTTGCCTGCAACCTAAATGCAACAGTTAAAACTTACCATCCAAGGCCTCGAGTCCGCTATTTGGCCCAATCGAATTGTAATTGGATCGCAATCGCAGCGCAATTGCAGTTGACGCGTTTTTGGTATTCTGCTACTGTTGCCAATAGCTCGATTGAAGCTGTAAGGTACCTTAGCGGACAACAAAGTAAATTGCGGACTCGAAGCCCCGTCTGTTAGTTTATCCTTGCGTGCGTAGTATATAAAACATATCAACGCAGTATATATGCACCTCTCGTCTTTCCGACCTGACATCGAATGGTGGATGTCTTACTTATATAGAAAAGACATCAACGCGGTCCCTACATATTATAAAACAAAGCTACGTACAGGATGTTTTTAGAGACAGACAATTTTAAATAGAAGTAAAACAAAGAAAAATGTATTTAGTGTCAGTAAAACTAGTTTTATTGGAAAGACAATTCTATGACATTTATGTTTGAATATGATTTCGATGATGTGGCCCTCGTGCGTTATTAACTTTATCATTCAACCAAAACTGACCTTTATCGCCGAACAAAATATTGTATGGGTGATCTAATGTGTGAATTTAAGTATTTAGAGGATAATAATTTAGGTGGCCTAGTATTCTATAGAAGGATAAGGAAAAAAATAGGGCCCATCAGTTAAATATAAATTGCTATTTATTCAGGAAAGGAGAAGCATATTTAAACTAGAGATAGACCAAAATTAGATAAGTTATTTATATAGGATAGACCATCATATCAAATAAAGTTACATGGACAATATCACAATGTATTCTGAACTTATTAAAACGTATCAAAATACATCAACATTTAGGCAAATAAATCGATTACAATAGGCACCAAAGCAATACAATGCAAGTTTATACTTAATTCTGTGTCTGGTCTGGAGCAAAAAGTTCCTCCCAGTCTCCGCCTGGACTTATACAGGCTGGCCTCTGGACAAATAATGAAACCATGTTTAAGACTGCTACTCAGCAGCATCATAAAATAGGTCTTTCTTAGATTAGACGAAAAACATAAAACTGTTTTTTCTAACAAATTAAATTGTAACTTAATCGGCAACGATTACAACACACTGTATCACAACAACACGAATAAATCAATTATTGTCATTCATGATATGACATATGAAAAGCGAGTGACGTTATGTCACACTTCAAATTATTGTCAAATTACAGTACAATTTTATTATTTCATATAGGCTGTCATCTGGCGTGGAGTTCTAATGCAATTGAAAAGAGTTTGCAATGTTTAGGATACTTACTAGATCATTCAACTACATACAGGTTGCTCCTGAGTGAAACATTTAAAATATCTCAGTAAATACTGGACTGATTGTTATGATAGTTTGCAGTTTTGTATTAAATACCCTACTCTACTAGTAGTATTCAGCTTTGTCCAGAGCGTAAGGACATGTATACTATATACCTGTATCTAGCCATAACTATTATTTCTATTCTCATTTCCAGTCTCCTAAACGCCTAGGCTAAAAAGTCATAGACAAGAAACTCAGAATCGCCAGCAACGAAATGAATAAAAATGGGTTTACTATATTAAAATCATTATGTTTTAAAAAATCAGCCCTCTAACCCATGTAATATATTCTCATACAGTATTCTATGAGAATCAGGCGGTGAGGCGGTGTGAGGCGGTGGTGACCGCAGAGAACACAAACGGATTTAAAAATACATTAGACAAATTCTTAAGATCAGAACAGGAAGAATAATTTTGGTTAGAGAGAAGCCGGATTCAGGCAACCCAACAGTTGTTCACAACTGCCTGCCTGATAAACAATAATAAAAAAATAAAAATAAATGATTTTTCTTGAGTTTTCTACCGATTTTCTATAATTCTTTTTTGTTCGCTATAATATTGGGATCCTTAAACTCAAAGGAAAAAAAGGGTATGTAGGGGCAAAGTAGTAGGCTACTTTACCCCTACCTACCCTTTTTTTCTTTCATACAAATAATTCCTGTATGATAACCAACAAAACAAAATAAAAATTATTCAAATCTGTCCAGCCGTTTTCGAGTTATACCGAGGTTAACGAAGAGCAATTGACTTTTTGTATGGAGATTATAAAAAAATATCTAGTATTCCACATCGATTTTGCAATAAATTATTATATATGTTTGATATAAATATTATACATTTCATATATGACATTTCTGGTTGTTTTTAGCCAAGACCTTTACTGATAAGTAGATTAAGTGAAAATTTTATGTATTGCAATGTTTCCAAAACTCTTAATCATTATTATTAATGTTATTACACAATTTTGAACATAACTTACTTATATAAAGTAGGTACATAACCGACTAGAGAGTACACATCGTTCAAGAATTTCATACATTTCGTTCACAAATGTTTAGATATGTTATATTGTGATATTAATTATTATTAATTACGCTAGTTTTGAAATATATCTACCTTTAAATAACAATTTCACATAGACTATAATGCCATATAATATAACACGTGCGAGTCCAGGGGTCGCTAGTCTTAAGGTGTGTCCAAACATAGCGCGGCACGAGCGCGGCAGCAACACGCGGCATGTCCAGGAAACAATTCTGCCGCGCTCTAGTTAGGACTATTGACGAATGTTTGCGCGCGGCTGTTGTCCAAACAAAGCGCGGCACGCCGCGCGTGGCTGCCGCGCACACATGCCGCTCTATGTTTGGACACACCTTTTCATATAAAAGACATCAACGCGGGCCCTTCGCTTTCGGCCTAGCGCTCATTGTCATGAGAGGGCGGTACAAATCGTACAATAGTTGTTATTGTATCTCTTCTCTCGGCGCCATGACAGACGATTTTTGAGTGTCGAGTAAAATGTAACATAAAGGCATGACAATAAAGTTGGAAATTGAATGTTAAACTATAATAGTAGGCATATAACGCAGTATTTTTTGCAAGCCAGATAACTTTGCTCGAGCATGACACAGAAACCTAAGACAAGCCAATTTGAAGAACCAAAGACTCCATTTTATTCGCGGAGTACCTACACATGTCCAAAATGAACGTTTCCGTTAAGCTCCCTTCAAATGCGCGACGCGAGAAGAATTTTATGTTAGACAGCTATGATACGAACTCGGCGATGTAGGTTAGATTCTCAGGAGTATCTATCATCAACGTCTCGGTAAATCATCAGGTAAGATGTATGCAACAGAAAAAACTCATTATCACCAAAGACTTCTATATCATCATCATCATCATCATTATCTCGGCGTTATGTCCCGGTTGCGCCCCCGCGCAGTACGCGAGGGCCCAGAGTCCGCTTTCCTGCTATTCTCGGCCCACCTCGCTCGACTTCTATATACTAGCGTATAAATCAATGTTCATCACCATCCGAGCTGTCAATTCCATATTCTATCAGGATCCGCTTTTCTGCTCTATTATATATTTCAATATATACGACATTCACAAATAAAATAAACAGCTGGCTGCCGCCTTCAACCGCCAACCCATAGGGATAGCCATTAGCCATGTAAAAGTGTTGGTGCTATTCTACTCTGCCGGACACCACACGGCTTACAAGCATACTAATAACAAAATAATTGAATTTGGTCCTTACTTTTGCGTCTACGGAGACTGATCCCAGTGGCACGAGTGTTACATATTCATAACATCCCCAAAGCTTTTGATAGCTATAGTAAATGGTGACATAGCTGTACTAACACATGCACTATGTGATGTGTTTGCTTCAGAAAATTCATTGTTTTGTATACCGTCATCGGAGCCCATAACAGTCCACTGCAGGAATTAGGTACTATCCCACGAAAAGGGGAGGTTATTGCCATAATCTCCACGCTTGGCACGCAGCTTTGAGATCGCAGTGTTGTAAATATAACAATAGAAAACGTCGCTCCCCATTTTCCAGTCTACGGAGGCTCTAGATCTTTTAACTCGAAAACATTAATCGCCTTGTACGACACTCACAAGTGTAACGGATTGATGCTATTCTACTCTGCCGGACACCACACGGACATTTTATACACTAACATATTTTGTACATCATTCACCGAATGGTCTAGCCCGCAACGCTGGTAAAAGACCCTACAGGATGACACTCCTCACGCCCTGGAAGATCGGACCGCCCCTGGCCTGGGATGCTACGAGCATCGACACCCTTGCGCTGTCACACCTTCCATTTACCACGTTTCCGCGGTTCCGATTCAGATGAAAATGCCAAGCAGTAACAGCTTTTTTTACTTACACTTTCATTGTGCCTATACAAAATGCGAAAAATAAAAAAGTAGTACAAAAACTAAAAACCCCAACTGCTATTAAAAAACTAATAAGTTATAGATGAGCCGAATGATGTAATAATGAATGATGTTATCCCGTTGTGGGATAAGTTCGCCTTTGCTTTGTAAGTGTTTCCTTTTGAAATGTACTATGTTGTTGCAATAAAGAGTTTACATACATACATACATACATGTAAGTGAATAGGTGTATAAAGCACAAACATTAGTTTTACTTCTACTTGAAAGCACTTACATCATCCGACGTTGTAACTTTTAAGTTTTTTAATCGCAGTCGGAGTTTTAATTTTTTGTACTACTTTTTTATTTGATCTATTTTAGTATCTAGGCAAGTTTAATTTTTTTAGCTATATTGTCACCACCATCATGTGAACGGCATCAGGTTATCACCACGAATATGATTATTTTTACCTCGACCGACCGACCCGTGTAGAGATTAAACACATCATAAACATCCGCCTGTAAAGACGCTTTTTCTCTTAAAATTATTATTACTATGCATTCGATTCATACCTTGTTTAAATATAACACGGTACGTTATGCGCTTATTAGATTTGACTAAATTCAGAAGCAAAAAGTGTGAGAGCAAATTAAAATGGATTGTGTCGCTCATAGAATAAGGTCTATTTTTGTATCACTTATTTACGGTTATTTGGTTACGCGTCGTTCCGCTTTTCAAAGGCCGTGCTACAAAATTGACCATGTGAACGGCATATCGAACAGCCCAAAGTAGCCCCAAGCAGAAGGTCTACTGGAAACAATGCGCCATTTCCGTCACGCACACATTGACGTTACGTTTACAGGCATTCTTAAGCACATTCAAGCAGTGCTCGGTCGCATTGTTAACGCGAGAATTTGTTATAGTGTCAACTTAAATTGAACATTATTTAATTAAACGATATTATTATTGATAAAATTAAAGTACTTTTACGTAACTAACATTATTTTATATCATACAAGCAACGCACGCAGAGTCCAAGAACTGATGAGTGACCATTTTGTGAACGTTGAGGAGGTCTTCCCCTAGAGACCCTAGGACTAGTTGAACAGTTTCAGGCACCACGTAACAATTTTTAACAGAATAAGAAACCGTAATGGCCACCTTAACGGTTTCTTATCGGAAATGCCTGTCTAGTCTAATATAAAAAGAACGCTTACCACCTTCCTTCTCCACAATCAGATCAACTGACTAATACCATAATATTGCATTTTCATAAATTTACATGTGTATGAAATTTTCAATTCAATTGATCACCGGGAAGTGGGTAAAATCCCAGGTCAGGGAAAGATTCTAATATACATGACCACAATCTGAACAGCTTGGGAAGCAATTATGATCACATTATGGCAAGGATTAGATATTGGTTCTTTGCAAGGGAAATGTATTTGTGAACGATCTTTAAAATTCTATTAGATCTATTAAATGCTCTTTTCATAATTCAGAATAAATACAGTAGCAACCCTAGTGAGTTGGCAAGTTTTGATAATAATTTTCGATGACGACGGGAGTGGACCTTCTGTTAGTTTTATATTTTGTTCTACAGGAGTGTGGCAATTATTTTAATACATTCGAAAAGAGAACCCCGTCCTTCTTTTGCTTTTGAAGTCGATTTCAACAAAACGTTGGACCCGATATGAAAAAAAAACTTTGAAAGAAATTATTAGGTGTGGAGATAAGTAGACAAGAAAATTTTATTTCTTTTTCTTGTCCTTATCTATTTTCAGATCTTATCTGTTAGCTTTTCACCCTTTGGTATTCATTGCCCCAGGTAAAAATGTTGTAGACTATGCCGTCCCTATGAGTAAACAATATAAGCTCTGATACTATTGTGGACGTATACAATGTAGGGGAGAGGTGGCAAGAAAGTGGCACGTGTTGAAAAGGATAAGTCAAATAATCATTAAAGTAAGAAACGTCTCGAGACGACAGTTTTTTGCTCTTTGCCAAAACCGAAGCACCACCATTCGGTTCAAAACGTCACATTCCTGTTATATTAAATATGGATGGCTGTTCATACCACCTCTTTACTATATCGTGGCATCCACGATAATATCACCACGTTAAAAATTATATCTGGTGTAGGATTATAAGGATGCGAAATCAAGCTGTGACTTTTTGCCTACTAAAGTTTATTGTATTTTCGCCATTCGTTTGTCGACTATGTACCTAGGTGCGAACAATGTAAAGGCAAAAAAAACGAATAAATTAAAGTAGAAACAAACACTGAAATGTTTTGTTTTTGTGCCGGACTGCTCACGACCTGCTTGTGATAATAATTTTATTAACCAGCCACTTGAGGTATTGATCGTAGCGATCTTTAGATTGAATTTTAAAACTCATATGAAACGGTAGGTAGTAAAGACTTAAAAGGAAAAAACCTATATCCTATCTGTAACTGGTAAAATCGTATTCTTCGGTTGATTGACCTGATTTTGAACTTGAGTGACCTATTACAACTGATTTCTAGAGATGCGGTCTTTCGTTTTCAAAATGTCATTATCGGCATTGAAAAAGATAAAGTTCGATTGTCATTTTCTCGCTAACTATTTCACGCACGAAAAAAAAAATTGTACTTATCGTTTTAATACGTTTAGCACTCCATCCAGTTCACGGCTTTATACATATATTATGAAACACCCTGTATAGTATCAGCTTATTTATAAATTATTTTATTGATGTAATGTAGTCGGTGGGATATTACTGGGCCCACTGAAAACCAGCGTTGTGGTTCGCGGCTAGCGACCACGATTTTTTGTTAAAATTTCATGCATTACCGTGTCCTGGCCTCCTGTGCAATAAACGTTTTCTTTTTTCTTAGTTTAATGAGCTATAAGTTTGAATTTTTTTATATGCGTGCCAACAAGCTCACTACCAAGGATGGCGAAGACCGAGCGAAGTGGGCCAGGAAGGTAGCAAGGCGGACCCCGGGCCCTCATGTACCGCGCAGGAGCGCAACCGAGACATAACTTCAAGATGATGATGATGATGAGTTTGGATTTTTATTCATTTCGTTTCATTTGTGTGTAATATTTCTATTATCTTGCAGAGTATGACAGAAAAGCAGGGTAGCGTGACTTACAATCATGTTCCCCTGAGCCATATCCCATTTTATCGCTTTTTGTATGTTCTCGTGCTTTTTCCCTCGCTTTTGTTATGTTCCTATGTATATTTGTATTTTCTGTCTATTTAATGTTGTGTTATTCACAGATTTCAGCTAAATTTTAAAGTAAACTCACTAAATAATGGACACTATTGTTACTATATTACCTGTAATGTTTGTAGGAATATAGATATTTTCTTTGTATTGCGCACTGTGCGCAGGTGGGTGAGGGTTTTGCATTTGCTACTCAATAAATGAATCAACAAAGTAACTGGTCGTCTTATTTCTACGCCTATACTATAGTACATACCTATTTTCTTCTAAAGTTAGCAAAAAAACAATAAATTTGTCTTCTTTTCTCGGTACTCAACGACCCAGCTCTTCCTGATTACTTGAAATGCAAATTTCAGTATCTCAGCGACACCCATGAGCGCAACCCTCGCTCATCTGATACACGCTGCTTAAACTACCAATTCACCGCACAGGTTTCTTTGCAAATTCTTTCTCATTAACAGCAATGCGTCTCTGGAATTACATCCCGGTGGATATAAAACTATCTTCTAATAAATATGCTTTTAAAAAAGCAGTCCGGGAACATTTTTTAAATAATAATTTGAAAAATCTACCTAACAACCTTTTTGTTGTTCGTTTACCATTCGACGAACCTGAGTTGTTCAATGGTCAACATTGCCAACATGCCACGCAAGAGGTCCCGGGTTCGATTCCCGGCCGGGTAGAAATTGAAATGATGAATTTTAATTTCTGTTACGGGTATGGGTGTTCTATGTATAATAAGTATGTATTTAAAAAAAAGTATGTAAGTAGTATATCAGTTATCTAGCACCCATAGTACAAGCTTTGCTTAGTTTGGGGCTAGATGGCGCTGTGTGAATTTGTCCACGAATATTTATTTATTATTTATTTATTCACTTTATGTGTGGTGGAAAAACAATTTTTCACACGTTGTGATCCTTTGTTCGCTTTTTCTTTACTTTCTTTTTCTTCTGATATTTTCTGTTACTGTCAGAGTTGGTTTGTAAATATATGTCTAATTTGCTTATTCTTAAGTACCTACTTAGAGTAAATGAGTTCACCAATATTTTTGTCAATAATCCTGCACCGCCCTGTAATTTTTCTTACTATCAGCTCTCCGGTTGACTGGTAGAGAAAGCTATGAAGCTTTAAATCCGCCATTGTATGTAATAGTACATGAAGTTTAAATAAATAAATTCTACTAAAGCTAAAAGAAAAAACCCCTTGAAATGTGAATATGTACACGCATAAAAGTAAGAAAGTGGACTGTTTTGGACTGTGATGATATCTATAACAAATTTGAAATTGTTCATCGCTTTTGAATCTACGGAGACTGAACCCAGTGACACGAGTGTTACGCATTCATTATATCCCCAAAGGTTTTGTTTTGATTGCTATAGTAAATGGTGGTTTCCTAATAATTATACAAGTGTTCACTATATAGACTTTAATATGAGAAAACATGGTAATGGTTTAAAAATTCTATGTACTGATTCTATTTAGCTGTTAGGTACTGTTTGTTTCCTAAAAAAAAAAAAAAAAAATAGCTGTTACAATATACATAGTGTTAGTTCAGAAAATTCATTGTTTTGTACGCCATTTACCGAATGGTCTGACCCGCGACGATGGTCAAAGACCCTACAGGATGACACTCCTCACGCCCTGGAAGATCGGACCGCCCCTGGCCTGGGATGCTACGAGCATCGACACCCTTGCGCTGGCATACGTCCCAGTTACCGCGGACCGGATCCGCTTCAGCTGATAACGCCAGCGTAGGGTGTAGGGTAGGGTCTTGGTAACGACAAAGTAAATATTGTATGTGCCAGGCATTAGGGTATCTAGGGCTATTTTCCAGGGGGGCCTGGCCCCTGAGGTGGCCGATGAAGCCGAGTCAATCGCCAATGTACAGCCAGTGAGCACGATATTTTACTCTTATGTTTGTTACCTGACTTTTGATAAACTAACTTTTGTTGTAATTTAATTTAATTATAAATTTGACATTTTGTTAAAAAAATGCGATACAAGGTGAAAAGAGCAACAGTCAGGCAACCAACCTAGAGTCGAGTTTTTGGTCCACCACTATACAATACATACCTACACTCGCCGGGGTGAGCCCTCGTACGCGATGACGTCTGCATGCGTCGCCCCCTACCTGGATGAGCTCGCTTAACTTTCCCTTTGTTTTCCGAAAGATTATTGACTTTTGAAAAGAGATTAATTAACGAAGAAAAGTAAGTAAGTTTGTGGATTCCTCGGTTGTATTTAATTGAATCTATGTTTGTATAAAGTTTTTTATGTGTCCAGCCCAGAATTTCGTATCGGTACATCCTGGGGTAGGCTCGGCCGGCGGCGGCCCGGCGGCGGCCCGGCGGGTTGTACAACACTGCGGAACGCAAAGGAGAGTAATGTGTTTACTAGCCTATGTATGTATGTATGTTCCTTTGTAGCATTCTAGAGGCCAACACGTGAGCCGATTTTGATGGTTCTTAAGTCTATCGATTAGTCTTGCGAGTGTCACTGAAGACATTGTATTAATCAAAATTCAATATGGCGACTAGCAGCCGCCATTTCGAGAAAAATAAAAAAATTACGTCGACAAGCTAGAGTAGGGTATCGACAAATTATATCATTAATTTGTGAATGGAAAAATGTGTGAACTCTTCCATGGTACCGATCATTAAAAATGTGTTGCGTAAACCTCAAGGATACATGGGAAATAGGTGCTTGAATCTGCCGGTATCGGGAAAGAGGCCCCGTGGGCGACCCAAGAAGCGATGGATTGACATCGCTGAGTCGCATGCGAGAGCCAACGACGAGAGGATGCCGAAGACCGGGCGAAGTGGAGAAGATTGAGTAGGAAAGCGGACTCTGCCAGAGGCCGGGATGAGCGCTAGGACGATGATGATGACCAATCATTGATATGAAAAGCGGATAATAAAAAATTATGTACAAAAACTAACAACCCCGACAGCTATTAAAACATTTAAAAGTAAGAAACAAGCGGAATGGTGTAAGTAAATAGGTGTATAAAGTGCAATCGTTAGTTTAAATTAAACTTGAAAGCTTTTACTTACACCATTCGTTGTTACTTTTTAGTTTTTAAATAGCAGTCGGGGTTTTTAGTTTATGTACTACTTTTATATTTGATCTGGTTTAGTATCTAGGCAAGTTTAATTTTTACAGATATATTGTCACCCCCATCGGGGTATCACCACGAATATGATTATTTTTACCTGAACCGTATTGTTACCCGACCGACCCGTGTAGTAAATAACCACGAAAGTCAAAACCTACGTTTTATAGGGTCCCCTTGTCGCCCATTAGTCGGCTTTTTCTCTTAAAATTATTATCACTATGCATTCTATTACATACTCAGTTAAACACCATAATTAATTAATATGAGTTTATTAAGATATTTGACTTATATCGAACAATATACGTTAGGAATAATGCAGAGACAGCTCCAAATAGGCTACATTTGGATACCACACATTCGATTCATAGGTACCTTGTTGAAATATAACGCGGTACGTAATGCATTTATTACATTTCACTAAATTCAGTAGCCTAATTGAAGAAGTAAAAAGCGTGAGAGCAAATTAAAGTGGATACTATCGCTCACAGAATAAGGTCTATTTTTGTATCACTAATATTAGGTTACGCATCGTTGCTTTTCAAAGGCCGTAATACAAAATTTGACCTTATTTTATGACAATGCGTTTCAATTTTATTTTCTCTTGAGCTTTTTGTATTTGAATTTAGGTTGCGCATAAGCCTGACACAGTAACGGCGACATAGCCGGCTTGCTCAGCGCTACGGTACGGTGCCCCGTCACTACTACGGCCTTACCCGCGAGGCTGACGTCATCATACCTACGACGCTACTCATTCTACGCGGGTGCTACGAACTCACGGGAACGACTTCACAAAATACATTTTGTAGCATGGAGTTCTTCAAAAAGCATTAAAGGTACCTTAAGGGCCGACATGCAGAGCCGATATCCTGGACGACGGTGGCCGTTTTCCAACAGGTGGACCGTTCGTCCGTTTGTGTGCCTCCGGAGCCAATAAAAAAGATATTCTGTAGTTTAGCTAGGTTTTATTAACTTAATATGCAATCTCTGTGAGCAATAAAGAATTTATCTAGCAATCTATCTACGTATGTACTTATTATATAAGTAGCTTTGGCCCGTGGTTTCGTGGAACCCCCAACCCGCGTGCTCGCGGAGATTATGGCAAATAGCTGTTCCGTAGGATGGCTTTCTCCCAAAGTGGATGTATGACCATGTGAAGTAACCATAGATCGAGTTTGTACTTTTCACCGATTTATTCAAAAAGCCCAAAGTGGATATATGTGAAATGCCAGTCTGGAACGACCTTGATGAAAATAAATGACATTTAACGGGTAATAGTGAAATTTTATAATGATTATTTTTGACTAATTTTTATAATCCTGAATGTATTGTATTTCACTATTTATTTATTAATTACCCTCTCTTAATTTGTATGCCGACGGCAGATCACAGAGGACCCATCTACTAAAACTATAACATCTGCATAACTTGTGTACCACAAATCAATAAATGTTTGATTGATTGATACATTTTTATATTTTTGTAGATTTTTTTTTCCTGGACTAAATAAAACTTATTAATTATTTTTGAGAAATGTAATTAAAATTTACGGGCTGTCCTAGCTAAGACACCGGGTTCTTCAAAAGGCCCTACTGCAATAATTTAAAAAGTAGTTTTGCACTAAGATAAGAAGCGTTAATAATAGTTGTTAAAATAAATAATGTTTAAAAAACAACAACTTATTACTAGTAGAAAATAAAAGATCAATAAAAACATAGCTTTAAAGACTTTCGTGGTTATTCACTACACGGGTCGGTTGGGTTCTATACGGTTCAGAATCAAATCCGTGGTGATAACCCCGATGGGTATGACAATCTTCCTGTAAAAATTAAACATGCCTAGATACTAAACTAGATCAAATAATAATGTAGTACAAAATGTAAAAACCCCAAACCCGACCCCGAAAAACATAAAAGTTACAGCATCGAATGGTGTAAATACATGCTTTCAAGTTTAAATTAAACTAACGTTTGCGCTTATACCATTCCGCTTGTAATTTCTCAGATTTGTAATAGAAAAAAGTACTTCAAAAAGTAAAAACCCCGACTGCTATCAAAAAACTGAAAAGTTAGAAACAAGCCAATTGGGGTAACTAAATACAGTTCTTCTGTTTCATAGATTCACATGGAATAAGGTGCGTTGTGTGGCAGGATCTGGCTTGAACAAGGTCACAGCCTGGTTAGAAGACAGCCTACTTACCTTGAATGTGACTAAGACTACATATGTGCTTCGGAATAACAGCTCGCAATAGCCCCAATGATACCTTAAAATTGCAGATACATGTAATAGAAGAGACTGTATACCGGCCTGTTGCCAATGTAATTACCTAACATGTGTTAACAATATTAAATTTTTAGGTGTCATTCTAGATGACAGCTTTAACTAGGGACCACAAATAACTGGAGTCACATCCAGAGCAAGAAAGCTGATCATCATCACAGCCCATGACAGTCCATTGTAGGACTCAGGGCCTCTCCTACGAAAGTGGAGGTGGAAGTGGTGTTCTAAATATAACTGTGTAATAAGTATAACAAGTGTAATATGTAGCCCTGCCCAAATGTAACACAGTGTTTGTCAAAAAAATTATAACTATTTTTCCCCAATGCTATATAATAAATTAAATAAAGATATAAATGTGCTCAGTTATGGAACAAACTTCCAAAGCACGTCCAAGCGTGTCCATCGCTTCACACGTTTAGAAGAAGCTTAAAAGAGCACTGTCTCTCTATGACTTTGTAATAGTATTAAATATTTATTTATGTATTATAAAATCTATATATTATTGTATTATCTTTTGGGGGGGTATTTTGTAGTAAATAATTAGTTTTTAGTTGTCTCCCTACCTGTATAAGTATGTTCTAGCTTTGTATGCTTTGCCCTTCCCGCTATACAATTTGCTTCACATAATTTTTGGGTTGCTGGAAGAAATCTCTCATAGAGATAAGTTTGCCATTGTACTCATTTTTGTTTGAAGTATCTAACTAAGTATGTATACAATAAAGAATATCATAATATAAAACTAATCAATCACCAATTTCAAAAAGTAATTAAATAACTTCAAGAATATAATGATCTATATTCAAATTCAAGAATTTGACTAGGAAGCTACTGAAAGTCTGTTTCTTAGGATAGAATATTATCATTAATAATTTTAAAACACATCTGTAGGTATACACACACATACACTTCACACATAAACGCAATGTACTTCTTTTATCTTCCGTCTACCCTCGCATCTCTAGGATACCTCTATAGTATGGTTATTGTAATTATACCAATTCGTCTTTATATCTGTATTATAAGTTTACCAACTGTTGAGAACTGTATACCTAGAAAAAATTATCTGCATCGTTTGGGAAGAACTGAGGCCTGTAGCACAGTTTTAACTAGCACAAGCTTCAGTACCTACCTACTTGTTTAAAATGTAATCAGTTTTTATTGATTTAAGATTTATTATTAAATAGGTGATTTATTATTTAATAGATTTATTTTTAAATGTGTAATCAGTTTTTTATTGAATAAAGATTTATTATTAAATAATATTGTATTTATAAATTATTTACAATTAGAAATAAAATTAAACACTAATACTAAAATATTATATATTACAAAAATCATCCACACCGTTGTCCCGCGGAATGGTGCCCAGAAAGCTAGCTGCGTTGCCTCGTTGGATAGCAATACTTATTCTCTGTCCGAGGAATGCGCCAGCTCTCCTGTCACCTGTGGTGTCAATCAGCTTTTTGCTTAAAACTTTAAAAGGCTTTAAAGCGTCAGGGCCCCACGGTCCCAACGTCTCAACCCTAAACGGCTGAAATATGAAGTCCTGGGCTAGGCTTTCATATTTCCTACGTTTGAGGTCCTCAGCAGCAGAGGCCGCAGCTCCAGCGTTGCGGGCGGTAGAGGTTACATGGGACGGCGCCAGAGTGTCCACGCAAGTAGCGTCCCACACCAGTGCCCTCCCACGTTTAAATTAAATTAAATAGGTGTACAAAGTTAGTTTAATTTAAACTTGAAATCATTTACTTACTCCATTGAATGTTGCAAGACGAGGCTTTGTATCGCTTAGCAAGCTATTTTCGACTTCGCCGTTACTATGCCAGCTTTACGTACCGTGTTATTTTTAAACGAGGTATGAAACGAATGCATTTGATAATTTTAGGATACAAAGGGTATTTACAGACGGACGGATGACTAAATGATCGAAACCTTGAAAAAGATTTGTGCTATGGTGCAGGTAGACATTGGGAGCTGTTATAATTTGTAACGTGGTGATATTATCGTGGTTGCCCACGATATAGTGAAGAGGTGGTATAGAGCCATCCATATTTATTATAACAGGAGTGTGACGTTTTGAAGCTAATGGTAGTGCTCCGGTTTTGGCAAAGAGCAAAAATATTGTCATTTCGAGACGTTTTTTATTTTACCGATTATTTGACTTTACCTTTTCAACACGTGCCACTTTCTTGCCACCTCAATATTGTATACGTCCACAATAATATGAGAGCTTACTTTGTGATAGGGACGGCTTAGTCTACAACATTTTTACCTGGGGCAATGAATACCAAAGGGTGTAAAGCTAACAGATAAGATCTGAAATTATATAAGGACAAGAAAAAGGAGTAAAAATTTTCTTGTCTCCACACCTATTCATTTCAAGTTTTTTGTTTCATATCGGGTCCATAGTTTTGTTGAAATCGACTTCAAAAGCAAAAGAAGGACGAGGTTCTCTTTTCGAGTATTTTCAAATAATTGCCACACTCTTGTAGCACAAAATATAAAACTAACAGAAGGTCCACTCTCGTCGTCCTCGAACATTATTACCTTAACTTTGCGACTCACTAGGGTTGCTACTGCATTTATTCTGAATTTTGAAAAGAGTATTTAAAAGTTCGAATAGAATTTTAAAGATAGTTTACAATAACATATCCCTTGCAAAAGACCAATATCTAATCCTTGTCATAATGTGATCATAATTGCTTCCCAAGCTGTTCAGATTGTGTTCAAGTGTATAAGATTTTCCATACCAGCTTCAGACATTATGCCTTTAGTAGGCGTAATTATAATCTAATGTTTATTAACTTTTTTAAATTCATCGCCTCCTGTATATATCATTAGACCCTGAGAATAACCTTTCCCTGACCTGAGATTTGACCCACTTCCCGGTAATCAATTGAATTTGAAATTTTCAAACACATGTAAATTGATGAAAATGCAATATTATGGTATAAGTCAGATTTGATCTGATGATGGAGAAGGAAGGTGGTCATCGATTTTTTTAATATTTGACTAAACAGGCATTTCCGACTAGAAACCATTAAGGTGGCCATTACGGTTTCTTATTCTATTAAAAACTGCCACGTGGTGCGTGAAACTGTTCAACTAGTCCTAGGGTCTCTAGCGGAAGACCTTGGTCAACCTCGCTTAACCATCGGCATTAGAACTCGTAGCGGTGCTGAAGTTCAACTAGCCTCAAATTCTGAAATGGTCACCCATCAGTTCTTGGACTCTGCGTGCGTTGCTTGTATGTTATTAAGTAATCTAAGTTACGTACAAGTACTTTTATTTTATCAATAATAATATCGTTCAATTAAATAATATTAAATTTAAGTCGAAACTACAATGAATTCTCGCGTTAACAATTGCGACGGAGCACTGCTTGAAGCTGCGTGAGAATGCCTGTAAACGTAACGTCAATGTGTGCGTGACGGAAATGGCGCATTCTTTCCAGTAGACTTTCTGCTTGGGGCGAGCCGTTTTTTTTGTGCTTGTAAGGTATAACAACCGGCGCACAATTTTTTCTAGAAAATTGCATTTAAAGACTCTCCGGCGACGCAGATTTTGTGGTATTTATAATTAAAGAAGGAACAAAACAAAAATAACACAAGACTTCATTTTTAGAGATATTTGGGGATTTTTGTTTCGTATGTGGTTTATTGTTTTGATGAAATCGACTTCAAACGAAGGACGAGGTTCTATTATCGAATGTTTTCAAATAATTGCCACATTTCTGATGCGATGACAATCGGCGCACAATTTTTTCTAGAAAAGTGTATTATTTTGTGGTAGTTAAGGTTGTCTCCGGCGACGCAGATTTTGTGGTATTTAGAATTAAAGAAGGAACAAGATAAAAATAACGCAAGACCGCATTTTTAGATATCTCTTGGGGAGGCCTATGCAGTGGGCGTGTTCCGGCCGATATGATAATGATGATAAAAAAATTAAATAACAATCAACTTGGTGTCAATATTCTAGTTGTGCTCCCGCGTTGTGACCCGAAGTTGGCCTTGATCATGATAATCCAGGATTTGGCAGATCAGGTGGTCAGAAGTGACAACCAGGTGAGTTCACTACGCTACGGGCCTATCTTTTGATAACAAGACAACCTGATCAGATCGAATCACGGTACACATTCATTAGCCTGAATGTGCAGGTTTCCTCATCGTAAGAACTTCAGTTAGTAAACAACTTACGTGTAAATAACTCGGAAAAAGTCATTGATACAAACGTGTAACTATGGTTATTTTTAAAGTAGGTAAGGACCTCTTATTGCCTCTACCGCTCGCTAAAGCTCCTTTCGGCTTGTCTAAGGTTAGCTGGAAGAGATCCCGTTGTGGGATACGTTCGCCTTTGCTTTGTAAGTGTTTCCTTTTGAAATGTACTATGTTGTTGCAATAAAGAGTTTACATACATACATACAAACATTATGAGGCCGACCCGCTAGACATTATGCCAGTGGCGCTCTGATTTTGTTTTAGTCCTTGTACAGCGCTCTATAAGTAAAGAATAATGGAAAGTTTTAATGAACTTAGAACACTATTTTGGGGTAGGGACCTGAGATTGCAAATATTGCACATTTTCAATCTAATTCAATTTTTCCAAAAGCTAAATGCTTTACATAACTATATAACATCAGTAGGTATCTACTCCGTGACTACCCGTCAGCTGATTTCAGTCAGTAAATGCCACACCGGCTACACCGTGTTCACTTTCTTCGCTAACCCTTAATAAATATTTCATGGTAAATACGTAATTATCACACAGTTAACTTAGTCTGGACTTCTTTAGTAAGCTGTTTATTAGGGTCGTGTAGAGCCAAACAATACCCCCGTGTTATTTTTTTCGAATATACCTGGCCCATAACAGCCTGAGCCTTCTAACGACTATACTCGTATAAAATGGCTGCCCGCACTACTATCGTGCCAGTCGCAGTACGCTGCTACAACCTACCACACTAATCCGCAAAATGAATAATTTGTGTTTCAGACACTTTGGAGAGGCTGTTGTCGCCGCCATGCCGCCCAGCCCGCACCATCGAGCCACGGCACAGACTACAGGAGATCCCAACTTCCCACCGAACGACCTTCGGAATATATATTCCGAAGCTGGTCCGGTCGGAAGCTGGAAAGCTCTCGACGTCAACGCACCTGAGTTCGTGCCGCAATCATGTTAGTTTTTTATTATTATTTTAATGAAATTTTTAACAGTCCATTTTGTGTAGTGTCAGTAAAATTACTTATAACTCGTGTTTTGTTACAGGTGTGTCTGCATTGGACGTGGATGCGCCCACGTTCGTGCCGCGGTGGCTGCCGGACAGCGGGCGAGGGTCGTTAGAATCGCTGAATGAAGATGCATGGCCTGACATTGACACTTGTCTTCTTTTTCAGGAAGCAATACAGAAGGAACCTATTCTAGTATCTATCAACGATGCTATTCCAATCCAAGTACCATCTCTAAAAAAATACAACATTCAACTGCAGAAGGAGCCGTCAAAGACTCCTCCAGCAGGAGAAGTTAAGATTTTTACAGATGGATCTCGGACGCCATCAGGCAGTGGATGTGGAGTTTTCTCGAAGGATTTGGGCATAGAAATAAGCATCCCGCTTGGCGAGTACACCACGAGCTTCCAGGCTGAATGCATGGGAATTATTAAAGCCACTCACGTTATACTCGATGCCGAATCCAATTCAAAGCCAATTCGAATTTTGACAGATAGTCAAGCAGTCCTTAAGGCCCTTGACAAGCAGATAATTACCACGCGACTCATCCTCGAGTGTCACCAAAGCCTAAATGAGCTATGTAAAACCAATCCTGTAACGCTGCAGTGGATACGAGGACACAGCAGATCAAAGGGAAACAACGCAGCTGACGAGTTAGCCAAGCGAGGATCTAGTGCTAAACCTATTGGCCCGGAGCCAATTCTTCCCCTGCCCCTCTCATACGCCCGTCAACGCCTGAAAGGTAAAATCGATATAAATCATGATCTACTCCTGACTTTACTCGACTACCATAAAAGTCAGGAAGGCTCTTCTGTCATCTTAGAGCCTATTTGATTGTGTTTTATCATGGATTTTTCATTACTAAATCACATACTGACAGACAGACGACATTCTTTTTACTTTTTGTTCCGAGCTCAGGGGACGACACGGGTAGGCCGGCTGGGGCGTGCGGGTGTCTTGCCGGAGTAAGGCCTCGTACGCGCTGATCGATCTGCATGCGTCGCCCCCTACCTGGATAAGCTCGCTTAACTTCCCCTTTGTCTTCCGTTAGATTTTTGACTTCTGAAAATAGATTAATTAACGTAATCCTAATTCAATTAATATTTTTTTCCTTTTCATTTTCATTAGTTATTATTTCTTGTTTTTGTAAGTCAGCAGTGTCATTTCCCGGCAGCCGCGGTGTTCTTTATCGATTGCAGTGTAAGAGGATCGCTTTTACATACCTCATTTAAAACTCTGGTGAACGACTCATTTGATTTTTTTTTATGTTACACAGCATACACTCAGGCTCGAATACCGTGTTATACTTAGGAATGTGGAGTGCTTATGAATGTTCAGGTCCTCCGAGAACACTCCACAACCTCTGCCTGAGGCTTAGATTCTTAACTTATGTATTCAGTAGTTTTCAGTAGTTTGTTGCCTCCTGTATTGCTTCTGAACAGGCTCTACGCTTTCCGCTTTTTTTTTATTTTATGTGCTTTTTTTGCCATGCATTTTTAATAATGTTCTATTGATTTGTTTTTTTTTTCTTTCATGCGTGCCAACAAGCTCACCACCATGGATGCCGAAGACCGAGCGCAATGGGCCAGGAAGAGTAGGAAGGCGGACCCCGGGCCCTCACGTACCGCGCGGGAGCGCAACCGAGACATAACGCCGAGATGATGATGATGATAAGTAGGTTTTTTTCGTTCCTCTATTGTGTGTGTAATATTTCTATTTATTACTTTTTATATTTTCACGTGCTTTTTTCCCCGCTTTTGTTATGTTATGCATGTATGTATTTTTGTATTTTCTGTCTATTTAATATTATCTATTATTTTGTTTACAGATTTCAACGGTATAATTCGAATTACATCAGTCTAGCTTCGATTGCTGCGATCGGGGTGTTGCAAAGACACACGCGTTGCGCGTGCGACGATACTTTCTGGACTTGCCGGCCCCAGGGATGGCTAGCCGGAAGCGCATGGTTTTGTTTGGGGTTCACACAAGCACTTCCGTTGTGCACAACCCACTACACAAAATATCAACAAATTTGTTTATTTTATTTCTGAATACTTATCATATATTTTATATATTGTGACATTTAATTATTTTATTACTTAACAGATATACTGAATTTACTATTGTATGATATTTATATTTAGTCTTTATAAAAAACAAATTATGTATGTCAAAAAAGTTATTAAAGTATATCTGAATATTGTAAATAACAAAAGTTCACGAGACTGAACTGCAGTTCTATACAGGTATTTATTTACTTTTAAAGTAGTATGTAGTAGGCAAATACATTGTATTAGTATATAAGACATATCTGAAAAAAGAAAAAAACAATTAACGGGTTTCTTGCCGTTTCTTTACCATGGAGAACAACCTAGGATGCGGCGTTAACTGTGTGTTTCTTTCAACAAAAGGAAAGTATTCCCACCTCATTATTTGTCGATTGAGTTTCTATGTAAAATTGTCCAAAGCTGAAATAAATATTGTTTCGTTCGAATTCTACCATATTTTTTAATCCAATCCCCTAGATTAAACGCTCTACATCCATCACAAAATTTTATGGATTATAAAATTTGCTAAATACAACATTTGGTATTTCAAATTTTGTTATTTCATTCGTAGTCCTTTAGAAATGTGCTCGATGATGTTTTGATTTCCTTACCTATAAAATTGGTACTAACGTCAAAAATGACGGAATCTGGAATTTTCATACAAGCAAATTTTACAGTTTCTTCGTTTAAACTTTGTACGTATAATCAGTCAACATTAAGCCAACTGGTGCATACAATTTCAATTTGTTATCTGCCCTTTTCATAAAATTAGATCTGGATAAAGAGGCAAAACTGACGACAAATGAAAAGGGGTATTTCTAACACTAATAAAATTAAAAAATATATTTTTTATTTAATTTTGCGCACTTACTGGCATCTAAACATACTCTTTTTTCGAAATCATGTTTTGGTGTACAATTGATGAACATGTTGTGTACAACTAAAAATATTTGAATAAATGTGTGATTGCGAAATAAAACCCCAATTTCTTAGGTAAGAACCCTATATTCAGCCCTGGGTGATAATGGTAACGGTAGCATTATTCGGAGGGAATTAAAGGTTTTCTACAGAGGCGCAGAGTTTGTGGCATTTCTTGTATCTTGCCAGACAAGGGACCTCTTTCTCACCTCACCTCAGGGGTGCAATTCCACGCCGGGCAGAAATTGAAATGATGAATTTTGTATCTAATACAAGTCTGAATGTCTATATGTATTTAAAAGTATATATTATTATGTATTATATCAGTTTAGTTATTAAGCTTTGTTTAGTTTGGAGCTAGATGGCGCTGTGTGAATTTGTTCACGATTATTTATTTATAACTATTTGTACTTATACCTTTCCACATAGGCACAATGCAAAAAATATCCTCACTCATACAACGTGGGGTTAAAATTACCCTTTAGTAAATATGTACCTACTAGCTTTTACCCGCGGCATCGCTAGGGTCAAACTCGGGATAATTTTAAATTTAAAGCTTCATTTTAAAGATATACATATCCAGACGTTGCTTATAAATTGGTACGTTCTATAGCAGAACAGAGAAACTTTGCAGAAGTATTATGTACTCGTAAAACTTAAAATTATTGCCTTGGATGGAAGTACTACGGCCGGTAAAGAGATTACTCAAGGAGGTGATCGCTGTGGAGAGGCTGGTCAGTATTAGTAGGAATATTTATTGTGATTCATTAGCAGATAGCACCAACCCCTTACGCTCGTGGGTGTCGTACAAGGCAACTACTATTTTCGAAGCAAAATATCTAGTGTCTCCGTAGACTGGAAAATGGGCAGCAGCGTTTTCCATTGTTATATTTACAACACTGCGATCTCCAACCCGCCTGCCAAGCGTGGAGATTATGGCTATAACCTCCCCTTGCGTGGGAGAGGCCCTGAGTCCTGCAGTGCACTGTTTTAGGCTGTGATGATGATTAACCTTAGTGATTAACAGATAAACAAAAGTCAGTATACATTTTTAAAACCGGCAAAACTGTTGAATTTCATTTGATTTTGGCAAAAATAAGGATCGAAGACTTTCATCACATATTTCCGATAGAAATAGAAGGTCTGATGGCGACCGAGCAGCGACTATAAATACTGATGTGCTCCGAAGGACAGAAATACACGAAGCAGACGATAAAGTAGGTAAATCATCCAATAGATATAACGCAACTGATCATCTATATCACACACTTTTTCCACATTTGGATACGCTGGTCATGTTTTTTTATTGCTTTGGGAGGCACACGGACGGACGGACCTCCTGATGGAAAGCGCCCGCAGTCGTCTACGGTAACTGTCGCCCATGACATATACAATTCATACATTTATGTTGAACGTAACTAAAATTCAGAACCACAAGTGCGTTCCTGTGCGATGTCACTATGAGGAAATGCCTCATGACTGTAATTTCGCTGGCTACCTTATCCTTCATACTGGAACACAACACTGCAAGCATTGTTGCTTGGCGGCAAAAATAGATAAGGTGGTGATTCTCATCCAGGCGGACTCCTCATGTTTGACAGAGTCCTACCATCTGATAAAATGTAATAAATAATAATCTTGAACATGCTAAATTACAAAATTGCATTTTGTGTAGTTGTTCGCGTAAGTTCGCAGCACCCGCGTAGAATGCAGGGGTTCCGTTTTTTTCTTCTGAGGTACGGAGCCCTGAAAACATTCGTGCTATGGTGCGGCTCCAAATAAATGAATAAAAGAGTAAATTTGTTTTGCGTTCTTAACTCATAGGTTACTATGTGATCATTCACAGGTACGGCATTGTCTGTAACACAAAAGGTGAAAACAGAAAAAGATCTGAAAACTGATAAGAACAAGGAAAAGGGATAAAAAATTACATGTCTACTGCATGCACCTAATAATTTTTTTGAAAGTTTCAATCCAGTTCCATAGCTTTGTTTATAATCGACTTCAAAAGCAAAAGAAGGAAGAGGTTCTATGTTTAACTGTATTATCATTCATCAACAAAATTTAACATTTTTTTATATATGACCACGCGACCACCACTTATCACACCACCACCACCACCACCGCGGAGGTGGCGGTGACCGCTTTCCGTCAGGTGGTCCGCTTGCCTGTTTGTCTGCCGTATAACTTTAAAAAATACCACACTCCTGTAAAGCTCTGACTTAACAAGCGGAGGTTCATTGCTGTTGTCCCCTTAATGCTATCCCCCGAATGGGGCACAATAGGAATTTTGGTTTCGTTGTTCCCCAAATTCTGAAATGGTAGACAACGGCAATAAAAAATCACGTTGTGAATCAATTTTATTAAGAAAACGTAAGTGCCGGGTGTATGAACCGAAGTTCCATTTACATTCTTTACGTTATTTCATTAAACAACATTCGAGTTCTTAAAAATGTATATTGCTTATCAAATAAGGAATTACTACAATAAAACCATTATTATCTCGTAAATGGACCCTAAGCCTATGAACGAAGTTGCATTTTTGCAAAGTGCATTTCTCCATTGTAGCAAAATACATTTATAATAGAAATTTCAGAAATAACAATCATCTTGGTGTCAAGAGCGTCGGTGGCCGAGCGGTTAGGGTATCCGACTCGTAAGCGAGAGATACCGTGTTCGAATCCCGCTGCGGCCATGTACCAAAGACTCTTTTCTGTGTAATGTACCTTAGTTGAATGCTAACCGATGCTCTTACGGTGAGGGAAAACATCGTGATGAAACCTGCACATTCAGGCGACTGAATGTGTAACCAATCTGTAAATCAATCGAATCTGGTCAGGTTTCTCTGGTAGCAGGGTTATGGAGGTCAGACGGCAGTCGCTCCTGCAAATCCTGGTCATGATTAAGGCCAAGGGCCCGGGGTCAGGGTCTCGTGCGCGAGAGTATAACCGGGACATTAAGGCCAATACGATTATTATTTATTTTTAATCATCTTGGTGTCTTTATCCCGGTTGTGCTCTTGCGCGCTCGGGACACCGGACACCGATACACGCCACGCACATAACTGCCTAGGCGAATCACGTGCACTGCGTGCCCGGCCCCAGCCAGCCCGCCGGCGCGAGCACCCGCACGCACCAGCCGGCCTACCCGCGTCGCCACCTGAGCCCGGAACAATTGAGTTAAAAGAATGTCGTCTGTCGGTCAGTACGCCGCTTCAGTTAAGAAAATGACCATCTGTGGGAGAAAGAAACGGCAAGAAACCCATCGTATGAACTTCGCATGGTGTACAACTTATGTGTTATTATGATGCAAAAGTGCATGATCAGTGACAAAAATAGATAGATTGAATGGCAAGTGAACATGCGACTTTGTGTTCTAAGTAACCTGTGTGTAATATATACACCCACACATGTAAGTTAACCAATCCTTAATTATTACTTATTTACATTTGACTAAATTCAGAGCCTAAATTTTGAAGCAAAAAGCGTGAGAGCAAATGAAAGTGGAGTGTATTGCTCATAGAGTACGGTCCATGTTTGTATCACTGATACAAACATGAAACATGAAGCAGAGTTTATAAACATACATACATACTGATATTTAGTTAGGCGTCTGCTTTTCAAAAGCCATGATCATGGTTGCACATTCAATCGCCTGAATGCGCAGGTTTCTTCACGGTAGATTCCCTCACCGTAAGAGCGTCGGTTAACATTCAACTAATTGACGTAACTCAGAAAAGAGTAGGTATATGCATGGCCACCGTAGTATTCGAACCCGGTACCTCTCGTTTACGAGTCGGATACCTTATCCACTCGGCCATCGACGCTCATGGTGACAATGTTATTAATATGTATAATATTTTATCAACAAATACCAGTACTTATACCTATTGATAAATCAGATTTTTTTGTTCCGTTTATTTGGCTGCAATCCACTTGTATAGTGACATTCTATCATCGCACCGCTCGCCACCGACAGGGGTTCATCCTTACACCTTAGAGCCGAATTGGTCGCGAACTGTGAGGTTTCAAATTAACTTTTTCCCACGCGCACTAAGGTTGTGGAATGAACTACCTGGACCAGGTAGGTTTGCTTGGAAAGTACAGCATGGAGTTCTTCAAGAAAGCGGTGTAAAGGTTTTAATGGCGTCGGCAACGCGTCGGCGATGCCCTTAGTATTGCTATTTTTTTCTATTTACATTTTGGGTATTCTTACGCCTATACTTGTAAGCTTAAAACACTATTAGTATGTGGTTACATCAGAAATCTGGTGACTAAAATAGGAGAAGAAACTCCTGTGCTATAGTCACCGTCATTATTACAAGACATAGCAATTCAGATTCAGCAATATAAAAGTACTCAAGGTTTTTTTCTTAAACACTAAAATAGTTATTTCAATAGTAACAAAACAAACACCCAAATGTCCATAGGCTGCGGTGAATGCTTACCTGCATACAGACCGAAAGATAGTTTGTCACCTTAGTGGTATGTAAAAAAACCAGGCACGGTTTTCTATAATAGCCGTACTATTACTTGATCAATTTCATGGGTAGAATATGAGGTTTCAATTAATGCTAGCGGTCTTTTTACACACTCTTGTACAGAGTGGTTCAAGAGGAAGGTTTAAAGCAAGAGAAAAAGGGTAGGTAGGGGTAAAGTAGGTGTAGGCGAACGAAGTCGCGCCGGTTCCACTAGTACCTACCCTATAATAATGATAATAATAACCTTAGCGTTAATGTCCCGGTTGTGCTCTTGAGAACGAGGGCCCGGGGTCCGCCTTGACCATGATCCAGGATTTGGCGATCAGGCAATTACAATGGAGCGACTACCATCTGACCTCCGTGACCCTGCTACGAGGGGAGCCTGGCCAGATTGGATCATGGTTTTATATTAATAATAAATAAATAATCGTGGACAAATTCACACAGCGCCATCTAGCCCCAAACTAAGCAGAGCTTGTACTATGGGTGCTAGCTAACTGAGATACTACTTATTTACTTTTTTTTAATACTTACTTATTATACATAGAAAACCCAGACCCGTAACAGAAATAAAAATTCATTATTTAAATTTCTGCCCGGCCGGGAATCGAACCCGGGACCTCTTGCGTGGTTAGCTGGCATGTTGACCACTGAACCACCCAGACCGATTATTCGTATTCAGTAAAAGTCGTATTGCAGCAGTGATGAGCAGTTTTAATCACGATCTTTTCTCTCACCATAAGAGCATTCAACTAATAGATGTAACTCAGAAAAAAACATATAAAACACTTTTAGAAATTGGTGGGTACATACATGGGGTAGTACTTACCCTATAACCCATCCTCTTGATTCACCCTGCATGAAAATCCGTACAGTAGTTTCTAAGTTTATCTCGAACAGACAGACAGAAGGACTTCGTTTAAATGTAGTGATCGTTTTATATTGCTAATGCTGGTAGTACTACCGCCCGCCCGGTCTGCACGATTTTTCTCGGGGATACATGTTTTAAACACATAAACCTTTCTTAATGAATTACTCTGTTTATTAATACATTCTTTGTTTAACAAAATAATTAAAAAACGAATGCGGTGTACAAATTAGGTAATAAATTACATTAATATATTGGTGAAAACCGCAAGAAAATCCGTTCAGCAGTTATTGAGTTTATCGCGAACAGGCAGACAGACGCGGATAATTTGTAGTGATACTTACCTACGTCATTGACAGGAACCTTGAACGAACCCATCACAACAATTCCTAGAAAAGGCATCAACTTGTATTACAACTCTTCGTAGCAATTTCTCTTTCTTGGAATCAATGCTTGCATTGTTGTATTCCGGTTTGAGGGATAAGGTAGCCAGGGCAATTACAGGCACGTGGCATTTTAGCCCTAGTGACAACGCACCTGTCCGCGGCTCTGCATTTTTGTTGCCTGCAACCTAAATGCAACAGTTAAAACTTACCATCCAAGGCCTCGAGTCCGCTATTTGGCCCAATCGAATTGTAATTGGATCGCAATCGCAGCGCAATTGCAGTTGACGCGTTTTTGGTATTCTGCTACTGTTGCCAATAGCTCGATTGAAGCTGTAAGGTACCTTAGCGGACAACAAAGTAAATTGCGGACTCGAAGCCCCGTCTGTTAGTTTATCCTTGCGTGCGTAGTATATAAAACATATAAACGCAGTATATATGCACCGGTCGTCTTTCCGACCTGACATCGAATGGTGGATGTCTTACTTAGATAGAAAAGACATCAACGCGGTCCCTACATATTATAAAACAAAGCTACGTAAAGAATGTTTTTAGAGACAGACAATTTTAAATAGAAGTAAAACAAAGAAAAATGTATTTAGTGTCAGTAAAACTAGTTTTATTGGAAAAACAATTCTATGACATTTATGTTTGAATATGATTTCGATGATGTGGCCCTCGTGCGTTATTAACTTTATCATTCAACCAAAACTGACCTTTATCGCCGAACAAAATATTGTATGGGTGATCTAATGTGTGAATTTAAGTATTAAGAGGATAATAATTTAGGTGGCCTAGTATTCTATAGAAGGATAAGGAAAAAAATAGGGCCCATCAGTTAAATATAAATTGCTATTTATTCAGGAAAGGAGAAGCATATTTAAACTACAGATAGACCAAAATTAGATAAGTTATTTATATAGGATAGACCATCATATCAAATAAAGTTACATGGACAATATCACAATGTATTAAAACGTATCAAAATACATCAACATTTAGGCAAATAAATCGATTACAATAGGCACCAAAGCAATACAATGCAAGTTTATACTTAATTCTGTGTCTGGTCTGGAGCAAAAAGTTCCTCCCAGTCTCCGCCTGGACTTATACAGGCTGGCCTCTGGACAAATAATAAAACCATGTTTAAGACTGCTACTCCGCAGCATCATAAAATAGGTCTTTCTTAGATTAGACGAAAAACATAAAACTGTTTTTTCTAACAAATTAAATTGTAACTTAATCGGCAACGATTACAACACACTGTATCACAACAACGCGAATAAATTAATTATTGTCATTCATGATATGACACATGAAAAGCGAGTGACGTTATGTCACACTTCAAATTATTGTCAAATTACAGTACAATTTTATTATTTCATATAGGCTATCATCTGGCTTGGAGTTCTAATGCAATTGAAAAGAGTTTGCAATGTTTAGGATACTTACTAGATCATTCAACTACATACAGATTGCTCCTGAGTGATAAATTTAAAACATCTCAGTAAATATTGGACTGATTGTTATGATAGTTTGCAGTTTTGTTTTAAATACCCTACTCCACTAGTAGTATTCGGCCTTATCCAGAGCGTAAGGACAACCTGTATACTACATACCTGTAACTAGCCATAATTGTCATTTCTATTCTCATTTCCGGTCTCCTAAACGCCTAGGCTAAAAAGTCATAGACAAAAAACTCAGAATCGCCAGCAACGAAATGAATAAAAATTGGTTTACTATATTAAAATCATTATGTTTTTAAAAATCAGCCCCCTAACCCATGTTATATATTCTATACATTTCTATATTGTCTTACTATTCTATACAGTATTCTATGAGAATCATAATTACATTGATTTTACTTGAGTTTTCTACCGATTTGAATAATTCTTTTTTTGTTTTGTTTGCTATAATATTGGGATCTTTAAACTCAAAGAAAAAAGGGTATATAAGGGCAAAGTAGTAGGCTACTTTACCCCTATCTACCCTTTTTTTCTTTTGTACAAATAATTCCTGTATGATAACCAGCAAAACAAAATAAAAATTATTCAAATCTGTCCAGCCGTTTTCGAGTTATACCGAGATTAACGAAGAGCAATTGACTTTGTGTATGGAGATTATAAAAAATATCTAGTATTCCACATCGATTTTGCAATAAATTATTATATATGTTTGATGTACATATTATACATTTCATATATGACATTTCTGTTTTTTTTTTAGCCAAGACCTTTACTGATAAGTAGATAAAGTGTAAATTTAATGTATTGCAATGTTTTCAAAACTATTAATCATTATTATTAATGTTATTACACAATTTTAAACATAACTTACTGATATTATTACCACGCCAGCCCAGTTTACTCGCTACTCCCGCTGCCCGAACCGCTTCGCACGCCAATTCACCCATTATTCGAGCCTTGGGTATGCTCAACGCGCTCCTGGCATCGGCACCCGAGTGTGACTTATTTAACTGGCGATGGATGGATGTGTGCAAGGAATGCTTGAAGTACTGCGAGAGGATTAATGAATGATGTTGTTTTGTAATAAATACTGATATATCTTTAGCTTTCAGTGAATTGGTTAATACTGTTATACTGTAAAGTTGTTTTAAATAAATAAATTAATATAAAGTAGGTACGTAACTAACTAGAGACACACATCGTTCAAGAATTTCATACATTTCGTTCACAAATGTTTAGATATGTTATATTGTGATATTAATTATTATTAATTACGCTAGTTTTGAAATATCTACCTTTAAATAACAATTTCACATAGACTATAATGCCAAATAATATAACACGTGCGAGTCCAGAGTGGGTCGCTAGTCTTACATATAAAAGACATCAACGCGGGCCCTGCGCTTTCGGCCTAGCGCTCATTGTCATGAGAGGGCGGTACAAATCGTACAATAACAACTATTGTATCTCTTCTCTCGGCGCCACGACAGGCGATTTTTGAGTGTCGAGTAAAAATGTAACATAAAAGAAATTGAATGTTAAACTATAGTAGTAGGCATATAACGCAGTATTTTTTGCAAGCCAGATAACTTTGCTCGAGCATGACGCAGAAACTAAAGACAAGCCAATATGAACAACCAAAGACTCCATTTGGTTCTCGGAGTACCTACACATGTCCAAAATGGAAATTTCGGTTAAAGCTCCCTTCAAGTGCGCGTCGCGACAAGAATTTTATTCTAGACAGCTATGATACGAACTCAGCGATGTAGGTTAGATTCTCAGGAATATCTATCATCAACGTCTCGGTAAATCATCAGGTAAAATGTATGCAACAGAACGGGGGGCCCCCGCGTAGTACGCGAGGGCCCAGAGTCCGCTTTCCTGCTATTCTTGGCCCACCTCGCTCGACTTCTATCAATGTTCATCACCATCCGAGCTGTCAATTCCATATTCTATCAGTAACTGCAAAATCTGCAACAGTAACAGCAATCTTAGTAATGACAAAGTAAATATTGTATGTTCCAGGCGTAGAAACCCTCCTCATATCGGGAGCTGGCTGGTCGACCTCACCAATACTTGGATCAAAGGATTTGGTTCCCCATCCAGCGGGACAACGCGGCCAGCCTTCTGAGAACGTCTCCGATTTCTGTGGCTCTAGGTCACTTTTTACAAGACTACGCGACGCAAAGGAGGGTCATGTGTTTATTAGGCTATGTATATATGTACGTATGTTCCTTTGTGTCATTGTGGATGAAGCCCTTATGTGAAATATAAAAAAATAAACGTCGTTACCAATTATATTATGTGGGGTACCGACAAACTATATCATGATTAGGTTCTTCTTACCTTTAAGCTTAAGATTTATAACGATTTAAAGTTAGTAAGCAACCTATCCCACTTTTTTTATTTACACATTCATTGTACAACTAAAAACCTCGACTGCTATAAAAAAACTGAAAAGTTATAAAGTTATAAACGACCCGAATAATGTAAGTAAATAGGAGAATAAAGTACAAACGTTAGTTTAATTTAAACTTTAAGCACTTACACCATTCGACGTTGTAACTTTTAAGTTTTTTAATAGCAGTCGGAGTTTTAATTTTTTGTACAACTTTTTTATTTGATCTAGTTTAGTATCTAGGCAAGTTTAATTTTTTCAACTATATTGTCACCACCATCAGAATATCACCACGAATATGATTATTTTAACCTCGACCTTATTGTTACCCGACCGACCCGTGTAGTGATTAACCACGAAAGTTTAAACCTATGTTTTATAGAGTCACCTTATCGTCCACCCGCCTGCAAAGACGCTTTTTCTCTTAAAATTATTATTACCATGCATTCGATTCATACCTTGTTTAAATATAACACGGTACGTAATGCGCTTATTAGATTTGACCAAATTCAGAAGCAAAAAGTGTGAGAGCAAATTAAAGTGGATTGTGTCGCTCATAGAATAAGGTATATTTTTGTATCACTTCTTTACGGTTATTTGGTTACGCGTCGTTTCGCTTTTCAAAGGCCGTGATACAAAATTGACCATGTGAACGGCACGGCCCAAAGCAGCCCCAAGCAGAAGGTCCACTGGAAACAATGCGCCATTTCCGTCACGCACACATTGACGTTACGTTTACAGGCATTCTCAAGCAAATTCAAGCAGTGCTCGGTCGCGATTGTTAACGCGAGAATTTGTTGTAGTGTCAACTTAAATTGAACATTATTTAATGAAACGATATTATTATTGATAAAATTAAAGTACTTTTACGTAACTAAGCAACGCACGCAGAGTCCAAGAACTGAGGAGTGACCATTTCACACGTTGAGGAGGTCTTCCCCTAGACTAGTTGAACAGTTTCAGGCACCACGTGTCAGTTTTTAACAGAATAAGAAACCGTAATGGCCACCTTAACGGTTTTTAGTCGGAAATGCCTGTCTAGTCTAATATAAAAAAAAATCGTTGACCACCTTCCTTCTCCACCATCAGATCAACTGACTAATACCATAATATTGCATTTTCAATTCAATTGATTACCGGGAAGTGGGTCAAATCCCAGATCTGGGAAAGATTCTAATACACTTGACCACAATCTGAACAGCTTGGGAAGCAATTATGATCACATTATGGCAAGGATTAGATATTGGTTTTTTGCAAGGGACATGTTATTGTATACGAACTTTAAAATTCTATTAGATCTATTAAATGCTCTCTTCATAATTCAGAATAAATACAGTAGCAACCCTAGTGAGTTGGCAAGTTTTGATAATAATTTTCGATGACGACGGGAGTGGACCTTCTGTTAGTTTTCTATATTGTTCTACAGGAGTGTGGCAATTATTTGAATACATTCGAGAAGAGAACCCCGTCCTTCTTTTGCTTTTGAAGTCGATTTCAACAAAACGTTGGACCCGATATGAAACAAAAAACTTTGAAAGAAATTATTAGGTGTGGAGATAAGTAGACCAAAAAAAATTATTTCTTTTTCTTGTTCTTATCTATTTTCAGATCTTATCTGTTAGCTTTTCACCCTTTGGCATTCATTGCCCCAGGTAAAAATGTTGTAAACTATGCCGTCCCTATGAGTAAACAATGTAAGCTCTGATATTATTGTTGACGTATACAATATAGGGGAGAGGTGGCAAGAAAGTGGCACGTGTTGAAAAGGATAAGTCAAATAATCGGTAAAGTAAGAATCGTCTCGAGACGACAGTTTTTGCTCTTTGCCAAAACCGACACTGCCATTCGGTTCAAAACGTCACACTCCTGTTATATTAAATATGGATGGCTCTTTATACCACCTCTTCACTATATCGTGGCATCCACGATAATATCACCACGTTACAAATTATAACTGGTGTAGGATTATAAGGATGTAGACTGTGTAAAAAATAGGCCATATAGCGTAACAACAATATCCCGTACTTTTGCTTTCAAACACTTTCCAAAAAATCTAGTGAATGTACTCTATTGACATCCTGTGATATCAGTATCCAGTGCATAGTCCACCTGCTTCAATCATGACAAACTAATACAATAGAAGATATGGCGCAGACGCAAAATCAAGCTGCGACTTTTTTGCCTACTAAAGTTTATACATAAAGTAGAAACAAACACTGAAATGTCTTGTTTTTGTGCCGGACTGCTCACGACCTGCTTGTGATAATAATTTTATTAACCAGCCACTTGAGGTATTGATCGTAGCGATCTTTAGATTGAATTTTAAAACTCATATGAAACGGTAGGTAGTAAAGAGTTAAAGGGGAAAATCCTATATCCAGTCACTAAAACTCGATAGCTCCGTGTGTACAAGTAATCCCAGAAAACACTTCATGTCCAATCGCATATGTTTGGAGTGGAATAAATTACCCGAAGACGTTATAAGCGCTCCATCAGTGAACTCTTTTAAAAATAGACTGGACAAGTTTTATAAGTAACAATTTAAAGTGCAGTGATATACACGTATCAGCATTAGCTGCTAGTGTATCCATCAAAAATAATAATAATAATAATCAACCAAGAGTCATCATCTCAAGAGTCTCTCGCTAGATGGTTGGGTTGAGGGCCAGATTCAGAAAGCGGTTCTCTTGGAGACGGCGCGTATTGTCAGGAGGTTCCTGTCTCTGCAGCCCTAACCGCCGGTAGCTTGGGCCTCGCCCCGGTGCTGGTGGTATTCTAGGTTTAGGTTTTTTATAATATTTATTTTTCATATGTATTGTAAAAATTTTAACCCTAAGAATAAAAATAAATATGGAGAATAATAATAATAAGATCTGTAACAGGTAAAATCGTATTATTCGGTTGATTGACCTGATTATGAACTTGAGTGACCTATTACTACTGATTTCTAGAGATGCGGTCTTTCGTTTTCAAAATGTCATTATCGACATTGAAAAAGAAAAAGTCCGATTGTCGTTTTCTCGCTAACTATTCCACGCACGAAAAAAATTATTGTACCTATCGTTTTAATACGTTTAGCACTCCATCCAGTTCACGGCTTTATACATATATAATGAAACACCCTGTATAGTATTAGCTTATTTATAAATTATTTTATTAATGTAATGTAGTCGGTGGGATATTACTGGGCCCACTGAAAACCAGCGCTGTGGTGCGCGGCAAGCGACCACGATTTTTTGTTAAAATTTTATGCCTCCTGTACGATAAATGTTTTCTTTTTTTCTTAGTTTAATGAGTTATAAGGTTGGATTTTTTATATGCGTGCCAACAAGCTCACTACCAAGGATGGCGAAGACCGAGCGAAGTGGGCCAGAAAAGTAGCAAGGCGGACCCCGGGCCCTCATGTACCGCGCAGAAGCGCTACCGAGACATAACGTCAAGATGATGATGATGATGAGTTTGGATTTTTATTCATTTCATTTCATTTGTGTGTAATATTTCTATTATCTTGCAGAGTATGACAGAAAAGCAGGGGAGCGTGACTTACAATCATGTTCCCCTGAGCCATATCCCATTTTATCGCTTTTTGTATGTTCCTATGCATATTTGTATTTTCTGTATATTTAATGTTGTGTTGTTCACAGATTTCAGCTCAATTTTAAAGTAAACTCACTAAATAATGGACACTATTGTTACTATATTACCTGTAATATATGTAGGTATATTGACAATTTCTTTGTATTGCGCACTGTGCGCAGGTGGGTGAAGGTTTTGCATTTGCTACTCAATAAATGAATTACCAAAGTAACTGGTCATCTTATTTCTACGCCTATACTATATTGTCTTCTTTTCTCGGTACTCAACGACCCAGCTGTTCCTGATTACTTGAAATGCAAATTTCAGTATCTCAGCGACACCCATGGGCGCAACCCTCGCTCATCTGATACACGCTGCTTAAACCTACCAATTCACCGCACAGGTTTCCTTGCAAATTCTTTCTCATTAACAGCAATGCGTCTCTGGAATTACATCCCGGTGGATATAAGACTATCTTCTAATAAATATGCTTTTAAAAAAGCGGTCCGGGAACACTTTTTAAATAATTTGTAAAATCTACCTAACAACCTTTTTGTTTTTCGTTTATTATTCATTTATGTGTGGTGGAAAAACCATTTTTCACACGTTGTGTTATCTTTATTCGCTCTCTCTTTACTTTCTTTTTCTTCTGATATTTTCTGTTACTGTCAGCATTAGTTTGTAAATATATGTCTAATTTGCTTATTCTTAAGTACCTACCTACTTAGAGTAAATGAGTTCACCAATATTTTTGTCAATAATCCTGCACCGCCCTGTAATTTTTCTTACTATCAACTCTCCGGTTGACTGGTAGAGAAAGCTATGAAGCTTTAAGTCGGCCATTGTATGTAATAGTGCATGAAGTTTAAATTAATTAATTCTACTAAAGCTAAAAGAAAAAACCCCTTCAAATGCGAATATGTACACGCATAAAAGTAAGAAAGTGGACTGTTTGGGACTGTGATGATACCTATAACAAAATTGAAATTGTTCATCGCTTTTGCATCTACGGAGACTGAACCCAGTGACACGAGTGTTGCGCATTTATAATATCCCCAAAGGTTTTGTTTTGATTGCTATAGTAAATGGTGGTTTCCTAATAATTATACAAGTGTTCACTATATAGACTTTAATATGAGAAAACATGGTAATGGTTTATAGATTCTATGTACTGATTCTATTTAGCTATAAGGTACTGTTTGTTTCCCGAAAAAAATTAAATAATGTAAATAAAATAGCTGTAACAACATAGTGTTTGCTTCAGAAAATTCATTGTTTTGTACGCCATTTACCGAATGGTCTAACCCGCGACGATGGTCAAAAACCCTACACGATGCCACTCCTCACGCCCTGGAAGATCGGACCGCCCCTGGCCTGGGATGCCACGAGCATCGACACCCTTGCGCTGGCATACGTCCCAGGTACCGCGTGTCGACCCGGGGCCGAATCCGCTTCAGCTGAAAACGCCAAGCTGTGTAGGGTCTTGGTAACGACAAAGTAAATATTGTATGTGCCGGCATTAGCGTATCTAGGGCTATTTTCCAGGGGGCCTGGCCCCTGAGGTGGCCGATGAAGCCGAGTCAATCGCCAATGTACAGCCAGTGAGCACGAAATTGTTCTCTTATGTTGGTTACCTGACTTTTATAAAACTAACTTTTGTTGTAATTTAATTTAAAATGTGTGAACTCTTCCATGATACCGATCATTAAAAACGTGTTGCGTAAACCTCAAGGATACGTGGGAAATAGGTGCTTAAATCTGCCGGTATCAGGAAAGAGGCCCCGTGGGCGGCCCAAGAAGCGATGGAATGACATCGTGAGTCGTATGCGAGAGCCAACGACGAGCGACGAGCTTACGACGAGGGGATGCCGAAGACCGGGCGAAGTAGAGAAGATTGAGTAGGAAAACTAATAACCCCGACAGCTATTAAAAAATTGAAAAGTAAGAAACAAGCGGAACGGTGTAAGTAAATAGGTGTATAAAGTGCAAACGTTAGTTTAAATTAAACTTGAAAGCATTTACTTACACCAATCGTTGTAACTTTTTAGTTTTTTAATAGCAGTCGGGGTTTTAGTTTATGTACTACTTTTATATATATCTAGTTTAGCATCTAGGCAAGTTTAATTTTTACAGATATATTGTCACCCCCAGTGGGTTGTCACCACGGATATGATTATTTTTACCTGAACCGTATTGTTACCCGACCGACCCGTGTAGTGAATAACCATGAAAGTCAAAACCTTTGTTTTATAGGGTCACCTTGGCGCCCATCCGTCTGCTTTTTCTCTTAAAATTATTATCACTATGCATTCTGTTATATTCACAGTTAAACACCATAATTAATCAATTAGAGTTTATTAAGATATTTGACTTATATCGAACAAAAGGCGATAGGAATAATGCAGAAACAGCTATCATGTTGCGATTCGCGAGTAGCTCAAACAGCCATACTCCAAATAGGCTGCATTTGGATACCACACATTCGATTCATAGGTACCTTGTTTAAACATAACACGGTACGTAATGCGTTTATTACATTTGACTAAATTCAGTAGCCTAAATTCAGAAGTAAAAAGCGTGAGAGCAAATTAAAATGGATTGTGTAGCTCATAGAATAAGATCTATTTAGGTATCACTAATATTAGGTTACGCATCGTTCCGCTTGTCAATGGCCGTGATACAAAGTTTATGACAATACATTTCAATTTGATTTTCTCTCGAGCTTTTTGCATTTGAATTTAGGTTGCGCATAAGCCTGACACAGTAACGGCGACGCAGCTGGCTTGGTCAGCGCTACGATACGGTGCCCCGTCACTGCTACGGCCTAACCCGCGAGGCTGACGTCATACCTACGACGCAACTCATTCTACGCGGGTGCTACGTACTCACGGTAACGACTTCACAAAATGCATTTTGTAGCATGGAGTTCTTCAAAAAGCATTAAAGGTACCTTAAAGGCCGACATGCAGAGCCGATATCCTGGACGACGGTGGCCGTTTTCCAACAGGTGGACCGTTCGTCCGTGTGTGTGCCTCCGGAGCCAATAAAAAAAGATATTCTGTAGTTTAGCTAGGTTTTAGGAACTTGATATGCAATCATTGTGAGCAATAAAGAATTTATCTAGCAATCTATCTATGTATGCGCTTATTCTGTAAGTAGCTTTGGCCCGTGGCTTCATGGATCCCCAACCCGCGTGCTCGCGGAGATTATGGCAAATAGCTGTTCCGTAGGATGACTTCCTCCCAAAGTGGATGGATGACCATGTGAAGTAACCATAGATCGAGTTTGTACTTTTCACCGATTTATTCAAAAAGCCCAAAGTGGATCTATGTGAAATGCCAGTCTGGAACGACCTAAGGCAGAGCTGATGAAAATAAATGACATTTAACGGGTAATAGTGAAATTTTATAATGATTATTAATGACTAATTTTTATTATCCTGAATGTATTGTATTTCACTATTTATTTATTAATTACCCTCTCTTAATTTGTATGCCGATGGCAGATCACAGAGGACCCATCTACTAAAACTATAACATCTGCATAACTTGTGTACCACAATTCAATAAATGTTTGATTGATTGATACATTTTTATATTTTTGTAGATTTTTTTTTCTTGGACTAAATAAAACTTATTAATTATTTTTGAGAAATGTAATTAAAATTTACGGGCTGTCCTAGCTAAGACACCGGGTTCTTCAAAAGGCCCTACAGAAATAACGTAAAAAGTAGTTTTGCACTAAGATAAGAAGCGTTAATAATAGTTGTTAAAATAAATAATGATTAAAAAACAAAAACTTATTACTATTAGAAAATAAAAGATCAATAAAAACATAGGTTTAAAGACTTTCGTGGTTATTCACTACACGGGTCGGTTGGGTAACAATACGGTTCAGGTAAAAATAATCATATCCGTGGTGATAACCCCGATGGGTGTGACAATCTTCCTGTAAAAATTAAACATGCCTAGATACTAAACTAGATCAAATAAAAATTTAGTACAAAAAGTAAAAACCCCAAACCCGACCCCGAAAAACATAAAAGTTACAGCATCGAATGGTGTAAGTACATGCTTTCAAGTTTAAATTCAACTAACGTTTGCACTTATACCATTCCGCTTGTAACTTCTCAAATTTGTAATAGAAAAAAGAACTTCAAAAAGTAAAAACCCCGACTGCTATTAAACAACTGAAAAGTTAGAAACAAGTCAATTGGGGTAACTAAATACAGTTCTTCTGTTTCATGGATCCACATGGCAAAGGTGCGATGTGTGGCAGAATCTGGCTTGAACAAGGTCACATCCTGGTTAGAGGATAGCCTAGTTACCTTGAATGTAACTAAGACTAAATGTGCTTCGGAATAACAGCTCGCAATAGCCCCAATGATACCTTCAAATTGCATATCCATGTAATAGAAGAGACTGTATACCGGCCTGTTGCCAATGTTATTACCTAACTTGTGTTAACAATATTAAATATTTAGGTGTCATTCTAGATGACAGCTTTAACTGGGGACCACAAATAACTGGAGTCACAACCAGAGCAAGAGAGCTGATCATCATCACAGCCCATGATAGTCCATTGCAGGACTCAGGGCCTCTCCTACGAAAGTGGAGGTGGAAGTGGTGGAGATCGCAGTGTAATAAATATAACTGTGTAATAAGTATAACAAGTGTAATATGTAGCCCTGCCCAAATGTAACACAGTGTTTGCCAAATAATTTTTAACTATTTTCCCCCAATGCTATACAATAAATTAAATAAAGATATTATAAGTTTGTTATGGAACAAACTTCCGAAGCACGTCCAAGCGTGTCCATCGCTTCACACATTTAGAAGAAGCTTAAAAGAGCACTGTCTCTCTATGACTTTGTAATAGTATTAAATATTTATTTATGTATAATAAAATCATTTAGTAGCCTATAATCATTTAGTCATATATTATTAGTATAGTATTATTGTATTATCTTTTGGGGGAGTATTTTGTAGTAAATAATTAGTTTTTAGTTGTCTCCCTACCTGTATAAGTATGTTCTAGCTTTGTATGCTTTGCCCTTCCCGCTATACAATTTGCTTCACATAATTTTTGGTTAGCTGGAAGAAATCTCTCATAGAGATAAGTTCGCCATTGTACTCATTTTTGTTTGAAGTATCTAACTAAGTATGTATACAATAAAGAATATCATAATATAAAACTAATCAATCACCAATTTCAAAAACTAATTAAATAACTTCAAGAATATAATAATCTATATTCAAATTCAAGTATTTGACTAGGAAGCTACTGAAAGTCTGTTTCTTAGGATAGAATATTATCATTAATAATTTTAAAACACATCTGTAGGTATACACATACACTTCACACATAAACGCAATGTACTTCTTTTATCTTCCGTCTACCCTCGCATCTCTAGGATACCTCTATAGTATGGTTATTGTAATTATACCAATTCGTCTTTATATCTGTATTATAAGTTTACCAACTGTTGAGAACTGTATACCTAGAAAAATTTATCTGCATCGTTTGGGAAGAACTGAGGCCTGTAGCACAGTTTTAACTAGCACAAGCTTCAGTACCTACCTACTTGTTTAAAATGTAGTCAGTTTTTATTGATTAAAGATTTATTATTACATAGGTGATTTATTATTTAATAGATTTATTTTTAAATGTGTAATCAGTTTTTTATTGAATAAAGATTTATTATTAAATAATATTGTATTTATCAATTATTTACAATTAGAAATAAAATTAAACACTAATACTAAAATATTATATATTACAAAAATCATCCACACCGTTGTCCCGCGGAATGGTGCCCAGAAAGCTAGCTGCGTTGCCTCGTTGGATAGCAATACTTATCCTCTGTCCGAGGAACGCGCCAGCTCTCCTGTCACCTGTGGTGTCAATCAGCTTTTTGCTTAAAACTTTAAAAAGCTTTAAAGCATCAGGGCCCCACGGTCCCAACGTCTCAACCCCAAACGGCTGAAATATGAAGTCCTGGGCTAGGCTTTCATATTTCCTACGTTTGAGGTCCTCAGCAGCAGAGGCCGCAGCTCCAGCGTTGCGGGCGGTAGAGGTTACATGGGACGGCGCCAGAGTGTCCACGCAAGTAGCGTCCCACACCAGTGCCCTCCCACGTTTAAAATTAATTAAATAGGTGTACAAAGTTAGTTTAATTTAATCTTGAAATCATTTACTAACTCCATTGAATGTTGCAAGACGAGGCTTTGTATCGCTTAGCAAGCTATTTTCGACTTCGCCGTTACTATGCCAGCTTTACGTACCGTGTTATTTTTAAACGAGGTATGAAACGAATGCATTTGATAATTTTAGGATACAAAGGGTATTTACGGACGGACGGATGACAAAATGATCGAAACCTTGAAAAAGATTTGTGCTATGGTGCAGGTAGACATTGGGAGCTGTTATAATTTGTAACGTGGTGATATTATCGTGGTTGCCCACGATATAGTGAAGAGGTGGTATAGAGAGCCATCCATATTTATCATAACAGGAGTGTGACGTTTTGAAGCTAATGGTAGTGCTTCGGTTTTGGCAAAGAGCAAAAATATTGTCATTTCGAGACGTTTTTTATTTTACCGATTATTTGACTTTACCTTTTCAACACGTGCCACTTTCTTGCCACCTCAATATTGTATACGTCCACAATAATATCAGAGCTTACTTTGTGATAGGGACGGCTTAGTCTACAACATTTTTACCTGGGGCAATGAATACCAAAGGGTGTAAAGCTAACAGATAAGATCTGAAATTATATAAGGACAAGAAAAAGGAATAAAAATTTTCTTGTCTCCATTTCAAGTTTTTTGTTTCATATCGGGTCCATAGTTTTGTTGAAATCGACTTCAAAAGCAAAAGAAGGACGAGGTTCTCTTTTCGAGTATTTTTAAATAATTGCCAACCTCTTGTAGCACAAAATATAAAACTAACAGAAGGTCCACTCTCGTCGTCCTCGAAAATTATTACCTTAACTTGGCGACTCACTAGGGTTGCTACTGCATTTATTCTGAATTTTGAAAAGAGTATTTAAAAGTTCGAATAGAGTTTTAAAGATAGTTTACAATAACATATCCCTTGCAAAGGACCAATATCTAATCATTGTCATAATGTGATCATAATTGCTTCCCAAGCTGCTCAGATTGTGTTCAAGTGTATAAGATTTTCCATACCAGCTTCAGACATTATGCCTTTAGTAGGCGTAATAATAAACTAATGTTTATTAACTTTTTAAAAATTCATCGCCTGCTGTATATATCATTAGACCCTGAGAATAACCTTTCCCTGACCTGGGATTTGGCCCACTTCCCGGTAATCAATTGAATTTGAAATTTTCATACACATGTAAATTGATGAAAATGCAATATTATGGTATAAGTCAGATTTGATCTGATGATGGAGAAGGAAGGTGGTTAGCGATTTTTTTTATATTTGACTAAACAGGCATTTCCGACTAGAAACCATTAAGGTGGCCATTACGGTTTCTTATTCTATTAAAAACTGCCACGTGGTGCCTGAAACTGTTCAACTAGTCCTAGGGTCTCTAGCGGAAGACCTTGGTCAACCTCGCTTAACCATCGGCATTAGAACTCGTAGCGGTGCTGAAGTTCAACTAGCCTCAAATTCTGAAATGGTCACCCATCAGTTCTTGGACTCTGCGTGCGTTGCTTGTATGATATCAAATAATCTTAGTTACGTAAAAGTACTTTAATTTTATCAATAATAATATCGTTTCATTAAATAATGTTCAATTTAAGTTGACACTACAACAACTTCTCGCGTTAACAATCGCGACGAGCACTGCTTGAATTTGCTTGAGAATGCCTGTAAACGTAACGTCAATGTGTGCGTGACGGAAATGGCGCATTCTTTCCAATAGACTTTCTGCTTGGGGCGAGCCGTTTTTTTTGTGCTTGTAAGGTATAACAACCGGCGCACAATTTTTTCTAGAAAATAGTATTTAAAGACTCTCCGGCGACGCAGATTTTGTGGTATTTATAATTAAAGAAGGAACAAAACAAAAATAACACAAGACTTCATTTTTAGAGATATTTGGGGATTTTTGTTTCGTATGTGGTTTATTGTTTTGTTGAAATCGACTTCAAACGAAGGACGAGGTTCTATTATCGAATGTTTTCAAATAATTGCCACATTTCTGATGCGATGACAATCGGCGCATAATTTTTTCTAGAAAAGTGTATTATTTTGTGGTAGTTAAGGTTGTCTCCGGCGACGCAGATTTTGTGGTATTTAGAATTAAAGAAGGAACAAGATAAAAATAACGCAAGACCGCATTTTTAGATATCTCTTGGGGAGGCCTATGCAGTGGGCGTGTTCCGGCCGATATGATAATGATGATAAAAAAATTAAATAACAATCAACTTGATGTCAATATTCTAGTTGTGCTCCCGCGTTGCGACCCGAAGTTGGCTTTGATCATGATACTCCAGGATTTGGCAGATCAGGTGGTCAGGAGTGACAACCAGGTGAGTTCACTACGCTACGGGCCTATCTTTTGATAACAAGACACCCTGATCAGATCGAATCACGGTACACATTCATTAGCCTGAATGTGCAGGTTTCCTCATCGTAAGAACTTCAGTTAGTAAACAACTTACGTGTAAATAACTCGGAAAAAGTCATTGATACAAACGTGTAACTATGGTTATTTTTAAAGTAGGTAAGGACCTCTTATTGCCTCTACCGCTCGCTAAAGCTCCTTTCGGCTTGTCTAAGGTTAGCTGGAAGAGATCCCGTTGTGGGATACGTTCGCCTTTGCTTTGTAAGTGTTTCCTTTTGAAATGTACTATGTTGTTGCAATAAAGAGTTTACATACATACATACAAACATTATGAGGCCGACCCGCTAGACATTATGCCAGTGGCGCTCTGATTTTGTTTTAGTCCTTGTACAGTGCTCTATAAGTAAAGAATAATGGAAAGTTTTAATGAACTTAGAACACTATTTTGGGGTAGGGACCTGAGATTGCAAATATTGCACATTTTCAATCTAATTCAATTTTTCCAAAAGTTTACGATAAAAATGCTTTACATAACTATAGAACATCAATAGGTATCTACTCCGTGACTACCCGTCAGCTGATTTTAGTCAGTAAATGCCACACCGGCTACACCGTGTTCACTTTCTTCGCTAACCCTTAATAAATATTTCATGGTAAATACGTAATTACCACACAGTTAACTTAGTCTGGACTTCTTTTGTAAGCTGTTTATTAGGGTCGTGTAGAGCCAAACAATACCCCCGTGTTATTTTTTTCGAATATACCTGGCCCATAACAGCCTGAGCCTTCTAACGACTATACTCGTATAAAATGGCTGCCCGCACTACTATCGTGCCAGTCGCAGTACGCTGCTACAACCTACCACACTAATCCGCAAAATGAATAATTTGTGTTTCAGACACTTTGGAGAGGCTGTTGTCGCCGCCATGCC
Source organism: Blastobasis lacticolella (assembly GCA_905147135.1). Taxonomy (NCBI): domain Eukaryota; kingdom Metazoa; phylum Arthropoda; class Insecta; order Lepidoptera; family Blastobasidae; genus Blastobasis; species Blastobasis lacticolella. The sequence goes on from LR990061.1 coordinate 3,056,741, forward strand.
GCCCAGCCCGCACCATCGAGCCACGGCACAGACTACAGGAGATCCCAACTTCCCACCGAACGACCTTCGGAATATATATTCCGAAGCTGGTCCGGTCGGAAGCTGGAAAGCTCTCGACGTCAACGCACCTGAGTTCGTGCCGCAATCATGTAAGTTTTTTATTATTATTTAAATGAAATTTTTAACAGTCCATTTTGTGTAGTGTTAGTAAAATTACTTATAACTCGTGTTTTGTTACAGGTGTGTCTGCATTGGACGTGGATGCGCCCACGTTCGTGCCGCGGTGGCTGCCGGACAGCGGGCGAGGGTCGTTGGAATCGCTGAATGAAGATGCATGGCCTGACATTGACACTTGTCTTCTTTTTCAGGAAGCAATACAGAAGGAACCTATTCTAGTATCTATCAACTTATAAGGATGTAGACTGTGTAAAAAATAGGCCATAAAGCGTAACAACAATATCCTGTAGTTTTGCTTTCAAATACACTTTCCAAAAACATTAAAATCTAGTGAATGTACTTTATGGACACCTGTGGTATCAGTATCCCGTGCATAGTCCACCTGCTTCAGTCATGACTGCCTAGTACAATAGAAGATATGGCGCAGACGCGAAATCAAGCTGTGACTTTTTTGCCTACTAAAGTTTATTGTATTTTCGCCATTCGTTTGTCGACTATGTACCTAGGTGCGAACAATGTGTTGAAGGCAAAAAAAACGAAGAAATTAAAGTAGAAACAAACACTGAAATGTCTTGTTTTGTTCCGGACTGCTCACGACCTGCTTGTGGTAATAATTTTACTAACCAGAAACTTAGGGTATTGATCGTAGCGACCTTTAGATTGAATTTTAAAACTCATGAAACGGTAGGTAGTAAAGACTTAAAGGCAAAAATCCTATATCCTATCTGCAACTGGTAAAATCGTATTCTTCGGTTAATTGACCTGATTATGAACTTGAGTGAGACACTTGTTCGTTTATCATTCACTTTATGTGTGATGGAAAAACAATTTTTCACACGTTGTGTTATCTTTAATTCAATTCATTTATTTAATCGTCAACATGGGTTACAAAGTTGGTTTCATGTATTTTATAGATCTCCATGTTCCACCTTACGGTATACGATACAATACACCTATCTAACTATCACTTTATACAAAACTAGAATCAAATGAAATTCATCCCTTTTAAATATCCGATATTAATTCACTAAATCGTCAATAACTATAATTAATTGAAATAATTGAATATCAAATTTTTATAAATCGTTAAAATATCAATGTCATTTATCATTTTATATATAATTATTTTATTCGCTTTCTCTTTACTTTCTTTTTTTCTGATATTTTCTGTTACTGTCAGCGTTGGTTTGTAAGTATATGTCTAATTTGCTTATTCTCAAGTACCTACTTAGAGTAAATGAGTTCACCAATATTTTTGTCAATAATCCTGCACCGCCCTGTAATTTTTCTTACTATCAACTCTCCGGTTGACTGGTAGAGAAAGCTATGAAGCTTTATTATTCATATTTCTTTATTAGTATTGTTCATACATTGTCCAAAATTCAGTATCTAGGTATACATTATGTCCTAACTAACAATGCATATATATTGAGTATTTACATCAATAATTAGATTAAATAGTATCACAGTCAATAGAATTAATAATAGAATTGAAATTGTCACCTTTAGATATTAATTGAGTATCAACAGTCATCTTAACATGTCACATTACAAAATTAATGAAATGTCAATTTAAAAATTATATTATTATAACATTAAAATAAATCGATATATTTTAGTTCACTCGTCAAGGAACTCACTAATAGAATAATATGCTTTTTGAATAAGCATCGCTTTTAATTGTTTTATAAAACAGTACTCCGTCTTTGCTAGGTGTATATTCTTAGGCAATTTATTGTAAATTCTCGGAGCCATCACGCGCAGAGATTGGCTAGTTTTTTGTAGCCGATGCGCTGGCAACGGGAGGTCAAGACTTCTCCTCGCCGAATATCTCATCACTTGCCCATTATCCGCCGAGAATTCAGATAGATGCCTCCTCGCATATTTCGCCACTTCCAGGATGTAAAGTGACGGCAGTGTCAGGATCTTAAGATTCATAAAAAGCTGTTTTGCCGGCGTATCTGGTGGGACGCGGGACAGAACACGCACAACCTTTTTCAGAATTATAAATGGGCAATTTCTGTCAGCAGCCAACCCCCACAGATCAATGCCATAAGTTAGGTTCGAATTAAAATACCCATAGTACGCTGTCAGAAGGTTTTATTCTGAAAGAGTATTTGAGAGCCTGATAATAGCATAAAAAGCAGAGTTTAACTTAGCACAGACTCCGTCGATGTGCTCCTGCCACCGCAGGCCTCCATCAATCTCAAATCCCACGAATCGAGAACTGTTAACAACAGGAATTGGGATTCCACCCACATCAACGGACAGAGTCGGCGTGAGACTGCCCCTCAGACTAAATTCCACGAAGTAAGTTTTCTCGACATTCAGTTGCATACCGTCGACATTAAACCATTCAGTAATTTCACAAGCAACCTGCTGTATATTACGCTCGAGTTCCTCTCTATTCTCTCCATTATCTATAGCGCAGATATCATCAGCATACAATAAGAAATCCACAATCTTGGAATGGAACGGCAGGTCATTCATCGTTATTAAAAATAAACTATTGCCCGCATTGGACCCTGGCGGAACAGATCTGTCATCTATGCTATCGGGCTTGGATTTTTCACCACCTACTTCAGTTATCTGTATTCGATTCGACAGAAATGTCGAGAAAAGCTCAAGTGCAACACCACGAACACCGTAATGCTCGAGTTTAGCCAAGATTAGACCATTATCCACGAGGTCAAAGGCGCGCGACAAGTCAAAATACACCGCCGCCACACATCGCCTGTCCTCCAGGTGATGCAGCACGCTGCGTTGCAGGTGCCGCGCGGCGCCCACGGTAAGTCCGCCATTGTAATAGTGCATGAAGTTTAAATAAACAAATTCTACTACAGCTAAAAGAAAAAACCCCTTTAAATGTGAATATGTACACGCATAAAAGTAAGAAAGTGGACTGTTTTGGACTGTGATGATATCTATAACAAAATTGAAATTGTTCATCGCTTTTGCATCTACGGAGACTGAACCCAGTGGCACGAGTGTTACGCATTTATAATATCCCCAAAGGTTTAGTTTTGATTGCTATAGTAAATGGTGGTTTCCTAATAATTATACAAGTGTTCACTATATAGACTTTAATATGAGAAAACATGGTTATGGTTTAAAAATTCTGTGTACTGATTCTATTTAGCTATTAGGTACTGTTTGTTTCCCGAAAAACATTAAATAAAGTAAATAAAATAGCTGTAACAATATAGTGTTTGCTTCAGACATTTTTTTTTACGCCATTTACCGAATGGTCTAACCCGCAACGCTGGTAAAAGATCCTACAGGATGCCACTCCTCACGCCCTGGAAGATCGGACCACACCTGGCCTGGGATGCTACGAGCATCGACACCCTTGCGCTGGCATGCGTCCCAGTTACCGCGTGTCAACCCGGGGCCGGATCCGCTTCAGCTGAAAACGCCAAGCAGTGTAGGGTCTTGGTAACGACAAAGTAAATATTGTATGTGCCAGGCATTAGCGTATCTAGGGCTATTTTCCAGGAGGGCCTGGCCCCTGAGGTGGCCTGCATGCGTCGCCCCCTACCTGGATGAGCTCGCTTAACTTTCCCTTTGTTTTCCGTTAGATTTTTGACATTTGAAAAGAGATTAATTAACGTAATCCTAATTCAATAAATACTTTTTCACTCCTTTGCAAAAAATAAATAAAAGTATGTAAGTTTGTAGATTCCTCAGTTGTATTTAATTGAAATCATGTTTGCATGAAGTTTTTTATGTGTCCAGCCCAAATATGCGTATCGGTACATCCTGGGGTGGGCACGGCCGGCGGCGGCCCGGCTGGTTGTACAACACTGCGGGACGCAAAGGAGAGTAATGTGTTTATTAGCCTATCTATGTATCTTTGTGGCATTCTAGAGGCCAACACTTGAGCCGATTTTGATGGTTCTTAAGTCTATCGATTTGTCTTGCGAGTGTCACTGAAGACATGCTATTAATAAAAATTCAATATGGCGACTAGCAGCCGCCATTTCGAGAAAAATAAAAAAATTACGTCGACAAGCTAGAGTAGGGTATCGACAAATTATATCATTAATTAGTGAATGGAAAAATGTGTGAACTCTTCCATGGTAACGATCATTAAAAACGTGTTACGTAAGCCTCAAGGATACATGGGAAAAAGGGTGCTTGAATCTGCCGGTATCAGGAAAGAGGCCCCGTGGGCGACCCAAGAAGCGATGGATTGACATCGCTGAGTCGTATGCGAGAGCCAACGACGAGCGACGAGCTTACGACGAGAGGATGCCGAAGACCGGGCGAAGTGGAGAAGATTGAGTAGGAAAGCGGACCCTGACAGAGGCCGGGATGAGCGCTAGGACGATGATGATGACCGATCATTGATATGAAAAGCGGAAAATAAAAAATTATGTACGAGTTTTTGTACATAATTTTTTATTCACTTACACCATTCCGCTTGTTTCTTACTTTTAAATTTTTGAATAGCTTGGGGTTGTTAAAACTAACTAAACTAAACTAAACTAAGTAAATAGGTGTATAAAGTGCAAACGTTAGTTTAAATTAAACTTGAAAGCATTTACTTACACCATTCGTTGTAACTTTTTAGTTTATCTACTACTTTTATATTTGATCTAGTTTAGCATCTAGGCAAGTTTAATTTTTACAGATATATTGTCACCCCCGTCGGGTTATCGCCACGAATATGATTATTTTCACCTGAACCGTATTGTTACCCGACCGACCCGTGTAGTGAATAACCACGAAAGTGTTATTAGGTCTATGTTTTATAAGGTCACCTTGTCGCCCATCCGTCTGCTTTTCCTCTTTAAATTATTATAACTATGCATTCTGTTATATACTCAGTCAAACACAATAATTAATTAATATGAGTTTATTAAGATATTTGACTTATATCGAACAAAAGGCATTAGGAGTATTGCAGAGACAGCTAGGAGGTTGCGATTCGAGAGTAGTTTAAACAGCCACGCTCCAACTGGCTGCATTTGGATACCACACATTCGATTCATAGGTACCTGTTTAAATATAACACGGTACGTAATGCGTTTATTACATTTGACTAAATTCAGTAGCCTAAATTCAGAAGTAAAAAGCGTGAGAGCAAATTAAAATGGATTGTATCGCTCATAGAATAAGGTCAATTTTAGTATCACTAATATTAGGTTACGCATCGTTCCGCTTGTCAAAGGCCGTGATACAAAATTTGACCTTATTTTAAGACAATACATTTCAATTTGATTTTCTTTCGAGCTTTTTGCATTTGAATTTAGGTTGCGCATAAGCCTAACACAGTAAGGCGCGGATTATATCAAGCGTCGGCGACGCAGTTTGCGTTATGCTGTCAACTAAAAATTGTACGAATTCCAAATGCGCGCGCCGACGCACGTTGCGTCGATAACGCAGGTTGCCTCGGCGACGCAACCTGCGTCGGCGCGCGAATTAAAAGTTCATACAATTTTGAGTTGACACTTGTGACAGCATTAGAGACCGACCAAACCTAAGCCCAAAATACGCTGACACTGCGATAACGCCAGCTGCCGAACTTGAAACCGTTGTAACTCAGAAACAATGAATCCTAGAACACTAGTTCTTATAGAGAAATTATAGCACTCGTCGAGATCTGAATGTCAGGTGACAGCTGTCAAACTTAAAACCGTTATAACTCGGAATCTACAGGTCCTAGACCACCAGTTTCTAAAGATAAATTATAGCACTTGTCGAGATCTGAATTTCAGGTGACAGCTGTCAAACTTAAAACCGTTATAACTCGGAAACTACAGGTCCTAGAACACTAGTTCCTAAAGAGAAATTATTATACTCGTCGAGATCTACGTTTCGGATGACAGATTTGAGTTTGACAACTGTCACCTGCATTTCAGATCTTGACGAGTGTTATTATGTTTCTTTAGAAACTGGTGTCCTAGGACCAATAGTTTCAGAGTTACAACCGTTTTAAGTTTGACAGCTTGCACCTCAAACGTAGATCTCGACGAGTACCATCATTTCTCTTTAGGAACTAGTGTTCTAGGACCAATCGCTACGGAGTTAAGCGAGAGAGGAGATATGGGAATAGGGTGTAAAAATTTGCTACTATAAAAAAATGCTTTTGTGAAACTTGTCGAACAAATCGCGTTGACAGCTCGCGTTAAAAACCCGACGCAATCGACTATTCGCGGCGTTATCACAGCGATGGCGTATTTTGAGCTCCGGTTTGGTCGGCCCTTAATAAACCTGCATCGCCGACGCAACTTGCGTTACCGACGCAACATGCGTCGCCGACGCACCTTGCGTCGCCGACGCTTAGTATAATCAGCGCCTAACGGCGACGTAGCCGGCTTGCTCAGCGGTATGGACGCCCGTCACTGCTACGGCCTACACCGCGAGGCTAACGTCATACCTACGACGCTACTCATTCTACGCGGTTGCTACGAACTCACGGGAACGACTTCAGAAAATGCATTTTAAAATTTAGCAAGTCCAAGATTTATAACTGGTCGATGCGATATACTAGTTTGTCAATCTGTTTATATTACGAGTTCCACGCTAACGTGCGGGCTTCACGAGCAAGATGTGGGATGAGCTCTCTCCCGACGTCTTTCCATTGCGTTATAACATGGGGTTCTGGGTTTTTCTGATGTATGCAAAAAGCACAATGTGGATCTATGGTTCCTTTACAAGGTTTTCCGTTCTCGGGGGAAACCATCCCACTGAGTAGCATGGAGGAATTTCTCATAATCTCAGCAGGCAGACGGGTGTGAGATCCACGAAGTCACGGGCCAAAGCCACTTATGCAATTATCACATATCCTAAAACCTAGCTAAACTACAGAATTTTTTTTTAAATGAGGAGTTTATTGCCATAATCTCCACGCTTGGCAGGCGAATTGGAAATCGCAGTGTTATAACTATAACAATGGAAAACGCTGCTGCCCAGTTTTCAATCTACGGAGCCTTGTACGACACGAGTGTCGAGTGTGACAAGGGGTTGGTGCTACTCTACTATTACGGATACCACACGGCTAGTTAACTAACGTTAACAAAAGTACATTTCAATTAATAAGCAAACATTTATAACTAATATTTTCTATTAGGTTTTTAGATTCTCGTGGTTATTCACACGATCGGTGTGACCATATATCTATAAAAATTTACCTTGCCTATATACTAAACTAGATCAAATAAAAAAGAAATACAAAATGTAAAAACGTCGACCCCGACCTGGAAAAATCTTAAAAATTACAACATCGAATGGTGTAAGTACATGCTTTCAAGTTTGAATTAAACTAACGTATGCACTTTATGCACCTATTAAAAGAATAAAAGTACTTCAAGAAGTAAAAACCCCAACTGCTATTAAAAAACTAAAAAGTTAGAAACATGCCGAATGGGGTAACTAAATACAGTTCTTCTGTTTCATGGATCTACATGGAATAAGGTGCGATGTGTGGCAGAATCTGGCTTGAACAAGGTCACATCCTAGTTAGACTAAATACATGTGCTTCGGAATAACAGCTCGCAATAGGCCCAATGATACCTTCTACATGCAAATCCATGTAATAGAAGAGACTATATACAGGTCTGTTGCCAATGTAATTACCTAACACGTGTTAACAATATTAAATATTTAGGTGTCATTCTAGATGACAGATTTAACTGGGGACCACAAATAACTGGAGTCACAACCAGAGCAAGAAAGCTGATCATCATCACAGCCCATGACAGTCCATTGCAGGACTCAGGGCCTCTCCTACGAAAGTGGAGGTGGAAGTGGAGAAGATCGCAGTGTAATATGTAATCAGTGTAATATGTAGCCCTGACCAATGTAACACAGTGTTTGCCAAAAAAATATAATTATTATGCCCTAATGCCATATAATTAATTAAATAAAGATATAAATGTGGTAAAACAACTCATTCATCACCGATTTCAAAAACTATTTAAAATAACTTTAAGAATATAATAAACTATATTCAAATTCCTGGCCGTGTGGTGTCCGGCGGAGTAGAATAGCACCAACCCTTTACACTCGTGGGTGTCGTACAAGGCGACTAATGTTTTCGTGGCAAAAGATCAAGAGTCTCCGTAGTCTGGAAAATCAAAAGTCAGGATTTTCCATCGTTATATTTAAACACTGCGATCTCCAACCCGCCTGCCAAGCGTGGAGATTATGGCAATACCCTCCTCTTTCGTAGGAGAGGCCTTAGGATTTAGGTCCTGCAGTGGACTGTTACGGGCTGTTATGATGATATTCAAATTCAAGAATTTGACTATGAAGCTACTGAAAGTCTGTTTCTTAGGATAGAATATTATCATTAATAATTTTAAAACACATATGTAGGTATACACACACATACACAAACGCAATGTACTTCCTTTATCTTCCGACTATCCTCGTATCTCTAGAATACCTCTATAGTATGGTTATTGTAATTATACCAACTGTTGAGAACTGTATACCTAGAATAATTTATCTGCATCGTTTGGGAAGAACTGAGGCCTGTAGCCCAGTTTTTACTATCATAAGCTTCAGTACCTATCTACTTGTTAAAAATGTAATCAGTTTTTTATTGAATAAAGATTTATTATTAAATTAAATAGGTGTACAAAGTTAGTTTAATTTAAACTTCAAATCATTTACTTACTCTATTCAATGTTGCAAGACGAGGCTTTGTATCGCAAAGCAAGCTTTTTTCGACTTCGCCGTTACTATGCCAGGCTTACGTACCGTGTTATTTTTAAACGAGGTATGACAAGAATGCATTTTGATAATTTTAGGATACAAAGGGTATTTACAGACGGACGGATGACAAAATGATCCTATACCATTTCTGTTTTTTTTCTTTTTAGGTACGAAACCTTGAAAAAGATTTGTGCTATGGTGCAGGTAGACATTGGGAGCTGTTATAATTTGTGGTGGTGATATTATCGTGGTTGCCCACGATATAGTGAAGAGGTGGTATAGAGAGCCATCCATAATTATTATAACAGGAGTGTGACGTTTTGAAGCTAATGGTAGTGCTTCGGTTTTGGCAAAGAGCAAAAGTATTGTCATTTCGAGACGTTTTTTATTTTACCGATTGTTTGACTTTACCTTTTCAACACGTGCCACTTTCTTGCCACCTCAATATTGTATACGTCCACAATAATATCAGAGCTTACTTTGTGATAGGGACGGCTTAGTCTACAACATTTTTACCTGGGGCAATGAATACCAAAGGGTGTAAAGCTAACAGATAAGATCTGAAATTATATAAGGACAAGAAAAAGGAATAAAAATTTTCTTGTCTCCATTTCAAGTTTTTTGTTTCATATCGGGTCCATAGTTTTGTTGAAATCGACTTCAAAAGCAAAAGAAGGACGAGGTTCTCTTTTCGAGTATTTTCAAATAATTGCCACACTCTTGTAGCACAAAATATAAAACTAACAGAAGGTCCACTCTCGTCGTCCTCGAACATTATTACCTTAACTTGCCGACTCACTAGGGTTGCTACTCCATTTATTCTGAATTTTGAAAAGAGTATTTAAAAGTTCGAATAGAATTTGTAAGATAGTTTACAATAACATATCCCTTGCAAAGGACCAATATCTAATCCTTGTCATAATGTGATCATAATTGCTTCCCAAGCTGTTCAGATTGTGTTGAAGTGTATAAGATTTTCCATACCAGCTTCAGACATTATGCCTTTAGTAGGCGTAATTATAATCTAATGTTTATTAACTTTTTAAAAATTCGTCGCCTCCTGTATATATCATTAGACCCTGAGAATAACCTTTCCCTGACCTGGGATTTGACCCACTTCCCGGTAATCAATTGAATTTGAAATTTTCATACACATGTAAATTGATGAAAATGCAATATTATGGTATAAGTCAAATTTGATCTGATGATGGAGAAGGAAGGTGGTCATCGATTTTATTAATATTTGACTAAACAGGCATTTCCGACTAGAAACCATTAAGGTGGCCATTACGGTTTCTTATTCTATTAAAAGCTGCCACGTGGTGCCTGAAACTGTTCAACTAGTCCTAGGGTCTCTAGCGGAAGACCTTGGTCAACCTCGCTTTACCATCGCCATTAGAACTCGTAGCCTCAAATTCTGAAATGGTCACCCATCAGTTCTTGGACTCTGCGTGCGTTGCTTGTATGTTATTAAGTAATCTAAGTTACGTACAAGTACTTTTATTTTATCAATAATAATATCGTTTAATTAAATAATATTAAATTTAAGTCGAAACTACAATGAATTCTCGCGTTAACAATTGCGACGGAGCACTGCTTGAAGAATGCCTGTAAACGTAACGTCAATGTGTGCGTGACGGAAATGGCGCATTGTTTCCAATAGACTTTCTGCTTGGGGCGAGCCGTTCTTTATTTTGTACCTGTAGATATAACAACCGGCGCACAATTTTTTCTAGAAAATAGTAATTAAAGACTATCTCCGGCGACGCAGATTTTGTGGTATTTATAATTAAAGAAGGAACAAAACAAATATAACACAAGACTTAATTTTTAGAGATATTTGGGGATTTTTGTTTCGTATCGGGTTATTGTTTTGTTGAAATCGACTTCAAAAGAAGGACGAGGTTCTATTATCGAATGTTTTCAAATAATTGCCACATTTCTGATGCGATGTCAATCGGCGCACAATTTTTTCTGGAAAAGTGTAATATTTTCTGGTAGTTAAGGTTGTCTCCGTCGACGCAGATTTTGTGGTATTTAGAATTAAAGAAAGAAAGAACAAAAAAAAATAACGCAAGACCGCATTTTTAGATATCTCTTGAGGAGGCCTATGCAGTGGGCGTGTTCCGGCCGATATGATAATGATAATAAAACAATTAAATAACAATCAACTTGATGTCAATATTCTAGTTGTGCTCCCGCGTTGCGACCCGAAGTTGGCCTTGATCATGATAATCCAGGATTTGGCAGATCAGGTGGTCAGGAGTGACAACCAGGTGAGTTCACTACGCTACGGGCCTATCTTTTGATAACAAGACACCCTGATCAGATCGAATCACGGTACACATTCATTAGCCTGAATGTGCAGGTTTCCTCATCGTAAGAACTTCAGTTAGTATACAACTTACGTGTAAATAACTCGGAAAAAGTCATTGATACAAACGTGTAACTATGGTTATTTTTAAAGTAGGTAAGGTACTCTTATTGCCTCTACCGCTCGCTAAACTCCTTTCGGCTTGTCTAAGGTTAGCTGGAAGAGATCCCGTTGTGGGATAAGTTCGCCTTTGCTTTGTAAGTGTTTCCTTTTGAAATGTACTATGTTGTTGCAATAAAGAGTTTACATACATACATACATACGTTATGAGGCCGACCCGCTAGACATTATGCCAGTGGCGCTCTGATTTTGTTTTAGTCCTTGTACAGTGCTCTATAAGTAAAGAATAATGGAAAGTTTTAATGAACTTAGAACACTATTTTGGGGTAGGGACCTAAGATTGCAAATATTGCACATTTTCAATCTAATTCAATTTTTCCAAAAGTTTACGATAAAAATGCTTTACATAACTATCTAACATCAGTAGGTATCTACTCCGTGACTACCCGTCAGCTGACTTTAGTCAGTAAATGCCACACCGGCTACACCGTGTTCACTTTCTTCGCTAACCCTTAATAAATATTTCATGGTAAATACGTAATTACCACACAGTTAACTTAGTCTGGACTTCTTTTGTAAGCTGTTTATTAGGGTCGTGTAGAGCCAAACAATACCCCCGTGTTATTTTTTTCGAATATACCTGGCCCATAACAGCCTGAGCCTTCTAACGACTATACTCGTATAAAATGGCTGCCCGCACTACTATCGTGCCAGTCGCAGTACGCTGCTACAACCTACCACACTAATCCGCAAAATGAATAATTTGTGTTTCAGACACTTTGGAGAGGCTGTTGTCGCCGCCATGCCGCCCAGCCCGCACCATCGAGCCACGGCACAGACTACAGGAGATCCCAACTTCCCACCGAACGACCTTCGGAATATATATTCCGAAGCTGGTCCGGTCGGAAGCTGGAAAGCTCTCGACGTCAACGCACCTGAGTTCGTGCCGCAATCATGTTAGTTTTTTATTATTATTTAAATGAAATTTTTAACAGTCCATTTTGTGTAGTGTTAGTAAAATTACTTATAACTCGTGTTTTGTTACAGGTGTGTCTGCATTGGACGTGGATGCGCCCACGTTCGTGCCGCGGTGGCTGCCGGACAGCGGGCGAGGGTCGTTGGAATCGCTGAATGAAGATGCATGGCCTGACATTGACACTTGTCTTCTTTTTCAGGAAGCAATACAGAAGGAACCTATTCTAGTATCTATCAACGATGCTATTCCAATCCAAGTACCATCTCTAAAAAAATACAACATTCAACTGCAGAAGGAGCCGTCAAAGACTCCTCCTGCAGGAGAAGTTAAGATTTTTACAGATGGATCTCGGACACCATCAGGCAGTGGATGTGGAGTTTTCTCGAAGGATTTGGGCATAGAAATAAGCATCCCGCTTGGCGAGTACACCACGAGCTTCCAGGCTGAATGCATGGGAATTATTAAAGCCACTCACGTTATACTGGATGCCGAATCCAATTCAAATCCAATTCGAATTTTGACAGATAGTCAAGCAGTCCTTAAGGCCCTTGACAAGCAGATAATTACCACGCGACTCATCCTCGAGTGTCACCAAAGCCTAAATGAGGTATGTAAAACCAATCCTGTAACGCTGCAGTGGATAAGAGGACACAGCAGATCAAAGGGAAACAACGCAGCTGACGAGTTAGCCAAGCGAGGATCTAGTGCTAAACCTATTGGCCCGGAGCCAATTCTTCCCCTGCCCCTCTCATACGCCCGTCAATGCCTGAAAGGTAAAATCAATATAAATCATGATCTACTCCTGACTTTACTCGACTACCATAAAAGTCAGGAAGGCTCTTCTGTCATCTTAGAGCCTATTTGATTGTGTTTTATCATGGATTCCCCTTCCCCTTTGTTTTCCGTTAGATTTTTGACTTCTGACTAATTCAATTAATATTTTTTTCATTTTCATTTTCATTAGTTATTATTTCTTGTTTTTGTAAGTCAGCAGTGTCATTTCCCGGCAGCCGCGGTGTTCTTTATCGATTGCAGTGTAAGAGGATCGCTTTTACATACCTCATTTAAAACTCTGGTGAACGACTCATTTGATTTTTTTTCATGTTACACAGCATACACTCAGGCTCGAATACCGTGTTATACTTAGGAATGTGGAGTGCTTATGAATGTTCAGGTCCTCCGAGAACACTCCACAACCTCTGCCTGAGTCTTAGATTCTTAACTTATGTATTCAGTAGTTTTCAGTAGTTTCTTGTCTCCTGTATTGCTTCTGAACAGGCTCTCCGCTTTCCGCTTTATTTTTATTTGATGTGCTTTTTTTGCCATGCATTTTTATTTTGCGATCTTGGCTTAATGTGCTATTGATTTGTTTTTGTTTTCCTTTCATGCGTGCCAACAAGCTCACCACCATGGATGCCGAAGACCGAGCGCAATGGGCCAGGAAGAGTAGGAAGGCGGACCCCGGGCCCTCACGTGCCGCGCGGGAGCGCAACCGAGACATAACGCCGAGATGATGATGATGATAAGTAGGATATTTTCTTTCCTCTATTGTGTGTGTAATATTTCCATTTATGGCTTTTTATATTTTCACGTGCTTTTTTCCCCGCTTTTGTTATGTTATGTATGTATGTATTTTTGTATTTTCTGTCTATTTAATGTTGTGGTATGTATTATCTATTATTTTGTTTACAGATTTCAACGGTATAATTCGAATTTCATCAGTCTAGCTTCGATTGCTGCGATCGGGGTGTTGCAAAGACACACGCGTTGCGCGTGCGACGATACTTTCTGGACTTGCCGGCCCCAGGGATGGCTAGCCGGAAGCGCATGGTTTTGTTTGGGGTTCACACAAGCACTTCCGTTGTGCACAACCCACTACACAAAATATCAACAAATTGGTTTATTTTATTTATGAATACGTATCATATGTTTTATATATTGTGACATTTAATTATTTTATTACTTAACAGATATACTGAATTTACTATTGTATGATATTTATATTTAGTCACTATAAAAAACAAATTATGTCAATAAAGTTATTATAGTATATCTGAATATTGTATACAAGAAAAGTCCACGAGAGTGAACTGCGGTTCTATACAGGTATTTATTTACTTTTAAAGTAGTATGTAGTAGGCAAATACAATGTATTAGTATATAAGACATATCTAAAAAAGAAAAAGCAATTAACGGGTTTCTTGCCGTTTCTTTGCCACGGAGAACAACCTAGGATGCGGCGTTAACTGTGTGTTTCTTTCAACAAAAGGAAAGTATTTCCACCCCATTATTTGACGATTGAGTTTCTATGTAAAAATGTCCTAAGCTGAAATAAATATTGTGTCTTTCGAAACCTACCATATTTTTTTATTTAATCCTCTAGATTAAACGCTCTATATCCAACACAAAATTTTATGGATTATAAAATTTGCCAAATACAACATTTGGTCTTTCAAATGTTGTTATTTCATTCGCAGTCCTTTAGAAATGTGCTCGATGATGTTTTGATTTCCTTACCTATGAAAATGGTACTTATGTCAAAAATGACGGAAACTGTAATATACAAGCAATTTTTACAGTTTCTTCTTTTAAACTATGTACGTATAATCAGTCAACATTAAGCCAACTGGTGCATACTATTTCAATTTGTTATCTGCCCTTTTCATAAAATTAGATCTGGATAAAGAGGCAAAACTGACGACAAATGAAAAGGGGTATTTCCAAATACTAATAAAATAAAATAAAATTTTTTTTTGAATTTTGCGCACTTATTGGCATCTAAACATACTCTTTTTCTAAATCATGTGTTCATTTTGATGTACAATTGATGAACATATTGCGTACAATAAAAATATTTGAATAAATGTGTAATTGCCAAAAAAAACGCCAATTTCGTAGGTAAAAACCCTATATTAAGCCCTGGGTGATAATGGTAACGGTAGCATTATTCGGAGGGAATTACAGGTTTTCTACAGCGGCGCAGATTTTGTGGCATTTCTTGTATCTTGCCAGACAAGCGGTCCCGGGTGCAATTCCAGGCCGGGCAGAAATTGAAATGATGAATTTTTTATCTAATACAAGTGTGAATGTCTATATGTATTTAAAAGTATATATTATTATGTATTAAATCAGTTATCTAGCACCCATAGTAAAAGCTTTGTTTAGTTTGGAGCTAGATGGCTATTTATTTATAACTATTTGTACTTATACCTTTCCGCATAGGCACAATGCAAAAAATATCCTCACTCATACAACGTGGGGTTAAAATTACCCTTCAGTAAATATGTACCTACTAGCTTTTACCCGCGGCATCGCTCGGGTCAAACTCGGGATAATTTTAAATTTAAAGCTTCATTTTAAAGATATACATATCCAGACGTTGCTCATAAATTGGTACGTTCTAGAGCAGAACAGAGAAACTTTGCAGAAGAATTATGTACTTGTAAAACTTAATATGATTGCCTTGGATGGAAGTAATACGGCCGGTAAAGAAATAAAAGGTGATAGCTGTGGAGAGGCTGGTCAGTATTAGTAGGAATATTTATTGTGATTCATTTAGATAGCACCGACCCCTTACACTCGTGGGTGTCGTACAAGGCAACTAATATTTTCGAGTGTCTAGTGTCTCCGTAGACTGGAAAATGGGCAGCAGCGTTTTCCATTGTTATATTTACAACACTGCGATCTCCAACCCGCCTGCCAAGCGTGAAGATTATGGCAATAACCTCCCCTTGCGTGGGAGAGGCCCTAAGTCCTGCAGTCCTCATAGAATAAGGTCCATGTATGTATCACTGATATTTAGTTAGGCGCCTGCTTTCCAAAAGCCATGATCATGGTTGCACATTCAATCGCCTGAATGCGCAGGTTTCTTCACGGTAGATTCCCTCACCGTAAGAGCGTCGGTTAACATTCAACTAATTGACGTAACTCAGAAAAGAGTAGGTATATGCATGGCTACCGTAGTATTCGAACCCGGTACCTCTCGTTTACGAGTCGGATACCTTATCCACTCGGCCATCGACGCTCATGGTGACAATGTTATTAATATGTATAATATTTTATCAACAAATACCAGTACTTATACCTATTGATAAATCAGATTTTTTTGTTCCGTTTATTTGGCTGCAATCCACTTGTATAGTGACATTCTATCATCGCACCGCTCGCCACCGACAGGGGTTCATCCTTACACCTTAGAGCCGAATTGGTCGCGAACTGTGAGGTTTCAAATTAACTTTTTCCCACGCGCACTAAGGTTGTGGAATGAACTACCTGGACCAGGTAGGTTTGCTTGGAAAGTACAGCATGGAGTTCTTCAAGAAAGCGGTGTAAAGGTTTTAATGGCGTCGGCAACGCGTGGGCGACGCCCTTAGTATTGCTATTTTTTTCTATTTATATTTAGGGTATTCTTACGCCTATACTTGTAAGCTTAAAACACTATTAGTATGTGGTTACATCAGAAATCTGGTGACTAAAATAGGAGAAGACACTCCTGTGCTATAGTCACCGTCATTATTACAAGACATAGCAATTCAGATTTAGCAATATAAACGTACTCAAGGTTTTTTTCTTAAACACTAAAATAGTTATTTCAATAGTAACAAAACAAACACCCAAATGTCCATAGGCTGCGGTGAATGCTTACCTGCATACAGGCCGGAAGATAGTTTGTCACCTTAGTGGTATGTAAAAAAACCAGGCACGGTTTTCTATAATAGCCGTACTACCTACTTACTTGATTTTGTATAAGTCGGAACCGGAAAATCTACATTACATATATAAACCATATAATTTATATGGAACACCTACTTATTAATAATTTACGCTAATCTAGGTACAGTCAACAGCATAATTATCGACCTACCCAAAACCAGTTTATAATGAACTAGCGTCTCTATGGACGCACATACCAATGTTAGTTCCTTTTATACTGCTTTTGGGTATTACGATAGATATCTTCTGTAAGAGCGAAATTTCTTCAGTTACTGGTAATATGTATTTATTATAACTATCTAGCATTTATATAACATCAACTTTATCTACCCTTTTTTTCTTGCTAATAAACCTTTCTCTTGAATCACTCTATCTTTTGTTGAAAACTGTAAATATTCCGTTGGGTATTTAAAAAAATCTAGGATCTACTAGCTACTATGTATAGATAACTCAGTACAACTAAGTAAACACTTAATTGGAAAACAAACAAATGAAGAATTAGCCCGGATGCAGGTGTCGGCATACCTATGCTTCCCTATTCGCTGTCTTAAATAGAATATACACAGAAGATCTATGATCTGCTTAAAGTGACTTGTCTTTTTTGGTGAACAAACAGTGCCCAAAATCACGGCTTGCCGTATCAATCACGCTACGTATATTGTGTATAGATGTCGATAATTATACGAGAAACACATAGAATGTGAATTTCAACGAATACTGCTGTTCATTATCCATTTAAATACATAATTTCCTTAAACAAATAAGACAAGTCAGTCTGGACAGATTATATACGAAAACTTTAATAACGCGTCCATACCTACATAATTACGTAGAGCAGACATCAACGGAGCCCATTCACAACTATTCATAAGTAGAAAAAACTTGAACCCAAGCCCATTCGCTGTCTTACAACGAGAAGACACAACGGAAGCCAATATTTACCTACATGCTAGTTAGTTAGCTAGCTGGCTCGCCGCTACTTCGTCCGCGTGTTTTAATTAATCTATACATTGTGTAAAAACAAAGTCGCTTCTGTCCCTACGTATCTATGTAAGCTTTTATCTTTCAAACTATACAGCGGATTTTAATGTAGTTTACTACAACGTATAGGATGTAAAAAGACCGCTAGCATTAATTGAAACCCCATATTCTACCCATGAAACTGAACAACTTTCCCATAGAAACATACCTGCGGAAATGACTTCATAATTTCGTCTGCACGTTTTACATTGCGTGCTTTTACTTAAAGTGCATTTATTTCAACTTAAATTAGAACTTTGTGTCTAAATTAATTGTGAACGATGTAGTTATCGATACTTGATATTTTATAGTACAAAAATACAACTTTTATTTATTAAAATTATCTCGATTTCTACCTAAACGATGTGTTTCCGCGGGTATGTTACTTTGGGAAAGTTGTTCAATTTCATGGGTAGAATATGAGGTTTCAATTAATGCTAGCGGTCTTTTTACACACTTTTGTACAGAGTGGTTCAAGAGGAAGGTTTAAAGCAAGAGAAAAAGGGTAGGTAGGGGTAAAGTAGGTGTACGCGAACGAAGTCGCGCCGGTTCCACTAGTAGTTCTGGCTAACCGAAGGGAATTTGGCTCCCTGTGTGTGTTCTACCGGCTGTACAATGGGGAGTGTTCCGAGGAACTTTTCGGTGCCAACAGCACAATTCCGCCATCGCACCACCCGCCGTGGGCTGGGTACTCATCCCCACTACGTAGACCCTCTGTTGGTCACCACGCGAAGGTTTGAAAGAACGTTTCTCGCTCGTACGATTCGGATGTGGAATGAGCTCCCAGCCACAGTGTTTCCTTTGGACTATGACATGGGATCGTTCAAGAGGTATATTAGAGATCTCTTCAGAGGCGGGCAACGCATTGGTGACTCCCCTGGTGTTGCTGATGTCCATAGGCGGCGGTGACCACTTTCCATCAGGTGGCCCGCATGCCTGTTTGTCTGCCGGATAACATAAAAAAAAAAAAAAAAACCTACCCTATAATAATGATAATAATAACCTTAGCGTTAATGTCCCGGTTGTGCTCTTGAGAACGAGGGCCCGGGGTCCGCCTTGACCATGATCCAGGATTTGGCGATCAGGCAATTACAATGGAGCGACTACCATCTGACCTCCGTGACCCTGCTACGAGGGGAGCCTGGCCAGATTGGATCATGGTTTTATATTAATAATAAATAAATAATCGTGGACAAATTCACACAGCGCCATCTAGCCCCAAACTAAGCAGAGCTTGTACTATGGGTGCTAGCTAACTGAGATACTACTTATTTACTTTTTTTTAAATACTTACTTATTATACATAGAAAACCCAGACCCGTAACAGAAATAAAAATTCATTATTTAAATTTCTGCCCGGCCGGGAATCGAACCCGGGACCTCTTGCGTGGTTAGCTGGCATGTTGACCACTGAACCACCCAGACCGATTATTCGTATTCAGCTAAAGTCGTATTGCAGCAGTAATGAGCAGTTTTAATCACGATCTTTTCTCTCACCATAAGAGCATTCAACTAATAGATGTAACTCAGAAAAAAACATAAAACACTTTTCGAAATTGGTGGATACATACATGGGGTAGTACTTACCCTATAACCCATCCTCTTGATTCACCCTGCATGAAAATCCGTACAGTAGTTTCTAAGTTTATCTCGAACAGACAGACAGAAGGACTTCGTTTAAATGTAGTGATCGTTTTATATTGCTAATGCTGGTAGTACTACCGCCCGCCCGGTCTGCACGATTTTTCTCGGGGATACATGTTTTAAACACATAAACCTTTCTTAATGAATTACTCTGTTTATTAATACATTCTTTGTTTAACAAAATAATTAAAAACGAATGCGGTGTACAAATTAGGTAATAAATTACATTAATATATTGGTGAAAACCGCAAGAAAATCCGTTCAGCAGTTATTGAGTTTATCGCGAACAGGTAGACAGACGCGGATAATTTGTAGTGATACTTACCTACGTCATTGACAGGAACCTTGAACGAACCCATCACAACAATTCCTAGAAAAGGCATCAACTTGTCTTACAACTCTTCGTAGCAATTTCTCTTTCTTGCAATCAATGCTTGCATTGTTGTATTCCGGTTTGAAGGATAAGGTAGCCAGAGCAATTACAGGCACGTGGCATTTTAGCCCTAGTGACAACGCACCTGTCCGCGCCTCTGCATTTTTGTTGCCTGCAACCTAAATGCAACAGTTAAAACTTACCATCCAAGGCCTCGAGTCCGCTATTTGGCCCAATCGAATTGTAATTGGATCGCAATCGCAGCGCAATTGCAGTTGACGCGTTTTTGGTATTCTGCTACTGTTGCCAATAGCTCGATTGAAGCTGTAAGGTACCTTAGCGGACAACAAAGTAAATTGCGGACTCGAAGGCCCGTCTGTTAGTTTATCCTTGCGTGCGTAGTATATAAAACATATCAACGCAGTATATATGCACCTGTCGTTTTTCTGACCTGACATCGAATGGTGGATGTCTTACTTAGATAGAAAAGACATCAACGCGGTCCCTACATATTATAAAACAAAGCTACGTGAAGGATGTTTTTAGAGACAGACAATTTTAAATAGAAGTAAAACAAAGAAAAATGTATTTAGTGTCAGTAAAACTAGTTTTATTGGAAAGACAATTCTATGACATTTATGTTTGAATATGATTTCGATGATGTGGCCCTCGTGCGTTATTAACTTTATCATTCAACCAAAACTGACCTTTATCGCCGAACAAAATATTGTATGGGTGATCTAATGTGTGAATTTAAGTATTTAGAGGATAATAATTTAGGTGGCCTAGTATTCTATAGAAGGATAAGGAAAAAAATAGGGCCCATCAGTTAAATATAAATTGCTATTTATTCAGGAAAGGAGAAGCATATTTAAACTACAGATAGACCAAAATTAGATAAGTTATTTATATAGGATAGACCATCATATCAAATAAAGTTACATGGACAATATCACAATGTATTCTGAACTTATTAAAACGTATCAAAATACATCAACATTTAGGCAAATAAATCGATTACAATAGGCACCAAAGCAATACAATGCAAGTTTATACTTAATTCTGTGTCTGGTCTGGAGCAAAAAGTTCCTCCCAGTCTCCGCCTGGACTTATACAGGCTAGCCTCTGGACAAATAATGAAACCATGTTTAAGACTGCTACTCAGCAGCATCATAAAATAGGTCTTTCTTAGATTAGACGAAAAACATAAAACTGTTTTTTCTAACAAATTAAATTGTAACTTAATCGGCAACGATTACAACACACTGTATCACAACAACACGAATAAATCAATTATTGTCATTCATGATATGACACATGAAAAGCGAGTGACGTTATGTCACACTTCAAATTATTGTCAAATTACAGTACAATTTTATTATTTCATATAGGCTGTCATCTGGCGTGGAGTTCTAATGCAATTGAAAAGAGTTTGCAATGTTTAGGATACTTACTAGATCATTCAACTACATACAGGTTGCTCCTGAGTGAAAAATTTAAAATATCTCAGTAAATACTGGACTGATTGTTATGATAGTTTGCAGTTTTGTATTAAATACCCTACTCTACTAGTAGTATTCAGCTTTGTCCAGAGCGTAAGGACATGTATACTATATACCTGTATCTAGCCATAACTATCATTTCTATTCTCATTTCCAGTGTCCTAAACGCCTAGGCAAAAAAAGTCATAGACAAAAAACTCAGAATCGCCAGCAACGAAATGAATAAAAATGGGTTTACTATATTAAAATAATTATATTTAAAAAAATCAGCCGCGTAACCCATGTAATATATTCTCATACAGTATTAGAATCAAAACTACATTGATTTTTCTTGATTTTTCTACCGATTTGATTAATTCTTTTTTGATCGCTATAATATTGGGATCCTTAAACTCAAAGGAAAAAAGGGTATGTACTACCCTAGGTGTTGTGTAGGGTGTGGGGGGAAGTAGGCTACTTTACCCCTATCTATCCTTTTTTTTTCATTCTTACAAATAATTCCTGTATGATAACCAACAAAACAAAATAAAAATTTTTCAAATCTGTCCAGCCGTTTTCGAGTTATACCGAGATTATGGAAGAACAATTGATTTCTTGTATGGAGATTATAAAAAATATCTAGTATTCCACATCGATTTTGCAATATATGTTTGATGTACATTTCATATATGACATTTCTGGCGACTCTAGCTTTTTTTAGCCAAGACCTATACTGATAAATAGATGAAGTGTAAATTTAATGTATTGCAATGTTTTCAAAACTCTTAATCATTATTATTAATCTTATTACATAATTTTAAACATAACTTACTAATATAAAGTAGGTACATAACCGACTAGAGAGTACACATCTTTCAAGAATTTCATACATTTCTTTCGGAAATGTTTAGATATGTTATATTGTGATATTAATTATTATTAATTATGCTAGTTTTGAAATATAGCTACCTTTAAATAACAATTTCACATAGACCATAATGCCATATAATATAACACGTGCGAGTCCAGAGTGGGTCGCTAGTCTTACATATAAAAGACATCAACGCGGGCCTAGCGCTCTTTGTCATGAGAGGGCGGTACAAATCGTACAATAGTTGTTATTGTATCTCTTCTCTCGGCGCCACGACAGACGATTTTTCAGTGTCGAGTATAAATGTAACATATAGGCATGACCATAAAGTTGAAAATCGAATGTTAAACTATAATAGTATTCAAATAACGCAGTATTTTTTGCAAGCCAGATAACTTTGCTCGAGCATGACGCAGAAACTTAAAACAAGCCAATATGAACAACCAAAGACTCCACTTTATTCTCGGAGTACCTACATATGGAAATAAATAAAGAAATATTCAAAATGGACGTTTCGGTTAAAGCTCCCTTTAAGTGCGCGTCGCGACAAGAATTTTATTCTAGACAGCTATGATACGAACTCGGCGATGTAGGTTAGATTTTCAGGAATATCTATCATCTACGTCTCGGTAAATCATCAGGTAAGATGTATGCAACAGAACGGGGGACCCCCGCGCAGCACGCGAGGGCCCAGAGTCCGCTTTCCTGCTATTCTTGGCCCACCTCGCTCGACTTCTATATACTAGCGTATAAATCAATGTTCATCACCATCGTGTTCGTGTTATCAATCTGTTGTTGGTTGTATCCTGATAAGTGAATAAAGATTTATATTTATAGATTTATTATTATCCGAGCTGTCAATTCCATATTCTATCAGGATCCGCTTTCCTGCTCTATTATATGTAAATTTTAATATATACGACATTTACAAATAAAATAAAATGCTGGCTGCCTCCTTCCACCGCCAACCCATAGGGATAGCCAATTAGCCATCCAGCGTGGGAATGCAGCGAGTCTTATGGTCACCATACCCATCAATGAAAGCGATACGACCGCCTGTTGTTTTCTCTGTTACCGTTACCATTATGTACCGACTGTATCCTTTGTTTATGCAATAAAGTGTTAATTCATTAATTCGTTCAATCTGGGTAACATAGATATGATGTGTTTTGTATTTGCCACTCAATAAATGGATTACCAAAGTAACAGGTCGTCTTATTTCTACGCCTATACTATAGTACATACCTATGTTCTTGTAAAGGAAGCATTACAACATAAATTCTACTAAACATAAAAGAAAAATCCCATTAGATGTGAATACGTACAAGCATCATCATCATCATCATCACAGCCCATGACAGTCCACTGCAGGACTTATGGCCTCTCCCACAAAAGGGGAGGCTATTGCCTTAATCTCCACGCTTGGCATGCGGGTTAGCGGGAAACGCTGCTGCCCATTTTCCATCCTACGGAGACTCTGAACCTTTTGCCTCTAAATATTAGTCGCCATGTACGACACCCCCAAGTGTAAAGGGTTGGTGCTATTCTACTCTGCCGGACACCACACGGCTTACAAGCATACTAATAACAAGATAATTGAATTTGGTCCTCACTTTTGCTTCTACGAAGACTGATCCCAGTGGCACGATTGTACACATTCATAACATCCCCAAAGCTTTTGATAGCTATAGTCAATGGTGACATAGCTGTACTAACACATGCACTATGTGATGTTTGCTTCAGAAAATTCATTATTTTGTATACCGTCATCGGAGCCCATAACAGTCCACTGCAGGAATTAGGCCTCTCCCACGAAAAGGGGAGGTTATTGCCATAATCTCAACGCTTGGCACGCAAGTTTGAGATCGCAGTGTTGTAAATATAACAATAAAAAACGTCGCTCCCCATTTTCCAGTCTACGGAGGATCTTTTAACTCGAAAACATTAGTTGCCTTGTACGACACTCACGAGTGTAAGGGGTTGGTGCTAAACTACTCTGCTGGACACCACACGGACATTTTATACATCAACATATTTTGTCTAGCCCGCAACGATGGTAAAAGACCCTACAGGATGACACTCTTCACGCCCTGGAAGATCGGTCCGCCCCTGGCCTGGGATGCTACGAGCATCGACACCCTTGCGCTGTCACACCTTCCAGTTACCGCGTGTCCGCGGTTCTGCTTCAGATGAAAAGGCCAAGCAGTAACAGCAATCTTAGTAACGACAAAGTAAATATTGTATGTTCCAGGCGTAGAAACCCTCCTCATATCGGGAGCTGGCTGGTCGACCTCACCAATACTTGGATCAAAGGATTAGGCTCGCCATTAAGCGGGGTACCGCGGCCAGCCTTCTGGGAACGTATCCGATTTCTGTGGCTCTAGGTCACTTTTTACAAGACTGCGCGACGCAGCGGAGGGACATGTGTTTATTAGGCTATGTATACAGGGTGTAAAAAGACCGCATTAATTGAAACCTCATATTCTTTCCATGAAACTGAACAACTTTCCCCAAGAAACACCCGCGGAAACTCATAGTTTAGGCAGAAATCGAGATTGTTTTAAAAAAAAAAGTTGTATATTTTAACAAAAAAATATCAAGTATCTATAACTACATCGTTCACAATTAATTTAGATACTGAAAGTTCAAATTTAAGTTGAAATAAATGCAATTTAAGTAAAAGCGCGCAATGTTAAGCGTGCAGACCGGCCGGCCGCACGACGTCAGTGGCCACTGGTCACGTGGGCGAGCGAGAGGCGTGCGCCGGACGATGAACATTGCGCGTCGCAATTTATTTTTTTATTTTAGGTAGCGAAATT
Source organism: Blastobasis lacticolella (assembly GCA_905147135.1). Lineage (NCBI taxonomy): Eukaryota > Metazoa > Arthropoda > Insecta > Lepidoptera > Blastobasidae > Blastobasis > Blastobasis lacticolella. The sequence goes on from LR990061.1 coordinate 3,081,913, forward strand.
ATGAAGTCATTTCCTCGGGTATGTTTCTTGGGGAAAGTTGTTCAGTTTCATGGGTAGAATATGACGTTTCAATTAATGCTAGCGGTCTTTTTACAACCTGTATATGTAAGTTTGTTCCTTTGTGGCATTGTGAACGAAGCCGCCCTTTTCTAAAAAATAAAAAAATAAACGTCGATACCAACTATTTATTTATTTAACAGTTTATTGTACATAATATAACAAATACAGAAAGTACAGATATACTATATTATGTGGGGTATCGACAAACTATATCATGTTTAGGTTTCTCTTACCATTTTTTATTTATAATTAAAGTTAAGGACTGTTTGTTCGTGTTGTATAGATAGATCCAGAAATGATGGCCCAAGAATTGAAGTAGGTATTGCCTTTAATTAGCTCCACAATATAGTAAATTAAATAACATGTACTGCAATTAATTTGACGTAAATATAAAAAGACGATGTTCGCTCGGTGGCTGATTGATGGGTATGTGCCGCGGCCGTCTCACCCCGCGCATCTCTCCCCGCGGTGGCCCTGAGGTCCCGCGGTCCGCGGGCCCCTGCCGCCCGCGCCTCATGCCCGTCTCTCGCGCTCCAACAGATTAACGATATAAAGCTAGTTACCAACCTTTCCCACTTTTTATACTTACACTTTCATTGTACCTATCATAAATATAAAAAGCGAAAAATAAAACAGTAGTAGGTAGATACAAAAACTAAAAACCTCGATTGCTATTAAAAATATGAAAAGTTATAAACGAATTATGTATGTGAATAGGTGTATAAAGTACAAACATTGGTTTAATTTAAACTTTAAGCGTTGTAACTTTAATTTTTTTAATAGCAGTCGTAGTTTAAATTTTTTGTACTACTTCTTTATTTGATCTAGTTTAGTATCTAGGCAAGTTTAATTTTTTCAGCTATATTGTCACCACCATCAGGTTATCACCACGAATATGATTATTTTTACCTCGACCTTATTGTTACCCGACCGACCCGTGTAGTGATTAACCACGAAAGTTAATCCATCCGCCTGTAAACACGCTTTTTCTTTTAAAATAATTATTACCATGCATTCGATTCATACCTTGTCTAAATATAACACGGTACGTAATGCGCTTATTAGATTTGACTAAATTCAGAAGCAAAAAGTGTGAGAGCAAATTAAAGTGGATTGTGTCGCTCATAGAATAAGGTCTATTTTTGTATCACTTATTTACGGTTATTTGGTTACGAGTCGTTCAGCTTTTCAAAGGCCGTGATACAAAATTGACCATGTGAACGGCATATCGAACGGCCCAAAGCAGCCCCGAGCAGAAGGTCCACTGGAAACAATGCGCCATTTCCGTCACGCACACATTGACGTTACGTTTACAGGCATTCTCAAGCACATTCAAGCAGTGCTCGGTCGCGATTGTTAACGCGAGAATTTGTTGTAGTGTAAATTGAACATTATTTAATGAAACGATATTATTATTGATAAAATTAAAGTACTTTTACGTAACTAAGATTATTTGATATCATACAAGCAACGCACGCAGAGTCCAAGAACTGAGGAGTGACCATTTCACACGTTGAGGAGGTCTTCCTCTAGACTAGTTGAACAGTTTCAGGCACCACGTGTCAGTTTTTAACAGAATAAGAAACCGTAATGGCCACCTTAACGGTTTTTAGTCGGAAATGCCTGTCTAGTCTAATATAAAAAAAATCGTTGACCACCTTCCTTCTCCACCATCAGATCAACTGACTAATACCATAATATTGCATTTTCAATTCAATTGATTACCGGGAAGTGGGTCAAATCCCAGATCAGGGAAAGATTCTAATACACTTGACCACAATCTGAACAGCTTGGGAAGCAATTATGATCACATTATGGCAAGGATTAGATATTGGTTTTTTGCAAGGGACATGTTATTGTATACGAACTTTAAAATTCTATTAGATCTATTAAATGCTCTCTTCATAATTCAGAATAAATACAGTAGCAACCCTAGTGAGTTGGCAAGTTTTGATAATAATTTTCGATGACGACGGGAGTGGACCTTCTGTTAGTTTTCTATTTTGTTCTACAGGAGTGTGGCAATTATTTTAATACATTCGAAAAGAGAACCCCGTCCTTCTTTTGCTTTTGAAGTCGATTTCAACAAAACGTTGGACCCGATATGAAACAAAAAACTTTGTAAGAAATTATTTGGTATGGAGATAAGTAGACAAAATTGTTGTAGACTATGCTGTCCCTATGAGTAATAACAATGTAAGCTCTGATATTATTGTAGACGTATACAATATAGGGGAGAGGTGGCAAGAAAGTGGCACGTGTTGAAAAGGTAAAGTCAAATAATCGGTAAAGTAAGAAACTAGAGGAGAAGAAGAGAGATTTTTGCTCTTTGCCAAAACCGAAGCACTACCATTCGGTTCAAAACGTCACACTCCTGTTATAATAAATATGGATGGCTCTTTTTACCACCTCTTTACTATATCGTGGCATCCACGATAATATCACCACGTTAAAAATTATAACTGGTGTAGGATTAAAAGGATGTAGACTGTGTAAAAAATAGGCCATAAAGCGTAACAACAATATCCTGTACTTTTGCTGTCAAATACACTTTCCAAAAATATTAAAATCTAGTGAATGTACTTTATGGACAGCCTGTGATATCAGTATCCCGTGCATAGTCCACCTGCTTCAGTCATGACTGCCTAGTACAATAGAAGATATGGCGCAGACGCGAAATCAAGCTGTGACTTTTTTGCCTACTAATGTTTATTGTGTTTTCGCCATTAGGTGCGAACAATGTGTTGAAGGCAAAAAAAAACGAAGAAATTAAAGTAGAAACAAACACTGAAATGTCTTGTTTTGTTCCGGACTGCTCACGACCTGCTTGTGGTAATAATTTTATTAACCAGAAACTTGAGGTATTGATCGTAGCGACCTTTAGATTGAATTTTAAAACTCATGAAACGGTAGGTAGTAAAGACTTAAAGGCAAAAATCCTATATCCTATCTGTAACTGGTAAAATCGTATTCTTCGGTTAATTGGCCTGATTATGAACTTGAGTGATCTATCTCTAGAGATGCGGTCTTTCGTTTTCAAAATGTCATTATCGACATTGAAAAAGAAAAAGTCCGATTGTCATTTTCTCGCTAACTATTCCACGCACGAAAAAAATTATTGTACCTATCGTTTTAATACGTTTAGCACTCCATCCAGTTCACGGCTTTATACATATATTATGATACACCCTGTATAGTATCAGCTTATTTATAAATTATTTTATTAATGTAGGTATTGCTGTTCAAGACGGTGCAGTGTCAGTGGGATATTACTGGGCCCACTGAAACCAGCGTTGTGGTTCGCGGCAAGCGACCACGATTTTTTGTTAAAATTTTATGCATTACCGTGTCCTCGCCTCCTGTGCAATAAATGTTTTCTTTTTTTCTTAGTTTAATGAGCTATAAGTTTGGATTTTTTTTATATGCGTGCCAACGAGCTCACTACCAAGGATGGCGAAGACCGAGCGAAGTGGGCCAGGAAAAGTAGCAAGGCGGACCCCGGGCCCTCATGTACCGCGCAGGAGCGCAACCGAGACATAACGTCAAGATGATGATGATGATGATGATGAGTTTTGATTTTTATTCATTTCATTTAATTTGTGTGTAATATTTCTATTATCTTGTAGAGTATGACAGAAAAGCAGGGGAGCGTGACTTACAATCATGTTCCCCTGAGCCATATTCCATTTTATCGCTTTTTGTATGTTCTCGTGCTTTTTCCCTCGCTTTTGTCATGTTCCTATTTATATTTGTATTTTCTGTCTTTTTAATGTTGTGATGTTCACAGATTTCGGCTAAAGTTTAAAGTAAACTCACTAAATAATGGTTAATGGGTAACACTATTGTTACTATATTACCTGTAATGTTTGTAGGAATATCGATATTTTCTTTGTATTGCGCACTGTGCGCAGGTGAGTGAGGGTTTTGCATTTGCTACTCAATAAATGAATTACCAAAGTAACTGGTCGTCTTATTTCTAAGCCTATACTATAGTACATACCTATTTTCTTCTAATGTTAGTAAAAAATCAATAAATTTGTCTTTTTTTCTCGGTACTCAACGACCCAGCTGTTCCTGATTACTTGAAATGCAAATTTCAGTATCTCAGCGACACCCATGAGCGCAACCTAAACCTACCAATTCACCGCACAGGTTTCCTTGCAAATTCTTTCTCATTAACAGCAACGCGTCTCTGGAATTACATCCCGGTGGATATAAGACTATCTTCTAATAAATATGCTTTTAAAAAAGCAGTCCGGGAACATTTTTTAAATAATTTTTAAAATCTACCTATCAAACTTTTTGTTGTTCGTTTATCATTCACTTTATGTTTGGTGGAAAAACAATTTTTCACACGTTGTGTTATCTTTATTTGTTTTCTCTTTACTTTCTTTATCTTCTGATATTTTCTGTTACTGTCAGCGTTGGTTTGTAAATATATGTCAAATTTGCTTATTCTTAAGTACCTACTTAGAGTAAATGAGTTCACCAATATATACATATTTACAATATATTTTTGTTAATAATCCTGCACCGCCCTGTAATTTTACTTACTATCAACTCTCCGGTTGACTGGTAGAGAGAGCTATGAAGCTTTAAGTCCCCCATTGTATGTAATAGTGCATGAAGTTTAAAAAAATAAAAAAATAAATACTACCAAAGCTAAAAGAAAAAACCCCATTATAAATAATAATCAAATAAATAAATAATCGTGGACAAATTCACACGGCGCCATCTAGCCCCAAAGTAAGCAAAGCTTGTGTTATGGGTACTAGATAACTGATAAACTACTTATATACTTTTAAATACATACTTATTATACATATAACACCCAGACCCGTAACAGAAATTAAAATTCATCATTTAAATTTCTGCCCGGCCGGGAAACGAACCCGTGGCCTCTTGCGTGGCAGACCGGCATGTTGACCACTGAACCACTCAGGTCGTCATCCTTTAAATGTAAATATGTACACGCATACCTATGCTTGCACATATTGCAATCATGCAATACCATGCTAAGCATGGCGTATGGTGTTCAGCAGAGTAGAATAGCACCGACCCCTTACACTTGTGGGTGTCGTAAAAGACGACTAATGTTTTCGAGATAGAAGTTCTGGAGTTTTCGTAGGCTGGCAAATGGGCAGCAGCGTTTTCCATTGTTATATTAAGATTCGATCTCCAACCCGCCTGCCAAGCGTGGAGATTATGGCAATAACCTGCCCTCTTATGGGAGAGACCCTAAGTTCTGCAGTGGACTGTTTTGGGCTGCGATGATACCTATAACAAAATTGAAATTGTTAATCGCTTTTGCATCTACGGAGACTGAACCCAGTGACACGAGTGTTACGCATTAATAATATCCCCAAAGGGTTTGTTTTGATAGCTATAGTAAATGGTGGTTTCCAAATAATTATACAGATGTTCACTATATAGACCTGAGAGATAGATATGAGAAAACGTGGTAATGGTTTATAGATTCTATGTACTGATTCTATTTATCTATTACGTACTGTTTGTTTCCCTAGGAAAATCAAATAAAGTAAATAAAATACCGATATCAAAAACGTGTTGCGTAAGCCTCAAGGATACGTGGGAAATAGGTGCTTGAATCTGCCGGTATCGGGAAAGAGGCCCCATGGGCGACCCAAGAAGCGATGGATTGACATCGCTGAGTCGATGCGAGAGCCAACAGCTTACGGCGAGAGGATGCCGAAGACGGACCCTGGCAGAGGCCGGGATGAGCGCTAGGACGATGATGATAACCGATAATTGATATAAAAAGCGGAAAATAAAAAATGATATACAAAAACTAACAACCCCGACAGCTATTAAAAATTTAAAAGTAAAAAACAAGCGGAATGGTGTAAGTAAATAGGTGTATAAAGTGCAAACGTTAGTTTAAATTAAACTTGAAAGCATTTACTTACACCATTCGTTGTTACTTTTTAGTTTTTAAATAGCAGTCGGGGTTTTTAGTTTATGTACTACTTTTATATTTGATCTAGTTTAGTATCTAGGCAAGTTTAATTTTTACAGATATATTGTCACCCCATCGGGTTATCACCACGGATATGATTATTTTTACCTGAACCGTATTGTTACCCGACCGACCCGTGTAGTGAATAACCACGAAAGTGTTATTAGGTCTATGTTTTATAAGGTCACCTTGTCGCCCATCCGTCTGCTTTTCCTCTTAAAATTATTATCACTATGCATTCTGTTATATACTCAGTCAAACACCATAATTATTAATATGAGTTTATTAAGATATTTGACTTATATCGAACAAAAGGCATTAGGAGTAATGCAGAGACAGCTAGGAGGTTGCGATTCGAGAATAGTTCAAACAGCCACGCTCCAAACAGGCTGCATTTGGATACCACACATTCGATTCATAGGTACTTTGTTTAAATATAACACGGTACGTAATACGTTTATTACATTTGACTAAATTCAGTAGCCTAAATTCAGAAGTAAAAAGCGTGAGAGCAAATTAAAATGGATTGTATCGCTCATCGAATAAGGTCTATTTTGGTATCACTAATATTAGGTTACGCATCGTTCCGCTTTTCAAAGGTCGTGATACAAAATTTGACCTTATTTTATGACAATGCATTTCAATTTGATTTTCTCTCGAGCTTTTTGCATTTGAATTTAGGTTGCGTATAAGCCTGACACAGTAACGGCGACTTAGCCGGCTTGCTCAGCACTACGGTACGGTGCCCCGTCACTACTACGGCCTACACCGCGAGGCTGACGTCAACCTACGACGCTACTCATTCTACGCGGGTGCTACGAACTAAGGGGACGACTTCACAAAATACATTTTAAAATTTAGCAAGTCTGAGATTTATAACTGGTCGATGCGATATACTAGTTTATGAATCAGTTTATATTACGAGTTTCACGCAAACGTGCGGGCTTCACGAGCAAGATGTGGGATGAGCTCTCTCCCGACGTCTTTCCATTGCGCTATAACAAAGGGTTCTGGGTTTTTCTGATGTATGCAAAAAGCACAATGTCAATCTATGGTTCCTTTACAAGGTCTTCCGTACTCGGGAGAAACCGTCCCACTGAGTAGCATGGAGGAATTTCTCATAATGAAAATGAAAATGAAAAAGTATTTATTGAATTAGGATTACGTTAATTAATCTCTTTCCAAAAGTCAAAAATCTAACGGAAAACAAAGAGAAGTTAAGCGAGCTCATCCAGGTAGGGGGCGACGCATGCAGACCGATCAGCGCGTACGAGGGCTTACTCCGGCGAGGCACCGGGCACCGATACGCGCCACGCACATAACCGCCTAGGCGAATCATGTGCAGCGCGCGCCCGGCCCCAGCCAGCCCGCCGGCGCTCACACCCGCACGCACCAGCCGGCCTACCCGCGTCGCCCCCTGAGCTCGGAACAAATAAGTAAAAAGAATGTCGTCTGTCTGTCTGTCATAATCTCAGCAGGCAGACGGGTTGGAGGTCCACAAAGTCACGGGCCAAAGCTACTTATGCAATTATCACATATCCTAAAACCTAGCTAAACTACAGAAAAACTTTTGAAGAGGACGTTATTGCCATAATCTCCACGCTTGGCAGGCGAATTGGAAATCGCAGTGTTATAACTATCACAATGGAAAACGCTGCTTCCCATTTTTCACTCTACGGAGCCTTGTACGACACGAGTGTCGAGTGTGACAAGGGGTTGGTGCTACTCTACTCTGACGGATACCACACGGCCAGTTAACTAACGTTAACAATAGTGAATAATTCAATTTCAATTAATTTCAACAATTATTAGGTTTTTAGATTTTCGTGGTTATTCACCCGATGGGTGTGACAATATATCTATAAAAATGTACCTTGCCTACATACTAAACTAGATTAAATAAAAAAGTTATACAAAATGTAAAAACGTCGACCCCGACCTCGAAAAATCTTAAAAATTACAACATCGAATGGTGTAAGTACATGCTTTTAAGTTTGAATTAAACTAACGTATGCACTTTATGCACCTGTTAAAAGAATAAAAGTACTTCAACAAGTAAAAACCCTGACTGCTATTAAAAAACTGAAAAGTTAGAAACAAGCCGAATGGGGTAACTAAATACAGTTCTTCTGTTTCATGAATCTACATGGAATAAGGTGCGATGTATGGCAGAATCTGGCTTGAACAAGGTCACATCCTGGTTAGACTAAATACATGTGCTTCGGAATAACAGCTCGCAATAGGCCCAATGATACCTTCTACATGCAAATCCATGTAATAGAAGATACTGTATACAGGCCTGTTGCCAATGTTATTATCTAACACGTGTTAACAATATTAAATATTTGGATATCATTCTAGATGACAGATTTAACTGGGGACCACAAATAACAGGAGTCACAACCAGAGCAAGAGAGCTGATCATCATCACAGCCCATGATAGTCCATTGCAGGACTCAGGGCCTCTCCTACGAAAGTGGAGATGGAAGTGGTGGAGACCGCAGTGTAACAAATAAAACTGTGTAATAAGTATAACAAGTGTAATATGTAGCCCTGCCCAAATGTAACACAGTGTTTTCCAAAAAAAATTATATCTATTTTCCCCCAATGCTATATAATAAATTAAATAAAGATATAAATGTGCTCAGTTATGGAACAAACTTCCAAAGCACGTCCAAGCGTGTCCATCGCTTCACACATTTAGAAGAAGCTTAAAAGAGCACTGTCTCTCTATGACTTTGTAATAGTATTAAATATTTATTGATGTATTATAAAATCTATATATAATTGTATTATCTTTTGGGGGGGTATTTTGTAGTAAATAATTAGTTTTTAGTTGTCTCCCTACCTGTATAAGTATGTTCTAGCTTTGTATGCTTTGCCCTTCCCGCTATACAATTTGCTTCAAATAATTTTTGGGTTGCTGGAAGAAATCTCTCATAGAGATAAGTTTGCCATTGTACTCATTTTTGTTTGAAGTATCTAACTAAGTATGTATACAATAAAGAATATCATAATATAAAACTAATCAATCACCAATTTCAAAAACTAATTAAATAACTTCAAGAATATAATAATCTATATTCAAATTCAAGAATTTGACTATGAAGCTACTGAAAGTCTGTTTCTTAGGATAGAATATTATCATTAATAATTTTAAAACACATCTGTAGGTATACCCACACACATAAACGCAATGTACTTCTTTTATCTTCCGTCTACCCTCGCATCTCTAGGATACCTCTATAGTATGGTTATTGTAATTATACCAATTCGACTTTATATCTTTATTATAAGTTTACCAACTGTTGAGAACTGTATACCTAGAATAATTTCTCATCTGCATCGTTTGGGAAGAACTGAGGCCTGTAGCACAGTTTTAACTAGCACAAGCTTCAGTACCTACCTACTTGTTTAAAATGTAATCAGTTTTTATTGATTAAAGATTTATTATTAAATAGGTGATTTATTATTTAATAGATTTATTTTTAAATGTGTAATCAGTTTTTTATTGAATAAAGATTTATTATTAAATAATATTGTATTTATCAATTATTTACAATTAGAAATAAAATTAAACACTAATACTAAAATATTATATATTACAAAAATCATCCACACCGTTGTCCCGCGGAATGGTGCCCAGAAAGCTAGCTGCGTTGCCTCGTTGGATAGCAATACTTATCCTCTGTCCGAGGAACGCGCCAGCTCTCCTGTCACCTGTGGTGTCAATCAGCTTTTTGCTTAAAACTTTAAAAAGCTTTAAATCATCAGGGCCCCACGGTCCCAACGTCTCAACCCCAAACGGCTGAAATATGAAGTCCTGGGCTAGGCTTTCATATTTCCTACGTTTGAGGTCCTCAGCAGCACAGGCCGCAGCTCCAGCGTTGCGGGCGGTAGAGGTTACATGGGACGGCGCCAGAGTGTCCACGCAAGTAGCGTCCCACACAAGTGCCCTCCCACGTTTAAATTAAATTAAATAGGTGTACAAAGTTAGTTTAATTTAAACTTGAAATCATTTACTTACTCCATTCAATGTTGCAAGACGAGGCTTTGTATCGCTTAGCAAGCTATTTTCGACTTCGCCGTTACTATGCCAGCTTTACGTACCGTGTTATTTTTAAACGAGGTATGAAACGAATGCATTTGATAATTTTAGGATACAAAGGGTATTTACAGACGGACGGATGACAAAATGATCGAAACCTTGAAAAAGATTTGTGCTATGGTGCAGGTAGACATTGGGAGCTGTTATAATTTGTAACGTGGTGATATTATCGTGGTTGCCCACGATATAGTGAAGAGGTGGTATAGAGAGCCATCCATATTTATTATAACAGGAGTGTGACGTTTTGAAGCTAATGGTAGTGCTCCGGTTTTGGCAAAGAGCAAAAATATTGTCATTTCGAGACGTTTTTTATTTTACCGATTATTTGACTTTACCTTTTCAACACGTGCCACTTTCCTGCCACCTCAATATTGTATACGTCCACAATAATATCAGAGCTTACTTTGTGATAGGGACGGCATAGTCTACAACATTTTTACCTGGGGCAATGAATACCAAAGGGTGTAAAGCTAACAGATAAGATCTGAAATTATATAAGGACAAGAAAAAGGAATAAAAAATTTCTTGTCTCCATTTCAAGTTTTTTGTTTCATATCGGGTCCATAGTTTTGTTGAAATCGGCTTCAAAAGCAAAAGATGGACGAGGTTCTCTTTTCGAGTATTTTCAAATAATTGCCACACTCTTGTAGCACAAAATATAAAACTAACAGAAGGTCCACTCTCGTCGTCCTCGAAAATTGTTACCTTAACTTGCCGACTCACTAGGGTTGCTACTGCATTTATTCTGAATTTTGAAAAGAGTATTTAAAAGTTCGAATAGAATTTTAAAGATAGTTTACAATAACATATCCCTTGCAAAGGACCAATATCTAATCATTGTCATAATGTGATCATAATTGCTTCCCAAGCTGTTCAGATTGTGTTCAAGTGTATAAGATTTTCCATACCAGCTTCAGACATTATGCCTTTAATAGGCGTAATTATAATCTAATGTTTATTAACTTTTTTAAATTCATCGCCTCCTGTATATATCATTAGACCCTGGGAATAACCTTTCCCTGACCTGAGATTTGACCCACTTCCCCGTAATCAATTGAATTTGAAATTTTCAAACACATGTAAATTGATGAACATGCAATATTATGGTATAAGTCAGATTTGATCTGATGATGGAGAAGGAAGGTGGTCATAGATTTTTTTAATATTTGACTAAACAGGCATTTCCGACTAGAAACCATTAAGGTGGCCATTACGGTTTCTTATTCTATTAAAAACTGCCACGTGGTGCCTGAAACTGTTCAACTAGTCCTAGGGTCTCTAGCGGAAGACCTTGGTCAACCTCGCTTTACCATCGACATTAGAACTCGTAGCGGTGCTGAAGTTCAACTAGCCTCAAATTCTGAAATGGTCACCCATCAGTTCTTGGACTCTGCGTGTGTTGCTTGTATGTATTAAGTAATCTAAGTTACGTACAAGTACTTTTATTTTATCAATAATAATATCGTTTAATTAAATAATATTAAATTTAAGTCGAAACTACAATGAATTCTCGCGTTAACAATTGCGACCGAGTTCTGCTTGAAGCTGCGTGAGAATGCCTGTAAACGTAACGTCAATGTGTGCGTGACGGAAATGGCGCATTGTTTCCAGTGGACTTTCTGCTTGGGGCGGGCCGTTCTTTATTTTGTACCTGTAGATATAACAACCGGCGCACAATTTTTTCTAGAAAATAGTAATTAAAGACTATCTCCGGCGACGCAGATTTTGTGGTATTTATAATTAAAGAAGGAACAAAACAAATATAACACAAGACTTAATTTTTAGAGATATTTGGGGATTTTTGTTTCGTATCGGGTTATTGTTTTGTTGAAATCGACTTCAAAAGAAGGACGAGGTTCTATTATCGAATGTTTTCAAATAATTGCCACATTTCTGATGCGATGACAATCGGCGCACAATTTTTTCTAGAAAAGTGTATTATTTTCAGTAAATCAGTTTTATTGCATAATCAAGTACATTGATGGTAGTAGTACAAGATACCCCGTAAGGGCACAGCAATATAGAGATGAGCTATATAAACATAATTTGTACTTAAGTAGGTATTTGACATTGCACTTATTATTTAAGTATATATTATTACTACTTATTATTTAAGTATGTATTAATTATACCTAAGGCACATATTATTAAAATTATACACTTTGAGATCTTTTTATGTACTAATTACACGTAGGTATACAAAGTACCTATATTCTAATTTTTTGTGGCGTATAAAGATACTAATATATTATACAGGTATACATGTATATTGGTAATAATATAATTGTTTATACATTTAGGCTCAGCATTTAGTTAGGCACGTAGGTACATATATATATTATAAAATTCTATTTTATATTAGTAAGTACAGAAATATCACATTATTTTGTCATTTAGGTAGTCTGTTACATTGTAATAACTTTTATGAATTAATATTTGCTTTAAACTTTTTATAAATTTATAATAGTTATTCTCATTTCTTAAATGCGTCGGTGGTGGTGGAGTGACTAGTCAGACGGGAGTCCGGCAACATTAGTCTGTTTTTATCGCGTAGTGTATAGTTTATTTTCTATAATTTCCTGGTAGTTAAGGTAGTCTCCGGCGGCGCAGATTTTGTGGTATTTAGAATTAAAGAAAGAACAAAATAAAAATAACGCAAGACCGCATTTTTAGATATCTCTTGGGGACGCCTATGCAGTGGGCGTGTTCCGGCCGATATGATAATGATTATAAAAAAATTAAATAACAATCAACTTGATGTCAATATTCTAGTTGTGCTCCCGCGTTGCGACCCGAAGTTGGCCTTGATCATGATAATCCAGGATTTGGCAGATCAGGTGGTCAGGAGTGACAACCAGGTGAGTTCACTACGCTACGGGCCTATCTTTTGATAACAAGACAACCTGATCAGATCGAATCACGGTACACATTCATTAGCCTGAATGTGCAGGTTTCCTCATCGTAAGAACTTCAGTTAGTAAACAACTTACGTGTAAATAACTCGGAAAAAGTCATTAATACAAACGTGTAACTATGGTTATTTTTAAAGTAGGTAAGGTACTCTTATTGCCTCTACCGCTCGCTAAACTCCTTTCGTCTTGTCTAAGGTTAGCTGGAAGAGATCCCGTTGTGGGATAAGTTCGCCTTTGCTTTGGAAGTGTTTCCTTTTGAAATGTACTATGTTGTTGCAATAAAGAGTTTACATACATACATACATACGTTATGAGGCCGACCCGCTAGACATTATGCCAGTGGCGCTCTGATTTTGTTTTAGTCCTTGTACAGTGCTCTATAAGTAAAGAATAATGAAAAGTTTTAATGAACTTAGAACACTATTTTGGGGTTGGGACCTGAGATTGCAAATATTGCACATTTTCAATCTAATTCAATTTTTCCAAAAGTTTACGATAAAAATGCTTTACAAAACTATATAACATCAGTAGGTATCTACTCCGTGACTACCCGTCAGCTGATTTTAGTCAGTAAATGCCACACCGGCTACACCGTGTTCACTTTCTTCGCTAACCCTTAATTAATCATCATCATCATCACAGCCCATAACAGTCCACTACAGGACTTTGGGCCTCTCCCGCAAAAGGGGAGGTTATTGCCATACTCTCCACGCTTGGCAGGCGGGTTGGAGATCGCAGTGTTGCAAACATAACAATGAAAAACGCTGCTGCCCATTTTCCAGTTTATGGAGACTAGATATTTTGCCTCTAAACGTTAGTCGCCTTGTACGACACCCACGAGTGTAAGGGGTTGGTGCTATTCTACTCTACCGGTCACCACACGGCTAAATTAATATTTCATGGTAAATACGTAATTACCATTCAGTTAACTTAGTCTGGACTTCTTTTGTAAGCTGTTTATTAGGGTCGTGTAGAGCCAAACAATACCCCCGTGTTATTTTTTTCGAATATACCTGGCCCATAACAGCCTGAGCCTTCTAACGACTATACACGTATAAAATGGCTGCCCGCACTACTATCGTGCCAGTCGCAGTACGCTGCTACAACCTACCACACTAATCCGCAAAATGAATAATTTGTGTTTCAGACACTTTGGAGAGGCTGTTGTCGCCGCCATGCCGCCCAGCCCGCACCATCGAGCCACGGCACAGACTACAGGAGATCCCAACTTCCCACCGAACGACCTTCGGAATATATATTCCGAAGCTGGTCCGGTCGGAAGCTGGAAAGCTCTCGACGTCAACGCACCTGAGTTCGTGCCGCAATCATGTTAGTTTTTTATTATTATTTAAATGAAATTTTTAACAGTCCATTTTGTGTAGTGTTAGTAAAATTACTTATAACTCGTGTTTTGTTACAGGTGTGTCTACATTGGACGTGGATGCGCCCACGTTCGTGCCGCGGTGGCTGCCGGACAGCGGGCGAGGGTCGTTGGAATCGCTGAATGAAGATGCATGGCCTGACATTGACACTTGTCTTCTTTTTCAGGAAGCAATACAGAAGGAACCTATTCTAGTATCTATCAACGATGCTATTCCAATCCAAGTACCATCTCTAAAAAAATACAACATTCAACTGCAGAAGGAGCCGTCAAAGACTCCTCCTGCAGGAGAAGTTAAGATTTTTACAGATGGATCTCGGACGCCATCAGGCAGTGGATGTGGAGTTTTCTCGAAGGATTTGGGCATAGAAATAAGCATCCCGCTTGGCGAGTACACCACGAGCTTCCAGGCTGAATGCATGGGAATTATTAAAGCCACTCACGTTATACTGGATGCCGAATCCAATTCAAAGCCAATTCGAATTTTGACAGATTGTCAAGCAGTCCTTAAGGCCCTTGACAAGCAGATAATTACCACGCGACTCATCCTCGAGTGTCACCAAAGCCTAAATGAGGTATGTAAAACCAATCCTGTAACGCTGCAGTGGATACGAGGACACAGCAGATCAAAGGGAAACAACGCAGCTGACGAGTTAGCCAAGCGAGGATCTAGTGCTAAACCTATTGGCCCGGAGCCAATTCTGCCCCTGCCCCTCTCATACGCCCGTCAACGCCTGAAAGGTAAAATCGATATAAATCATGATCTACTCCTGACTTTACTCGACTACCATAAAAGTCAGGAAGGCTCTTCTGTCATCTTAGAGCCTATTTGATTGTGTTTTATCATGGATTTTTTATTAGCTCGCTTAACTTACCCTTTGTTTTCCGTTAGATTTTTGACTTCTGAAAATAGATTAATTAACGTAATCCTAATTCAATTAATATTTTTTTCATTTTCATTATCGTTAGTTATTATTTCTTGTTTTTGTAAGTCAGCAGTGTCATTTCCCGGCAGCCGCGGTGTTCTTTATCGATTGCAGTGTAAGAGGATCGCTTTTACATACCTCATTTAAAACTCTGGTGAACGACTCATTTGATTTTTTTTTATGTTACACAGCATACACTCAGGCTCGAATACCGTGTTATACTTAGGAATGTGGAGTGCTTATGAATGTTTAGGTCCTCCGAGAACACTCCACAACCTCTGCCTGAGTCTTAGATTCTTAGCTTATGTATTCAGTAGTTTTCAGTAGTTTGTTGTCTCCTGTATTGCTTCTGAACAGGCTCTCCGCTTTCCGCTTTATTTTTATTTTATGTGCTTTTTTTGCCATGCATTTTTATTTTGCTTTCTTGGCTTAATGTGCTATTGATTTGTTTTTTTTTTTCCTTTCATGCGTGTCAACAAGCTCATCACCATGGATGCCGAAGACAGAGCGCAATGGGCCAGGAAGAGTAGGAAGGCGGACCCCGGGCCCTCACGTACCGCGCGGGAGCGCAACCGAGACATAACGCCGAGATGATGATGATGATAAGTAGGATTTTTTCTTTCTTCTATTGTGTGTGTAATATTTCCATTTATGGCTTTTTATATTTTCACGTGCTTTTTTCCCCGCTTTTGTTATGTTATGTATGTATGTATTTTTGTATTTTCTGTCTATTTAATGTTGTGGTATGTATTATCTATTATTTTGTTTACAGATTTCAACGGTATAATTCGAATTTCATCAGTCTAGCTTCGATTGCTGCGATCGGGGTGTTGCAAAGACACACGCGTTGCGCGTGCGACGATACTTTCTGGACTTGCCGGCCCCAGGGATGGCTAGCCGGAAGCGCATGGTTTTGTTTGGGGTTCACACAAGCACTTCCGTTGTGCACAACCCACTACACAAAATATCAACAAATTGGTTTATTTTATTTCTGAATACTTATCATATGTTTTATATATTGTGACATTTAATTATTTTATTACTTAACAGATATACTGAATTTACTATTGTATAAATTTTATATTTAGTCACTATAAAAAACAAATTATGTCAAACAGTTATTATAGTATATATGAATATTGTAAATAACAAAAGTCCACGAGACTGAACTGCGGTTCTACACAGGTATTTATTTAATTTTAAAGTAGTATGTAGTAGGCAAATACAATGTATTAGTATATAAGACATATCTAAAAAAAGAAAAAAAAAATTAACGGGTTTCTTGCCGTTTCTTTGCCATGGAGAACAACCTAGGATGCGGCGTTAACTGTGTGTTTCTTTCAACAAAAGGAAAGTATTCCCACCCCATTATTTGACGATTGAGTTTCTATGTAAAAATGTCCAAAGCTGAAATAAATATTGTGTCTTTCGAAACCTACCATATTTTTTTTAATCCAATCCTCTAGATTAAACGCTCTACATCCAACACAAAATTTTATGGATTATAAAATTTGCTAAATACAACATTTGGTCTTTCAAATTTTGTTTTTTCATTCGTAGTCCTTTAGAAATGTGCTCGATGATGTTTTGATTTCCTTACCTATGAAATTGGTACTTATGTCAAAAATGACGGAAACTGGAATTTTCATACAAGCAAATTTTACAGTTTCTTCGTTTAAACTATGTACGTATAATCAGACAGCATTAAGCCAACTAGTGCATACTATTTCAATTTGTTATCTGCCCTTTTCATAAAATTAGATCTGGATAAAGAGGCAAAACTGACGACAAATGAAAAGGGGTATTTCCAAACACTAATAAAATTATAAAATATATTTTTTATTTTTATGCGCACATACTGGCATCTAAACATACTCTTTTTTTGAAATCATGTATTTATTTTGATGTACAATTGATGAACATATTGCATACAATTAAAAATATTTGAATAAATGTGTAATTGCGAAATAAAACCCCAATTTCTTAGGTAAGAACCCTATATTAAGCCCTGGGTGATAATGGTAACGGTAGCATTATTCGGAGGGAATTAAAGGTTTTCTACAGAGGCGCAGATTTTGTGGCATTTCTTGTATCTTGCCAGACAAGGGACCTCTTTCTCACCTCACCTCAGGGGTGCAATTCCACGCCGGGCAGAAATTGAAATGATGAATTTTGTATCTAATACAAGTCTGAATGTCTATATGTATTTAAAAGTATATATTATTATGTATTATATCAGTTTAGTTATTAAGCTTTGTTTAGTTTGGAGCTAGATGGCGCTGTGTGAATTTGTTCACGATTATTTATTTATAACTATTTGTACTTATACCTTTCCACATAGGCACAATGCAAAAAATATCCTCACTCATACAACGTGGGGTTAAAATTACCCTTTAGTAAATATGTACCTACTAGCTTTTACCCGCGGCATCGCTCGGGTCAAACTCGGGATAATTTTAAATTTAAAGCTTCATTTTAAAGATATACATATCCCGACGTTGCTTATAAATTGGTACGTTCTATAGCAGAACAGAGAAACTTTGCAGAAGTATTATGTACTCGTAAAACTTAAAATGATTGCCTTGGATGGAAGTACTACGGCCGGTAAAGAGATTACTCAAGGAGGTGATCGCTGTGGAGAGGCTGGTCAGTATTAGTAGGAATATTTATTGTGATTCATTAGCAGATAGCACCAACCCCTTACGCTCGTGGGTGTCGTACAAGGCAACTAATATTTTCGAAGCAAAATATCTAGTGTCTCCGTAGACTGGAAAATGGGCAGCAGCGTTTTCCATTGTTATATTTACAACACTGCGATCTCCAACCCGCCTGCCAAGCGTGGAGATTATGGCTATAACCTCCCCTTGCGTGGGAGAGGCCCTGAGTCCTGCAGTGCACTGTTTTAGGCTGTGATGATGATTAACAGATAAACAAAAGTCAGTATACATTTTGAAAACCGGCACTACAGTTGAATTTCATTTGATTTTGGCAAAAATAAGGATCGAAGACTTTCATCACATATTTTCGAAAGGTTCAAGGGGAACGTGCCGATGAAAGAAGGAAAGTAGTAATGCTATGTATTTACTACAGTATCAACAGTAGAAGGTCTGATGGCGACCTAGCAGCGTTTATAAATGCTAATGTCCTTCGAAGGACAGAAATACACGAAGAAGACGATAAAGTAGGTAAATCATGTAGTAGATGTAACGCAACTAATCTTTTATATCACAAACTCTTTCCACATTTGGATACGCTGGTCATGTTTTTTTATTGCTTAGGGAGGCACACGGACGGACGGACCTCCTGATGGAAAGCGCCCGTAGTCGTCGACGGTAACTGTCGCCCATGACATATACAATTCATACATTTATGTTGAACGTAACTAAAATTCAGAACCACAAGTGCGTTCCTGTGCGATGTCACTATGAGGAAATGCCTCATGACTGTAATTTCGCTGGCTACCTTATCCTTCATACTGGAACACAACACTGCAAGCATTGTTGCTTGGCGGCTAAAATAGATAAGGCGGTGGTTCTCATCCAGGCGGACTCCTCATGTTTGACAGAGTCCTACCATCTGATAAAATGTAATAAATAATAATCTTGAACATGCTAAATTACAAAATTGCATTTTGTGTAGTTGTTCGCGTAAGTTCGCAGCACCCGCGTAGAATGCAGGGGTTCCGTTTTTTTCTTCTGAGGTACGGAGCCCTGAAAACATTCGTGCTATGGTGCGGCTCCAAATAAATGAGTAAAGAGTAAATTTGTTTTGCGTTCTTAACTCATAGGTTACTATGTGATCATTCACAGGTACGGCATTGTCTGTAACACAAAAGGTGAAAACAGAAAAAGATCTGAAAACTGATAAGAACAAGGAAAAGGGATAATAAATTACATGTCTACTGCATGCACCTAATAATTTTTTTGAAAGTTTCAATCCAGTTCCATAGCTTTGTTTATAATCGACTTCAAAAACAAAAGAAGGAAGAGGTTCTATGTTTAACTGTATTATCATTCATCAACAAAATTTTATATTTTTTTATAAATGACCACGCGACCACCACTTATCACACCACCACCACCACCGCGGAGGTGGCGGTGACCGCTTTCCGTCAGGTGGTCCGCTTGCCTGTTTGTCTGCCGTATAACTTTAAAAAATACCACACTCCTGTAAAGCTCTGACTTAACAAGCGGAGGTTCATTGCTGTTGTCCCCTTAATGCTATCCCCCGAATGGGGCACAATAGGAATTTTGGTTTCGTTGTTCCCCAAATTCTGAAATGGTAGACAACGGCAATAAAAAATCACGTTGTGAATCAATTTTATTAAGAAAACGTAAGTGCCGGGTGTATGAACCGAAGTTCCATTTACATTCTTTACGTTATTTCATTAAACAATATTCGAGTTCTTAAAAATGTATATTGCTTATCAAAATAAACTACTTATATACTTTTAAATACATACTTATTATACATATACACCTAACACCCAGACCCGTAACAGAAATTAAAATTCATCATTTCAATTTCTGCCCGGCCGGGAATCGAACCCGGGACCTCTTGCGTGGCAGACCGGCGCATGTTGACCACTGAACCACTCAGGTCGTATTAAGAAAACTTAAGTGCCGGGTATGATTCTAAGTTCCATTTACATTCTTTACGTAATTACATTGAACAACATTCGAGTTCTTAAAAATGTATATTGCTTATCAAATAAGGAATTACTACAATAAAGCCATTATTATCTCGTAAATGGACCCTAAGCCTATGAACGAAGTTGCATTTTTGCAAAGTGCATTTCTCCATTGTAGCAAAATACATTTATAATAGAAATTTCAGAAATAACAATCATCTTGGTGTCAAGAGCGTCGGTGGCCGAGCGGTTAGGGTATCCGACTCGTAAGCGAGAGATACCGTGTTCGAATCCCGCTGCGGCCATGTACCAAAGACTCTTTTCTGTGTAATGTACCTTAGTTGAATGCTAACCGATGCTCTTACGGTGAGGGAAAACATCGTGATGAAACCTGCACATTCAGGCGACTGAATGTGTAACCAATCTGTAAATCAATCGAATCTGGTCAGGTTTCTCTGGTAGCAGGGTTATGGAGGTCAGACGGCAGTCGCTCCTGCAAATCCTGGTCATGATTAAGGCCAAGGGCCCGGGGTCAGGGTCTCGTGCGCGAGAGTACAACCGGGACATTAAGGCCAATACGATTATTATTTATTTTTAATCATCTTGGTGTCTTTATCCCGGTTGTGCTGTTGCGCGCTCGGGACACCGGACACCGATACACGCCACGCACATAACCGCCTAGGCGAATCACGTGCACTGCGTGCCCGGCCCCAGCCAGCCCGCCGGCGCGAGCACCCGCACCCACCAGCCGGCCTACCCGCGACGCCACCTGAGCTCGGAACAATTAAGTTAAAAGAATGTCGTCTGTCTGTCAGTACGCCGCTTCAGTTAAGAAAATGACCATCTGTGGGAGAAAGAAACGGCAAGAAACCCATCGTATGAGCTTCGCATGGTGTACAACTTATGTGTTATTATGATGCAAAAGTGCATGATCAGTGACAAAAATAAATAGATTGAATGGCGAGTGAACATGCGACTTTGTGTTCTAAGTAACCTGTGTGTAATATATACACCCACACATGTAAGTAAACCAATCCTTAATTATTACTTATTTACATTTGACTAAATTCAGAGCCTAAATTTTGAAGCAAAAAGCGTGAGAGCAAATGAAAGTGGAGTGTATTGCTCATAGTGTACGGTCCATGTTTGTATCACTGATACAAACATGGACCAAACATGAAACATGAAGTAGAGTTTACAAACATACATACATACTGATATTTAGTTAGGCGTCTGCTTTTCAAAAGCCATGATCATGGTTGCACATTCAATCGCCTGAATGCGCAGGTTTCTTCACGGTAGATTCCCTCACCGTAAGAGCGTCGGTTAACATTCAACTAATTGACGTAACTCAGAAAAGAGTAGGTATATGCATGGCTACCGTATTATTCGAACCCGGTACCTCTCGTTTACGAGTCGGATACCTTATCCACTCGGTCACCGACGCTCATGGTGACAATGTTATTAATATGTATAATATTTTATAAACCAATATACCTATACCTATTGATAAATCAGATTTTTTTGTTCCGTTTATTTGGCTGCAATCCACTTGTATAGTGACATTCTATCATCGCACCGCTCGCCACCGACAGGGGTTCATCCTTACACCTTAGAGCCGAATTGGTCGCGAACTGTGAGGTTTCAAATTAACTTTTTCCCACGCGCACTAAGGTTGTGGAATGAACTACCTGGACCAGGTAGGTTTGCTTGGAAAGTACAGCATGGAGTTCTTCAAGAAAGGGGTGAAAAGGTTTTAATGGCGTCGGCAACGCGTGGGCGATGCCCTTAGTACTGCTATTTTTTTCTATTTATATTTAGGGTATTCTTACGCCTACACTTGTAAGCTTAAAACACTATTTGTATGTGGTTACATCAGAAATCTGGTGACTAAAATAGGAGAAGAAACTCCTGTGCTATAGTCACCGTCATTATTACAAGACATAGCAATTCAGATTTAGCAATATAAACGTACTCAAGGTTTTTTTCTTAAACACTAAAATAGTTATTTCAATAGTAACAAAACAAACACCCAAATGTCCATAGGCTGCGGGGATTGCTTACCTGCATACAGGCCATAAAATAGTTTACCACCTTATTGGTATATAAAAAGAACCAGGCACGCACGGTTTTTATAATAGCCGTACTACCTACTTACTTGATTATGTATAGTCGGAACCGGAAAATCTACATTACATATATAAACCATATAATTTTATATGGAACACCTACTTATAAATATTTTACGCTAATCCAGATACAGTCAACAGCATAATTATCGACCTACCCAAAACCAGTTTATAATGAACTAGCGTCTCTATAGACGCATAATACCAATGTTAGTTCCTTTTATACTGCTTTTGGGTATTACGATAGATATCTTCTGTAAAAGCGAAATTTCATTAGTTACTGCTAATATTTGTTTATTATAACTATCTAGTTTTTATATAACATCAACTTTGCCTACCTTTGCCTAAATTTGTTCACGATTATTACCCCATATCACGATATATACCCCAAACTAAGCAAAGCTTGTACTATGGGTGCTAGCTAACTGATATATTACTTATATACTTTATTATATACTTTTTTTCTTTTTCTAAATACATACTTATTATACATAGAAAACCCAGACCCGTAACAGAAATTAAAATTCATCATTTAAATTTCTGCCCGGCCGGGTATCGAACCCGGGAGCTATTGCGTGGTTGACTGGCATGTTGACCACTGAACCACTCAGGTCGTCAATTCGTATTCAGTAAAATTCGTATTCAGTCGCCTGAATGAGCAGATTTGATCACGAATATATAAAATACCGTAAGACGGTATTTTATTTGGCATTCAACTAATAGATGAGACTCAGAAAAGAGTCATTGGTGGGTACATACAAGGGCTAGTACCTACCCTATAACCCATCCTCTTGATTCACCCTGCATGAAAATCCGTACAGTAGTTTTTGAGTTTATCTCGAACAGACAGACAGAAGGGCTTCGTTTAAATGTACTGATAGTTTTATATTGCTAATGCTGGCAGCACTAGCGCCCGCCCGGTCCGCACGATTTTCCTCGGGGATACCTACTTTATTATAATATGCATGCTTTAAACACATAAACCTTTCTTATGAATCACTCTGTTTATTAATTCATTCTTTGTTCAACAAAATAGACTATGGCACTCTCTCTAGTTGTTCATGGATATGTATGTATAGTATTGTATTATTATTATAAATTTATTTTATATTTATTATATTTTATTTGAGAAGATAAGCATGTTTTTGTGTTTTAGTATGTATTCTATATCGCGCACGTCGATCTGCTTTACTTATCTCATCTCTCTTCCGTAGGCCTGATGGAAGAAATTTCTTTTAGAAATAAGTAGTGCCTGTTGTGTCGTCTATATGTATGATGTTTCTCTATGTATTTTAATGTGTGCAATAAAATGTTAAATAAAATAAATAGTTAAAAACGAATGCGTTGCACAAATTAGGTAATAAATTACATTAATTTATTGGTGAAAACCGCAAGAAAATCACACCTACCTACGTCATTGACAGGAACCCATCACAACAATTCCTAGAAAAGGCATCAACGTGTTTCACAACTCTTTGTAGAACAGGTACACACCAATTTCTCCTTCTTGCAATCAATGCTTGCAGTGTTGTATTCCGGTTTGAAGGATAAGGTAGCCAGAGCAATTACAGGCACGTGGCATTTTAGCCCTAGTGACAACGCACCTGTCCGCGGCTCTGCATTTTTGTTGCCTGCAACCTAAATGCAACAGTTAAAACTTACCATCCAAGGCCTCGAGTCCGCTATTTGGCCCAATCGAATTGTAATTGGATCGCAATCGCAGCGCAATTGCAGTTGACGCGTTTTTGGTATCTGCTACTGTTGCTAATAGCTCGATTGAAGCTGTAAGGTACCTTAGCAGACAACAAAGTAAATTGCGGACTCGAAGGCCCGTCTGTTAGTTTATCCTTGCGTGCGTAGTATATAAAACATATCAACGCAGTATATATGCACCTCTCGTCTTTCTGACCTGACATCGAATGGTGGATGTCTTACTTAGATAGAAAAGACATCAACGCGGTCCGTACATACTATAAAACAAAGCTACGTAAATGATGTTATTTAGAGACAGACAATGTCAAATAGAAGTACAACAAAGAAAAATTTATTTAGTATCAATAAAACTAGTTTTATTGGAAAGACAATTTTATGACATTTATGTTTGAATATGATTTCGATGATGTGGCCCTCGTGTGTTATTAACTTTATCATTCAACCAAAACTGACCTTTATCGCCGAACAAAATATTGTATGGGTGATCTAATGTGTGAATTTAAGTATTTAGAGGATAATAATTAAGGTGGCCTAGTATTCTATAGAAGGATAAGGAAAAAAATAGGGCCCATCAGTTAAATATAAATTGCTATTTATTCAGGAAAGGAGAAGCATATTTAAACTACAGATAGACCAAAATTAGATAAGTTATTTATATGGGATAGACCATCATATTAAATAAAGTTACATGGACAATATCACAATGTATTCTGAACTTATTAAAACGTATCAAAATACATCAACATGTAGGCAAATAAATCGATTACAATAGGCACCAAAGCAATACAATGCAAGTTTATACTTAATTCTGTGTCTGGTCTGGAGCAAAAAGTTCCTCCCAGTCTCCGCCTGGACTTATACAGGCTGGCCTCTGGACAAATAATGAAACCATGTTTAAGACTGCTACTCAGCAGCATCATAAAATCAGCAGCATCATCAGCAGCGTCTTTCTTAGATTAGACGAAAAACATAAAACTGTTTTTTCTAACAAATTAAATTGTTTCTTAATCGGCAACGATTACAACACACTGTATCACAACAACACGAATAAATCAATTATTGTCATTCATGATATGACACATGAAAAGCGAGTGACGTTATATCACACTTCAAATTATTGTCAAATTACAGTACAATTTTATTATTTCATATAGGCTGTCATCTGGCGTGGAGTTCTAATGCAATTGAAAAGAGTTTGCAATGTTTAGGATACTTACTAGATCATTCAACTACATACAGGTTGCTCCTGAGTGATAAATTTAAAATATCTTAGTAAATACTGGACTGATTGTTATGATAGTTTGCAGTTTTGTTTTAAATACCCTACTCCACTAGTAGTATTCGGCTTTATCCAGAGCGTAAGGACACCCTGTATACTACTAGTATACCTGTAACTAGCCATAACTGTCATTTCTATTCTCATTTCCGGTCTCCTAAACGCCTAGGCTAAAAAGTCATAGACAAAAAACTCAGAATCGCCAGCAACGAAATGAATAAAAATTGGTTTACTATATTAAAATCATTATGTTTTACAAAATCAGCCCCCTAACCCATGTAATATATTCTCATAAAGTATTCTATGAGAATCAAAACTACATTGATTTTTCTTGAGTTTTCTACCAATTTGAATATTTTTTTGTTTTGTTCGCTATAATATTGGGATTCTAAAACTCAAACAAAAAAGGGAATGTAGGGGCAAAGTAGTAGGCTACTTTACCCCTATCTACCCTTTTTTTCTTTCGTACAAATCATTTCTGTACTATAAACAACAAAACAAAATAAGAATTATTCAAATCTGTCCAGCCGTTTTCGAGTTATACCGAGATTAACGAAGAGCAACTGATTTTTTGTATGGATATTATAAAAAAATATCTAGTATTCCACATCGATTTTGCAATAATATTGTATATGTTTGATGTATATATTATACCACACATATATGACATTTCTGTCTTTTTTAGCTAAGACCTTTACTGATAAGTAGATTAAGTGTAAATTTAATGTATTGCAATGTTTTCAAAACTCTTAATCATTATTATTAATGTTATTACACAATTTTAAACATAACTTACTTATATAAAGTAGGTACATAATCGACTAGAGAGTACACATCGTTCAAGAATTTCATACATTTCGTTCGGAAATGTTTAGATATGTCATTTTGTGATATTAATTATTATTAATTATGCAAGTCCGTGTGGTGTCCGGCAGAGTAGAATAGCACCAACCTCTTACACTCATGGGTGTCGCACAAGGCGACTAATGCTTTTGAGGCAAAAGATCAAGAGTCTCCGTAGTCTGGAAAATGGGGAGCGACGTTTTCCATTGTAATATTTAAACACTGCGATCTCCAACCCGCCTGCCAAGCGTGGAGATTATGGCAATAACACGCTTGGCAGGCGTGGGAGAGGCCCTAAGTCCTGCAGTGGACTGTTACGGGCTGTGATGATGATGATGCAAGTTTTGAAATATATCTACCTTTAAATAACAATTTCACATAGACTATAATGCCATTTAATATAACACGTGCGAGTCCAGAGTGGGTCGCCATTACATATAAAAGACATCAACGCGGGCCCATTCGCTATCGGCCTAGCGCTCATTGTCATGATGATGGCGGCGGTACTAAACGTATAATAGTTGTTATTGTATCTCTTCTCTGGGCACCACGACAGGCGATTTTTGAGTGTCGAGTAAAATGTAACATAAATGCATGAAAATAAAGTTGGAAATTGAATGTAAAACTATAATACTTTGCTCGAGCATGACACAGAAACTAAAGACAAGCCAATTTGAACAACCAAAGACTCCATTTTATTTTTGGAGTACTTACACATATAAAATTGGACGTTTCGATTAAAGTTCCCTTCAAGTGCGCGTCGCGACACGAATTTTATTCTAGACACCTATGAGACGAACTCGGCGATGTAGGTTAGATTCTTAGGAATATCTATCATCAACGTCTCGGTAAATCATCAGGTAAGATGTGTGCAACAGAACGGGGGACTCCCGCGCAGCACGCGAGGGCCCAGAGTCCGCTTTCCTGCTATTCTTGGCCCACTTTGCTCGACTTCTATATCCAAGCGTATAAATCAATGTTCATCACCATCCGAGCTGTCTATTCCATATTCTATCAGGATCCGCTTTCCTGCTCTATTATATATTTTAATATATACGACATTTACAAATAAAATAAAAAGCTGGCTGCCTCCTTCCACCGCCAACCCATAGGAATAGCCAATTATCAATCCAGCGTGGGAATGCAGCGAGTCTTATGGACACCATACCCATCAATGAAAGCGATACGACCGCCTGTTGTTTTCTCTGTTCCCGTTACCTTTATGTACCGACTGTAGCCTTTGTTTATGCAATAAAGTGTTTATTCATTCACTCATTCAATGTGGGTAACATAGATATGATGTGTTTTGTATTTGCAACTCAATAAATGAATTACCAAAGTAACAGGTCGTCTTATTTCTACGCCTATACTATAGTACATACCTATGTTCTTGTAAAGGAAGCATAAGAACATAATTTTCACTAAACAGTAAAAAAATCCCATTATAAGTGAATACTGACAAGCATCATCATCATCATCACAGCCCATGACAGTCCACTGCAGGACTTATGGCCTCTCCACGAAAGGGGAGGCTATTGCCTTAATCTCCACGCTTGGCAAGCGGGTTGGCGGAAACCGCTGCTGCCCATTTCCCATCCTACGGAGACTCTGGACCTTTTGCTTTTAAACGTAAGTCGCCTTGTACGACACCCCCGAGTGTAAAGGGTTGGTGCTATTCTACTCTGCCGGACACCACACGGCTTACAAGCATACTAATAACAAGATAATTGAATTTGGTCCTTACTTTTGCTTCTACGAAGACTGATCCCAGTGGCACGAGTGTTACACATTCATAACATCCCCAAAGCTTTTGATAGCTATAGTCAATGGTGACATAGCTGTACTAACACATGCACTATGTGATGTTTGCTTCAGAAAATTCATTATTTTGTATACCGTCATCGGAGCCCATAACAGTCCACTGCAGGAATTAGGCCTCTCCCACGAAAAGGGGAGGTTATTGCCATAATCTCAACGCTTGGCACGCAAGTTTGAGATCGCAGTGTTGTAAATATAACAATAAAAAACGTCGCTCCCCATTTTCCAGTCTACGGAGGATCTTTTAACTCGAAAACATTAGTTGCCTTGTACGACACTCACGAGTGTAAGGGGTTGGTGCTAAACTACTCTGCTGGACACCACACGGACATTTTATACATCAACATTTTTTGTCTAGCCCGCAACGATGGTAAAAGACCCTACAGGATGACACTCTTCACGCCCTGGAAGATCGGTCCGCCCCTGGCCTGGGATGCTACGAGCATCGATACCCTTGCGCTGTCACACCTTCCAGTTACCGCGTGTCCGCGGTTCTGCTTCAGATGAAAAGGCCAAGCAGTAACAGCAATCTTAGTAACGACAAAGTAAATATTGTATGTTCCAGGCGTAGAAACGGGAGCTGGTTGGTCGACCTCACCAATACTTGGATCAAAGGATTAGGCGCGCCATCCAGCGGGGCACCGCGGCCAGCCTTCTGGGAACATATCCGATTTCTGTGGCTCTAGGTCACTTTTTACAAGACTGCGCGACGCAGCGGAGGGACATGTGTTTATTGGGCTATGTATACAGGGTGTAAAAAGACCGCATTAATTGAAACCTCATATTCTTTCCATGAAACTGAACAACTTTCCCCAAGAAACATACCCGCGGAAACTCATAGTTTAGGCAGAAATCGAGATTCTTTTAAAAAAGAAATTTATTCAACTTAAAGCTGAAAGTTCAAATTTAAGTTGAAATAAATGCAATTTAAGTAAAAGCGCGCAATGTTAAGCGTGCAGACCGGCCGGCCGCACGACGTCAGTGGCCACTGGTCACGTGGGCGAGCGAGAGGCGTGCGCCGGACGATGAACATTGCGCGTCGCAATTAATTATTTATTTTAGGTAGCGAAATTATGAAGTCATTTCCGCGGGTATGTTTCTTGGGGAAAGTTGTTCAGTTTCATGGGTAGAATATGAGGTTTCAATTAATGCTAGCGGTCTTTTTACAACCTGTATATGTACGTTTGTTCCTTTGTGGCATTGTGAACGAAGCCGCCCTTTTCTAAAAAATAAAAAAATAAACGTCGATACCAACTATTTATTTATTTAACAGTTTATTGTACACAATATTACAAATACAGAAAGTACAGATATACTATATTATGTGGAGTATCGACAAAGTATATCATGTTTAGGTTTCTCTTACCATTTTTTATTTATAATTAAAGTTATTGTTTGTTCGTGTTGTATAGATAGATCCAGAAATGATGGCCCAAGAATTGAAGTAGGTATTGCCTTTAATTAGCTCCACAATATAGTAAATTAAATAACATGTACTGCAAATAATTTGACGTAAATATAAAAAGACGATGTTCGCTCGGTGGCTGATTGATGGGTATGTGCCGTGGCCGTCTCACCCCGCGCATCTCTCCCCGCGGTGGCCCTGAGGCCCCGCGGTCCGCGGGCCCCTGCCGCCCGCGCCTCATGCCCGTCTCTCGTGCTCCAACAGGATCTATAACGATTTAAAGCTAGTTAGCAACCTTTCCCACTTTTTATACTTACACTTTCATTGTACCTATCATAAATATAAAAAGCGAAAAATAAAAAAGTAGTAGGTAGATACAAAAACTAAAAACCTCGATTGCTATTAAAAATATGAAAGTTATAAACGAATTATGTAAGTGAATAGGTGTATAAAGTACAAACGTTAGTTTGATTTAAACTTTAAGCGTTGTAACTTTAAGTTTTTTAATAGCAGTCGTAGTTTAAATTTTTGTACTACTTTTTTATTTGATCTAGTTTAGTATCTAGGCAAGTTTAATTTTTTCAGCTATATTGTCACCACCATCAGGTTATCACCACGAATATGATTATTTTTACCTCGACCTTATTGTTACCCGACCGACCCGTGTAGTGATTAACCACGAAAGTTAATCCATCCGCCTGTAAACACGCTTTTTCTTTTAAAATAATTATTACTATGCATTCGATTCATACCTTGTTTAAATATAACACGGTACGTAATGCGCTTATTAGATTTGACTAAATTCAGAAGCAAAAAGTGTGAGAGCAAATTAAAGTGGACTGTGTCGCTCATAGAATAAGGTCTATTTTTGTATCACTTATTTACGGTTATTTGGTTACGAGTCGTTCAGCTTTTCAAAGGCCGTCATACAAAATTGACCATGTGAACGGCATATCGAACGGCCCAAAGCAGCCCCAAGCAGAAGGTCCACTGGAAACAATGCGCCATTTCCGTCACGCACACATTGACGTTACGTTTACAGGCATTCTCAAGCAAATTCAAGCAGTGCTCGGTCGCGATTGTTAACGCGAGAATTTGTTGTAGTGTCAACTTAAATTGAACATTATTTAATGAAACGATATTATTATTGATAAAATTAAAGTACTTTTACGTAACTAAGATTATTTGATATCATACAAGCAACGCACGCAGAGTCCAAGAACTGAGGAGTGACCATTTCACACGTTGAGGAGGTCTTCCCCTAGACTAGTTGAACAGTTTCAGGCACCACGTGTCAGTTTTTAACAGAATAAGAAACCGTAATGGCCACCTTAACGGTTTTTAGTCGGAAATCCTGTCTAGTCTAATATAAAAAAAATCGTTGACCACCTTCCTTCTCCACCATCAGATCAACTGACTAATACCATAATATTGCATTTTCAATTCAATTGATTACCGGGAAGTGGGTCAAATCCCAGATCAGGGAAAGATTCTAATACACTTGACCACAATCTGAACAGCTTGGGAAGCAATTATGATCACATTATGGCAAGGATTAGATATTGGTTTTTTGCAAGGGACATGTTATTGTATACGAACTTTAAAATTCTATTAGATCTATTAAATGCTCTCTTCATAATTCAGAATAAATACAGTAGCAACCCTAGTGAGTTGGCAAGTTTTGATAATAATTTTCGATGACGACGGGAGTGGACCTTCTGTTAGTTTTCTATTTTGTTCTACGGGAGTGTGGCAATTATTTTAATACATTCGAAAAGAGAACCCCGTCCTTCTTCTGCTTTTGAAGTCGATTTCAACAAAACGTTGGACCCGATATGAAACAAAAAACTTTGTAAGAAATTATTTGGTATGGAGATAAGTAGACAAGAAATGTTTATTTCGTTTCTTGTCCTTATCTATTTTCAGATCTTATCTGTTAGCTTTTCACCCAGGTAAAATTGTTGTAGATTATGCTGTCCCTATGAGTAATAACAATGTAAGGTCTGATATTATTGTAGACGTATACAATATAGGGGAGAGGTAGCAAGAAAGTGGCACGTGTTGAAAAGGTAAAGTCAAATAATCGGTAAAGTAAGAAACTAGAGGAGAAGAAGAGAGATTTTTGCTCTTTGCCAAAACCGAAGCACTACCATTCGGTTCAAAACGTCACACTCCTGTTATATTAAATATGGATGACTCTTTTTACCACCTCTTTACTATACCGTGGCATCCACGATAATATCACCTCGTTAAAAATTATAACTGGTGTAGGATTATAAGGATGTAGACTGTGTAAAAAATAGGCCTTAAAGCGTAACAACAATATCCTGTACTTTTGCTGTCAAATACACTTTCCAAAAATATTAAAATCTAGTGAATGTACTTTATGGACAGCCTGTGATATCAGTATCCCGTGCATAGTCCACCTGCTTCAGTCATGACTGCCTAGTACAATAGAAGATATGGCGCAGACGCGAAATCAAGCTGTGACTTTTTTGCCTACTAATGTTTATTGTGTTTTCGCAATTCGTTTGTCGACTATGTACCTAGGTGCGAATAATGTGTTGAATGCAAAAAAAACGAATAAATTAAAGTAGAAACAAACACTGAAATGTCTTATTTTTGTGCCGGACTGCTCACGACCTGCTTGTGATAATAATTTTATTAACCAGCCACTTGAGGTATTGATCGTAGCGATCTGTAGATTTAATTTTAAAACTCATATGAAACGGTAGGTAGTAAAGACTTAAAGATAAAAAACCTTCATCCTATCTGTAAATGGTAAAATCGTATTCTTCGGTTGATTGACAGGTTATGAACTTGAGTGACCCATTACAACTTATTTCTAGAGATGCGGATGAGATTTTGAAAACGAAAAAGTGCGATTGTCATTCTTTTCTCGCTAACTATTCCACGCACGAAAAAAATTATTGTACCTATCGATTTAATACGTTTAGCACTCCTCCAGTTTAGTATCAGCACCCTGTATAGTATCAGCTTATTTATAAATTATTTTATTAAGGTAGGTATTGCTGTTCAAGACGGTGCAGTGTCGGTGGGATATTACTGGGCCCACTGAAAACCAGCGTTGTGGTTCGCGGCAAGCGACTACGATTTTTTGTTAAAATTTTATGAATTACCGTGTCCTGGCCTCCTGTGCAATAAATGTTTTCTTTTTTTCTTAGTTTAATGAGCTGTAAGTTTGGATTTTTTTATATGTGTGCCAACAAGCTCACTACCAAGGATGGCGAAGACCGTCAATTAGTTGAATGGTAACCGATGTTCTTACGGTGAGGGAATCTACCGTGAAGAAACCTGCGCATTCAGGCGATTGAATGTGCAACCATGATTCAATCTGGTCACGTTCCTTTGGTAGCAGGGTCACGGAGGTCAGATGGCAGGTTGGATCATGGTAAAGGCAGCCCCTGGGTCCTCGTGAGGGCACCACCGGGCAGGACATTAACGCCAAGATGTTTATTTATTAACAATTGTCACCATATTTAAGTCGACAAGATAAAATACTTTTCTAAAATTAATTTATTTTAACTAGACAACAATAAATATGACAAATCAATTAGTTGAGGCACTAAAATCTACTAAAAATATGGTTTGCTCGGTACAGAAAACGTGGCTGTACAAGGGAGATCTATTGCCTAAATTTTTGAGTGACATAAAAAACAGCGACAAACAATAACAAGAAAAAGTGTGGTTATTATTTTTCGTTTTTCCAAGGTTTTCGCAAATATAATCCAATTTTTTTTTAAATCTTATAAAAATATTATTTCCTCATAATGGATGACGATGACTATTGGAACACCAGCGATACCAAAGCACAAGCATTGAATTTTGATGACGATGTTGTAAGTTTAAACAATTTGTTTAAGCTCCAAATTTCTCCAAGTATATCCGTCTATTTCATTGTGAATGTACGTAGATTAACAGCATAATTCTTTACGTTTCAGCTATCACCGCAGGAAATACTAGCAATTGGTCAAAAACCTTACTCTGGACAAAATGAAGACGTTTTCAGTTCTTCCAACATCAGTAATGTCAAAAAAGCCTTAGTACCGCTATCCACTCTTGTTTCGCCCAAGGTTCTAGACTTGAGTAAGTCGCTAATACCCATATACAAAATAATGATCATAAGTACTCAAATTACTCAATCAAACCATGGGTTTGGCCCTTGGCCTGTCTACAGGCATTAGCAACACCAGTGATACCTATTTTGTACCTTTTAAGGATACCTACTCCTGGTGTTGCTATCTTCATAGGCAGCGGTCACCACTTTCTATCAGGTGGTCTGTTTGCAGTAAAAATGACCAAAGCCATGGTTCCCCATCAAGTAAATAAATAACCTTGCCTGTTAACAATTTGTAATAAATAAAAATTGAATTTCAATGGTTTAAAAGTAACACACTCCATTCTTGTCTAGTATTACTGGCACAGTCAGGCAAACAACGAAACCAAGAGCCTCATGTAGAACAGGAACAAACAGTTGCAACGGCTTTGAAACGTCTCACACTGGGCCGCCGATGCTCTCTACACTGCCATCGTAGTTTGCGGAGTAAAACAGAATTGCTGGACGGGGCCTGTGCTATTGGAGATGGCGATGCCATCCTTACTGTAAGTTATTTTTGGCTGTGATTTGGATGCTTTACATGTAGAAAGCACACTTACCCACACAGTCTAGAAAAGTTTTGTCTCTGATCCATGATCTCTCATGTTATTTTTAAATTAGAACTAGCCAGGAATATGGCCGCCCCCTGAAATCCTATTTAGTGGTAAGTGCCACTTGAGACTAGCCTAGATGTGGCAGAAGATGGAGCATGCTTATGTAGGACGAGCCTGTTCACACTAGCATTGAAAGCGTCCAGATTACAATGAGCAGGCAACACACTCAAATAATGTGTCCTTTCCTCAGCCATATGCATTATTATAAAGATTGTGCAGATAGTTAGAAGACCCACAACATAAGAATGAAACGTCTCTTCAGATCTTGTTTTCTCCCTTCCTATAATTTTTCACACTTCCCTCGTCTCTGCCAAGTATAACAAATTGGAGTTGTTCTATCTA
The DNA here is from genome assembly GCA_905147135.1 of Blastobasis lacticolella. NCBI lineage: Eukaryota > Metazoa > Arthropoda > Insecta > Lepidoptera > Blastobasidae > Blastobasis > Blastobasis lacticolella. The sequence continues at coordinate 3,116,164 of LR990061.1, forward strand.
GCTTTCTCATAATTACCATGTGAGGTTCTAGATGATTGAAATACATTTAAATGAAATTAAATCTAAGGGGTTTAAAGGTTAATCCTTGGATTAACTTGGTAAATATATTTTACGAGGAACAATAAGGTACTTTTAATATCTAATCATCTCTCAATCAATATACTCTTTTCTGTATGAAGAAGGATTTGTTTTCACTTTCCACCTTAAAGTTATTTGATGTTGTTTAAACCTATTTTAGCTAACATATGTTTTGTTTTATACAATACAATACATAAACTCTTTATTTGCACACTACAGGATACATACATGGGATAAAATAGATTATAGTAAGCAGTACAAAGGGCAGATTTATCACAAGAGAGATCTCTTCCAGACAACCTTGGTATGGAAAGAAACAAAGTATTTTAGCTACTGACAGGTAGTGCAGGTTATATCTGTCACTGAAGTATTGAATTTGAAAGAATGTGACAAACCATATATTAGTTAAAGTAGGTTTAATAATCATCAGATAACTTTTATGAATAAGACGATTTTACTTCAGTGATTAAGTAAACCATTTAACCAAAATAATTCTGCATCTTTTCAGGTGGTATTATTTCTAATCCAGACATTGAACAGGAAGTCAGTATATGAGCTACTGTCCTCCCGGCCTCTAGCGCTTGCGCATTACATTACTTTCCTACAGAATGAGGGCAAAATATCAGAGCTGACGGACTTGCTGACGTAAGTGTTACCAAGAGTTTGTGTGTTATCATGAGGAGCATTTTTGTATACACTTTTACTGTGAACCAAAATATCAAAGTCAGGTGTGGTCCTATCAAACATGGCCAGATGAGTCGTGCGCACAGCTGTACGCGTCTACGGCCGCCCGGCCAGATTGAGTCCATACATTTTTTTCAAGTAGATTACTTTCTTCGTATTAGGTACATTGTTACCGTCATATAATCTCATCTTGGCGTTAATGTCCCGGTTGTGCTCTCGCGCACGAGGGCCCGGGGTCCGCCTTGACCATGATCCAGGATTTGGCAGGTAAGGTAATTACAGTGGAGCGACTGCCATCTGACCTCCATGACCCTGCTACCAGGGGAACCTGACCAGATTGGATCATGGTTACACATCCAGTCGCCTGAATGTGCAGGTTTCATCACGATGTTTTCCCTCACCGTAAGAGCATCGGTTAGTATTCAACTAATGTACATAACTCAGAAAACAGTCATTGGTACATGGCCGGAGCGGGATTCGAACCCGGGACCTCTGGCTTACGAGTCGGGTACTCTGACCGCTCGGCCACCGACGCTCTTACTTTGTTTTGCACTATATATAGATTCCAACACGCGGATGAAGTAGCAGCGAGCCAGCTAGCTAACTAACTAGCATGTAGGTAACTATTGGCTCCCGTTATGTCTTCTCGTTGTCAGACAGCGAATGGGCTTGGGTTCAAGCTGTTTCTACTTATGAATAGTTGTGAATGGGCTCCGTTGATGTCTGCTCTACGTAAGTAAGTAGGTATGGAAGCGTTATTGAAGTTTTCGTATATATCTTCTGTGTATATTCTATGTAAGACAGCGAATAAGGAAGCAAATGCCGGCACCTGCATCCGTACGTACGGCTATTATAGAAAGCCGTGCGTGTCTGGTTTTTTTTATATACCACTAAGGTGGCAAACAATCTTACGGCCTGTATGCAGGCCCACGCGTTGCCGACCACAAAAAAACTTTTCACCCCTTTCTTGAAGATATATTATCTACTTGTGTTAAGTTAACTTGATTTAAGTACATGCCCAAGGATTTTAAAAGATATTTTCCAGTTTTTGCTTTTTGCAAAATATGTATTGTTGGTTTATTACCTACCCTATTGAAATTGGATAGTACTCGTAAAGCCGCCCAAGAGACATTCATCCATGCAAATAATATTTCTTTGGCTTTTATGTACCGACTTTGAGTACTAAACGCCTTATCTAAAACCGAATTTGGTATTTAAAATAATGGTACAAAAATATTATTTGCTGTTTTTTTGTAGTCTTATCTCGAACCCAATATATTGAAAACAAAAGACCATCCTGTACTTTTTGTTATTGTTATCTTTATGTTCATATTATTGTAACTTTCTTTGTGCACAGTAAATGGTTAAATAAATAAATAAAGAACAATTGTATTTACCTTGTTCTGTATAAGTAATACAGAACAAGGTAAATACAAGGGTCACCTTTTACCTGGTTTTTTCCGACCTTCAAATATTGTATCCCACCAATCCTTGTAAAATCACAGGTCTCTTTCGCATGTGATACCTATTATAGGTATTAGGCACCTAGAAAGGTTGAGCGTCGTCGGTGGCCGGCGGATAGGGTATCCGAACACTAAGCGAGAGGTACCGGGTTCGAATCCCGCTGCGGCCATGTACCAATGACTCTTTCCTGAGCACAACCGGGACATTAATGCCAACATGATGAGGCACCTAGGTAGGTAATATAATTATATCATGGAATAAATTAGAATGCTAATACATGTTAAAATTTTTATGGTCTAAAAATGTCAATAAGTTATATAGAAATATGTAGGCAAGTACAGTACATAACCTATAAAAGAAACTAAAGCCGAGCCGAGTAGGTAGGGCGTTCATCGGCACTCTCGTAATAAATTATATAAGATAACAAAATAATTTGCCAGGCAAATCCGCGCCGTAATGCAAAGAAATAAAATAAATGAATTAGCGTTAGGTATGAAATCAAAGCGAAGGTTTCTTATGAACTCATTTTTATCAGTATATATATCTTTATTATGTTTCTTTTTCTCTATGTTGGCCATTCTGATGGACTCTAATGTTATCTAGAACTAATCAATTCCTTGAGGTTGGGACCTGGAGACCTAAGATACAGACGAAAGTCTAGTTTAGGCTCCAGTCTCACAAGAACTGTAAACTGAAAATTGTATAACCTTTAATACTGTATGTGAGTATGTGAGAAATGCCTGTCCACGCGTTGCGGCATATTGTATGGCCAAAGGCGCGCCCTCGCATAGCGCGGATTTTGTATGGACCGGCGAATCGAGTCATGCGCACTCGCGTAACGCCAGTTACTACCCAAAGAATGGGTCGGCCACAGCAAAAGTGTTAATACTAAATATCCCACATGGTTTTCACCTGTGTTCATTCAGAAATAGGTCAGATTTGCATGTTAAACTGAACGGAACTGATAAATTTACACAGCGCCATCTAGCCCCAAAGTAAGCAAAGCTTTTTTTTTGTCATACGGTAGGCAAACAGGCAAGCGGGCCACCTGATGGAAAGTGGTCACCACTGCCTGTCAGATAACTGATAACCTTCATATGGATATTTTTTTAATTAAAAATTCATAATTATACATACTACACCCAGACCCGCAACAGAAAATAAAGATCATCATTTTCAATTTCTGCTCGGCCGGGAATCGAACCTGGCGACCGGCATGTTAACCAACTGAACCACTCATGTCGTCATAATCGTCGTAATATTAGTATAAATGGTTTTTTTTATTAACAATACCTTTGTTATATTTTAATCGATTTATTTCAGAATGTTGGGGAGGAGTCCAGAAGCTGCTGTGAGTATAAATTATCTATAATCATCATCAAGAATCAATATCCCGGTTGTGCTCTCGCGCACGAGAGCCCGGGCTCCGCCTTAACCATGAGACAATGACAGATCTGGGGGTCTAAAATGGCCACATTAGTATTTCATATTATGATTCATATTTGAGTGCCACAGACTCATCTGATCTGGTGGCCAATACTAGAACTAAGTGACGCCATTTTGAATTGTCATGTCAATGTCAACAACAGCAACGCTGCAGATAACTTTGTGACATATGAAACACACCGCATCACAGCCCATAACAGTCCATTGCAGGACTTAGGGCCTCAGGAAAGGGGAGGTTATTGCCATAATCTCCACGCTTGGCAGGCGGGTTGGAGATCGCAGTTTTATAAATATAACAATGGAAAATGCTGCAGCCCATTTTCCAGTCTACGGAGACTAGATCTTTTGCCTCGAAAACATTAGCCGCCTTGTACGACACCCACGAGTGTAAGGGGTTGATGCTATTCTACTCTGCCAGACACCACACGGCCTACAATGTACGATGCTACACGGCCGGCAATGTGAAACATTACAGTGGCATTTTTAGACCCCGTAATATAGTAGAAAGAATGTCGTCTGTCCTCCATGACCCTGTTTAAAAGGAACCTAACCAGATTAGGCCAGAGTATGACTTATCTATACTGCTGCCATATCATTAACAGACCTTTATGCATTGAAAGTTGGCACTAAGTTCATGGAGTTCCACACTGAAAATTTTTCCCGCCAGGTGGCGCATCGTCGATACCGATTGCCGCCACGCCACTGTCAACTGTGAATTTCATACATTTTGTTGTTTTTATGCTGCAAATTATTGTTTTTAATCTGGTAAGATGGCAATATGCCCCCTGTGTTCTGTACCAGGCTGTCCCAATCGTGGTGATCATACATTCTAAAAGAACCGCTGTCGAAAAAAAGTTGCCATAGTCGGATTTGGTTTTCTAACTAAATAAAGCGTAAACATGATTAGGATAAATATTAATCATTATCGTCTTAGCGCTTATCCCGGCCTCTGCCAGGGTCCGCTTTCCTACTCATTATAATTAGGATAGAATATTTGTAATTCATGGTGGCGGATGGTGTAAAAAAAGCCAACCAACTCGTTTCCATAATTATTTACCACTGCAAAATACTCTCGATACGATACCAACAAAGCTTGACATTATGACATGTTTTGCCTGTGGAACCCCATTGAGTAAATAAATAAGACTAGAGTCTAGGACATACCAAGATGTATATGACCAACGCAATGGGTTACCTATTCGAAATATAAAGGAAAAACATTTCAGGAGCCTTTTTAAATTTCCTTGTTCGTTACTAGAATATGTAACAAATCGCACTGAGGGATCAGTGTAAGTTTTGCCTCGATTTTACATAACTATTGCGTTTGCGTTTTCGTGAACATTTGTATGAAAACATGTATAGCGCCATCTAGTTGTACGTAAATGAAGTTTTGTCCTTTTACTAATTTCCAAGTGAACGCAAACGCCAGCGCGTTAAGTAAAATTGAAGCAAAACTTACACTCAGCCCTCTGGTCATATCCATTAAGCGCGCTCCACATGTGGGCAGTTCCGCGGGAACACGAGAATGTAGAGGTAGTATTCGTGTAGTCCCGTGCATATTTGGCATGTCTCGCCTATTTCATAGACTAAGTAGAGATAGTTTGTTGTCGTCTCGATTCGATCGATTTTATATTTATATTCCTAGCGCTTTTTCCCGTAACAGGTTCGAAATACTCTTGACCATGATCCAGGATATTAGTAGATCAAGTAATTACAGTAGAGCAGGTGTTATCACCTCTGTGACCCTGTTTACAGTAGATTACTGATATTACACCGATCGATCGATAACATGTCGCGCGTTTTGACACCACCACATCCCTAATAGGCGAGAATGTAGAGGGTCGACCAAAGTCCCGGCAAAAGTTTCTCCGGAAGTTTCGGCGAACATGTGGAGCGCGCTTTATAGTCAAGCTATGTCTCATCTACTCTCTATGACATTACACAAGCTGTTTCCAGATGTGTCAATTCCAACACGTGGTACGATCTCACGGCAATGATGTGTCAGCTCTGCTGAGGAAGGTCAGCAATTTGGAAGCCAACCACTTTACCCAGCCAGGAGTAGATGCCAACCACGCCAAGATGGTTGCGGATTACGTGAAATTGCTCGGTAAGTATGGGCATTATTAGATTATTCATACATATTTAGGTAATCTATGCGATATATCCACAATATGTCTGTTTTGTATCCCAAATAAATAAAATATAATAAAGTATGGTTATGCCATAACTAGCTGTCTGAGGATGATGTTCTGGTATTCCACTCGTCAAATATCTTTGTCCAATGCACCGTCGTGCACATAAGTGAGTGACCACCTTAAAGTTCATATTCCGGTGCAGCTGTTAAAAGGTTTTATAGCATGTACCATGTTGTTTGAAAGGAAATCAAGTAAGTCGCCAATATTGGCAAGCGAAGATGGAGAAGGTGGAAAAGGGGTAATTACCCACCTGGGGCTTACCATGAACTCTTTAGCAGGACCTAAACAGAATTGCACGTATAAATAGCGCTATCTCGTTCTAAGCAGGGCAGTTCTGTTTAGGTCCTGCTATAAGAGTTCATGGTAAGGCCCCAGGGATAAGGGTTCGACAGTTGATTGTCGGAAGTAGTATTTATGCCGCGGAAGTTGGCGCGCTCTAGGACGGTCAGCGCCATCTATGTGCGGGTGCTAACAACATTGTGTTCGTGTACTCGTTATGTGAGTATTGATGAGTTTCCCTAATGGAGCGATAGATGTCGCTACAATAGTAACTTGCTAAATATCTTAAATTGAAAAGGGCGTTTACGCCAATTTACGTCCAATATACGGGAAAATTTACGTCAGAATTTCGATTACATATAACGTGAGTACACCTCTAGATATGCATAATCAGATTGCACCCAGAAAGTTCCCGGGTGTAGACCCAACGTCTGCCTACTTGTCTCAATGAGGAGTTTTCCAATAGGTATTTAAGGCATTCCTAACCGCTCACTAGATGGCGCCCCGACAATTTTGGTAACTGATAATTGCTTGAAATAGGTTCTTAGCAAACAGGATATAAACCCTGGGTACGTTGTATTGGATAATATTATATTTGTCAATAGTTTTCAATCATTTTAGAGGTTGTAATAATAATGGAACATAGTGCCAACTTCCATAAATATTTATTTTTACAATTCGTTCAACCTTTAACAGTTACGTTTATATTAATAAACACTTTATTTTCAAGTTTAGTATTACTTGGCTGCATGAAATCACTGCCACCATCATATAGATTTAAAGAAAATTACCAAAATTGTAGGAGCGCCATCTATTGATGCTTTTTGAAACCAACTATCAATACCTACTGGAAAACTCGTCATTGTATGAAAATTTTCTTAGTGCCTGTTTTTATTTTTAATACGTTCTCAAATGAACAATATTTTTTTATAAACAAGCTTGTATCGCGCAGTATAATACTCATCAAGGCCATTGCAAAGAGACCGAACACGATGGGGTTGTTTTGTTGCGTTCAGTAGTTTTTATAACCACCTTTCGACTACATCATTAGACCAGGGGGCTTACCATGAGCTCTTATAGCAGGACCTAAACGAAACTACCCTGCTTAGAACGAATCAAGCTTCTGTGATACGTATAGCGCTGTCTCGTTCTAAGCAGGGCAGTTGTATTTAGGTCCTGCTATAAGAGTTCATGGTAAGCCCTCTGCTCCTTAGTACAATATTATTGCATTGTCATCCAAGTTTATTTATTTATTTATTTATTAGTTCATATTACAGTTTAAATATTAAGTTACATAGGTATATCAGATATCAGTATTTAAATTTATATCATTTACATAGGTCACCAACACCGGGAAGTGGGTCAAATTTGGCTTGCAAGATTTGTCCCGAAAATACATACAAAATTGCAAGTTAAATAAAACTTTGTAAAAGAGTTTTAATAATAATAAATATTTTTGTCATGAAAATCTTACATTTTACTGTTATATAAACGAAATGATAGTTGTTTGCAATTAATCTTTGGCTAAGCAAAATATAATTATGTACGTAAATGCTAATTATCGTTAAACTAAATACCTAAACTAAGTAAGCGATTTACCTGTATCTTAGGCATAAAGGTTAGTGGGACAATATAAATGTACATTCATAACCAATAATAAATAATAAGCAGGTGGTAGAACTCTGTCAAGCCTGAGGAGTCCGCCTGGGTGAGTACCACCGCCTTGTCTATTTCTGCCTCCAAGCAATAATGCTTGCATTGTTGTGTTCCGGTTTGAAGGATGAGGTAAGGAAATTACAGGCATGACGCATTTCATCTTAGTCCTCACAGTGACAACGCAACTGCGGTTCTGCATTCTTGTTACTTGCGACCTAAATGTATGTTTGACGCTGCAGGATAATGTTGCCGCAAATGTTATAAATAATAAATAAATAAATATTCGTGGACAAATTCACACAGCGCCATCTAGCCCCAAACTAAGCAAAGCTTGTACTATGGGTGCTAGATAACTGATATACTACTTAAATACTTTTTAAATACATACTTATTATACATAGAACACCCAGACCCGTAACAGAAATTAAAATTCATCATTTCAATTTCTGCCCGGCCGGGAATCGAACCCGGGACCTCTTGCATGTTGACCATTGAACCACTCAGGTTGGCAAGCGAAGATGGAGAGAAGGTGGAAAAGTTTAATTAACCTGGTCGGGTGTTGTGACCAGGGCACCAAAGGTCCAACAGTTGATCGTCGGAAGTTGTATCTATGCCGTGGAAGTTGGCACATTTCTCTAGCGCGATGTAGGATTGTTAGCGCCATCTATGTGCGGATGCTTGCCAACCTTGTGTTTGTGTACTCGTAATGTGAGTATCGTTGAGTCTTCCCTATTGGAGCAGTAGAGCGATAGATGTCGCCACATATGAATGGGCGATGTTATGGGCGAGAGTTACCACTTACCATCAGATGGACTGCCTGCTCGTTTGTCACTGAATAGCATAGCAAAACGTTAAGTGTTTTTCGATACTTATTATTGTTCTTTCTTCTTCTATAGTTGTTTCTTCACCGCCTCCCCAACAGAATGGCAGAAGCTAGCGGACCGGGCTTCCCTCCACAACGCTTCGGCTCTCTGCTGCCTGGCGCTGACTGCTTCGAAGCACTGGCACGAGGGCGCCGGGCACATGATGTCGCCACTCACGCTTTGTCAGCGGCAACAGGTGCTGCCCATACGTATATTTTTCTGTTTTTTTACCAGACTAGGCAGACATTTGACTGCCATATCACCTGGTGGATAGTGATGCGGCCTAAGATGGAGCATGCCTGTCTAGAAACAGCCTATTTACTGTAATTACCTGACCTGCCAAATAGAGCGTCGGTGGCCTTGTGGTAAAGGTATCCGACTCGCAAGCGGGATGTACCGGGTTCTAATTCCACTGCCGCAATGTACCAATGACTATTTTCTGAGTTATGTACATTATGTTGAACACTAACCGATGCTACACTTTCACTACACATATTATCGGGTACTAACCGATGCTCTTACGGTGAGGGAAAACATCGTGATGAAACATGCATATTCAGGAGACTGAATGTGTAACCTAGATCCAATCTGGTCAGATTCCCCTGGTAGCACGTCACGGAGGTCAGATAGCAGTCGCTCCACAGTTTTAACCTGATCTGCCAAACGCTGGATCATGGACAAGGCAGACCCCGGGCCCTCGCGCAGAGCACAACTGGGGTATGGACGCCAATATGATGATTTATTTATGTATGAAGTTATGAAAGTTAATGCTAGCTTATTTTTCAGATACCTCCGCTGCAATACGACTGGGTTGTACTCAACGTTCACGCCAAAGCCAACAAATGGGACATCGTGGAGTCTTTGTTCACCAAAAAAGTAAATACGTTGTTTACCTACCTTACACTCGTTGATACAACATATCAGTTTTTTGTCCGTAACAGCTTGCCAAGAAGATAAAGTTTATGGCAAAACCCTGATGGGCGTGAGCCCTGAGCTATGTGTGTTTGCAACACCAGGGGTATCAAATAAGCAATGTTGTTGTTCTTTTTTCGATATCTATCATCATCATCACAGTCCATAACAGTCCATTACAGGACTTAAGGCCTCTCTTACGAAAGAGTAGCTTATCGCCATAATCGCCACGCTTGGCCGGCGGATTGGAGATCGCATTGTTATATAACAATGGAAAACACTGCTGCCCATTTTCCAGCCTACGGAGACTCTAGATCTTTTGTCTCGAAAACATTAGTCGCCTTGTACGACAACCACGCGTGTAAGGGGTTGGTGCTATTCTATTCTGTGGAGAAGAATGAGTAGGAAAGCGGACCCTGGCAGAAACCGGGATAAGCGCTAAGGTGATGATGATAGGCAGGATACTATAAACGAAGTCACGGGAATAAGCTAGTTTGAACATAACAAAAATGAATGCTTCCGCCTGGAGTCGAGTAGGTACCTATACCGGATTTAACGTACGTACGTAACAGCTTGCCAAGAAGATAAAGATTATGGCAAAACCCTGATGGGCCTCAGCCCTGAGCTATGTGTGTTTGCAACACCAGGGGTATCAAATAAGCAATGTTGTTGTTCTTTTTTCGATATCTATCATCATCATCACAGTCCATAACAGTCCATTACAGGACTTAAGGCCTCTCTTACGAAAGAGTAGCTTATCGCCATAATCGCCACGCTTGGCCGGCGGATTGGAGATCGCATTGTTATATAACAATGGAAAACACTGCTGCCCATTTTCCAGCCTACGGAGACTCTAGATCTTTTGTCTCGAAAACATTAGTCGCCTTGTACGACAACCACGCGTGTAAGGGGTTGGTGCTATTCTATTCTGCCGGACACCACAAGGCACCACGCGGCACGGATATCTATCATAGAAACTTACTATTTCACATCATAATTATATTTTTATTTAAATACAGCCAACATCCCCGCTATATCCATGAACACTTTTGTCCAGGATTGGCTGGGCCGCACCACCCTGTCATCACACATTCCAACGGAGACGTTGCTGTGTCGTCTCAGCGAAGTGCAGGCCCCGAAACACCTGATGGGCACCTGCCTCACCAAGCTGGCTTCGACTGACGACAGGTTGCGACTGGCCACCGTTTATAAGGTGAGGCTTTTTATTATACTCGATTTTGTTTATTTATTCGTATGGCAAAAATACAATACATGAGAAACGTATTTATTATAAGCTACAAATTTAAATCAAGCGAATTTTTTTTTTATTGCACATTTAATACACTTGGCGGACTTAAAGCCATTAAGGCTTTATCTTCCACCTAACCAGTAGACCATGCAGGAAGAGAGGTAGGTGCTGAAAAGCGATGGTGCGTAATGCCCCACTGAGGTGGCAAAAAGCTTACGGCCCGCCTGATGGTAAACAGTCACCGCAGCCTATGGACGTTTGCAATACCAGGGGCATTTCACCTAGAACTCCATGTTGAACCACCCACTTCAGGCTAAACCTCTCCAGGTAGTTCATTCCACAACCTTAGTGTGGCGGTGTATGATAATGATGAAGTCTGTTTCATACCATCAGGTACATACTGTGGTAATTGAAACCCTGGCGAGGCAGAAAGATCGATCAGCTCTAACCAACTACAAAATGGCGCTGGACCCTCAATCGGAAGAGTACATCCTGGCTGAGAACACCTTGAGGGATCCGGTGAGTGAACACTTTATCAGGCATTATATTAGGTCCTTACCTATGAAATTTGTGTTTTGGAAAATGACGGATAATTTTCATACAAGCAAATTTTACAATTTCTTTGAAATGGCAAATCCGATTACAATGAAACTATATAGGTATAATCTGATAACATTAAGCTAATGATGTTTATCTATATATTGTGATAACTATTCTATTTACTTGGTTTTCTGGTTAAAGAGGCAAAACTGAAACAACTGAAAAGGGGTTAAAATAACCCTTATAAAACATATAAGATAACACTTTTTATTTAATTTTAGGGACTTATATATATATGTCGGGGAAAGACTGGAGAAGACTCGCCCATGAGCGAGTAATGGCCATCAGAACGTATTTATCGGGATTTCGTAGCAATAAAGGGGTATCTATAGTGTTTTAAGAATGTATTGTCAAATTAAAGCCACATTTACGAGTATACAATTGTAGCCGAAACCCGCGGGTTATTTGCAAAACCCTCCGCCACCCATGGCCAATCTCATCAGGCCGATCCGCGGGAGATGCGCCGGGGCTCTTACTAGTTGCCTCATACGCACAGCTTGACTCCCTACACATTGTTAACAGTACATCCTGCACTCACGTTTCTATTTTCTGGAGCTTTCACGCATCTCTTTAACGCATCAGGATTTACGCTTCTTCGCTCTTGAATGGTTTCTAGTCCGTTTTCTCAATATCCTTGCGGCTGCCGTCGCCGCCATGCTGCTTGTGACGTTGTCATAATAGTTGCAAGCCACCCGTCAGGTGGCGCACCAATCGACATCCAGGCCAAAGAGATGGACTAAGAGACTCATGATCATCTCCGACACGGCTATCCTGCTATACACACGTCCTCGTGTGTTATCTGTAACACGAAAACAACACAGCACAATACCATATTCGCTCGGTCACTCCTGACCCCACGGTGATCAGACACCCAAAACTACTACTCACTCAAACAAAACTCAAAACCACCTTTCATCATTACTCGTCTTACTTTTGTAACCGGTAGGTGCTCTACACTCTAACGTTTCAATACGAAACTGCCAAGGTCGTAATAGTAACAACACTTTACTAAATATCTGTCAGCTCGTAGTCTATTCTTCGACCAAATCCCAGTTGCATAAAATCAGAAGTAACACGGTATATCGGGTCTCTACATGTGAGAACACAGTCCGTCGGCTGTATGTAACTTTGCACTATCTGACATTTGACTAACTGTTTGGTAATACAACTATATTTGTAATAATTTGTGAGGAAACAACGTAAATTCACCTACCCTTTTCACTATGCAAAAACGTCTGATTAGAATTATAGCCAATATTTAAACTACTGACAGCTGTAAATCTTATTTTATACACACAAAATCTTCAGTTTACCCTGTATTTACATATTGGAAGCTCGTAAATTTGTATGAAAATATCTCAAATTTGTTTTCTCTACCATTGCACCATCTCCACTAATGTGTTATTACACTACCTTTTGAATTCATGTCAATAATCAGCCCTGTAATTATCCACCACTCATCCCTGCGACTATATTGACCATCCTTGCTGATCATCTCTGTGATTATCCAACAATCATCCCCGCGACTACATGTTAGTCAACCATATGGCTTCCTATCGAATTTGCATGACTATATAATAGATAAGTTAATTCTAGCATCCTCTAACAAAACAATTCAACTGTCTGCATAATTTCAGTATCAAATCATTGCATATCATATGGGAACCTTCTGCATTATTACACAAATAATTTCCTCTACTACCCAATACTAAAACATGTAAGTCATCATTTTAATACTAAAGACTCCAGAACATCAGACACAAAAAGGTATTGTTTTCTGTTTTATTTTCGATCCCCCACAGAATAATCCACCCAGACTAGCAGACGCCACACAGGCCAGTAGACGCCACACAGGCCAGTAGATGCCACACAGGCCAGTAGATGCCACACAGGCTAGTAGATGCCACACAGGCCAGCAGATGCCACTCAGGCTGAAACAACCTACTTTATTACTCACTAAGTACGAACTGAATACCTAATAAGTTACAACGGTCTGACCCTAGATCCTTTTTTTTACTGCTTATCGTACGTTTAGAATTCGATAGAAGGTAGCCAGCAGGTAGTAGCATGCAGGCGCTACGTATTTGACGCAGTTACTTCACATCGTACGTGTAGTATTATACATTGGCTGTACCTACCACCCATTATTTATATTACCCATACATTTTATTTAAATAACAATATTATCATGGTACCCCACGACTTCAGGTTACTTTAACAGATTGCGGAAAAATGAGCTTAATAATTTATTTACTATACAGAGGAAGAAGAACTATGTAGAGGAAATATAACTCGACGCTATCGAGTAGTCTATAACTTTAATAAGCCGCCTTCGTTATTGTACATCATTTACAATTAGTCGGTTTACACCGTCTATGTTTGGTGTCACATTTGAAAAGAATCATAATCCCTGAAGGAGGGCGCTAGGTCTTTCTCCGAAACGTCATTATTTTCATTGTACAACCGAGACATGTTAGTTTATTTTTCCGTCACGTTCCTTCTTATCCATGTTCCAGTGTTGGCGACATTCCATTTCTGTCACAGAATACTACATCCTTACGGTATTGCTGCATAAAACGCAGAACTAGCGCCACAATAAAATTGACAGGTCACCTCTGTTGCGGTCAAGCTATATAAAATTACACAACTGAATACAATTTGCAATTATCGTTAAACAGTTACTTTTTTTCACTAACGTAATATTCAATAACTTTCAACAAAACCCAAATAATAACTTGTTATCGGTAATCAAAATATTATCTCTTAGAAATTGTATGAAAAGCTACACCTATCGCACACCCCATAATTAAACGCACGCCACTCAAAGACAGAAGAAATACCAGATATACACCTACGCCTACGAATGGGGTCATACAAGACTGTATGCTCTGTTCGATTCGACACGAATATAAGTGAAGGAGTATCATAGTTTGCTATCTATTTCATTTTAGTAACTGCAGTAAGCTGATAGTATTTATGATAAGTCTGAATTGGAACCTCACGGTAGGTACTCAGGTACTCAAAGTTTTACATTATAAATAAAAACAAAAACATGTCCTATATGTAGTACCACGAGACACGTATTCCAAAGGAAACAACAATAGTACCAACCATCGAGCAATCACAAAATAACCAGATCATCATTAGGTACTTATCTTTTATTACATACAACGCTTTTGTACATAGCTTGAAACAGTCACCATCTGGTGGTTCCGCGCCTATAGCATTCACCAGCACGGTTAGCCAAAGTACTTAACCCCAAGGGGTAGATAAAATAACTATTAATTTCTGCGCCTAATAACAATTAATCACCATGAAACAAGCTTTAAGAAAATAAAATTATCACATAACTAAAGTGAAGCTTTGCCCATAAAATAAGATACCAATCTCTTTTGCTTTTGCCTATACTTTTCATAAAAGTCAAGAATGGGGTGTCATCAGCTGTTCGTACGAAATCGGCCATTTTTGTTTGTAACAATTATTGATTTTTTAGGTTTGTCGTAGAAGCCGCCATTTAACCTTTTTTTTTACCACACCGCATTTGTGAATAATGTTTATCAAAAAACCATATTTCGGTGTACCCTGGCATAAGCCGGGCCTGATCTCTATAATGATGTTGATTATTTTACCACACATAACCCTTCTAAAACCCTTCGTAATCCTTAACCGTAGAACTATTGTTCAATTATTTTTTGAGATTGCAAGACTCCGTCACCAAGTTGGTGCATGGAAACTCAGTACTTAGTAACTTTCCATCTTAGTTCGTTACACATTATTTGTAAAAACAAATTGAATTTACCTACATCGATTCTCTCACAAGTAAACACGGTTCGACTCACCGAATGGAAAGTTTCAGCGTGTATGCTTTATAGGTTGTAAGTTGTACGTAATTATGGACCAACCACGAACCAGCACTCTTTCTTGTGTTTGCACTAGACTTTTGCCATTTCGTCGTATCTTCCGCCGCTCAGCATTTCGTACACGCAGTTTATTTGGCATGAAAAAAATAAGATCGAGCATTAACATTGTGGACGTGAAGATCTCTATCCCACTTCTGATGTCGGGGAAAGACTGGAGAAGACTCGCCCATGAGCGAGTAATGGCCATCAGAACGTATTTATCGGGATTTCGTAGCAATAAAGGGGTATCTATAGTGTTTTAAGAATGTATTGTCAAATTAAAGCCACATTTACGAGTATACAATTGTAGCCGAAACCCGCGGGTTATTTGCAAAACCCTCCGCCACCCATGGCCAATCTCATCAGGCCGATCCGCGGGAGATGCGCCGGGGCTCTTACTAGTTGCCTCATACGCACAGCTTGACTCCCTACACATTGTTAACAGTACATCCTGCACTCACGTTTCTATTTTCTGGAGCTTTCACGCATCTCTTTAACGCATCAGGATTTACGCTTCTTCGCTCTTGAATGGTTTCTAGTCCGTTTTCTCAATATCCTTGCGGCTGCCGTCGCCGCCATGCTGCTTGTGACGTTGTCATAATAGTTGCAAGCCACCCGTCAGGTGGCGCACCAATCGACATCCAGGCCAAAGAGATGGACTAAGAGACTCATGATCATCTCCGACATATATATACTCTTTTTTCGAAATTAATTGTAATAAAAATTAATTTCATAATTTGAAACCCTGTATGACACCTAATCCACCGCCCTCTGTTTTTTTATGTGTACTACATGAATTTTATTTTTTATTTCCAGTCAATAAAATGGAAGAACTAATTATGACGTGCGGACGACGGATAATTAATTAAATGCTTACGAAGTGATATTATGATTGGTAATTCCTGCTCTCTAAGAAAGCAAACGAATTTTTATCACTGCATTCCTATGGATATTAATCTGTTATAGTATTTATTGTAGTATAAATAATGTATTTACAACTTTTAGATTTTATACGTAAGAAAATAAATGTACATAATTATGATATCAACCTATTTAAAGTTTTTGTTACGTACCAATAAATGTTTGAAAAAGTTTTATGTATTTCATTCAAATCAGTATCCCGTGATACGCGCACCGTATGTCGTACTAGATATCGGTGAGCTGGCAAACCGTTTACTGTTATTCATCATGATCATCATCAACATCAAACAATCCACTGTTGATTTTATTTTGCGCCTACTGCAAAGCGTATAATGGCACCCTCCGGACTATCGAGGAGGCAGAGAACACTCATGTGTACCAACACGGCCAGCGACTGGTTATGCTAAACTCGAAAGAGACCTAGGTGCATTGGCGTAGGAAGAGGGGGGGCCGGGTGGGCCGTGCCCACCCCAGGATGTACCGTATTAATCAGGCTGATCATGTTCACTGACTGTACATTATGAATCGACTTAGCTTCATCGGCAACCTCAGGGGCCAGGCCCCCCCTGGAAAATAGCCCTAGATACGCCAATGCCTAGGTGCCTACCAGCTACACTCTGCCGTGGGAGAACCCATAGCCAGTAAGGTTTTTCAGGTTTCATCGAATGCACACCATAGGAATGGGGTGCGCACACGTTCTGATGCAGAGTGAGGTCCCTTTATAGACAGGAAGTGCCACATCGGAGCAGTTCCGAATCGATTACGTAGATGAAGTTCTTGTTGTCACAATTTTGAAAGTAGGTAATTTGTTTCTTTTGTGTTATCTACGTATTGTAAATGTGAAGTAGTGATTCATTCATTCATTCAATATCACCAAAACGGTGCGTCGCGCGTCGTAGAGGAAAGTGTTCCTTTAGAGTATTAGAGGAGAGTATTTTATAAGCTTTCTTACTGTAGAAGAACACTTATTTACGACGCACCGTTTTGGAGATATTAGTGAGTGACCCAAAAAAACGTCGCGTTTTATTGACATTGCTGAGCCCGCGGCAACACTCCGAGGTCGAAAACTTGGATATTTCATGAAGACCGTGTACCTATAAATTATCTGAAAATCTCTCATACCCGATGCTTCTTTCAAACCATTGGGCTATTATAGCCCAAGGGCCTTCAAATTACCGAACACACTATATTTGCATTTTGTGGTACCGAGTACTATCCGGAAACCAAGTGTTTCCATTGAACTATGACATGGGATTATTCAAGAGGTGTATTAGAGGTCTCCTTAGGGGCGGGCAACGCATTGGTAGCGCCCCTTATGTTGCTGATGTTATTAGGCGGCGGTGACCACTTTCCACCAGGTGGCTTGTTTGTTTGTCTGCCGTAAAACAATACAAAAAATGTTTATATAAATTACTCTACTCAGCCTTTATAAAAATATAACTACTTATATTTCTTAACATATATTATGGTGGTGTGCAAAATAAATAACTTTAAGACTCAAGATTTATCGCCGGACGTGTCCGTGGACATCGTGAGTGTTGTGTGCCGTGCAGTTCCGAATCAACAACAAATTCAAAATTCTATGTGAGGGTAGGATTCTACCAGCACATCACCGCAGGTGGGTGTAACCCTACCGAAACGTCGGGAAAACAAATCGAAAAGGTACGTCGCGTGCAAGTCCCGTCTAATATAATAATTACTAGTTATCTTATGTTGTTTCCTTTCAAAATAAATGCCGTCAAGGTACCCTTAACTGTTCAATCAGTGTCCAGGCCTCAGCGGAAGACCTTGGTCAACCTCGCTTCGTCAGCAATATTTGGATGCACACCCAACGAGCGGCGAGCTCCTTGCGGTGCTGAAGTTCTAGCAAAGTGCGAAATGGTTACCCATCCAGTTCTCGGACATTGGGGGCATTGCTTAACCTCGGTTACCGCCGCGGTTTCGCAGCCACAGGACCAGTGTCGCTCTTCCTTTCAAAACACTTTAGGTACAATTAGTTATTGTTAATACAGTTTCTAGGCCAAGAGTCGTCACGAAGGCACCTTAGATTACCGCGACTGGAATAGTGACGTGACTAGATAATGTTAACGATAATTTCACTATCGATAGTTGATCGTCATGAGTCACGTTTCGGAAGCCATTTGAGTGGGATGAATCACCAATCTTACTTAGAATGTCGACGTTGAAAATGCTATCAATATCATAATCATCGTCGTCATTATAATCTTGGCGTTATGTTCCGGTAACGCTCACGCGCGCTACGCAATGGCCTGGGGTCCGTAGTTTTAGGTTAAAAAAAATCAGAACTGCTTTTATTCTAGGTAAATTCAAGGTACTTGTTCTGCTTTGATATTGTTCAGAAGAATATTCATAGGTATAATAGGACAACTAAATGTTTTCTACATACTTTCATTTTTTTATCTTGGCTTGCCATGGTTGTCGATGTTTCTGTAATACTAGTAGGTACCTTCTGAAAATCTATGATTTTGTGGGTTAGGAAGGTATATAATTTCATCATCATAATATATTTAAGCGTATGACCCTTGTCGGTGGAGCAATCGCCACTCTTCTCTCCTCTCTACCAACCTCTTCATCTCTATAATATAACAGGTATACTCGTATAAAATAACATAATACTAATATGCTTGGATAAATTCACAGAGCGCCATCTAGCCCCAAAGTAAGCGAAGCTTGTGTTGTGTGGGTGGGTACTAAGTAAACTATCGATACTTAGGTATTTATCAGTTCTATTGAACATCACTACAAGTAACCTTCACGGTTGCAGATATGGTGTGTTGACTTAGAGATATTTTGTTGGAAATATTTAAACAAAAATAATAGAGAGCGACTGTAGTATTTTACGGACGTTTATGAATTAGGTAATTACTTAGGGTTTTTGTTCACAGTATATCGTGAAGAAGTTAATTTAATACTTATTACTGACACTTGTCATGTTGCGTTGCGTTCGCTTTTTGAGGAAAGGGAAGAGCCGCAATACGTTTGCTACTCCTAGGTGTTAATAAATAATCATAATAATCTTGGCGTTATTGTCCCGGTTGTGTTCTCGCGCACGAGGGCCCGGAGTCCGCTTTGACCATGATTCAGAACTTGGCAGATCAGGTAATTACAGTGGAGCGACTGCCATCTGACCTCCGTGACTCTGCTATAAGGGGAACTTGACGAGATTGGATCATAGTATGCCTAAATGTGCAGGTTTCATCACGATGTTTTCCCTCACTGTAAGAGCGGTATGGTTGTATAAGATTGGTATGGTATAGTAACTCTATCTATACCGGATATAACGTTACCCACATGGAAAATTGTTTTTTTGTCCATGGTCACCCACATAGCGTAACGAGTGGTGACTCATTTTCGTTAATTGGAAAAGTTTTATTCTTCGAAGAATTTTCTAGTCGACTAGAGTTTACTTAGGATTGAATAAAACAACAGCTTACACTTACATTTTAATTAAACATAAGAACTTCAAAAATATTTGTTCCCCATGGGAAAGTTTCATCCTATCTTAAGACTAGCCCACCGCCCAACACTGCTCTAGGTCTACTGCCCGACAGTGGTCAAGACCCACTGCCCAACTGGAGCATATCTATGCAATGCTAAAACTCAGTCATCTCCACCGCCACAGCAGTCATCATCGACTTCAAAACCGCACATTTTGGCCAGGAACACACATAACGTGACACAGAGGAGACATCTCAGGATCTTCCCGCAGGAGCCACAGCCACATCTGCAGCAGCAACACATTTTCCAAGACCCCCAAAATGGGTTTCACTAAGTATTAAGTTGAGGAAATACTTGGTCACTTTGGTACTTGTTAGTATTAATTATGCACTATTGTTCTGCAAAGATTTCTACAATGCAATAGACATTTTCTCTCTCCTATCACCTGCAGTCGTTGAGGAGGATATTACAACTGAACGAGAAACTTGTGACTTATTGTATTTACCTCGAATAGTAATGACTAACCTACTTACGGTACCTCCATTTGTGTTGGAGCTAGTTGGAGATAGGATTTGCGGTTGTATTCTAACATAGATTGTATCGCTAACGATTGTGGTTACGTTTGATGTCGTCAATGCATTGTTTGGTTGTTCGTCGTGTAGATTTTAGATGTTTGTTAATGTTATTATTGAGTTGATGGTTGAGTCAGTCAGTAGGTGATACTTTTAACTACTGTCGAAAAAAGAGGTCGTTTTTAAGTCTAACGTGTGTCTGTGTACATGGGCATATCCAGCATATAGCTGTACGAACCGTAAGTGAACAAAAAAGTAGCATTGCATCTAACTCGCTTCTTGAGAGCCAAATATCATAAATAACGAGCTGTCTACCCTCGCTCATTCATTGGTTTCTGATATATTAATTATGGTCGCCAAAAAAATATACATACAAATATATCATGGATAACAAATAGAAATATAGTGCTCTTTTACTCGTTATAAAACGTACTAGGCGAACGACTTGTACGTTAAATATTGTATGATGAGACCATGTTATTTTGTTGCACTGTAAAAAATTATGTCAAAAGAGATAAATATTAATTAATCAAAAGCACTGTTGATTATATACGTACCTATTGTTCATTGGGAAGATTAGCAAAAAGTTTATATATTTTTCCAAAGTTAATTTGAGCTAAATTAAATTGCGTTAAAAATACTAACTTTGCTCTCTATTGAGATTTCGTTTAGGTAGTATGCGATTTCGTTTGTTGACATGTTTCATTATACTCCGCTCTACAATGCTGGGGGCTAATGTGTAAGCCCGTATTTATAAACTGTGAATCTGTCCGAGGGCGGAAGAATTATTCAGATCAACGTTTAAATTATTCACATTCTATCTGAATCTATGTCCTGCCGAATGTCTGGCCACCGGATATCCGGATATTTGGTACCTATCCGGTATCCGGCCGAACAACTATCCGTTTCATCCCTTGTTTAAGTGCATATAATACCTATAATAAGTATGAAATGTAACCAGAATAATACCTCCGGTGATTTATCTCTATGCAAACACTAACCCGTAATCGTTATCACATATATTGTTTGATGTCCGTCAACAGCTGTTATCTGAGTAAATAGCGATAGGAAAATAGGAAATTTTGGGCTTTATCTTGGGTAAAACAGGTAATTTTTCACCTGAGAAATAACTGGTACTTTGCAGTGTTTAATTTACAAACTATAGAACCCGGCGCGCCTTCGTATTACCTCTACCCTACCCTACCTACACCCGCTCTACACCTGTCCTACATCTACTCTACACCTACTTTACCCCTACCTACCCTTTTTTTCTTGCTTATAAACCTTCCTCTTAAATCACTCCAATCTATTGTTGAAAACCGCAATAAATTCCTTTGCACAGTTTAAAAGATCTAAACGTTTTTCTAAAAGTTCATACTTTTGTTAGTCTGATTGTAACTCGATTGTGGACTAAAACGGTAGTCTCTTGATAAATTGTAGAGAGATATTACCGATTTAACTGTGCACCTAGCGCTCTGACGTCATTCCGACGACATTGTAGGAAAAACGAAATTAATTTCGCATATATATTTTAACTTCATATGTCCTAAAGTTTTTATCGTAATAACAAATAAAAATACTATATTTAAAAACGAGATGTATGCAGGTCGCATTTACTGGGGCGCATGTACGAGGTGCACAGTAAAACGGACGGGTTGTAAGTAGGTATAGAGTTCTGTGAATTGTAGCCTACAATCGTTTTAGGACAGATTCGGCTTAGGACAGATTCACTTTATACAGAAATACAATCTAGAAGGCAACACTTATAACATTTAACTAAGAATTAATTTCGACTGCATACATCTCTTTACGCTTACAGTCTAAAGTAGTAGTACTAAAATAGTTCGGTTCAAACGCCACAGATGACGCTGGCACGGGAAAGGGCTACACACCTTCAGTTTTAACTGATCTTGACTGCACAGTCGAACTGTTCAGATAAAACGTATGTGTGTAGGCAAAACGGAGAACTGTACTGTTGAACTGAACGGAGTATATCATCATCATCATCATATCAGCCAGAAAACGCGCATTCAGCTGATACCTGCGACCTTAGGAGGTCATCGGTCCACCTTGTGGGAGGCCTATCCATGCTGCGTCTTCCGGTACGTGGTCGCCACTCTAGAATTTTACTGCCCCATCGGCCATCTGTTGATCAAGCTATGTGCCCTGCCCACTGCCACTTCAGTCTGGCAATCCTTAGAGCTATGTCGTTTGACCTTTGTTCGCTTGCGGATCTCCTTATTTCTGATTCGATTGCGCAACGAGACTCCGAGCATAGCCCTTTCCATTGTCCTTTGGGTAACGGTTGGGTAACGGAATATATAATTTAATCGAAATTTCATTGAATAAAATTGCACAGTCAAAATGTGCCGTTAAAACTGCGCAATTGCTGTGCAACCTTCTTATCTTACGTTATTTTTTTTACGTCGTAATCGTTATAGGCTCTTCGCCACATGAAGAACTGGAAAGCTATCGGACCTGATGGAGTCCCTATTTAGGTGTGAAAATCAATGGACTCTCGTGGGGTGAGCATCCTTACCAACCTAACTGCATCTTGCTCACCGGGAAGATGGAACTATTTGGAGGCTGAGTATCATTACTCCAGTCAGACAAGGGCTTGGTGCTGAAGTGGACCAACCACCGCGGTATAAAGGTGATCTATTGGACTCTTAGCTCGTGGATTCTCGGATCCGATGGGTGTGTACAATCTTGGAGTGTCAGTATCGTTTACCATTAAAAGTGGTAACAAACCGAAACCTGAAAATTCTTAAAATCACTCTGTAATGAGCTCTCTAACTATTATTATGTTCCTATTCAAAACACTTTATAATACAATTAGTTATCTCTGTTCTACTGTTTCTAGACTAAGATAGACGTCACAGATGCATTTTAGATTATCGTGACCGGAACAGTGACGTTAATGTTGTCGACAGTAGACCGTCATGAGTAATATTTCGGAAGCCCTTGTGGTCTGAATCACCAAACTCAACAAACTCACCTTAAGAGCACATACAGTATTCAACTATTGTACATAACTCCGAAAAGAGTCAGTACATGGAAACAACATGGCATGGTACGTGGTACATGGCGGCAGTGGGATTCGAACCCGGCACCTCTCGCTTGCGAGTCGGATACCGTTACTACCGGGCCACCGACACTTGGCCACGAGCACGGTCAAATAAGATCCCATATGTTTTATGTGGACACACTTATGCTATACACTCGGTTGCTACGTTGCCAGTGCCACGGCCGAGACTCGGCACTGACCCGGCTCGGTGGAGTGTGAATCTACTACTGACCTTTACTTTTTTGTCTCCTGTCTTGTGTCTTATTATCAGGAGGGCGGTAGTGCCCCCCGCCAAGTGTCACCCTTTTCTTCGAAATTAATTTAAGTAACATACCTTTTCGCCAAACGGGAGTCACGCGGTAAACATATGATATATGATAATTATCGTTTTTCTTGGCTTTTTATGGGTGTCGATGGTTCTGTAATTGATACTCTACTGTAGTCTTTCAATAGTTGGTATTAATTATCTACGATAGTAGGTATTGGTTTGCCCTAATCTATCAATACTCAACTGTTCTATAAACTTTAATACAAGTAACCTTCACAGTTGCTGATATTATGGTGTATTATTAACTTAGGGCGTTGCGTTGAGCTCGCGTGTTCTAATTAATTGCGGGCTTAGTACCGTTATGCCTGATAGGCCGTGGATGGATTCGCAGGTCGCCTCGCGAAGGTGAAACGCAGGTAACATCGCGGGCGCCTGTAGCATTTTCAGTACAATTTTTATGAATTTCGTTATTTTAAACCATCAGGGTTTATATTAATGAGCCCAATATACCTATTGTACGTATCGCGAAGAAGTTCCTTTGTCTTTGCTTTTTAAATTAGGTACTTCCCTATTATTTCTTAATTGCGGTATCCACGATCCTAAATTACGTTGAAGAGAATTCAACGTGATTTTGGCTTAATGCTTTGAATAGTGACGAAGGCAGGCTACTTTAGTCGAAGTCACGGAAATAGAAATACAAATTTTTCATTTGTTAATTAATTTACATGTCAGTATAGTAATAGTTGTACATACTATATAGTTTAATAATATTATTTACCTGTCTGTCCTGTGTTTTATTTTAAAATATGCCATTAGTTGGAACTCCAGTTAGGTATGTAAGTACAAGTAAAACAGTCGGAAGTTAGGTACAGGTAAAAGTATGGTTACTTACGCCCATATGACTAATAAGGAAGGTAAGGTAGATCTAAGTAACCTAACCGACAAATGTCTGAAAACTCCTGGACCTTCTCAAACTACTAAACCGAATATTTAGACTGATAACAAAGCTAAGAAACATCCAGATTAAACTGGTTTTCAAATGAAGAAACAGCATCGAAATCGGTCCATCCATTCGAGGCCTGCGATGCCGCAGACGAGTTTTTATAACACTTCCCTTGGTCATATGCAAAACATCGTCACCTGCAAAAATTATCCACTTCAGTTGAACCTTGGTTACGGTTGAATAAAACAACGACTTTACACTTAAAATTTAATTACATATAGTCATAAATATATTTTCCCCAATGAGTAAGTTTCCGTTTAACTTAACACTAGATAGCCAACACTGCTCTAGGTCCATTGCTCGGACAATCCTCAGTCGTCCCCACCGCCACAGCAGTCATCGTCGACTTCACAACCGCACATTTTCGCCAAGAAAACACACAGCGTAACACACAGAAGACATCTCAGGATCTTCCCGCAGGAGCCACAATCGCAGCTGCACGAGCAACACATTTTCCAAGTCCAGAAACAAGTTTTACAAAGTATTAGTCGAGTATCACTTAGGCAAGTTCTTGCAAGATTTCTACAACGAAATAAACGTTTATTCGCCAATAAACTGTAGTCGTTGAGGAAAATATTACAACTGAACCAGATACGTGTGCTTATTGTATTTACCTTGAATGGTAATGACTAAGTTAGCAGAGATACGATTCACGGCTATATTCTGTTAATAGTGTTGCCTAAAACGGTTATGGTTGCGATGTCGTTTAGGTACATTTCGTTCAACCTTTAACAGTTATGTTTATATTAATAAACATTTTATTTTTAAGTTTAGTATTAGTTGGCTGCATGAAATCACTGCCACCATCATACAGATTGGAGTGTTTGTTCGACTTCCGTCGAGTATAGTCGCTGCGCAGACGCTCTTGCGCTAGTTTCGTGCTCGCGTAAAGCGCTGACGCTGCAGCCTACTCCGCGTCGTCTACTCGGCTACGGCCGCGATGACCCAGTTATTGTGCGTGAATCACAAACGTTCGGTGTAATGTTGTGTAATTCAAATCATTATTAAGGCGAAGTTACATCAATTTAGTGATCAATTATGGCTGGCAAAAGTCCAATAGAACTTAAAACAGAAAATGAATTTCTGTTATACAACCATTACTCCGAAGAAAAAAGTAATCGTGAGAAATTCGAAAGTTTGGTACGCGACCTTAGCAAGTAAGTAGAAACTCTGCAACTAGAATTAAAGAAGACTCAGGAGCAAAACATTCTACTCCAGGAACAGATATCCTTAACCACTGTAAGTACTGATACTGGCAAACACCAAAAGCAGTATGAGACAGATGAAGAGGAATTGGCCAAAGAAACTGAGTGGGTACGGAAAATTAGTCGTAAGAAAAGGAAACTGAACACAACACACTCCCCTCCACCACAAGAAGGATCCAATTCCGACGGAACCACTAAAGAAAAGAAAGTGAAAAAAGTTCCACTTCCTCCGCCCATAGTTGTCGAAAATATCATGAACTACCAGAAATTCTATGATCTCCTTTCGGCAAGTATAAACAAAGACACGTTTATCATAAAAATGTTGAATGGCGACACCGCAAAGATAAATGCAAATAATGAAAACTCGTACAGAGCAATTACCGAACTGTTGCTTGCGAACAAGTGCCTGTGGCACTCCTACGAGAATAAACAGGACCGACCGATAAGGGTAATGGCCAAAAACCTCCATTCGTCGTGTACTCCAGAAAGAATCGTGGAAGACCTTAATAACAAGGAATATAAAATTAACGAAGCGGTCAACAAACTCAGCTGGAGAAATAAGCAACCGCTTAACATGTTTATGCTTTCGTTCCAAAAAGATGAAGACATAAATAATATTTATAACATAAGGTCTATACTAGGCTGCAAAGTTGATATTCAACCACTAAAAACATCCAAGCTCATACCGCAATGTAAACGGTGTCAAGCCTATGGTCATACCCAAAAATACTGTTCAAAAGAACCAAGGTGTGTTAAGTGTACAGGAAAGCATTTAACTAAAGACTGTAATAAACCAGCAGATGACAAGCCAAAGTGCGTTCATTGTGGCGAACCTCACCCGGCAAGTTACAGAGGGTGTATTGTAGCTAAAGAACTACAGTTTTTAAAAAACAAAACTCTAAAGAAAAATGTAACAACTACATCCGGTCCAGCATTCAATACCAATAAAAGCAAGAAGACAATGGACCAAAATCATATGGGCAAGCAGGTCACCAAAAGCCTGTCATTTGCACAAGTTACAAAGGGAGCCCAACCGTCTCAACAGTCTAGCTCCAATCCATCATCTGCTAGCTCCAATACAGATTCAAAGATTAATAGAATTTTAGATCTTTTAACCTCATTTGATAAAAGGTTAAAGAAACTTGAAAACAGCACTAAAATTGCTACATCCAAACAAGGGAAATGACTATGGGACTCAAAATTATGGCATGGAATGCGAATGGGCTCGCAAAACATCTAAATGAGTTACAAGTGGTTCTAAGCACAACCAGAGAGTCGTTTATAAAAATCAAAGACTATAAAGTCTATCATGCTTTACACCCTGATAACACTGCAAGGGGAGGAAGCACTGTCATAATAAAAGAAAATATTTACCATTACGAAGAGCATAAATGTGAGGAACAGGCTATACAAACAGTGGCTGTTTGTGTAAGAACTAAACGTTACCCTGTTACCATTTCCGCCATATACTGTCCACCAAAGTATTTCCTAAAACGCGAACAGTATAAAAACCTTCTATACAATCTAGGTAACAGATTCATACTTGGAGGTGATTTTAATGCTAAACACATCCACTGGGGATCAAGATTAACTACAACTAAAGGGAAAGAGCTTCTTTATGCTACTAGATATATGAATTGTGGCGTAATATCAACCGCAAAACCGACGTATTGGCCCACTGATCGTAATAAAGTCCCAGACCTCATTGAATTTTTATATGTAAAAATATACCAACTAGTTTTCTTCACATTGAGGAAGGATATGAAATGAGCTCAGATCACTCGCCAATAATTTTGACTCTTAGTGAGAGCATAATACTAAAAGAGAGCAATGTTACCCTGTCAAACAAGAAAACCGACTGGGAAAGCTTTAAACATGATCTAGACTCTATTACTGAACTTAATGTTTCTTTAAAAAGTCCACAAGAGCTAGATACAGATCTAAGTAAATTCATTACAAATATACAGCAATGTGCCTGGAAAAATACACCAACAGTGAAGAAGAGATCAAAAGGTAACTGCTATCCAGCCGAAATTCTAAACCTCCTTAAAGAAAAGAGAAAGCAAAGACGCAAATGGCAACAAAGTAGATATCCCGTGGACAAAACGCGGCTAAACTACTTAACAAAAAAACTAAGGGAAGAAATTCAGAACTTTCGTGATGAATCTACGAATATCTACCTAAGAAAGTTAACAAGTGATCGCACAACTGATTACTCCTTGTGGAAAACTATAAAGCACATAAAGACGCCAACCTTACACATACCTCCCATTAAAGAAACTAATGGGGGGTGGGCCATAAATAATAAACAAAAAGCTATTAGATTTGCTAATCACCTGGAACAAATATTCCAACCTAACATGCATAACTCTGAGAACACAGAACTGGAGGAAGCATCTTGTAATGATAGATTAGAAATAAAACTCGTTACCCCTAAAGAGGTTCAGAATGAGATAAAACGCTTAAAGAAAAATAAAGCTCCTGGCTTTGATCTAATTACGGGCGAAATTCTCCAAAATCTTCCACGTAAAGCCATCGTAAAACTTACCACCCTTATCAATGCTTCGTTTAGACTAAAATACGTGCCTGATATGTGGAAAGTTGCAGAAATCATTATGATACCGAAACCTGGAAAACCACCTCAGGAAATAACATCCTATAGACCAATTTCTCTATTGCCAGTTATGTCAAAGTTGTTCGAAAAGCTCCTATTAAGACGACTGAGCCCCATAATAGAAGAAAGAAAGCTTATCCCTGATTATCAGTTTGGATTTAGGGAGAAGCATTCAACAATCGATCAAGTGCACAGAATAACTAGTTTAATAGAAAAAACATTAGAAGAAAATAAAGTCTGTTCTACTGTTTTCCTAGACGTGGCACAAGCATTTGATAAGGTTTGGCATGAAGGTCTTATGCACAAAATAAGACATAAACTTCCGAAGCAGTTTGCAGATATTCTGGAATCTTATCTTACGCAGAGAATGTTTCGAGTTAGACAGGATGAGGAATATTCAGAACTTAAGTACATAAAAGCTGGAGTACCACAAGGAAGCGTCCTAGGTCCGATGTTGTATTTATTATACACTTGTGATATCCCAGAACTAAAAAATAACATCATTGCAACCTTTGCGGATGATACGGCTATCATGGCTACAGGGTCCACTCAAGAAGAAGCAGTAACGAAACTGCAAACAGCTATCAACACTATATTTGATTGGACAGTGAAGTGGCGAATCAAACTGAATGAGTCAAAATCGATTCATGTCGATTTTACTAACAAAAGACCGTCTTATCATCCGGTATTTATAAACAATCAAGCAATACCGCACAAAAACACAGCTAAATATTTAGGCATGACCTTAGACGCAAAGCTTCGCTGGAAAGCTCATGTCAAAAAGAAACGCGACGAATTAGAACTTCGCTATAAAAAGATGTACTGGCTACTTGGAAAGCATTCTTCTTTATCAGTACACAACAAACTACTTTTGTACAAACAAGTCCTAATGCCAGTATGGACTTATGGTATTCAGCTATGGGGCTGTACCAAACAAAGCAACACACAGATGATACAACGCTTTCAAAACAAAGTACTGAGGGACATTGTAAATGCGCCCTGGTACATTAGAAACAATGATCTTCACCGGGACCTCAATGTGGATCTTGTTGCAACTATAATTAAAAAACACGCCGAAGCCCATGAAAGAAGGCTTCATCATCATGTGAATGTCGAGGCTATCCAGCTCCTTGACAACACGAACATAGTGCGAAGACTAAAAAGGACAAAACCTTTTGAGTTAGTGTAGTGAATATTAGTGATAAGTAGTGCGATGAGTACTTACTGCAAAGAACACAATAACAATGTGTCTTCCCCTTAATAGAGACAATAAGAAAAGGTGTTAATGGACACATTCTTATATTATTCTAACCTAGCAAATTATGTTAAATTTAAATTACTTATTAGTCTTTAGGCTAGATTGTAATTGCAATGCTCTACCTACTTGTCAAATAGGTAGAAAGAACATCTTAATAAAAAAAAAAAAAAATCATACAGATTAAAAAAAGATTACCAAAATTGTAGGAGCGCCATCTATTGATGCTTTTTGAAACCTACTATCAATACCTACTGGAAAACTTCTCATTATGTAGTGTATCTTTAAAAAGAGTATAAAGTAGAGAATATTTTTAAATTAAAATGTTAATACAACAGCTTTTAATTATTTTTTAAATTAATAAATATTTGTGGACAAATTCACACAGCGCCATCTAGCCCCAAACTAAGCGAAGCTTGTGCTATGGGTGCTAGATAACTGATAAACTACTTAAATACTTTTAAATACATACTTATTATACATAGAACACCCAGACCCGTAACAGAAATTAAAATTCATCGTTTCAATTTCTGCCCGGCCGGGAATTAAACCCGGGACCTCTTGCGTGGCAGACCACTAAACCACTTAGGTCGTCGATTCTTTAAATTCAATGTGAGTGATACCTACATAGTTTTAAAAGAAACAGTGATTTTACCTTAAACAAAAAGTCATCAAAAATATTATTTTTTATAATTATAAGTAAGTAGTACAAAATATGGAACCTTACAAAATAAATTTTTGTTTATTAAATAAAAATATCTTGGAGGGCAAGGGTAAGTTTTTGATGCCTAAGAGACAGCTAGCTAATATGCCTTTATTTCATCCAATTAAATCTGCTTAACAATGCATCCAATACCATTGTCGGAAAAGAAGATTTTATCTAAAAGTGGTTAGCACTTATGCGCTTGAACTGTACATCGTCGTTAATAAATTGTTTATTGATGTTATTTTAATACCGAAAATGTCGCGTCACTTTATATGAATTAAGATTAGGTATGTACCTTACGTACTTTAGTACTAAATAGGTGTCATATGTGTGTTGTGTCATGCCAAGGTAAATTTGAATTCATTGAGTGGTTTCGGAGTATTGACTTCAGTACCGTGACCCCATATGGGACTACCTTCAACACGAAATATCTCGGAAACTATAGGAAACTACTGAAACACACCTGATTTTAAACTTAACTACGATCCCGGCTCATTTTCGGCATGCAAAAATTATTTTTATAATAACGCTTATTTTCCCTATTTTTGAACCGTTCGACTCGAGGCGAGCGGTTCGAAAATAGAGCCGATATCAAAAGAATTGTGATCCATTTCACGTCTGTGGAAGTTAATACAAAATTTACTTGGCTTTTTATAAATTTTATGGATCGGAAGGCTTACTTCGGCCTTAAAGGCCCTCACATCTAGTCAATTTAAAAAATAACATAAACTGTTCATATTCCCTTCGTTTGCTGCTAATACACAGTTGAAATCTGAATAGAAGGCTACGATCAAAAGCCTTACAAAGTTCGGACCGCGGGAAATGTCTCCCGCCTGTCCCTCGTCCCGAAGCGTACTTGTAAACGCGCATGACAGTTTCATCCGCGATCGGAACCGACGGACTGATAGTTTTATCGTCGAGTCAGAACGCAGTCCCAGATGCTCAGTCCGAACTTTACTTGAAAGGCCGCTAAGACCTCTTGTAAATAATCACGTTACACGCGCCAGTCCAAAGCATTTTTGAAGCCGAAAATCAAAATTGAAAACCGTTAAAATCGAGGCGAGCGATTGCCACCGTAAACGGAACGCAGTCAAGTTACGAAGTCTGCGATCTTTACGTGTAGAGGCCGCTAGTAACGAAAGTGCAACCAGAATAATACCTCCGTTGTTAATCTCTAAACACTGAGCCTTTATCGTTATCAGCTTATATTTGTGACAACGTATGTTATCTTCGTAAATAGCGATACTAAAATAAGGGAATTGAGCGCTATTTATCGACAGGAGTAATAACTAATAACTGGTAATTTGGTACAAAGATTATTGCTATGCGGTCTACCTGCCAGTGATAAAGAAATTGATTAGATAGGTACTAGAGGCAATTCCGAGTACCTAATTACACAAGCAGGTGTTCTAGTTATCATGACTCAATTCAATTTCTTGTAAGAAGAGGCGTGTCATAATTATTTCATTTTATTTTTAAGTCAAACAGGAGCCATAGCCTGCTTGATGGTAGCATAGAGCATTATCCAAGTGATCCAAGGATAGTAAGCGGTCATTGTATGTTGTGGACATTTCTGATGTCTGGGGTATAACTCTCTCGAAGCTTTCTGGATCCTTGTCGCTGCGTCTTGAAAATCTCTATCGGTGCCAGCATAGTCATATTCCACGAGAAATGTAGAGCGACAGCGAAGGTAAGTGTGTGGCACCCACTCCAATAAATAAATAATACCTAAGTTGTATCACAAAATTACGAATGGCCGCCCCAAGCAGAAGGTCCACTGGAAACAATGCGCCATTTCCGTCACGCACACTGACATTACGTTTACAGGCATTCTCAAGCAGTTTCAAGCAGTGCTCGGTCGCGATTGTTAACGCGAGAAGTTGTTGTAGTGTCGACTTAAATTGAAAATTATTTAATTAAACGATATTGTTATTGTTAAAATAAAAGTACTTGTACGTAACTAAGATTACTGAATATTATACAAGCAACGCACGCAGAGTCCAAGAACTGATGGGTGACCATTTCAGACGTTGAGGCTAGTTGAACTTCAGCACCGCTACGAGTTCTAATGCCGATGGTGAAGTGAGGTTGACCAAGGTCTTCCGCTAGAGACCCTAGGACTAGTTGAACAGTTTCAGGCACCACGTGACAGTTTTTAACAGAATAAGAAACCGTAATGGCCACATTAATCTAATACAAAAAAAACGCTGACCACATTCCTTCTCCATCATCAGATCAGCTGACTTATAACATAATATTGTATTTTCATCAATTTACATGTGTATGCAATTTATAATTCAATTAATTAATGGGAAGTGGGTCAAATCCCAGGTTAGGGAAAGATTATTATCAGGGTCTTATGATATAATCAGGTGGCGATGAATTTAAAAAAAGTAAGTATGTTTATTCTACTGTTGTAGATTATTATTACGCCTACTAAAGGCAAAATATCTGAAGCTAGTATGGAAAATCTGATATAATTGAATACAATCTGAACAGCTTAAGAAGCAATTATTATCACATTATGGCAAGGATATTGGTCCTTTGCAAGGAACACGTTATTGTGAACGATCTTTAAAATTCTATTCGATCTTTTAAATACTCTTTTCAAAATTCAGAATAAGTACAGTAGCAACCCTAGTGAGTCGGCAAGTTTTGGTAATAATTTTCGAAGACGACGGGAGTGAACCTTCTGTTAGTTTTCTATTTTGTGGGTGTATGTAAAATAGCTTTTTCTTACTTTGTGTGGTTAGAAGGCAGTTAGTTAAATTTTTTTATTAACTAAAGCTTTCTTTTACTTCAAAATTTTCAGTGGTAATTAGGGCAACTTCAATATTTGCCTCACAGTGAGGTAATATACGTAACAAACTGTACGTGCATATAATCTTTAGGATTTCCCTCGATGTCTCTGAAATTTCGTGATCACATCCTGAGAGACCACCTCAAGATTGGGTATACATACCCTTTCAAGCATCATTTTACTCCGAGCCCTAGATACTCCTAAGAAGTTCCTGTCGACCAATTGCAGTACTATTCCCCAACTCCTAATAGGAGTTGTAGTAGGAGTAAACAGAAGCGAAGATCTGAGTTAGACATGATAACGTAACAACCTCACCATACGTACCTACAATTAACAAGGATTGGTTTTCAAGGAGGTTTCCATCACCAGATCCTGACTTCATGAATATGGGACTACCTCAGGAGTAGGTAAGAAATTTTAAAATCAGTCCATAATTGACGGAGAAATCGATAGACATACACAAAAAATAATAATTATGATGATCATACAGTCGAACGTAGAACCTCCTGCTTTCTCCTGTTTGAACTGATTAAAAATTAATCGTCCATTCGAAGGTGTGAGAATAGACCCACTGCCGGCGAAGCGACAAAACGTTTTATGTCATACGGTTCGCAAACAGGTAAGCGGGCCACCTGATGGCAAGTGGTCACCGCTGCCTACAGACATTAGCGAATATATCGCCAACGCGTTGCCCACCTCTTTAACCACGTTGCTCTGGCTGCGAAAATGCCAATTTCCCGGAGCACTGGAAACCTTACTCACCGGCAGGAACACAATGCTCTTAAAATAGGTAGTGTTTGGCTGCAGTATTCTGTAAGGTGGACGTACTTCCCTATTCGAGCAGCTCCAAGTCGAACTGGATACCCTGTTATATCCTATCTCTCTTGTGACCATAAGCATCTATCCAAGAATTATAATATTTTATAATAAAGTCGTAGAGAACGGCGCCGTTTGACCATTTTCCTGTCCCCGAGTTATGCGCATTAGTTGAATACTAACCGTTGCTCGGTTCAGGCCAAACAGAAAAAACGTAGGACCAAGACACGTCTGTTTCTATGTTTTAAAAAGTCGCGTCGGCACCCTGTCTGCCCTGTCTTTTCTGTCTGGCCTGCGCCTTACTGTGAGGGAAAACATCGTGATGAAACCGGCTCATTCAGGCCTAACAATGATGACCAAACTTACATTATATTCTTGGAACGAAGACCTTTCTACAAGTGGCAGAACAATTATAGAGGCCAAGTCCCAACTTTGAACCTTCGACTTAGCGCTTCAATCGTGGTAAATCTCACAGATAATGGTTGTTCGGCGGTTCAACGTTTCATGATGGCCACTGACCTTCATGCCGATGATCAAGTGGCATGATCAAGTCAAACTGACCGTGTGAAGGACATGCCACTTAATGGAAAATTTACCACAAAGCACATATGAACATTCCCTAACATGTCCCTAGCAGTTGCCAAGGAGCCATCACCAAGCTTGGCCAGCGCGTCGGAGGTCAAGATAACGATCAAAACAATCTCATTAATAATAGTAAAAGAATCTTGTCACTATAGTTACAAGTCGCTTGCGATGGACAATAGTTGCTCCTGCTGGACCCAGGGTAATAATTTTACTGTGCCATGATACAACTAGTGTTGCAAGGTGGACGTGTCGGCTACTGCTTTTAGAAAGGATTGAGTGACTCGATCAATTTACTCAAGTACGAAGATCTACCGGAATTCAGTTTTTCGTCATCACCAACGCAGCAAAACCGTCTTTCAGGGCCTTCTACACTGTTTGGCTCTGTATCTTCTGCAATTCTAAGCGTAGTACAATCATTACAACAACATCAAATATATTGTGATAAGTACAATTTATTCCCAAAGGTCGACATGCCTCTATATTTTAGAAATTGCTAGTTATTGCAATATTTATTTCGAAGCACCAGCCGTCCTCCGGTACTACGCATCCTACGTTCCGTTCACGAGCACAACACATTTTGAAACACATTTCTTAAGGTCCGTGTTCGCAGCATTCTTCACAACAATCGCCACAGTAAAAACAGCATCTTGCCCAAAAGTCTCGGCAAAATAATGTGCCTAGACAACCACATGCGCCAGGACAACACGAACAGCACATTTTAAAAATCAAATACGAACTTTACACAAACTCTATGATTTGCACTAAATCAAAATTCTCTCACTTAAACAACAAAACTGTGTCAAATACACCAGAACATTTTCTGGAAACTTGGGTACGATTCAGCAAAGCTGCATTCAAGGCAATTTAATCTTCCAAAATAATGATTTGATGGGAAGACGGAACTTGTTACGCACGATTTGTTAACTGAAAATTTTCTTCTTCATCATCAAAATTGTTTGGCAGAAAAACGAAAATTGTTATTTAAGATGCATTTACAGTAAATTTTCTTCTTGTTTTATAATGATTCTGTCAATCGAGCATATTTAAAATTTGATGATCTATGCTTTGACGTCTACCTCTGTGTGTCTATGTTTGATGTTTATATTCTTCTGTATTGCTTATGATCTTGTTTGTTTTGGTTTGTTAATCTTCAAAGAGGTTGTATGGCAGGCGTTTCGCTTGCTGCAAATATCGGCGACCTGAAAGCTTCGGTTGCCAGCCCGTTTCATGGTGCAAACAGAACAGGTGTCTAAACTTGCCAGTATAAGAGACCGCGCGGGAGGCATAGAAAGCGATGGATTGAAATAGTTGAGTTGGATGCGAGAGTCAATGGCCTACGACGCAAGAATGATGACGGCCGGGAAAAATGGAGGAAGAAAGCCTTTTACTGATGTGGTTAATATTCCGGTCGTGCTTAGAAAAGAGTTAAGTATGCCATCTCTACTCATATTAGATTTTTCAGCAACAACAATGCAGTAATCACACCAGCTAATGCAACGTAGGTTTAAACGCCAATGCTGAATACAAACCGAAATATGTTGTTAAACTTAATTCTAATTTGTAAGTGGAAAGTCTGTCTAATTCTTTACCGATGAAGAAATAAATCTTTTGAGGGCCCGTGGTCCGTGATCTAGGATTTGGCTGATCAGGTAATTACTGTGGTAAATAAATAAATAAATAAATTCTTTATTTCATTAACAAAAAGTACCTTAAATCTATGGTTGCTGGGGACTGTGTCCCCATGTGTGTATGGTTGTGGGGGGTTGGGGGGGGGGCTGTGGTAAGTAAGTAAGTCAGAAGTTTATTGCAACAACATAGCCTATGATCAGTTCATCCTTTTCGGATATACAATAGTTAGGTAATGGTATGTTTGCACTACAATGATATATATACAGTTAACGTAATTAGTTAAATAAACTAAAACATGATGTGTAGATAATATCCAGAGTGGAAAGAGAACCTGACCAGATTGGATCATTCAGTCGCCTGAATATGCATGTTTCGTCACGATGGTTTCCTTCACCCTAAGAGCATCGGTAGTATAAAACTAATATACTTATAGAGTAAAAGTCATTGGTAGGTACATGGCGGCATAAGGGTACGACATCGGGTACCTGTCGCCCACGAGTCGCACCTTTTAGCCCTTAGGCCACCGACGCCCCGTAGGTTTACCTAATTACGGAGGCTGAACTCGAGTAGTGGAGTAGTTCGTCCAGGCTATAATTATATGACTCATCCACGTGGACTCCTTGAGCTTGTTGCTTGAGCTTGTTGTTGCCTGTTCACCTTCAACGACTCAAGCATTGCTTATTATTTAGCGGCAGAATAGATAAACAACGCTCTCGTTTCTCGGTCGTACGGTTCGGATGTGGAATGAACTTCTAGCCACAGTGTTTCCTTTGGACTATGACATGGGATCGTTCAAGAGGTATATTAGGTCTCTCAGAGGCGGACAACGCATTGGTGACTTCCCTGGTGTTGCTGATGTCCATAGGCGGCGGTGACCACATTCATGTGATCAGGTGGCCCGCTTGCCTGTTTGAATGCCGTAAAACATAAAAAAAAAACATCTTCTTGGTGTTAACATTCTGGGTTGTGCTCTCGCGCACGTAGACCCGGGGGCCGCATTGACTACGATCCAGGATTTGGCAGATCAGATAATTATAAAAACAGTAGAGCGACTGCCATTTGACCTACGTGACCTTTCAATTTCTGAATGTGCAAGTAATATCACGATGTTCCCTCTCCGTAAAAGCATCCTTTAGTATTCAACAACTAATTGGTACAAGGCCGCAGATGGATTCAAACCCGGTACCTCTGGTTTACGAGTCAGATACCTTAACCACTCAGCCGCCGACGCTCGAGCGGCAGAAAGATATAAGGCGATCGTAACCATTCAGAAAACAAGCCAGAATTGAGATGAACGGGAAGACCAGAAAATCGGCGGCAGCTTTTTGTGTTTTTCATAAACTGTAATCTCCAACCTGTCTGCCAAGCATAGAGATTAGGGTAAACTTCTCAAGATGTGGTAGCGTCTCAGCTCCAGTAATGGACTGTTGTAGCTCTTCTAGTTTAGTAATGGACTGCTATATCCCGTTGTCGTGATTATGAAATGATTATGTATTCAGGCGGACTCCTCAGGCTTGACAGAATCCTACCAGCGATTCTTTCCACAGACATGGTAGATTTCTGTTTGCCCTACTATTCAGACTGTAGCCGGTTACAGGTTAGCCGAGCTTAGGCTGTCTTCGCCAGCATTGGGCGGCGGGCAGCTGGCGAAGACAGGTTTGTAGTGGGCAAGTGCTGGCGAAAATGGAACCCTATTGTGTAGGTGCTTGGCTCCTTTTCTCGACCTGCCAAGGCGAGGCAATACAAATCAGCCCTCTACCCATAGGTACACGTAGGGAACTTAATTGGTGTTTATGTCGCAGCCAAATGGTTAAATCAGCCGGTTAATTAAACGGCTAGCTTATTTAAGCAGTTATTTAATTGAAAATTGGCCAAATTCATGAACTTTGAAAGTAAAGTCAAATGAACGATATTGCCTCGAGTTTACGGAGCTTTTCCATTCATTGTCATAATGCTAACCTAAACTAACCGAATAGAAACATAATGCAAACTATTATTATACTTTGAAGTTATTGTGGGTAGGTTAGCATTGGAACAATGTGTGAAAGAGCTGCGCAAACTCGAGGCAATATCGTTCTTTCAACATCACTTTAAAATCTTATGAAACTGGCAAATTTTTAACCAAATAGTTGCTCAAAAAGCTAGCCGTTTAGTTAACCGGCTAATTTAACCATCCGGCTGCGACATTTACACTGCCGTCTTAATAACGGCCTGCACGGGAGGGATGTCTATGCGGAGATATGGGTAACTACCCGGTCGCGCTATCACTTGCTGCGGTCCTGAATTATTTAAGATTAGTTACTATTGTGGTATGGAGATTTGAACATTAAGGAAAGACAGGTATACAGGCTACTTTCTATCGATGCCTGCGCGAAAGATGTCGTCAATGGCGAAGGCGAATGTTGTGTTTTCAATTACATACATACATAAAGCTCACGCCTCGTCCCACAGGTGGGGTACACAAAGACTATGGACTGCCACTTTGCTCTGTCCTGACACAACTCCCTAGCCTCGCATATATCCAATGCTCTTTTCATGATCATCATCATCATATCAGCCAGAAGACGGCCACTGCTGGGCATAGGCCTCCCTCAGAGATCCACAAAGACCGGTCCTGTGCTTTCCGCATCCAGCTGGTACCTGCGATCCTTACCAGGTCGTCGGTCCACCTTGTAGGAGGCCTACCCACGCTGCGTCTACCGGTACGTGGTCGCCACTCGAGAACTTTACTGCCCCATCGGCCATCTGTTCTTCGAGCTATGTGCCCTGCCCACTGCCACTTCTGTCTGGCAATCTTTAGAGCTATGTCGGTGACCTTGGTTCGCTTGCGGATCTCCTCATTTCTGACTCGATCGCGCAAAGAAACTCCGAGCATTCTTTTCATACATCTCCTTTTATTCTTGCCACTTCGAACGCCAGCTACGTAGCGGTGTAATTAGTGAATGGTTTTTTTGGGTCGTCCTCAGGTGTTATCAATGAATAAGTGAATAATAACTTGTACAACTTCAAATATATTGTCATAAGCCAAATTTATTACCAGAGGTCGGGTTATGCCTCTATATTTACGAACAACTACTTGCACATGGTCAGTTAGCACGTCCGACCTCTTGCTATACTTGGGTCACACACACACGTACAACACATTTTGAGACAATTCGTCACGCCCGCGCTGGGTCGCAACACGATTGACACGCTGCCCCGCATTCATGGCAAAACGCTGACCAGGTCGTGCAGCAGAAAAAGCAATATAAACAGTCTTTGAAACACCGGCAACACATTTTGATAACAAGTATCTGATAACAAACACAGCACAAACTAGTCAATTTCCACGGTACCAAAATCCTTCACACTTGAACAATAAAACTATTATCTGATACAACAATACATTATTTGAGAATGTCTATATATACGTTGTTGACACTTCAACTTCCAAATCGTCGATAAATTGTTTGGTATAAGCGAAACTTGGGCTAAGTAATACGATTAATTTGGAGTGAATATACTTATTAATTTCTTTTTCTCAGGACATTTTTCTTATAGTTTTAATGGATGTCCATCGCTCATAGCGTCAAACAAGCAGAAACGAAAATTTGAAATTTTGAAGTTCATTCTTCTGTATTGCTTATGGTGTAAGGACATGCATGGAATTATTACGTATATAAAAGTACTAGGTACGTACTTAACGTTTACTTTATTGTAGAACGAAGCGTTTTCGTCTTGCGACGAAATTGTACACACGAAGCGTGCACACCGTCATCCACGGGGGTTTTTTTTTATATCATACGGCAAACAAACAGGCAAGCGAGCCACCTGGAAAGTGGTCACCGCCGCCTGTGGACATCAGCAACACCAGGGGAGTTGCGTTGCGTGTCCAACCAATGCATTGCCCGCCTTTGAAGAGACCTCTAATATACTTTTTAAACGTTTCATAGTCCAAAAGAAACACTGTGGCTGGGAGCTCATTCCACATCCGAATCATACGAGCGAGAAATGTCCTTTCGAACCTTCGCGTTGTGACCAACAGAGGGTTTACGCGGTGCTACGGGTGCTGTGGGCATCAGAACACTCCCAATTGTACAGCGGATTGAACACACACACAGGGAGCCAAAGTCCCTTCGGTTAGTTCGTTTGTCACTGCGTACAATGAAAGATATAAAAAAAGGTCTGGCTCTATGTTGTAAGTCACTGAGCGAGCTCAGGAAATGTTCGTTTATGTGTATGTCGCAGCCATCTGGTTAAATTAGCCATTTAATTAGAAGGCTAGTCCGTTAATTAAGCGCCGGCATTCAATTGAAAGACTAAAAGACAAGTAGCCAAGTAGTTGAATGTAACGTGCAGCTACTTGGCTGAACGTTATTTAGCCATTTTGTTAATAGAATATATATGTTTGGTTTGAGTGACCATTCGTAAATTATATAACTTTACTTAAGATAAAAAATACGAATTAATAAATATAATTTTTATTTAGAAACGAAAATATTAGTGGCAACAAATTCAATTAGTAATTGCATTGCGAGTACTTATAAAATTTATAATATTTACCACAATAATAACTTTAAACTTTAAACTTATTAACTATTTGCAACAATGTAGTAAAGGAAGAATGCACTTTCTTATTTTATAAAATTAAATATAAAATGGCACGAAACTTTCTTAGACATTTGTTTCTAATTGTAAGTATGAAAAGAAAATGAACAAATTAAGTTATCCTTATTCTTACTTAAAAATATCTAGGTACCACACTTTAAATTTAGTTAAAACGATAAAAATACAAAAACATTGTTTGCTATGCGAGCTGTCTGACGCCATATTTGTTTTAACGACTACCAGTGCTGCAGTGGAGAAAATTAGAACTAAATTTAAATCACCTGCCTGATTTTACGTCAGCCGTCTTCAAAGGGCTGGCTTATAATAAGCCAACTAGTTAAACGTTAAGAGTCGATAGTTTTATCATCTAGCGGCCTAGGCATTCAATTGAAAGCCGGCGTTTAATTTACTGGCTAGCCTACTCATGAAATGGCTGATTTAACCAGATGGCTGCGACATGTATATCGCTCGTACAATGGTTTTGATCGTGCAATCAATACTGCAGATGTCTTTTGAATGTTCTAATTGATCAGGCGACATCGTGCCTGCACTATGGATCTGTATAACTGGCAAACACCGATACGAGTTGGAGATCGCGCCATGCCCAACGATGACTATCATAAGTTAGCTCAAGCACAACGACACCAGCACATACAGTGCCTGCACAAGACGTATGCCTGCGTCACAGCTCGCGCTGCGGGAGAGCGTTTGTTTTCTTCTGTCAATGCTTAGAAGAAAGAGATCTAGAGTCTATGTCGCTTATCGCG
The DNA here is from genome assembly GCA_905147135.1 of Blastobasis lacticolella. Taxonomy (NCBI): domain Eukaryota; kingdom Metazoa; phylum Arthropoda; class Insecta; order Lepidoptera; family Blastobasidae; genus Blastobasis; species Blastobasis lacticolella. Next base: position 3,157,743 of record LR990061.1, read on the forward strand.
GGCGAAAGCACACTTGCGCTAGCCGTACAATCCGCCTGACACGAATAAATAGCAAAAGCCTTCTTCTTATTTCATTGCACTCGCTTTCGCGAAAGGCGCCGCGAAAGACACCGCGAAAAGCGCCGCGAAAGGCGACGCGAAAGGTGACGTGAAAGGCGCCGCGAAAGGAGAGGGCGAGTCGAAGTCATAAAGCTATCGAAAGAGTTTGGATGGTGGTTCTAGCTCCAGCTGATCACAGACATCGTAGATAATATTTTTTGGCTGATGGACCATCGTAATATTATTATCATTTTCATATCGTATCTATTTCGTCGAACGTCTGCTGAGTGGTTTAGGTATCATTCGACTCGTAAGCGAGCGACTCTTTTCTGAGTTATGTACTTACATTTTTACTTATATTGTTCTTCTTATCTTGTCTCGTGTGGATTCGTCGATTTGTCCACATGTATCAACAGATTAAGTTGTTGCATAGAGAAAAAGTTTACGATTGCCCCACCAGGTGAATGGATAACACTGCCTCTACACCTCCCTTACACCTACCCTTCATATATCCTACACGTACGCTACACCTGCCCTAAAAATAGGTATAAATGAGAACTTTATTTCCAGTAGATTTGATCAGGAATGGAATAAATGAGTTAGAAGGAGAGTTAGGAGTAGACATACCAGTGATGAACGTTTTCGCCAAATTTACCTTACTATGTTCTTTTTTGTGTTTTGTGTTTAGAATTTCCGTTTAATTAGTAATCCAGTTCCGGAAATAAATAAGGAAAGACATTTGCATGAATGGATATTTGCGCGAGCGGATGTTTTATACCACCAAGTAGAATCTCAATAGTTAGCTTGTTAGTTAGTTATAATCTCTTTTAGTGTAGTAACCTGGATATGCCGTTGGAATTGAAGCCGCTCGAAGTACCTCTATATGACTTAACAGAATACCGCACCTATAGTACCTAAATTGTGAAATAAAAATCGTTTAACTTACATATTTATTGGAGTTAAGTAATACGTGGAATAACAAACTATGTGCATAATGTTTTCCTTACCTTCGTGGGGCTCCCCTCGTGCTTCGAAATCATATCTTGGCCTGATGAAAATGAGACTGGTGAGAATGAGATGATCACCTCAGAAGTAGGCATAGGCCCTTTCAAGCACATCGTGAGCCCTACATAATACTAAATTGTTCCTGTCGACAAATCGCAGTATTGTCCTCTAACTCCTATTGGCACGGAGTTCACCGGTTTATCGAATACACTGCTACGAGTTTCAACCCGTCTACCGAGCGTGGAGATTTGACAATATCTTCCACCAATGTGGAGAAGGCTCCAGTCCAGCAGTGAACTGTTATATAATGTGTGTTTCTTTCTAACCAAAATAAATAGTAGCGTAGCATATCCGTATGAAATATTAAATCGCATGCGAATTGTCTTAAAAGCATTGCAAACCTCCATATGCTGCGGTGACTGCTTTCCATCAGGCAGGCCGTAAGCTTGTTTGCCACCTTAGTGGTATAAAAAAAAGAACAAGGTGATCTAGTGCACCGTGCACCAGTTCTAGGTCGCTCAGCGTGCAATGGAACGCGCTGTTGAATAGTTTCATTCTAGCTAGTATTTTGAGCAACTGCTTTTTAGCAGCATCTGCACTTAATTAGCTTGCTAATCTCAAGCATCATCATCACATCCCGTAACAGTCCACTGCAGGACTTAGGGCCTCTCCTACGAAAGGGGAGGTTATTGCCATAATCTTCACGCTTGGCAGGCGGGTTGGAGATCGCAGTGTTTAAATAGAACAATGGAAAAAACTGCTGCCCATTTTCCAGACTACGGAGACTCTTGATCTTTTGCCTCGAAAACATTAGTCGCCTTGTACGACACCTATGAGTGTAAGGGGTTGGTGCTATTCTACTCTGCCGGACACCACACGGCCAGCATCTCAAGCATGCTTATATCAAACTCAAGAAAAAAAATCGTGCTAGTTTTCAGCATGCTAGCAAGAATACTAGAAAGCTAGTATATGTAAGTGGGGCTTCATTCTTGAATGGAGAGTCAAGTGGATGACGATTTGTCGCGGAAAATAATGACTGCGATGATTTATCGGGTGGTAGGACTCTGTCAAACCTGAGGAGTCCGCCTGAGTGTGTACCACCGCCTCATCTAATTAACAGTGCGTGCATTGTTGTGTTCCGTTTAGGTACAATTACAGGCATAAAAGCATTTCGTCTTAGTCCTGACAGCGACAACGCACCTGCTATTCTGCATTTTCGTTTACTGTAACCTCAATGCATAAATCGTAGATGTTATGAGCGACAGTTACCGCTTACCATCAGGTAAGCTGTCTGCTCGTTTGTCACTGAGTAGTATTAAAAAACCTCTTCTATGGACCACATATACACTGCCAAGGCAACCTATTGTAGTAAAACTCCGTTTTATCAATAATAACAATGATTTATTCCGTGGTATTCGTTATTTTGGTATTACAATCATCTTCTATACAAAGCCACCGAAAACATAATGACACTCACTCTTATAAATTATTCAAATGTCAAACGCTACCGAAGGTATTATTCTCATACAGCCATCACTTGACTTCTTAAAAAGGTTAACAAATCAGTACAATTTACTTGATTAAGCTGGATACAATATTAATTAATCATAATAATACATTATTTTGAGCATTAATTAATTAGACCTTACACTCGTCCATCCTGACCTCGTGCACGTCCCTGTGCACGAACCCAGGTGGAACCTTACACTCGGCGACTAAAAGCTAATAATAAAGTTATATGTGTAAACATAATCTTATCAATTATATTGAATTTATTTATGTCCCAAATGTTATACAATTTTAATACAATCGAGGAATCGTCAATGTAAACCCAATTAGATTTCAATAATTACTAGGTATGATATAAATAACAATTGGAATGAACACAGTAGTAAGTTATCTACCTAATACACAATAATATTAAACTTACAAACATCATAAATTATAGAAATCTGCAGTTTATTTCAAATCATCATTGATACTGTGAAAACCATAACTAAACCCAGCTTACGTTTCAGGTGTCCAAAGTCAAATAAAACTTCAATTAATTCATTTGTTGAAACGGCATCCTGCTAACCCATCCATTCTAGCAGTTTACCTTTTCAATGTTCAAGCCTTTGTGTTGTAATTGGCTAACCCATCCATTCTAGCCAAAACAACTTCAATTAATTCTTTTGTCGAATCGGCATCCTGCTAACCCATCCATTCTAGCAGTTTACCTTTTCGATGTTCACGCCTTTGTGTTGTAATTGGCTAACCCATCCATTCTAGCCAAAACAACTTCAATTAATTCTTTTGACGAATCGGTATCCTGCTAACCCATCCATTCTAGCAGTTTACCTTTTCGATGTATATAAACCTTGGACGTAAACCCATCCATTCTTACGTTCCAGGTATCCTAAGCACAATTGAGAGTTAATCAGCTAACCCATCCATTCTAGCTGAATTAACTGTCAATTTATTCATTTGTCGAATCGGTAGTCGGTGCTAACCTATCCATATCATGTAGTAAATCATTAATTATTATAATTTCAGTTTTCAAAATATCAATAATTACTATCTTATTGTCCTTGTCTATATAATTATACTGCATGTATACAATAATCGAATCAAAGTTTCTATTAATCTACATCAGTACACTGTATCCTTGTCGTTATATGTATAGTAAACCATCTATTATAATTTCAGTTTCCAAAATATCATTAATTACTATCTTATTTACTCTAGGTATATAACTATATTCCATGTATACAATTAACGAATCAAAGTTTCTATTCATCTACATAATACACTATGTATCCTTGATGTCTTGTACTAATTTAGTGTTATTCACAGCATTCTTAAATGTAGCTAAAAATATCTCGTGTGACCCTGTGAGGGCACTGCTATTTCATTATTTGATATATTGAAACAATATTTATCCGGTTTTCACCAATCATGATTCATTATTACTTCATGACCAACCATGTACTTTACAAATATAGCAGTACAATGCTAGATTTTGAAGACTATTTCAAGCTTTGTAAGTTCTAGAATCGGTAGCGCCTTGATCACCGGCTATTTTCCTGAGGTTATTAAACATGTCAGAGTCTAGAGAAATATCCTTAATGCTCATCAGATATTACCTGACAATTTCTTGTTCTATAGCAGTCCATCCAGTCTCAAATACGAAATGGTCCTATAAAAGGTCAAATAACGTCCAGTAAATTCATAATCATTTCAGCTCATTTCTCCAACAAGTGTTTTGTGGTCTGTTATCATGATTTAAAACTGGTAATTTTATTACTAAAAGGTTCAACGAAATGTATTTTAATACAAACCTTTCATATTTGTATTGCGTCCATTCCTGATCCTAGTGTCCATGAAACTAATTGACTCGGTCAAATTGATGTTTGTTTTGTTTGTAACAATTTATTACAACCTCGAAAATGGTTGAAAGCTATTGATAAATACAATATTATCTAATACAACGTACCCAGTATTTATATCCTCTTTGCTAAGAACCTATTTCAAGCGATTATTTATCAATTACCAAAATTGTCGGGGCGCCATCTAGAGAGTGGTTAGGAATGCTTTAGATGCCTATTGGAAAACTGCTCATTGATTCAAAAGTATATGCAACCGCGGTTTTGATGTCAGTATTACGTTTATAAAGTATTTCAATTCGCACTCTATGTATGAGTTTTATTAATAAAATAAACTGAATTAAATGAGACGCATCGCCATGGTGCCACCACTCCAGCGTCAAGAAGTAACTTTGAGACACTCATAACAAAGTGTTCGCCGCCATCGTGGATAAAATTTAAGTTGATTAATACTCCTCTACACTGCTACTACCACTACCAACGAATTCCCACAATTTTGACAAAGTGCTTTTAGTGCATAAGTCATTAGTGTCGTTTTGTTTAATCTGTACGAAATTAGTTGTAATGTTGATTAAATTTTCATTCTTGTATTTTGTCAAAAGAAAGATAGAAAACAAGCCAAAATTTTAATTTTAAAAGTAACAGTTTTCCACTTTTATGGAATATATATATATTTTTTTTATATTATGAGGGACATCTAGAGTCAGTTACAACGCTGTTTTGTATTAGAGGACGAACTTGAACTATTATACAACGCTTCCACCGTATAAAAGAGTCGTTGTGACATGTCCAGCAAAGAGACTATAATATTGATTAAAAAAAACTGTTATATAACTTTTGATCGCTATAAATATATTCCGTAAAGTCTACTATATAGCAAAACCGCTCTATTATAGTCTCCTCATGACCACTTAGTACCATGTAACTACTATAGTTCTCATTCGTAGAGTCATCCTCCGTCATCTGTATCCTAAAATTTTTGTATTGATGAAACATCACTGCTAAAACACAAAAACAATAGTGGTTTGCAAGGAAACTTTATAACGTAAATTAGGTGCATGCTAGCCACATTTACCAGTGCTTTACAATAAAATTACTCCATACTTTATTTAAGCCTGTTATAGTAACTCACTATAATGGTTTTATGAAATGGTTAAGTAAACTTTTATAGCAATAACTTAAATAGGACATTTTGCCAGTCAAAAGGTATTGCCCAACGCTTTTTAGGCGACGGCTGTCACCGCTAAAACCGTATCTCATGATTTTATTATTATTTAAAAAGGAATGTTCATAAATCAATAGTTAAAATATATGGTATCTAACTAATTTCTATTGGCACCTCATGACCGTAGGTATATTATGATGTTTATACATTTTAATTCAGAACACATGATGAATTGTTGTATAGATTAATTTGAGAAGGTATCCATCCCTTCATGTGTTATTATATAATTATTCGTTGTTGTAACAGTACCTATTCCCTCCTAATATTTGAATCCCATGATTAGCTCCATGAGATCTCTTATATTTTATAGACAAGTTCGTCATTGTCATTAAAATTATGCAGACAATCATGTTGCATTGTATGCTTAATGGTCCATCTAAACAAACTCACATGAATGGGTGTATGCAATGCAAAACAACATCCATATGTAACCATGACAGATTCAGATTTCACTCACCCCTTCATTACAAAACTAACTAATAATATGGTGTCAGATTAACTCAATTTGTTAAACATCCTCAAACTTGCAATGCTACAGTGAACAGGAAATGACGCCAAGCTCACCATATTATAGCTATGAGAAAAGCTCAGACTGCCACAATCAACATACAGGCACATGTATGTTGGAAACTATTATATGTCAACTATTCAATTCTCTTAAAACACCACTTCTGCTTGTCAAAATTATAGTCAAGAGTTCACTCAGTGCTAATAGACTTCCCACACTGAATATCCTCCAATGTAAACAGGATTATGAATGGTAATATTTGTAACAGAACTGCCTGTAACCGATACAGCACCAATCTCTTTTCCATAGCTTCAATATAGGTAGATACTTTTCATGTATTTAATAACATATGCTTTTATTCTGTACCAAGACGTAACTTAGTTTTGTAGTGGCAACACTCACCATACCATTAGTGTGGCGGCCAGCCATGTGAGTGGCAGAGAGTCAGTCAGTAAGGCAGTCATTCATCCTTATGTGCTTCTTGCAGAGTAAAGACGTATCCTAAAGTTATCTTGCACTTGTACCAAGTTTCGTGGAATAAACAAAATAGTTCTAAAGTAATAATGGGTTTAAATACACTTAATACGACATTTAACCAATATTTTTGTGATTTAAGTCTCAAGTCAGTCTCAGTGTAACAAGTCATCAGATTGGGAGCAGCACAGCACCAGAGCGCTTGATTTCTACATATTATCCCTCAGTCTGTGTAATAAACGATCAACAACTCTTTTACTGTTACTGTCGCACTGGTTCTAAAAGGCTAATTTTTGTAATTCATACCTACTCCTTCCCCTTAACATATCTTCCAGCGATTAGCTATAACTTGGACCTAAAATGCATTATTTATTTATTTATTTAGGTTATAAATGAGCAGCATTGTTGCTGATGTGTCTATATCATACAGTGTTGAAAGTCATTTTAAATCAAGTAGAGACCAAGTCAATTTATTTTGTCATTCTTTCCCGCTATACCTACAATATGAAAGGTCTCAATCATACCATGTCTTGGCCAACCTTTGGAGCTTTTATAGCAAAATGTATTGTTAACTTTTAAAGCCCAATACGGAAATCAGTTATTACATTTTTTTATGATTTAAAATATTACTAGGACCTACTGCCATCAGCTGTGATGACGGCTGTGACATCAATTCTCTTTGATTTAGATTCGATTTTAAAATATTAATTACATCTTGAGTTGAATAACTAGGACTATTGAATATAGAACTGGAACTGGCTGACCTTCTCCCTCGCCCGCATGGCATGATGATCGTCACTCACATCGGAGAACCTTCACGTTCACGGCCTTCACCCTCACGGCGTATGAGCGTTTGTGCGCTCCACAGCTGAGCGGTGGCGATGGATGCCACTGGTGTTTTGTCCCATTCGGCTACGCTCCCTGCAGACTTCTTCTTTTAGCGCCCGAAAGTGCTGTCACTCCTGGTCCAATTCCAACTCCCACATTTGGAGGCTGCCGCAATTTCTGCAACGACGACTAGGGCTGCGGCTTCAGCGGCTAACTCAGCTACTGTCGCCGCGCAGGCTATGGCCGCAGCGCTCCCGGCTGTGGCTGCGCCTGGCGCCACCGTTGTCGTACCGGATCGACCTCTGGTCGGGCGTCTTCAGGCGCCTCCGGTAGCTGTCATCGCTTTCCATGCATCTCGGACACAAACAAATTCGTTAACAATTTTACTCAACTACAAAAGAATATGTAGGTATAAAAACGTCGAGCCAAAGCGGTCCGAGTGGATAGCTTAATTGGTTTATCTACTACGTGAGAGTGTAGGTATTTCACAGTGAATTTTAATTCCCTAACCATTAAATTCAATGCGAGCAATGAAAGTGTCAATAAAGAATTTATCATTTTACAAATTAACAAGGGAAGAGAAATTGTAATGCTTCCTTCACGTGGTGAATAGATGGTTGTATTGGGTTAGTATTCCGTCGTAACCAGTTGCGAAACCCCAAGTTACGTTTCGAAGAGCGAAAGGAATTTTCTCTTGTACAAATACAGAAACATAAATGTAAAACATGGGCCACTTACCACTTCTGATATGTAGTAAAACTCCGTTTTATCAATAATAACAATGATTTATTCCGTGGTATTCGTTATTTTGGTATTACAATCATCTTCTATACAAAGCCACCGAAAACATAATGACACTCACTCTTATAAATTATTCAAATGTCAAACGCTACCGAAGGTATTATTCTCATACAGCCATCACTTGACTTCTTAAAAAGGTTAACAAATCAGTACAATTTACTTGATTAAGCTGGATACAATATTAATTAATCATAATAATACATTATTTTGAGCATTAATTAATTAGACCTTACACTATAGTAAGGCAAAATATAGAATAACGGACGAGCAGACAAACTACCACCTGATGGAAAGAGGTAGTGTCTCGTAGCATCCAAGTTTCAGGGCAACTGCCACGCCCGAATCTCGGCAGCTTGGGCCAAATGGCGAGAACTCACAGAAGTCATCTGTGACCCTAAAATCCCTGTTAAGCTCAAAGAGCTTAATAATGTGACAGTCTGCGCCATTTCCATATTTCTAATAGTTTAGCTGGTCTATTATGTACAGGCGCGGATCCAGGATTTGGTTCAAAAGGTTCAGGGGGGGGCAAAAGTCAAAATTATAGGTATAAATCAATGAAAGAACGCCCTGAGTTAAAAAATGTTAGCCTTTTCAGTGAGTTGATAAATAAATGTATGAGCGAGCGGAGTGAACTCGGAAATTAAGGTTTTAAAACCTGAGGGAGAACAAAGAATGTGTGAGCTTACTCCGCCATTTATGTCGTAAAAGCTGGGGTGATCAATGAATGAGCGACCGGAGCGAGCTTGAAATTTCTGTAATTTTTTTAACATTTTGTTTCGTAAAAGTTAGTGTGATCAATGAATGAATAAGCGAGCAGAGCGTACTCGAAATTATCGACATTTTGGGTTATAAAAGCCTGAGCGAACAAAGCGAGCTCGAAATTTTTGATATAATGGGTTTTAAAACCTGAGTTGACCCATGAATTAATGAACGAGCGGAGCGTGTTCGAAATTGTTGATATTTTGACTGACAAAAATCAAGAAAAGTAATTTAAATTATTGAATGAGCAATTTAGCGCGTACGACACTTTTATCATGATGGTTCTTAAAAGTTGGGGTGTTTGTTAAAATATATATTTGAGCAAGCTCAGCGAGCTCGGCCATTAAGGTTCAGAAAGATTGGTGAATAGTATGAAAAATCTGAAGCAAATAAATCAGCGACCGACGCGAGCTCTAAATTTTTGACATTTCTGTTCTAAAAAGTTGAAGTGATTGATAAAATAAATATCATAATTGAGCGAGCACAGCGAGTTTGGAATTTTTGGCCTTTTGGCTCATAAAACCGTTGGCGATTGTGAGTCAGAGTCGGGGCTCAAGGGGGGCAATTGCACCCATTGCCCCCCTCCCCCCCTTGATCCGCGCCTGATTATGGTCCTACATCATGTGTTCCGGTAACCAAAATCAATTATACCCTATATGTTGTTCAGGCTTAATAGCTGCACAACAACAAAAGATCTTTCAAATCCGTCCCGTGGTTAAGGAGATTAGCGTGTTTAACAAGAATTATAAAAAATTCTTTTTCTATTACTATTCTTCATCGCCCTAAATAATGTTTTTGTAAATATATTAAGAGGCACACTTTTGTATTGTTTTTTATTATAATATGTATAGATAATTCTTCTAAAACACTTATTTAAAAATCATCATCAGCAAAGTCTCCGCAATTCATATCGCAGCACATTCCACACACGTAGTGCCAAATGCAACAGCACAAACAAAAGTACAGACAGAGTCTGCAGCATCTGCAGCAGCACATTTTGAGCACAGCAGCATGTATTTATACTGAGAACTGGTCAGTGTTCTACGTCTCAGTGTTCAGCCTCTCAGTGTTGAGCCTCTCCACTCGTACTTTCATTACAAAAAAAAGGCAGGTTGAGTCATAAAAACCTTGTTTGGAGCATGAAGATCTGGTGACTGTAAAAAGCCATGTGAATATAATGAGAAATCTCTATAAAAATTCTTGGCGATACTCGTGGAATAATTTTAGCTTCCATTTGCTTTCATAGATTCATGGGTCGTATAATTTATTTGAATAACCCTAAATATTTAAAATTATTTTATTTTTCAATACTTATAATTTCTTTGTATTTTTCTTTGAACAATCCATGTCAGATTCAGAGACAAAAATGTGTCACATAGAGAAAAGAAAAATCTATTGATTTGCGAATGTACAATTCGACAATTTTAGACAACCAGCTGCGGATAAGGATGTCCAAAACTCACATCCGCGGATGCGAATGCGGATGCAGATGCTAAACATTTTTAAGAGATAAACTATAAGGCGCTCCCCACATTGGAACGCAGCACCATCCAGTGCTGCGGAAAACGCAGCCACCCGCGTGGCTGCGGATTCGCATCACCGTCCGTTTCCATAGACAACTCCAGAGCTGTGTTTCCATACATATCTCCAGTGTTACAAGATTGGGCGCTTTATTCGTCTTTCTGGCGAAATTTGGAAATATATATAAAAAAATATATTGTTTTTTAAACTATCAAAATTGAAAATTGTCTTAATTATACAATCATAACATCACAACGTTTCACACAATTGCATTATTTTGGCGAAAACCAAATAAAATTTTTTGAACACGTATCTGACAATCTTGGAGATTAAACTTCATAGCAGCGGCATAGGGAAGATCAAAGAACAAAAGATCGTAATAAATAAAGTAATAAAGATGCCACGGGTTAACTAGCGTTGAAAATATGTGAATACCTACCATCAATAGGCTGATACCACAAACTGATCTGACCAGGTGGCCAAACCTGGACCTCAACAAACCACTATGACCTTTCTAATGCGTACGGCCAAGAAATGAACACTTTACAATGGACTCCAAAAAAACAAAGAAAAAAATGTGGATTAAATGGGCGTGGGATACAATGAGATGCGACTAGAGATTTATAAAACTATTAGGGGCCCATTCCATTCCACCATCATATAGGTCCGAGCCAACTTCACCTGCAGACCCTGCAGACAGACGAACGAAGCTAAGGTGAAATTTATGTGGATCAGATGGAGGGTTGCGCGTTTGTCAGTCTTCTACAGGTTGTACTTCGAAGAGTGTGCGAAGCAGTTACACGACGTCATTCCGCCGGCCCCTTTCCGCCATCGGGAGACGCGAGCCGGGCGAGCGCTTCATCTTTATGTCGTGGATCTTCCAGCTATCCGCACGAGCCGCTTTGGCTCGACTTTTATAATAGTACTCATCGAGATCTACATTTGGATAACAGTTTTAATTTGAAGTCTCTCATACGGAATGTAGATCTCGACGAGTTCTATAATTTCTCTTTCCTTTTTCTATTACTTTTTCGCGCCAAGCAGTAAGGTGATGCACATTAATTTGTCGTCGTCCATTTCTACCCATCAACCTTTCCCGGCAAGCACTAGATAACGACTGAATAGAAATTTTAAGAATGCACGGCCTGGTATATGTGCGCCTATGAGACCGGTTGCGCCCGGCCCTGTTCTGTAGGTCCGTGCCCGGCCTAAGTTGATTAAAGATATATTTATAACAAGAAAAAGCATAGCACCAACACCAACCTTAAGTGAAAACTAAATTCGCTAATTCACTCTTAACTTTGTAATACCGATTTTGTGACTCTTTAATTCTTAGGATTATTTTAAGAGGCCAAATAAAGAGTCGCCTAATTTTAGTGTGCAGCATTAGGCTTTTAGAGTTTGGCCAGTGTAGCTTTGTTCAGATCAGGACCTAACAAAACTCTGTAAAACTCTCCAGTTTTATAGATTTTTAGTGTTTCCCTCCGGAAACATTTACAATCTATAGGTAGGCACTATATGCTGTGCTTATCAAGTTTTCATTTTATCAGATCCTTGTCGGTTTGTAGATACTAAAGCTTTGAGAGGTTTTTCCTGGAGAGTACAACATGGAGTTCTTCAAAAAAGGGTAAAAAGGTTTTTACGGGGTCGGCAACGCGTGGGTGATGCCCCTGGTATTGCAAACGTCCACAGGCTGGGTAACTGCTTACCATCAGGCTGTAATCTTGTTTGCCACCTTAGTGGTATTAAAAGAAATTCATTTTGTAATTAAATGTAAAAATTGGCGAGTTATATTTCATAAAATATTATGTTGCTGCCTGGTTAGGTTCAAGCCCGTTGCTTAAAGGTTCGTAAATTCAACCTGCGCCGCTAAATAGTGATCCCCTCGAAACACTTGCTGGGCGACAAAAATATCTGCATGCGAAACTTGACAATATTTTAAATTCGCTTCGATTGACGCCCCACCCGTTGAGAGGACAGTTATAACAATTTTACATCTGCATCCGCAAAAGATCCGCGATCGCGGATGCAGATGTCGGAATTAAGGCAGATGTTACGCATTTGCGGATGCGGATGCGAACATTCGCATCACCCCTGGTTCATATCATAAAGTTAGAATTAGATCATATATACTTTTTGTGTCAGGCTGTGTGGTGTTACGTTTTGAAGGGACCCAAGACCCTTATTACGATAATCTTTAATTAAGGTAAATTTCAACAAACTTTTTTTTTGACACGATAGGCAAACAGGCAAGCGGACCACCTGATGGGAAGTAGTCACCACTGCCTATAGACATTAGCAACACCAAGAGTATCGCCAATGCGTTGCCCACCTCTATAACACGTTGCTCTGGCAGCAAAAAGGCAAAAGCCACTCCACTGCCAAAGCCACGGTTCCCCAAATCCCCACCACATGGAGCACTGGAAACCTTACTCAACGGCAGAAACACAACTAACTATTTTATTTTTAAGTTAAATTTAAATAATCATCATCATATCAGCAGACGACTACTGCTCGGCATAAGCCTTCCCCAGAGATCTTCACAACGGCCAGTCCTATGCCTTCCACATCCAGCTGGTAACTGTGATCTTTACCGGGTCGTCCATCCACCTTGTTGGAAGCCTACTCACGCTGCGTCTTCCGGTACGTGGTCGCCACTCGTGAACTTTACTGCTCCATCAGCTATCTGTTCTTCGAGCTATGTGCCCTGCTCATTCTGAGTTCATAACCCATTAATTTCCAGAACTCTAACCAATAGTTTTATTAGGGAGTTCACTAACCCAACGATATAAAAAATGCAATTTCTATCACGTGTTAACGGATCAACGATTAATGTTCACTTCTAGTTAATACTTCCGAAATGTAACGCTTTAACATTTAACGAAGTTAACCTTTTTATTTATTTATTTTACAGTTTATTGTACATTTGAAAGTTTAAGGAAAAATACAAAAGTGCTTGCACAAACGAAGTTTGACGTCTGCACATGCTGTGCAGGCATAAGTTGGTGTCGTGTGGATCGGCTATTACGTGTGGGTCCACCCATTACTTTGCATGGGTAACACTAATATTGCATTATTATATAATTGGTGGGCATTGAAGCCCCCGTGCGAGTCCGACGTAGACCGTGATGAGGAAGGATTTGTCACGGTCCAGAAGAAGAGTAGACGTCATGCTGCTCAGAATTTTCGCGGCACCGCAGTACCCTAGTCCCAACTTCTTGCTGCGCCCTGCGACACCGACGACGGCGCTCTACCTGTCTCGCCTCAAATGAATAAATAAATAAATATTCCTGCCAACCCAGCTCCTCAAGAAAACTTAAGAGCCTTTTTGCACCTGCACTGACCAAAGAGATTGGAATGTTAGCGACCTTCATGGTTATAACAAGAACTTCGGTGTAAGAGTGTGTAAGAGTTTCTTTCGTCATTGGCATGTAATGTTATTACATCCAGCTATGTACTAAAGTAGTTGATCTAAGTACCTAGCATATTAATATAATTTCATCTTTATAAGTCATCATCATTATATCAGTCGAAAGACGCCCTCTGCTGGGCATAGGCCTCCCCCAGAGATCTCCACAAAGGCCGGTCCTGTGCCTTCCGCATCCAGCTGGTACCTGCGATCCTTACCAGGTCGTCGGTTCATCTCGTGGGGGGCCTATCCACGCTGCGTCTTCCGGTACGTGGTCGCCACTCGAGAACTTTTCTGCCCCACAGGCCATCTGTAATACCAACTAATGACGAAAAAAACGAAGTACATACCATCAAAAAGAATGTTTATGTGGTACTAGTGGACCCGGCGCTTCGTATGCGTACACCAACTTTACCCGTACCTACCCTTGTTTTCTTGCTTATAAACCTTCTGCGTACGCGCAGATAGATACAAAGGGACCGACGGCGGGAAGTGACTTTATTTTATACTATTTATAGATCAATCATGGGAAAAGACTACCCATTAAAACACTACGCCAAGAAATACATTAAATTATTTATTGTGTCATGTAACACACAAATTTCAAGTTATCAGGTCAAGGTCAGTTCAAGTTATCAGGTCCGGTCAAGTTTTCAGGTTTGTCAGACCAAGGTTTCATGTTAAATTGTTCTGGCATGCTCATCATGGAAGTAGGGTCCGAGTCAATGAACCCAGTATGGCAGAATTCATCGCAACCGCAGAGGTGACAGATACACGCGCACACTGCGCAACAAGAAAATATTTTACACAGCCCGTAACACCTTTGACTGCCACATGTCTTTTTACACATGTTAGCGACGCACACAATCTCGACACAGTTGGCTTCACATCACAGTGGGAAAGGTGCAACCAAGCGTTGTTTTACGGAGACTTGGAGTTTTTGTCCTATTCTTCAAACTTCAAATTCTTTTTTACGTTTTGGCTTTTTGACGTGGGTACAGGTGCAGTTACGTAGATTCCTTGTTGTCCTGGTTGTCCTCCAATGTGCCAGCTGTGTTCTGCAGGTCTTCGCTCCCCGGCTCCCGCTGGTTCTCTGGCAAGAACTTCGCGGGGACGTTGTCATACACTATGAGGTAAGATTCGTTGCTATATACCCTGGTATTGCTTGGATTCTTCGTTTGCTTCCCGTACATATTTGACGGCTGTTTGCTCATCCGCTTGTCATACTGCAATGAGAGGATATTTCGTAAACATGCGCGCATAATCAGCCGTGCTATCCAGCAGAGTGGGGCCAAAGCCAACCTAACCTGTTCGTGGTCCCACTGCTGACAGACGGACGAGGCCCTTGCGAATCGCCTTTGCCCCAGTAGCACGGGTCCGATGGCAGTCGCCGCACGTAAAAAGCCTAAATACCACACATTTTTAAATATGGATTCAGAATTAGCTTTCATTAAATCTGAAAGCGCTGAAGAGCGGGCCCTGCAATGCTTTTTCGGCTTGTGTGTTCCTCGAACTGTACAACCTGGACTCCTCCAAACTAAAGTGGTTTGTCGGTTAGATTAGACGCCTTCAGGTAGGCAGGCCTACAGGCATGCTTTACCTTCGGTCGCGACGTCGCTTGTCAACACGTGAGATGGCGGTCAAATTTCTGCCTAGTAAGAAAAACTACTTAAATTCAGGCGACCGATTTCTAAATCCAATCCACGATAACGATGTAGCGCCTCGTGTCGTTTGGTACTTTGATTTAATACCTTCTGAATGTAAATACTCCCCAAGTCTAGTGCCAACTATAGTGTCAGCTATGTCAGCGGTATAAGACGGTGAGACTACCGCAAATCTTGATGGACTGTGACGGTCGAGCGTGAAAATACTTCCTCAGATCTCCTCCGCCTGTACCGGTTAAAAAAATACGTACTGAAACGAAATGTACTTAAAAACAAAATAGAACTTACAATGTGTAGGTACTGCTTTTAGTCAGTACTAGGTATATCATCAAATTTAAAATTTAATTGTTTTAGTTTTTCTGCTTTGCTTATAATATTAATAATGAATAGGGTGTGTAGATACTAAGCAGGATTTGGAAGATTAGAATCGTCTATTTATTCTCAAAATTTTCATTTCAAATTCCTTTCAATAAAATGCCAATGGGCCTTTCAATAAAATGAACGATGAAAAAAATAAAAGAGTTAAGCATAGAGAATAGAAAATAATGAGGTCGTGTTTAATACTATGGTTTTCTTCCATTTCAAAGAAATTTGACTTCTATGCCGCGGTTTTCTCCGCGTAGCGGGGTATCCCGTTTGAATTGAAGACTGAGGAAATACCACTCCACACTCCACCTTACAGAATAACGCTTGCATAGCATCCACCGAATACTCATTTTTAACAAAACGAATGCCCGCGATATTGAGCCTATTTTAAAGTTTTTTTTTTGGCAAGAGTATACCTATGAGCACCTGTCCTCGATGTGTCCTGTGAGGTCCAGAATGCAGAAGAATCGAGGGCAATCCTCACGTTTTTATAACTTACACAAATGTTATACCAGGCCACGTAAACGCAGCTCCAGTGGCGCTGGAATCCCACGGAACTAAACGGGCAATCAGAAACGTCCGCGCGCCAGCTCGACTAAGCTCGCCGCACCGTCTCAAATACTTAAGACTTAGAACTTTTAACCTAGACTAAGTCCGGACATTATCGTATCTAGGGCTATTTTCTAGGGAGGCTTGGCCCCTGACGTGGCCGATGAAGCCGAGTCAATCGTCAATGTACAGTCAGTGAGCACCCGATCCTTGGGTGGGCACTAGACCATTCTGGGGTGGGCACGGTCCACCTGGTCCCCCCTCTTCCTACGCCTATAAGTCCGGCTTACACCAAATTATTAAACATGTTTAAAAATGATGTCAAATGTCTTTTGTAGGATTTTTTTGTTGAAGTATCCGCTTAAATGCGTTTAAGAATTTGGTGCAAGCCTCCCGAAACCGAAACCGAAAACCCTTTACATCGTTATTCCCCGGGTGTTATTTGTTAAGTTCTACAGTATTTACTTTTGTTAATCATCACCTCATGCTGCTGGGGTGACGATGAAGCTATAATGTAGAACTCCTTAACGACTAGGAGTTAGGTGATTGGTAATTCTGCGATTTGTCGACGCATGCTACTGTATTAAATATGTAATAGTAGTATCTCTAATGGCATGAGGAGCTGTCATATAATGGCAATTGGCTGGTAATTGGCAATGGTTGTGTGACCATAGTCGTACGATGGCTCACTCGACCAATGGGAGACCTCTAAACCGCCCATCGTACGACCATGGTCGTTGCCAATTAAGACAGCGCCTGATGCTTTTCTTTGACAGTTTGAAGTTAGTTAGTATCAATTATGTTAGTAAGGTTGCGAGTAAGGCCGCCAGTGGTCCATGAAGTAGGGATTTGGGGAGCTTTGGCATTGGAGGGGCATTCGCGTTTTTACCGCCAAATCAACGTGCCCTAGATGTTACATATTGGCGATAGATTGCTAATGCCTATAGGCAGCGGTGACCACTTACCATCAGGTGGTTTGCTTGCCTGTTTGCCTACCGTATGACATAAGGAGTATTATGACATAATACTTAATGAGGATTATAATTAAAATCCGGTGATCAAGGATTGTAGGCTTGAGGTTCGCAATCCAAGTATCACGATAAATATCAAGCGTCTAGCATACGCCATAGACTCAACTCGTGTACCTTAAAGGAGTACTAAAGAATACTCTATGAATAATAAATCGAAAAATTATCTTTGGAAGTGAAGTGAAGGCACCTCGAAGGGACGCCAATAATATTTACATTTTATTATACAAACCTAGATCAATTCGGATCAATATCTCAGTTATTTCATGGAAAATGTTTTAGTTTTGTAGTAGTTTTACTTTATACTTACTTACGTTTCGATAAATCTACACCTTTCTTAACTGTTTTTAACTTTATACTCATGCAACTAGTTGTTTTAATGGTAAGTTTCATTCAGTTATAACTTGCCTACCTATATCCACATCATAGAGTGATTACATGTCGAAGATGCCTATCTGCGATCCCTCACGGTCGCGGTTTCGACCGCTATCTCGATGTCACCTCGATGTAAAACAAATGTATGCAAGTAGATAAGCACACACATGCGAACGTATATAGAGGTATCGCAGATAAGCAACCCTTGGTTTTTTGTTAGGATATTTTAGAATATAATATTGTAAATATTGACATACGACGGACGGACGACCCAGAAAAACATTTACTGATCAGATCAGTAATGTTCTCAAAAAAGCTGGGGTCCGAAGTGGTAAGAATAAAAGAAGATGTATGAAAAGAGTTGTGGATATATGCGAGGCTAGGGAATTGTGTCAGGACAGAGCAAAGTGGCGGTCCATAGTCTCTGCCTACCCCACCTGTGGGACACAGGCGTGAGCTTTATGTATGTATGTAAATATTAACAATAATAAGCTGTCTGTGTTTATTTCTTAAACATTGTGAAGTTCTAGAAGAGGACTTCGTCCTCATTCCTCTGAGACAAAGTCTTTTGGTTCATAACCTATTAGAAAATAAAATAAAATAAATAAAATCATCTTGGCCTTTGTGGAGATCTCTGGGGGAGGCCTATGCCCAGCAGTGGGCGTCTTTCTGCTGATATGATAATAATGATGGCCGTAATGTCCCGGTCTCGCGCAAGAGGGCCCGGGGTCCGCCTTGATCATGATCCAGGATTTCAGCCGTTCAGGTAATTTAGGTTTAGGCTAGAGTTCAACTAATGTATGTAGTTTATTATTTATTTCTGCTTATTCCAGTCCACGGTTTTACTAGCCATATGTTTCGCGTCGGTATATGCTGCTGACATGTCTATGATGGCGGAAGATCAGCCCTATTGCGGCGTGAGGTACCGGAGACTTTGTCAGGGGAAGGGTCGTCATGTGGCCTGCATGTTTCCTAATGTACGTTGCCTTTGAACTTGTTGGTGCCAGGCGCTGTAATTAGCAACGGTAGTGTCGTACGACGGAAGTCTCCCAACCAATAGAAGACCTCAAACTGCTCGTCGTATGAACATGGTTGCACAACCGATGTCAATAAGGACAGCGCCTTAGTCTCAGACCAAATAAAAATAAATACAGAATCCCGCGAACAACATACTGACGCACGCACTACGTTTTTGTGTGTACATACATACACGGTCACTCATTTGACAAATAATCTACGCCTTAGCTCATTGACAACCAAACTACGCCTTGGGAACATTCATTAAGTGCACACAATATGTTTACGAAACCGGCCTCATGTATGTTGACAGCGCGCCGTCTGTATTTCCTATTTGGTCTGCATTAGCGTATCTAGGGCTATTTTCCAGGGGGGCCTGGCCCCTGAGGATTCCTGGGTTGTATTTAATTGAAATTATGTTTGTATGAAGTTTTGTATATCCAGGGGTGGGCACAGAAATCCAACCAACTAAATATTTCTACAATAAAGCAATTTCCTGCACAGCTAGCTTGCGCGCAAGAGCGTCCAGCGAGAGAAGGCGCGACATAAATCCTTGCTCTCGCGGTGCGTGAGATACGTCATGGGCACATTTTTGCTTGCGGTGCTAATGTTAATTTCTTAATGTATGAGATTACATGGTTGTGGATGGCACTTTCCACTCCGGGGTGGCGCAATGCAGATTGGATCTCCCAGTCTGCGTGCCAGAAAATGCCTAGTTGCATTTTACATACCTATCACTATCCCCACATATTATCAAACAAAGTCCCACGCCGCGTCTGTCTGTCTGTTCGCGGTAAACTCAAAAACTACTGAACAAATTTTCATGCGATTTTAACCAATAGACAGCGTGATACATATATAATTCGTTAACTCGTGGTAAGCCGGGGTGGGTCTCTACTAAATAATAAAAGTGCCGATATATCGACGTAAATTAAATCGCTTATAAAAACTAGATTTGTTTCTAGCCAGGTCCCGGTGACTCGTGCCAAAACTACACTCAAATAAAGTTCACCAAGGAGTTAAGACATTTCATCACGAACTACATAAACAGGTAAATATTTGTATGCTTGCTGCCCTTAGGCAATAGACGCTCGTGGATAGCAACCGTCTCTGTTGAGCGTCAGTAGTCACGCACGATAGTTGCTGCCCATGAACAGGGACGGCTTTAACGGTTGTGTGGCTTAGAATAGAATAGAATAGAAATCTTTAATTATAGGACACCGACAATCATTTCTTATTAAGTACAGTGTTGCCCATTTCGGACGTACAATATTCTAGATGATAGTATAGTACCTATTATAAATAAGCTAAGACTAAAACAGACAAGTAGCTGCCATTTTAACACTTTTAAAAGTAGGTAAATGTTTTTAACATAATAATAATCTAAATCTAAAACAAAGCCTAACAATTTTTAGAAATCAACAATATAGGTAGCATTTCTATAGTAATAGAATAAGCAGCAAATCTTTGTGAGGCCTTTTGAGAGTACCGGGTTCGAATCCAACTGCGGCGATATATCAATGACTCTTTTCTGAGTTATGTACATTAGTTGAATGCTAACCGATGGTCTTACGGTGTGGGGGGGAAACAACGTGAGTATATCTGTACATTCAGGCGACTGAATTTGTAACCAAGATTGGATAATCCAATCTGGTCAGGTTCACGAAGGGCGGATGGCAATCGCTCTAATGTAATTACCTGATCTGCCAAATCCTGCTAACATGCAGAATTTTCCTCTCACACTTTTTGCTTCTGAATTTAGACGACTCAATTTATTTAGCCAAATGTAGTAAGCGCTATCTGTGGGTTGGAGAACACAGTGCTGAAAATATTCAACAGAAACTGCTGCTTGTTTACGGATTTACAATTTGCTCTGCTTCGATATAGTTGAAATAAATAGAAATGACAGTTCTCGTGCGACTTAGCGTTAACGTAGTTAACTCTTAGGGAACGTACCCATACTACTTGACCTGCTTCTTAAGATTTTTTCACCCCTCCCTCCCCTCGGTGACCACTCCTACTGTAACTTCTCAGTCACCCTAATAACTATCTGTCTGTATAAATACCCACATACGAGTATTCTATCTAGAGTAGACATAACATAATAAATATTATTTCACATATTGTGATTTGGCCATAAGCGAGCGATCGTCTAGTTATTGATTTAAATTTTCAGACCTATTAACGTTGTGTACACATTTTGAAAAAACGTCCCAAGGAATATGTAAGTTTTATAGCAATTCTCTGCAATTTAAACGCACGAATATTCGGAAGATATTCGCAAATGAATAAAATTTAGTTCACATAAATAAAAGTAAAGTCAAATATCAAAATCCTTAAAAGAAACGAATGAAACATAAATCCGCCTAAATAAGATGATTTAAATGTAATCCACGCAAATCGAAATAGTCAAACAATTTATAAAATACGTACAAAAAATCAAACAAAGTATAAAGTAAACATGCGACTTAGCTTTGACAGCACTCGAAACGGCAACGGATTATTCTTTCTTCTGTGGCCACTCTAACCCTATGATTGCGAAACCCTAACGTTATCCTTACTTAAATCATATAGAATAGAGGCCAATTGGTCTCGGAAACCCTACCTAATCGATAAGGAACTGAGACTCCCATCACACCTCATATCTCAGCCAACCAGCAAAGCCTTCGAAATCAAACAAACCAGTGACCTATTGTCTACTTCACTCAAAACGTCACTCATATTCCGATCATCTCGTCAGGCATTATTATGGTCCTACCTATCGACTCACGAGTCTATTATTTAAAGGAGAGACTATTATTTAAATTTTATTTACTTCGCGTGTGTAATGTGTGTGCCTAGTGTGAGGGACGATAACGACTCGGGCCAGGTTTCGATCCAAACTCGAGATTCATGTCTGTAGGAAAATGTCATTAAAGCTTTAAAAACACAAAGGTGTATTAAACGGAACATGGGCCAAAATCGTACCAGAATTCGGCGGCAAACCTAGGCGTAGACTTAGTTAGAGCGCCTAGGCCATCGAAGACCAAGTCGGGATTCGTGCCGGACTCATTCTCTTAGAGTGTATTCGATGTCACATCCGAAACTGTGTCCCAGGTTAGTTTTATAGTTTTTTATTCAGTGAGGGTGAGTACTGATGATATTTAATTTGGTAATATTTTCCTCAAAATATTGTGTTTTAATCACCTTTCACACTTATGTTGAAATCTCTAAGAGCCCTAATAAATACTCTTAACTACCATAAAAGTAATGAGAATGTAACTTACGCTTTCGAAACTTAGAAACAAAGACAAATGTAAAACAAACCAAAATCACTGACACTACGATTAAGAAATAGATAGAGAACGAAAGGAACGACACAGAGCTGAAAGATAACACAAAATAATGAAGCACTAATTAATTTAACAAACTACACGCGAGTTGTAATGAATTTTTCGAGGAAATTTGAAAAAGCCTGGGGTTTCTTAGTTACGGAAATGGATACGATGATGTTCACGCGACGCGACCCAAGGGCTGACTGTCACGTTTCTCCTACTCTGGCCACCTTGCTTTAAATCGTTATCGTCAAAATTCCCACAGTTCAATATTACAAACAAACAAAAAATGAAATATTTCTAAGTTTATGAGGTCTAAAGCGACTGCTCTTATAACGTTCGCACATCCATAAATTTTACAAAATGTTCCTGTTAAACCGAAAATAGTTAAATATTACAACAGCTAGGGATGTAGGGATGTGTGCATACGACGTTTTATTTATTTACCGAGTCGATTAAATTTAAACAACGCAAACAAAAATACGTAAGCAAATGGATTCGATGTGTAATTTCTTTAGACCAAAATTTATAATGTAGGGAGTTATAAGTAAACAATATAAAGACATTTTAGGTACTATAAACTCGATGTAATGTTTCATCAGACTGAGTATAGATATATTTAATTCCTATGAAGCAAATCCATTTGAGTCATCAAACAAGTAGATTAAAATTAAATTCTAGACTGGTATAATATTTAGGTGTGCTTTTATTCAATTATTTATTTCGATATTTCGTTGGAACGTATTTGTATGAATTTCACATCACTATCACTATGTGAGTATTTTTCTTGAGTCCCATACTTGACGCCAAGCATTTAAGATATTGACGATATTTTGCCTGTCGTCCAACCAATTTATAGCGTAAATTTATTACGGGCTTTTGAAGTAAAATATTTCTCTTATCGTCAAATAAATTGTTTAAGTTTATTACAAAACCATGTTTTGGTTAAGTATTTGAGAGCATTTGTTAAAAGAAATCATGATAAGCAAACTATTTTTAACCACACACTGCTCTGTGTATGATATGCGTATTCATTTCCAAGTCCATCAACTACAACCATATGATATATAAATAAATTGTACGGTGATGAGCTCATGGTACATAGTGATCGTTACAGTACCTAGTATATGCCAAGACCCCCCCTCCTCTTAAAGTTTTTACGTAGTATTGACAAGTATGATTTTTAATTATTTCGCGGGCAGAAAATGTAACAAATGAATATAATTTGACTCATATTTGTTTTCCACCAGCTGTGAGTTTAAGAAGCACTAAACACTGCGCGCCATATTCGAATATAGGTCAAAAATGCGCAAAATTTTTGCGGCCAAATCGACTACATAACAAAAATTTAAGTATTTTGAAGATCTCCCTCTCCCCAACCCCCCCCCCCCCCCCCTAAATTGGTCACATAGTATGGGTACGTTCCCTTACGTTCATTTGCGTAGCACTGCACGTCTAGCACAAGTGTGCTCTCGAGAGCGACAAGCGAGAAAAGGCACGACATACTCGTATATGCTGCTATCTCTTTCATCTTAGTATTGAGAGAAGGAAACAAAGGTTCTATCGCGGCGCGAGCTATGTCGCTAGCACGCTTGTGCCAACCGTGTTGTAATTATAATTTACTTCGATAAGGTTACATACCAATCTCATAGCGCGCAGTAAGAATGGTTACCAAGATGTTGCTTGTGTATCGACAGACGGCGAGAGCGGCTGGCGGCGGGGATCGAGAGGGTGCGCGGAGGGGCGCGCATACCCAAGCCCGACATTATGATGTGGGTGGTTAGTCAGTTCCTTGTCCTTGGTTGTAGCTTTTAGTAATGAGTACCGCAGAAGTTGTTGTGTATGTGACAGATAACCAGACAGTCCACCTGATTGATGTAGAGCTGCAACGCTCGCCTTTTAGCATGCTTGAAATCTACGATTCTCGCATTTAACCATCATCAGATCAGCCGTTGCCACTGCTTGGCTCAGGCCTCCCCCAAAGATCTCCAGGCCGTTCCTGGTATCTGCGACGTTTACCATGTCGTCGGTCCACGTTGCGGGAGACCTGCCCATGCGTGATCGCCTCTCGAAAACCTTATTGCCTAATGTAAACTTGAGCCTGATAATCTTAGTTCCCACTAAGAGTGTAAAATAATTTCAAAACTGCAGGTACCTACGTTGTATCTCTCTGGAGTCTGAGACTAATCAGATATGCCTCTAACTGCAACGGCCACCTTGTTCTTAAAAGGAACACAACAGAGGAAGCGTTGTTGATTGGCACTAGAACTAGAATGGCGGTCGTGCCCTATACATCCAAGCGGACTCCTCAGGCATAACAGAGTCCAACCACCGGAGTCATTCATCATCAGCCCACCACAGTTCACCCTTAAAAGCGGTGGTGTCCTAATTGGCAGCGGTCGTGCGACCGTGGCCGTACGACGGACATCACCCAACTAATAGGAGACCTTAAGACCGCCAGTCGCATGACCATAGCCATACGACCGATGACAATTAGGACAGCACCACAGACTTCAGATCCTTAAGCAGATTTCCACTAGCTCTTGATGACGATAATCATGGTGCACAGGAATGGGACCGCGAGCTCGCGTTCCTGGCGCAGAGGCTCGCGGACCAGTGCACCTTCGTTCACGACAACTGCCGCGCCACCGGTGAGTTTCCACTCTTGCGCAGCGTAGCTTGATGTAGTGTTGCAAAGCAAGTAGAAACAGATCCTAAGCTTGTATGTCCGGTGGTTTTCGGAGGCCTAGTATAGGCTCCATTGTCTACATTTATATTATATACATTACTATGTAACATTCAATGTGAGGATTGTAAATGTAGAGAAAACAAATACCAGGGGAGAGAGCAATGTCTTGTGTCACGGGCGGCTAATTGGATCCTGTGCGTAGCGAAGGACTCTAAAGTTAAATCCCGAGATACAGTTTTTTTTTTTTTCGTGTAGTTTACTTCTTTTTATCTTATATGCGAACTTTTCGGACCTTTGTGTATTTGGAGGCGAACTTGACGAGGCTAAGAGTGTTGCGTGAGGCTGGAGGACTGCACTGTAATTTGGTAGTGGTGCCACGGCATTATTGACCTTCCTGGTCAGACGGTTGTCGGTGAGGTGCGGTGGCGGAGGCACCTTAATCCACAGCCCGTTTAACGCCCCACACTGTAGTTTAGTGGTGGCGCCACAGCATAATCGACCTTACCACTCCCGTACGGTAGCATTCATCACAGCCCATAACAGTCACTGCAGGACTTAGGTATAATCTCCACACTCGCACAAGATCGCAGTGTTATAAATATAACAATGGAAAACGCTGATAGATCTTTTCCCTCGAAAACATTAGTCGCCTTGTACGACACCCACGAGTGTAAGGGGTTGGTTCTTGTCCACCACACGGCACACCATGGTAGCCTTACATACACCCCGATACGGCCCACAGTCCGCTACCCGTACTCCGGGCAGACGGTCGGCGAGGTCCGCTGGCGCGCGGCGCGGGCGGCGGCGGGCGCGGGCGCGGCGCGGGCGGCGCGGCGTGTGCTGGACGCCTGGTGGGGCGAGCGGAGACGGGTGCTGCCACAATTCCTGACCAGGCCTTTCAAGCTGGCTACCAGGTGAGGATAGGTTACGGCTGCCCTGATAGGTGGCTTGCTTAGAGCATAGCTGGTCGTCGCTCTTATGGTAAGGAAAGCATTGTGAGGAAAATCTGCACGTGCAGGCGACTGCATGTGTATCCAGTTTAGTCAGGTACCCCTACTAACTGGGCCATAGAGGTTCAATGGTAGCAGCTCTGTTTTAATTACCTGATCAGTCAAATCAAACCTGAATCATGAGCACGAGAGGGGAATATGTGGCCCTACCCTCATCTTCTAACTAAACCCAGCCAACATCACCTGCTCGTGGTCAAATGGTAGTTACCGTGCGTGAAAATCCAAAACACCCCAAATTTTTAACAGAAATTTCTAGTATAACACTAGAAGACGGGAACTTGGCAGAGGCTAGAATTAACCTCTAGAATGATATAGATGAGCTTGAGTCTTTACTGCCCAGGGGTGCGGCCTGGGGCCACTTCAGCCAGCTGGCGGTGTGGCGCCTGCGCGCGGTTGGCTGTGGCGCGGTCCGCCACGGCAACGCCCGCTCCCGGCTGCTCCTCGTCTGCGATTACTCGCACACGAACATGCTAGGCCAGGCCACTATCACGCCGGGGCCGCTGGCGGAATGCCCGCAACACACGGCCAGGCGGCCGCGGTCGGCGTTCCCGCTGCTCTGTGCGCCGGTATGTGGGTTTATTTTCACCCATAGATAGTGCCCCGGCCCTTGGGCGGACGACATGTCACTGTGTGTTTCCTACTTTCCTACCCCCTCATTTTGACGATTTGACTCAATAAAGAAGTTTAGACTATTGAGTAGCGAGTTTTCTTGCCTTTACTTTAAGTTCCATCGAAGACCGAACAAAGGTAAGTAAAAAGACGGAAGGGATTTTGAACCTTGGGATTCGATCCCGGTACCTATCGCTGAGGTCGTGAGTCATCCGACTTAACCACTAAGCCACCGATGCTCCCGACGATATCTACGAATATATGTTAGCAAAAACGGCAATTTCATAGTTACATTCTCCATCCTCAGCCGCATCGTCACTAAGTAACTGTCAAAGGCTTGGCTGGTTCTTTAATCTCTAATCTGGTAATAACCTGATCGACAGAAATAGTCGAGTCGGATAACCCTAGACCAATTTTACATTTATTCAAATATTTTCTAAACTACTAAACCAATTTTAATGAAACAAAGCTAAGAATCATCTCGATAGAACTGGGGTTTCTGCATCGAAATCGATGGATCCGTTCGGCAGTTACGATACCACAGAAAAAGACACACCGCCACAGAGACACAGATAATACACAGGCGCTGTCCTAATCAGCGGAGGTCGTACGACCATGGTCGTACGATGGACGTCGCCTGACCAATGGGAGACTTTAAAACCGCCCGACATACTACCGTTGCCAGTTAGGACAACGCCTTAAACTGGCCCTCTTTTTTTCATCGAGGATTACAAAAAGACTTACCCACCAGGTCCGCGATTCAAGACCAGCAGACGGCGACAACTACGAGGACAACGCTTCGGAGTACATTTTCCACTACGAGTACGACGACGGCACGGCCACCGACGAGGATGACGAGAAATACCAGGAGGAGACGGACGTGGCCTCCGCGGCTGAGGAGTTGAAGGAGCACAGCGATGGCGCGAGGCTGGATGAGGCTGAAGAGAAGACTTCTAGTGAGTACTGAACCTCATCATTTTGGTAAAGAATCAAGAATTGGACTGACATCGCCGAGTCTGACGCGAGAGCCAACGGCTAACGGCGTGTGAATGCCGAAAATCTGACAAAGTGGAGGAAACAAAGTATGCCAAGCCACGCGTCTTAGACTAATCCTAAGTTTTGAGCGTCTATTGTCGCCTCATTACGACACAGAACGTCCCACACGTAATGTCTCCGTTCCGTAGAGCTCGTCTAGTCTAAGATGACGCGCCCCACTACTTAGTTAGTTGATTTCGATGTGTGAGTGCAAATATTGATAACGACACTTCATCTGTGTGGGAGCCAATGAACGACGCGTGCTCCTACGTTTGAATCTCACCGGCAACTGAATGACCAATTACAACGGCATTTGTATATGTATTGCGTCCATATTTTAAACTTGCTTGTGTGCGTTAATGCGATAGTGGGGCGCGTCATTTTAAATTAGACGAGCTCTACTAAATGTCCAATATAGTTCGCTAACAGTGCAATTAGATCAAGCGAGCGAATGAATGCTCTTCGTTCGTATTCACTCGTTGTGCTACCTATCTTATTTCCGCCAACACCTTTAGCGGCAGAGGGTGCTCTATTCTAAAACATTGATATCTAAATAATACCTTTAAAATTATCTTGAAGCAAAAACTAAATATATACTGTGTGCAACTACGAAGTACGATAGTGAATAACATTATATTAAGCTTACTATCGCTGTATGTAATAAAATATTTACGACACGCGAATGGATCTCAACTCAAACAGTGTTATAAGGAGCCATTCCAAGGAAAGGTATTCACCTTGCTGGTTTGGTCTTGTCCTATAGTGAAAATATTTTCGTTGCCTAAAAGTCAATTCTCCGAATGACGTTCGGATTGAGTTTTAAACATTTTATGGTGACCGGAGTTGTATAAATTCTTGTGCGGATTAGTATTAGTTGAAGTAAGTAGCAGTAGTAATTTGGTATTAAGTACTTAATATACTTAAGCACCTGCAAGACCTACACGATAATTTCGAACATACCAAATTCTGTAAAATTATGCTTGTTTCATACATAAGAGACGTAGGTATACCTAATTAAGAAGAAAAAGCAATGCTTGAAAGAAGAGAATAGCATTGAGGCCGAGAGTAACACGCAATACAGATGCAATGCAATCGATGCTGCCTGCACTTCTGCAAGCTATATTAGCAACTACTGTCCATAATGATACGATAAAAGAAACAGCTACCGGTCTTAAAGATGAAAGTAAGTTGTGTACAAACATGATGTGATCATCATCAGCATTAATTTAAAATCACACTGTTTTCCTTTGAGCAATCGTCACTCTCAGCTCCTGTCTGCCAACCTCTTTACATTTTTGTAGTCTCTATCTTTTCACGTCCTTCTAATATTCTAGCCTTCCTCTTGTCTGTTTAGGTGAAAACTAAATAAATACCGTCACAGAGCCCAAGGAATTCAACCAGTCTCCCGGTTCCCAGTTGAAGACTTTGGTCAATGTCGCTTTGCCAACGGTATTATGGCACCTAAAGAGTGGCGAGTTCGTTGCGGCGCTGAAGTTCGACTAGCCTCAAAGTACGAACTGATCACCCATCTAGTTACCGGAATCTGAAAATGTTGCTTAACCTTGGTTAGTTTAGTTGGTTAGACTAGACCAGAGCCGCTCTTAGGTATATCTGTCTATATTTTTTTTTACTGTCGTTCCAGAAACGACCGAAGAAACATCGTCACTCCCGGTCGGCACGGGTGCAATAGTTAAATTGGAGGAGGAATTAATACACAGCCAACTGCCGTTCAAGCGGCTCAAGGAGACGAAGACACCGTACCTTCGGCCCACCACGTCTTGGACGTCGTGAGTTTACATTATCAATTTTCTAGTATACGAAGTTTTTGCCTGTTTTACAATTACATTTTGTAAAGGCACCGAAGATTATGCTGCGTCATCGAGTACAGGAAATATGCAACTTTGTTTAATAGCGATGTAGTGGTTTAGTAGACCCACAAAACTTTGGTCTGCCTATGCACAACCTGGCACGTTGGGGACAGTCGAAAAGAACAGCTTTTTTTACGGACCCAAACTTTAGACTTTTTGTAGCGGTAGTATACTTACTTATAGAAGAAAAAACAACCTCTTGGCAGTTTCGCTATTTAGCCATATTAAAGTAACCTAAAACAGCAGTTGTTTGAGACTTGAGGCTCCTTTAATGAGCTCCAATGTACCTATACTCTCCTCGGCCGCATCCAGCGTCGACCTACAGCCGCCCGCAAATCATCACACCCCATCTGGCCAGAGGGCGTCCCCACACTTGCCGAGTCGCAATCTCCACTCAAAAACTCATCTACCCAAGCGAGATTTGGTTCTTCAGCAGATACGGCCAGCCCACTGCCACTTAAGCTTACTAATACAGGATACAGCAATACAGGATAAACTTAGAGCTTCAGGTTCCCCGGTTTTGTACTCTGTTTTGTTTGTATATACAATTTGAGAAATAAATACTTTATAGTAATTCGTGTCGATATTCCTTCAGAGCCAGAAGATACGAAGATGCGGCCGAACTCCATCCGCCAATGAGGAAGGGGCTGTCCAAAGTGGCCGACCACAAGTCCAACCGGCTGGACAGGCCCCGGTCCAGGCAACGCGTCAACGACCAGCCCCAGCACCAAGGGGACCGGCTCGAGGACCGGGCCAGCGTCAGGCGCCGGTGGAAGTATACCAGTCGACGATTACACAGGTACGGTGGTGTTACGCGAGTAACCGCATCTCAGTACAAAAAAAAATTAACTACCTCTATAGAAGTCTTTGTCTAGCTCGAATGTGGGTACTCTCTACCGAGTGAAGAGCGTTGATGGCCTGTTGATTATAGGGTCCGACTCGTAGCCCAAGGTACCGGGTTCGAATCCCAGTGCCGCCAAACACCAAACGATGCTCTTGCGAAGAGGGAAAACATCGTGTTGAAATCTGCACATTCAGGCACTGAATGTGTAATCGTTATCCAATCTGTAGCCGTATTCACAATGATTCGAAACCGTTTCCGAACGATTCGACACGAAATTCGTGAGCAGCGAATCCGTGTCAATCGATTTGAAAACAGTTATTCAGAATCCCGATAGATTCCACGAAAACTCTACTCTCTATAACATATGAAAAATTCATCAAAATTAACTGAAACCACATTTTCCTAAGAACTTTTGCGGGGTCCTTTAACGATTCCGTATCCGAATCCGATTTCCGAGCCATTGTGAATACGGCTACTGGTCAGGTTCCTGTTAACAGGGTCACGGAGGTCAGATGGCAGTCGCTCCATTATAATTACCTGATCTGCTCCTGGAGCGTAGTCAAGGTAATCCCCGGGCTCTGGCGCGCGAGAGTACAACCAGGACATTAACGCCAAGGTGACCATACTCACTACCGAAAGGTTTGAATAGGTCTACAGCAGCGCCACCAAGCGGAATACGTTTTCTGCCATAGGCAGCGGTGGATTTACACTAGGGGCAGTCGGGGCTAGTGCCCAGGGCGGCAAATTTTCTGGGGCGGCAAAATTTAGAAAGTGGAAAAAATATTCTTTTAGGTTTATCAAAATTTTTTAATAGGTTTTTTTTATTACTTCAATTAATCATTTATTATATAATAGATAAATCAAGACATTCAATTCATACATTATTTGTCAAACTAAAATTTTGTAAATTATAATTTTGGCACCTTAAGTAAAAATTAATAATCGAAATAATTTTATTTTTTCATTTCCTTGAAAAATTTAAATGGTAATATTTCATTTTTTTATTTTTTAAAAACAAAAACTTTAAATAAAATTTCAGTGATAGGGCGGTATTTTTTAAGTGCCCAAGGGCGGCAAAAATTTAAATCCGGCCCTGGCCATAGGTACTGTTTTTATGTACCATGTCCATTATAGGCCGGGAGCCGACGCTCTACTTTTGTCTACATCCGCCAGAGAGATGGCGGCTCCACCTGCGAAGTTTATATCTGAGAAGGTAAGCTTATAATTTGTAGACTTTCAAGAAAAGTTGGATGCAAGATGTTAAAAGTAATGGCTGAGACCCGATCGCCTAACTAACTCGAATGCGCTTATGATCTCACTCGCTCGCGAAAGGCGCCGTGAAGAGAGTGAACGAGATGGATTCATATTGTAAATGCCACAGAGCAAAAAAAAAATTGCCAGTCTACAGAGAGGGCTGTGACAGCTTTTTCATACAAAAAATGCGTGTCAGGTCAAAGACGAATAATAATGAAATCCCCTTCATTTTCTGTCAGCAGCAAATAAAAAGGGCTGTCCACTCTGTCGATATTTTCTTTCGATGTAATAAGGGATATTTTCGATGACCTGAGTGGTTCAGTGTCCGGGGTTGACCCGGTCAACACCGCCGGTCTGCCACGCAAGAGGTCCCGGATTCGATTCCCGGCCGGGCAGAAATTGCAATGATGAATTTTAATTTCTGTTACGGGTCTGGGTGTTCTATGTATAATAAGTATGTATTTAAAAGTATATAAGCAGTTTATCAGTTATCTAGCACTCATAACACAAGCGTTGCTTACTTTAGGGTTAGATGGCGCTGTGTGAATTTGTCCTCGATTATTTATTTATTTTATTTATATTATCGCTATCGATGTAATAAGAATTATTCTTTAGTCATTTCATCCTTGTGGTCAATCCCGGCTTAAGTAGGTACTTGGCATAATAAGGTAGAGCTCGTCTAGTCTAAGATGACGCGCCCCACTACTTAGTTAGTTGATTTCGATGTGTGAGTGCAAATATTGATAACGACACTTCATCTGTGTGGGAGCCAGTGAACGACGCGTGCTGAATGACCAATTACAACGGCATTTGTATATGTGTTGCGTCCATATTTTAAACTTGCTTGTGTGCGGTAATGCGATAGTGGATGCGCGTCATTTTAGATTAGACGAGCTCTACTTTCTCTTAAAGTGTACAATGTTCCTATAAAGTTGTTGTTGTTTTCCGTTTTTCTATTTAGTCCAGGCTAGGCCGCCTCAGCGTTCGTTGTGCACGTGTCAAGGCACAAAAGGCAGCATAAAAGGTGGTGTAGCACCTCACACGCATGTTTCATTATCCGTGTAGCCCCACTTGGATAAACGGGCTGCTAATTATGTTATCGTTATTGACCTCTGTTAATCGGAAACAGGATCTACTTTACAATTTCCCTGTATTACAACAGTAAACAATTTCTATTTTACCTCTTTTGCAGAGAACAAATAAGGTAGTTATGGCATTTAACAACCCTTGTCAGACCCAAATCTCAAAACACGAACAGTACATTGTTTTCTAGGTGGTAGGTTTAACCGCTCACATCCCAAGTTACAACTAATCTATTGTTATCAATTGTTCTCGCGACCCACTATTGTGTCGCTGTGACGTGACAGGTTAATAAACATACCTACCTATTATAAAATAAAATTACCACAGCACTCATCATCACATGACTCTTATTTTTTTAAAACAAACAAGGCAGGCATTTGACCGCCATCTCACCTGTTGGTAAGTGACGATGCGGCCGAAGATGAAGCATGCCCGTCTTGGAACAGCCTATTCACTCTAGCCTTAAAGGCATCCAGATTATATTGATCAGGGAACACACTCGCAGGCAAAGCGTTCCATTCCTTAGCTGTACGCATTATAAAGGTCGAGCCAAAGCGGTTCGTGCGGATGGCTGGGTTCTTGTCGGTGGAGCAATCGCCACTCTTCTCTCCTATCTGCCAACCTCTTCATCTCTTTATAATCCCCGGCGCTAGCTTTTCCTTTCACGTCCTTCCAATATTCAAATCTTGGCCTTCCTCTTCCTCATTCCCACAACTTTGTCTTCTATTACTACAATACCAATACCTACAAACAAAAAAATATTTTATGTATCTAACATTAATTCGATAAAAAATGGCTTCTATAGGTGACACAACCTCTTTTATTAATTTTATTGACCTTTATTAAACGGAAATAGGATCTAGGTACTTTTCAATTTCCCTGTATTAAAATAGTAAATAATTTATATTTTACTACTTTTGCAGACAGCAAATAAGGTAGGTGGCATTTGACAACCCTTGTCAGACCCAAACCTCAGATTACGTATAGTGAACTGCAGATTGAACGAACCCCCCAAACGCGCTCCGTACAAACGAAGTTTGATTTTATGTCCAATATTAACCAATCAAAGCCTAAACCTAAATTTTATCGATTTGATTTAGAAACCAATATCTAATTATATCTGAGATTTGTCAGATTTGCGTTAGAATTATTTTATCGCTTCAAATAGAAATCCTAAAGCCCGTGTATCTTTGAAACAATGCATTTGTGGGTGGGGAGGTGGTGTTCCCTCTGCAGCTGACCGTACATAAACCACGTTACATATGCCGCAGCGGATGGTTAAATTAGCCAGTTAACTAAACGGCTAGCTTTTTCTTCAATTATTTAGTTTAAAATTTGCCAGTTTCATATGATTTTAAAGTGATGTTGAAAGAACGATATTGTCTCGAGTTTACGCAGCTCTTTCACACATTGTTCCAATGCTAACCTACCCACAATAACTTCAAAGTATAATAATAGTTTGCATTTGCTTTCTATTCGGTTAGTTTAGGTTAGCATTATGACAATGAATGGAAGAGCTCCGTAAACTCGAGGCAATATCGTTTATTTGACTTTACTTTCAAAGTTCATGAATTTGGCCAATTTTCAATTAAATAACTGCTTAAATAGCTAGCCGTTTAATTAACCGGCTAATTTAACCATTTGGCTGCGACACATACACCGCTATCAAGTTGTTCTATTTTGTGACACTAATGTTGATTTACGTATAAAGTTTAATTAAAACCAGATTTCATTGTAGTCAGAGGCAAGTGTACCTTCATGTAGGTATATACCAGAAAATGCGCAGCAGCATTTTCTTTTGATCAGTTTCCATCCCGCCGTCAAGAGATTATTGATCCTCCTTTTCCCATCAGTCTTATCGGCTAACCGATCCATTGGTACCCGGAAATGGTGGACGAGAGAGTGGATCTGTACCAGCGCCACTACTTGCCCACTTAAGTAATAGCACGCGCAGTAGACCCGTTGCTATATATATTGCGGCAATACCCTCCACTAATGTCGAACAGCCTCAAGTCCGGCACCCACACCATGACGCTTTGTCAAGATAAAAGTACGTCATTTCTGCGCAGGCAGTAGTGGACTAAATAGGTATATGGGGGGTATATATGTAATAATTATACACTCGTTTGCAAAAAATGGATTTTCATACTACTATGACAATTCGGAGACCTCGGAAATCCCCCTGGGAATTTTCTGGGTGCAATCTGATTATTGTTCGCGTCGGAAGTTTGATTTGATACACCGGTTGTATGGAATCCAAATTCCGACGCAAATCCGACTTTCATGCTGTGCCGTAAACGGCCTTTTCAAATTAAAACTCTAGACCCCAATGCTCTAGATGTGCATAATTAGATTGCTCTCAGAAAATTGCCAGGCAGTAAACAATTTCAATTTTACCACTTTTGCAGACATCAAATAAGGTAGGTATGGCTTTTAACAACCCTTATCAGACCCAAACCTCAGAACACGTACAGTCAACTGCAGAGTGAACACACCCCCCGACATAGGGGAGGTTTCCCCGAGCGCGGTCCATACAAACGAAGTTTGATCTTGAATTAAGTTACCTTTTGTACACTAGTTCCACTTTTCCACGGTTTCGAATTACTCATCTGCAGGCAATGATTTCATATTTTGTTTACAATCTAATTAGTTTACAAAAGGTGATTTAATTTATAATATAGGGAGTTTCATCACGAAATCACAACACAAAGTGTTAAAAGTTTCATCTTCTCAATATTAACCAATCAAAGACAATTACCGTAATGTTATAGAAACAAATATCTGTCTGAGATTTGTCAGATTTTCGTTAGAATAATTATATTATCTCCCTTCAAAGTTGCACGGGCTTTAAGATTTCTACAAATACACTAAAAACATAGTTATTTTTATACAATCGAGACAATTTTTAGACTAGATTTCTTTCTGGGTGCAATTTGATAATAAGTACATATTGGGAAAGTTTGCGTCGGAATTCCTATTTTATACACCGGTTGTATGGATCCGAAATTCCGACGCAAACTTTCTTGCTGTGGCGTAAACGGCCTTTTCAATCGGTTAGATCTTTTCAATCTTAGGAACTCTAGACCATCCATGCTCTCGATGTGCAAATTCAGATTGCACCCAGAAAGTTGCCAGAGGGAGACTCAAGGTCCAACTTATCTCGATTGTTTGAAAATTGCCCATGTGCCTGTTTTTTTCCAACAGGGTTTATGTGTAATATTATCTGAATCGGTCGCCTCGATTCGAACGGTTTTAAATTTTGATTTTCGGCTCGAGAAATTCGGTATTTCGATGCATGATGTTAATTGTCCCTATTTTAAAGAAATAGCATATTTCTTTAAACACTTTTCATGCCGAAACTCAAAATTGAAATCCTAATCGAGGCGAGCGATTCAAAAATAGAGCCTCGACGTCTGGATCGCCTGCCATGTTATACATATACGATTATTTACAGGTTGGATTTGCGCTGGACAAGTCCGACGAAGACCAGCTATTCAAGGACACAGGCTTCAAAATGAACTGGCGCCATGGGAAAGGATAAAATTGCGAAAATTAAGAAGACGTCTAAATTAAGTTTTCTAAGATGGCTCTGACAACTTTTTCCTACTCATATTTGTTTAAGTGCCTCGTACGTTTACGTATGGATAATTATGAACACAGGTAGGTAGTGCATGCCTGCTTACCTGCCTTTTAAAGCCGCTATCCATCACTGTAACCTCGTTGCAAATTAGTGCAGTAGAATGTGAAAATATCGCATACTGACAAGTACCTGCTACCTACTTATAGACAGGTATTCTGAATGCGGAAAGCTTAAGGAAACTGACCGGTGTAGAAAAAGAATTTCCACGTTTTATTCTTTATAAACTTATTTATTTATTGTTGTCAAGGGCAATTGCAATATGCGTCTTGTGACTTGCAGTTTTGTATGATCTACCTATTACAATTTAACGATCAATTTTAAATAAAAATATTGATTTTCTTTGTTATTTTTATTGTATTATACCTAGTCTCCTTCATTATTGAAAATAATCCGGCTCGAAGGACCAAAATGTAGGGTCGAAAATCAATTGTTGTTGATTGAATGACACGTGCGGTGATGGATTTTATTTGTTAGGCACAGGTACAGATTTGCTAGGTACAGACCAAAGAGATTGATAGCGGAATACCAATCTATTGGTATAGTAACAGAGATGCCTGCATACATTCCATGGGGACTCAGTCGGAGTATTGAGCCCCAAAACCTAGGCTTAACGATTTTCTAACAAAATAAAACAAAAATGATTGATCGATTATTTTATTATGAAATACAATAATTTATGTCAGGATATTTACAACGTTTTTTATTAGGTTATGCTTACGCTATTCTATTACATTTTAACGGTATATAGTTCATTATTCTAGCTTGTATCATACAAATGACTTCGGTTGTAGGTGAAGCTGGTAAAAAGTAAAAATTTTGATAATAAATAATCATTCCATAACGTTTATTTGTGTGTACTTTGTTATTTTTGTATGAGGTTAATTTGCACACAATATTCGAAATTATAAATTGTTCTAAATAAAATATTAAATACGAATAATTTTTAATTTTTACTGACTATATATATATATAAAGAATCTACGTTTTCTTTTGGCAGTATTTATAGCCTTAACTCAATATTTTGTTACGTTATGGCTTTATGTCATAATTATTTTGCTATTTTTTTTACAAAATTAATAGGCTTGCTCCACCCACAATCCATTGGTAATTGTTCAAAGACACAAAAGTTTATTATGGTAGCATTCTAAGGCTGACTCTGGCATATTTTATTAGACTATAAAAACTAATAATTAAAAACAGAGTTACGTAATTGTGATATACTAGAAATTAATAGCTTAATGTAGAAATTGTGAATAATGATTTCATAATTTGTCCTAAAAGTCAAATTGAAATTTTACATCATTACATTAATTATACTTCATTTAATGTAATAAGATAAAATATTGAAATAGAACGATGACAAAAGAATATAATTATTACTTAAATTATACATAACAATGTCTTTTATAAAGTCAGTATACTTTGATTAATTAAATAGTACAGTAAGCATCAGAAGCTCTTATCAAATTAAATGCCACAAAATTGCTTGAATTTATAATTTAACTATTTTTGATGCTAGCTGCGCAAAATAAACAGCAAAAGCGTTGCGAGATTAAAATTTATATTTAAAAAATGATTCATTAAACTTTTTTATGAGATCATTAAACGAAAGAATAAAACTACGTGTTGACTCAACAAAAATTGTGATGTAGCAGCCGATAAATAAAAATTAAGAAATTGTTTCATTAATGTTGTAATAAATTATAATTAAGAAGGGAAAGACCCATAAAATAATCGGTCTCGAAACGAAAATAGCAACCAAATGGAACATTACGATAAAAAGTTGTATTGTACCAATACATACAATAATGACAATAACGGACAAACCAAGACCATACACAAAATTATACGCCACACCTTACCAAAGCAGTTCATCACTTTGCCAAGAGTCAAAAACACTTACACTTAACATAAAATCAGCTGAAATAAACCAACTAAAGATCTAGTGAACTTAAAAATAGGTACAGATAATTATTAAATAATTATGTTCTTTATTTTAAATAAAAAATATTACTTTACTCTATTACTATAATACAGTCGATACGTTAAAACTAATGAATGCTGTGTCAAAACCTATACTTTAGGCATTGTTTTCTAGGTGGTAGGTTTAATAAACGTATTATAAAATAAAATTACCACAGTACTAAAACACAAACAAAAAATTATTTAATGTATCTAACATTAATTCGACATAAAATGGCTTCTATAGGTGACACAACATCCACGAACTAAATGCAATCGTACAAAATCCATTTTTATACACCAATTTACATACATGTCAGTCGTAAGAAAAATATCTTGTAATGTGAAGGCTTGTATTTACATTCAACTATACTTTACACGTAATAATGGTACATATATTTGTGGTTTTATTACTTACTGTATAATTATTGTTATGGAATTAGGAAGGTATGCTACAGGAGACTATTATTTTTAAAGGGCTTGTCTTCATTGCATTTTGAGCAATAACTGTTCGGTTTATAATTATAAACAATCTTATAATTTTTTATGTCAAGTTTATAATTATTGTGTAAATTCCTTTATTATTGATTTAATAACAATATAATATTTTACGAGCATTTATATGTTTTATGTGTATAGTTGGTTATCATTCTGATGTTTATTTATTCGGGAAGACAAAACATTATTATTCATAAAGAAAACTCTTTTTTCGACTGCGATTCCACAGCACTTTTATAGCCAGATTATATCATATCTACGATTGATGTAATCGATCAAATATTAACTTCAATATTAGGTATATAATTTTTTGCAAAATTCACTTTCAGAAGCAAGCTACAAAAAGCAAGCACCTCCATATTCTTTTAAAGACAATCGTCATGTTTTACAAAATGTCACAAAATTTTAGTACCTAATGAAATGAAATGTTGCTCTCAATATAGTTTTGTTTGTCAATCTTATTTTGCGACGGCTCAAATATTTTCTGATTTGTAATTTGAGTCAGCAGAATGGCAATTAAAACTGTCAGGTATGAGTTATTGCAGGAAGAACGCTATGCGGCAGTGGATTATGTAAATGTCAGTCTCTCCCCTTCACGACATCTATCGCTCCAATAGGGCAACTCAACAATAATCACATTATGAGTACATGAACACAGGCTATCTCCCTAGGCGCTGACCGTCCTATATCGCGCTAGGGAAGTGTTTCAACTTCCGCGAAATAAGTACTACTGTCGACAATCCTCTGTCGGGGTCTTGGTCCCCTGGTCACAACACCCGGCCAAGCGGATATTTACGCTTTTTCATAGCTTGCCAACATTGGAGGTAACTCTTCTTCCTTTTTTACCCAAAATTCAATCGATTTCTTATAATTCTTTCTCATATTCCTAGCGTTATTTTAACTGACAGGAACTATACTACGGGTTATTTTACTCAAAACTAACATTTTTACTATTTTGCTGAGTCGAATTATAAATCAGAGTATAGTTTCAATAACCATCAACAAATTACTGTAAAGTTAAAAAATTACACTAGTACAAAGCATTTGACAGGGGCGTCTCCTGTCGTCTGTCATTTTGTTACCGTACCTAGTGGCGAAAGTTCACTTTTTTGCCACGCGAAACGGTATATGGCTAAACCCTGTGCACTAATGTCATTTTTCTTGATGTTCTAAAAGCACGACGTATTTAAACGTAAAATCTGTCCAGACTGACTTGTCTTATTTGGTTAAGGAAATTATGTATTTAAATAAATAATTTGCAGCAGTATTCGTTGAAATTCACATTCTATGTGTTTCTTGTATAATTCAAAACATCTATACACAATGTACGTAGCGTGATTGATACGGCAAGTCGTGATTTTGGGCATTGTTTGTTCACCACATAAGACAAGTCAGTTTGAACAGATCATACGTATATTGTACAAAATTTAACACTTATGCAATTCTCAACGAAAGTGCCAACGTTTTATTACGAAATCTTTACTAAAAAGTCTAGCTTTGACTTTAATCTACAGCTCAGTACTAGACTTTCAGTTAAATAACTACTCGGACTTTTTACAATTAAACTGCGACATGCTAGCGGCCTACGAAACTTTATGTGCATTATAAACATCGATTTATTATAAAAAAGTGATAAAAATACTTTCTATTTGGCAACTTCTAACACGGAAGTTCTTTATGTCACTATAGTTATATAATTAATATTTTACAATTTGTTTTGCTTACATTACATTTGTAAGTGAAGATGTGTTCACAGGTGCTTCGTGCTAGGTTGTTCATTTATATAGGTATCTAGTTGTTTAATTTTGAATTTGTATAAATATAAAGTTCATTACCTATTCCAATTTCTCAATATTCAGAGTTTATTTGTTTCAAACTAAACTCGCGTTCTTTACACATATTATTATATTAGACGGGACTTCAGGACGGGCAGTCGTCTCGTGACCACGGTGGGTGTAACCCTACCGAAACGTCGGGAAAACAAATCATAAAGGTACGTCGCGTCCAAGTCCCGTCTAATATAATAACAGAGTTTATTTGTTTCAAACTAAACTCTCGTTCTTTACACATATTTTTATATTGGACAGGACTTACACGCGACGTACGTTTTTGATTTGTCATCTCTCCACTGCAGTCTTCTCGTGACCACGGTGGGTGTAACGCTACTGAAACGTCGGGAAAATAAATCAAAAAGGTACGTCGCGTGTGAGCCCCTTCTAATATAATAATATTCAGAGTTTATTTTCCATAAATGCACAGCCTCATAATTTCTGATAGCTATAACAGTATTTTCTTGGGGAGGTGACATAATAATCTTCGCAATTAATTCAGTCGCCATATAGTTACTTGTAGGCTAATTGTGTAACTCTGTTGGCAACAATTCTCTGATTTAAATGATTGAAATTGTTTTCTTGCGGTTACGTATCATCGATTTAATAGTTTCACTTTATTGCAATGGAACTTTATTAGCCACTGAACCCATGAAATCGATAATACGGAATCGCAAAAGTAACAATAACATTAATTGAAATCAGAGAATTGTTGGCAACAGTGTTACCATTTTAGCCTAGAGATTGGCTGACAACGCTATACCTATTTACGCTGTGCACTCAATTTTATTTCGTATTAATATATACTTTTTTCGCCAACTCGAAGCATCTGTAAATATGTAAAGACCTTCGATGATACCTAATTTACACATGTAGACCTACCACGAGTTATCACGTCCGTTTTATATTATACCATTTAATAATATTATAAATAAATATTTTCCCTACAAAACAGACAAGGCGACGTTTTACTCCAATATCGCTCTTAGTCCAAACTGTTACGACATTTTGTCATACCTCCATTACGTGAAAAGAGCTGTTTCCGATCAAAAATCTATTAGATGGCGCTACTGAGGCATAAGGTCTGCTGTCAAAACGAAACCGCGTCATTGGCTAGGACGGATCCGCCATTTTGGAGCCGTTATGTCAGATTAACATCGGTCGTGTTTAGCGAAGTTGTCAAGTAAAGTGAGCAACTACACCTGTGTAAACCGATCGGACAGTAACGTACGATCACTGTCCTTGTCCAATGTAAATCCAATGTGGCGACTTGAGTTCAGTTGGTTAACCGAGGTCCTGGGTTCGAATCCCGGCCGGGCGGAAATTGAAATGATGAATTTTAATTTCTGTTACGGGTCTGGGTGTAGTATATATAAAAAAGTAGATAAATAACAGTCATATAAGACCGATAACACTAGTTTTGCTTACTATGGGGCTAGATAGCACTGTGTGAATTTGTCCAAGCAAAGCAAGCAAGTTATTTATTTATTTAATGTAAATCAGACATTAGGCTGCCATAAGGCTGTCCAATAGTACGGCAGGCAGTATTTTGACAGCAAACCTTACGCCTCAGGATCACCGCCTGATGGATTTTTGAACTTAGAACCCTTAAACCAAACGATACTTTCTATCGAGGAGAACTATATAGCTAACTGATGATAGGCCTAATTGGCGCGAAACACGAATTATTGCAATTTCCTAACTGACACGACAATATCTAGTCACTGTAAAA
Organism: Blastobasis lacticolella; assembly: GCA_905147135.1. Classification (NCBI taxonomy): domain Eukaryota; kingdom Metazoa; phylum Arthropoda; class Insecta; order Lepidoptera; family Blastobasidae; genus Blastobasis; species Blastobasis lacticolella. Next base: position 3,200,043 of record LR990061.1, read on the forward strand.
ATATTCGTTATTAGCCTGATCATTAGCTAGCTGGCTAGTTTATTAAATTTTTTTAAAGTGGGATTGCCAGCCTTGCTCATAAAAATTATACACGTTTACAAATATTCTTTCCCTTTTTTTTTTGTGTATCACACATATGACACACGTATGGATATGAGTGGATTTATATCTGGAGTATTGCAGTGTACGGGAGTGAGGATAAGAAGAGATTGGAGGCATTTGAAATGTGGTGCTGGAGAAGAATGGAAAAGATTAGCTGGTCGGAAAAAAAGAGAAACGAAGAAGTGTTGAAATTAGTGAACGAGAAGCGAAATTTACTGTAACTTATTGAGAACAGGAGAGGGAAAATGCTAGGACATGTAATAAGACATGACGACTTATTAAGAGTGATAATAGAAGGTAAAGTTAAGGGAAAGAGAGGAAGAGGACGATCAATATTTGATTATTGGAAGAACGTGAAGGAAAAAGTGAGCGCCGGGGATTATAAAGAGGTTGGCAGACAGGAGGGAAGAGTGGCAATTGCTCCACCGACAACCACCGACATTTGCAATACCAGGGGCATCACTCACGCGTTGCCGACCCCGTAAAAAATGTTTACCAAAATACACAATTTTTATGAACAAGACGGTTAAAACTTGGATTATGGAAACAAAACTCAGCGTTGAAGAAGCGAAAAATACGCATACGAATCACGGTTCTAACGAAGTCGTATTTTCAAATTAAGTCATTAATATTTTAGAAGAATGATGGGAAGAAAAATAGGTGACAGTTTACAAAATAGAAGTGCTTTTTCTTTTCCTAATAAAAGAGAGGTTAGAAATAGATAAATAATAATATTATCACCAACATTTCAGGCTAACACACGCAAACACTTCAACAAACTATGGAACGGGATGTCTTAAAATTCTTTGAACACAAGAGTGGTAATTCTCAACACTGCAGTTAGCACGCGTGGATGTCTTTTTGAGTTGAGGTTTCAGATGAATAGAATCGCCGATTTATTGTGAAATTAGTTATGAGAGTTTTCACGATTTCCTATGGATATAGATTTGTGACTTCAGCTGTGAGTAGGCTCCTTCTATGCCTCTTATGTCCAATCTCTTTGTATTGGACAGAAACAACTGCGGTAAAATGACAAATCCATTCCAGCCAATGACAGGGCTTTATGACATTATTTTATAACGACAGCAGAGCTTACGGCGCAGTAATGCCATCTCGTGGTGGCTTTTGGAATCGCAAAAGCCCTTACAGTGTTGAATAAATGAAGTTACATGTTTTAGTTATTCATATTTTGTCAATGAAAATATTCGCTCTTATCATTCGGGATAAATATCTGTTCGGTTTACCATTCCGTATATACGTTTGGCCCATAGGTCATACCACAAATGTCAAAGTAAGTGATTGATAGCGCAAACAATAGCATTACAGCGCTACGAACTTATCTGACCCGGTGGCCAAAACTGGAACTAACTGTCGTCATTTTGACATAATATATTGTTGGCGACAACAGCGACGCCGTCGCCGCGTCAGGCAAGTTTGTGGCACCGTTCACAATAACAGCATATTTTGTGTCATATTGGCCAGGTTGAGGTATCAAAATGAGTCTATGAGAAGAAATCTGAAATTAAATAAGAAAATGGTTGCAAATGTCCTGGACCGTCCGTCCATGTGCCTCCCGTAGGCAATAAAAAAGGTAATATTATAATGAAATATCTTGTTTTAAGGAACCGAAATGCCGATTTCAGAAAAAAACGCATTCACATTTTCTTTTCAAAAGTCTTATGCATCACCGAGAATCGAACGCGGCAATTTGTGCCGATAACTTTCAGTTCTTTAACAAGATTATAAGAAGATTTTAAAGATTTAGAAGATAACAAGGGTTTTGACTTTAGGAAGGCATGCGCGACTTTAAAAAATATATATATATGAATGTAATTCTTCTTAATTCTAAAATGGCCTCGCGGTTGCTAAGAACAAATTACCATATTTATTCTAGTTTCAGATTTCTCTTTATTGAATCAGATGGATCACTCACTCTGTCTAATGCCTTAAGAGGTATGAAACTGTTGCCACTTTAGAGGGTAAAAATACACAATAATTATCAAAAATCCCCTCGTTTTTAGCAATAACGAAATTGTTAGCTAAATTAAGGGCGGGCGGCTTGCACCAAATTCTTAAACGCAGTTAAGCTGATACTAAAACAAAAACATTCTTACAAAAAAACGTTAAACGTGTTTTAAAAATGTTCTACTTAAAAATAGTTTATTGCTAGACATTTAGTTGAGCAGATTTTTGATAATTATTGTGTTTAGCGACAACTGAATTTTTTCCTAAAGTGGAAGCAATTTTTACACTCTTTATTTTCACTTTAAGCTATCATAATATATTATTGTATTAATATGGACTCGCACGCTTCGTACCTTTTCGATTTGTGTTCCCGACGTTTCGGTAGGGTTACAAATCGAATAGGTACGTCGCGTGTGGGTCCCGTCCAATACAATAATCTGTCATAATATGCCCAGCACATTCGTAATATCCTTCCATCGTCCCAGCATCACGGCAAAACGGCACAATTATACAATTAATACAATAAATAAACGATACGCCGATAGAGGTGAGTATTATAAACAAGACTCATTGAGCAATGCCATGCACCACACATACGCTATATACAAACTTACATTACGATTGTCTATATACATTGGTGTCTTTCGATCTGCAACAAGAGAAATTAATTAGATTAGTTAATCACATTGAAGTCATTCTTCCGCTATGTTATTATTAGAGCTAATGGTGTCGGGGCGGTGAAATTTTGATAAGGATTGAATGCTTTTATTTATCAACTGTTCTACCTATCGATGGTAGCAATGCCATTTGAGACGTTGCTTTTTTATTGAACTACTTGTGGACCCGGCCCGACTTCGTACGCGTACACCTATTTTACCCTTACCTACCCTTTTTTTCTTACTTAAAAACCTTCCTCTTGAATCACTCTATCTATTAAAAAAACCGCATCAAAATCCGTTGCGTAGTTTCAAAGATTTAAGCATACAAAGGGACATAGGGACAGAGAAAGCGACTTTGTTTTATACTATGTAGTGATTAGACAGAGGGCCCCATAGATTATTCTACGTCATCGAGTACAAGAAATATGATACTTATTTATTTTTTTATTTAACATTTATACTTTGTAGCGATAGTAGTGGTTTAATAGACCCACAAAACGTTGGTCTGTCTATGCACAACCTGGCATGTTCGGTACAGTATACTATTTTCGTGACTTTAATGTGGCTGATACTAGCAAAACTGCCAAGAGGATGTAAGGCAGACTGGTTTTTTACTTTGTACACTCGCGTGCAACCAAATCGACTCAGCGTGTAAGCGCGCTTATAAATGATTTTTTTTTTGTGAAAGAATTAATATGCTTTAAAAATTACACATTATTTAAAAGCGTAACTCTTCAGCTTTAAATTGATACCATTATTGCCAATATTGATAATGTTTTTTTTTAAATAATGTTATTCGAATGAGAGTAGTGCCAAAATATGGATACAAGGATTTTTTTTTATTTATTATTAATATCAAAATAAAAACTCTTTTTTACAAAATAAACAAAAATTTATTTCTTTCAGTACTTCGTATTACCTCCCCGAGCCCTAATTATTACAGATTGCAAGCGATTTTTCATTGATCGTATTAACTTCTTCACCGTCTCTTGAGGAATACCGTCCCACTCTTCCAGTAACGCTGCCTTCAGCTGTTCCACTGTCGAAGGGGCTGGATTTCTGGCCCGGACTCTCCGCTTGAGCTCATCCTACAAGTGCTCAATGGGATTGAGGTCTGGGTTGATCGCAGGCCAGTCCATAGTCAGTATTTCCACTTCGACGAGGAACTGCTGCGTAACTCGCGATGTGTTACACCGGGCATTGTCGTGCATCAACAAGAAGTTGTCGCCGACAAATCCTTGGTAAGGCACGACGTGGTCTTGCGGAATGTCGGTAATGTACCGATCAGCCGTCAGTCCTCCTCCTCGGCCTCCCCCAGGCACGAAAACGAGCTCGGTTTTTCCATCAAATGAAATACCGGCCCACATCATGCAGGAACCGCCGCCGTATGCCACTGTTTCAGCAAAACAGCACTGCGCGAACCGTTCTCCGGGACGCCTGTATACTCTGCCTCTTCGATCACTACCATGCAGACACATTCTGCATTCGTCGGTGAACAATACCAACCGCCATTGGTCAATAGTCCAATTGAGATGTTCCCGAGCAAATTGAAGTCGAGCTTGTCGGTGGCTTGCGGTCAATTTTGGGCCTGTGGCAGGCCGTTTTGGAGTGAGGTTGGCTTCTTTCAGACGTCTTCTTACTGTCCACTCGCTGACAGTCACTCCTCGAACACGCCTCAATTTTTGCTGCACATCAACACCAGTGAGGTGCCGATTTCGCAATGAAGTCGAGACGATAAATCGGTCATCTCTTTCTGAAGTGCATCGGTGGCGGCTGGTTCTTGGTCTACGTCTGAAGGCACCAGTCTCTTGGAATCGTCTGAACACTCTGGATACAGCAGACTGGCTCAAATGGAGTTGAGCAGCAACTGCACGCTGACTCAGCCCTTGTTGCAAAAGAGCAACAACTTGAGCGGCTTCTTCAGGTGTGGTGTCCATGATGACGTCACAAACAATGGGTGCAATTTGCGGAGATGTGTACAGGTCAACTTCTGATATGCGACTGATAAGGTGAACCTGTTGGGGTGGCTTTTATTGGGGGTGGAAGTATCGCAACTCGTTAGTATTGAAGCGAGTATTTTTTCTTTACGGGCATTTAAATTGTGGCAATAAGATTATACAGTGAATATTGTTTTGATTTTGATATTAATTTAAAGCTAATGTTTTGAGCTTTCAAACGATGCATAAGTATTACGAATAAATTCAATATTTTTTATTTTATTAATCAATATATCGGAGCGTATGTGCTGAGTCGATTTGGTTGCTCGCGAGTGTAGAAATGTCGAATGTTTGGGTCGATGAACAATAACTTTAAAAATTGTGTGTCAAAATCCTAGTTTGCGGCACTCGCTAGTCTCTGCCTACTCTTTGGGGTATCGTACTTATTTATTGACAGGACCATCATTAGAAAAATGACAATGGATGTGCCTCTAACTCAGTAAATGCCAATAGTTACAGCATCGATGTATAGCGCTCTAGCTCGCACTTACAAAGTGTAAAATCGAGGTAGCCCACTATATCATCGATGCTGTTATCATTGCCAAGATCGTTAGCGTTTACTGTTCTGTGACTGTAGTTTTTTTAAATAACAGTGGGAGGCTGCGCAGGGTAAGCTGGTCATCTGATGGTGCGAGCATTTGAGATAAGTGAAGGATGGTTTCTGAAGGCTAAAATGTAACTGTGATCAGTGGTGTTTCGGCTGTCCGTTCCTAGTTTAGTGTATGGTGGTTGTATGGTGTTGACTTATCGCACATTTTCGATCGATGATCCCTTATCCCTCGTCTAGTGTATGGTGATTGGATATAATATGGTATTGGCTCACCATGTCATCATCATCATCACAGCCCATAACAGTCCACTGCAGGACTTCGGGCCTCTCCCACGAAAGGGAAGGTCATTGCCATAATCTCCACGCTTGGCAGGCGGGTTGGAGATCGCAGTGCAGTTGATGTAAATCTACCCAGAAAGATGCTGCTGTCCACCTTTCGGATTTGTCCCTTAGTCGCCTCTTACGACACCCACGGGAAGAGATGGGGTGGTGCTATTCTTTGAGGTGGCGGCACCGCACCACACACCACCATCACCATGTCCTTTTGATCAATGATGCCTTTGTTGCATGTTCCTGGTTCAGTGTATGATGGATAGGTGTGTAGTCCCGACTCACCGTGTCCCCTCGATCACTTGCCCCTTGCCTAGTGTATTGTGGGTGTACGGTATTAGCTTACTGTCTATCCGCGATCAATAATACCGCGGTCGTTTGTCCCTAGTTCAGTGTATGGTGTGTTGTGTTGTCTCACCGTATCCGCCCAATCAATGATGGTGTGGGCCTGGTGTACAGTGAGTGGGTGTATGCTGTCGACTCACCATCTATCCCTCAATCAGTGATGCCGCGGCCGCTTCTCTCTAGAAGTGTGCATAGCGGGCGCCTGATGCTGATGGTGCCCCAGCGTGACTAATGCTGAGGCGGCGGCCAGCCCGCCCAGCGGCGGGGCGCGGCCGGTGCCGCCCGTCGGCAGGCGTACCAGCAGCGAGAGGACCGCCGCCCGCCCGCCCCGGCAGGGCTCCAGGGCTACTGGGGCGGGGACGCCTGAGCCTGGGGGTAAGGTTACATTAAGGTTAGATAAACTGAGTGGTTCAGTTGGTTAATATACCGGTCTGCCACGCAGAGGTCCCGGGTTCGTTTCCCAGCCGAGCAGAAATTGAAATGATGAATTTTTATTTCTATTATGAGTCTGGGGGTTATACGTATAACAAGTATGTATTTATAAGTATATAAATAGTTTATCGATTGTAGAGCGCCCATAACACAAGCTTTGCTTAATTTGGAGCTAGATGTCGCTATATAAACTGTCCAAGAATTTTATTTTTATTAACACTGCCGCTGCAACCAACTCAACAACAATATTTTCAACCAGGTAGATAGTGATGATGCCATTACTTCGCCCCCATAGAAATATTTTTCAGAACTACCGCTTAAAATGATTGTATCAACCTAAAGTACCCATGTACCCAATGACTATCCTCTATCGATTTGCGGTTTTCTATCAATATTTGCTTTGTACACCGTCTACTTATATGGGTATATCTATCTGTGTCTGTGTGTGAATGTGTGTGTCTGTGTGTATGGTCCATACCTGTGGGCGTCCGCTCCAGCTCGACGCAGACCTGGCTGAAGGGCCGCGACGCCATCTGCTCCATTTCTACGAACAACCGCTGCCGACGCCGGTACATGTCGTACTTCTGTGGGTAAGCACGAGGTTTAGTAAACTTGGAGTGTGAACAACCGATTTTCATTCGAGGTTTATCCTTTCTTATGTCATACGGTAGATAAACAGGCAAGCGAACCTAATGGAAAGTGGTCAGTGGCCTGTAACCGTAAGCAATACCAGGGGTATCGGATATAAATTTTATTATAAAAGTTATTTTTGAATACTTCATAAGTGTCTATGTGAAGAGAAAATAAACCTACTATTTATTATTATTATTATCGCTAATGTGTTGTTCTGGTAGCAAGAAACTATAGCAAGAAAATACCCTTTACTGTCAAAGCCACGGTTCATCATCGTGGAAGTAGATCATGCCTCTGTATACCAGAAAACGAGCAGATGCGTTTTCTGTTAAGTATTTGCAACACTGCGATCTCCAAGCGGGTGCCAAGAGTGGAGATTATGGCATAATCATCCACTGATATGAAGGACGGTCATATCCAGCAGTGGACTGTTATAGGCTATTGATAACCATAACCATACTTGTATGGTGTTATTCATAAAAGTTATTTCGACATTCCTAAATTCAGTAACTGAATTCATAAACAAAAAGCGTGAGAGCAAACTAAAGTGAAATGCTCATAGAATAAGGTCCATTTTTGTATCACTTATATTATGGTACGTGTGCTCCGCTTTTCAAAAGCCGTGATCCAAAAATTGACCTTATTTAATGACCAATACATTTCACTTTGATTTGCTCTCACTTTTTTTGCTTCTGAATTTAGTCAAATGTAATCAGCGCATTAAATATGGTTTGTCACTTGTTTGGCACATCCGTCGGCCATTTATGTATGAAAAGTGTCATTGAATTACACGCTATCTAATAATGCGTGCCCACTCCTCCTTAAAAGGAGTTTAGTTGATGCCTTGGTGAAGATTTCTTAAATTTCTTTATACCACTAAGGTGGCAAACAAGCTTGCGGCCTGCCTGATGGTAAGCAGTCACCGCAGCCTATGGACGTTTGCAATAACATGGGCATCACCCACGCGTTGCCGACCCCGTAAAAACCTTTCAACCCCTTTCTTGAAGAACACCATGTTGTACTCTCCAGGGAAAACCTCTCCAGGTAGTTGATTCCACAACCTTAGTGTGCGTGGGAGAAAGTTCCTTTGAAAGTTTTTATTGGTCATAGAGTCAACAGGTCCAGATATTAGTTAAAAACAGAATGCCAATAATATATTCTTACTCTATAGAAGTAAATAATAAGTATTTTAAGAGAGGTAGGGCATAGCGGGGTATCTCGTTCGAATTGGAGCCGCCCGACTGGGGAAGTACCTCCACCTTACAGAATATCGCAGCTAAGTAATACTCTCATAAATAGTATTGTTTCTGCTCCATGGGTCGGGGATTTGGGGAACCGTGGCTTTGGCAGTGGAGTGGCATTTGCTTTTTGCTGCCAGAGCAACGTGTTATAGAGGTGGGCAACGCATTAGCGATACTCTTGGTGTTGCTAATGTCAATAGGCAGTGGTGACCACTTTCTATCCGGTGGCCCGCTTGCCTGTTTGCCTACCGTATAACATAAAAATAAATAAAAAACACCTACCTGCTTAATCTTCCACAGCGCAGCAGCTACCAACAGTAGCAGCAGAAAACAGCTGGAGAACGTGATGAAGAACTGCTGAAGGTTCAGCTTCGGGTACTGCGAGAAGGAGATCTGGATCCAGAGGGGCGGACGGAAGTCGTACACGTACACGAAGAAGGTCGTAAGGGTCACGTTGTCCTCTACGCCGAACGCGTGGTCCGATTTCGCGAATCTGTGGAGTGAATTAAGGAATAAAAATACTTGATTGCATTAATATAATATGGATGCCTTCAAGGCTAGAGTGAATAGGCTGTTCCTAGACAGGCATGCTCCGTCATCGGCCGCATCGTCACTTACCACCAGGTGAGGTGGCGGTCAAATGCCTGGCTAGTAAAGTAATAAAAAATAAAAAAAAAAGCTTATTTCCGAACCCAATATATTGGCTGCGTTGGCTTGGCCACGTGGGGAGGACGGGGTAGGATTGCGCCGTAAGGAAAGCATATACTACCCAATTTATTGAAGAGCTGTCTCTCAATAGATTCAGCGCGCGTCCGCACGGTGAGTTTTCAGATTCATCATCACAGCCCATAACAGTCCACTGCAGGACTTAGGGCCTCTCCCACGAAAGGGGAGGTTATTGCCATAATCTCCACGCTTGGCAGGCGGGTTGGAGATCGCAGTGTTTAAATATAACAATGGAAAATGCTGCTGCCCATTTTCCAGACTACGGAGACTCTTGATCTTTTGCCTCGAAAACATTAGTCGCGTTGTACGACACCCATAAGTGTAAGGGGTGGGTGCTATTCTACTCTGCCGGACACCACACGGCTTTCACGGAGTTTTCAGGTTCCAGGGCCCTAATTCTCCCGCTGATATATCTCGAATTCGACACTGAAATGTCTATTGCAACCAAAAAATCTTTTCTCAACTATCTTCGACAGTCGTTTGCTGTCAAAGATCCATTTCAGTGGCATTATGGCTAGAGTAAACGTCAAATTTGAGATGTCATAGCGCGAGAGTCGCCCCCCTGGACGGCGGTGGCCGCTTTCCATCAGCTGGAGAATCCATCCATGTCACTCTGTAGGCAATACTACGCCTACATTCCACTCACTTGTATCTAAAGTTGGTGCAATTGACCTCCGTAAAGACCTTACGTGTGCCTCACTAGGCAATACTACGTCTAAATATGACTCACTTGTATCTAAAGTTTGTGCAATTGACGTCCGTAAAGAGCGGCCTCTCGGCGGGCTCGGCTCTCGTCCTCACGGTGAGGTTCATCCGCGCATGCGCCGAACACGTGATACTGAAGTCAGCATCCACGTCAGGCTTGACCGGTGCGTTCCGGAAGTTTATGGCGGAGAGGTGGCGGTCCTCCTTCTTGGAGAGGTTGAACGTGAATTGGTAGTCGACGGCTAGGTCGTCTGTGGAATTAATTGCAAAGTATAATTATCATAGCGCCACCTAGCCCCAATCATGTTTCTTCCTAAAAATATAGTTTCTCAATCATGTTCCTTATTAAAAATGTATTTTCCCAATCATGTAACTTCCTAAAAATGTCTCTTTTGCCAATCATGTTAATTCCTAAAAATTTCCCGTTTCCCAATCAGGTTCCTTCCCAATCACATTCTGTCCTAATCATGTTCCATTCCAAAAATGTCCCTTCCTCTACCCAAAATAATCCTTTATATTTATGTCATAGCAATCATGTTCTATTCCAAAAACGTCCCTTCCTCTAACCAAAACCACCCTTTTTATCTATTCACAGCAACTCACAATAGCAAGAGATCCGCATGGTAGTGATTGAAAATATTCCTTTTCCAAATCATGTTCCTTTCCCAAAATTGCTGCTTCCTCTAAAATAATTCTTATTTATTCGATAGCAACTCACAATAGCAAGCGCCCATGTTGCAGAGGGCTGCATGGTAGTGGTTGGTGTAGTCGAACTTGTCGCAGCATCATATTCTTTCCTAAAAATATTTCTTTTCCCAATAATGTTTCTTCCTAAAATATCACCACCTCCCAATGATGTTCCTTCCTTAAAGTGCCCCTTTTCGTAATAATGTTTCTTAAAAATTTCCCTTTTCCCAACCATGAATCAAGTTCCTTCCCAAAAACTTCCTTTCCCAATCATGTTCCTCAAAATGTCTCTTTTACCAATAATGTTTCCCCTTAAATTTATTTATTTATTTATTTAAAAACTTTATTGCACTAAAAATAATACAATTGGCGGACTTAAAGCCATTAAGGCTTTATCTACCAGTCAACCAGTAGGCCATGCGTAAAGCGAAAGAGTAGGTGCCAAAAGCGGAACAGAGAGCAAGTCTCTTAAATATAAATCTTTTATATTTAATTATAATATTGAATATGTCTCTTTTCCCAATCATATTCCTTCCTAAATAGGTCCCGTTTCCCAATCATATTCCATCCCAAATATGTCCCTTCCTCTAAAATATAAATAAATAAAAATTGACAAAGACATTCGTTAAATTAGTATTAAGTTCGTTTGGACATGTATTTTGGACATTGTATTATTTTATTTTTGTTACTTCAATAAATAAACAAAATACCCCTTATCTATTCTATATAAACTCACAATAGCAAGCGCCCTTGTTGTACAGGTCGGCGTGGTAGTGGTTGGTGTTGTCGCACTTGTCGCAGCGGTCGCCCGCCAGCCCCTTCGTGCTACAGTAGCAGCGGCCCGAGTCCAGCGCGCACGACACTGCTTGCGCGTTGCACTCGCACGCTACCGGAACACACAATAATCCTCATTATAATCATCATCTTGGCGTTCATGTCCCGGTTGTACCCTCAAGCGCAAGGCCCCAAGCCCGTTTCGACTTGGAAACCAATTTGGCAGATCAGACAATTATAGTGGAGCGACTGCCGCCTAAGCTTCGTAACCCTTATAACAGAGAAACCTGACCAGGGTGCTATTGGCTATCTCAGTGGACAACTGAAATTGACGTATAATAATCTTAGATTATTCTAATTTGGTAGACGCTATAGCCAGTGGCCAATGTAGATGACGTAGTGAAGAATTATCTAATGTCAAATTCAGTTGCCAAATGAGCTAGACAATAGCTTAACAGATTGGAACATGGTTACACATTCAGACGCCTAAATGTGCAGGTTTCACCACGATGTTTTCCCCCACTGTAAGAGCATGGGTTAGTGTTTAACTAAAGTACATAACTCAGGAAAGACTCGTTGGTATATAGTCGCACTGAGGTCCTAATCTGGCGGCTCTCGTTTATAGCCCATAACAACTTGTAGCAAAATCAAGAAAGTGCTTTGGGGGCAATCGCTTTTTTGAAGGGGGAAGTCGGAATCACTATCTTTCCTACTCTTACCCTGCTACTTCTTAGTTAAATTTGATGCAGGTACAAAGAAAGTTTATTATGTCCTTGAGCATGTCTGAGTGTCAAAACTTAGGTCCTGTATGTGGTCGCCGCTGTTAAAAACAGTGTAGGAGAGATCACAGTGCGGGCCCGCTGGGGGGAGGGGGGGTGGGAGTACTCACGCCGGCAGCGGCCGCCGTTGAGCGGGCTGCCCCAGTGGCCGGGGGCGCAGGCGTCGCAGTGCGGGCCCGCTGTGGGGAGGGGGGGTGGGAGTACTCACGCCGGCAGCGGCCGCCGTTGAGCGGGCTGCCCCAGTGGCCGGGGGCGCAGGCGTCGCAGTGCGGGCCCGCTGTGGGGAGGGGGGGTGGGAGTACTCACGCCGGCAGCGGCCGCCGTTGAGCGGGCTGCCCCAGTGGCCGGGGGCGCAGGCGTCGCAGTGCGGGCCCGCTGTGGGGAGGGGGGGTGGGAGTACTCACGCCGGCAGCGGCCGCCGTTGAGCGGGCTGCCCCAGTGGCCGGGGGCGCAGGCGTCGCAGTGCGGGCCCGCTGGGGGGAGGGGGGGTGGGAGTACTCACGCCGGCAGCGGCCGCCGTTGAGCGGGCTGCCCCAGTGGCCGGGGGCGCAGGCGTCGCAGTGCGGGCCCGCTGTGGGGAGGGGGGGTGGGAGTACTCACGCCGGCAGCGGCCGCCGTTGAGCGGGCTGCCCCAGTGGCCGGGGGCGCAGGCGTCGCAGTGCGGGCCCGCTGTGGGGAGGGGGGGTGGGAGTACTCACGCCGGCAGCGGCCGCCGTTGAGCGGGCTGCCCCAGTGGCCGGGGGCGCAGGCGTCGCAGTGCGGGCCCGCTGTGGGGAGGGGGGGTGGGAGTACTCACGCCGGCAGCGGCCGCCGTTGAGCGGGCTGCCCCAGTGGCCGGGGGCGCAGGCGTCGCAGTGCGGGCCGAGGGCTCGCGCGCCGCAGGGGCCCACGCAGCGCGAGCGCGCGTCGCACACCGCGTGACCGTTGCACTGGCACGCCGGGCAGTGCGTGAAGTGCCAACTGGGAAGGAGATAATACGGGTTTCCGTGATTCTCAGCCGGAAGACTGGGCACAGGCCTCCTCCAGGGATCTCCACAAAAGCCGGTCCTGTGCCTTCCGCGTCCAGATGGTATGTGCGATCTTTACCAGGTCGTCGGTCAATCTTGTGCGAGGCCTACCCCCGCTACGTCTTCCGGTACGTAGTAGCCATTCGATAACTTTACTGGCCCATCGTACATGCAAATTAGGTACAAACATAACGAGGCATAGGTCTGCTTAAGAAATAAAGCCGTGTCATTGGCTATAATGGTTCTGTCATTTGACAGCTGTGGCCCTAGCACAAGTGTGTCCGCGACAAAGCTCGCGCCGAGTGAGAGCGTTTGTCTCTTTCTCTCAATACTAAGACGAAAGAGATAGCAATACCTATGTCGCGCTTTTTCTCGCTTATCGCGCGCGAGAGCAACTTGTTCTAGGCCAGCTGTTGTATCAGATTTTGACAACAGACATAATGCCTCAGTAGTTTGCAATACAAAACATTCTTATTTAATCACCACGCTTTTAATATTTATAGCTTGTGGCATCCAGTGAGCTGTAAATAACATCAAGCAATGCCCGTGCATAATCTTGGGTGGAATGAAATGTGACGAATGCACAGCAGATACGTACGCACACTCCAACGATCGAAGTCGAACTGAATTGACAAATCAACGAGATCGATCATAATTTTGACAGAAAGAATATCAGACAGAATTTTTAAACTATCAAACGGTTTATGTAAGTATGTAACAACAGGGTAACGTTAGGGTTTCGCAACCATAGAGATAGGGTGGCCACAGAAGAAAGAATCCGTTGCCGTTTCGAGAGCTGTTAAAGCTAAGTTGCATGTTTTCTTTTATACTTTGTTTGATTTCATTTGTGCGAATTTTATCAATTATTTGACTTATTCGATTTGCGTGAATTACACCTTACTTACGCGGATTTTATGTTTCATTTGTGCGCATTTTGATATTTGATGTTACATATTTACGTAAACTAAATTTTATTAATTTGTGGATATTTTCCGAACATTCATGCGGTTGATGTACAAAGTAAATTATTTAAACTTATATATTCCTTGTGACGGTTTTCAAAATTTATACACAGCGTAATGGGTCTGAAAATTTTAATCGATAACTAGACACGGTCAAATCCAAATATTTAAAACGATGGTTTATTATGTTATGTCTTTCCTTTTATAGGTAGATATGTGTGTATTTATACAGATAATTAGGTATTAGGGTGACTGAAAAGTTATACAGGTGGATCCGCAAAAACGTACATGTTACAACTTGAACGAACTCCTGTCCCTACAAGGGCTCAAAGAGCCATCCTAAAAGTAATGTTTAAAGATCCCTTTAGATTTCCAACTAGTACAATATATTTATTGTCCCAATTATTGACTGTAAGACAAATTTATATGTTTCGCACCGTCCAACGCCGACATTCACATAATCGTAAATAGGTAACGAAAAACCAAAAATATCGGTGTAGTAGATTCACATAAAACCACATTCGCGTCTCGTCAGTACTATACTCATATAATTGTTCTCTGAGTGTAACTCAGTTCCCTACAATAAAGTAAACAAAATCCTCAATATCAATTCATTATATATGAAATGAAAAAGAAGATCCAAGATTGGCTACAAGAGTTAAGGTATATGGAGAACTAAGAATTATGTGTGGATCGAACATATGCACCTCGTACCTACACACACTCACACATCTATAAATAGATAATTACTTATTATATACAGATAGAAATTCATCTTGGATGTTTTTTTGTACAATGTAAGTAGATTAGAATAACTAAATATGTAGAATGACTTACAGCTACGCACGGGCATTCACTGATTACTAACCTAGTCCTAGTTTAGAAATCGGAATATTCTGGCCTTAAATTATGTAAACGGTAACCTAGCGAATGTATTTATTAACATTTGGTATAAATTAGGGATGCAACGATACGGCTATTACGATACCAATACGAATGACGAATACATCGTAATGGCCAAATACGATAACGAATTACGATACGAATGCATTACGATATTTGTTTAATACCTTTTTGATGAATTTATTGGAAGCTTTGTTGTATGTTATTATTGTAAGACTAAGTAAAGTAAGAGTATAAAAAAAGTTATGCATTTTTAATCAATATATTTATTAATTTTATCAATTTTCATCATTAACTTATATTTTAATTTTTTAAATTGTTACTTTTTGTTACATTTACTGACTATTATTTAATTTGCGAAGCGTTCAGAAATTGACGCATTATGCGTTTCGTTTCACCCGAAACAGTAAAAATTCAAAAATTAAAATTTTTGAAATAAATGTATCGTAAAAATAGCGTATCGTAATATTTACGATAACGAATGATCGTAAAGGTTTACGATAATCGCCGATATACGATTATCGTATCGGTATCGTTGCATCCCTAGTATAAATAAATAAATATTTATAAAAATTATTATTATTATTATTTTTACCTATTTTACCATATTAGATAAAAAACCATAGTATAGGGTCCCAGGAATGGGAAACGATTCACACTCATAAAGTGGACGCGCTTCCTATCTGGCCACAACGGCTGTAATTAAAATTAGACATAATATTTGATAAAATTTACACGAACACATCAATTTATCAATTGCAAATATACCTAGAAACAAACCTCACACTAGAACAACGAACTCACCTCTCAGCCGGACACAAGTGGTGCTGATGCGGCCGCCTAGCCCCCCCTGGGAGGCAGGCCCCCCTCCCACTGTTTGTTCCGTCATCGCACCACCCGCAGGCTGGCTCCTCCCGACACGCCGCGCACGAGGCGTGCACCGCACACCCCACTTCGGGGGGGGAGCCGGCCCCCCCGCCGCAGGACAGGGCCGCCCCACTGGTGGACCACGCCCGACAGCCCCCCAGCGGGAAGGAGGCGCCGTATGCGTTCTGTGGTAGGGGGGAATATGGTCATTATAGTTTGTTGATACCATGACATGTTCTGTTCTGGGTTTGATACATTCATGTGTAAGTCTGTATGTAATTATAAATTAGCAACTCATAAGTTGCAGATCTCCAGGACATTCCACATGCAAGATGTGGAATGAGCTTCCTCCTGAACTTTTTTCATGGCGCTATTCAAAAAACATGTGTACAGGTACCTCAAAGGCAAGCACGGCATCCGCTCCC
Organism: Blastobasis lacticolella; assembly: GCA_905147135.1. Lineage (NCBI taxonomy): Eukaryota > Metazoa > Arthropoda > Insecta > Lepidoptera > Blastobasidae > Blastobasis > Blastobasis lacticolella. The sequence continues at coordinate 3,216,132 of LR990061.1, forward strand.
CTAAGGTTACAGATGTCATGCGGGGCTATTGTCTAACTCAGTTGGCGACTAAATTTGACATTAGATAATTCTACACTGCGTTATCTACGTTGGCCACTGGCTATAGCTAGTTTTATAAAGACACTGATTTTAGAGCTTTCCGGATTCGGATATCGACGGTAGGGACGAAATTTTTCCTCAAGAAAGATCTCTGGCCGCGTGGAGTTGTTTCGGCGTTATGTTATGCCAAAAGGGCCAGCCTGAGGAGAAAACGAAGACCGCTTTCAGTGTGTCCGAAGCGCCAGGACAGTCTCGAGCTGCTTCTCCCTGCTTCCCAAACTAGGAAAATCCTGTGCTATGGGAAACAGTTATTCCCATAAAACTAGGCTATATTAAAATAGTATTTTGATAGGCCGTGAACAGACAAGCAAATTTCAGTATCCAACTTAGTTTCTGATTTTGTTCTCTAGTTAACCTACGTGATACTAACTACACAACAAATCAATAATCAGGTAGGTATATACATAGGCGCTGTGTAGTAATGAGTGTGGCCCCGTTGCACGTTTCCTTATGGCAGAGGTAACGAAGTAACGACAGCATTGTCCCTTTCTATTTGTTTCTTGCGTGCTGTATTATGCCATGTATTGTGCCATGTGTGAGATAGGTGTAATGAATGATTTTTATATTTATTTATTTATTTAATAATTGTATTCTTTTTATGTCTTTTTCATTTCTTGTATCCTTTTTCAATATTTTGGTGTTGTTATTTGTGTCAATAGATTCTTTCATACTTTCATTAGGTTGCATATGTCCTGCACGGCCATCACAAGTGTGTCCGCGACAAAGCTCGCGCTGCGAGAGGGCGTTTGTTTCCTTCTCTCAATACTGAGATGAAAGAGATTAGCAGTGTCTATGTCGCGTTTTTTCTTACTCACCACGCGGGTGAGCATCTCGTGCTAGCCGTACTGTAGGCCTAGCACAAGTTGCTCTCGCGCGCGATAAGCGAGAAAAAGCGCGACATAGGTATTGCTATCTCTTTCGTCTTCAAACAGAGACAAACGCTCTCTCGCGGCCCGAGCTTTGTCGCGGCCACACTTGTGCTAGAGCCACGGTGGCCGCTTTCGATCAGGCGTACCATCCGTGTACCTCCCTAGGCAAACACACGCAAACCCACCTTGTCCACGCATCGGGCGGCCGACGCGCACCAGATACACTCCTCGGCGGTGCAGTTGGCGCACGACGTCAGAGACGCGCACGGAGCCCCGCACGCCGCCGCCGCCGCGCCCGCCGCGCCCACCGACCTGGGACCAATCGTTATTCGTATCAACCTAAGGAATCCCTGTGCAGGGAATGTTTAGTAGCTAAGGAAACAACAGCTTACGTGGTCCTGGAGTGTGAGGAACTAAAGGACTACAGAGCTAAAGCCTCAATAGGAACAGGGTCCCTTCGAGTAGTCTGTGAACGTCCCGAGAGACTAATAGACTTCAGGAAAGAGCTGGGCTGGCTACGATAGCCGGCTCTCAGTCACGTATAAAGGACCGAATCTGACTCCAAGTATGGAAAATGGGAGCCCCAAACCTAAAACCTAGGAAATCCCGAATACAACGACACGTTGACGGTTACATGTGTGAAACAACTAAATAGACTGTGAGGGCGCCGTACGTTACCCTACGTCATCGACAAGAATAGATAGAGATAGTAGACGTTTAGGAGAGCCACAAAACGTTGATTTGCCCGTACACAACCAGGCAAAAAAAATCTTTTTTAACCAAAACTTCGAATTTTCGTAGCGATTTTACTTAAATATCCTCTTGTCCCTCCATCCATCTGGCAGTTTCGTTTTTCAGACACATAGTCACGAAAAAAAGAGACAGAATTTTTTTTTGTGCCGTACTGGCTTCCCAACGTATTGTGGGACTCCCAAACGTCTACTATTACTACAGAGTAGAATTTTTTTGTACTCAATGACGTAGGACAATGTACTACGCCCACAAAATAGAGGCATGAATTAGCTGCCACTTTAGGAAAAATAATGAAATCTCACTAGTCGCTAACCACAATAATTACGAAATAACAATGAACTAATTTAAACAGCAACGTTTCCACAAAAAAGTACTATAGTCCATTCGCGATAAGAAAATAGAAAGACATTGTTATTCGCCGGTATAGCCCCGCCGCTTGACCAATCAGGTCGCAACAAATTAGAAAGCTAAGTACACAGTGACCAGTTGGCGGCAGAAAATAATAAAAATAAATACCTTGCCGGTTGGAATAAACAGCAAATACTAGATTGGCTGTGGGGAAAGCGGGATATCCTTGGGATATCCTTGACCGTATTTTTTATTTGAGACAATTTATTTCATTTTTATCCACTTAATATATATTTTTAATGTTAATTGTTTACATTTTTACTCCACTGTGAAAACACCTTTACTCACTATTTTTTTAACGCGAACGCACTATATTGCTACTTTCGTTGTTAACATATGTATTTTGACAAATATAAGTGTGGATAAATAAGGTATTAAAACACTCGTGTTGCTCATAATGTTTAAAATACCCCGTTTACACACGAGTTGCATAAACTACTATTTCAACTTTTGATAAAAAGCTTAGTGTTGCCATTTTAGCGCTTTCGCCGCTAGATCTAGTGGAATTTTAGGGTTCAACTCCCATTCTTAATATGTGACTCCTAGCGGAAAATCTAGCGCTTTATCGAAATTTTATCGGAATTAAATACCTAAAATATACCGAAATATGTCGAATTTAAGCTTAAAAGAAATGGGGTTAATATATGGGTGTACTTAGACACCCCCATAGACCTCTGACTGAGCGAGCGCAACGAGCTCTGTTTGTGACGCTTAGAAGCCAACTAATTAATTTCTTGATCAGTCAAACACTAGGTGTGATTGTGTAGCGTATATTTTAACTAATCAAAAAAGCATTATAATCTAGCGCGCAACACTCGAACAGACCTTTTAATTATTAAAAGCTACTTTCACATTTTGTTAATAAAGACTCATATAACATACTCAGTATCAGACAAGTATCCAGTTGGTTTTAATTTGGTTAAAACATGTACATGGCCATATTAAATTGATTTTTAAATGTACCTCACCTGATATCATCGGAGGCGTTGGCCGGCCTACACTTCACAGTGTCATAGTCCCAGTAGCAGGCTCGCTGGCTAGATTCCTCGGGGCCCTGGGAAAATGACAATGAAATAAGCATTGTTGTTGCAAAACTACCTAAAATTATAGCTATTAACTATTTTTGTACTGTTCGAATGGGAAGGCAAACTGAGAGTACCCAAAATTTTTCGGTTGATCAATTACTTATCAAACGGATAATTAAGTCGATTTTGCGTGACTCAAATCAATCATCAACCACCTTACAGAATATCGCAGCTAAATAATACTCTTTTAAATAGTATTGTGTTTCTGCCGGTGAGTAAGGTTTCCAGTGCTCCATGGGGTGGGGATTTGGGGAACCGTGGCTTTGGCAGTGGAGTGGCATTTGCTTTTTGCTGCCAGAGCAACGTGTTATAGAGGTGGGCAACGCATTAGCGATACTCTTGGTGTTGCTAATGTCTATAGGCAGTGGTGACCACTTTCCATCGGCCCGCTTGCCTGTTTGCCTACCGTATGACATATATAAAAAAAAAAAAGATTTTAGGTACAGTCGCTTGTGATGCCATTAGCTTTGAGTGTGCCTCTACATAGGATTCGTATGCGTATGAAAGCGTGAAAGAGATGAGTAGCTATTTCGCGTACGAATCAATTTCGTACGTTTAAAAATACGGCCCCAGATCTTCCCCGGCCCATACAATAGGTAGCAACACTTGAAAGTGACGGGAAAGAAATATATGGTAGGAATTACGACCGCATGCATTAATTCTAAATATTTTTTATTAAGAAATTTAAGCTATACGAGAATCCGTAAAGTTGTTTTTGAAACTTGAAAATCTGGCTTTCCTGTTATCGATTGCCAGCGAATTCTCGATTGTCAAGCTTTAATAACAATTCTAGTAATGGTATAGCGTAGCTGTCATAATAACAATGCTTAGAATAAAGCATCACACTAAACTTTCAATTATATTTTTTTCCTTTTTGATTATGTAATTCGTTTTCGAAAATTGACTCGACGTAGAAGAATATGATGTATGAGTAGAGTAGAATATGAATGTAGATGAGGTGTGCCAGGATCGTAGCTCATGGCACACAATAGTCTTTGCTTACATCTACGGGATACGAGCATGAGTGTGTACATATGAACAAGCTTTTTCAAATCGACCGAATAATTTTGTAATGTGTTATTATGTTTTTTGTTTCTATGATTAATGTTTATTTTATTTTATGTGATTGTTGTGATGTGGTATCCTTGTTAAGCAATAAATGCTTTTCATTCATTCATTCATTCAATAATGGACCACCTCGTTTCATGCTCGGCGTGCCCTAAAACTTGTACCATGGAGGACTTGTTCGAGGCCAGTTCAAAAGCTGTATCCGTCGCCGAATACTGGGCGAATAAAGTATAAGTAAGAGTTTATCCATCGACTCGATAAGAAGAAGATTCATTCTAGTATGTACATACCGCCTGTCCCGCCCGATGGTGCCTCAACGCCAGGCAGGCCGCGCAGGAGTGGTAGCGCGCGCACGCCGCCGCCGCCGCCAGCGAGCCCGCCGTGGACCCCGACCCGCATTCCTCTATCGATTCCGCCGTCTATGGGGAACAAATGGAGGATCGTTAGTAGCCGAAATGCATTTGATCTTCGCGATTGATAGCAATATTTGATCCTTACCCACGAAATTGGCGTTTTGTATGGCGTAAATTATGGAAATTGGAGTTGTAATACAAGCAATTTTTTCGATATCTTAGAAACGGCCAATCTGATTACGCCGATTGATTTTTGCCAAAAAGCGCCAATTTCATAAGTAAGGAGTAGTAAGGACCCAATACTATTTGTATTGTTTTGGAATTTTATCATTCGACCCGCACAACCTTGCCTGCGGCCAAGTGAGGAAGTGAGTGGCTTAAGCCCCGGAGATGGCGACGGAGAGCCGTAACCCCTGTCGAGAAATACCTGATTGACAGAATTCAGAATGTAGATGGTAGCACTGGCCGCACCACACGCAGCCCGCCGCCGCGCCCCGGGCGGGGGAGGTCCGTACGTACCCTGGGCGCGTGCCGGGAGCAGTACTGGTGCTGCGGGTAGCACTGGCCGCACCACACGCAGCCCGCCGCCGCGCCCCGGGCGGGGGAGGTCCGTACGTACCCTGGGCGCGTGCCGGGAGCAGTACTGGTGCTGCGGGTAGCACTGGCCGCACCACACGCAGCCCGCCGCCGCGCCCCGGGCGGGGGAGGTCCGTACGTACCCTGGGCGCGTGCCGGGAGCAGTACTGGTGCTGCGGGTAGCACTGGCCGCACCACACGCAGCCCGCCGCCGCGCCCCGGGCGGGGGAGGTCCGTACGTACCCTGGGCGCGTGCCGGGAGCAGTACTGGTGCTGCGGGTAGCACTGGCCGCACCACACGCAGCCCGCCGCCGCGCCCCGGGCGGGGGAGGTCCGTACGTACCCTGGGCGCGTGCCGGGAGCAGTACTGGTGCTGCGGGTAGCACTGGCCGCACCACACGCAGCCCGCCGCCGCGCCCCGGGCGGGGGAGGTCCGTACGTACCCTGGGCGCGTGCCGGGAGCAGTACTGGTGCTGCGGGTAGCACTGGCCGCACCACACGCAGCCCGCCGCCGCGCCCCGGGCGGGGGAGGTCCGTACGTACCCTGGGCGCGTGCCGGGAGCAGTACTGGTGCTGCGGGTAGCACTGGCCGCACCACACGCAGCCCGCCGCCGCGCCCCGGGCGGGGGAGGTCCGTACGTACCCTGGGCGCGTGCCGGGAGCAGTACTGGTGCTGCGGGTAGCACTGGCCGCACCACACGCAGCCCGCCGCCGCGCCCCGGGCGGGGGAGGTCCGTACGTACCCTGGGCGCGTGCCGGGAGCAGTACTGGTGCTGCGGGTAGCACTGGCCGCACCACACGCAGCCCGCCGCCGCGCCCCGGGCGGGGGAGGTCCGTACGTACCCTGGGCGCGTGCCGGGAGCAGTACTGGTGCTGCGGGTAGCACTGGCCGCACCACACGCAGCCCGCCGCCGCGCCCCGGGCGGGGGAGGTCCGTACGTACCCTGGGCGCGTGCCGGGAGCAGTACTGGTGCTGCGGGTAGCACTGGCCGCACCACACGCAGCCCGCCGCCGCGCCCCGGGCGGGGGAGGTCCGTACGTACCCTGGGCGCGTGCCGGGAGCAGTACTGGTGCTGCGGGTAGCACTGGCCGCACCACACGCAGCCCGCCGCCGCGCCCCGGGCGGGGGAGGTCCGTACGTACCCTGGGCGCGTGCCGGGAGCAGTACTGGTGCTGCGGGTAGCACTGGCCGCACCACACGCAGCCCGCCGCCGCGCCCCGGGCGGGGGAGGTCCGTACGTACCCTGGGCGCGTGCCGGGAGCAGTACTGGTGCTGCGGGTAGCACTGGCCGCACCACACGCAGCCCGCCGCCGCGCCCCGGGCGGGGGAGGTCCGTACGTACCCTGGGCGCGTGCCGGGAGCAGTACTGGTGCTGCGGGTAGCACTGGCCGCACCACACGCAGCCCGCCGCCGCGCCCCGGGCGGGGGAGGTCCGTACGTACCCTGGGCGCGTGCCGGGAGCAGTACTGGTGCTGCGGGTAGCACTGGCCGCACCACACGCAGCCCGCCGCCGCGCCCCGGGCGGGGGAGGTCCGTACGTACCCTGGGCGCGTGCCGGGAGCAGTACTGGTGCTGCGGGTAGCACTGGCCGCACCACACGCAGCCCGCCGCCGCGCCCCGGGCGGGGGAGGTCCGTACGTACCCTGGGCGCGTGCCGGGAGCAGTACTGGTGCTGCGGGTAGCACTGGCCGCACCACACGCAGCCCGCCGCCGCGCCCCGGGCGGGGGAGGTCCGTACGTACCCTGGGCGCGTGCCGGGAGCAGTACTGGTGCTGCGGGTAGCACTGGCCGCACCACACGCAGCCCGCCGCCGCGCCCCGGGCGGGGGAGGTCCGTACGTACCCTGGGCGCGTGCCGGGAGCAGTACTGGTGCTGCGGGTAGCACTGGCCGCACCACACGCAGCCCGCCGCCGCGCCCCGGGCGGGGGAGGTCCGTACGTACCCTGGGCGCGTGCCGGGAGCAGTACTGGTGCTGCGGGTAGCACTGGCCGCACCACACGCAGCCCGCCGCCGCGCCCCGGGCGGGGGAGGTCCGTACGTACCCTGGGCGCGTGCCGGGAGCAGTACTGGTGCTGCGGGTAGCACTGGCCGCACCACACGCAGCCCGCCGCCGCGCCCCGGGCGGGGGAGGTCCGTACGTACCCTGGGCGCGTGCCGGGAGCAGTACTGGTGCTGCGGGTAGCACTGGCCGCACCACACGCAGCCCGCCGCCGCGCACGCCGCGCAGCCCGCCGCCAGCCCGCACAGCGCCTCGTCTGGGGAACACAGACCATTACACGATTATAGGTGGCATTACACGCTGATAGACTCGCATTACACGACCAAAAGCAAGCGTTACACGGCATTCATTTTACACGGGCACAATAGAACCTAATGGCCACCAGCAACTGCACCCAAAATCTGTTGATCGGTTTCGTCGACGTCAAGTCGAGTCAAAACGGTCGATATTTTAAACTTTACTCTGCCGAAATACATTAAATGTATTTATGAGTAAACGGCCTGGTTATCTTGGAACTCTAGACCTCCTCCATCCATGCTCTAGATATGCATAATCAGATTGCATCCAGAAAGTTTCCAGGAGGAGATTGAAGGTCTCCAAATTGTCTCGATTGTATAAAAATTGCCCATGTGCCCGTTTTTTAGTAAAATGGTGTATACATTTTTTTTATGTTATTTAGGAAGAAACAGTCATTTACACAAATAGTACATCGCACTAGATAATTAAATAGACCTAAAGTTTCATATATAATTTACAAAAGTTGATAGTTAATAAGCTAACTGTTGCGACTGACAACAACTTTAAGTACATGAATTACTAACATTTTGCTAATAAGTGTTATACTACACTTTACTACAGTGCTTACATTATCAATTTGTGTCTTAATTTGTTTTTGAATTGTAACAGATCGTTTGCAAAAATGTCGATATCATTCAGCGAAACATTATAACACCGTGCAGTTCTTCTGATAATAGTAGTTTATGCAACTGTCATATAAAAGGGGGTATTAAAACATAGTCACGAGTGTTTTAATACCTAATTATATGCAGTTGCATACACTACTTTAAATACACTCATATTTTTATGTTAAAATATCGTACCTATCATTTTTAAAACTGCGAGCCAGTTCTTTTGTATCTACGCGTCGATGATATCAAGCGGCGGGAAATTCACTTCACATCTTTCACATTTATCTATTTATTTGCTTCAAAAAAGAAAAAACATTCACAAACACAAATTACAACAATTAGAAAAAAAACTGTTTAGCGGGAATATAATTACACACAAATATAAACAGGAAAATTTGAATTTTGAATTTGTCAAAGACATTTAGGTATTCAGCCTACATTTCGCCGTGTCTCGGAGCCCGACTAAAATTTAAAAAATAAAAGTGTTGCACAATGATTAAAAAGTCATTTCACGTTACAGCTGTAATGAAATTAGTATGGGAAATGCTGTATCGAAAAGTATTTTTTTTTAAATTTTATCGACTGGCGTGAAAAAAGTGTATCCTTAAACAACTGTTTTCGAATATGAAATTGGAACATTACGCTATGAGTGTAGATAAACGAATTTTTTGCATACTTTGTGGTACAGTGCTCAATATAAAATGTGTCTTTAGAACGTGAGGAGATGCGTGGTATCTTAAAGTTAATTTGTTCGAGATGAGGAGAAGAATCTATGTTACTATTAACAATTTTGAATTATAATATCGATTCTAAGTACGACCAACGACTTTGCAAAGTAGGTAAGTCATGTCTTTTTGCCGAATCACTGTATGACTGAAAGCTGTGACCTCCACGATAATCTAACGATTTCAGAAACTTGGTCTGAACTTTTTGCAGACGGGCGATATGAACAGCGTACTGAAATTTCCACGGTTCCATACCGCACTGGCAAATTCTAAGTAGCTTAGTACGAATGAGTAGTAGAGAATTTTAAGAGTGTCAGTACGCCTGAACGGTTTGGAAAGACGAAGGATAAGGCCTAGTTGTTTAAAAGGCTTCTCTAAAATTGAATATATGTGGAAATTGTAACGGAGCTTATGATCTAAAATAACACCTAAATCCCTAATTTTATCCACCGTATTCAATACGTCGTCCGAAATCTTATAATTGTATGTGATTGGGTTACGTTTTCGAGAGAAGCTTATTACATGACACTTAGATGCATTTAGAACAAGTTTATTTTCTATGCAATATTGATTAAAACTATATACCTATATCAGATTGCAGCTGCAAGCAGTCGTCAATCGAACTAACAATTTTAAAGATGTTTATATCATACGCGTAAATCAAGTAGCACGAATTGCGGAAAGATTGACCAACGTCATTTATATACAATATAAAGAGAAATAGCCCTAGATGTGAACCCTGTGGCACCCCGGAAGGTAGAGGCAGAAATTGTAACATAAAACCCTTCAGTGACACAGCCTGACTACGATTACTGAGGTAGGATTCTAGCCATATATAAAGATCGCCATGTATCCCGACGTATAATAACTTTTTCAAAACAGTTTTGTGATCTAACTTATCAAACGCCTTCAAGAAGTCAGTATATATAGCTAGTATTGTTTTTACCTCGATATTTCGACGCAGTTGCATGCGTCATGGTCACGAGTTGACTGGTGCCGCTGTGTGAAGTCGCTCCTAAGGACAGACATATCGGTCCACCCTCTTTCGGATTCGACGATTACCCTCACTTTGAACTCTCGAACCACTACCATTGTTACTCGCTTGATTCCCGCGACACACGAAACTCACTACGTCTTTACGTGAAACTGAAATCGATCTACTTTTACTATTGTATACATTTAACACTGGATTCCACGCACTGGACAGTTTAAACCCATCTTCACGATTAAAATTTTTGTATTTCGTTATTTCTATTGCCTCTCGCACTAGGCGTGGTATATAGTGACGTTCCGTCGACAGTACTTGGGGGTTATGTAACTCGATCCAATGATTCGTTTCGCTTTGAGTCAGGTGTTGTGCTATGGCCGACTTCTGTGCGTCGTTGTTCCTTACAGCTCTTATATGCTCCTTCATGCGGTCGACAATTGTTCGTTTTGTTTGACCGATGTATGAGCTGCCACAACTGCAGTTCACTTTATAGACGCCAGGAGTTTGAAGAGGTAGGCAGTCCTTAGGCGAACGAAGCAGCTCTCTTATTTTGCTAAAGGGAGTAAAAACAGTTTTTATAGAAAGAATTATTCCTCAACGTAATCCATTAGATACTAAAAAAGTATGTTTTCCTTGAAATGTTCCTTCGAAGGCTTCGTTCGCCTAAGGACTGCCTACCTCTTCAAACTCCTGGCGTCTATAAAGTGAACTGCAGTTGTGGCAGCTCATACATCGGTCAAACAAAACGAACAATTGTCGACCGCATGAAGGAGCATATAAGAGCTGTAAGGAACAACGACGCACAGAAGTCGGCCATAGCACAACACCTGACTCAAAGCGAAACGAATCATTGGATCGAGTTACATAACCCCCAAGTACTGTCGACGGAACGTCACTATATACCACGCCTAGTGCGAGAGGCAATAGAAATAACGAAATACAAAAATTTTAATCGTGAAGATGGGTTTAAACTGTCCAGTGCGTGGAATCCAGTGTTAAATGTATACAATCGTAAAAGTAGATCGATTTCAGTTTCACGTAAAGACGTAGTGAGTTTCGTGTGTCGCGGGAATCAAGCGAGTAACAATGGTAGTGGTTCGAGAGTTCAAAGTGAGGGTAATCGTCGAATCCGAAAGAGGGTGGACCGATATGTCTGTCCTTAGGAGCGACTTCACACAGCGGCACCAGTCAACTCGTGACCATGACGCATGCAACTGCGTCGAAATATCGAGGTAAAAACAATACTAACCGTGGTAACAAACCCGATAATATGTGTAGTGAAAGTGTAGTGAATAACCACGAAAGTCTTAAAACCTATAGTATATATAGCGTCAACCTGACAACCAGCATCCAATGCATTAATTATAAATTCTGTGTATGTCACCAAGCTGGTGTCGACACCACCACCGCGAAAGAAACCGTGCTGCTGACCCGACACAAGATTAGAAGATTTTGAAGACTATGAAGTAACAAATAACTCTAGTAATTTTCCGAAAACACACAACTTCGATATCGGTATATATTGCTTGATATCGCTTTTATCACTTCCTTAAAAATAAGGGTAATTATGGATTTTTTCCATATGTCAGGAAAGCAACCTTCGGACAGAGATTTATTATAAATTTCAGCAAGTGGAATTGATAATTCTTCCACGCAGGCATTAACAAAAATCGGATGAATCCCATCATGGCCTGAACCTTTATTAACATTTATATTTTCAAGAAGTTACATCCATTAGTAACACAATTTTCTATGTGTAATACTGCTAAATTACATGTCGACAAGTGACTAAACATTAATTTCATCCCACTGTATCTATTTAAATATTTTAAATTATTTTCGGATACTCACCATTTTTTGGAGGCTCATGAAAACATGCCTTCACTGTCCCCTTGGACTCCTCGAAACCAATTTCCTCCAACTGTGGACAAATTATTCGTGTTTAACAATCAATAATGACATTAACGTATACATAGACTGTGAGGGAGCCGTAGGTTATCCTACGTCCTCGAGTACAAGAAAAATTCCACTTCGTAACGATAGTTGAGGTTTAGGAGACCCACTAACCCAACGTTTTGTTGGTCTGGCCAAACAGAAAGGTTAAAAGGTTACTTGGGGTCACGGATCTCAAGATCAATGATACAGGTGGCCCATTTAGATCGGTCAATATGGGAAAATCTAAAACTATAAGACGTACAAAGATCTGTTCTTAGGAAGTGTGTCATCGATTTTAGTAAAAAGAAAAACTGTATTCATAGTTAAAAAAAAACTTATACTCAATTAGGGAATCGAACCCGAAAGTATTGAAACTAACATTATAAAAGGATATGAAAAACAATGCATTTTATTCATTTTAAATATCACGTTTCATAGTAGCATTTACTGCTTTTGGTATGATTATGACATACACAATCGATATCCAAATAGAAACAATATAACTTTTATTTTTCAATACGTCTGGGTTCGACTCGCAGCGAGCCCCCTCCGATAAGACTAGCGCGTCGGATCGGAGACGACCGTCCAAATAATGCACTATTTCTCCTAAGAATTGACATGTAAATTGTGTAAAACAAATGGAAATTGTACGTACCGGCACACAATCCCTCCGATGCGGCCGCCACGCGCAAGCCCTCGCGGTGACGGCGCCCGCCGACAGGCACGCCGCTTCTGTAAGCATCGACTCGCAGCGAGCCCCCGCCGTCAGGACTAGCGCGTCGGATCGGAGACGACCGTCGAACCTGGTGGGGGGCCAAATGATTGGAAAACTTACAGCTACTATAAACATTTGGTCAGCATAGTAATGGATAGTCCAGAGCCATTTACAAGTTTTCGCCAATAATAAGGTAAGATCATATTTTGAATAACTATCTTAGAATAAGTATTTTTTTCTGAAGCCGTCGGTGTCCCACTGCAGGGCAAAGGCTTCTCTCTAATTTTTCCACCTTTCTTATACGCCGCTAATTCATCGTTCCAACTTATTATACCTATCTAGATAACAATAATTTCTTTGATGAAATAAAGTGCAAAAAAAGGTAATAACTTACAACTAATTTCATTTACAGCATACAACAATTTTACAAAATTATAGCTTTAAGTAATTGAACTACTTAGTAGTCAACCACACCTCACAAAAAAGTTGGTCAATTGATAGATAAACCTACCTTCAATTAAAGCCACAGAAACGGTAAAAAAAGTATATTGACATAATTTAATATTGATACATGCGACAGTACAGTAAAAGTGTGATTATTAAATAATCACACTTTTCTCTCGTACTGCCGTTGCTGTTCAAGCCAGATCTAGGGTTTTTGAAAATTGACTCGACGAAGACTAATACGACTCACCGTACATACCTTACGTACGTACGGTGAGTCGTTTGTTTACCTTTTCTGTAACAAATTTTGAAAGACAGTATAGATTTATCTACTCTTTATTGAACACAAAGAAAAATAACAGAAAAAACATCACTCACCCGCCATAGAAGACAACGCTCCGTTGGCTGCCCTGCGGCAGTATGGCGGCCGCGGCCGCCGCCCGCGCCGCGCCCCCGGGCGCCGGGAGATGGTACCACGCCTGACATCTGGTAACAGGATATGGGTTGCAACAGTGTTATCATCATCATCATCACAGCCCGTAACAGTCCACTGCAGGACTTAGGGCCTCTCCCACGAAAGGGGGGTTATTGCCATAATCTCCACGCTTGGCAGGCGGGTTGGAGATCGCAGTGTTTCAATATAACAATGGAAAATGCTGCTGCCCATTTTCCAGACTACGGAGACTCTTGATCTTTTGCTTCGAAAACATTAGTCGCCTTGTACGACACCCATGAGTGTAAGGGGTTGGTGCTATTCTACTCTGCCGGACACCACACGACCAACAGTGTTATGATAACACGGAAAGGACGGAGTATTGTATGATAATCACAAATACTTTTAAGAATGCAGATAGTAGAAATAAGCAATGTAAAATAGCTTAGACATAATCATAGATAAGGTAAAAGTGAGCTTAGCACCCACATCTAAATCAGTCATATACGTAAGACAATATTATTTCAGAATGACAAAAAGCATCGATTTGCTTCGATGGAAGTAAATAGCATGGCAGGTAGGGGTTTTAGCTGGTAAGAGTACGGCACTACCTGGGCCGTCCCTTACCAGGTGTCCATGAGGATTTCCCCAACTTGTCTTATAAATAAAAATTTAAAAAAAAGCTTTTAAGGATAACATTGTTTACCACCGGAATATCGAATGACATAAGAAACGTCACTTGTCAAATGAGAAACGTCGGTTGTCAAACCCAATCATCAAAGTCACCTGTCATACAGAGTAGTCGAGTCTAGTATCGTCTAGTTGGTCGGTGGTCGAGTCGTTCGATGTTCGGTGGTGAACTTGGGGTCTACCACGAAGTGACAATTAGCGATGATTCGGCCGAATGTTCGGGTGTTTCCTACTACGAACTTCTTTCGATCGGGTCGATCGGGACGGTCTTTCATTCAATCGGACCGAATTTATTTGACATTAGTTGCGTCGGAGACCCTACTCTGAACGCGTAAAGTTCGACCGATAATTTGAGTTTGACAGCTGTTGCATCGTTGATTTTATGTCAAAATCTACGACAGCAAAATAGTTATCGTGGGACTATCGTAAGTACAAAATTTCAAGTGTGTGTTCCCGGAAATCCCGGCACGGCGATAAATTCCACTCGTTTAAATAATAACAAGAGGTTGCGACGAAATATTAGAGTTCATTCTTTGTGTGAACTTAGTTGAATACACAGTGTATGTGAAGACCTGAAAAATATATTATTTTAAACTTGAACTCTTGGTTGTATGGTTTTTGTTAAGTTTCCTGCCAAAGTAAGTCTTCACTCAACATTGTTTTGGAGTTTTGAATTTCAATAATGTGGAAAACTAAGTGTGTATTGGAAATTGCAGCGAACACCTAACTCAAAATGATAGGACGTATGATTCTGGTGGAAGAAGCCCTCCTGGAAGAGCGTGTTGAGCGCCAGCGGCATCGCAGACGCCTCCGTGATTCTTTTAATGTCAATGTAGTGCCTGATTGAGCTTTGCTTCAAACTACAGACTGAGTCAGACACTATGAAGAGCTCTGCCAAGAGATAGTGCCTCTTCTACCCCGGAAACGTAGTCGTCGTGCAATTGACAACACAACAAAGGTAAGTGTTGGACTTAACAAAGTATTTTATCAGAGTACCTACCTAGGTTTAGTAACCTATACCTAAGTCTGTCCTTTTGTCTAGTAAATTATTTAACATTATAATTTTTGATACTCTTTGCCCTGAATGTTTAATCTCGGGGTAGTTATCAAGGATCTGTGGAGCAAAATACTGATGCCCCAGCAAACTCGGGTCTGATGGAGGTCATGACTGCCATCAATACATCACACATAAGTGTAGGTACATAAAATTCCCTCAAAATGCAAATGACCGAAATGCTATTTTATTACTTTTATTGTAGGCATTGATTTGATTTCTCATTTTTCAAGACATTGTTTTTTCCTTACAGGTTTTATGAGCGATACAATCTTCCAGGAGTAGTGGGGTGTAATATATATATAGTATACACATATAGCCATTTTCAGGCTCAGTGAACATGAGGAGCGATTTTTTAATAGGAAACATTTCCATTCTATCAACACCCAAGTTGTAAGTTAAAATACATAATATGTAGGTATAATTACTCAATAATTGTTATGCACTTTTATTGTCTTTATATGCCTACATTTCGCCCATGTAACAATAACTGTCCACTTGTCCATAACTGTATCTCACAAGTTTATTATTTTTAGATATGTGACTTCAACTGTAATATCCTAAATGCCACTCACTTGCATCCAGCAAGATATGGTGGAGTGTCGCACAATTATTTTATTTGGTCTGAATATCAAGGATATGCTCTATGAGAGTATTTACTGACACCAATAGCCCATGTTGAGGAAAACAATCCAGAAGGCAAATACAATATTGCCCTTTCCACAAGCGTGCCCTTTCCACCATTGAACACACATTTATGATCCTAAAAGGTTGGTGGAGATGTCTTCTGGCAGCGAGGGGAAACAGCAGGCAAGATAATCTTAGCCTGCTGTTTTGCACAATATGTGCATAAGGGCCGGTGTGAATGCTCTAGAGTTGATAGAAGATGATCTCCGAGCAGAAAATGCTCGGCAGGAGTCGTAGGGAAATTGGTCATTTTCTAAGAGGACAGAGGGAGAGGGAGCGGATAGTTAGGTTATTTAAGTAATTTCAGAGGAACCAATTATTTAATACAATTACTTTGATGCACCGAAACCCTTATTATGTTTTTGATATTAATTCTGAATGATTTTGACATTGTGTATACTTTTTGTATTCATATAATACTTTAATATTGACTGATGACTTCCTTTATTGTATTTTAATATGTACTTGTCCTGTTTTGTGAGATTAGTCTATAAGCATATTGCTGTTATTATTAATAAATAAAACAATTTTATTTTGTATGTAAACCAAAGAATTTTTTAAATGTAAATGTAATTAATTGATAATAGAAACAGAAAATTTATTGATAACTTAGAATTAATAATAAATTCCTGCAAATGTATAGATAGAAAAAAAAAACTTATTTGTTCTATCTATAAATTGCTGCATTAACCGTTGCATGGCCACTACAGCATCGGCTATTATTGTGGCTGCTGCCATAATGCCCTCCTCCTCCTGCCTCATTGTTTCGTGTCTCTCACTGTGCGTTGGTCCTCTTCAAATCGGAACAGTCACCCATACAGAACCATTAGCTCGAAGGATAGGCTGCTGCTGAACCACTCGTAGTCATCGTGGAGCTGCAAAAGTAAATAAATAATGTATTACTTTTATATATTACTCGACCGCCCCAGCTTCGCACAGGTAGTAACAACATTAACAAATTATACACCTAAACCTTCCTCTAAATCACGTCTATTGGTGTACGTCTATTGGTGTAAACTGCATGGAAATCTGTTTAGTAGTTTTTGAGTTTATCAAGAACAGACAGCCAGACACGGTGTATAACTTTGATTTATAATATGTTGTGGTTACTAGCTTGTGGAAATCACACTGCATTGCAGTGCTATTCTGGGCTATAAGCTACATTACTGCCTGCCTCTGTGCTGCTGTTACCTAAAATGAAATAACGTTTGAATAATCATGCATGACTAATTTGTATGAATTATACATAAACAACAAACTACAAACTTACCTTCTGCCATTGTTTGGTGCTTTTAGTGCACCTAACCTTTTATTTTTATTATCCATGGCATTGCAAAGCCTGTGGGAGCGTGCACGACCCTCCACACTCCTCAAGCTTCCTCGAGGAAGTTTAACAGTTCAATTTGATGAGATGTCGGCGTAGTCATGGTTGTTTGCCAAATGTATGTGCTTAAATAAAGTATCATTTCCAAGATAAACCAAAAGGGCCACGGGGTCCACGGCCTACGACCAACTTCCAACTTGTATTCATATTCACTAAATTTGTGTACGTTCCGGGCAAAGTGCTATGCTCGCTTTTGTTCAAGAAGGCATCACAAACTTGCACCAACCCACTTAAAACGTCAACTACTTTTCTCCTTGGTGTTAAGTGGTTATTGCTTGAAAACCGCAGTTTATTTCAAATTCATTATCGCTTTTAATAGTAATGCAAAATAAAAGCAAAAACATCTCCAATCTCGAACTCGTTTGTTTGTTTACATTTTGTCACTTTTTTTATTGATACAAGGCATGGGCAGGCAAGTGCATCCATTGTATACAGCCAATTTATTTTCTTGAATGTTCAAATCTTAAGAAATATTATAAATATTACATTTATCTCGTAAAAAAATTAAAAACAAACAAAATACTTATTTTCTTGATTGATAAAGTATTTTTATATGGTAAATCGACGTATTTAATGCATATTCTAATATATCGCCAAAATATCAATAGGTGTAGTTACCCTACTGCTCTTTTTCATTCGTTCCGAATTTCACCTGAGCATTGTCTATGAATCCGAAGGATTAATAAGAATCCGAACTAAGTTCATGGTAGGGTCACAACGTTTCGTTCGGTCGGGTATCGGTCGGTTCCGAAAGTATCGGATCGTGATTTCGGAGTAGACCTCCTTGTCAGGCGCTCCCGACACCCTCCCGTCTCCCGCTCTCTTGGGCGTGAACTTGTTGGCTGGTGCGGGTGCCCTACTGTACCTGTAGCGACATCTATTGCTCCAATATGGAAACTCAATACTCACATTATGAGTACGCGAACACATGGTTGACAAGCATCCGCACATGATGGCGCTGACCGCCCTACTTCGGACCCCTGGCTCTTAAGCACAACGCCCGGCCAGCGGGTGTAATGTTATTAACTGAATTTGACATTAAATAATTCTACACTACGTCATATACGTTGGCCTCTGGCAATAGCGTCTACCAAATTAGAGTAGTGTAAGATTTATTTATGTCAAATTCAGTTGTCCACTAAGTTAGATAATAGCCCCGCTGGCCAGATGTTGTGACCAGGGGCCTGACAGTTGATCATCGTGTTGCATTCCATATCGTTCACATAGTCTGCGGCACGATAGCTCCTTGGTTGAACGCCAGTTAGCACCACCTCTCTCGAATATTCATATTCATTTATTTATTCGTAGTAATAATCATACATCACTATTTAAAATAGTTTCATGAATGAATTAAGTACTAATAGTTGATGTCAATGTTAAAAAACAATTAATTCAATAGTATCAAATTATCATGATTCCAAATTGTCAAGAATTAAATTAGTATTATAATATCAAATAATAATTAAGGTAAATGTTAAATTAAATAATTATAGGAAAAATACAAAATGCTTCAAACATGTCAAATATAAAATTAAATCATAATATGAAATGTCAAATACAATGTTCGAAAAGTATATGTCAAATATTAATTAATCGAAATGTCAAATACAATACAATGAAACAAATAGTCGCATACAATATTGCGTGTCACAGAAAGAAATAATTTTTTATAGTATATTATTCATTGTATTCAATTAAATGACTAGAAGTGGGTGATATCAATCTAATAACGGAGAGGGACTAAAGGCTTCGCTCATCTAAAAACTCATCTATAGAGTAGTATGCTTTTTTTATTAATGTCAATTTTAATAGCTTGCAGAACCTGTGGTAGGTTTTGCATTCACGAATATCCGTATGCAGTCTATTATAGATCCGCGGGCCCATGATATATAGCGAACGGGTAGTTTTGTCCAGTCTGTGAGTCGGTATTGGTCATACCTCGATACTCGTAGGCCAAGAGTTGCGTTATTAGGAAACTCGCCCATATTACGCCTCACGTATTTGGCTACTTCGAAGATGTAAAGTGAAGGAAGCAGAATTATGTTCATGGCTATAAATAATTGCCTCGCTGGCGCATCAAGCGTCACGTGTGACAAAATCCGCACTGCCTTCTTCTGTAAAATGAATGGCCTGTTTCTATCCGCTGCCTGTCCCCATAAATCAATACCATAGGCCAAATGGGAATGAAAAAGTGCATAATATGCTGTTTTTAAATTTTTACGCGTCAGTGTGCGTGATAGCCGCATGATGGCGAACAGCGCTGAGTTTAGCTTTTGACTAACTTTTAATAACCAGCGGCCATGTAACAACGTCGGCTTCGTGAAGTTATTGAATAAACACTCAATAATTGAAGAACCACGTTTAATTTCCAGTACCTAAGGAACTGAACACATCGGAAGTAGTATTCGTGCCGCGGAAGTTGGCACACTTCTCTAGCGCGATGTAGGAAGGTCAGCGCCATCTATGTGCCAACGTCGCCAACAGTGGCAACCTTATCGCTCGACCAAAGCACTCACCTGACATCATATAGCAGCGCCTGTGCGGCGTAGCACCGCGCGCCCGCCGCGCCCGCCACGGCCGCCGCCGCGCTGTCGTTGTGAGCGTTCCCGCCGAACACCGCCATTATGCCTGGTACCGCGGGGTAATCACCAAATTATTATCACGTAATAGTAGGTTTTCACCTATGAAATAGCCATTACCTTAAGCCGGATCTACGCGACACAAATTTATGCTCGCACACAGCGCGTCTGTACAAACGAAGTTTGCGCAAACGGATCGTGTAGACGTCCAATTTTAAATTAGAAAATTTGATGCCAACTTAAAATTTGACGTCTACACGATCCGTTTGTACAAACGCGCTGTGCAAGCGTAATTTTGTGCAGTGCAGATCCGGCTTTACGCAAGCATACTTTTCGGATTCATCATCTACATCATATCAGTGAATTTCCCGCCGCTTGATATCAAAAGAATGTGAAACACAACGGAACTGACTCACAGCTTACTTCCAGCAAAATTGAGAAAATTATAGGTACGAAATTTTAAAATGAAAATACGTCATCATCATATCAGCCGAAAGACGCTGAGCATAGGCCTCCCCCAGATCTCTAAAAGAGCGGCCCTGTGCCTTCCGCATCCAGCTGGTACCTGCGATCCGTACCAGGTCGTCGGTCCACCTTGCGGGAGGCCTACCCACGCTGCGTCTTCCGGTACGTGGTCGCCACTCGAGAACTTCACTGCCCCATCGGCCATATTAATTCAGGTAAAAGTAAATCTTATTATAGGTACGTTATTTATTACGTATATTATACATGACAGTACGTACATAAATTCCTAATTACCAAAATAAATCTTACGAGTGGGGTTGCCAACTTTTTTTAGACCAAATATAGTATTTTCGGGTTTAGAAGCCATAAAAATATAGTAGGTAAGAAATTAATTAAAAATATATAGTAGGTTCTTAAATAAAATATACGTACCTTTATTATTTCTAAAATGAATATTTTCTGCTACATTGAGCTTCACAGCTGTTTTGTTTTATTTGACTTGAGTATGACGTCACGTCATACAAATGTCAAGACTCAAGATAGTTCTGAAATATTCGATTTGCATCAGGAAAATTTTTCTTTTGAGGATCTTATTGAAACGCGTCCCGTTTCATTTTGTGGTAAGTGATAATGTTGTGCTCATTAAATATAGTAGATTCGCCTACTACATTTTAATTTTAAATTTATAGTAGGTAGACTCCTAATATAGTAGGATACTGTATTATATAGTAGGGTTGGCAACCCTAGTTACGAGTCAGTGTATCATAACGGCAGTACACACTCACCGGGCGATATGAAGGCGGCGGCGTGCAGGTACCTTGGCGTGGGCGCGGCGGGCAGCGGCCGCCATATTCTCGACTCGGGCTCGTACGAGTACAGCGACGCGGACGGCGCCTAGGGACAAACGGAGTGTCGCTATAGCATTTTCACAATCGACAGCTGAATTTGGATTGACATGATTTGATATCTAAATACAAGAAAAGTGACATAAGTGATCGTTAAATGGCATTTAGGATCGCTAGAGGGATGGTACTTGGAAGCTGTGGTTCTAGCCTCCACTGCGACTGTCGATCGGAATCCGTCGGCTACGTTCAGTCAGCTTCGCAGTGTTCGCAGTATTGTCCCGAACTACGAGCGCTGGCCGAACGTAGCCAACGGGTTCCGATCGTCAGTCGCAATAGAATCGAGAGCTCGTCGCCCGCGGCGCTGTGTGTGTGTGTGTGTGTGTGTGTGTGTGTCTGTGCGTACCTGCGTGGCCTCCGACTCGGACACGAGTCCCGCGTGCACGTACACGCGCCGCGAGAGCTCGTCCCACGCGGCGCTGTGTGTGTGTGTGTCTGTGCGTACCTGCGTGGCCTCCGACTCGGACACGAGTCCCGCGTGCACGTACACGCGCCGCGAGAGCTCGTCCCACGCGGCGCTGTGTGTGTGTGTGTCTGTGCGTACCTGCGTGGCCTCCGACTCGGACACGAGTCCCGCGTGCACGTACACGCGCCGCGAGAGCTCGTCCCACGCGGCGCTGTGTGTGTGTGTGTCTGTGCGTACCTGCGTGGCCTCCGACTCGGACACGAGTCCCGCGTGCACGTACACGCGCCGCGAGAGCTCGTCCCACGCGGCGCTGTGTGTGTGTGTGTCTGTGCGTACCTGCGTGGCCTCCGACTCGGACACGAGTCCCGCGTGCACGTACACGCGCCGCGAGAGCTCGTCCCACGCGGCGCTGTGTGTGTGTGTGTCTGTGCGTACCTGCGTGGCCTCCGACTCGGACACGAGTCCCGCGTGCACGTACACGCGCCGCGAGAGCTCGTCCCACGCGGCGCTGTGTGTGTGTGTGTCTGTGCGTACCTGCGTGGCCTCCGACTCGGACACGAGTCCCGCGTGCACGTACACGCGCCGCGAGAGCTCGTCCCACGCGGCGCTGTGTGTGTGTGTGTCTGTGCGTACCTGCGTGGCCTCCGACTCGGACACGAGTCCCGCGTGCACGTACACGCGCCGCGAGAGCTCGTCCCACGCGGCGCTGTGTGTGTGTGTGTCTGTGCGTACCTGCGTGGCCTCCGACTCGGACACGAGTCCCGCGTGCACGTACACGCGCCGCGAGAGCTCGTCCCACGCGGCGCTGTGTGTGTGTGTGTCTGTGCGTACCTGCGTGGCCTCCGACTCGGACACGAGTCCCGCGTGCACGTACACGCGCCGCGAGAGCTCGTCCCACGCGGCGCTGTGTGTGTGTGTGTCTGTGCGTACCTGCGTGGCCTCCGACTCGGACACGAGTCCCGCGTGCACGTACACGCGCCGCGAGAGCTCGTCCCACGCGGCGCTGTGTGTGTGTGTGTCTGTGCGTACCTGCGTGGCCTCCGACTCGGACACGAGTCCCGCGTGCACGTACACGCGCCGCGAGAGCTCGTCCCACGCGGCGCTGTGTGTGTGTGTGTCTGTGCGTACCTGCGTGGCCTCCGACTCGGACACGAGTCCCGCGTGCACGTACACGCGCCGCGAGAGCTCGTCCCACGCGGCGCTGTGTGTGTGTGTGTCTGTGCGTACCTGCGTGGCCTCCGACTCGGACACGAGTCCCGCGTGCACGTACACGCGCCGCGAGAGCTCGTCCCACGCGGCGCTGTGTGTGTGTGTGTCTGTGCGTACCTGCGTGGCCTCCGACTCGGACACGAGTCCCGCGTGCACGTACACGCGCCGCGAGAGCTCGTCCCACGCGGCGCTGTGTGTGTGTGTGTCTGTGCGTACCTGCGTGGCCTCCGACTCGGACACGAGTCCCGCGTGCACGTACACGCGCCGCGAGAGCTCGTCCCACGCGGCGCTGTGTGTGTGTGTGTCTGTGCGTACCTGCGTGGCCTCCGACTCGGACACGAGTCCCGCGTGCACGTACACGCGCCGCGAGAGCTCGTCCCACGCGGCGCTGTGGCCGAACCCGGCGCGCGCGGGCCAGCCCACCGTGTGCGCCATCGCCCACCAACCCTCGTCTATGTAGTACTCCTGGGGGGCGAAATAACATAAATTGTAAAAACCCTCCTAATGATCTAGATTCTTAGGATTACTAGAAATAAAACCTGGTTCTAGGTGGTATCAAAAAGTGTAATAAATTTTTTAACACAACCTCATCAATACTTATACCGCGATGTAGATAAATTGTACAGCGCCATCTAGTGGACGTTGTGAGAACTTATATAGTTCCTTACGTATTGTACATACATGAAAGGTGTCTAGGGATCGAGCACGATTTTCGTCAAAAATTATATAAGTTTTTTACTGTACATAATAAAGAATGGTTACCATACATTTTAAAAAATGCCTAGAGGCAAAGCACGTTTTATTCTAATTACTGAAAATCACAGATAGACAAAAATAAAAAATAGTTGTTTATGCAATTGGCATATAAAAGGGGGTATTATTAAAACATATCAAATTAAAAAGCCACATAAATTAAATCTAAAGTTCTTGATTCGTGATTTACACTAAAGAGACAAACTCACCTGCACTATATGCAGATAGCCGTACTGCGGCGAATGGCCGAAGAACACCAACATGACCGGCTTCCGGGTAGGGCCCAGCCGGACCATCACCGCCGTGTGCCCGGATACGTGCAGCCCGCCTGGGGAAGACGGTAGTTTGATAATGAGAACAGTGACAAACGTATGGAAAAGACGGTAGTTTGATAATGATTGTTATTATTATTTATTTATTAGATTCACCGACAGATCATTACAGTGACATAAGCCTGGGTAAACTGTAGTTTGATATTTAGTACAATATTAACTCTAGGGAAAGACGGTAGTTCGATATTAAGTGAAGTGACATATGCCTGGGAATGACGGTAGTTTCATAATAAGTGGAGTGACAAACGCCTGGGAAAAACGATAATTTGATTTAATGGCGATCCGAATAAAGGACTGTCTGTCTATGATAATGAGTACGATGACAAGGCCGTGGGCGTGGCGTTGCGCCACTCGGGCGCGCCCAGGCCGCCGCTGGCAGCGTCCGTGCTCTACGTCCCTACCGCAGTGTCCCAGCGGCGCGGCCTTGAGCGGCGAGCAGGCCGTGGGCGTGGCGTTGCGCCACTCGGGCGCGCCCAGGCCGCCGCTGGCAGCGTCCGTGCTCTACGTCCCTACCGCAGTGTCCCAGCGGCGCGGCCTTGAGCGGCGAGCAGGCCGTGGGCGTGGCGTTGCGCCACTCGGGCGCGCCCAGGCCGCCGCTGGCAGCGTCCGTGCTCTACGTCCCTACCGCAGTGTCCCAGCGGCGCGGCCTTGAGCGGCGAGCAGGCCGTGGGCGTGGCGTTGCGCCACTCGGGCGCGCCCAGGCCGCCGCTGGCAGCGTCCGTGCTCTACGTCCCTACCGCAGTGTCCCAGCGGCGCGGCCTTGAGCGGCGAGCAGGCCGTGGGCGTGGCGTTGCGCCACTCGGGCGCGCCCAGGCCGCCGCTGGCAGCGTCCGTGCTCTACGTCCCTACCGCAGTGTCCCAGCGGCGCGGCCTTGAGCGGCGAGCAGGCCGTGGGCGTGGCGTTGCGCCACTCGGGCGCGCCCAGGCCGCCGCTGGCAGCGTCCGTGCTCTACGTCCCTACCGCAGTGTCCCAGCGGCGCGGCCTTGAGCGGCGAGCAGGCCGTGGGCGTGGCGTTGCGCCACTCGGGCGCGCCCAGGCCGCCGCTGGCAGCGTCCGTGCTCTACGTCCCTACCGCAGTGTCCCAGCGGCGCGGCCTTGAGCGGCGAGCAGGCCGTGGGCGTGGCGTTGCGCCACTCGGGCGCGCCCAGGCCGCCGCTGGCAGCGTCCGTGCTCTACGTCCCTACCGCAGTGTCCCAGCGGCGCGGCCTTGAGCGGCGAGCAGGCCGTGGGCGTGGCGTTGCGCCACTCGGGCGCGCCCAGGCCGCCGCTGGCAGCGTCCGTGCTCTACGTCCCTACCGCAGTGTCCCAGCGGCGCGGCCTTGAGCGGCGAGCAGGCCGTGGGCGTGGCGTTGCGCCACTCGGGCGCGCCCAGGCCGCCGCTGGCAGCGTCCGTGCTCTACGTCCCTACCGCAGTGTCCCAGCGGCGCGGCCTTGAGCGGCGAGCAGGCCGTGGGCGTGGCGTTGCGCCACTCGGGCGCGCCCAGGCCGCCGCTGGCAGCGTCCGTGCTCTACGTCCCTACCGCAGTGTCCCAGCGGCGCGGCCTTGAGCGGCGAGCAGGCCGTGGGCGTGGCGTTGCGCCACTCGGGCGCGCCGTCGGCGTCGAGCCGCACGCGCCACACCTCGTTGGTCACCTCGCTGCCGCGGCCCTCCAGACCGCCGAGGCCGCCGCTGGAAAGCGACAGGGATATGTTATAGATAGATGCTAGTGTCATCTCGGCGTTAGAAGCGGACTCCGGGAGCATATGTCCGCACCAAGGGGCCGGAGCATAGCCTCCTTCATCTTACAAGCCATGCGCAGAAGTTTGATAACGTCGCATTTTTTACTTTTAGTGAACCAGACAATTACTGTAAAACTATCGTCGCGGTTGTCGTCATTTGATGTTATTAGTTATTTAAGGGATAAAATATTTTATCTACACTCGTATCGTAATGTTCAAATTACATATTCGAAAACAGTCGTTTAAGGAGACACTTTTTTCACGCCAATCCATAAAATTTTTAAAAATTACTTTTCGATACAGCATTTCCCATACTAATTTCATTACAGCTGTAACGTAAAATAACTTTTTAATCATTATGCAACACTTATATTTTTTAAATTCTAGCCCGCACACGGTGCTTAGATGTCGTTAACAAATTCAAAATTTAAATTGTCCTGTTTATATTCTGTGTACATAATTATTTTCCCGCTAAACTGAATATTTTTTGTAATTGTTGTAATTTGTGTTTGTGAATGTTTTTCCTTATTTTAAGTAAATAAATAGATAAATGTGAAAATAGTTAAGTGAATTTCCCGCCGCTTCATATCCTTGACGCGTAGATACAACAGAACTGACTCGCAGCTTACTTCCAGCTAAGTTGAGAAAATTATAGGTACGATATTTTAACATAAAAATATGAGTGTAGATAAAGTAGTGTATGCAACTGCATATAATTAGGTATTAAAACACTCGTGTCAAACTATTCTCGTGTAAACAGACACTCATGTTTTAATACCCCCTTTTATATGACAGTTGCATAACCTACTATAAATAAGTATATACATACATATGTTAGATAATATGAAATTGGATAGATTCCTGTACTATTTATTTATCTACTTACTTGCAATTGTATTATCCTAATATTTTAAGTGCGAAATATAATGTGTGTTTCGTCTACGTAATGAATGTTTGTTACTTCTTCACGCAAAAACTACTGAACGAATTTGAATGAAATTTGGCAGTTACATAGCATATAGCCCCGAATAACACATATGCTATAAATTATCCCGATATTTAATGTGATTCCCGCGGGAACGGGTCCGGAACGTTATAGCCGAATTTCATGCGGACGCAGTCGCGTCCAAAAGCTATTATGTAAAAAACTAACAACAGAAGTGGTAAAGGGTTGTTTTTCAAAAATCGTATTTATCCAATTTTTACACAATTATAAATATATTTACTTTTGTTTACCTTCGTACATGGTCCATACAAACGCATTAATTTACAGTTTTATTACTATATTTTTAATATATCGTCATAAAATTCATAATTTTCCCGCACATTGACATATAAACAATGAGTAAATCGGTTCACAGCAAAGTTGCCGTTCCGTGCTTGTAAGATGAAGGAGGCTATGGGCCGGAGTCTTCCTTAACCATGATCCAAAATTTGGCAGATCGAGTAATTATAGTAGAACGACTGCATCTAACCTCCGTGGTCCTATAAACAGGGGAACTTGACCAGATAGGATCATGGCTAGATATTCAGTCGCCTGAAAGTGCAAGTTTCGTCACGATGTTTTCCCATCACGTTGGCCAATAGCCTCTTCCCGAATATCATTGCAACGTTAGCAATTTCGCTCATCATCATCGTCATCAGTCAGTCCCGGCTTCTGCCAAGGTCCGCTTTCCGACTAACTTTCCTTCATTTTTCCCGGTCTTGAGCATCCTCGCGTCGTAAGCCATTTCCACCTAACCCAACGGTACCAATTTTACTATATATCTATTTAGATTGGACTGATCCGAAATTCGGCAGATTCGCTACTCGACCGTTTTCACGATTATTCAGATTGGATAAATTCGAATTTCGACAGATTCGCTACTCGACAGTTGCCACGATTGGGCAGATTGGCTTCGACGGCTTAGCTACACTCACAGATTGGAATTTCACTACTCGACAGTTACCACGATTGGGCAGATTGGCTTCGACGGCTTAGCTACACTCACAGATTGGAATTTCACTACTCGACATTTACCACGATTGGGCAGATTGGCTTCGACGGCTTAGCTACACTCACAGATTGGAATTTCACTACTCGACAGTTACCACGATTGGGCAGATTGGCTTCGACGGCGTAGCTACACTCACAGATTCCAATTTCACTACTCGACAGTTACCACGATTCGGCAGATTGGCTTCGGCGGTTTAGCTACACTCAGAGATTTAAATTTCACTACTCGACAGTTACCACGATTCGGCAGATTGGCTTCGACGGCTTAGCTACACTCAGAGATTTAAATTTCACTACTCGACAGTTACCACGATTCGGCAGATTGGCTTCGACGGCTTAGCTACACTCACAGATTGGAATTTCACTACTCGACAGTTACCACGATACGGCAGATTGGCTTCGAGGACTTATCTATACTCACAGATTCGAATTTCACTACTCGACAGTTACCACGATTGGGCAGATTGGCTTCGACGGCTTAGCTACACTCACAGATTGGAATTTCACTACTCGACAGTTACCACGATTGGGCAGATTGGCTTCGACGGCTTAGCTACACTCACAGATTGGAATTTCACTACTCGACAGTTACCACGATTGGGCAGATTGCCTTCGACGGCTTAGCTACACTCACAGATTCCAATTTTACTACTCGACAGTTACCACGATTCGGCAGATTGGCTTCGGCGGTTTAGCTACACTCAGAGATTTAAATTTCACTACTCGACAGTTACCACGATTCGGCAGATTGGCTTCGACGGTTTAGCTACACTCAGAGATTTAAATTTCACTACTCGACAGTTACCACGATTCGGCAGATTGGCTTCGACGGCTTAGCTACACTCACAGATTGGAATTTCACTACTCGACAGTTACCACGATTGGGCAGATTGGCTTCGACGGCTTAGCCACACTCACAGATTGGAATTTCACTACTCGACAGTTACCACGATTGGGCAGATTGGCTTCGACGGCTTAGCTACACTCACAGATTGGAATTTCACTACTCGACAGTTACCACGATTGGGCAGATTGGCTTCGACGGCTTAGCCACACTCACAGATTGGAATTTCACTACTCGACAGTTACCACGATTGGGCAGATTGGCTTCGACGGCTTAACTACACTCACAGATTGGAATTTCACTACTCGACAGTTACCACGATTGGGCAGATTGGCTTCGACGGCTTAGCTACACTCACAGATTGGAATTTCACTACTCGACAGTTACCACGATTGGGCAGATTGCCTTCGACGGCTTAGCTACACTCACAGATTCCAATTTCACTACTCGACAGTTACCACGATTCGGCAGATTGGCTTCGACGGCTTAGCTACACTCACAGATTCGAATTTCACTACTCGACAGTTACCACGATTCGGCAGATTGGCTTCGGCGGTTTAGCTACACTCAGAGATTTAAATTTCACTACTCGACAGTTACCACGATTCGGCAGATTGGCTTCGACGGCTTAGCTACACTCACAGATTGGAATTTCACTACTCGACAGTTACCACGATTGGGCAGATTGGCTTCGACGGCTTAGCTACACTCACAGATTGGAATTTAACTACTCGACAGTTACCACGATTGAGCAGATTGGCTTCGACGGCTTAGCTACACTCACAGATTGGAATTTCACTACTCGACAGTTACCACGATTGGACAGATTGGCTTCGACGGCTTAGCTACACTCACAGATTGGAATTTCACTACTCGACAGTTACCACGATACGGCAGATTGGCTTCGAGGACTTATCTATACTCACAGATTCGAATTTCACTACTCGACAGTTACCACGATTGGGCAGATTGGCTTCGACGGCTTAGCTACACTCACAGATTGGAATTTCACTACTCGACAGTTACCACGATTGGGCAGATTGGCTTCGACGGCTTAGCTACACTCACAGATTGGAATTTCACTACTCGACAGTTACCACGATTGGGCAGATTGGCTTCGACGGCTTAGCTACACTCACAGATTGGAATTTCACTACTCGACAGTTACCACGATTGGGCAGATTGGCTTCGACGGCTTAGCTACACTCACAGATTGGAATTTCACTACTCGACAGTTACCACGATTGGGCAGATTGCCTTCGACGGCTTAGCTACAC
Source organism: Blastobasis lacticolella (assembly GCA_905147135.1). Taxonomy (NCBI): domain Eukaryota; kingdom Metazoa; phylum Arthropoda; class Insecta; order Lepidoptera; family Blastobasidae; genus Blastobasis; species Blastobasis lacticolella. Next base: position 3,245,789 of record LR990061.1, read on the forward strand.
TCACAGATTCCAATTTTACTACTCGACAGTTACCACGATTCGGCAGATTGGCTTCGGCGGTTTAGCTACACTCAGAGATTTAAATTTCACTACTCGACAGTTACCACGATTCGGCAGATTGGCTTCGACGGTTTAGCTACACTCAGAGATTTAAATTTCACTACTCGACAGTTACCACGATTCGGCAGATTGGCTTCGACGGCTTAGCTACACTCACAGATTGGAATTTCACTACTCGACAGTTACCACGATTGGGCAGATTGGCTTCGACGGCTTAGCCACACTCACAGATTGGAATTTCACTACTCGACAGTTACCACGATTGGGCAGATTGGCTTCGACGGCTTAGCTACACTCACAGATTGGAATTTCACTACTCGACAGTTACCACGATTGGGCAGATTGGCTTCGACGGCTTAGCCACACTCACAGATTGGAATTTCACTACTCGACAGTTACCACGATTGGGCAGATTGGCTTCGACGGCTTAACTACACTCACAGATTGGAATTTCACTACTCGACAGTTACCACGATTGGGCAGATTGGCTTCGACGGCTTAGCTACACTCACAGATTGGAATTTCACTACTCGACAGTTACCACGATTGGGCAGATTGCCTTCGACGGCTTAGCTACACTCACAGATTCCAATTTCACTACTCGACAGTTACCACGATTCGGCAGATTGGCTTCGACGGCTTAGCTACACTCACAGATTCGAATTTCACTACTCGACAGTTACCACGATTCGGCAGATTGGCTTCGGCGGTTTAGCTACACTCAGAGATTTAAATTTCACTACTCGACAGTTACCACGATTCGGCAGATTGGCTTCGACGGCTTAGCTACACTCACAGATTGGAATTTCACTACTCGACAGTTACCACGATTGGGCAGATTGGCTTCGACGGCTTAGCTACACTCACAGATTGGAATTTAACTACTCGACAGTTACCACGATTGAGCAGATTGGCTTCGACGGCTTAGCTACACTCACAGATTGGAATTTCACTACTCGACAGTTACCACGATTGGACAGATTGGCTTCGACGGCTTAGCTACACTCACAGATTGGAATTTCACTACTCGACAGTTACCACGATACGGCAGATTGGCTTCGAGGACTTATCTATACTCACAGATTCGAATTTCACTACTCGACAGTTACCACGATTGGGCAGATTGGCTTCGACGGCTTAGCTACACTCACAGATTGGAATTTCACTACTCGACAGTTACCACGATTGGGCAGATTGGCTTCGACGGCTTAGCTACACTCACAGATTGGAATTTCACTACTCGACAGTTACCACGATTGAGCAGATTGGCTTCGACGGCTTAGCTACACTCACAGATTGGAATTTCACTACTCGACAGTTACCACGATTGGGCAGATTGGCTTCGACGGCGTAGCTACACTCACAGATTCCAATTTCACTACTCGACAGTTACCACGATTCGGCAGATTGGCTTCGGCGGTTTAGCTACACTCAGAGATTTAAATTTCACTACTCGACAGTTACCACGATTGGGCAGATTGGCTTCGACGGCTTAGCTACACTCACAGATTGGAATTTCACTACTCGACAGTTACCACGATTGGGCAGATTGGCTTCGACGGCTTAGCTACACTCACAGATTGGAATTTCACTACTCGACAGTTACCACGATTGGGCAGATTGGCTTCGACGGCTTAGCTACACTCACAGATTGGAATTTCACTACTCGACAGTTACCACGATTGGGCAGATTGGCTTCGACGGCTTAGCTACACTCACAGATTCCAATTTCACTACTCGACAGTTACCACGATACGGCAGATTGGCTTCGAGGACTTATCTATACTCACAGATTCGAATTTCATTACTCGACAGTTACCACGATTCGGCAGATTGGCTTCGACGGCTTAGCTACACTCACAGATTCGAATTTCACTACTCGACAGTTACCACGATTGGGCAGATTGGCTCCGACGGCTTAGCTACACTCACAGATTCGAATTTCACTACTCGACAGTTACCACGATTGGGCAGATTGGCTTCGACGGCTTAGCTACACTCACAGATTGGAATTTCACTACTCGACAGTTACCACGATTGGGCAGATTGGCTTCGACGGCTTAGCTACACTCACAGATTGGAATTTCACTACTCGACAGTTACCACGATTGGGCAGATTGGCTTCGACGGCTTAGCTACACTCACAGATTGGAATTTCACTACTCGACAGTTACCACGATTGGGCAGATTGGCTTCGACGGCTTAGCTACACTCACAGATTCCAATTTCACTACTCGACAGTTACCACGATTGAGCAGATTGGCTTCGACGGCTTAGCTACACTCACAGATTGGAATTTCTCTACTCGACAGTTACCACGATTGGGCAGATTGGCTTCGACGGCTTAGCTACACTCACAGATTGGAATTTCACTACTCGACAGTTACCACGATTGAGCAGATTGGCTTCGACGGCTTAGCTACACTCACAGATTGGAATTTCACTACTCGACAGTTACCACGATTGGGCAGATTGGCTTCGACGGCTTAGCTACACTCACAGATTGGAATTTCACTACTCGACAGTTACCACGATTGAGCAGATTGGCTTCGACGGCTTAGCTACACTCACAGATTGGAATTTCACTACTCGACAGTTACCACGATTGGGCAGATTGGCTTCGACGGCTTAGCTACACTCACAGATTCCAATTTCACTACTCGACAGTTACCACGATACGGCAGATTGGCTTTGAGGACTTATCTATACTCACAGATTCGAATTTCACTACTCGACAGTTACCACGATTCGGCAGATTGGCTTCGACGGCTTATCTATACTCACAGATTCGAATTTCACTACTCGACAGTTACCACGATTCGGCAGATTGGCTTCGACGGCTTATCTATACGCACAGATTCGAATTTCACTACTCGACAGTTACCACGATTCGGCAGATTGGCTTCGACGGCTTAGCTACACTCACAGATTCCAATTTCACTACTCGACAGTTACCACGATTCGGCAGATTGGCTTCGACGGCTTAGCTACACTCACAGATTCCAATTTCACTACTCGACAGTTACCACGATTCGGCAGATTGGCTTCGAAGGCTTTGCTACACTCACAGATTCCAATTTCACTACTCAACCGTTACCACGATTCGGCAGATTGGCTTCGAAGGCTTTGCTACACTCACAGATTCCAATTTCACTATTCGACAGTCTCCAGGCTTTTGGGCCCCACAGATTACAGTTCACCGGACGATAGCAATTAATCGCAATAGGTCACACACTAACAGTTCCGTTTAAGGTTTCGGACTGACGACTAACTAATACGAACTGAGGGTGACCGCTTGACAGATATCGGCCGGATAGTCCTTAGCCTTGACGCCAAATAAACACACACCACAGCAGGTAATCAGTCGGTCGGCGATCTGTCTACCGTCAGTCGAGCGCCTTCAGTTTTACAATTTTACAGAAACTGCCTATTCCCAACTGCTAGTGTGTAGTCGCAGAGGTCGCAGACCATTGTCGGCTGGCAATAATCGCTTTGTGTAATGTTATCGGTCTAGGACGGCAGGCTGCCCGTACGACTAGAGATTGCAGGCCTCCAGTGTCCACGATAAGACAGATTGGCTTCGACGGCTTAGATACACTCACAGGCTTTAATTTCGCTACTGGACAGTCACCAACATTGGGCAGATTGGCTTCGACGGCTTAGCTAAAAACTGTAGGAGGGCTGTTAATGAATGCGGTTTTTCAGGCATCATCATCACAGCCTGTAACAATCCACTGCAGGACTTAGATCCTCTCCCACGAAAGGGGAGGTGTTTGCCATAATCTCCACGCTTGGCAGGCGGGTTGGAGATCGCAGTGTTTAAATACAATAATGGAAAACGCTGCTGCCCATTTTCCAGACTACGGAGACTCTTGATCTTTTGCCTCGAATACATTAGTCGCCTTGTACGACACCGAAGAGTGCAAGGGGTTGGCGCTATTCTATTCTGCCGGGCACCACACGGCCAGGCATATTCAATGACATGTCAGGCAATTTTATAAGTGGTATTGTTATATAGGTTATATTATTAGCATCTTCTTGGCGTGGACATGTTTTTGGATACTATACCAAAGTTTAAAAGGCACGTTAAAGAATTATGTATTATATTATTAATCTAATTGTTGTACTTCATTTTTATGATATTTATGTGTATAATGTAGATCGTTTGGTTGTATTTATGTAATAATTTAGGAAACTATGTCTTTATTTATTATAAATATTTAAATGCCTGGTGTTGCTGATGTCCATAGGCGGCGGTGACCACTTTAAATCAGGTGGCCCTCATGCCATGTTTGTTTCTGATTATAACTTATAAAAAAATATTTTGTTTGGATATAGTGTATCGTTTATTGTTATTATAGTTTTATATGTATTATATCTATAATACATACAAAACTGTAAATAAATAAATAAAAATATTGTTGTCTTCAGGGGCAAAACTCCACACTTACCCACGATCCAGCCCCGCCGCGGCGACCACGCCCCCGTACACGATGAGTTCGCGGCGGTGAAGAGCCGCCGAGTGCGCGAATCGAGGCGCGGGCGCGTTGCTCGTTAGAAGAGGGGACCAGGTACGGGTGGTGACTGAGTATCTGGAATAGGGGTGGGGGTACAGTTAGATTTCAATTTCAATTTATTTATTTAATCGTCAACATGGGTTACAAAGTTGGTTTCAAATATTTAACAGAGGGCCTATCGGCTATCTCAGTGGACAACTGAATTTGACATAAAAAAATCTGACACTACTCTAATTTGGTAGACGCTATTGCCAGTTTTCAACGTAGATGACGTGGTGTAGAATTATCTAGTGTCAAATACAGTTGTCAACTGAGTTAGCCAATAGCCCCGCAGATCTCCATGTTCCACCTTGCGGTAAACGATACAATCCTAGATAGATAGACTATTCGTGTAGCCTGTAGTGTGGACTCCCCTCCCGCGTTAGTGCATATAAATCTGTACGCTAGTGTAAGTTGATGCAATCTGGATTTTGTATCTTTTACAATAAATTTTGTGTTTAAACAGAAATCAACGGGTTCGGTTGTTTAGCATCCCCGCCTAACCCTTAAACTGTAACAATCTACATTTGGCTCGACCTCTGTTTAGAACCGAAATAAATCCTCATTCCTTAATTTAAGTTACTTTAATTACGATTAGTAGCATCACACTTCATCACAGCATCTAAGAGCCAAAATATCTAAAATTTCGAATTCGCTCCGCTCGGTCATTTATTCATTTAACATAAAATCTAATCTAAATATTTATAAAATCTAAAATCCGTGCCACACATGAATGCCTTAAGGAACGTTTTGATGGTGCATGATTTCGCGGACGGACGCGGGCTAGCCCGCACCAACGCACCATGGAAAGTTGTCCGTGGTAGCGCGAATAATTTAATTTAATTATTAATTTAAACAATACATTTTGCCATACCCACATGGGTTTCATGATGTAAGTACATTAAAACTGTAAGATCTTTTGTAACCTCATGAATGCAATAAATACATTGATTGATTGATTGATTGAATATGTCACAAACTTATTTAAGGGCGATTCTCGCGCTGTGACATCCCAAATTCGACATTATCTAGCCAAAAAACCGATATTACAACGTCACTGAAATTGATCACCGACAATATATGACTATCGAAGATAATTGAGAAAATATTTTTTGGCTGCAATAGACATTTATATGTCATTGGAGATATGTATCTAGAAAAAATGTCGAATTCGAGATGTCACAGCGCGAGAATCGTCCCCCTTGAGCAGTGACAGCGTCGCCGTTGTTGACAACAACTTAATTCCAGTTTTGGCCACCGGGTTTGTAGAACTCCGTCCGTGGTCGTCCACCCTTCGTGATAAACCACAGAATCACGCACCGTAGAAGCACTCCCATCACTCATACATATAACACTGCCACTAACCTGTACAAAAACTCCGCATCCGAGAACGTTTCTCCGCCAACCCTCAATAAATCATCTTCATATTGAAGCAGCACGTGGCCAGCCACCGGCGGGGGGGACACCCCCCCTGGGGGCGTCAGGGGTGGGTCCTCCCCCCGCTCCCGCCAGCCCCAGTGCCAGCCGGCGGCGGCGGCGGGCCTTGCGCAGGCCGGGCCGGCGTGCGAGGCCCGGCAACTGCAGCCAGTGGGCGTGCATTGGCCGTGCCCGGCGGCGGAGTTGCAGTCGTCTGGGGGAAGGGGATGATGTTGGCGTGAGGGGATTGTCAGTCAAGGCTATAGATGGAAAGAGGAAGTTTCCAAATTTTTTTTTTCAATTGAATATAAAAATTTGAGTCAAATGAAACAAAACGATGAAAAAAATGTTGAAATATCTCAAGATCCGGCATGGTGACGTCACAGCTAGATCGCGGCAGCAATAATTTCGCGAAAAAATATGTAAACTTAAATATTGTATAACTCAGTCATTTATGGACGGATTTCAATATATTTTTCACTGGCTTGTTAGTTTTGATCTATATTTTAACACTATGTCATTAAATATGGCAATATCAATATTAGGAAATTTCCTCATTAAGGATAGGTGCCACTAAAATCAGAGATCGAGTTCAAGATCAAAAGTGTAAACCTGACCTATATGTAAAGTGTGTCCTGATAGACTGATAGATAATGCTATTACAGCTTTAAATCCGCCATTGTACGTTTGTGCATGAAATATAAATAAAAAATTTACCCAATGGGTGGCTTATTCTACAAAAGTGTTTTTTTAAATGTTCAAACGACTTTATTTCATTGCAAATGTGATCATTTTTATAAATATTTCAATTATTTTAAATAATCCGTCCATTGGGTCGATTTTTAAAGTGGTTTGTTTACACTCTTGATCATGAAGTTCATCTCCCGAGTATAGTTCAGTCGACAAAGAAAAAACAAATGCAACAAACCGATTATTATTTTAAGTGGTAGTGGTGGTGATCCCTCAGGTATAACATACTAAAAACTATTGAGAAATGACAATTAGGGATGATTGAAAGTTGCGCCAATTATGGAAAAAATTAGGTTCAATAAGTTAGCGAGATATGTTGTGCCGATTCCAGCTAGTGGAATAAAGGCAGAAGGATGGATTAGGTATTGTTATGAGTTCAGAACCGATAAAAACTGTAAAACGTTTCTAACGTACGTAAATGAAGTGGATATAGTCCTTTCGCGTTAAAAAAGTTGTAAGTAAATGTGTTTTCATAGTAAAGTAAAAATTCAAACAATTAATATTTAAAAAAATATCGAGGTTTAATTGTCTCAAATTAAAAATAAAGCCAAGGATATCCCTTTGCTTAGCAGCCAGTCTAGTATTTGCTGTTTACTCCAACCGGCGAGCTATTCATTTTTACTATTTTCTGCCGTCAACTGGTCACTGCGAATTTAGCTTTCTAATTTGTTGCGACCCGATTGGTCGAGGGGCGGGGCTAGGCCGGCGGACAACGATGACTCACTATTTTCTTATCGCGAATGAAGGATCCTTAGGTTAAGGATGTAATGGGAATTTGAATAAAGTACTGTCTATGTCTAACTATAGTGGGGCCATGTGACCAATGACTCTTTTCTGAGTTATGTACATTAGTTGAACACTAACCAATGCTCTTACGGTGAGGGAAAACATCGTGAATGATCCAATCCGGTCAGGTACCCCTGGTAGCAGGGTCACGGAGGTCAAATGGTAGTCGCTCCACTGTAATTACCTGATCGCCAAAATCTGGATCATGGCCAAGGCGGACCCCGGGCCCTCCTTGTCGAGAGCACAACCGGGACATTAACGAAAAGTTGATTATTGATTTATGTCTAACTATAGTGTCTAAGTCATTAAAATCAGCTCACGCTTTCTTTCGGAACATACCTGGACAAATGGGCTGGTCGCAGGCTACTCCCATCCAGCCCGGCTCACATTTACACGTGCCATCTTCGCATTCGCCCCGACCTGCGGAAGAATTAAGACATTCATACAGATTCCAAATAAAAACCAAGAAAGAAATACCTGGACACACAAAGGTTTAGCAGGTGGTAGGACTCTGGTCAAGCCTGAAGAGTCCGCCTGGGTGAGTACCGTCTTATCTATTTCTGCCGCCAAGCAACAATGCTTGCATTGTTGTGTTCCGGTTTTAAGCATAAGGTAGGCAGCGCGATTACAGGCGTAAGGCTTTTCATCTTAGTCCTCACAGTGACCTAAGTGCATGAATCGTAGATGTTATGGGCGACAGGTACCGCTTTCCATCAGGTGGGCTGTCTGCTCCTTTGCCACTGCGTATATATAAAAATCAAAGTTATACCATATTCATCTATCTGACGTCTGGTAAGCATTATGAACAAATATTAGTTTTATGAACAAATCACAGACATCAAAATAAGGTAGAGCTCGTCTAGTCTAAGATGACGCGCCCCACTACTTAGTTAGTTGATTTCGATGTGTGAGTGCAAATATTGATAACGACACTTCATCTCTGTGGGAGCCAATGAACGGCGCGTGCTCCGACGTTTGAATCTTACCGGCAACTGAATGACCAATTACAACGGCATTTGTATATGTATTGCGTCCATATTTTAAACTTGCTTGTGTGCGTTAATGCGATAGTGGGGCGCGTCATTTTAGATTAGACGAGCTCTAAGTAAATAGAAATGCCATGTGGGGCATCCACTATCGAGAACGCTTGTCGTCCCCTCGGCCACTACTGCGCATAGCTGTACTACTGCGCAATAACTGTCCGGTGTCTGATTATGGACAAAAGATGACTAATGGGTCATCTGCATTGCGACAAAGTCACGCGCGCGCAGGTCTTTAATAGATTAATCTTTTTTTGTGTTCTGTGGACCAAACAGTAGAGAATAGGCGACTGAATGTTTAACTGAATGTAGAGATATTACGAGTATTGTGATGTCAAAATAAACAATGTCTATGGCTAACCATAATCCAATCTGATCGGATTCCCCTGTCAAACAGGGTCTCGGAGGTCAGACAGCAGTCGCTCAGCTGTAATTACGTGAACTGCCAAACCCTGAATCATGGTCAAGGCGGACCCCGGGCCCTCGCGCTCGTGAGCGCAACCAGGATAGTGAATGAATGAATGAACACTTCATTGCATAATTACAGGATATAGTCGGTACATATCGGTAGCAACAGAGAAAACAACAGGCGGCCTTATCGCTTAAAGCGGTTTCTTCCAGGCAACCTAGCATTGACGCCAAGAAGATTATCACAGTACTCACTAGAACAGTTAGTCCGATGGTCGTCCGAGGGGCACGAATACGCCGCATACGTCACGTTGAATCCCTCCATCGCGTACGCGTCATCAGAGAAGAAATGGAGGAGAGCACTGCCTGAGCGCGCCACCACCTGACGCGTCCAGCTCGACTCCTGGGTGTTTTCTATTACGCCACTGGAATTGGAAACATTTAGGGAACATGAGTACCAAGGAGAACTGGTCTAGTGGCAGCGTGCTTACTAGACTGATAAACTTAAAACGCGTTTGGATTAATTCTGATGCGCGTGCGAGCCGACCTTGGTCGGATGTCCGAAAACGTCGCCAACAGCCAAAAGCGACTTTATTTTATACCGCGTAAGGATTAGTATCAACTGCAACTGAAGGTTGGTTGTCTCCAGCCAAAACGGAACGTCTGTTGCTAGTTTAAGTAACGTTAGCAAAGTCCAGACTAGATCGACCGTTTCGTACTTTGAGGGAAGTCGAACTTTCAGCACCGCAACGAGCTCGCCACTCCTTAGGTGTGCCTCGTAATGCCGTTAACGAAGCGAGATCTTCCGCTGGGGAGCCTGACTTTTTTGTTGTCACATCATTTAATTTGCTTCCCTAGTTCACCTAATGTTATGGACATTGCTAATAATATCTACGTACATCATACATCGTTCATATTAAATATTGGTCAACTCAGGCTACAGCTCAAGCTCTAAGGCCATCAAGTGTAATAATAGTATAATAAGAAGTACTACAACAAATTTTAAGCTACTTATTTAGAGAAAGTATTGCACATACTATTACACATTAAAGTATTGTACATTTAAGTGCAATTATTTTGGTCGTGGGTCATCAATGTCGTAAAATGCAGATGATTAGCGTGACCCCAGCTCAAGGATAAGTGTCAGTATCTGCAGATATTTATATTGTTGTCTGCTTTGTAAATACACCTGTATTTGCATTGTTTGTTACATAGATCTGTCAGTATGAATACTGATATTTATTATTTACACCTACAAATTCTACATAATCTAAGTGCCTCTCTCTTACCGGTGGACCACTCAAAATTCAACTCTACCGTCCGCTTTTGGTTGTATTTGCTGGTACCACACAACTACCAATTTCTCCTTCACTTGCCGTACTTAATTTCTTCCAGATGTTACCCACATTGAGGGGAAGAAGATCCAAGAAGTTATCATGTTGTATATAAAGTCATATCACCATCACAGCCCGTAACGGTCCACTGCAGGACTTCGGGCCTCTCCCACGAAAGGGGAGGTTATTGCCATAATCTCCACGCTTGGCAGGCGGGTTGGAGATCGCAGTATTTAAATATAACAATGGAAAATGCTGCTGCCCATTTTCCAGACTACGGAGACTCTTGATCTTTTGCCTCGAAAACATTAGTCGCCTTGTACGACACCCATGAGTGTAAGGGGTTGGTGCTATTCTACTCTGCCGGATACCACACGGCATATACCTATCTTAATTCTACGTTCAATGATCTCACCTAAACACAGCGAGCAGCCTCTCAGCCCGGACGCTGTCCCCATCGTACACATAGAGGTGGTCCCACCCACATTCGGTTGCGAAGCTCTCCAGCCGGATCCTGAGCACTGGAGGTGTAGCCGGATCCAGTGGAGGAGGGGATATCAGCCAGGAACATTGCGTGCTCACACTGTAGTTTCCTGGCCCATCCGTTATGATGCCCTTTGGGGCTGTCAGCCTGGAAAGATGCAGATAGGATGTTTAGATGGTGGTGGTGCCAAATGATGCTCCGTTACTTCTACATTGTCTGAGGTATCACATGTGGGCATACATATGGCTTATGTGGTATATGGCGAGTACTACAAATTAATAGAAACCGGGACCTATTAACATGCAGCAAGAAAATGCACAGCAGTGTTATCTATTAGTTTCCAACACCGAGTCACTCTTTACGACCTGAGTGGTTCAGTGGTCAACATGCCAGTCTGCCAAGCAATAGGTCTTGGGTTTGATTCCCGGCCAAACAGAATTTGAAATGATGAATTTTAATTTCTGTTCTGGGTGTTCCATGTATAATAAGTATGTATTTAAAATATATTTAAGTAGTATACCAGTTGTCTAGCTTTGCTTAGTTCGGTTCTAGATGACGCTGTGTGAATTTGTCCATGATTATATATTTATTTATATTGTACACTAGCCGATTTCCGTGGTTTTGCCCGTGCGCAGTTCGGATCTACCCCGTGGGAGCCTATTACTTTACTGGACTAAAAAGTACCTTATGACACTCGGGTAAAATGTAGCTTTCTATTAGTGACAGAAACTACAAAATCGTTTCTACATACAAACTTTTCATTAGACAAAAACAGCTTGGAGGATGTTGTTGGTGTCAACTTTTATATTTTAAATTAATTCTATGTAAATTTTAAGGATTCATCTCATTTTCCTCGAAGTGGCAATCAAAACTATTCTTCATAAACAGGAAAACTAACTCAATACCATGAATTATATTGGAACAAAGAGTAGGTAAATCATTACAGGTTTATTGACCTCACTGACAACAGAAACACACAAGTTTCATTTTCATCCTAATCAAATCAAAAATACAAAGGACAAAGGCAGGTACTTCACACTCACAGCGAGTGAATGAACCTACATTGTAGCATTTGTGTACTAGATTCCGCAAGTAGATAACATGTATTTGACCTGAGTGGTTCAGTTGGCTAACATGAGGGTCTGCTAACACATAGGTCCCGGGTTAGGTTCCTGGTCGAGCAGAAATTGCAATGATGAATTTTAATTTCTTTTACGGGCTTGGGTTTTATATCTATAATAAGTATGTATTTAAAAGTATGTAGTTTAACAGTTATCTAGCACCCATAACACAAGTTTCGCTTACGTTAAGGCTATATGGCGCTGTGTGAATTGTCCTAGCATATTTATTTATTTATGTTATCCAATCAATTTTCGAAAGAGATACTGTTGAATGAATCCCATGTATTGTTTTTATTGTCATTGCATCTCTAATTGATTTAGTGAAAGTGGTATCCAAGAAATTGAAGGAGTCGCAATGGTAGACAGTTTTGAAGATGGAAAGATGACTTCGAGGAAATAGCTGGCAAAATATGGACAAAATTAACAACAGACTGTAAGAAATGGCAGGAGTTGGAGGAGGCTTTTGTCGAAAGACAAACAGACCAATGATGATTATTGTTATGTTTTATGAACATTATCATTAATTTATTTTTTATATGCATGCATGTTATAAATTCGGTTAATCTTTAATGTAAATGTTGTCTGAATAAAAGGCTAGTAAAGTAAAGATAATATAAATTCAACCTTAATTAAGACAATAACTCAAATATCTCATATCTTACACCTGTCCCTGATGGACTGGATCCTATTCCACATTGGCAGGCACCTTCCGAAGCTGGTTAATTCAGAAATTACTATTGTCCAATTTCTCACCTACTGTCATCCTAGCTGGTAACTTCTAGAGTCTTAAAAATTCGTTTTTTACAACACCCATAAGCCAAAGGGGCTGAGGATGACCACTTAAAACTCAAACAAGCAATGACTAATATTTAATTATAAGTATTTACTACTTAGGTAGAGACTATAAATAGGAGAGTGCATATGATTTCACCTTATCTTGAATGAATTTGTTTGTGAAAACCAAGGGTAAACTAAATTGGATTGTTTGAAATTATATCATATTTCTTTTGTAAACAAATAACACATCCCGCAGACAATACCCAATTCTGGAAATAGTATTGTATCACCTATGGTGATATTAATAATGGTTTCACGTTTCTAGGGTGACCTTTACCTAACTATACTGACATTGGTAGGTAGTTGATAATTTGAGATTCTTTTACGAATTAGACTATGTTCTAATAAGGCAATGATTGGTATAATCATATAACTGATAATTGGTTACCAATTTGTTTCTCTCACTGTAGTTTTGTAGCACTCATCTTTTTATCAGAATATTTTTGTTATTGTATGCCACAACAAGCCTTGTGTTGTGGCCAAAGTTGCCTAAACCTATTACTTGGACAATTTTACAACTCAATTGTTTACAAACCTAAAAGATAATGTCATTGCATTAGCCACATGAGCCAATAACTAACTAAAACTACAACTGTCATGTGGCTATGGATTATTGCAAAATGATATCAGAATAATTCAATTCTCAAGTAAAGTTAGCACCACCAAACAAGTAGGTAATTACAGAATACACAACGGTAAAGGAGGTTGCATTGTAAGGTTGTTTGCAAGGTGAAAATGGATTATCTGTCAAGCTTTCCTTAAGAGGATGTAGCTTTATGATTTGTGCAATCAACTACTATTTTCGCCACAATATAGAAGTATGGTCTACATGGTACTAGAAAAAATGTATGACAAAATGTGAAATTTAATGACATACACTGACAACAAATAAAACTATGTCAATAGGTTATGAACATTGTTAAATGCTCAAAACTAATAAGATTTACTGAATATATTGATAATGTGTAAAATATTAATTAACCAATAGGAATTTTGGTGGACAAACGGTAGTTTTGGCAGAGCAATAAAAGAAATTGTACCTATCTAATGTATTTTAATAAGGTTCAATTTTCGCTCGTATAGACGCGGCCTTCCCGATCGAGCTCTTGAGGAGAAGCCAAAGAAGATAATTGGATAATCCTCTGCTTTCTCTTGCAAAAACTTTGTGTGACACGAGTCTGACATTATAGGTCAGCGAACTCAAGAATTTGTGCAAGATTTTCGGGTGTAGCGAGGTTCATAGGGTCTGGGGCACTTACTTGACTTTCCCGCCGCAAAACTGGCACTCTGCCCCCTGCCAACCCTCGATGCAGACACAGGTTTCATTCTTACAAACACCATTCACACAGTTTACTTCACTACATTTAGAAGCGACTCCTTGACAAAACAATAACACTATGAGCACCGAACACAGGAACGGCGAGAACCACGAATATTTTCGTCTGTATTTAGATTTGAATAGGAATAAGAACATTTGTAGCGACTCTACCATTTTGGTGTGTGCATTTTAGACGGGTTTTTAGTTATTTTCGCGACGTGAGAAAACGGTTCAACGTCGTGCAGTTTTCGTACGGTACTAATTCGAGGGTTGCCATATTTTAAATTTATTCTCCCACATTTGCGATTTCATTACATTTAAATTCAATTTCTATTCTGTAATCTTATTTACTATTTATCTAATTTGATTTAAATATAATTATGGAGATACTATAAAGATAAGTCAGGTCAAAATTGCCCTAAACAGATGAATATGTATGACAAGCTTGTTTGTAGAAAGATGTTTGTCAAGATCGTATCAAGTGGAACAATGACACAATTAAAGACGGGACGTTTTTTTATTTTGTGACAATGAAAATACTTATCTGCCCATCCCCTAAAAAAATATTTATCTTTATTTACCCCTAATAAGGTTATAAGATGGATGGATTAGTACCACTACCAAGTTGAAAATTAAGTCAAGCCCAGGATCAGAAAAATGACATAGTGTAGTCGAAAGTACACACACTAATAATTAACATCAAATAAAACTCAAGAGGTCTCATATCGTTTCGGGAAGATAACTTGTTTTCCTCAAAGAAAAGAGATAGCAATTTTATTCAATCATGCGTGTGATTGATGTAACTGATTATGATTAATATAATAAGATGTTCAGATGCTACATCGTTTATATAATTGCTGGGCGAATTATAGTACATACTAACGGCGTAGTAAAATGAGTAAAAATGTGTTCTTGGGGAAGACACAATTAAAATTGTTTATACTCATCATCATCATCATATCAGCCGAAAGGCAGCCACTACTGGGCATAGGCCAGCCCCAGGGATGTCCACAAAGGCCGGTCCTGTGCCTTCCGTATCCAGCTGATACCTGCGATCTTTACCAGGTCGTAGGTCCACCTTGTGGGAGACCTACCCACGCTGCGTCTTCCGGTACGTGGTCGCCATTCGAGAACTTTACTGCCCCATCGGCCATCTGTTCTTCGAGCTTTATGCCCTGTTTCATACAAATGTCCTTTCTATTCAACAACGCTCTAAATCATAATCTGTAGCCCAGGCGATACTGTCAATTCATTGAAACAAGTGAACAAAATTAAAGTTTGAATATGGAACCAGCACGCTTTTCGAATACAATACACAATGAAGATAACACGTATAATTATTTTTTATGTCAATGCAGTAAGTACATCTACCCACTTTATCAGAAAACTTTAAGTTACATTAATACCTGCACCATATCATGTAAGATCACTTGGTACGTTATGCCCTTTTAGCGTAGACAGATCTGCGCAGAAATCACAATATTGTTTCATTTGTTACGGCACTGACAAATCATAGTTGCTCGGCTCTCCACTTTTCACAATAACATATATCTATTACTAGCGATCCGCCCCGGCTTCGCACGGGTACCACTACGGGTACACGGGTTACTTTCAAGCGAAAATTATTTGATTCCGCACACGACTCTTGACATTGACTCCCCTCCCGTACCCCGTGCTGCCTAGATAGCCGAGCGGACTGAGCGGCGAACACGCGACTTTTTTCTAATATTCACATTTTTAAACTCGTGATATCTTTCGAATGGAATGTCTGAATTGAATAATTCAAAAAGTTATATAAAGGTATTGAAGCAGTCGTGAATATGAAGTAATTTATTTTGATAAGGATTAATACCAAGGTACAAATAAAGAGGGTTTTTAGCGGCGGCATTTCAATTAAATTTTGAAAATAAAAAAGTTGTTGTAGTGACATAACTACAATAGTTGGACATATGCTACCGCGGAGTTTTTTGTAGACATTATGATGTTCTTCAATATTGTTGTACATTATTTTGTTCTATCGCTAATAGTTTCGGCAGCGCATTCGACGATAGACATTTTAAGACTCATTTTTCTACACCTTCGGTTACATTGTTCAAATTTTACCAAGGATCCCTAACTTTTTTCAAAATGAAATGTAGCCTATGTCAAATTGGAAGAATGTAGCATTCTATTGGTGAAAGAATTTTTTAAATCGGCCCAGTACTTTTTGAGCCTATTCATTACAAACATACAAACATACAAAAATAGGTACAAATCTTTCCTCTTTATAATATTAGTGTAGATGTAGATCAAATCGCTCAGTCCTTAATAAATCTTATTTTAAGTTCATAAAATAAATTCTTACGATGATAAAATGAACGGCATTCAAGATACACCAAACTTGATTTTCCCAACTTTCTGGGGTAAACCATTTCTATCTGCAGCACTAAATCTGACATTTCTATATTGCCAGAAAAGAAAATTAATGTCCACAGGTTATAAATTATCATTAGCCTAGAATTTTTATTACGAGATATTAATCGTCAATGTTGTATCCACTTTAATTATTTGCTTATACAATATTATTTATGTTAATGAATGATGTTAATAATGACTATTGACGATGTTAATGTAAAATTCTGGATATTAGCGCCATCTAACTAAGCTAAGTTGTAATGATTCTAATTATACATACTAGATGTCGCCCAACCACAGTTTCATGGATGGAACACAGGGATGGAAGAAAAATGCAGAACCGCAGGGTTCTTTTACATGTCACCGCTAGGACTCAGCTGATTCGATTTCCTCATGCCTGTAATCATACTACGTACTTACCTTATCATTTATTTGACTATAAGCTGCGATGACTACTTACCCACCTATTAGGCCACCTAACTGATTAATGATTATTAATAATTAAACTAATGATTATTCTATTCTATTCTAACCCACTTGCACATTTGCCTGTCTCTAAAATAACTTTTTTAATAACGTAGATAATTCATGTAGGGGAGGCAGAGGCTGTTTGATGCAGATTTCTTGGAGGATGGACTTCGCCGACCAAGTTAAGGCTGCCGGTAAATAAATTGGTAAAAAAAGATGTACCGACAGAGGGAACAACTGTTTTTTTAATATCAATAGGTACGCGACGATGAATAGCGCCCTCATTTTCGAAAACTCTTTTTCTGCTAAGCTTATCTAGGAAAGCAACGGTTGTAGAAGAGTGGCGACGACTGCCAACCGACGACAACGATCACGACCACTCTGTCAAGAATGTGGCGTCTTGGAGGAAGAAGTGGATCTCAATTCCCATGGTAGGTAAACGTGACGTTAACCACTTTAAACCAGGGACCACGGTGATCATCTGTTTATTTCGCGTCAGGGGCTATTCTTTAATCGCTCGCATCGATTTGAACGGTTTCAAATTATGATTTTCGGCATTTCAAATTCAATATTTTTAATTTTTAATTAAGTTGGCACTACTGAAAGACTCAATAATAGGGAAAATCAGCATCATGCATCAAAGGTCCTTTTCGCACAAACACACCACCACAACACTTTATCAATAATTATACTTTACAACAAATACAAAGATCAAGTGGATATACACATCGGCACTGTGTAGTCTCCACGTGTATTTTATGTTTTAATAATTGTGTTCTTCTTATGTTTTTTTGGTTTATTGCATTTTTTTATGTTGTGGTGTTGTTGTTTGTGTCAATAAATGTTTTTTCTTTCTTTCTTTCTTTCAAAATATCGACTTTTTCACGCCGAAATTCAAAATTCGAATCGAGGCGAGCGATTCAAAAATAGGGCCTCAGATGTAGGAGACCGGATTATTGGACACACGTGATCATCTGTACCGAAAGGAAAACCGGGCTTCAATGCATATTGCTTGGTGGTAGAAATAGTTAAGCGATGGTACCTACTACCCATTCGGTCGGGAACACTCCCCAGGCCATATAGATTAGATACCATGGGGTTTTCCGATTTCCGACGGATCATCAAAGAAATCTATCTAGGGTGAGGTGTCGAACAGTGACCCACAAAAAAGTTAAACAATCATAACTCATAAGTTTGTCAATATCATGAAATGTTTTGTAGTCTAGTCATTGCGTAATATATCTGACTCTCATTTTGTATATAAGTTAATGGAAAAAGATTTATAGATAAAATGATAATGCAGATTTATTGAAAGATGGGAAATGGCTCATTGTGTCCACCTCGTGGCACACATTGAACCAGGGGGTTGGTCTACAGCAAACCGGGGAGTACACAGTGAGCCCGACGAATGAGATCACTATTATTAACGTTTCCTCGTTGTAGTTATTAGCATAGTAGATATATCAGATAATAATACATTCTTTATAAATGTGTAAGCAGTTAGTTTTATTTACCAAAATAACTGTGAAGACTATAGATCAACATAAATCAATAACAACATAACTTAACCTATTTTCTAATTACAGTCATTGATGATATATTTTAAGGTTGTATTATAATAAATAGTTAACTAGCTACACTAGAGTTCTTAAGATCTACAATAAGACTGAATTGCTTATTTAAAAAAATTGAAGTCTTTGTATGGCAACTTATGCCAAGTTTTTTTTCCGTCATAGAACGTCATTCTTAAAAGTCACAATAAACAATTTGACTCTTTAGGTATGTTTATTTTCGTGAGTTATGAAAAATATTTTTGAATACTTTGCAAACAATTAAAAAGGAAGAGCGGAAAATAATTTTTAGCATGATTATTAATTTAGACAAAAATTCAAGCTAATAGTGATCAAATAACTGAATGTTTACAAGAAGGACTGAGAAGGAGTAACAAGGAAAGATTATCCCCAGATTATTGCCATATCCACACTTTATAATGTCAGTCAATACGGACTTATCGTGGTCCTAATATATTTTAGGCGTCTACCAACAATGGTGGTGTGGTAGGGTAGGGGTACCCCCTACAAAAATTGATGTAGAAAAAAGTAAGTGATGGAGTAGGGATTCGATCCACTGGTGAAGCCTAGCAGTGGATATTAGTGACTTGAGGGGGGTTGGGTACGGATAGAGCACGGTTAGGGCGCGGATAGGGGTAGGGTACATGTAGGAGTGGGATAGAGGTAGAGTTCATTAAATTAAAACTACGCGAACCAAGACGCGCCGTCCAGCCAATTCATGTACCTATACCAAGAAGACTGACGGCAGTAGCCTGATATTGCCGACTCGCATTTTTTAAATGGAATCACTCTAAAAAAAACCGGTAGCTGATTTATATGAATATTAAAGGTAAAATAATTAAGAAAATCAGAATTTTGATGTTGTACACAGTGGAGCGGTGGCTCACTGTTCGTGCTGGTGTAGTGGGTCACTATGTACCATACACACATCTACTGATATTAAATTCATCAAAAAATTAATCATCAAAGTGGGATTCATGAATGTACGACCAAACAATGCAAAGATATTCAGTACAGAAATAGAAAAAAATATTACTTTCAAACGATACACTATAAGGTTGAAAACTTAAAAATTACTACTTAGGATTTTCCGTGTTTTTACGCCGAAAAACACAAGAAGCCCTGAGTCGTGGGCGTTCTGCACTGGAGCTCGCTAACAACTGGAAAGCAAGAAGAGCGGTAAAAGCCAAGTACGATTACGCTTACTGCACGATCTGGCAACGTTGTTTTATGGTGATACTAATGGTGGCTAACTGTGTACTACTGGTTCACTGTTCGACATCTCACCCTACATACTTTCGTACAATGTGAATCATCTCGTTATCAACTTACCACAGAACTGTTTTCAGTAGAGAGCTACGATGCTAGATTTTATCTTCTAAGTCCTCACTAATAAATGAAAAGAAAAAACTCTTTTAAAATGTCTTCCCTTCGAAATAAAAGAAAAATTGAATGGCTCCTGAAAGCTTTTTCGCCTGAAAACTTCGTTGCTTAATAAAAAAGAACTCTATTGTTTCTCTTATTGCTGCTTGGGAATCACTAAGTGATGAAAGCCTGTAAGAAAATAATTATTTGCGTGGCTGTTTACCATCTTTTCTTTTGCAGGTTTTCTTAAAACAGTAGAATAAGTAAGTAGTAGTATATATTACTGTTACGATTGGTTATTAGTCCCACAAGGTGGACCGACAACCTGGTAAATCGCAGGTACCAGCTGGATGCGGAAGGCACAGGACCGCCTTTGTGAAGATCTCTGGGGGAGGCCTATGCCCAGCAGTGGGCGTCTTTCGGCTGATATGATGATGATGATCATGATATATTACTAAATTATGTATAGTTAGTAGTGTATATTCTCAAAGTGAAGTTTAAGAATTTGGTACAAGCCGGGCTAAATAAGACAGTGAGTCTACACAGATTTTATTTCTCCGTGACCACTACGTCGGTCTTCGGCATCCTTGGGGCTTAAGGGTGTGTTTGTTGGCACGCATGTCATCCACGTCGCTGCTTCTTGGGTCGGCCTCCTTTTTATCTAGTTTCGTTCTTAGTTAGATACAAATATTTTTTATTTGATTTGATTTTGTAAATATACAGCTCCTACAAACGTATGGTCAGCATAGTAGTGGTTAGTCATGATCACATTTAGAATATCTAAATAACAATTATTTCTTAGATGAAATAAATTCATAAAAACTATTCAAAGGAGATGCTAATTTACGGCGCATGGCAAGAAAATGGACTATGTCTTAGCACTAGATATGGTCCCAAAACGCACGACAGGAGGCGCCGCTATTAAACGTTTTGTTCCAATTACGCTAATGTCAGGATAAAGTTTAGTGAAATTATGTAGTGTGAAAAGATTCGTCCCTATAAGTTGCATTTTAGTAATATCAATTACTACAATCTCTATGCCGATGCTTTTCTTCCGCGTAAAAATTTTCGTTTATTTCCGCACTCACCAAAGAGTTTTACCAAAAAAGTGAATGTACCCTCACATTCTACTTATTGGTGTACTTATTTACCAAAATGCCAAGGCGTTCACATTTTAAATGCCGGACAAATGAAATGTTAACGTACGTTTAAGGATAACTTAACACATTTATTTTATTAACCACCAATGATTTCCTGTTATTATTCTTATTTATTTAACTTCTAACCAATTTAGCGCCCAGTACGAGGTGCTCTCATAGACATTACTATCTCTATCGTCTTAGTATTGAGAGAAAGAGACAAACGCTCTCTCGCGGCGCGAGCTTTGTCGCAGACACACTTGTGCTAGGGCCACAGTACGGCTAGCACAAGTTGCTCTCGCGCGTGATAAGCGAGAAAAGGCGCGACAAATATAATGCTATCTCTTTCATCTTAGTATTGAGAGAAGGAAACAAACGCTCTCTCGCGGCGCGAGCTGTGTCGAGGACACACTTGTGATGCTGCTTAGCCATGCTGGGTAGAGTACGGCACCAACCTCTTCCAGTCCCGGTATCGTTTAAATACCTTACTTACAGTCGTAAGTTCAAAGCTTTGAAGACCTGAGTAGTTCAGTTGGTGAACATGCCGTCTGCCACGCAGTTCCGGGTTTAATTCCCGGCCGGGCAGAAATTTAAATGATGAATTTTAATTTCTGTTACGGGTCTGGGTGTTATATGTATCTATTAGAAGTATGTATTTAAAAATATATAAGTAACAACTTAAACTAAACTTAGGAATAAACTTACCAGTTGTCTGGCACCCATAACACAAGCTTTGCTTACTTTAGGGCTAGATGGCGCTGTCTGAATTTGTTCAAGCATATTCATTTATTTAATCTTTATTTCGCAGCATACATTATTTTATATACGTTTAAATATAAGACAGATATTTACCTGCCATCAAATTGTAAATGAATCCAAAAACTAAACTCAAACTGCTAGTAAAAACCAAGAAAAAACCTAATTGCAGAGTCCAATCAAGAATGTGAAACGGCAACTGCTGAAACCATTCCACTTTGCCCCCTATTGCGTCATCGCTACGGTTCTAGAACTGAAAAACCTCGCAAAACCCAGGGTGGGCTTATCAAAATCAATTTTCACATATTTGTCGACTAAAAACAACGAATGTGGACGAATTAGTCGTGCTTTCGGCGAAAATTACACGAGTTTATACTTGTAACGTGGCGGCCGCATGCGACTGGCGTATTATCATGGTTAAACTTTGAAATGAAACTGCACTTTGATGGTTGTTTCAAATGGAAATGATTTGGTTACTGCGCGCGTCTATGGTTTGATTCTTTTCGAAAGCGTACCTGTTGATAAATGAATAGAAATCTCATTTCGTGATACTTATCTATACTATAGTATAAACAAAGTCGCTTCCCGCTGTCTATCCCTATGTATCTATATGCTTAGATCATGGAGAAAATATTTGTTAGTAAATATTTTCTCTATGGCTTAGATCTTTTAAACTACGCAACGGATTTTAATTCGATTTTCAACTGACGTATTAAAATCCTACCCGCCGCTGATTAAAATTCCATCAGTACCACCTGGATGAGTGGCAACTGTATGATATGGCGGCTGGTGGTAGTCGACCACCATACGATTTTCCTGAAACTTCCTGTCCTTCACTTTGGAACGAGCTTCAGTGTTTCTAAACAATTACAATATTTAAATATTAATGAAATGATGCTACAGCTTAGTACTGGGGACTAAAAAGTCATTGTAGAGGTTGTAATAATAATGGAACATAGTGCCAACTTCTATAAACAGTTGTTTTTACATTTCGTTCAACCTTTAACAGTTATGTTTATATTAGTAAACATTTTATTTTAAGTTTGGTATTAGCTGGCAGCATAAAATCACTACCGCCATCATACAGATTTAAAAAAGATTACTAAAATTGTAGGAGCGCCATCTATTGATGCTTTTTGAAACAAACTAACCATACCTACTGGAAAACTCCTCGTTGTCATGTCAACATCAACAACAGTGACGCTATAGAAAAGTGTAACAAATTAAATTCGAATCATAATATGAAACGCTAGTGTGGCGTTTTAGACCCCCAGCTCTCTCAAATATCGTCAACGCGTCACGACTCCCCGGGATACTTTCTATCAGTAGCCGTATTCACAATGATTCGAAACCGTTTCCGAACGATTCGACACGAAATTCGTGAGTGCCGAATCCGTGTCGAACGATTCGAAAACTGTTATTCAGAATCCCGATAGATTCCACGGAAACTCTACTCTCTATAACATATAAAAATTTCATCAAAATTAACTGTAACCACATTTTCCAAAGAACTTTTGCGGGGTCCTTTGTCGAATCCGTATCCGAATCCGATTTCCGAGCTATTGTGAATACGGCTACAGGACCGCTTACTTGTTCGCGTCCCTCTTTCGTCAGATACAGGTACTTCAGGTAGGTACCTAAAATATTATTACAGGCCCTACCTCAAGTAATAGTAGAGTGTTCAATTATTTCGGCCCAGTCTGGTTTTGGCCCTCGGGCCGAAACTCGTAATTAATAAAGAAAAACGTTGACTTTGGCAATACTGTTTCTTTCCAAAATACGTTAGGTATTTTGTTACATTAGTTAGACCGAGACACAAGAACAAAGTTAATATTTCGGTACGGTAATGAAAGGTTAGGAAGGTGGTTTGGGAAATTGCAAAAAAGTAAAGCCTTTTTTACATTCCTTTTTTACAATTTCCCCCAAAAACTACTGAAATAAAAAGTCCTCAAATTAAAAATATTTTTAAATTAAGTACAAGCTTTTATCTCGCGGTATAGTACTTATCAGGACCATTCCCAAGAGAGGTTATCTTGTTGCGTTCATTAGTGCCTATGACCACCTTCAGACTCCATCATCAGTACCATATTCATTGTCATCTAAGTTACATCATCATCACAGCCCGTAACAGTCCACTGCTGGACTTAGGGCCTCTCCCACGAAAGAGGAGCTTATTGCCATAATCTCCACGCTTGGCAGGCGGGTTGGAGATCACAGTGTTTAAAAATAACAATGAAAAATGCTGCTGCCCATTTTCCAGACTATAAGAGACTCTTGATCTTTTGCCTCGAAAACATTAGTCGCCTTGTATGACACCCATGAGTGTAAGGGGTTGGTGCTATTCTACTCTGCCGGACACCACACGGCCTAAGTTACATAGGTATACCAAATTTAAGCTTAATTGAACACCGGGAAGTGGGTCAAATTAGGCTTGTAAGATTTGCCCCGAAAATCCATAGTTACATACAAACATTGTTCCCTTAATTATTTTCTAATTATCTTTATTCCATTGGTTTTAAATCACGTATTAGACGTAAGATAATTGCTATGGAGGAGCGATCTCTCCCAATGTGTCCATTAAGAATGTTAATTTATGAAATACAAAATATATATAATTATCGCCACGCAGAGGTCCCGGGTTCGACTCCCGGCCGAAGAAACTGAATTGATGAATTTTAATTTCTGTTACGGGTCTGGGTGTAGTATGTATAACAAGTATGTATTTAAAAAAAGAAGACAAAAGGCATATAAATCACCCGTAACACAAGCTTTGCTTACTTTGGAGCTAGATGGCGCTGTGTGAATTTGTCCAAGCATATTTATTTACATTAATTTATATTTTTTACAAGTTCAATAAAACCCAGCAAAAAGTCTCAATATTTTTCTTCGCAATTGCAAAGCAACGAGCGCAGCCCTAAACAGCCAAGCGTTAAAAATACTTGGTAACTATTACTCTTTACGAAATGCCATCCGGCGACACGCGAGCGTGCCTATGTAATTCGCTAATTGTGGCAGGTGACTAAGTTTTTTAACCGTAAAACACATTAATTTTGATATAGTAGCCGCTCCCTAAAGTTTCGAGCGAACGCAGTTTTAACTAAAGTGCGTTTCAATAGACAAAATATAGTAGAGCACGAAGTACGTTCAGGGATGTTATAAGCCAACTCAGGAATTATGACATCGGCTTGTCAAAATTATGGTCTTTGGGAAAAATTATGGTACAGTTTCTAAAAGCGTCTTACACGGATATTATTTGGTCTGAGATCCTATCACAACTTTTGTATCTCCGATAAATAGGTTTAGATTCATTTGCAAAATTTAAAAATGTGATTATGTTTTACGAAATTTCGTCAAGGTCATGCAAGCAAGAGGGATGCAAAATACAAAACTGGTTGGGTGGAAGTGGGAACATAAAGTTAGTACCTATGGGTAACCTTAATTCGAATAGAGATAGCTCTCATGGGTACTTCATCTCGCTCGCTCGCGTATGAAGTGACAGAAGCGAGCGAAATGAAGTGATATAGCTGAAAAGATGTGAAATTATGAAGTAATGGTACTTTTGCGTACCACAATGGGAGTACTATGGTACATGGTACGAACACCTGGAAAATGGTACATGTACCATAATTATGGTATCTACGTATAACATCATAGAGTACGTTATCCGCAGAAATCTATGTTTTTTTTAAATATTTTCTTGACAGGCATGGATACTAGTTCTTTAGCCTATAAGTATTATTCTACAGTCTTTAGTTGAAACGTGGTTTAAACATTAACTTAGTTTACAATATTGTACTTTGTTTATATTTATATATTCTTTATGTAACTACACTAATTGAATGAATGAATGAACAATATATTGCATAAGCACAGGATACAGTCGGTATATATATATATACATATACATATATAGCAAAAGAGAAAACAACAGACGGCCTTACCGCTTAAAGTGATTTATTCCAGGCAACCTGTAAATTGACTTATTTAAATAAATATGTAGATTATTCTTCACATTCCTGTATCATCATCACAGCCCGTAACAGTCCACTGCAAGACTTAGGGCCTCTCCCACGAAAGGGGAGGTTATTGCCATAATCTCCACGCTTGGCAGGCGGGTTGGAGACCGCAGTGTTTAAATATAACAATGGAAAATGCTGCTGCCCATTTTCCAGACTACGGAGACTCTTGATCTTTTGCCTCGAAAACATTAGTCGCCTTGTACGACACCCATGAGTGTAAGGGGTTGGTACTATTCTACTCTGCCGGACACCACACGGCCAGTATATAATACACTAAATAAGTCAATATTTTAGATTAACTTGGATAACACTTGCGGTTGTCGTGCTCTGTCTTTTTGTTATTAAAACGTACTTTAAGTACTTTACTTATGTACTTACACTACTTACCTGTTAGTGCCAGGATTCTCTGAAAACTCTATCCCTGTCTGCAAATGTAGTAGCTAGGCCAAAAAGCCGCTTATACTAAAAGAGCTTTTTGATTATTTGTGTTGTATGTATTAGGATTAAGAGTAGGTAACACTACCCACACATACGTATTAGGATTTGTAATTTTTATGTGTTACGAGTCAACGTAAAATGATATTGACGGAGTGACACACTCTAATTTTCATTACCCTCAACTTAACATAAATGACACATAGGTATTATCTACTAAAAGCCCGAATACTGGAATGCTTCTTAACTTTAAGGGCTCTTTAAAGATCATGCTGTCACTTTCGAATCTTTCACATTTAAAAGGAAAGCATGATATCTAATTTGCCCTTAAAATTAAAAGACATTCTAGTATTAGGAGTAAGACACTATAAGATTTTGGTATGGTTATTTATACTACGACTAGACAAACATTTGGCGGTCAAACCTGTTGGTAAGTGACGATGCGATCGAAGATGGAGAATGCCTGTCTAGGAACCGCCTATTCACTCTAGCCTTCTAACATTTTCTTCTACAGACTGCTGGATTAATTCCATTTCAAAATTATTTTAAGCAGGGTAACCCTACTGTAAATACAAACTGCGTACATACAACCTACAATTTCATAGTAACTCATATTCGATGTTAGACCAATACCTAATGATTTCTTTGACGCGGAATCATCATCATCTTATCATTATCAGGAGATCGCTGTGTTGAGAAAAGTTAACAAAAACTTAAACTTGGGAACCTTCTTCTGGCCTTCGTAGATCCAGAATGCAGAATGAATGGACCCCCCTAAAATAGTTATATTAAATGCCTGTAGGGGGTCAATTATCTACGGAGACTGTCCTAACTGATTAGCCTCTCAGACATTAGTCGACTTGCACCTACGTCGCAGGGGCATGTGCTATTCTGCTGTACCGGACACCATACGGAAATGTTCATGTTCTAAACTCAAAAAAATTTTTAAAGGCCAATTTTAATGCCCGGTATCGAGGACCAAAAAGTCGTTTTTCGAATATACATGTTCAATAACTTGGCCCTATACAATAAACATCTATAGATTCCTGTGAACAACCCGAAGTACAACGTGCCAGCAATAACAAGTTTAAATTTCAAAAATCGAAAGTGAACAAATCGAATTTCGAAGCCGAATTGGCGCGCCGCAGCTGCATTGGCCAAGGTCAGTGCCATTGTGCCGAGTGCATTGCCCAAAGAGACTGCAATACTGCATGCGAAAAAGTACTTGCACGCACACATAGGTAGCTTTGTGCCGCGCGCAAGCGACGAAAAGTGGCCGAATTGTGCGTCAAAGATTATGTCATGCAGACGCAGCGGTTCGCGGTCAAGGTCGCTGTGCAGTTTTGTCAAGTGCACGCGACGCATGCGCGGCATGCCGATTTGTTTTTCATTGTGAATCGTGATTGTTGATGTTGATTGTCTTGTGTCAAGTTTTGTTGCCGGTGTTAGAATAGATTAACATTACAATAAACACAGAAAACAACAATAAATAAATTAACATTCATCAAGTTGGTTTATATGTTAGGTACAGTTGTAACTCTGATTCAGTCAAAAGTAGTTTTAACTGAAAAAACCAGGCAAATGTAATATTGGCTGTACAAGGCGGTCAAAAGTAGTTTTTTTCTGAAAATCATTGGTTAATAGTAAATTTAACTAGATTTTTTTACTGGAAAGTCGTTTTGACTGATGCTCTTAGTCAAAACTACTACCACCATAAATACTTATTGATAGATTATAATAAAAGTACCCTGACTCAATGACTATCTTTCTTATCTTCTAACAGTTAACACTCGCGTTCTTTACACTTTAACACAACTTTTTTACATAAATGTATCTGCCGAGTCTCTAATGATATTTAGTTTATAAAAATATTTATGTGTTTTTCTTTGTTATTTCGATTAACTTTTAAGAGATTTGACGGATAAAACTAATCAAAATGCGCTAGCATAGCAAAACTACTTTTGACGCATTCAGTTAGTCTACCTGGGCTTTGGGCACAGAAACTTTTTCTATTCTTTTTTCGTACATGAATAAAACACGAAATTACTGGTAGATCGCCCTTATGCCCTCTACGATTTATATTAACTTAGACACGCGCAATAAAATTGGAGAATTGAGTTAGAATGTACCAATGACTCTTTTCTGAGGGAGGAACATTAGTTTAAAAGTAACTACTACGGTCTTACGGTCAGGGAAAACGTGATGAAACCTTCACATTCAGGCGATTGAATGTGTAAATATGATCCAATCTCGTCAGGTTCCCCTGGTAGCAGGGTTATACAGGTCAGATGGCAGTCGATCCAATATAATTACCTGATCTGCCTTATCCTGTATCATAGTTAAGGCGGCCCCTAACCCTCGTGCACCTCGTGACCCTCGAGCTCAACCGGGACATTAACGCCAAGATGAATATTGTTTTATACAGAGGTTGAGGACTTTTTGGCAACGACACTTCCAGCCCCACTACCAATAGTATCGTTTACAATATTAACGTCACTATAGGAGAAACACCACTTATCTGTTTTTTTTTGTCCACGATTATTTATTTACTAAAACCTATTAATACGTAATCTTAATAAACATATGATTTTTTGTAATAACATATTTTACATAGTCAAAATGAAAACTTAAAACTAGATCCGTATAACTTCGTCATATAACTTAAACTAGATGTTTAACCCACTCTTTGCCATTCCCGGTGCAAAGGTGCCCATAACACTAGCAGCGTTGCCACGCTGAATGGCGATGGACAGCCTCTGCAACAGCAATGACCCAGAGCGGGGATCACCACACCAAAAACACAGAGACACTTATCTGTTGTCTCAATTACAGTAATTAAATATACCTATTGGTTACCTTATCCTTCAAACCGGAATACAACAATGCAAGCATTGTTCCATTTCGGAAGCTAGACGTCATCCTACTTTGGTGTAGCTAAAATGAGAAGGTATAACTATCAATTTTCTAGGTATGGAAAGCCATTCTCTATCTATCGAACTCTTAAATGCAGTGTACCACGTATAGTCTCATTTGTGGACGACTACTGGACATACATAGTTGTAGCTTCATTAAATTTAACTTTTTGTGTTTATTTATGATATCTTAAGATGGAATCTGAAGCAATGGAAGTCGAATTTTCAGATCCTCACATCTCCAGTCTAGATAATAATAGGGAGCTAAACTTTTCAGAGAAAGATATATGTAGCAAACTTATAAAACACACAAAGTTTTAATTTAACTATCTTGGAGACTTTGGATTTTATTAGCATGTTAACACATCGAGGTCGACACTGACTGACTGGTTTATCCAAACCTAGGGCCGTTCTAGAAGATCTAGGAAGATGAAATTTTGTATGCATGGTTCTACATTTTGGTCAAGCATGACGTGTAGAGATGCTGATAGCTACATGCTAACTTGGCCCGACCGACGACGTCAGCCCTGGCCGTGGCATCGGTGACACTGGCTCCAGTCTAATGTAATGTATACTGCAATAGTTCTATGAAACGGCCAAGCCATGCTTTCTGATCAAAATGTAGGGTTTGTAGAGTTAGGCTTTGTAGAGTTAGGAGCTTGACTCATGAGATCTGATAACTTTTTCACAGTGAAACCGTTGGGAGGTATACATATTTATCTGATCTGTGACAGCTATATAAAATAAAATAAATGTTGTCGCGAGACACTGGATGTAAAACATTTTTAAACACTACTTATCTACGTAAGTAGTGTAATACCTACGTATACCTGTAGGTACTACTGTAGTAGAAGGAGCTTTGATTAAAACGCACAAACGGTTATATTTCCGCATGCGAACCGGTCTTATTATGTACCCCAAGTTGTTTAAATTGTTGCCATAAATGTTTTTATCAATGAGCCCTGGGAATACCTATAGGTACAATTCCATATCTGTTATTTATTAATGTTTGACCATAAAGCGAAGAAAAAAAACTGAAAACAGCCAGTCTGTACCCGAATTACATGCACGCACACCCTCGCAAGTAAGTCAAGAGCAAGTGAGGTCAAGTTCCCGACAGTATTCGGCTGTTTTCGGTTTCGTTCGGGACCGCGTGCGCACGGCCGGGGTTGGGCGGTGATTTCTTTTTACGCGTTCCTTTTTTGACTCGATTTTCGTATCCTTTGTGCCTAAAGCCGGTTTGGGTAGTACATGGTTGCCCAATGCCCGTGCCCAGTCGTTATTTTATTGGCTAAAACGCTACATGCTTTGGATTAGTGGGTTACCTGTTTAGGTTGTATGTGCCACATGTATAATCTGGCCGCCATTTTTAAATGTTGTACCGGTTTTGTACGCTTTGTTACATCGTCTATTAGTATACAGATCTCATATTTGTGATTTAGTTACCTATCTACCTGTGCAAATCATTAGGTAATTCACGTAAATGGTAGGTATCGAGGGCGTACCTAGGTTAAATTGAATAGATTTGGTTCAGGCGTTTCGGTGCGGTCTAGTTTTGGCCTGAGGGCCGAAATGCCTGATTAATTAATATTATTATTAGTCCTCAGGCGTTTGCGCCCGCGGTTAAACATTCTATTAACAAATATTTTTGGCCCGACTGTCCTAAACCATTTTAAGGACATTTTTAACTGCGGGCCCAAACGGCTTAGGAAAAATATTAATTTTAAAGCATCAGGTATTTCGGCCTGCGGGCCAAAATCGGACCGGGCCGAAAGGACTGAACAAGTGATTAGATCTAGGTATCTAATAAGTCTAGACTTTGGTACCCAATAAATAAGATATTATCAGTTTTAAAAAATTCGTACCGTGCCGAAACGCCTGTGCAAGTAATTAGGTACCTAGGTATCTAATACGTCTAGACTTAGGTGCCTAATAAATAAGATATAATCAGTTTTAAAAATTCGAAATACCTAAGTAGATTTTAAGTTTAACGAAGTTTCCGTTATAATCTTAATTCAAAGCTATTAGGCATATACCTACTTAGGTATACGTCGATTGACGAAAGAAGGGGCTCAATACAAACGAAGTTTGATCATAATTTCCATATTATCCAATCAAAGCCAATTAAAATTTGTAAACGCGATTTAGAAACCAATTTGACGTCTGTGGTTTGTCAGATTTATCTCAAAATATATCGTTTCAATGTTAATCGGGATTTAAGATTTGTTATGAAATATTTTATGATAACTTTGAAACTACCTATATATTTTAACGAAAATCTGACAGACCTGTCATGTGAAATGTAAATACATTTACAACCTAAAAGTATTGAATTTAATCGGTAGATAGATACCTACTTTAAGTTTAGCTTACACCAAAAGGTAGACTTTTTGTAATAAACAGAAAAGGATGTCCTTGGCGCCAAGTGGTGCTTTGCCATAGAGCCGCAGGGCGAGCGTAAATACTTCTTACTACCCAAAATTAAGAACCGGATGTAGGTAGGTACCTATATTATTTGCGGTTACTTAGCATAAATTGGCTTAAATATACCATACCATTATCCATTATTAAAATTTATAAAAGATTTTTTTTGGCGGCTGCTCATATTTTCTTTGGAGTTTGTGTTATGAACGGAAAACGGCATTTGGTTGATATGTGCTGTCAAATTGAGCGTTCGCTTAGTTCATTCATTCATTCCTTTTAACATTTTTTCTAAAAGGCTTTGTAGAATAACAGTTATAGGCTTAACTAGGGTCCAGGCCTTCAATAAAATATATTCAAAAAACAATCATTTTTTCTGTCAAAAAATTTTACGAAAGCAGTGAAATCTTCGAAATTATAGCGATTCAGTATCTTTGTCATATTATTGGTAGGACTAGGCTAGATATGAACGTGAACTAAGAGGATTATAACGTATACTTTAAAACATTTGCTCCGTTAAAGCTTTTGGATGAGTGGAGGCGAATTTTTTAACCGCCGACGCCGCGTTATAAGTTTTATGTTTGACCTGTGCATCTGTGGCTTTGTGTATCTGTCTGTAGCTTCATACCTCCCGAACGGATAGACCGATTTGAATACAGATTTATCTATCTAAAAGCCAGTTTAATCCAGATAGTTCTTAGCTTTGTTTCATTAAAATCGGTTCAGCAGTTTAGAAAATACTTGAGTTGAAGTAAACTTGGTCGGGGACTATCCAACTTAACCTGTCGGTTAGGTTGTAGGTGACCCAGTTAAGGGTAAGCCACTATTCGCACTACACCTGTTTTAGTTAGTGTTCAACGAAATGTGAGTCATTGATCGTCGCTGGTAATATTAATTAGGGTCACGTTCGCCTCCGTAATATTACTACCTAGTAAGTAGTTCGTAAAACAAGTTTTACTTCAAATTATAGGGTAACCTAAAGGGTTAATCTACCTGTAAACTTTACTTATCTAGTTTATTTGAGTAAGACCAATTGATTAGATAGCTACCTATTTGAATCTAGTATACTTTAGTAACGCAATATATACGTAGAACTATTATAGTACCATCAGCTGCAGAATTAATGGACCCCCTACCATATAATAGGCGTCATTTCACTCTGCAGCTGTGTAGTCTGTTAGTTACTTTTGAACACACTTGCTTGTGAAGGAGCCATTATTTAATCGATTTTTGGTTTACAATATATACAATAAAAGGTTGTAAGGGGTTTGGAATCCACGAGTATGATCCAGGTTATATCGAAAATGAAACAAAACAAAATTCAACAAATGAAAGAAATTTATTGTATACAGGTTTTAAATATCCTCGCACATTATTACACCTTCCTTACCAGCACTTCTTTAAGATATTTAACGTAAGATATACAGGCCTTACAGATAAAGGGGCATTATGAAAAATTTCATCTCAACCGTATAGCTACGTAAGTTACAGTATACGTAAGAAACACAAGAACTTTGGGAGTTCACATCGAAAGGTAATGTCGTGGTATGGAGAACAAAATCTAAGGAATAAGTATATTATAATATACAACCAGCTTCACTTCGAGACCGACACTACCAGTCGTTGCGAACAGATAACAGCACAATTCTACAAACATTTTCTACAATTCCACAAATTCAAATCAACTTTTTATGAGTCGCCTGGCGACATTTTTGGACGTTCGTTACGCAATTTTCTTTTTGCTAATTGTTTTATCAAAATCTTT
Organism: Blastobasis lacticolella; assembly: GCA_905147135.1. Lineage (NCBI taxonomy): Eukaryota > Metazoa > Arthropoda > Insecta > Lepidoptera > Blastobasidae > Blastobasis > Blastobasis lacticolella. The sequence continues at coordinate 3,279,144 of LR990061.1, forward strand.
TCAGTCAAATCTTGGTAGCCAGCTTAGCTCTGCAATTTCACTCGTTCAAAAATTTGACTAGACTTAATACGATAATTTAGCCGATCACATTTTCGCCAATTAAGCAAGTAGTTCCTTTCAATAAATTTTTTAGGCATCGTAACAAATGAGAGTAGAAAATAATATAAAATAAATCTATAAATCATCACTTTCTTACTGAGGAAGTGAAACATATAATATTTATAGTAAAATAATAATTGAGTCGCTTACATCAACGCGTAATCATCTATTTATTAATAAATGACAGTAAACAATGATTATAAAAACTAAAGGAACAAAATAACAAAAATATAGAGGCGTGTTAAGGTATATTGAAAAAATAAGTATTTGATTAAAACTTGTACTCAATAATTAAATAACAATATTTACTTATAATTTGATCTTGATAGCTTTTTCGATTGAACGACAATAGAAAAAGCTTTGTTGCTTTCAATTATACTTTGAAAAACCATCGTCTTTATGTCTATCTCATACATTGGTCCGTAGGCTTACATACATTTGTTTTTATTTCCAACCATTATAGTACAAAGGCAGTATTTCCATTAAATTGGCAAAGAAAACATTTTTATAAATAATAAAATGTCCCCCAGTAGTGTGATGTGTGATTTTTATTTTATAAGCGTTTTCTCATTGTAATAAATACATCATGAATATATGTAATCAAATTTTACACTATAATTGTTTCAATAAAGATTACACAATAATTAATATGTCTAAAATTAAATGCTTCGACTTGTACATCAATTTTATTTTAACGAATGCTTCCCAACATTCGATTACCGTTTAGCACTTTAAATGTCCACTGTCTCCATAATCTTTTCCATAATTCTAAAATGACAATAATAATAGTTAATTATTGTAATAATGGTACAATAATTACTGTTTTAAAATTAATATTATCTATAGAAATACATACAGTTGTAAAGGAAAACAATTAGTGACAATAAAGGCAAAACTTACATTTAGAAAAACGCATTCAACACGACGACCATTTTTCAACCGATGAAAATAATTTTCACATTTCGCTAATGTCTTTTTATGATATTTGTAGGTAAATGTATAATAAACTACAGTTGAAAAACGGCTGCGTTGCAGAAATACAAAGAATCGGTCTCACAATTGAACATTAATGTTCTCGAATGCATAGAAAAAGGTCTGGCAATGTCTTTTACAATTTTTGACGAAAATATCGCTTTCATCAGTTGTTGTATTCAAAATTCGATTTTAAAAACCCAAACATGATCTCAAGCGTTTCCATCGTGCAGCAATTATAAGGTGTTCTGCACTCAAACAATAAGTATCTATACCCACAAAAGTCACGCGACATTTCAAATATTTAGGTATGCTAATATTCTTCATATTACAAAATGCAACTTCCCTTCATTGTCTTTTGTTCCCGGGCCAGTCAAGGACCGTTTAAAACTCTAACCTAACCCTTATGGAAATTTTAATTATGAAAAAAATTAACAAAATATTAAAGAATTACTACCGGCTACCTATTAATTGGAAATTACACTACAGTATCAACTAAAATACTTAAACTATTTGGAAAATTATTGAACAATATACAATAAAAATGATTCACTATAAACACAGTGATCTCTAGCTAGACAAGACGTTTGTTTTCAAAATCAGTTTTTATAAACGACGCTATTGAAATGAGGTATTTGAGCAAGACAGTTTTACTGCCATTTTGTTTTTTATTTAACTTCTCTCCTTTGGTCTTTGAAAATTCCTGAAAGCAAAATATTTTGAAAACAACCATCTTCAGCCTATATTTGTTTCGAAATAAAATCAACAACTTAAATGAAATTCCTTTGGAACAGTTTTGTTGTTATATTATTTTTTTGTGGTCTATTTGGCGAGAGATCACTGTCAATAACATTTTAAGTGTTAAGGCGGCGTATACCATTTGTACCGACCGGCCGAGGCGACGTGCGCTCGGCAATTTTCTACTACATATCAGTCGCAACTCTCTTTAAACCGGGATTCGAACCCCAAACACTTTGCACAAAAACAATGACATGTATAACATCTCAATATAATTATTATAATTATATAATAAGGGTTATTTTAAACATAAAGCCACTTAAAATTAACTAACGTTACAAAATAAGATTAAACAACATAATGATTTGTTCCTGATGCAAAAAAAATATTTTTAATATTATTGTATTTAAAAAAAAATCTAGTAACATTCTAAACGGAATGTTTATTAATATCTAAATTCTCTTTGCAAATTGTCCCATCCTATATTTCTGTACAAACTTACACAAAATAACCTTTTTAAACTATCAACAAATGCCAGGCATAACACACAGATCCGTGTACGTATTTTATAAAAAAGGAGAAACACTTGTTCGATTTTTAAATTTTTCAAACGAAATTTGAAATGCGGTCTGGTAGGTAGGGAGGGCCAACACGACGAAGTTTTTTTTTACACTTTTTAGTGTACAAGTCATTAATCATTACTGATTAAAAATTGCACGTAACGATATAGAATGTTTTTTAAGGATTTAAATGCTAAAAAGACATCGAAAATTATGAACAGACTAAAAAAGGTCAAAGACATGATATCGACTAGTTTAAAATTTTGAATATAAAAAATTTTCTTTTTCTCTCAGAGATTATGCTTTCGACATCTCGGCATTTAGGATATGTATTATGATTTGAATATAGGTATATACTTATTTATTTAGATGAACCAAAACGCTTTAAAGCAGTAAATACTTCGATGAGCAGCCAAACCACGCTGAGGTTGTTATGTCGAAATGTCGATGCCAATTCTCTTTAGTCTATTTTGCACATCATCCGTGGTCTTCGAAGAAAAATGTACGACATTATTTTAACTTGTATATAATATATGTATATTTCAATTACATACATAATACAAAGACTTCTTAATTTTCATGAGGCGCACATTTACACATATCTTACTAATAACTATCATATGATAATTTTAATATCCAAATAGTTTTTACCTAAATTTATTCTGGGAGAGCGTATACATTATTTTCATTTCGTACTTCATTAATATACTTTTGATTGAACACCAAAAAATTTCACAAATTTGAAGATATCATTTTTTTTTTGAGGATTTTTGGGCTAATAATTTTTAAAGTTGACAAGAATATAATAATGATTATCCATATTTTTGTATAGTCGATAAAACATTTAAAACTTGGACCATGAAAAATAAGAATTTATTTTCTTAAGATACAATAATAGTACATAAAATATATATAAGTTTACTAGATGTATTTAATGTACGTACGTCTGTATATAATGCGCGGGTCCGCCCCGCAGGTCTTCAAACAAACCGCATTCGTAATACCTAAATATCACATTCAGTAATATGGAAATCCACGTGTTAGCTTAGACACAGTTTAAATTACTATTTTTACAAAATAATAATTGCACATAAGTCCGAACAGAGCTTCGTATACGTCGAAGCGAGCCCCGGCGCTCCGCCACTCTCGCCTCAGAAGACCGCAACACCCGCCAATAGCGCTAATAAATTTCATTCAATATATTACCTATCTAATTATAAAAACACCGCACAAAATCTGCAATAGGTCACTTAGAAACGATAACATTTACACTGATAGCTAGCTTTATAATTAATTTGTTACATTGTTTTTTTTTACTTAAAATTATTTAAATAGTTATTTTTAACGTTAACTTTTGGTTGTCTTTTACTTAAAAACAAGGTCAAATTTGAGGCTTAACCGGAATAATCGAGAATTTGGGACAACCCTGTCGTAGGCAGCGACTCGCGGTGCCTTCGCCTTAACAGAAAGTAAGTGTTGTATATCACCTATTTTTTGGAATGATGTCACTATGAGATTTTTATTCGTGAAAAAGAAAAATTTAAAATTATACTTTTTAATCCTTCCGTAGTGTCACAGTATACGCGACGAGTGGGTCGCACTGAAGCCACTCTACGCCTTTCCATACGACTGACATGGGCTCTAAACACTATTTTATTGTGATTTCATTAGTAAAGCTGTGGTTATTGAACTGGTTGTGATTTTAGGTAACTATTGTGATTATTTGGTGATTAAAGTGTCGTTGTAGGAGTGTGTACGGTGGTTAGTTCCCCGGGTGGAGTTGGCGGTGTCTTTGACCTATTTTAGGCGTGTATAATGTCAACCTCACTCGAGTGGATACCCCAAGGAAGTAACCACCATGCATTGTGTGATAGATTCTGGATTGACGGAAGCGGGAAACTGCAGACTACACGGGTAAACGGTTCATCCCAGTAGGTACAGAGCACGAATAATAAGCCATGTTATTGTCACTACAACAGTATTTAAGTATATAAAAAACGCACGTTGGTAATCATGATGAAAAATCCTTAAAAACTTCTATTGCACACTACATGTAGGTATATGAACAACATCAGGTACTCTTTCGGGGAATATTGGGCGCCTCGGGCCCGGGTCGCCCGGGTCGCCCGGGTCGCCCGGGTCGCGGGCGTCGAATATTCCGCGAAACGCGACCGACGGGTCACCGGCGGGCACCGGGCGACCCGCGTGATGCCTAGGCACTGCTGTATTCGTCGGGTGCGAGTCGGGGCCGCGGAATGTACTTTACATAATATTATCACAAAGGCTGAGGAGATCGGAACGTCTCAGAATCTGCGTGTCGGGCGCGGCCTAGGCGCGGTCGGGCGGCGCGGCGGGCGCGGGCGGGCCGGGCGGGGCCGGGGCCGGGCCGGGCGCCGGGGCCGCGCCGGGCCCGGGCGGGGACGGCGTGCCGTTGCGCGGCCGCAGCTTGTCCGCGCGCAGCCGCTGCACCACGTCGCGCAGGTCCGCCGCCAGCCGCCGGTCGGCCGACGGCTCGGGCCGCGGGCCGCCGGGGCCGGGGCCGCCCGGGCCGCCCATGCCGCCCGGGCCGCCCATGCCGCCCGGGCCGCCCGCGCCCGCCGCCGGGCCCGACAGCCGCTGCAGCAGCGCCGCGCTGGGCCGCTCCAGGCTGGACCGGATGATGCCCTCGAGGAAGGAGCCGTTGGCCGGCGGCGCCTCGTCCCGCAGCCGCCGCATCATGTGCGACGCGTAGAGGTCCGGCGCGGGCGGCGGCGCGAACCCGGCGCCCGCCCAGAACGGGTAGCCGGCCCCGTAGCCCGGCGGCTCGGGCCCGTTGAGCCCGTTCGCGAACGGCTTCCCGGGCGGCTTCGGCGGCGGCTGCTTCGGCGGCGGCGGCTTCGCGTCCGGCGGCTGCGGCGGCTTCGGCTCGCGCTTCCGCGGCCGCATCAGGTGCCGCTCCTTCACCTTGTACTCGAGCGTGGAGTGCGGCACGCCGTAGTAGGAGCCGGCGCGGTGCACGGACATCTCGCCGCGCTGCACCGCCTTCACGGCCTCCACGAGCGAGTCGCGGTCGTAGTTGCGGTACTTGCCGCGCTTGGGCCGCGTGCCCTTCCCGCCGGCGGCCTGGCCGTTGTTGGCGCGCGGCGCGGGGTGCGCGTACGGGCCGCCGCGCGGCGCCTCCGGCGGGGTCTTGATCACGGACACGTGCCGGTCGCAGGGCGGCCCGCGCAGGAAGCCCAGCTCCGGCGGCGGCCGCTCGAGCGACTGCGTGAACTTCTGGCTGATGCTCTTGGCGATGACGTCGCTGAGCGAGGTGAAGAGGTGCTGGTTGGTAGGCGGGTCGGCGTAGACCGAGGGCGGGAGCAGCAGCGGCGCGCCGAGGGGCGGCGCGGACAGCAGCGGGGTGACGGGGGCGACGGGGGGCGCGGCGGGGGAGGGGCTCTTGTCGTCGGGCGGGGGGAAGGTGGGTATTTTGAGGATGACGGACTGGGGGGAGTCGGTGCGCTCGGGGTCTGAGTCCTGGTCGGAGTCCGCCGGCTCGGCGACGAGGCCGAATTTGTTGACCTTGTTGCGGAGTGTGGAGCGGGGGATGCCGTAGAGGACTGCGGCGCGCCGCGTGCCGAGCCGGCCGGACTGCACGTCGCGCAGCGCGGCCTGCAGCTCGTCCTCCGAGTAGCCGCGGCGCGCGGGGCTCGGCTCGCCCGCCGCCGCCGTCGACGCCGCGCGCTTCAGCCTGATAACAATAGCTCACAGTTAGTAATGGCGGGATACAGAAAGAGGCACTACCACATCAGTAGTAAGTACCTAATTGCCGCATTAGTAGTTGCCGTAGTCAACTACTTGGCCAACAGATCAGGTTTCGAAAATTAACTCGATGAAGAAGAGTAAGTAATTTGCAGGGAGTAAGTGAGCTCGAAAGGCGTGGCAAGTGTGATTCGGTCGAATCGTACGTTCCTGACCATATCATTATACACAACCAAATGACATTTCATCAGTCCTTAACTACTTAGTCCGTGTTTCATCATTTATTTCCCGTGGTTGCAATGAAACTACAAACTTTAGCTAAGTACCTGCGATAACAGAGCCTCTCTTCCATTTATTAGTCTTTATTTGTCTTTGCCAATGGTCAACATATGATGAATGACCTATAACTATAGTTACCTTTCCCAACTCAGCATAAGACCGCTCCTATACGTGAGGAAGTGAGTGAAAAACGTCGTATACGCCATACGACAGGCTCATTCACACATCTCTCAGCCACACACCGCGCAATCAAAGAAAGGCTGTCTCGCACGCCGCCATGAGTCACGTGTGGTCAACAGCCCGCAATCGGTCGCGCGATCGTCTAAATTCAATATTTCAAAACATCGGCCAGTAATCCACGATAAGAGGGGCGCGAAATTGCAAAGCGCATTGGTGTAGCCAGCTGGATTCACCGATAACGGGGCATAACGCATGTTTCTGTTGACGCGAATGTGCCAACCGTTGGCGGGAGCGTTGCCCTAGCGTTTTGTCGCACGACGCGCGAATCGGACGTTTTTCTAGAGTGGTTTATTGTCTTGGAGCGAGACTTGGGCCGGCCGATTTGGTGACGGCATAGCGGGGCATCGTAACATGGAGTTAACGTGTCTAGACTACTACTGGCGGTAGATACATTTCACGACATTTTCCCGGAGGGGGGTCGACACCATACACTGTTCCACTTACTGCGATCCTGAGAAACTCTCATGATTCTTCTACATTCGTGAATCTTTTCACGCATGCTCGTTGTAGGGTTAAGGGTCACCTTATTCTTAACCTGACGTTTCTTTAAAATATCATCGGTTTGATCGTGATTTTTTGTTCTCCTTTCAACGCTTCCATCACCACCTGCCATACAGGCCTACCTTTTTTTCGTTGGGTGATTAATTTATTAAACTTAAAGCCTACAAAGAATACTTCGATTTCTTGAGACATGACCTATGAGGTAACATCCAGTATTTTATTTATTTATTTTATTTGCCAACAGATGTACACTTTTTGTAACATTTAAATATTACATGAAAGATTTTCATGTCAAATCATATGAATGCCCAATAGCGACTACCGAACGCGCCACAGAACCACCGCGCGCCCGGCGCCACCACCCAGCACGGCGTGAATGCGATCATTAGGTATCCACCCTGAATAAAAACGCTGTCCACGGTCGGCGAAAGCCCAAAGGAAATCATAAATAATAACCAGCCAACCCATCTGAATGCAGCCACGAATAAAGGAGACAATGTCTTCATTCCTCCCGATATCAAACTAAATCGATACTGAATAAATTCATTCTGCGATCTGGGTCGCCCCGCCAAAACAAATAAAAATGCACCGATAGCCAAGTGCAATGCCCTTCCAGCGGCGGCCAGCTGCGAGCGATAACGGACCCTAACGGTTAACACGAGAGCTGATATTCAAACGAAGGGCGACGGAGAAAAATAAGAAAGCAAAGCGCAAGATGAAATCGAAGACGGGGACAAGTCCCGAGCAATTTGGGACCCTAATGAAGTAGTGGTTAGGGTCGATACTGGCGTGGAGCGCTTCGGCGGTGTAAAACTAGATGGCAGTAATAAAGATATGAGCGGAACAGTGTGTTTTCGGGGTGTTGGTCGCTGGAATACGTATCTCTAGATGAAATCAATGCGCAATGAATATAACGATGTACAGAGCAGAGTTCATACCTATAGCTATGTTTTTGGCTACCTAAAGCTTGTTTACCCAGTCAAAGAAACTCATATTCTTTAATACTAGAGCGAGTGCGTAATATCAGCCACCGAAACTATTGCATATTGACGTATGAAACTCAGGATTGCGTTCTGAAAAGAACGAATTGTCTTGAGTTCCATACAGCGAATCATTGATGAATTATCTATTTTCTACTCAAGACCTCCAAATATATAAGAGAGTAAAATTTTTGCTTAATTATGTGCCATTCTCGAAACGTCCTGCGTATTTATTCTTACCTAATACTTAATTGTAATTGCCTAATTTTTGTACAGCGGAGTTTGGCTCTTTCAAGTTCGCTTATATCGTATCAAGAAATAATTATTTTATGAGAGTTAGGCTTATTTTATAAGAGTTAGCTCTAGCTACGAGTAGGTACGTACCTAGGTACTAAATGAAAAATTTTGGTATTTAGTTTACTTTCAATTACGTAATTGTTTGTTTCGTTAAATAAACAAAAATATAATAATTATGTAGGTCTGATATCTACCTATAGTTTGGATTGCATACCGAAGTTTTTATTTCCGGAACAACCTAAACGTTTTAGGATATGATATGCAAAATTGCTTACTTTTGAAATTTAATAAAGTTGTTCTCTACCTACATTTTTTTTAATGTTATGCGGCAGACAAACAGGCAAGCGGGCCACCTGATGGAAAGTGGTCATGTAGCTATGGACATCAGCAACACCAGGGGCGCTACCAATGCGTTGCCCGCCTCTGAAGAGACTTCTTATATCCTTTTAAACGATCCACTGTCAACGAAACACTGTGGCTGGGAGTATTCCACAATTTGTGATTACATAGGTAAGTCATCCCTAATCGCCTAATCCCTGAGTCACTAAGGTACCTCAAATCGCAGATTTAAGCCTACATAAGAACTAAACCCATAGAAACAGCCATATGAGAAGACCTAGAACTGATGCTAAAGTAAACGAACTCCAATACCCAACAAAAGCAGATAGAACTCCAAACAATTGGCAGTCATCTGTCACAAGACCCCGTATCAAAGTCAAGGAACCCATATCAAAATGTCAATGACCCAGCATTTAACGACATAGTGCATTGCGAAAGAAACAGCGCATTTATCACAAACTTGTGCACACACGGACGAATGTGCAAGACTATTTGAGTATTGAGTCATACTTGAGACTTGCTTACTCAAAAATGAGGATAACGATCCCTTGCGAAAGAATTATAGTGAAGTCGCAAACGGGAAGTTTGTTGTGTACTTAACTAGTGGACACGGCGCGATTTCATTCACCTACTTTACCTCTACGTACACTTTTTTCTAGCATAAAAACCTTTTATAAAAACCTTCCTCTTGAATTATTCTTTCTTTTGATGAAAACTGTTTTAAAATTCGTTGCGTAGTTTAAAAGATCTAAGCGTATACATAGAAACAGACGGCGGGAAGCGACTTTCTTTTATGAACCTTGATTGAAATAAGACCTTGATTTCTTTCAACTAGGTAGCGATATTATTTATTTATTTGGAAAAACCAACAGCTTATTATATAAAAATAGCTACAGTCATAACTATAGTGAGCCAATTATTGGTTTCCACATATAAAACCACATTTGATACCGACGTACAACTAATGATATGATATAAATAAGTATGACTCAACTTGAGACTGTTTGTCACGGGACCCACCCGAATCGGATCCGCGAGACCATTCGACTGACACACAGTTTGAATAGGTAGACTGGGTTTGCTACCATATTCTATTTAGGTGTTATTGTTACCTAGATGTTTTAGAAAAACAATGATTTGCAGGGGAACGCCAATATAATGAAATATTTTCCAAACTAATGCTTATTATAAATGCGAAAGTTAAATGTTACGTTTTCATGTATATAATTTGGCAAGGATATGGATGTCAATCTGGGAAAGGACGTAGGCTATTTTTTATTTCAGAACCTAGCAGTATTTTTACTTAAACTTTATTCATTACTTTGGATGTTTTGCTTGTATGGGTAGCTTTATAGCTTAAACAAATAGATTAGTAATGTAGTTAGATTGATAATGACTGAATATACAATCGTTTTACACTCTTTTAGCAACAGAATAGGTTAAAAATCGACAACAACATTACGCTATGTCTACGGTATGGTCAAGGCATTCCGTAAAATCACGTGGGCACTCAAGTAAATAAAATATCCCAACAAACTAGGAAACGAGTAAAATATGAAAATATACTTATTCAATACCTGTAAATCCAGCGACCCTGAGCCGGCAAGGATAAAATCTAATAGCAAACGTGCCTCAGAACCTACTGTGAAACATATAACATTTGAAGCACATTTTGTAGGACCTAGCTACCATTAACAATTGGCCACGGTCGACAATCCAAGAGGTCTGTATATTACCACTGGGGTTATGGGCAATAATGCCATTTCCTATTGAATTATGGGAGTCAAGTTACTAATACAATGGTGTGGTGAACGCACCCATTAAACTGTGAAAACGAAACTTTGTAATGGGCTGGGGTCGCCGACCCTGACAAGAGACGCCATAGCAGAAAAGTGTAGCGTATCTAACGCCGGCTCGTAACACAAGATGGTCGAACGATCGGAATGAAAGCCTACGGCGATGCGGTGTCCTGTTCTGTTGGAGAAATGGTTCTAAACAATGTTATGTAACATGTTAGTACTGTATGAACTACTAGAGGAACTGATTGTATAGGTACCTACCTAACGTTTCAAACTAAACTCGCGTTCTTTACCACAGTGGGTGTAACCCCACCAAAACGTCGGGAAAACAAATCGAAAAGTCCCATCTCATGTAATTATACCTACTGTGTTCAAAAACTTGCTATGAGGTGTCACACGCGAACGCATAGGATTGTTCTGTTTTCTATGGTGCCTACTTGGGTATGCAATACTTGAGTGGCGATTGGCACTATGCATCTGTCAAAATGACCGAAATTGACCAATCATGGAGCCGTATTGAACGCAGTGCGTTTACGTAGCTGACTAGCACTTTGAGAACGCATAGTATATATCGCTACTTTACTTAGACAAGTATTAATAATAGTAAAAAATCTTGGCGTTACTGTTCCGGTTGAGCTCTCGCGCACAAAGGCCCGGGGTCTGCTTTGATCATGATACAAGATTTGGTAGATCAGGTGATTACAGTGGAGCGACTGTCATTTGACCTTAGTGACCTTGCTACTAGGGGAACTTGACCAGATTTTATCATAGTTTGTGAAATATGATCTTATATATTGAATGTGTTCAATCGCCTAAATGTGCAGGTTTCATCATGAAGTTTTTCCCTCTCCGCAAGAGCATCAGCTAGTGTTCAACTAATTTACATAGCTCAGAAAAGAGTTATTGCTACCTGGCGGTAGTGGTATTCGAACCTAATACCTCTCGCATTACGAGTTGGATACCGTTACCACTACACCTCCGACGCTACAATCATCGTCGTAATCACATTATTGAAAGCAGTGCGTTCACTTGCCTAAGATACAAGTAAATAATTTACTTAGTTTAGGTGTCCAAACTATCAATAACTATAATTAACTACCTATTATTATTTGTGCAAGAGTTATAAATATGGAGCCTTGATTTTATTTGTCCCCATTTACTATAAGTAGGTATGTTGTAATTTTTAATTAACTTGTAATTATTGAATAATTTTTATTTGAATAAGGGCCTATTTTTCAATCCTCGAATAAAACATATCAGTCTGATAAGTTATTATGCGACTAAAATAAAATGGTATCATTACTTCATAATTGTAAAGGATTATAGTTTGTTTTAATTTGGCAGTGTATTACTTTATCGGGCAAATAAACTTTATCTGAGGATTGAACAATCAGCCCTAAATTTATTATTATTATTACTTAGCAGAGACAAATACCTATTCTTTGTGAATAATTTTTCAATGTTCTACACAATCGCTACGGGTGTAAGTGTTCCTAATGTAACCGACATAGTCTCGACCGCTGGTTGAAATAAAGAACATTGCCTAGCACCTATGGGAAAACCAGTTGACACAACTACCTACTTCACAAATTAATCAAGCTAACCACCATAACTAAATGGATTAAGCTTCTAAACATTAGCCATGGCCTTAATTCATAGCAATTAGTCCCCTATCAATGTTTAACCATCACCTAATTTGTAGAAGTGTTTTAATTATAACACTAAAATATGTCATAATAGTGTGGTAATAAAGTTTTATATTGCGTGCAGTGTTTGGATCGAATTGTTTAGGTCTAGGGAATTTATTATACAGCTTTTAGTAGAGAATTCGTCCGTGTGTCGTCTTTTGTATTCCTGTTCCCCATTGGTTAGGGTAGGTAGATAAGATAGGTTGGTGATGTCCTGATGGTGGCCGCAATCCACAAGGTGGAAGGGTGAAAAGGTAAGAGAGACTGGGCATAGCGGGGAATTGAAGCCACCCGACTGGGGAACTACCTCCACCTTATGAAATACCGCAACTAACTATTTGAAATAGTATTGTGTTCCTGCCGGTGAGAGGTTTCCCGTGCTTCATGGGGACCCGTGGCTTTGGCATAAGGGACTTGCCTTTCTGCCAGAGCAACGTGTCAAGAGCTGGCAAACGCATTGGCGATACCCCTGGCTTACAGGCAACGTTGACCACTTTCCATCAGGTGGTCCGCTTGCCTGTCTACCTACCGTATGACATAAAAAAGGTGATCTCTAACAACCCGATATTAACAAACCTAATAATATGTGCAGTGAATAATCACGAAAGTCTTAATACCTAGATCTGCAATAAATACAAGAGGTTTGTATATAATCTTACCTAGAACTGTCGTGGTTCTTGTCTGGAGGCGGAGTGCCGCTGGTGCTGGATGTAGACTTGGCGCTGAGGTCCAGCGGTTGCTCCGCCGAGGAGGGCGAGGAGCTCGGCGCCGCCGCCTTCTCTACTTCGGGCCTGTGGAGGAGGCAGGGGGTTTGGTGCTGGTTTTCTGTGGTTTTAATGCGTATTAAAACGTGACAAGTTTGTGTGACTGATGTTGGAAGGCTAGGTTTGGAGTGAAGAGAGGAAGAGGAAGGTCAAGATTTGACTGGATATTTGTGGGACGTAAGGAAATGTGAGTGCCGATGATTATGAAGAGATGAAAAGGTTGGCAGACAGGGACTGGAGAGGCGATTGTTCCACCAACTAGAATTACACTCTTGATGCGTAGCGTACGGAAGCGCTATGGTGTTCTGAGGGAAATCGTGGGCTAAGTATTGGCATTATTCGAAGGTCTAGTTTTTTTTATACTTAAGACTCCTCAAGGATTACTAAACTTTTGTCTTGTGATAATACCACATCGACTCCGTAGGAAATACCATGGACAAACTCGTTAACATATCAGAACCCAATATGGGGAGAGATTAGTTCCGGGGTGTCTACATTTTGCACCCCAATGGGTTTTAAGATATTTAATTTGATCGGAAGCTAGTTTTATCGTCCTTCTTGGTCTTTATCGAAATCTAGTCACTTGGTTTTTTTAATATAGGCAAATAAATTTTTTGATGCCGTAACTAGGCAGCTAATCTCTAACAAAGTCATCACATTCAAGTTGTTGAGTCGATTTTAATGAAACAGCTAAGAACTATCGCGAATTCAAATGACAGCACACACAGGTTTTCAAATACAGGGCTTCGAAATTGGGCCTCCCGTTCGGGAGCTACGATGTCACAGACACAGATCCACAGATACATACAAACATCAAACATTTTTTTTATACCACTAAGGTGCAGCCTATGGACGTTTGCAATACCAGGGGCATCACCCACGCGTTGCCGACCCTGTAAAAACTTATACCACCTCTCTATTTTCGTCATGGATAATAATAACATAATCTACACCACTCCTGGACCCGGCGCGACTTCGTTCGCGTACACCTACTTTGCCCCTACTCACCCTTTTCTCTTGCTTATAAACTTTCCTCTTGAACCACTATCTATTACTGATAAACCGTATTTAAATCCGTTGCGTAGTTTAAAACATCAAAGCGTATATAGATACATACGGAGATACATAAGGATAGACGGCGGGAGCGACTTTGTATTATACTATGTATATACCGGGTACTACATAATATATGTATGAAGCCGGGAACCAGATGGAGTGCTAAACGTATGAAAACGATAGGTACAATTATTTCTGTCGTACGTGGAAATTTTGTACCTATCGTTTTCATACATTTAGCACTCCATCCGGTTCACGGCTTCATACATATATTATGTATCACAGTGTATTTAGATTCTTCACACACCGGAACATACTGAACATATCATAGACAATTCGAACGCCGTCGTCTTCACGAAACAAGACTGCACAATGAATGGCTTTGTAGTGGCGGTCTATTGAGTCGCGGTTCACTGCTGATCGCGATTGTTGGTAGCGTTACGATACGATATTGGAACGATTTATCGCTTATTTCGGAGGGTTATGGACGGATCCTCTGATTTGTCTGTCGGATGAATGGCGTGTTTATTCGATTTTTTGTAGGGCGTTATTATTGTCTCTCTTATCAATTAAATTTTATAATTATTAATTGCTATCAGTATTTATAGGTATGCCATTAAGTTTAAATTTTGATTTTGTTTTAAATTATCATAAAAATACCTTCAAAACCCTAATCCGACGTTTAAGGTCATGAATGAGAAAGGTAGGTTTATGAAAAAGGTGAATGAATGAAGAAGCGAGAGAGATCTGTCAGGACTGTAGCGAGCGGTACGATGTGGTCTCTGCTTACCCCTACGGAAAAATGGCGTGATATTATGTATTATGCGTGTATGAAGATATCGTGATGAAACCTACACATTCAGGCGACTGAATGGCATGACGGGTCAGGTTCCCTTGGTAGCATGGTGACTGCAATTATCTGATCTGCCAAATCCTCGATCATGATTAAAGCGGACTCTCGTGCGCGACAGCACAACCGCGGCTAATGCCGAAAAATCTCTAACAAAGTCATCACATTCTCAAGTTGCTGAATCGGTTTGAACGAAACAGCTAAGATCTATCTCGATTTATCGGCATTAATATGCCAAAATGATTATATTTTATGTTACTGATCGCGAATATCAATTAAAAATATCGCAAATCATCTATTCTTGTTGTCTTGCACAGTTAAAGCGATTGCCGAAACCTCATTGTAGCAGTTCTACATCTGAATAACGCCTTCAAGAAACAAGATGCACAATAAACGTCTTTGTCGGGGCGCCCTATTGAGCCTCGTTTCGCTGCGGTTTGCGACAGTTTGTAGTGATGCCGCGACGGCGGTATTGGAACGATTTATCGATTTATTTATCGAGTTTCGAGATAAGAGTACGATCGGTAACTACAAAAAATATTATGTTATTTCGTGAAATTATACAATGCATAATTACTATATTTAGAAAATTATAGGTTATTATTTTTTATATGCTTTTGAAATGTTACCCTATGTAGGCTGTTTGTTCCTCATGAATAAAGAAAAAAAAAGAATTTTAATTTAGTACATGATATTTTTAGAATATTAATGGAAAATTTAAACAATTTGTGACAGCAATCATAAGAGCAATAACTTGATATTTGTTTATTTATTAGCGTCTTAAGAGCGTTCGTATTAGTTCGACTAATTAAGTGACGATTTTGAGATCCCGATCCCGTCAAAAACGTGTATCAGACTATCAACTATTATACCCGTATTCAGAAACGTTGCTATGAGGTCTCACAGTGCGCGAACGCACAGGATTCCAACCGACGCAAGTGCCGATCGCAAATCAAGTATTGATTTGCAATCGGCACTTGCGTCCATCATAAGTCGACCAAACATAGAGCCGTATTTTAACGCAGTGCGTTCACTGTGAGAAAAAATAGTAACGCTGCTTCACTTAGACAAGAACTATTTGTGAATACGAGTGTCAGGTGTCAGTTCATTAATACCTAAGTGTAGGTATATCTGAAAACCAATGCACAAAAGTTCGCAGTAGCCTCGCGGAGAGCCGTCGGGGATCTAGTTTGCACGAAATGGCACGAATGGAATCGCATATCGAGTGCTATTTGAATGCTGTCAACTCGAAGAAGCGGCCTTTGTAGCGAGTCGTCACAGCCGCATTGAACTCGCGCCGAGTTACCACTTGTTTGTGGCGCTATTTCGCGCGGCGGTGTTGGGACGATATATCGATATGGGGAATGGGATTGTGATGAAAAGCAGTAGTAGCAGAAAGTAATTCGTATTCTATTCGTCTTTCACCAAAATTCCGGTCTTTGGGGGAGGCCTCCTGTTCAGGAGTGGACTAGTATCTATAGGTTGATGATGATGATGTTGACAGATGACTAGATACTCTTCATATTTATTTAAGTATGTTTGATAGTGCGATTGTTGATGTCCTTTTTGAAAGTATTTGATAAGTGAAGCGTTAAGGTGTTCGATTTCCAAACTAAATTTATTTTTCCTTTCTTTCATTCGTTTGAGTGTTTAGTTACATAAAATTTGTATAAAAACGTTCCCCCTTAGGTTTTTTTGGGCAATACAGTTACATTTGGAAATATCAGTTGAATCACAGGTTATCCCATGCGCATCTAACTACAATCGATAGACACTTTTAATAAAGAATATAATCTTTTCGAGATATCTGTATAAAAACATTGATAATGTTAAAAATTAAGTAGGAGATAATCTTTATGGATCACTTATTCACTGAGAAATCTCTCTTAAAAAGTTTAATAAACATTATAAGACATATTTGAAGGAAGAAACGTATGTATTATGCATAAGTATAGTATATATTAAGCTAAAAATGTAATAAACATTGAACATTATAAATGGTTGCCGTGGTGCAATTACAATTACAGTGGCACGTCATTTATTTTATCGAATTAAATTTATAGCCATACATTAATTAAAAGCGTTAACAATAATTAACATTAAATGTTGAATCAATATATTAGAACTAACTTATGTTAATGGATTAATCACGGTTTTATTTCTAGAACTTGACGTGCTTCGTCATTTTGAGTTTTGCTTTTATGTCATAGGCTGATTGAATTAGGCGCTGTCCTAAATAGCAACGGTGGTGCGACCGGCGATTTTGAGGTCTCCTATTGGTCGGGCGACGTCCGTCGTACAACCATGGTCGCAGCGTCTATTGTATCAATCATCTGAATCTACTATCCCTGATAGCTGCCGTCACAAAACTGATTCTAGCAAAAGTCATTATCATCATCGACTTTTAACGTCTTTCATCGACCATTTAAAAAGCATCACTGTTACCAAACTAATAACGCATTTAAACACAGCACACGACGTCCAGCCAAACTTGTCTGAAAACTCCGCCGCCATTTACCGTACCGTACCCGTATCGGCGCAACACCGCCGCCTCAGAATAGCGTCCGTCACCCGTTCAGTTTGACAATGTTCCCCTATTCATTATTATTGAGCTGGTTAAAATGGCTGCAACGTGTCGCCAGATGGAAATTCTGAAGACATTGTGCTATGGCCGACTTACGGCTGAATAGAAACCCATTTCAGGCGAGCCTTCCACAACTGGGTTGCACAAGCGGAGAGCTGTTGTTTGTAAACTGGAGATGTAATTTAATTAAGTATATTAAGTAACCTTTGTGGCGATTGAGCGTGAATTGGATATTGTCAATGTGGACTCGGCGGAGAGACTCGGTGGCTGAGCGGGTAGGGTATCCGACTCGTAATAGGTGCCGGGTTCGAATCCCACTGCGGCCATGTACCAACTTTTTTCTGAGTTATGTACATTAGTTGAAACTCAGTAGTGGGAGAAAACATCGTGATGAAACCTGCACATTCAGGCGACTGGATGTGTAACCATGATCCAATCTGGTCAGGCTCCCCTGTTAGCAGGGTCACGGGGGTCAGATGGTAGTCGCTCCACAGTAATTACCTGGTCTGCCAAATCCTGGATCATGGTCAAGGCGGACCCCGGGCGCGAGAACACAACCGGAACATTAACGCTAAGATTATTACTTTTTAATGTGGACTCGGCGTTCTGAGCCGACGTCAATTACATTGTATTAGTTCTTAAACTGTAAGACTGTAAAGTTTGTGGAATAAATAAATAAATAAATAAATTGTAACTTGTGACGTCATTAAACAAAATCGAACGCCGGATGTTTGAACTTCATATTTTATTTAGGTTAGGTTTGACTTGACATTGTAACGATTTATATAGAATTCCGTCAAGATATGTAGGTATAGAATAATATGCTGTGTGTGTTGAGGTTATTGAACCCATCACAGCCCGTAACAGTCCACTGCAGGACTTCGGGCCTCTCCCACGAAAGGGGAGGTTATTGCCATAATCTCCACGCTTGGCAGGCGGGTTGGAGATCGCAGTGTTGTTAAATATAGCAATTGAAAATGCTGCTGCCCATTTTCCAGACTACGGAGACTAGATATTTTATCTCGAAAACATTAGTTGCCTTGTACGACACCCACGAGTGTAAGGGGTTGGTGCTATTCTACTCTGCCGGACACCACCACACGGCCAACGGTTATTGAACTACTTAAAATTAATTCGAGCGAACACTATTGTTTCTCTCACAGAAATATAAGTAAGTAAGCAATTGGTCTTTTCAAATTAGATTTTTTTGTGGGACGTTGGTTTTAATTTTCATAAAAGACGTAGGTACCTACATAAGCATAAATTGAAATGAGCTAGTTCTAGCCAATTAATATGCCGGGGTTTTCCCATAGCTAATTAGAAAAATAGGTGCATTAAAAACAATTACTAGAAGTATTTGTACAGTCCTATTATTTGTTATAGTTTCCTGATAGAATAGGTGACGTCATAATAGTTAGTAGCCACCGTTGCCAACTCTTAATAATAAACATGTCTCTGCATGGGTATTAGGTGGCCCGCATGCCTGTTTGTCTGCCGGATAACATAAGCAAAAAAAAATCATCTTGGCGTTAATGTCCCGGTTATGCCCTCGCTTACGAGGGCCTGGGGTCCGCCTTGACCATGATCCAGGATTTGGCAGATCAGGTAATTACAGTGGAGCGACTGCCATCTGACCTCCGTTACCCTACCAGGGGAATCCGACCAGATTAGATCACTGTTACACATTCAGTCGCCTAAAGTAGGTTTCATCACGATTTTTTTCCTACACCGTAAGAGCATCGGTTCGTATTCAACGAATGTACATAACTCAGAAAGGAGTCATTGGTACATGGCCGGACCGGGATTAGAACTAGGTAGCTCTCGCTTACGAGTTGGATACCCTAACCGCTCGACTACCGGCGCTCCACTGTTGCCAACTATTAATACCTATTAAAAATAAAGTTACCGCTTCATTTTTATCGTTCAAAATGCATTTTTGTGACCAAATATTATGGTACGAAACGAATTTTGCGCCTATACCAATTAAAATAACTTGCGTCATTTATTTTTATGGTGCACCATTAATTTTGTAAAATTATTTTTTACGATCGTAAAACTTGCGTTTAACAGCTTCATTGGATGTTTTGAACTGTTTTAAGCAACGATGATTAGATCCGTAATTATATATTTACGTTCTAGTAACGACACAAGTATTGAAGTGCTTGAGGACACAGGTTTTGCTACCCTTGGGTGACAAAAAGATGGTCATCTTGGCGTTAATGTCACGGTTGTACTAGTTACACATTCAGTCGCCTGAATTTGAAGCTTTCCCTCACCGAAAGAGCATCGGTTAGTGTTCAACTAATGTCCATAACTCAGAAAAGAGGCATTGGTACATGACCACACTGGGATTAGAACCCGATACCTCTCGCTTACCACCGACGCTCCTAAGCATGTAGCTCCCTATTGCTGAAATAATTTTCGAAATCAGTCTAGTAGTTTCTGAGATTAGTGCATTCAAACAAAAAGCAAACTCTTCAGCTAGTATTGTTACAAAACAAAACGATTGTAACGATAGAAATATGTCTTACAAATTTTTGTGATTGTCTGATCTATAGGTTGCTATAGCACACATCCTGTTGTAACATCTGCAAATCGGCGATCGATGTAGAGGATGTGCGGAGGCACTAGAAAGGTCAAACTCTTCTCATTGCCGGATGTATCCGTATAGTTTTTACGATGTTCTACCTACGCGCGGATGTACAGATGCATTGGTGTTATATCATATGTTACTAGAAGAGACGTTTCTTAAACTGTTCTAATAGCCATGTTTGAGAATTCTTATCCCATATTTTACTCCTGTTTGTCAACCTATCTGACAACTGGGAATAAATTACATTTTCAATTTAGATGTAAGGGTTATGTAGTCATAAACGTTCCAATATTGTGAACTGATACTATGAGATACTTTTATGAAAATATTTAAGAAAATCTAAACGTAATAAAGAAGACACAGGCAAGAGTTTCCATTGTGTTTCTATGTGCTAAAAATACAATTAAAGAAATTAAAGTAGATAATACTAAAATTGAGCAAACAATCTTACGAGTAGTACTACTTCATATTGTCTAAACTGCAACAATGAGAAAGAAAGATCACTGTCTTTCGCGATGAGGTCATACATAAAATATCATACATGACACATACAAACTGCAGTGAATATGTACTTTGAGAATCAAATAAGTGTTTGTGTCCTTAGGTACTGAATTGGAATTGGCAAGTTGGTATTACTTTTGATGATTCCATGTTTAGAACATTACACCCCCGCCGCCACCCGCTGTGGGCTAGGTACTTATCCCCACTATCTAGACCCTCTGTTGGTCACCACGCGAAGGATCGAAAGAAGTATTCTCGCTCGTACGATTCGGATGTGGAATGAGCTCCCAGCCACAGTGTTTCCTTTGGTCTATGACATGCGATCGTTTAATAGGTATATTAGAGGTCTCTTCAGAGGCGGGCAACGCATTGGTAACTCCCCTAGTATTGCTATAGTATTCCATAGGCAGCGGTGACCACTTTCCATCAGGCGGTCCGTTTGCCTGTTTTTCTGGAGTATAACATATAAAAAAAATCATTGCGGCAGCGTTCTTCAGCTATTACAGCAAATATCAACGCGATATGGCTCAATTCTTCGCGGTTGTGCGAAGTGCGCTCAATTTCAGTAAACAAATTCGATATCAATGCTTCTTTGCCTTTGGCACGCGAAACAAGGACATAAACGCATCAATAGCAACGAAATTGTGTCACTGTTGCGGAAAAACAGAACAATACCCAGTACTGACTAAACAAATTTAAATTTCAAATGGGCCCAAGTATGCGACCTTGCGGCACTCCACTCGATATAGAGTCGGAGTGCCTACATATTATAGTTGTGGCAGTTGTTCTATTGCAGACATAATTTAACATTAATTTCGAATAGTTGTAGTTGCTATACGCTTTTAAATTTAAAATATAGGTAAGCTATTTACTGTTTACAATGGACTGTAGCTGAGGTCTAAAATTGTAGCAAGTTTTTTATACTTGTTCTAAAGCGGTTCATCCATATTATTCGTCTTGCATCTTGGAAGACGCGTCATACATAAAATACTAACGACTGTATCGAGCACCGAATGTGGTATTCGGATCGCCTTCTGGCTTTTGTGTTTCTTTTAAAACTGAAGGGGTTGTGCGATTGTTGTGCGACGCTGTCACCAGGTCAGATAAGTTCGTTGCGCTTTACAAGGCCTGTGTCAAAATTATTTGTACACGCATGCAATGCATGATCAACATATGTACAATTTTGATTGGAAAGATGGTCATTATTAACATTTTTACTGATTTACACGGAGTTTAGCTAGAAAATCAACTAATAATGCTAAAAAGCTTAAAATAAGTATACCTAGAGGTAATGCCGCCAGCCTCCTAGGAATACACATTTTTGTCTCGGAAACATTAGTCGCATTGTACGACACCCACGAGTGTAAGGGGTTGGTGCTATTCTACTCTGCCGGACACCACTCGGCCAAGATCTGATTTAACTAGTTTTAATTTTGTAAATCAAATTGGAAAAAAAAATTACGTTCTCACACCTAGGTTATCCCAACATAACTGACTAGTCAATATAATACAATGTAGTATTGATCCTTCTCTTCAATACATAAGTAAAATTTCAAACAAAATCCTACTTAATCAAAGAATCGCTGTTATTCATTACTTTATCCCGACCGGCATTTTAATCGCGCTACAGTTATATTATCATCGTAGAACCGGATTGAGTCTATCCGTGACCATGGTAACCTGTAAGGAGATCGAAATGTCGGGATAAATCTGTACATAGCAAAGAGACTGGAAAGTTAGCGACCTTCATGGTTAAGCAAACTTTTTTCTTTCTGGTACATGGTATAAAACAAAGTCGCTTCCCGCCGTCTGTCCCTATGTATGTATCTATGTACGCTTAGATCTTTTCAACTACGCAACGGATTTAAATGCGGTCCAACAATAGATAGAGATTCAAGAGGAAGGTTTATAAGCAAAAAATGGGTAGGTTAGGGGTAAAGTAGGTGCACGCGAACTAAGTCGCGCCGGGTCCACTTGTAATTTATATATAGAAGATGAATAAGAAAATATATTGGCCGTTTGGAGTCCGCACCGAGCACTTACACTTGTGGGTGTTGTACAAGGCGACTAATGTTTCCAAGGTAAAAGATCTAGAGATCTCTGTAGACTGTAAAATGGGCAGCAGCGTTTTTCATTGTTATATTTACAACACTGCGATCTCCAACCCGCTTGCCAAGGGTGGATATTATAGCTACCTACCCTTTCGTGGGAGAGGCCCAGGTGCAGTGGACTGCAGTTATGGGCTGTGATGATGACGATCCAAGGATCTTATCCCTTCCAATCCTATCAATATTAAGCAACGTGAGTAAAATCTTCCGCTGAGACGTGTTGAACAGGTTCGGGAGCCGATTAGCTTTGTGATGATATATATAAAACCAAAATTAAGTCGCATTGTTTTATTTGCAATATCTGGGCGTAGAGGTAGAATAGAAGAGAATATTAAGACAAATTAATCATCGAGACACTCATTAAATAGGCATCGGATAGCAAAATCAAATCAAATATATAACTGAGAGCAGTACACTGCCCTTGGCGCTTCGACTTATCATCTGTAAAGGGGTCAGGGCAATTCGCACAATGTAATAATATTTCGCTGCCATTGCAGTGAAGGGCATGATAAAATATCGTATTATTTTCGGAAAACCGTGCGTTTTGTGTTTGAGTGATATATTTTGAGATTTAGGGCGTAAAGAGGTTTCTCTTCAAGCCGGTTGTACGAAATTACGGATCGAAAGAACCGTCTAATCCAGTTCCGAAATAAATCTGCCAGGGAGTGGTCTATTTTTTTTGATTAAGTCTTTCACGGTCTTATATATTTTTATATGCCTGAAGCGAATGTTCTACAATCAGAATATAATTGTAAGGCGCTGTCCTAATTGGCAGCGGTCGTGCGACTATAGTCATACGACGGGCAGGAGACCTTAAAACCGCCCATCGCTCGACCACGGACGTACGACTTTTGCCAATTAGGACAACGGCTTAAACATTATCAATCAATAATATTCTTGGGCATAATCTAGGCCTCCCCCAATCACTATTCTGTAAGTAATAATATTAAGTAATAATAATATTAGTAATAAATATATTCCAAATACGATACTCAAAAACAAAAGACAGAAGTGATAGGCAAAAAAGTTTAGGGCCAGTTCTTGGTTATCGTTTTTGGTATTAAGCTAGAAAAATAATTGCCTAACAAAATTGAAAATGCATAATTAAAGTTGTTCTGCACTGATTTACCTATTTTCGTATGTTAAAAACTATTCCAATCTGTATAGAAATGGTAATGGCCAAAATTTATGGCATTCGCAGTTATAATTAGATAAGTATACGTAACATGATAAATCTCGGTTTCAAATTGATTGTACTCCATGCTATGCCGGATAGATTGATAATAGCCTAAGGCTTTAGGGTTTAGAGTGGCGATTGCAAACAAGCCCATACAATTTTGTATGGAAAGAACGCCATAAATCAAGATCAGCATTGTTACGAATCGTGGGTTGGCCTTCAATTGTAAAATACTCGTACAATATTTACTGACTGAACGTAGGTAGGTGTTGTCACGTGAAAATTAGATACATGCAAGGGCAACGAGGTGACTACGGGCACAGAATTTTAATACTAACCTACTTCTATATACTATAGTATAAAACGCTTCCGTCTGTATCTATGTACGCTTAGATCTTTTAAACTACACAAATATATAGAGTGATTCAAGAGGAAGGTTCATAGCAAGAAAAAAAGGGTAGGTAGGTGAAAAGTGTAGGCGAACGAAGTCGCGCTGGGTCCACTAGTTATAAGAGTAGTTAGCCTATTCCAACATTGGTGTAAGTAAATAACTGATGAATCATTATTCGAAAAGGAATCTGAATAGTAATTATGTTTAACTAAACTCCTCATCCTAAACGTAAAATGCCGTCTCTTTGGCTAGTGACAAATCTGCAAGCCAGGGCTGCTCTTTCAATAAAAAACCGCTCTCAGGTTTCTGAATTTGTTTACCCCCTACGTAAGAAGAGAAATGGTATAAGTTTGAAGTGTTGTGTATTTGTTTGGTGTGTGTGTGTTCTCTGTGACGTTGTAACTCCCAAACGAATGGACCGATTTCGATTTGATTTTTATCCACGACGGACGGCACGGAACGGCCGGAGATGGTATATGCGTTTGGGGTTTTTTCGAGCGATCTGCTAGCGTGGGGTTTCTATATTTGAAACCCTTTATATTTATTAAGGTTTAAAACTTTATATTTATTAAGGTTTTTTCCTTTACAATAATTTAAGACCGTGTGTACTTTTTGAAATCTAAAATATTGGTTTTCTTTACATTGGAAAACCAGTTAAATCCAAATTGTTCTTATAGTTGCGTTTGTACACGAAATAGAAATGTCATAAACCTTCGGCGTCGCGTGAACCAAACGTTTCCTTTGGCAGAAGGATGGGTTCATGTTTTTTGTAAATTTTTGGAGGCCACAAAATATTTGATGTAAATTTTTGGAGAGATGGTTATCAAATAGTCCATTATGGTCACATAACTTACCGATCAGGTCTAGGTTGCGCGAGCCTCTGCATCAGCCAGGCTTGCGAGAGCGCCGGCGGCATTAGGCCGCCACTCAGCGCCGCGAGTGCTGCTAACATCTGCTGGAACTGGATACATGAGATGGTTAGCTTTATTGTAACAGCTGGAAAGAATTCGGCCCTTATGATGCCTTACTTTCGACTAACGGCCAGGGATGAGTTTCATTTCTACATGTGCAATTTTAAAGCGTGTGTTGCGCGTGTCTATTGACAGTGACCACTTTCTATCAGGCGACCCACTTTCTTGTCTGCCTCTCTATGTTATAAAAAAAAACCATTTCCCGGTTGATAAATAGATCCCGGATGTGTGTCATAATATTTGGTCTGCCTCTAAGATTTTTGTCACTGACAATTACATTTGTTACATATAGGCCTGCCTCGGTCTGCCATGAAGGGCGAGCGAAGTGGGCTAAGAGGAGTAGGAAGGCGGATCCGCACCCTTGCGTGCCGCGCGGGAGTTCAACCGGGACGAGATGGTCAGTGTCAGCCATAAGTATACCGGATTTATTCAATTCTACTCTGTCGGACGCTGAACCGTGCTGCTGCTAGAGACAGAGCATCTAGATTCTATAGACCAGGACACCTACTCCAACCCGTTTGTCAACAGTGAAGATAATCCGGTATAGGGTCCGATTGCCTACTCTTTCTTCTCCATTTCGCCCGGTCTTCGGCACCTTCGCGTCGTAAACCGTTGGCTCTCCCATCCCAGTTCCGAGTCAGCCATGTCAATCCATTCTTAGGCTACCCGCGTAGCCTTGATACCAATAGGTTCTGGCACACATTTCACATGCACCCTGGAGCTTACACGAACTATAGTCCGTACCAATATACGTTTGGTATACCAAAGCAGGCCAGTTCAAGCCTCTTCAGTCTTATCCGCGATGTCTCTCACACCAAGACTGCCATGGATGTACTCGACGTATACAGTCAAGTCTTGTAACCCCGTTACGGCAAACATCCACCGCAGCATTTTCATTTCGTTGGCGAAGCACGCCCGCTTCGTGAGCGCTGACTAGAGTCACAAGAGAATTATGTGCGGGTTAGAAAGATCTAACCTGCACATAATCGCTACATCTGTATCCTCACCTGCGCCATAGCCTGTGGACTCTGCGCCTGCAGCTGCATCTGCAGCAGGTGCTGCAGCAGCGGCGGCGCGGCGGCCGGACTCTTCGCGCCAGACACCGAACTGCTGTCCGACTCCGACGCAGGACTCTGTGGGTAAGAAGGATATTGTTAGAAGAAGAATTAAGAGGAGGTAGAGTTGGGTTATCTTATCTATCCTATTTGAATTGGAGCCGCTCGACTGGGAAAGTACCTCCATAAGTGGCTTTGGCAGTGGAGGGACTTTTTCCTTTTTGCTGTGTGTTTTGTCAGGGTTTTAGAGGCAGCGATTCCAAGGCGGTCCGTTTGCCTGTTGGTCTACCGCATGATATAAATAAAAAGGACAACGTATACACCGTCCGGGGTGCCAAACGGCTCTGGGTCCCAGCGGAAGACCTCAATCTTGCTTCGCCAACGGTATTAGGAGGCACAACTAATAAGTGCCTACCTAGTTTGACCATCTTTAAAGTACGGGGTCACTCATCCAGTTCCCACACGGAAAGGATGATTTATTCTACGATGAATATACTTTGCGACATGCGCTTTTTTATATGAAACCTCTACTAGTTAACAAGACTCACTCAAGTCCAGCAGTGTACAGTTATGTGTTGAGTCTATTTTTACAATTTTATTAGCCTTTTGGGCCACCTTGGGAGAAACGTGGTTCTCCGAAAGTGTTCGACAAACACTGATGGGCACTCTCGAGGCTTCCACACCATTGGGATTGGGTTTTGTATCGCCTGTCGATCCTACCCGTAATTATCGATATATAAGCGTTCTTATATTAATTAGTCATTGTATTCGTTGAAAAATGAAATACGTAATTTTATCATATATAATATACATATATAATTAGTATACATTATGTTTACAATAGCTTATTTACACATAAAGCGTCGGTACCTGCACTAAGGTAGTACTTACATTAAGTGCCAACGAATATTTCCGGAAAAACAAAACGAGAGAACCATTATTATTTTCCTCATACAAGTGAGTACTGAGCGCGACAAAAGGCGACAATTATCAATTAATACGTAACGAAGTGGAAAAAATAATAATTGGTCGTCGGCGAAGGGAAATCGGATCAAATCAGAACGTAGGTATTAATTACTTAAACATGCTTGAAGTTAAGCGTTAGTCCTAAGTGCCTATGGCGTTCTTAACTACCGACTAGTCTAAAGGTTAACTTTACATCTCCTAGTCCAAAAAGGGTTAACATAGGGCGGCTTGCACCAAATTCTTAAATGAATTTAAGTTGATACTTAAACATAAAACTTCATACAAAAACGTTAAACGTGTTTAAGCGGGGCTTAAAGTAATTGTTGTCCGTGTCCAAGACTGACAGTATTTAATACTGAAGAAAAGTCAAATAATCATCGCATAGGCAAAATACTTGATATTCTAGTTAGTCATTTTACTATAGGTAAAATAGTTGCTGAAAATAAGTATTTTTCACGATACTGTAAGCACAGTTAGTATATATTTTATCTAGAATCGAAACTAAAATCTGTCAAATAATTGTAAACTTCTAATAGCTCACAATCCGATTTACGATTTAACTTAACTTGCCTCAATTACGAGGTTCGTTAGAATTTAACAGATCACAATTATACGACAGTTTATAACTTACGGTAAGTATAAACTAATGATTTTCACAATCTTATACTGACATATTATTTAGGTACTTACAGTCCCGAAAACTGATGTTTAGCAAGTTGAAATAAGTCTGGCATTTGCATTGTTACTATTTTCCAACGTGTGTTTTGTAATTACGATGACATTTGCGATGTTTCTCGTAATAAGACGAACAAAGATTATATAAAGTGCTAAACATTCAGTTTTCTCGACTGTACAACACGTTTACCTCAAGGTCTCTTTTTGAACAAATAAAACGGCACATTCCAATTCCAAAATTCGAAATAGTAACTCGCGCCGTTGCGTTTCATTTATTTTTCGAATCTGTCGCCGGAGTGGCAAAGGCTGCAGTCGCGTTCGGCTTACCTTGACGTTTTGCTAATCAGGTCCACCTTGAATATTAACTAACGGATTGTTTAGTGAACAGCTCTGCACACGTGAACGCGCCACACGCGGGCTATAATGCGTTATATAATCCGTGTGTGCCTCACACGATTATATAAATAAAACATGTAGACTCCTCACCTTTGCAGCCTACCAATACTAACATTCTACATACACAATTAAATTACTTTTATAACTATTTTCTATTATTCTAATAAGTACAAATATATAATGTTATTTAGTCGGTAATGTAATGATTATTTTGTTTATTATTGTTCTACAGTTAAAAGTAAAATAAGCATGTTGGTGAACTAAATAGTTTCATTTTACGATTTTGAGTCCATTGAAAGTAATATTAACGTGAGATTAGGCAAATTTGTAATAGTTAACTACGGTTGTTGTAAATGAAACAGGTAGGTAGCTAATCTTGCAGCGACTTGCACGCGAAACGCATTCGCTTCCTTCCTCATAGCCTTGCTCATAACAAGTTCAGTTTAATTGGACTGCTATTGAGCAAAATTAATAACAAATTTAGTTATAATCGTTAGGTTGGTATTAGCTGACTTCCTGATATGGGCGGCGGCCGGCCGACCAATGACAGCGGTATTTCCTCAAAAACGGACCAATAATAGGAAATGTCAGTAACATAATTGGCTGTTTACAGACTGAATCATCGACGACGTCCATGTTTTTTTACTCTAACTCAATTATTGTATCGACAAGCTGCCAATTTCAAAAGGAGCAGCTGTTGCTCCGGTAGGAAAAAATACAACATAATTTATCGCTCGCCAAATGGTGGGGTCTACACATTCTAATTCTAAACTCGTGGCCTCGACCAATAGGAGTCGAGGACGAGCCAACATGGCGCTCGTGGGAACCAGTTAATGGGCCGTTTGAATTTAGAATTTATTTTTAATAAATGCGTATCCGTGTGTGTTCGAGAACAATTGTTTTTTTTCTTCTAATTCGTTATGCAGGCAACGAATTAGATTGCGAGTTTCGCTTCCCATTTTTTGTATAGTTATTCAAAGTGAGGTCTTAGGGTCTCCATTGTGTTTATCTTTGACTGACAGTTACGTGTTTGTTACGTGAAATATTCTTACAATAATATTATGACAATGACTTCTACTACATTACTTTAGCTACTTTAAAAAAGAAATAAGATGTTATTGAAAATAAGCAGCTACTGTCAAATCTACTTTAAGGTAAGTATACAAGTATATATAGATAGTTAAACAGTTTCTATTGTTTGACAATTAGCTCTAGCTTTCACAGGTGTTTCATCGACTAATAATAATAAATTTATACAAGCCACGATTATATCAAAATATTCTACGTGATTCATTTAACCTGTGTGAAAGTATCTGCACATTTCAAACCATCTTCAACTAACCATGAAATCGCTTCATGTTGCGTTCCCTTCCATTTCACTAAAAAAACTACAAAGCGTACTCAAACTACAAAAGCAGTCAGTTCTCGTTTACGTTGCAGAAAAACACACTTTCATGAAAAAAAATGCAAAAAGCCCGCCTTAATTTCGCGTTCTATTTTCGAATTATGAAATTCGCGCGTGTTTTTCTTTTTTATGCAAAAATGGCGGGTTTAATTTCGCGTTTTATGAAGTTCGAAGTTTGAAACGCGCGTCGTTTTGCTTTTTCTTTTTTTACGAGCGGCAATGATTAGTAAAGGCGTTGGTGTACTGAGGCTATTTGGCCGCACGTGTTGCGAAGGGGTGGGCTTGGCACGTGAATTTTCCGAGGTTTCCACCCTCTGCGGACCGCCCCTATAGGCTTTTCTGTCCGGCCTATGCTGTTTAACTGATCGGCTAGCGAACGCAGTGGAGTCGCCCGTGCGTAGCTGAGATTTACTCCGTACTTTTTTTTAAGTGAGAGATTTTTAGCTTTATTTTAGTTTTCGCGGTTAAATGTGTTGTTTTTCATAAATAAAAAAAAAGGGTTAAGGTTTACGTAAGTGTAAATATGTGTTTTTAATAACGTTCTAGGGATTAAAGAATATTATATGATAGGTTGAGGTTAGTATTCAGCCTATAACTTGACCAGAAGCGTAATTATACCGTTTTATTCGCCTGCTCCTTATATAAATAATAAATGACGCTAAAATGATCATTTACTGCTTTCTACCATTACAATCAGATGCCGAATAATTACTCCAGTTAACAAAGAAACGTACCGCTACCTAAACCAATTATAACAAAAACTGAAAACTATATAATTTGTAACGAATAGAGCAAGTTCCGATTAATAAATTGCCAGTCGTCAGGTAGTAAACCATGTAATTAAATGCACTACAAACTCATTACCTTCGCCTCAGCGCTTACTCATCCGACTACACAGTCAGAACACAAAAATTTAAGACGTAGCTTAAATACTAAGTGACTGAATGAATTTCACGCTACACTTACTTCGGACGTGTAATCATACTTTACTCGGCCGTAATATTGCGCGCAAATTAATATTCCATGGAGAATTATTTTAAATTAACAAGTTAACGTAAGTAACATAAAATTTATACTGCGTGAATTGAGTAAAGGTTTGCGTTTACAACTCAATCGTGTGGATACTATTACTTTCAAACTCATTTACAATAATTTTAAATTAAATCGGAAAATGAAATTGAATTCACAAAACGGAAAACCAAGTGGTGCCACTCATTAAAAAAAACGAATTTGAAAAAAAAAGCATACTAAAGCGAACAAAACGACAATGGCCACTCCACCGAGCCCCTGTTCACTGCTGCCTACTTTTCATGCCGCACGCCTACACTATTTCAGAGCCAAACGTGTATACGCGAAAAGCCACCTTAAACCCTAGCAATAGGGTCCAAATGGCTTACGCAAACAGTGACGCATCCATCTCTTTCGCTCGTATTAATCAAAATACTAGTTTTCCTACTTTGACGTGGAATCGCTGCAAATGGATAAGGCATTGTATGGGGAAATTGAAACTATGGTTTGTACCACTGGCCGGTTTAGGCGGGACCATCAACATGGGGATAATGGCGGGACTGTGCTCGGGCTGTGTTCATTGCCAGTTTCCGGTAGAGGAAAATAAAAGTACTTAAACGTGCTTAGTTACCGAGTAGGTACTCTTTTTGGTACTAACCTAGTTCCTTAGTTTCTGTAAGTAGGTGTGGTGCAAGTTTACTTTTTGATTCTGACCGGAAATTGTAGTTTTATTTTTAATTCGGAACCTTAAGTTAGCTCACAAAAACATTGACACTTTTACAAGAAGAACTGAATTTTTTAATTATTTAAAAGAACTGAGGATGTATATGCAGGTACCATTGTAACTCTGCTTGGTTATCCTAATAAAAAAAATCTGTACTTTATCCCATTTCATTTATATAAATCCTTTTAACAACGGGACAGGAATATGGTGGTAATGCTCATGTATTGTAGATATTTTATGTTTCACAATTATTTATTATAGCTACCTACTTACGTACATAATTAACGATAATATAAAAATAAGTCCAGAGGCTGCGGTGACTGCTTTCCATCAGGCAGGCCGTAAGCTTCTTTGCCACCTTAGTGGTATACAAAAACAAAATGGACGTAAGTACAAGAACTTTAAAAATGTACTGGTTTACTTCGTTTTACGTAAAAAATTACATAAAATATAATTTTAGTTGTCATAAATCACGACCTAATATCGAGGTCAGTCCAGACTGCTAGAAGGACTGACTTACGTTAGTCAGTTCTTGGTTTCGACCTGCGATTTATATGTCAATAATTAAAGGCACATGCCAACCTTGTCATTAGCTGTGACAAATAATAGACCGTTGTATTAGGGATTTGAATTTATAATCTGTGGATCCGTTTTATTTTTCATTATAATTGCACGTAACTGGCCAGCAAGCTGTAATTATTACAAGGAAACTCTTTGGTTGGCGATAGTTTATTTGTACTTTAATGTTCTAAAATTATTTAGTGCATTCGATTCGAGTTGCTGCAGTTACGCTGATAGCATTTTGTATAAAAGTACTTGTTAAAATAATGTCTTATTTAAGTAAACTACAACTTTAAACAAAATATACGTACAACTTTGACATAGAACATAAACTGGAGGTATTATATAGTATACTCTACTATATACCATACTAGAGGAGTATACTCTGTCGCTTTCGGCATGAAGTACTTTAAAACAATATTAAAGAATAAACTGAAATGCAACGTATGAAAATAAATTAATTTTATACCTACTTATGTAAGTATCAACAAACACAGAAAAACTTACATTACCCACTTATATTATTTCAAAGTATGTAAACAGCTATGTTTTCTTTAGTTAAAAAACGTAACTCAGTACTAAACCTGACTGACTACTAACCCACCGGATAAAATTTCGGAATTGTTGAATTGTTGACAGTGAGTTTATACCAGATGAACGAGTAGTACGAACATTCGTTGGTTGCTGGTTGCATAGATAAAAACAAAGACAGAACTACGTATGAATGCTACCTCTTTTTGCACCAAGCGAATTCATGTTAGAGAATTTGTTCATTTGATATAACCTCACCATGGAGCCTTTGATCATCATGAAACAGGGCAATTTAAAAAAATGCTTACACCTGATAAATATACCTCCTTACTTTATTAAGTAGGTACTTATAAAGATTCTGCGGGATATCAGGAATTATACCGTGAACTCAATTTTTAACTATAATAATAATTATTACTATCTTGGCGTCAATATCCTGGTCCAGATCTCGCGCGCGAGGGCCCGGAGACCGCCTCGACCATGCCTCGACCAGGATTTGGCAGATCAGATAATTACAGTAGAGCGACTGCCATCTGACCTCCGTGACCCTGCTACCAGAGGAGCCTTACCAGTAGCCGTATTCACAATGATTCGAAACCGTTTCCGAACGATTCGACACGAAATTCGTGAGTGGCGAATTCGTGTCGAACGATTCGAAAACTGTTATTCAGAATCCCGATAGATTCCATTTCATAGATGACACATGAAAATTTCATCAAAATTAACTGAAACCACATTTTCCTAAGAACTTTTGCAGGGTCCTTTGTCAAATCCGTATCCTAATCCGATTTCCGAGCCATTGTGAATACGGCTACAGATTATTACAGTGGAGCGACTGCCATCTGAAATCCGTGAGCCCGCTACCAGAGGAGCCTGACCAGATTGGATCATAGTTACATATTCAGTCGCCTGAAGATGCAGGTTTCATCACGATATTTTCCCTCACCGCAAGAGCATCGGTTAGCGTTAATCTAATCTATACTAATATTATAAAGAGGAAAGGTTTGATTTTTGTTTGTTTGTTTGTATTGAATAGGCTTCGAAACTACTGGACCGATATCAAAAATTCTTTCACCGTTGGGAAGCTACACTATCCCCGGGTGACATAGGCTATATACCCGTGTACCCGTAGGTACCCGTGCGAAGCCGGGGCGGCTGCTAGTGTTAACTATAAAATTAAGTATCTCTCTACCGTAAGAAGACACAACTACGCACTCTGCGTAGGCAGGTACCCTCTCTTTATAGAGCTATAAAAACCTAAACGAAACCACGTTTTCCTGACAACAATAACAGAATTGTGGTGCGTTTTTTTTGTCCATAGACAATAATTTCGATTTGATTGCTGTGTGTGTGGGAATCGGTGTAACAATGCTCCGTAACCACGGTGCAATGTATCTCAGCTCCCATTGTGGGTCGAAACAGTTCTAGTTTAACGGAAAATCGCATAGTTGCCCCCTTTTGTTGCTGTAATTTCGGTTTGTCATGGTATCATTAGAGTGTTCCGCGAGCAAGTCTGGACAAAAACATTCCAAGTGAGTGTACCTAATAAAATGCGGTTCTCTTTTACATTATTAGTTCGCTTTCCTTCCTTTTTGAAATCTGTTTTCCAAAGTTATTCAACATTTAGGAAATGTAAGGATAAAAGATTCAGACAAATTGAAAACCTCCATTTTGAACCACCATTGGTAGAGGAGGGGCCTAGCAGTTATTGCTGGCAGATATGTTTTAGAGGTGGGAAACGCATTGGCGACACCCCAGGTGCTGCTACGTCAGTTTGTCAAATACATAAAAAACTCCTACAAATAAATAAACGATATCACGCATGAAAATTTGTCCGCAGATCAGAGACAAACCCACCTACATACCGGCACCAAATTGTATTGGTTTCGACTGTATTCACCACATACATTGTAAGCGTAACCTCGGCTGCTTCATTGTCGTTACTAGTTTTTAGGGTTCCCTAGCCTTTGGTTAAAGAGGAACCCTTTTAGTACGACCCTCTGGTCAAAGAGTTGTGTCTCAAACTCAAACTCTAAATTTCTTTATTGAGTAGGAAATTTATCTCTTTCAGTCGTCAAAAAAGAGGGACAACAGATGGTCAGACAGGCAGACGCGGCGTGGGACTTTCATTTATAATAGTGTTAGTGATTATTTGTGTCAAAATTATCCGTAAATCTACGGAACCCTTCGCACGTAAGTCAAACTCGCCCTTGACCGGTTTTATAATTAAATATCTACTTTTCCCATTGTCTCCCTTGCGATTAATAACATCCTGGCTCGCATCCGAATCCTAACAAATGGCCGATTGTCGGTCCATTGTGCCGGTTTTAACCAGATCTGTTCTAAGCAGAACATCCATGCTCAATGGATTACTATGTCTTATTGTTCTGCGCGAGCTCTAAAGTTCAAGGCTCTGCGCAGCGATTTGCTTCACCTTGGAGGAATTCACTATGACATAGTTAATGCAGTTATGCGTTTAAGGATCTGGCGGCAGGCTGTGGCGTAAGCTTTTGCGAACGTTTCTTTTGATACTACGCTGATACTAAAGTCTACCTAACAATAATAACAAAAACTTTGTTATTTCTATCTTCGGGAGTAATAAAGATTTGTCTTATTCGTCATCTTGGCGTCAATATCCTGTTGTGCCCTCGCTTGCGATGCGACGATCCAGGATTTGGTAGAACAGGTTAGAACGATTGTCATTTGCCATATGTGATCCTGTTAACAGAGACCAGATTGGATCATGGTTACAGATTTAGTCGCCTGATTGTGCAGGTTTCATCACGATGTTTTCCTTCACCGTAGAAATAAAGTTATAAACAAAGCTCCTAGGGCCTACTTTATAACAACTTTTAGTATATGACTAGGTGATTAGACATTCTCGGTGCTTTACGTCTGCAAAAACACGACAGTTCACAAGAAACTTATAGTTTTTCTAATATATTCCTAAGCTTTTTATAGTTCCTGATGGCACACCTGATGTTAAGATTAAGAGTAGTTGCTGTCAACTAGTCATGTAAACCTGGATTAACCAAGCAGATTATCTGACTCTATACCTACAATTGTAGACAATTCTGACTTATCATCATCATCATCATCATCCCAGCGGTCAATCCCGGCTTCTGCCAGGGTTCGCTTTCCGACTCTCTCGCATCAGACTCGGCGATGACAATCCATAGCTTCTTGAGCCTTTAGCGGAACCTTTTTCCTGATATCGAAAGGTTTAAGCACCTACTTCCCACGTATCCCTGGGGCTTCCGCAACACGTGACCAAACCAGTGTAGGCGAGCCTCTTCGTTCTTATCCGTGATATCTCTCCCCAAAGCTGCCACGGATATACTCGTTACGCACTCGATCAAGTCGCGTAATGCCACACAACAACCGCAGCATCTTTATTTTATTGGTAGAGGTCGCGGACGTGCTTTGTCAGCGCCGGCCAGGCTTCGCAGTCTATAAAGTAGTTTATCTAAAATAGTAGATAATTCTGTCTTTGGAAAGACAAAACACCTAACCAAATACAGCAGCACGACTATTTGTCCCTAATACAAACATGAGATTCCCTGTAATGGTACGTGCCTATTCATTATGTTTTCACACATAACGAGTTTGTTAATTCAAACTTTTAAATAAGACTTTCTTCACGCGTGATTAGGGAAAATTCGATGGCCTATGTTAGTTCTGTAAATTAGTTAGCTAATGTAAATTATGTGTGTGATTGAATTTTTATCAACGATTCCGTATCTATACTTTACATTAATGGTAAAAGCACACTATGTCATATCTGTAGTGTAACTACATATCAATAGCCTATAACAGCCCTCCGCTGGGCTTAAGCGCCTCTTCTTCATTTGTGGACATATAGAGGTTGTCACCAAGAACATAATTAATTAGTATTATGATACTAAGTATTTACGTCGGTAGATCGTCAGTAGTCTAATGGCTAGCGGGGCCATCTCGTAAGCAAGGGGCACCGTTTGACCAAGGAACATTAAACATGAAATGGAACATTAAATATGTTCAAACGGTGAGGGAAAACGTATTGAGGAAACCTGCGCAATCAGGCGACTAAATGTGTAGCTATGATCCAATCTGTTCGGGTTCCCCTGTTAACGGGGTCACAGTCAACCGTGTATCTGACGTACCTATAATATTAAAAAATATTCATGTTATTTAAAGGCCTGCCTCTAAAGGTTGTGAATATCATTGAAATAATAATACATTTTGTCCATCAAAAAGTGGTCGTTCAAAGGATCGCTGGCTACCTAAATACGCGCATGTCGCCGGCTCTTGAAAAATTAACGCCTAATTCTGTAGTCAAATATAATTATGACCAACGATTA
Organism: Blastobasis lacticolella; assembly: GCA_905147135.1. Classification (NCBI taxonomy): domain Eukaryota; kingdom Metazoa; phylum Arthropoda; class Insecta; order Lepidoptera; family Blastobasidae; genus Blastobasis; species Blastobasis lacticolella. Next base: position 3,316,015 of record LR990061.1, read on the forward strand.
GCTATTGTTTTTGATTAATTTGCTTAATCAAACAATAATTATGCGTGTACGGTGGGTGTGCGCGTTAGTTATGCTATGCAGTGGATTACAAGGAAATATTTGTGTAAAGAAACTAATTAGCTACAGAATGAGGCATTTATACGCTGTCTTTCAGAACTTAACATCTTTCAGAATAACATCTCTCTTCTTTAGGCCTGCTGGAAGAAATTTCTTTTTAGAAATAAGCAGCGCCTGTTGTCTTTCGTTCTTTTATATTTCTCTGTATATCATTATTGTGTACTATAAACAGTTAAATAAATAAACTTAGTTTTATGGCAATGAATCACCATGGAAGATGAAATTTTCGTTCTAATATTAAATAGTTTTATGGGTCGTAAATGGATCTCTATTTCAGGCTTTAGATTCTCACAAAGTTTTTTATTTGTTTGTTTGAACTAATAAAACAATTCTATGTTATTTCTTATTAAGGCAGTGTGAAACTCTGTTAACATTTACCTACCTATCCTGTTATTGAAATTTTTATATAAAAGAGCCTTCCCGATGTCCGACTTTTCTAGTGGATATTAAAAAAAACGGTCATACACTTGTCCTATTTTTTTATAGAGTATTTTTGCTGAGTTTCCGTGATAGCTATCTACATTAAATATCAGAATACATAAAAGCCTGAATTACTTTGTAGGCTACTTACAATACTGAAAAAAATCATAATAAAATGTTGAATTACGATGATTTTGACTATTTGAATCACAAGCAAATATTTGTTTGAACAATTTGATAACAGATTTAGAACCAAGTACTCATATTTAATTATGTTGGGAGCGTCGATGACCAAGTGGTTGAGGCATCCGACTCGTAAACTAGAGGTACTTTTCTATGTTATTGATGAATACTAACCGATGCTCTTACGGTAAAGAAAAACATCGTGATGAAACCCGCACGTTCAGGCGACTGAATGTGTAACCATAATCCAATCTGGTCAGGCTCCCCTGGTAGGGTCACAGAGGTCAGATGGCAGTCGCTCCACTGTAATTACCTGATCTGCCAAATCCTGGATCATGGGCAAGGCAGTCCCAGGGACCTCGTGCGCAAGAGCACAACCGGGACATTAACTGACATTAACAAGATGATTACTCATATTTGATGCTTTTCATGGCATTTAAATTAAATAAAGTCACTTACTACTGCAATTAAAATATGTATGTATGTATGTATGTATGTAAACTCTTTATTGCAATTTAAAAATAAATACAGTAATGAGAAATACATATTTACATTTGACTCTACATAAGTACTTATTGTAAAGCATTACACTGTTTCAGTTAAAGCTATTGTGGTAAGTAATTAAACAGACACTGATCGATATCTTCGTTCAAAAATGGCATGCCAATTAAATACAATGTTAAAATTGTTGAAAATTATTTCGATTTCCTACCTAGATAGCAGGGAGCAATCGGTTTTGAAACTTTTTAAACTTACTTGTTATTAATTCACTACGTTTACTTGTTTTATTATTACTTTGCGTTGTAAATTTGCAAATACGTTATTTAAACAATTTTTGGTTAAAGTTTTAACAGGCAAACATTCAGTATGAAATTTTTACGAGAATTTACGAGTATGAAGTGTCGAATAACCAATGAAATGCCGATAATTCGGGTAGAGTAGGATAGCACCAATTCCTTTCACTTACGCACGGGTGTCTTAAAATGTAATAATATTTTTATGACATTCGGTAGGCGAACAGGCAAGCGGGCCACCTGATGGAAAGTGGTCACCACTGCCTATAGACATTAGCAACACAAAGAGTATCGCCAATGCGTTGCCCACCTCTATAACACGTTGCTCTGGCAGCAAAAAGGCAAATGCCCCTCCACTGCCAAAGCCACGGTTCCCTAAATTCCCATCCCTTGGAGCACTGGAAACCTTACTCACCGGCAGAAACACAATACTATTTAAAAGAGTATTATTTATGTAGCTACGATATTCTGTAAGGTGGAGGTATTTCCCCAGTCGGGCGGCTCCAATTTGAAAGAGATACCCCGCTATGCCTTACCTCTCTTGTTTAAATTGTTTTGAAAGAGTTAATTCAGTTATTCTTTCTAGTCTTTTCAATTCTTACTATTAATAAAAACAACATATAAATAGTAACGGAGTAGGGTGCCAAACAGCTCCCAGCTATAATCATACTTAATGCTACGTATTTTTTTATATCGCGGTGGCAAACAAGCTTACGAGGCCCGCCGGAGGCGCTGTCCTAATTGGCCACGCTCGTGCGATGGGCGGTTTTCAAGTCTCCCATTCGTCGAACGACCATGGTCGCACCACCGTTGCCTTGGACTGCAACCTGTCTATACGTTTGCAATGCCAGGGCCCACGCGCTGCCGACCCCGTAAAAATAGTTTCACCTCTTTCTTTAAGAACTCCAGGGAAAACCTCTCCAGGGAGGTTACATTTTTGTTTAACATCTATAGATTGGGTCAAGACGTCAAGATACATTTTAGGAATTTTTGTCTTTTTGAGTAACGTGTTCTCTTAACTGGCTAAGCTAGCCTACCAAATATAAGTTTAAAATATCAATACAAAGCATCCGGGCAAATATGAAAAATTCTTCAATAAAGGATCGGGATGATAACAGAATGACCGTGATCGCATGCCTATGAGGGTCTACAAAACCTAAGGCAAAACGACACCCGACCACGGTTATTCTATAACATTATAGAGATGAAAAAAAGAAAAACTCACGGGCGCATTCCCCGGCCTCCTCTCGCCGCCGGGCTCGTCCACACAGAAGTAACATTTGTCCGGCGGCTTCCAGTCCGACGGCTCTTCAGGCAGCTCCAGCTTGGGCTGCGTGGCGGGCCGCTTGATCAAGCTTTCCAATATCGTCTCGGTCCTTCGCTCGGCCTTCGGGGCCGTGTGCCCTTCGTCCTCGGGCGCGTTTATCTGCTCTATGGTCTTTATCTTGAGTGCGGGCTGGGGGTCTGTGGCAGGCATGGACTCGTCGTCGCTCGACGCCTCTTCGCTCCGTTTTGGTATTAATCCTTCCTGATATAGTTTCCATTTTCTTCGACCCATCAACTCCTCCGCCACCCGTTCTAGACCTGAAAGAGATGGGCACGGTTAGTAGGTTCGGTAGGTTTTGATATTTGATCGGTTTCGGCTTTATGTTTACATAGTTTCCGTTGGAGCGTAAAATTTTAACGGCGCCAATCATCTTGATGGTTGCTAGACGCGGCAGCTACGTTAAAATCATTCCTAAAACATAATTAAAATACAAAGTATCGGTTGTTAATGTGCCTAATAAAACGGAAGAGTCTCGTCGCAACATTTCCAAAACCATAAAACAAGTCACTTTCCATCTGCGCAAAAATGTCGACGAACTCGGCCGGTTTAATATTTATTGGCGTGTTTTCGTCGCGAAATAGTATCGATAATAATTAATGTCGATATTTATTGCTGGGCGATAAAGGTGCAGCTCTAGCGGCGCGCGCGCGGACGCGTCGCGGACGGGGCTGGGCGCTGTGCGCGCGGCTGTGCGCGTGCGGCGTGCGCGTGTGTGCGCGCGATAGTGCTCCCAAACGGCGGCCAAGGATCGAATTATAATTTAAATTGCATTTTTCTCGCGGCTATCGGCTGTCAAACGAATGATTTACGGCGGCGATATCGCGAGTTCAACAGTTTGTGTTTCGTTCGCGAATGACCATAACGGGTGATTAAGTGCCAAGTTATGTTACGTTAGATGCAATAATTGTTTTGCGGGCCCAAGTATTTCTGTGCTAATTGAATAATGGTTTGTTGTTGCCTTCCGCCATTCTCCTTTTTAAAATGCACCGATATTCATAATAATGATCTATAATGAATAATAATACACAACATGTATATTACTATACATGCAAATCCTATGTACCACTCCGGTGGCTGTATTATGTTTTTACTTATCCAACACAATACATACCGTTCTAATATTTAAAAATAAAAACAAGTACCTCTCTATTGCATATTAAATATAAATACAAATTCAAATTAGACAATTTGAGGAGAAAGAGGTGACTAGATATCTAAAACAGCTTAGAGTAAATGAATATAAAAAACCAATGAGAATTAGAGACAACAGTTTACGTTAAGTTGCTCAAAAATAAGTATTTTAAAACCAAATAAAATATCGAAACAAAAAAGGACCAACAAAAAGCATTGGACCCAATACAGAACCTTGAGAGACTCCCCAAACGCTTGGCAAAAACTACTCGTATCACAACAGGCATGCTTGAGTACCATTTAGAACTATAACTGTATGATAATTGCGATTCAAACGCTAGATTCATTTCCGATGGCAACCGAGGCCCCTTCAATCATTATAGTCGATAAAAAGTCAACCGGCGTTAAAATTTAAATTGCGATCATAATTTAACGATTTCAAATTACCATACAGTGCGTGAACAAAAAATAGTTTATCGACTGTACTCGAGTCTTCTTCAGCGTAGCGTACCAAAGTGCTTGAGGCAATATATACATCGTATGAAACAAAGTCGCTTCCCGCTGTCTGTGTGTACGCTTAGATCTTTTAAACTACGCAACGGATTTAAATGCGGATTTCGACATTAGATGGAGTAATTCAAGAGGAAGGTTTATAGCAAGGCAAGGAAAAATAGGTAGGTAGGGGTTTACCCCTTTACCAGATGTACTACGCGAACGAAGTCGCGCCGACTATCAACATTTATTAGAATTGAATTTACTGACAAACTAGTTTCTGTAAGGAGCTTCTTTCGTGTAGTTCAGATTACAGGCATAAATAGTATTGTACCTATTTCAGACAATCTGTGCACGACAATTTCATAATCAATGCTTTTTACTTGATTAATTTACAAAAGAAAATTTATAATTACATTCACTTTTATTGTAATATTACCAAGAAGGATATCGCCTTGAATATAATCTATTCTTAAGTCAACTATACAGGTTTCTATAACAATGTCAAGAATAAATGAAGCGGTGAAGGAAGTGACACCTGAAATGAAAACATCATACTACGTAAAATTGATCGATACAATGCTTTTAAAATACTAAATTCTATTGTGTATATAAATAAAATAAATAAATCAATCTGCGTAATTTAGCCCATTATCCGCAAAGAAAATAAAGAAAATCTTATCTTGCATATTATTCATAACAAGCGACCCGCCCCGGCTTCGCGCGGGTAGTAACTTTTACAAATTATACGCCTAAACCTTTCTCAAGAATCACTCTGTCTATTGGTGAACACCGCATAAAAATCGGAACCTTATGTATTTATCACGAACAGACAGACAGAAATCAATGGCATTTGTATTAGTTTTGATTTTAGTATTAGTTTATTTCTTATGGTTCTGTACCTGAATATAGATAAATGATCAAACGGCATCTACGTATCTCTATATCTCTGAAAATTTTTTCGAATTACCAATCGTTTAACACTGAAATGTCAAACACAAATGGCGCTGACCGTAAGACAAACTGCAAACAGCTTCTAAAACCTTTATATCAACCGTTTCATTCGCATGAAGCTTCGGCGAATTATAAAAGCATTAACCTTCAACTGGCTTCAACAACCGATGTCTCAACCCTACATTACCTTGGTTCCGACTAAAAGAAACTGCTCAGAACGGTCGTACGGTATGCAATTATCTAACATTTCACAGAAGTTGGTGTGGGTGCGAAACTGGTAATCATTAGAGTGTATCAACTGATGCGAGGCTGCACATGTTAATATTATAATTTGCTAGGCCGGTGCCGATGCACCCTGGGACGGGGTCGGTTGTAATAATGACCCTGATAGTAAATAATTGTGAATATTTTCAGTGAAAACGTAGCAGAAAAATACTTTAGACTTGGTTTGAGCGTCTAGCGAGTACATTTTTAAAGGTACGTTCCGGGTTTCCTACCAGCTGTAGGCGTGCCGTGACCGTAAAGCAACTGCGTCGAAATATCGGGATACTCGTACACAAAAGTACGCGGCAGAAAACACGAAACATACCTTTAAAATGTGTGCTAATAACTGCGATAGTTTAAAACATAGTGTACTTTTTATTTTTTACGTTGTTCACATTTGATCTAACCACACCTGCTGATAAACGATGATGAGGTCGAATATGTAGCTCGTTTGCTTATAGTGTACCCACCAAAAATACTTGAAGACTACTACTGCCACCACTATGTTGCCGCAACGACCCAAAAGGAGTCCTAAATCCGACACTAAGATGCTGGATTGCACTCCGTCCTGTGCCACCTCCTGCCAATAGGCAGCCCAGAGTTCCAACTGAAGTTCCAGAGACTTGAAGACGTAAGGTTATACATATTTAAGTGAAAACAATATTGAAGTCACAGCAAAAAGTCCTTCCACATTACAAGCAACACTCCGAGAGCAAAGTTTTGGTCATAGAACGGCCAATATGATGCAATGAAAACTGTTTATACTTAATAGAAAAACCAAGTGCAGCATAACATACAGTCATGCTCTTGATTTGCAGTAGCAATCGCCAGTTGAGTAACTTCAATTGATACAATTCTATCGCATTATAACAAGTTCACAGGATGTTTGACGCGAAAATTATTAAACTAGCTCGCATCGATATAAAAATATTAAACTCCGTTTCGACTAACAATGGCTTGAAATAGCGAAATAATTGGATGTGATAAAATCCCCGCGAGCCAGCGTTACAATTAACAATAAAAGGTCATTTAAACAAACTGGCGTGACAAAAACTATGATAGCAAACAAAGGGACCGGCTGCGTGTTGCCGCTAATGTCTGCTTGCGTCAGGACCTTCGGGTTTGCAGTGCTTCCTTCACGAGTCATCATCATCATCGACGGGTTACTCGTCATCATCACGACCACTACCGCATGTGTCGCTTAAGCACAATTTAGTCTCACTACCTACAGCATATGCTTAGTTGAGTTTGCCATGATACTACTATTAGCCTTATTTTAAAGTAACTTGTTGTGTTTTTGTTTCCGTATATGTTTGTATTGTATGTCAAATAAACGTGTCTCTGTCTTATCTATTTCTGCCGGCAAGCAATAAGCGTACGTTGCTATGTTCCGGTTTGAAGGATAAGGCTTAGTATAGTTGATCTAAGGATAACAGGCATGAAGCACGTCAGCTTTCTCTCAGTGATATGATAACGCACCTGCATAGACGTAGCATAAGCTGAGTTAGACGCTAAGATGATCTAACTAGATCTAAAGCCAATGGTGATAGAATGATCTCCAACAACAATAAACCGCTGGATCTCAAACAGAGTGAACTCAAGACCGTAGTTCCTCCTGCATAATATACTAGACACAATTGAAGCTACAGGCAGCCATGGGCGATTTTAGTTTAGTAGTTGCGAAAACGATAGCACGTAGTCCTGGAGTGAGAGGAACGGACTACAGGGCTAAAGCTCACTACGAAGATGGTCCTTTCTCGAAGGCTGTGAGCGTTCTAGTAGACTTTTGGAAGCATCTGGCCTGGCTGCTACAGCCGATTCTCAAGTTCGTGTGGATCGACTTTGGTTCATATGTGGAAAATGTGATTCGCTCTCTGGTAGTTGGTCTATGCCTATATGGTCTCCTATAAAATTAGTCCATCTTATACCATCTTTGAGTTGAAAGGTTTAGTGCCATACTACTCTGTCATTCGTACCTAAACGCGATTGGGCAAAACAAGCGGATCTCTGATTACATTTGATACGTTTTAGCCAATCGGTTATTGAACCAATAGAAGTTGACCTCTGGCTTTGGCCTGATAACCCCTGTGTTGGCTCTAATTGCGTAGAACTAGAAGGGGGGCAGGGATCTCGCTTCGTTGGGTCGCTTCGAGGCTGGTCTGCGCCAAGGTCGCGTCAGTGAGTCAGATGGCATTTGTATGTGCATGCTTTGAGTGGTTTAAATGACAATCGATGGCGAACGAAGCTCGTTCTTTATTAATTAATTTGTTTACTTCCCCTTTTGACAGATTTATCACCTTTAACTTTGAACAAGCTCACTGTCATCCAAAGGGCAATGGAAAGCGGCTCGGAGTCTCGATAGAATCAGAAATGAGAATATCCGCAAGCGAACCAAGGTCACTGACATAGCCCGAAGGATTGCCAGGCTAAAGTAGCAGTAGGCAGGACACATAGCTCGAAGAACAGATGGCCAGGTACTTTGGTACCGTATATAGTCAAGCTAGCAATTATGAACAGAAAATTAGCAGCATACTTAACATTATCCTAGCTATTGATCTGATTCCAAGAACCCTAAACGAACTTTGGTCTACCTAACGAGCGTTCGAGCTAGATTCCTAGAAAACTAAACGGCCAATGCCTAAAACGCCTTGTTATTGTGGAAAATTGGTTGCTCATAGGAAAATCTGTTTCCTACACACATTGGTTTAACAAATGGCGAAGGTTCTCATGACTCACGGCATAAACGAAGTGAATCAACGCGGAAACGAATAGATGTCCTTGTTTGGCATGGCGAATATGCGAATAGAATCCGTAAGATTAAACTCAATTATCATTAATTAAAGTATTAAACTGTGCCCTTCTAAGAACAGGGACTATTACGGCATATTTTCTAATTTTATGGCTCTAAATGTCGTTGTTGCCTTGTTGTGAGATGCAGATCGATTTACGGGTCGTGGTATTTATCGGGGAAAAAATGTTTAGCGTCCCTGGATGTCGTTAAGGTCACTTGAAATGGAAAAAGAAAAATTAAACATTCGCCTATGCTATTTTAGCAGAGGTTAACAATGTTTTTATATTTATCAATTACAATTCATCATGTATAGATACTTAAGTATGTATACTTAAGTATTGCTATAGTATTGCTATAGTAATTAGTACCTAAGACCTACCTATATAAACGATTTGCAAACGTCGCGACGTCGTTCGCGTACGCCTATTTTACCCTTACCTACCCTTTTTTACTTGCTTAAGTATAAACCTTTCTCTTAAATCAAACTATCTATTATTGGAAACAGCATTAAAGTCCGTAGTTTAAAAGATCTAAGCGTCCATAGATCCATACATAGATACATAGGGACCGACGTCGGAAAGTTATTTTGTTTTATACTCTGTAGGTACCTAAAGATAATCAGTTGATTTCAACCGAGCATCTGAAAGTGACAATAAAGAATCGACGATCATTTAAGAAGACGAAAATATAAGAATGGGTTTTAGGCTACGATATCCAAAATTCCTTCAAGAACAGATTGGACGAGTGGTTGAAGTCAAACAAACTGTCTCTACTTGATTTAAAGTGACTTTCAACACTGTGTGATATAGACACATCAGCAACAATGCTGCTCGTCTATAACCTAAATAAATAAATAAATAAAATAATCCGAATATCCAGGCTAATATTTTTATTTAATTTAATCAGTTTCAAATTAAAAAATAGGTCCTACCAGTCAAAACTTCAGACATTGGCAACCTTTGGCTCTTATCGTTATCCAAATTAACATCATCAATACGCACATACTTGTTAATTATTTTTCTACAGGCAGTGATGGTGAAACAAGAGCCGTGGACAGTAAAAAATAAAAACAAACGAGAACAAAACAAAGGCGTATCGATATACGTTTGAAATCCGACGTAAGTATCGCTGGACGGATACAGCTTTGGCCTCCAACACGGACGGGCGACCTTACACACGGTTTTGTTTGTCTCACTGCGTGCAAGTTTATGGCAAATTAAATACTGACAGAGTCGCATTGTCACTAAAGTGATGGAACTTATGAATTATTGGTTGTGCTATGGACTACTAGGAAACTGAATGTTTAATAAGTTGATATATGTCTGAAATTTGGCCGTACATAACTATATAATTTGGCCGCAATATAACTATATTCCGACGTATGCTTTAAGAATGTGAGGGTGCCGTAGGTTATCCTAAAACATCCACTTTCTAGCGATAGTAAAGGTTTAGGATACCCACAAAACGTTGGTCTGCCAACCGTCCTGCATAACCAGGCACAAATTTTTATTTTTTTATTAACGCTAACTTTGACTTTTGGCCTCTTCATCATTCAAACCTCTACTATCGCTATAAAGTGGAATTTTTCTTGTACTCGATGACGTAGGATAACCTACGGCGCCCTCACAGTCTACTTGTCATTAATGTAATTGTGTGATATTTCTCGTAATAATGAGAAGACGAGTAAACTGCTCAACATTTAGTTTCCTCGACTACTTATTTTGATTTACAACTACAGTAGGTTTACACGTTTATAAAACTGCGATCTTTAACCCGCCTGCCAAGCGTGGAGGTTTTGGAAAAACCCTCCGCAAATGGGGAGGAGGCTCGCTTCCAGCAGTGGACTGTTAGGCTTGTGATATGTGTGTGATTTTGAATATAATGAGTACTTACCACATTTTAAATTACGAGAAATAATTATGTCTACATTTATTATATTTTAGAGATTAGATAACTACTTATTTATAACTAAATTTAAGAAAACACTATCGTTATATCTTGGAGAAGCCTCTTTATGGACGATGTTACAAGCTGTTAATCATTAGGGTAATAATGATAATCACAAGGATGTGATAGAACATAACTGTAGAATTATTACTGTCTTGGGAGAAAGCCAAGTCATTTAGACAACATTTTAATTAAGCCATATTATACGGGGACGGTCAGCTGATAAAAAGCAACTGCAAATGATAAAATAATTATTACCTCTGAAATAAAACGCAGCAGGAGTGTAATCAGAAATTAATGAGTTTTGAAAGTAGGCAAATTGTTCTGCCATTTACGAACAACGACTTCATTCAATCTTTATCAGAACATCAAGCCGATAAGGATGGTACCTATTACACTTTTTGTACTGGAACAAAAAACGTAAACAGCTCTATAAATTTAATGGATCCCATAAAAAATACCAACGAAAAAATGGTTATTTCTCCTATTATTATTATTTACAATGAAACATCGCTTATCTATGTTCCCATCGCACTCGGCAGGCACGCAACCGCGCGCATAGTTGCAGAAAAAAAAAACGAAAACCATCGATAATAATCTGTGAAAAAATATATATTAAGTGCACTATTAACATTGTAATTGGGGTACCGACAAAGAAAATAATCAGTTAATTACAAAATATAAGTACTAAAGCATTTTAAGCGGCCTAAAGTAAAGCATCAGCTATTACCATAATACGTTGTAGAACAAACTATGCAGGTTTTGGCATTAGGGCTAGTAAACGCAGCAAAAGAAAATGTAATTAAAAATAGTGTATGACATAAAGGTTACGTGCCACTGGAATCGAACGGTCGCTATTTGAATGAGGAATTAGAATAAAATGGCAAAAAATATGGGCATTAGATAGAGCGGCGCACCCGATGTGCGAGCGGGACGGAGCGCCGGCCCGCGCTGTTATTGGCTGACCGCTTTTTATGCCTTAGTTCCCCTAATCTTCATTTCGAATAACATCTGCTACGCTTATGTTTATTCGAAATAGTTCTTTAAATTTATCGCTTTAAGATCTCATTTGCAATCCGCTCTCGGGGTCTTCTATTAATATTTTTTTTTCTATCTATCGTTCGGTTGTTGCACGCAATGGTCATTTCAATTTTTAATATAACTCATGAAATGGGCTGTGTTTAAGGTCACCGGTTGGCGAAGGAGACCGTATACGTGGAGCGTTTTTTTTTCGTTTGGACGGCAGATGGATATGGAAGTAACAGCTTACAGCCCTGAGGCTGGCTGGTCGTTTTTTCTTCGTTGGCAATAGACAAACTAGTTTGTAGATTGTACTTGTAAAACGGCCAATTATTTTGTATGTGGCAAATTTATGGTTTATAAACACATGTGCGGGGATAGCGAGGTGAATGCGCCGGTTAATGTATTTATGAAATGTGAGATTCTTGGGAAGATTGTATTTAATTTCGTAAAAATATAGTATCTACGTAATACGTTTACTTAGATAAGCTATAAGTAATTTATTTTACGTGTTTACTGTTCAGTACTTGAGTGTAGAGAGAGCGTACAAAATATATACCTATCCAGAAAAGTAATCAAATTTAAAATCAAGGTAAAAAAATATTTAGCAGGTAAGTAAGGAGGGTAATGACTTGCTCGTAAATACCAACCATAAGCAAAGGTGTGACTGAAAAGTTTGAGAAAATTAAAAAATGAAAAGCTATGAAAATAATTAGTAGTAGCGAAAATTTAAACTAACAATAACTAAATCGAATTTCGGACATCAGTCAGCTTTGTAAGACAATGACATCTCATTGAATTCCGATCTTAAACTTGTAGTTTACCCAGTAAATATGGTACCAACATTCCTCAACAGTTAATTCTCTTAAATTTGTAACTGGTGCCATTTTCAGAATCCTTCCTAATTATATTATCAAAATAATTAAGTTATCATCATCCATGGTGCAAATACATACCAACTTACAATTTCAATTGAAATATCCCCATTACAAACCCTTAACGCACCATTTCACACAAACCCAGTACAGATTAATACATCCGATACAAAAATGTCTAAATGCCAATGTCAATTATATCGAGTATTCAATCGTAAAATGCTCAGGCATACCCGTTTGAGACGTTCTAGGAATATGCAATGGTAGCTATTGCTTACGCCACTTAAGCAACTCCAATCTGGTAAATAACTAGAACAATTTCTTACCTATAAATAAATAAAATAATAAATATTCTTGGACAAAGTCACAAGGTGCCGTATAAGTTAATGAAGTTAATACGAAGCCATATAAAAATGTTAAAATGAACTAAATGAGACATGAAAAAACGAACGATAAATATAGGAAGAAGACATAAGTATCGATTGTGTGTTTGGTACCCACTGTGAACCGGTCTACCTCATTAATCCAATTTTAATAAATAATTTTTGAGTTTGAGTATGAACTCTCCTTCTGGCGGAGTCATATAAAAAGGAATTTAAAGCGATTTAAAATTAAAGCAGAGTGAAATTGATCTTGAAAAAAATATTACAAACGGCAATGCAGTATCACAACCCAAAAAAATATTAACAAAATATTAGAAAAAAGTATGGAAGAAAGAAAAAAGTCAAATAGAATTAACGACGTTCTAATCTAGGTATACTTACTTACATGTTATATTCACCGTAAATTTTTAATTTGGAAATAGGTACGAGCAGTTATAACATTGTCCTTTGATCCTTGTCGTCGAGTCATCACCTATAGCCACAAATTAGTACAATTACTAAAAATTACATAAGATAAAAACAGTTCCATAAACATACCTCGCAAAACGCAGACCATATTTCAACGCGAAACATGAAAAAACCGGCCAACAAATGGCCAACCTTTTTATACACTTTTTCTATCATTTTGACTTTAAGGGGCGATAGTGCTAAATCAATCGGATCATATCTGTTATGATTTCTTCGGAAAATGCTCAGTTTTTGCTGTGTACAAGAAATTTACGATTCTCACGGGGAGTTAGGTAGGCCGAGCAGTGACGCGTGCAGATAATGATCGTTTAATTCGATAAATTCTCAAAATCTAGCCTTTTTACACATAAACTAGAAGTAGATCGACGTATAAGGAGTGGGAATTCAATTTATTACCAATTGTACGACGCAAGAGAAAAAGTTCTGGAATTATTCGAGCGCATTCATGTATTCGCTAAAGGGATATTCTTGCGATTTCGGTGGGAACTTGGATTGGCTTTAATTGGTGTTTGGTGTTTAAGAGAATGAGGTTTTCACCTCTATTATTTATTAGAAAGAGAAGTAAATTAGGATTATCATATTATCATCATCATCCATGGTCACCAACAATAGGCAATGACTACGCGTTGCCGTCCTTTAAAAAATATGTATTTTCCTAGGCTGGATATTTGTATGCAAAATTCCGAAAGATTTAGATTCATGTCTTGTATGAGGCGAGCTCATTGTTTAGTGGTTATATCTAAGTGGTTGGAAGTTGTAAACGTTTCATGGTCCCACAAGGCAACCGTGGTTTGTTATGAGTGTCATGGACATATTCAAAGACAAAGCTTAAATTCCATGAGATTTCAGTTTCTTCCTGTGCCGAACTGGGATCCTGTGCAAAATTATCTAATAGTCGTTGCAATCATTCATTAGATCAGATCAAGCCGTACATATATTACTATATTGTCACGTCTTTCCCCCGTAAGAGTCGGCAGAGACCATATCCTTCCACTTGCTACGGTTCTGGCATTTCTCTCTCACATCTAAATAAAATCATTTATTCTACAGTTGTGTATTTCGATTATGTATGTATCAACCTACTCCTGTTGACTAGAAATCACTAAAGTATTGTATGACTAAAGCTACATAGCTTGAGCTATTTTGGTCTCCACCTATTCAGGAAAACCTAGTCGTGTTTTCAATAACTGTTTACGCACAAACTCGCGGGTAGGTTTGTTAGGTAGGTTATTCTATGTCCGCAGAATTTACGCAGTCAATAAATCTATAAATATTTGCTACATTTTATAACTTTATTACGTATCTTCTTTAAGTGCCATCTTGTCCACGAGTAATAAATAATAATAATAAATAAATCTTTATAACAATTTTTTTTACAAATTGCTTGAACTTCTCTGACTCCTAAACTAGAAAACCTGTATCTCAGGAGTCAGAAACGAGTGTAGACCCTCATTTCCGAAGTACCTATTGCCTAAGACTAATAAAACAAAAAAGAAACCACCGCCCGAAGCTTTTAAGAAGCAAAAAGGAGCACAATAACCAACTAAACTATAAACAGAGCCAGGGTATTCAACAGGGTATTAGTTATAGCAGGTGTTCGAAATTGCGTAACCGGTGCTGACGGTCAAACTATTTTAATATAAGCAGCTATTGTGGCCAGTTGCATAATGACCACGACAACTATCGTCCAACTATTGTCGTAGAAATTCCAATATTTAAACCCTCAGACATTGGCTCGTGTCGGGCGAAGCGACATATTTTGAAGGCGTAAATATCGCTGTTCAAGTGATTGGTGAATTATTTTGTATTATGTTTTCTCGTAGTAGATTCATAGGAATGGAACGCATGATCTGCCTGTCGAGGTCTTTTCTTTCCTGTTTCTTCAAAAGGCATGTCTATGGGTATCTAAAACGACAGCTCCGAATCGATGACTTTAGGTTGCAGACAGTTTGACCGTGTGCCTCCCTAGTGAATTAAAAAGTTCGCTTTGGGTCTCAATCCTAGAATTCTAGAGAACTAT
The DNA here is from genome assembly GCA_905147135.1 of Blastobasis lacticolella. Classification (NCBI taxonomy): domain Eukaryota; kingdom Metazoa; phylum Arthropoda; class Insecta; order Lepidoptera; family Blastobasidae; genus Blastobasis; species Blastobasis lacticolella. The sequence goes on from LR990061.1 coordinate 3,331,201, forward strand.
ATTACTTTGGTAAATGACTGCTTGCAACGGCATTCAATGTCCTGCGAATTTTCCCTATAAATGAAATTTTGCACAAAATGAATGTACGCCGTTTTACGGTTCATCATACCGTACTGGAATTCGAAACTCAAATATTTTTTCTGTGATAAGAGAAAAGAGTGTCGAAAAGAAGTGGGGCTTAATATCACTTTAAGCAATAACGGATGTTCGTAATATTTAGTTTTTGCCATGTTCGCTTTTTCGATGACAGTAACGTGTACTACAGATACTTTTCCCATCATTAAGAGACATGCAAATTGACAACCAAAATATATACGTATTCCAAATCTCACGTTTTATATAAATAAAACAATAATAACTCGCTATAAAATTCTAAATATGGACAATAGAATAGCTTGAGACTGTCAGCGCCTACTGCGCATTTAAAGGTCGCGTTTTCTCTTGCAATTTTCTACGTCTAAAACATTTTATGGGTCGTCGTCCCATAATTCCATTTGAACGCGTCCATAACGTGTAATTTTAAACTGGCAACACTGGCTAATGACAGTTGGGAGCGCGCGAAATTCCAAGATTCCAAGATGGCGGACGCAAACGCAATAAGCCGTGATGACGCGTTGCGAATCGTACGAATTAAAACTCGTTTTGTTAGCGACAAGTTTTAAAATTGTATGGTTTCTAGCGTGGCTTCATGTGAGACAGAAAACGTATGTGAAATAATGGGGCTAATTCCCGGAGATGTAGCCGAGTCCACATTTTTTGTTTCAAGTAAACTACTTCTTTATAAGAGGCCTTAAACTATTTTAACTACATGAACGCGTTTCGGAGGTAACTACCTGTATTTTATCTTTTAGCTACCTTAACTTATTTATAAAATTGTGTGATTTAGAATCAAGTTTCTGCAGTCAAGTGTAGGCTTTTAAATACACTCAGGATATTTCAATAATTTAGGATAGAACAGGATAAAGGTGTTACCTACTACAGTTTTATGCACCATTGGTTTTATATAGACATGAAAAGTCACAATAAATTACACTCTAAACACATTAAGTTTTCAATAATACGTCTGTATCATTAATTACCCTAACGGTTAAAAGATCAGAATTTCAAGCAATTACTTTCTACTAATATATACGTCACGAGCCTTCCTATTTTACAAGAATAAACCTATGCGGCCCCATTTTTGAACCGCTCGCATCCACGCGAGCGCTCGCCTTGTAATGCCTCTCTTTTCTATCTCTAGCAACTTACCACAAATGTGAAAGAGACAGGTAGAGAACGCGAGCGTTTGCGTGGATACGAGCGGTTCAAAAATGGGGTCCCTGGTCAGGATCCCCGGTGGTAAGTAGCTCCACTGTAATTACCTTATCAGCTAAATCCTAGATCCCATGATCAAAGCGGACCCCGGGCCTTTGCACGAGCACAACCGCGACATTAACATCAAGATGACCTAACGTGAAAAACTCATCTCATCGTTACATACTCCTCGAACATAGCCAGTTTTAGACATTTACGACATCCAAAGACGTGCTAATTCGTCGAAAACCGTGAATTGGCAAGGGTCAGATGCCATACGGCTTTTCTAAAAGTGAAATTATGCCTCATTTATTGAAATGAGGCATAATTTCACTTTTAGAAAAGCCGTATGGCATCTGCTAATACTTGCTATAAATAAAACTGCATGACAACGAACTTTCTATTGAAATATTATTATAATGCTATTTAAAACTTTCCTCTTGTTAATTTCGACATGACATTTCAGTATATTGATGATTTCGAGCTACTACAGCCCAATTAGACTAGTTACAATTAAGAGCTTTATTAAAATACTAGGTAATTCTGTGAGATATATTTTTATTACCTAGGAAGGAACACTGACTGTCCATTTGATGAAAGCCGACCACATGGAGCGGTGTTGAATAGAAGTTTGGGCGAAGTTCGTATAACGCATCTACAGACCCTTTTCGGAATGTATAGATTATTAGGCGCTATACTTTAGTAGCGGCACTGGACTAGCAGCAGGTAATCAAGGTTAAGTAATGTTCGCAATACCCGGAAACTGGATGGGTGACCGTTTCGCATTTTCAGTCAAGTCTAACTTCAGCACCGCAACGACCTCACCACTATCCACAACGACCACACCACATCACCTAGTGGGTGTGCATCCTAATATCGTTGGAGATGTGAGGTTGACCATGGTCTTCCGCTGGTGACCTGGAGACTGGATGAACAGTTTTTTTTTTTTTTTAGTATAGTTCCCGTCACGTAAAAAGAACGCTGAGCGGCGGTGGAGGGGATATGTCTGTCCCGTTCTTTCAACCAATTTGTTGTATATTTTGTCTCATACTTTAAAAACAGACCAGTGTCCTTTTTACGTGACGGAACCTGTAACGTGAACGTCTTAAACAAATTGGAGCCAAATTGGTCGTGATTTATTTATTTATTTTATTTATTTAATACTTTATGCACAAAATAGTACAAAGGTGGACTTAAAGCTGGACGCGATTGTGCAGTTCCAAAGGAACTTTTTCCCACGCACACTAAGGTTGTGGAATGAACTACTTGGAGAGGTTTTCCCTGGAGAGTACAACATGAAGTTCTTCACGAAAGGGATAAAAAGGTTTTTACGGGGTCGGCAATGGGTGATGCCCCTGATGCAAACGTCCATAGGCTGCGGTGACTGTTGACCATCAGGTACGCCGTAAGCTTGTTTGACGTTGTAGCTGCCGTAGAAAGCAGGAGTTGAGCAGAATAGAGGTACAAAGAGATCTAAACGAAACAGTATGTAGTTATAAAGTTCGCAGAAATACTACAGTAACTTACCATACCGAACACAAATTAATCTCATACACTGAGACCAACATTTGTATGTCACGGTCACAGAGTGGCCGTGTGCTTACTACGAAATACGCCTAACGCGATTTACTATAATTATTAACCACATGACATAACATTGGCATAAAATTGGTTATTAAAATAGGTATGCACTATCTAGATTTTTGTAGATTGTGAATATCTAGAAAAATAAGAGGAGGCCATTATAAGGGCCATAAAAAAATTATATAGAATACTGAATTTTTTGCAAGAGAGTTCTTTTTAGGGTTCCGTATCCGAAGGGCAAAAAGAGGAACCCAATTACTAAGCTTCCGTGTCTGTTTGTCAGTCAGTCAGTCACAGGCCTGTATCTATGGCACCGTGATAGCTAGGTACTTGAAACTTTCACAGAATATGTGTTTCTATGGCCTCTATAACAACACATAATAAAAATTAAGGGGCTCCGTATAAGAAACATGCTTTCTTCGCAGTTTTCCAGTGGTTTCTATTATTTCTCATATCGTAATAACGGCAATACAGACAAACACGAAACTTTATATGATTATAGTGCTAGTACTAAAGTATAATAATAAATTCTAAAAACCGGTCAAACGTGAGTCGGATTTGCGAATCAAGGTTTTGAAATTTAATAGAATGTGACGAATTACATATTGCTTTGGCATCAAAACAGTGTTGCTAACCTAAAAATAATTTGTGTTAATGGTACGAAACCTTTTGCATGCGAATTCGGCTCGCACTTAGCCGGTTTTATATTTAATGTACAGTCAGCTGCAGAGTGAATGGACCTCCCTAACATATATTAAATGTATGGTAGAGTGTCAGGTCTCTCTGCAGCTGACGGATTAGGTGTATTAAATGCAATATGTATTAGATAGACATTGTAAGAAACACGCGGCCGTTGATGTATTTTGTAAGAAGTTAGTTTTTCCCTAGGAAAAGAGTTCATCGACCGCTTACCTATAAACGATTACAAATGTGTACTAAAATACCTTTTAATGCTGTTTAATGTTGATTTTGGCTGTTTAGTTACAGTACGTAAGTCCTAGTTAGTTGAAGAGACGTTATCGTATTCTTTCCATAGGAAAGCTTTTACCAAAAATGCCGCTAGCATTTTCGACACGTTACCAATATCTTTACGTTACTAATGTCAGCGTTTTTTTGGAGTTTTTTTTGGTTGATTAGTTAGTATTTCTTGTGTTGTCTCGTTTTTAATAACATACTCGTATATTACCCAAAATAAACTTATTTAAAACCCTTTCATACCTATCTACAAACTACAATAGAACTAACACCTCATACGTAGTAGACGGAACGTCAATATACCTATCACAGATAACAATGTTTTATCACATAAATTAATATAACCTTGAGATGTTTGCGCGCTTATTTAGGCACGACAAACAGACACAAATCATTTCCAACGCACTACTAACAAAGCTACGCCCATTTTGTTATACCAAATCCGACCAATGCCAAGTTAAATCGTGACAAAACAACTATAACATACACATAAAACTACCAACCGAGGCCTTGTTGGGTGATAATAGAGATCAAAGTCGTTTGCCAAACGGTTTTACGGTCGCACGGCGTTTGGTAGCGAAAACAAGTGACGTTGTATCTATCTAATGTTCTAATGCTTGGTCGGTAAGGCCGAAAATGGACTGGCAGTGGAGACATGAGGCGATGTAGTGCTAATTTGTATGTGTGTGTGTGTGTGTGTGTGTACACACTGGCGCATGAGGCGAATGTCACGAAATCCAGCCTGTTTCTAGGTTAGGGTATGCGCAGGCGCATGCGGTTACCATGATTTAGTGTACTATTTGGACTTTGTAATATATGGTGTGTATGAGAGGAAGTGAATTAGTATATTGATTGTGTTTTTATTGGATTATGTATACCTACTCCAATTTTTTTTTATTCTATATTGAAAATAAAGGTCTATTGAATATTAAAATCGGAATTCAGCGATAATATATCCAACAAAATGAAATATTTAATTAAAATGCCATTTAACGAGCGAATTAGTTTAATATTTTCGATTTAAAAAAAATTTTGGGGACGACTGCATCTATTTCAAGGTAAATTAATGGGTAGTTGTGACTCAGGCACCATAGGATCACCATTTGCAGCAGAATTAAATTCTGCTGCAAATGGGGTACAATTATGAGGCGATGTTTATACTAAAACAGCTGCAAAACAGCCGCCAATGAAAAAATATTAACTAGCGTAAAGCGATCGTTTTGAAGAAATCAAATAAATACAGATGTTACTGTTTTAATGGCTATGAAACTGCGAAAACCTAATTAAAACCGATTCTCCTGCTCCTGGTCGATCTCCTGTTTGGCAGGCGCTGGATAGGAGATGGCGATCTCTGGTGTCGGAGGCCAAAACCCACTTTGGGCCGCTGAGCCAGCGCAGTAAGTAATTATAGTGCTTATGAAGTTATAGACTGATTTGTAACGCCAGAAATGTATATATAACAAACCATTTGGAGAGAACCGATTTGCTTGCAAATGTAGTAGAGAGATAGATAGATATCTATATACAGTGTGTATCTATCTAGATACACTCTTTATTGCACACAAAATGACAAAAAAATAAAATTTAACTGGTCTTTCAAACACACAGCGTTTATAAAACCATTCCGAATACCCACCCACTTCCTGGGCACCGCAATCCAGTGACCTTGCGACTCGATCGGCCCGCGGCCTAGACTGCTGCGATTCACTTGATTCATTTGATACTCGCTGTGCTTACGATCGTTGAGGCTGCAACGGATCGGATGGCTGTGTGTGCGTTCGTAGATAGCTCTGGGTATAGTTGTTCTACGCTCTGGGCTGGGCTCTGTAGTTCTAGGCTGGTTTACTTTTTCAAGATCTCGGATCTTACTACAACTTCTTTAGTATTAGTTATGTCAATGGAAGTTGGAAAGGATGACAGTGTTGCTTCGTAACTGGTTGCGAGAAACAGTTGCGAATGTGGATGGAAGGAGTAGGTAGAGGCGTTGTAAAGTTTATGTAGTAATTTGTAAGTCATTACTATCGCTATGACTAACATCATTATCACTTAATTCATTTGATACTCGCTGTGCTTACGATCGTCTGTTGAGGCTGCAACGGATCGGATGGCTGTGTGCGTTCGTAGACAGAGCTGGGTTACGTTCGTATAGATGTTCTACGTTCTGGGCACAAAATAGAGAACGAGCCGTTTTTTAGTTTGTGTTCTAGGCCTGTGGCTGGCTGGCTTACTTTTTCAAGTTCTCGGATCCTACTACAACGTCTGTATGAATAGTTCTGTCAATGGGAATGGAAAAATATGAAAAGCTTCGTAACTGGTTGCGAGAAACAGTTGCGAACGCAAAGGAGTTGTTTACTCGCAATATAATACTAGGAATCTATGACATATGAAATATGTATGAATCTTATGGTAATGGAGTTATGCTCTTGTATGCGTAAATCCTGGGGTTAAATACCTGCCAATATAGGTACATTTGCAATTATGGTAACATACTCTGAAGACCTGATTAAAGGGAGGAAGAAAAATAAGAAAGCAGTCCGGGATAGTCGCAAGAATTATGAATTGTGGCAACAGTTCCAAGATAAGGGAACTCCAAGACGGCTATATATCCCTTCTACCTAACATTTCAATGACAAATACTAAATGTCGTAGCCCAAATCATAGCCACATTAACAGCATCAGTATTTTCCCTGTTTGTCCCACGTCACACTAAACTGTCACTTCAAACTGCCTTCAAATCCTGTAAAACAGCAACAAACTCTGACCCGATAACGGCGTCGCTGTTCTCGACAACAAAACGGCAGTACAAATCGGCGACACTTAGTTCCAGTTTCTGCCACCGGGTTAGATAAGTTTGTGGTAAATAGTACTGGTCAGTTTGAACAGCCATATTTACCTATTTGCCTGTAAGCGGACAAACATACAAACAGTCCTTGATAGTTTACTGCGCCACCGTTTGACAGCTAATGGTCTGTCAGCAAGCTGTAAAGTGCGTACGCGCAAGGTATACAGAGCTTTTAATGTTAATGTTATGTTTGACGATCTGCGGGGCTATTGGCAGTGGACAACTGAATTTGACATATAATAATCTTACACTGCTCTAATTTGGTAGACGCTATTGCCAGGGACCTACGTAGATGGCGTAGTGTAGAGTTTTTAATGTCAAATTCGGTTTCCAACTGAGTTAGACAATAGCCCCGCTGAGTGGTTTCTGTGGTCAACATACCGGTGTGCCACGCAAGAGGTGCCGGGTTCGATTCCCGGTCGGACAGAAATTGAAATGATGAATTTTAGTTTCAGTTACGAGTCTGGGTGTTGATATGTATGATAAGTATCGTATGTATGATAAGTTATCGAGTCTATGTATGATAAGTATGTATTTAAAAGCTTTGAAGTAGTATGTCAGTTATCTAGCACCCATAGTACAAGCTTTGGTTAGTTTGGGGCTAGATGGCGCTATGTGAATTTGTCTACATTGATTTATTTATAACGACTAGCTTGTTAGTAGATATACCTATCATATATCATCATCAAGAAGCCTTCTTTTGCACGCATGTTATGACAGAAACTACTGAACTAATTTCAAGGCTAGAGCGATTAGGCTGTTCCTAGACATGCATGATCCATCTTCGGCCGCATCGTCTATAACAGGTAAGAAAGCGGTCAAATGCCTGGCTAGTCCAATGAAAAAAAAATACAATAATATCCCTCATCAATATTGAAACGAATTTCAAACAAGACGTCAAATCTAAACTAGAATACAACATCATAAAAACCAATACAAAAATCACAACAGTAGGCAATAAACTGGGTTTTTAATCAAGTTGACACCCGAGCACAATTTGAATTTAGAACAGTCATGGCAATGGTGTCAACCCACATACAGCCTAAACTAACGAGACTTCAAGCGCAATGATTAATGGCAGCTAATTGCCGCTGGCGAGCGAAAAAAGCGCATTCGAGTGGTCGTCACGTGATATCGATTTTGAGAGTTAACTAGATCGATTGTTATCATTATCATTACTCGATGTCGTAGAGCCGGCGCTGATGGAACGGCTTTTTGGGGACGAGTAAGAATGTACTTAAAAGGAATGATAACACAGTTGAAAGTACATTGACAATAATCGTGGGTACGGGTGCAACACTGCTGACCCTAGTTTGATATTTCAACTCTAAGGTCACTCCGTTGGGTTACTTATGAATGGAATGACAAGATGTCATTCCATTCATATTCATAAGTCCTCTCACTAATGCGCTTATTTTCGGCTAAATTCAGAAGGAAAAAACGTGAGAGCATATCAAAGTGGACTGTATCGCTCGAAAAATAAGGTCCATTTTTATAACACGCCTTTTGAGAAGCGGAGCGACGCGTAACATATAATATAAATGGTACAAAATGAACTTTATTCGATGAGAAATACATTTCACTTTAATTTTTGCTCACGCTTTTGGTTTCTGAATTTATGCTACCGAATTTAGTCAAATGTATTAAGCACATTAGCCACGTGTAATAAACGCGATAAGCGAGGCCGTAATTAAAGCTTCATGGGTTTATATCATCATCATCATCATCAGCCTGTACTAGTCCACTGCTGGACATAGCCCTCCCCCATGGGTTTGTAAGAGGTTATAATACCGAGTTATACCTAAGTATGATGAAAGGACAACTGTGGACAACAATGGGCGCCACAACCACAAGAGACATTCAATCGTAAAGCGTATCAGTTATCTAAACTTCGCTATCAAAAGAGCACATCATCAGGCGAGGCGGTTCTAAACTTCACCGAAACATTTTTGGAACAGATTTTAATGTTCTAAGGAAAGGTAGAAGTCCACTGCTGAATGGTCTCCCTCGAAGAACCGTACATCGATACTTTTTGCGCTATATCCAAAGACTTCCCGCGGTCCAAAAGAAACTCGGCCTACCATATATGGGAGCTTCCCACGCTGAAGCAATTGCATCAAATAGCAGAATACGGTTGTTGCTAAGCACGTTTGAAAGAAAGGCTTTTAAATTGTTAAAAAAAAGAACATACACATGCAAACAATGCAAAACAAAGGTGGAATCTGAACTAACTAAAACTAAATGGATGTTGAAATTAATTTTTAGCTTTGTCTCAACCTGCCAACAGCGCACCACAGAAGAAAACCTCGACATGAGGCTTTCATAGAAGAACGTAGACCATAAGGGCCCTTTTCTACCTTCAAATCGGACAGAAAATGCGTACGCGCCGTGCCCGCATTGTTACCGTGTAGCAACCGGACAGAAAATTGGTACCTATTGGTGTGCACACGACGAGCTGACTGTGCGGGTGCGACATGATTACTGTGCGTAGGTACGCGGGTTGTGAGCGTTAACCGAAAAATGGGCCCTAAGTTCGGCAGAAAAATCGGGCGTTAACACGAACATAAAGAATTTGATTCTCTACGACTTCGGATGGAGGCTTAGGTACTCGTAGTTTAGCGAAACCTTCCGCCTTTAGCGAAACCAAAGAGGCACGGCTGCGCTGGTATGGTCACGTGTTGTTTAAGCCTCAATAAGTGCCTGAATCTGCCCGTATCAGGAACGAGATCCCGCGGAAGGCCCAAGAAGCAATGGATTGACATCGCCGAGTCGGACGCGAGAGCCAACGGCTTACGACGTGAGGATACCGAAGAGCGGGCAAAGTGGAGAAAGCAAAGCAGGTAAGCGGACCCTGGCAGTAGCGGGATTGACCGCTCAAATGATGATGATGATGAGTTTAGCTAAGCCTTCGATTATAAAAAGGTTATAGTTTACTTAGAAATTAGCCCGGATCAGACAAGGTGGCAGTCTAAAGACTGGCAAAAATTAAACAATAAATAACATTTCATGACAACGCCGCTTATGTCCGGTAACAATAAATATTTAACCCAGGAAGCTTTCAACGCGTAATGATCAATTCCATTACATTATAACCTTTTACTCGGAACTGATAATAATCTGCAATAGTCGTGCCTAGGCGACCATCTTTTTTATGTTATACGGTATGCAAACAGGCAAGCGGGCCTCCTTATCATGGCTTTTATCAGGTGGTAGGACTCTGTCAACCTTGAGGAGTCCGCCTGGGTGAATACCACCGCCTTATATTTCTGCCGCCAATCAAGAATGCTTGCATTGTCGTGTTCCGGTTTGTAGGATAAGGTAGCCAGCGCAATTACGGGCATGAGGCATTTCATCTTAATCCTCACAGTGACAACGCATTCTATTCTATATTAGCCCGAATCATCCCACTGCTGGGCAAAGGCCTCCCCCCGATTCCTCCACTCTTCACGATCAAGTGCCAATGTCTGCCAGTCTCTATCGAAGGCCCGCAAGTGACAACGCATATATGTGGATAATTATTTGTTACTGCGTAGCATATCAAACGAGAGATTGCTGAACAAAGGCTTTTAATCCCTGTATGTCTGTCTGTCTGTTTTCGCTAACTTCTTGTAAACCACGCAGAGAGCGCTACAACCAAGTAAAATCAATAAACATGACAGAAGTAATTGCTTCATCCCGGCCATGTCAATGTCTCCATTGTCTGATTATCTAAATTATCCATCGATTAAAGACGAATTAGTTTTCATGGCAAAGTTGCTGAAATTAGTAGCAATTACGTTAGAAAAGGGAAATAAGTCTGAAGATTGTGCAATTTTATAGTCAAAGGAAAATGTACGGATAGAATATCTAATATGGCCGCCAAGCAACACTTGTATGTTACTTTCTAAGTCCATGGTATTTTTGAAACCGATTTCGATGCGGTTTTTTTGCATATAAATTTTGCTTGCAAATACGCGGATTTTTCAAAATATAAATTTTGTTTTTAGATTGTTTTTACCTATAAACCTTTAAAATGCGTAACTTATTTTAAAAAACCTAAAGGTACATACATACAGAAGGTAAACGGTGGAAAGCGACTTTGTTTTATACTACGTAAAGATTATAAACAATCCAGAAACTTACATTATCCTACCGATTTCAGCGTACCTCGACTAGCCAAGTTTTATACGGAAAACTAGCAGCGAAATCTAGTATTCTGCTCATATCGAAGGTTTTACTCGCAGCAAGGTCCATCTTCCGGGTTTCCAGGAAGCATTTTCGTAATCCATCTCTATTCGATCGACTGCCCTTTGCAAGGTCTCATAAAACTTGAGAAACGAGTGGTTTTGTAAAGTTATTGCCAAGTACTGACCTTGTTTACTAATCGACTGTCTTTAAACTTGCTAATAAGGTATTATCTATGAAATTGCCGTTATAGTCGTAGCTATATTTGATGGCAGATTTTTTATTTTACATGTCCGAATTAATCATTGATTCCGAAAATAGAGTAGTTATTTTTATTGGCGATTGGTTTGCATTTCATCTTATCTCACTTGATGGGAAGCGACGTTGAAAATATCCTAAATATCCTAAAATATTTAATATGTAAATGGTTTATTATACACATGGTTGAAATATCCATTTTTATTTGTTAGTTGTGCCTATTTAACCTTAAAATGTCATGAAAAATAAAAAATATTCCCCAGCTAGCTTAATGTTGTCTGGTTTGGTAACATGTGTTTGGTGAATTCATAGACTTGGTGTGAGGAATATCGCGAATAAGATTGAAGCGGCACTCCTGCGCTGGTTTGGTCACGTGTTTTTAATTTTTAAATAATTGATTGATATAATTAAAAATGAAGATCGGGCGAATAATACTACAGTTATACAACAAAATAAATAATCCTCAAGAACAACATTGGCGAAAATCGAAACAAAATCCAATGTGTACTTTATAATCACAAGCGTACAAATTGACGGACACAACTAGCGGTTTTGCTTCATACCATTTAGTGATAATGCCTAGATCATAATAATAGGTGTCAAGCAAGCCCTATTTCCATGAAATAATCTAATTAGGGTTAACAAAAGCGTGCTTGTGATAAAACAATCGCAAAGTGTCGCTTTACAGCGCCAATAAAAGAATAAAGACGCAACGGCGTAATGACTATACAGCCAACAACGTATCATTTACGAGGCATGCCTCATTTGGAAATATGGCCAGTCATTTCGTGTGATGAATGGAATATGTACGGGATTCTAAGTCAAAACTTGAGAGTACTTGGGACTAATTGTTTGTGGACTATGGGGATCAAAAATATGTAGATATTTGCAGTTTCTTCCACGTTGGTCTGGGTGTTCAAAGAGATTACAGCATGAAGTACAGTGCTTCAAATTGACTACCTTCGCTCTGACGTAAAGAAAATAGAACAATTTCATTTGAATATGCCGGTCGGTTCGAGGACTCTCTCAAGCCGGAGGAGTCCGGCTGGGTGGGCACGATCGCCTTTTCTATTAGGTTTGGAACTTACAGTAGCCAGTTTACAGACGAGACATTTGACTTATTCCTCACAATGACACATGTGGTTTAATATTTTTATTGTATTGTATGTATGGATCGTATACTTACACCTTCGATCAGGTGGGCTGTCTGATGACGCAAACGCAGTCTACTAGAGCTATTGTAGTATGACTGTGAAATAATATGATATAGATAAAGTCTGTAACGATACCGGCCTTGTCCTACAAATCTATGAATAGCATATCTGTGCACTCCACTAACTAAAATCAACCATTTTTTCATGGGGAAATATCATTCGGTATGTGAGACTTGTCTATAACCTAACCTTATCGACAGAAGAAGACGACTAATCCCCGACCAAGTTTACTTAAACTCAAATATTTTTTAAACTAACAAACCGATTTTAATGAAACAAAGCTAAGATTCATCTCGATTAAACTGGCTTCCAAATAAAGAAAACCACATCCAAATCGGTTTATCCGTTCGGGAGCTACGATGCCACAGACAGATAGACAAATCCACAGATATCTCGTTGATGAGTAGCTTGCTGATACAGCAAGCCCCGAGAGATCTCTTCTCCTCTCTCCTAGAATATCGACAACAGGTGCCATTTCGATCTGAACAAAGAATCAATGCGAAAACCTATAATAATAAAGTTAAATTATAATTATTAACGCAATTGCTGGCCCGTTTTAAATCGGATACTCGGCACGGTACTAATAGAAATATTATCAAACCTTTTTGAATGGATATTTCAGATTATAGCTGACAAAATGCTATTGTTTCTCTAACTAATACGCCGCAATAATGTAGTTACTGGTGCGTGAATAAAAATAGTTATTTAATAACTTACACAATAACAGTTTAGAAGGGAGACTCGTAAAGATCGTATTGGAAATTGTAGCGAAAATGAATTGCAATATGTTGTGATTAAATATTGTTTGTTTTACCTGTGTGATAACAAAATAATATAAATGGCGTTGCAAGATCTATTAGCTGATAATTTCGTGTCATTCTTATTTCCCTATAATAATAATACACAGTCTCACAGGAGCGTGGTGGCCCGGTGGTTAAGGTGCCAGACTCCTAAGTGAGAGATACCGGAGTAGAGTCCCACTGCTGCCATGACCAATGCCTCTTTTCTGATGTATATTAGTTGAACACTGAACGATTGTCTTACAGGGAGGGAAATCGTGATGAAACCTACACATTCAGGCAAGGTTTCATTTTTGTTCTATATTGTTCACCAGCTCCTCAATTATAGGCACGCACTATTTACAATATGAACCCAAGAAGTGAGAAATTTCTGTTCAGTTTGATGCTTTAACTTTTCTGCCATCAGAAGCCGTAGATATAAATTCGATAGCGTGGAAGGTTCTCGCTTGGTGACCATGTGCCAGTAATAGGACGGTCTCTCATATCCCGGACCCTGTCCAAACTGACTAGTCTTTTTTGGTGAACAAACAATACCCAAAATCACGTCTAAATCACACTACGTACACTGTATACATATATATGTTTTGAATTATATAAGAAACACGTAGAATTCGAATTACAATATATACCGCTGCAAATTATCCATTTAAAAACATAATTTCCATAACCAAATAAGACAGTCTGAACAGGTCATATGTCAAAATTGGGATTCGCCACATCACCCACTACAGTACAAGCCGGGGCAACTACTCCGAAGCTACGACTTCATTTATAAATAATTACAATATCATTAATTACATATGTAATTACACACTTTGGGTATTATTGTCTAATGTCCACCAGTTGAGTATTGGAGCAAGGTTGCGACCTTGCCTCGTGTATTACGTTACAGTTGAATTCTAGTATGCAGATCGTACCTAGTATTACTAGGTACGTTCTGTGGTATCGCTGTACCTACTGCGTTTCACGAATTGACCTTTGAATAACGGCAAGGGCGTTCTTTTTATAAATTGTGCTAAACGATTTCGTTTTACCTCACGAGTATGGAACTCTAACCTAAAATGTTTGCTAGAAAAACAACTCATTTACGTAGGTACGTATTAAATACAATATTCCCATTTGTTTTGCATGTATTAAACATTATATTACTAATGATTTTCAAGTATTAATTAGCTAAAACATAGCTAGGTATTAAATATAAAATGGGTACAGAAACCATTATCAACCTATGTCGTGTACCTACATCCGCTTCTATTAGGTATACCTAAGCACAATTAACTAGAATTCAACGAGGAAAATTGACTATTGAAAAGGTAAATTAGATTTTGGAACCGACCAATCGCAGCGTTTGTATTGGCATCCTTAGCCATTGGGAAACCGCAATTAGTACGCATTGGTTGTTATAATAAATGGGTTTTCTGCTTCCGACTAACCCGTAAGTAGGTAGGTATTAGAATATTATGCTGGGGTCCATTTCATAAGCGAGTTTAATAATAAAATATTTGTAGAACGCGCAATACGCGTATGGCTCTATTAGATACAAATAAATGCCGCGTAATCGGATATTTTGAACAGGGGGTCTAAGACGGCCATATTAGCGTTTTATATTTATTATGATTTCATATAAAAGTGCCACAAACTCATCTAATTCGGTGGCTAATACTGGAACTAAGTGACGCCATTTTGAATCGTCATGTCACTGTCAACAACAGCGACGCTGCAAATAAGTTTGTGACAATTAAAACGCACAGAAATGAAACAAAAACAGAATCCATGTTACCTTAAAGAGATGTGGTGCATGCAAGGTGTGACAATCTCCTTTGTTGTACATGACATACACTCATCGGGTCTTACAACGCGCCGCCATTTCGTAGCGTTCGGACATATTTTTCCTCGACGAAAAATATTTTAAAATGCCGTCATGTGTAGTGAAATCGTGTAAAAGTTACTGGAAAAAATGAAAAAAGGCAGGAGGAATTACCTACCATGCGTAAGTAATTATGATTCGTGCTACTTTTTTTTATTAATGTTTTATTTACTTTTGTGTAAATTACGAACAAAAATACAACGATGTGGCTACCTGTTTTTGGGAAAATTCCCTAAAAGTGGGGAATTCTTGAAATAAATGATTATAATTATAATCTACCATACGTACTACTGTGATGTAAGCATAGTAGTCCGATTTTATAAATAAATAATATAACACCGCTTGCTGCGGAGCCCTTATTATTTTCGATCCTATTTTTTTTTAACGGGGTTATATATTTTAATAGGTTTCCTAGAAATAAAAACCGTAAAGACGATTGGATTCTAATTATACGAAACTGTAGAAAAGAAACCAATTGGAACCCATCATCTGCGAGTACCGTGTGCAGTGTACATTTTGATGACGTGGATTTTATAACAACCGCGAAGGGGCTACGATGCTTGGTTCCGTACGCCTTTCCAAAACGGGTAAGTTAACTGAATAGCTATTGCTTTTTTATAATTTGATTTATTTGTCCCCGCCTCGAATAGCAGAATAAGAAAATAGGGCAGGATAGGGGTACGGCAGGAGTACGATAGGGCTAATGTAGGGGTACGGGAGGGAAACGGCAGGCGTACGGCAGGGCTACGGGAGGGCTACGGGAGAGGTACGGCAAGGTTACGGTAGACCTAGGGGAGGGTTGCGAGAGGAGTACGGAACGGGTTGTGGGAGCACGATAAGGCTACAGTGGGGGTACGGGGGGGAAACGGCAGGCGTACGGCAAGGCTGTGGGAAGGATACGATAGTGGTACGGCAGACATATGGTAGGGTTACGGTAGGCCTATAGGAGTGGTACGGGAGTGCTACGGGAGGGATACGACAGGGCTACGGAAGGGGTACGGCAGGGATACGGTGTGGTTAAGTGAAGGGTGCGGGGAGGGTACGTGAGAGGTACGGTAGGGGTACGGAAGGGGTACGGGAAGGTTACGGGAGAGTTACGGCAGTTGAACATTTTTATTACCTTGGCCATGCTTTACGACCATTACTAGCAATAATAGAAAATGCTATACTTTCAGATTTCAAGAAGGATTGTTGTATAGCTTAACAGTCCTTACAAAAATAATCAGAATTGCATGCAATCGAAATTGCTATCATAATTTTATTGGAGGGACTTTAAATTTTTGGGCTTTTCTATTTTTATGCTCACTACTTAAACATTATGTTAAATGCTTTTAAAGATATCACCAAATGTTGAAGGAGCAGCAAACGATCAACAACCGTCACCATTATCATCAAGCACGATACCATCGTATCTGTTGCAGGTATGATGTTCAAATATTAGGTACTGTATTAAAATGTACGTAATAAATAAATTGTTTGTTTATTATAGTTGTATGTAAAAAAACATTGTATGGTATGTAAAAAATTGTGTGAAACACGACTTAATTTTTTTAGGTATCTGAATTTCTAGATGAATTTGTTTTAACTGGATATTGCCGACTATGTCCCACATCAAACTGTGAAGGCTATGCGTAGTGAATATGTTCAATAGGCTGAATACGGATATTGACTTTAGCAAAGAAAATCTTCCAACAACTATTTGCTCTCTATAGAAATCTTGAATCTCGTGTAACTTTGAATCGATATAATTATTAAACCACAAGCATCGATATTAGTTTCTGGATCACGTCTACAAAATTTCATTGATTTTGATAGCGCAATATTAAAAATATGATCAAACTTCATTTGTATGGAGCGTACTTGGGGAGACTCCCCTTATCAATATTTCATTCCTTAAAAATTTTTAAATAAATAATTACAATCTTAAATTAATACTTTTTTTATTTAATATTGTAAAATAGTATTGCTAACATAATACATAAAGAGGGCAAAATGGATCATGTATATGGCAACCCTAAAATCACGCAAACATATAAAATGGCGGCCATTTCTATGCTTCCCTCATGACTTAAGACACATGGATTCTGTTTTTGTTTCATTTCTGTGTTAAAACGCTAATTTGGCCTTTTAGACCTTCTGATCATCATCATCTTTCATAGTTTTTCTCCTCCACTTCGTCCGGTTCTATTCGGCATCCTCTTATTTTAGAGAGATATAAAATTTAAATGAAATGTGCCTTTGCCCCACAACTTGTCTCCTTTGGTCGGGTTTTCTATGGAGTTATTTTATGTTAGTTCAAGTAATTGAATTACCTAAACAAATATAAATTTTGATAATAAAAAACAATTCGAAACCGATTTTACGACAATTTTTTTAAATATTGACTAACATAAGTTTAAAAAAATATAACATTCAATATTCCAACATTTATGAGCGGCAAGGAACGCAGAACTTTCGGTGTGCTCTATCAATTCTATGTAGGTACTAGACTTCTATGTACAACATTTAATAAATAAGGATTAGGAAGCTACCGTCTTTACAAATTACTAAACATAAAATTTTTCAGTGGCGGCAATCCACCGCAACGGAATTAGGTATTTTAACGTAGCCACACGAAAATGGTGGGTTCTTTATAGTGTCGCCGAAACGTAATGCGGCTGTTTACCGTTCGCGCCCGTTATCTAACCGTGAAAAAATAACCGCCCGCCCACCTCTCTCTTACGGTATTTCGATCGTGGGACAGAGACGCATAGAGCGCTCTTTGCATACGTTAGAAGGGATTAGATGTAATTTTGTGTGTTGGTTTTAAGTGAACGGCCTGTGGTCGCTCGTAAATGATGGAGCCCGATCGTTATCTTGACTTGATATCTTCGTGCTATCATTTTATTATGTATTTTGTACGGAGTTTTTTTTACTGTTTTATCTATTTACGAACGCATAACTTTGTTAGGTAGATAGTTTAGAAGCTTTGCTATAATTTTGTTTATTATTTCATGTTACCTACAATTCAGAAAATATTTAATTTAAAATTAATTAAATGCGTGCGCCATTTTGTTTTATCTGCCTTGTGCGACACAAGGCCAATGCAATAGATTGCTAATGGTGATCTAATTTTTACATGAATATTACCTATTGGTAAACCACTAAAACATGGTAAAACCTACTCATACGTTACATTACGTTAGGTTACGATATTTTTATGCCATACAGTTGACAAGTAGGCAAGCGGCTAAAACTTTTAAAACCCAACCAAAGTACGGGAAATCTAAACAGTGGTTCATGATCTAACATCCTAGTAACGTTAACATAAAGCCGGTATTTGGTGACTACAGTTCTCGAGTGGCGACTACGTACCGGAAGACGCGGCGTGGGCAGGCCTTCCGCAAGGTGGACTGACGACCTGGTACACTTGCATCCTGTCGGTACCTACCTGCGACCTCAGCCGGCATAGGACCGGATTTTGTTGACATCTCTGGGGAGGCCAATGCCCAGCAGTGGACGACTTTTGGCCGACATGATGATTATGAGTCGTAGGTGCTATGGGGTACTGTACACGTACCATCAAATGGTCTCTTTATGGCCAAAAAATTTAAAACAATGATTGAATTTACCTAGTAGGTACCTGCTTAAGATTTTTATGCCCAAAAATCGATAATACGTGCACTTACGAGTAAGTACACATACGTAGTTGGCACATTACCTACTTTTTTCTATCTTTCTGCAGCTATTTTACAGTCACTACGATATTGTCAAAATTTATAAATAATGAATATGCTTGGACAAATTCACCCAACGCCATCTAGCCCCGAAGTAAGCAAAGCTTGTGTTATGGGTGTTAGATTACTGATAATCTACTTATCACTTTTTTTTAAACACTTACTTATTATACATACTACATCCAGACCCGCAACAGAAATTAAAATTCATCATTTCAATTTCTTCTCGGCCGGGAACCCGGGACATGCGTGGCGACCGGCATGTTAACCAACTGAACCACTCAGCTCGTCTTATGAGGAACTAAATGACGGTGAAACGTTGAAATAGTTTTATTAAAGGTTGCATTCAAAATTGGCATCAAAAAGCGCGCAAAACAGCCTAAACGCGCTCCGTACTCCAGCTAGGCATTGAACTACCTACATGCTAGATAGCGTTGGTACCTAACTGCGCGTGCACTGTCTAGCCAAGGTCGTGCGACCGGTCGCTGTGAGCTAGTTCGCAAGCACTAGGTCATTGCTGCGCCTAGGGTGCCTAGGTTGCCTAGGTTCGCGGTGCGCGCAATTATTTTGAGTGCGCCGTTTCGTTCTGTTGAGTCTATGTAGGTTGGTTTGGAATTCATTTTGGTTTGCTTATATGGTTGAAGAATAATTGTAGATATGCTGGAGATAATATTTGTGGTCACCGCTATGGACATTTGCAACTCCAGGGGTACCCCCAATGTGTTACCAACCTCTAATATCCCGGGACACATTACTCTGGGGTCAAATTTTTTCAACCCCTCACATCCACGCATCGCTTGCGCTACCTATCTCTTTCACACTAGTGAAAAGACAAGCATTAGACGACGAGCGCTCCCGTGGATGCAGCGGTTTCAAAAATGGGACCCCTGGTAGCAAATAAGTTTTTGGGTTAGAACTAAAATATCTTTTAATACAAGAATAGGTAGGTAGTTGTTATGGATCGATTACGTTTTCTGAAAGAATACTATTCAATAACATGTTTTGAAATACTTGCAGGTTTGCGTATTACGCAGTTTAAAGTAAACGAAAACCTAATGTAAAAGGTTATTGTTCGAAAGAATATAGAAATTGGAATGAGTTTACAGACACAGTGTTTCCTTTGGGCTATGACATGGGATATCATTCAATCCAAATGTCAAATAAGGGATGGGTAAAGTACCTACTAGTACTGCCTAAGATATTGCTGATGTTGTTTGCTGTCCCTGATCCGGGTCTTCATTTTTGAACCGCTCACATCCACGCGAGCGCTCGCTTGCGCTACCTATCTCTTTCACACTCGTGTGAAAAGTTCTTAGAGAGAGAAAAGACAGGCATTAGAAGGCTAGCGCTCGCGTGGACACGAGCGATTCAAAAATAGTGCCGCTGGTGGCTTGCCTGTTCGTCTACTGTACAAAAAAAAACTCCAACCGACGTATCCAAGAGCGTACATATACGCAAAATTGATGTCATTACTGCTAGGCACGTATCACTAACATCGAGGACGATGTTTACACTTTTATATCGTTTTTTACACGATTTTAACTTCTAATGTATTTAACTTTAGTTCGTAGTTTATCCCAAGTGAGAAAAACTCACCAGTTTGTGAATTGCCTAATGACGTAATAACACATTATAGCATGAATAATAAAATTGACGTAATTAAAGAAACTTCACCGTCATCTAGCCGCAGGACTTGTTTATGGGTCTTCTTTTAGAAGTACGTCTCAAAAAAATACAATCGTAAAAGGCGTCGCGGTCTAAAGAAGATTGGGAACCTCTGGTTCATGGCCACGTTGTGTGAGAGAAGGCTTTTCTCCAGCACGGCTAGCACGAGTCTGCTCTCACGCGCGATAATTGAGAAAAAGCGCGACAAAGATACTGATATCTCTTTCATCTTAGTATTGAGAGAAGGAGACAAAGACTCTCGCGGCGCGAGTTATCGCGGACACACTTGTGTTAGAAGTGCAACACTTATGAACAGTCTGACGCATGTGAGTAAATAGAAAACACTTGGTAAATACGAAGCCGAATTTACCGCTAACACTTGTTATAATATTGACGACGGTGTCTACGATATTATCATCATCATCATATCAGCCGAAAGACGCCCACTGCTGGGCATAGGCCTCCCCCAGAGATCTCCACAAAGGCCCTGTCCCTTCCGCATCCAGCTGGTAGCTGCGATCTTTACCAGGTCGTCGGACCACCTTGTGGGAGGCCTACCCACGCTGCGTCTTCCGGTACGTGGTCGCCACTCGAGAACTTTACTGGCCCATCGGCTATCCGTTCTTTGAACTATGTGCCCTGCCCACTGCCAAAGTCAAAGTCTGCGATATGATTCTTTAATTTTTAAACTGTCGTACCATAAACAAGTGTCAAAGGTTAATACGATGTAACAGATAGGTAATCCGTCACTAAGTTATTCCCAGACATAATTGCACGTTGTGTTACATGGATATTATACATAATGACTTAACAAGGCTCCGAGTCATATTGCGCTTAAACTACGGATATGATATGATATGATGACATACGATTTTATTGTTAGGCATTAACCCGTTGTTTCGAATCTCTAAAAAATAATGCCTGGGTCATCCAGGGGTATCTATTTGCGCCGTTTGGGGTTGAACCGTTAACGCCATAGGGTCATAGTGCTAAACAGGTGTTCCTAGAGGTATATAAGTACCTACCTGGTTAATAGAGTCAACCGGAGAACTCGGAAAACGAATAAGTCTTACTATACCAAGAGGTAAGGCCGCCAGCATTCTGGGAATGCTCCCGCTTGGCAGCGATCTAGAATCTATTTTATATTTGTAATTTTTTTTTCATCGTGATCATCATCCGAGCGGTCAGTTCCGGCTTCTGCCAGGGTCCGCTTTCCGACTTTATAACATATAATGTGTATATTTTATTTACACTTATCGTAAAATAAATTAAGATCGAAAATAAATAAAGAGAATAATAATATAATGCGATGCGCATACGCATTTAGTAATTGCCGACGTACCCGTACGGCTGAATCAGCCGAATATAGCGTTATTATACCTACCCTATATCCATTAACGTTGTTTACTTCGAATTGTTCGGACGTCATTTGTGAACTTACCTGTGAAACAAAAAAATAACAATTGAAACACGTTAATTATAAACACATTAGGTACTTATATATGATCTGTTTATTCTGACTTGTCCTATTTGGTTCAGCAAATTATGTATTCAAATGGATAATGAGCAGCAGTATTTGTTGAAATTCATATTCTATGTATCTCTTGTATAATTCAAGACATTTATACACAATATACGTAGCGTGATTGTTACGGCATGTCGTGATTTTGGGCATTGTTTGTTCACCAAATAAGACAAGTCAGAATAAACAGATCATAGTTACGAGTAGGGGAGAGGTGGCATGAAAGGGACACGTCAAATATTCGGTACAAGAAACGTCTCGAGACGACAATATTTTTGTTCTGTGGCAAAGGAAGCAAGATAAATAAATTGAATGATATTTGTAAATAAAAAAACGAAAGACTGTTATGCTGAATCGATCGTACTTTGAGGCTAGCCGAAATTCAGCACGAGCTCGCCACACGTCAGGTGTACCTCCTAATACCGTTGTCGAATCGAGGTTGATCAAGGTCTTCTGCTGAGGCCTCTGAGACTAGTCTCGGGGGGCTATTGGCACTCTGTGACGGTATTTATTGAACACCTTAAAAATCATCTTGGCGTTAATGTCCTGGTTGTGCTCTCGCGCACGAGGGTCCGTGGTCAGCGTAGACCTTGGTCCAGGATTTGGCCGATCAAGTAATTACAGTGGAGCGACTGCCATCCGAGCTCAGTGACCCTGCTACTACGGGAACCTGACCTGATTAATACAATATAATCTGGATGCCTTCAAGGCTAGAGTGAACAGGCTGTTCCTAGACAGGCATACTCCATCATCGACCGCATCGTCACTTACCACCAGGTGAGGTGACGGTCAAATGCCTGGCTAGTAAAGTAAAAAAAAAAAAAAAAAAAATTGGATCATTTTTATTTCACTCTTTTTATTTTTAAATTGTTTTTTTCTCGCGTGTACCCACGTACCCTCAGGAGTGCGCGTAGGTACCACCAATTGGAGATAACTGACTTATAATCTCAACTTGGGTATCGCACTAGATATTCGCTGTTATTCCTACTAGGTATATTACTAGCTAGTTAGTTACATGCGTAGCAGAGACCTTGCTAATTCGACCGTTTGTTATCAGAGCTGTGTGGCTAGCTTTACGTTATCTAATAATGTAGTGGTGTGACCAAACTTTGATGCTGTTTCTGAGACATTCGATTGCAAAACAATTTTGGTATTCTTCAAAAACTTGTAGGTAAGCGCAATTTAGTTGTATACAAATCGACTCTCAATCGACGTTATCCTTGGTGTTGCCCTTTAAAAACTACTAAGAGACTGAACAAATAAATTAATTTAATTAATAATAAAATTAAAAATTAAAAACAAAAAAATAATAAAATTGCTTTAACAATTAAATTTTTTTTTTTACTTTTATATTACGTAAATTAAATTATTTGCAATGAAGACCCTTGTCAAATTAGAGGAGAATACCGTTTTATCACACAATAGAATCGAGCTACGATTGTAACACTAAACGAAAAAACACAATCGAATTTAATTTGTCTTTTATTAGTACCAAAAACGTGTCAAACTGAGATTGAGCTGCGGTTGCGGTAGCAATTCGATCGACGCATTAGTAAATTTGCGGACTTGAGGCCCAGGACATCAGCAAACTTACGCCAGCGGGTGCGGTGTCGGCCTTTGAGGTACCTGTACGCATTCCTGAAGAACCTCACGTTATAAAGCAAAGAAAAACACATCTTGCACGTGCGTATAAGATATTACGATTCCAAAAAAAACTGCAACCATGGCCACCCTACCCACATAAAACACAGTGCGTCAATGCAATTTCGGTGTGCACAAAACTGCAATCGCTTGAGTGTCGTATCACTGTGTTATCAGCTGTGATAACTGGCTTTATCGTGGCCTGTCTATGTATAACGATAACCGTATATGTAACCTACATAGGTGCCTATGTAATACGTACGTTATATTGTAGGAAGTGGCTCTGGGCTAGCAGCGAACTTGCGAGAAAGACCAATAGAAAGATGTATCCGGGCCGTATCCGCAGTCTGACGAACTCGCGCCTATACTGCGTGGATGTGAGGCTACTCCTTTATTAGTCAGTCAGGTGTCAGTTATTTTTTAAAATACCTATTAATAAATTATATTTTTATATATTAGTTTACAATTTATAATAATTTGTATGTAGGTATAGGTTTTATCTTTGTCTGTATTTTGTATCAGTTTATTTTGTATTCATGTTGTTTGTGTATTTATAAATATGTTGCAGTTGCCTGAAATAAATGAATAAATAAATAAAATTTATTCTCGATGTATACTCCTAGATACACTATTGTTCCTCCCATCCCAACTCCTAAAGGAAACGTAGCAATCCCTTCAGTTTTACAAACATCTTTGGAAGGGTTTGCGGTTGTCCGAGATGCTCAAGTCTGTGTGATGCTACTCCCTCGCATGTTCGCAGGATGTGTGCCGAGAAAGATCGATAACCAAAGTTAAGCAGTGCATGGAGTCCGGGAACTGGATGGATGGCGAGAATGCTTTGCAGTTTGCAGTTTTCATTGGGAAGTGATTTTCAAGTGGCTACTGATCATATCTTAAGCCAATATGTTGGCTTCGCACTAGAAAGGATATATGGTAGGTTGGCTAGATGGTCCCTGGCTATCTAAGACAGTCGAACTTCAGTACCGCAACGAGCTGCCACTCGAGGTGTGCTAATACCGGCCAAGAGGTTAGCCAAGGTCTTTCGCTGGCGATCCTTAGGCTGGTTGAATAGTCTCGGAAGCCGTTCTATACCCCTTACTTAATTTATTCACTTTATCCCACTGACATACAGGTCTACTTACGCAATGTTAAAGGCTAAATGGCATTTATGACGACACTATCGAACACTGTTTCTTAAGATACAGGATTTATTCCTAGTTTAGGAGGCAGGGCTGTAAATTTTTGTCATACTACTGTCACTTTGTAAACCTATATATTATCAAAATGTTATAATTCGTGTCAATAAATTCATTTTTATTTTTTTATTTTATTATTATTTTTTATTTTTTTCGTTCTTAAATATATCGTTTCAAAGTTCCGCCGGGCATGAGATTTTCATCCAAACTTAAAACCCTTGTCACAAAAAGATACATTTTTAAAACTATATAAATTTTACGAAAATCTAACAAACCACAGTCAAAGATATTGGTTTCTGGATCACGTCTACAAAAACTTCATTGGCTTTGATAGCGTAATATTGAAAATGTGATCAAACTACGTTTGTACGGGAAACACCTTAATATTTGTGTATATAAAACAATATTCTTCGCCATAATCAAAACTACAAACAAACTATCCACAGAAACTGAACAAAACGACCTTATGTAGAGTCAATCAACTCTACACGCTGTACATGTTCCTCTACAGCTTCACGACAATCGAATCCAAAGCGTCCATGAACCCAGAACATTATGCATCTGGGTCGACAGACACGCATAAATTGCAGATGTAGACCATTTGAGATGTTAAGGCTCGAATTTGATGTGTGTAGTTTTTTTTTAAAGTTAGAGTCGGGACTTGGCTGTGGAGTTCAGGGATCTTTTTGAATCGCTTGAATCGAATCGAACGGTTATCAATTTTGATTTTCGGAATGAAATAAATATTCGATATTTCGATACATGATGCTGAATTTTCCTATTTTTTAACCGTACACTTTCGGTGTTGACAATGTGATTTAAATAATATTTAATTTTCAATGCTGAAAATCAAAATTGAAAGCCGCTCGAATCGAGGCGAGCGATTAAAATATAGAGCCCCAGGTCTTTTACGATGAAATGTGTAAAGAACTTGGGGTCTAAAAAGGCGACATTAGCTTTCATATTATGATTCATATTTAATTTGCCACAAAGTTATCTGGAGTGTCGCTGTTGCTGAACGGTGTTGACATTGACATGACAATTCAAAATGGCGTCACTTAGATTCAGTTTTGGCCACCGTATCAGTTTGTGACAGTCTAATATCAATCATAATATGAAACACTCAACCTAGACTTTTTAGACCCCCTAGTAAAAAAAGAAAGCTTGTACAAAACTCGGATATTTAGTGCGTAAGCGGTAATTTTTAACCCCCGCCAAAAAGATGCGTGTGAATCTGTGGCGGTGTGTATATTTCTGTGGCATCGTAGCTTCCGAACGAATGAACCGATTTCGATGCTCTCTGTATTTGAAAGGCAGTTTAACGTAATGGTTCTTAGCTTTCTTTCATTATTGGTTAAGCAGTATAGCAGGGATACGTGGGAAATAGGTGCCTGAACCTGCCAGGCCCCGTGGGCAACCCAAGAAGCGATGGATTGACATCGCTGAGTCGGATGCGAGAGCCAACGGCCTACGACGCGAGGATACCGAAGACCTGGCGAAGTGGAGAAGAATTTGTAGGAAAGCGGACCCTGGCAGAGGCCGGGATAAGCGCGAGGACGATGATGATGATTATAACGTAGTCGGGGATTTCCCGACGGGTTTTCTGTCGGTTAGGTTTCGGAGCACGCGGACAGCATTTTCTGGTACTCGAAACGTATACAGTGCGTAAGCGTTCTTTAAGTGGTTAATTAATTTGTTATCGTGTTTTTGAAATGATTGTACATAGGTGACCTAACTACCTACCTATCAAAAGATTGTACGTCACACTATCTATCTGATCTATCTATTTGTCTACCTAATCAAGGTAGGAAACTATTCATCACACTGATTACGTGTTATATTTGCATCAATCTGACATTTATTTATTTATTCATTCTTTGTACAACGTTACAATTGAAAACAAATGCGTTGCACAAATTAGGTAATAAATTACAGCTAGGTACTGTATAAACTACTTATCATGAGCATAAAGTATCTACACTACAATATCGTATTATAAGCATTCACCATAATATATGATATTTTTAAATAAATAAGTAAATAATCGTGGACAAATCCACACAGCGCCATCTAGCCCCAAACTAAGCAAAGCTCGAACTATGTGTGCTATATAACTGATGTACTACTTAAAACTTATAAATACATACTTATTTTACCAGACTCGTAACATAAATTAATTCACCATTTCAATTTCTGCCCGGCCGGACCTCGTACCCGGGACCTCTTGCGTGGCAGGCCTATGCAAGGCATGTTGACCACTGAATCACTCAGATCGTCGAAGACTAACTCTAATAGATGGCCTGCTTCGTTTGACATTCGTCGCATTTCACGACAACCAACAATGGATGCCACACAAAACACAAAAAGAAAAAATCTTGGCGTTAATGTCCCGGTTGTGCTCTAGCGAACGAGGCCCCGGGGTCCGCCTTGACCATGATCCAGGTTATGTTAGATAGATAATTACAGGGAGCGACTGCCAACTGACCTCCGTGACCCTGCTACCAGGGGAACCTGACCAGATTGGATCCTGCAGTAGGATTCGAACCCTGTACCTCTCGCTTACGACTCAGATACGTTAACCACTCGGCCACCGACTCAAAACACAAAAACAAGATTTCCATAAAATGGCTGGTTGAAAGAACGCTTTCAAGTTAGTCGCGAAATCGCAGTCACAAAGTCCACCGAGTCTAGATCCCGCTATAGCCTAGGGAGCAAGAAGAAATTGCTAGAAAAATGTCTGTGGGCGAAATGAACTTTCTTAAAAACTAAAAGTCGGACCTACGAAATTACTTCCTACGGACAGTGCAATAAAACTCTTTGGGGCTAGGGCGGGGTGGCGCTTGCAGCGGTTTCTTGGGCGAGGTGTGTCGCTTTTTAATTGTAAATTTTTTATAAGGGATTGTAGTGTTTACACACTGTTTTATGTGATCACGCGAATCTCTTGCACACTAATGTTAACTTCAGAATGCTAATAAATCCTTTCAATTGACTTTTATAACAACAAACTAGTAGTTTTGACAGCCCATTTTATCCGAATCGCTCTTTGGTTTTGATTAGCAAAAAAGAGCACTTTGGTAGCGGATTCTTAAAAATAGGGTTTAGTACAGATTCATAACCTACTAACAGTCTCCATAACGGTCCACTGATGCCCATGCCTTTTTCACGTCAGACGAGAAATTTGTTATAATCTCCATGCTTGGCATTCGTTGAAGGTCGCGGTATTGAAAATACACATCAGAAAATAGTGTTACTTTTTCTAGTCCTAACGTTCTATCTAGCTGTAAAGACAAGAGTTGTCAGATGACACGTAAACATGTTCCGCTAATCTGCCTAATACCACGTAACCAACTAATATCGAAAACATAATTTACATCTTGTCCCACAGTTGATTTACCTGATTTTATCCAATATTCGGTTTGAGAGCTATCTTGTTTGAACCTAAATGTAAAAGGGAAAACATCATGTATCAAAGCACCATATACAATGCAGACTGAATGGACGTAAATTTAGTAAGTTAGATACCTATAGTAGGTTTCCGCTAAATGAGATGAAACGGGAATGGGACAATCGTATGGACGGTAAACACAAAAATTGGCAAAAATTTACGGTAGAACCCCAAACTACGTGGAGTTCACTACCAAATCAAATCAACTCAACTACATATCACATTGTCAATCTTCGGCTAACGAAAATTTAAAAAATAACCTTCGAATTTGACGCTCTCAAGGCTAGAGCGAATAGGCTGTTCCTAGACAAGCAAGCTCCATCTTCGGCCTCGTCACTTACCACCAGATGAGATCCAGGTCAAACATCTAACTAGCTTTTACAACATAATGTTTTGAACTGTCGCGTTTATTATCACACATTTAGCCTCCCAACACACACATGCATTCTGTCACCAAATTTTTTTAGACCATGATCATATAACTGCGTCGAAATATTGGGCTACCCGTAAACAAAGCTCATCATCATCTTGGCGTTAATGTCCCGGTTGTGCTCTCGCGCACGAGGGCCCGGGGTAAGCTGCAACGGGGTAAGGTTTACTAAAGGTACGCTATAGAAAACTGGAAAACATGACTTTAAAATTTAAACTTTTACAAATTAAAATCCTCCGCTCCCACCGGCGCCCCGCCCCGAAACTGGAATAAGGGTCGCCGAAGACCGAGGGGGGCGCGGGGGGGTTGCGAACGTAATTGGGACTTTTTCTTTGGACTTTAGCCTTTTGTTTTGCAAAGTGACTTCTTTCTTGTCTCGCGCTCGGATCGATGCGGCGGCAAATGAGGCTGCAGATTGAGCGTCCGATTGCTATTGCGTGATAGTGGCTGGCGTTTGGGAGAGGAAAGGTACTTCTTTTTTGTTTTAAAGGGAATAACTTCGATAAAAAGGGCAAGTCAAGAAAGTACCCTAAATCGGCGTAAATGTACGAAAAGATGTATGAAACTGGAAGAGGCAAAAGAGGTGTGTTATTGCAGGATTATTGGTTGTGGGACTCGATAGTCTTTGTACTCTTTGTCTACACTGCACACCCGTAGGATACGGGCATGAGTGTGTATTTATTAACCCTCGAGGAAAAAAAGAGTGATGTCATGAGATTGACGTCTGTATCTGTGTATCAATGTATCTGTGGCTTTGTGTGTCTGCCTGTGGCATCGGATTGACCGCTTAGAGATTTGCCATGAAATGTTTCCGAAAAGAAAACCAAGAATAATTTCAAATATCACATATTGTCCCTGCAAAACGTCCCTAAAAGCTTTGTCTACAAAAATACACCGTAAAAATATATATAAAAACAAAATTGCATATCGAAACCTAAAATGAGACAATTTAAATGCAATTCCTGTGTCCGTACCGTGGCGACTCTATTTTTGATACTTAAAATAAATTGACACATGCACACTGCATATAAATAATATATGCACTATGCATATATGTGGTCTCTTTGCTATCTCTTTCTCGGCCGTTGTCTTTTAGCTCTTGTGGTCTCGTTCAGGGTTCAATTATTACGAAGTGCAGATCTAATTAGCAGATGGCAATTTAGGGCAGAATTGGAACTTGCAATCAGAGAATCAGGGCTAGACTGTGATTGTTATTTTTAAACGGCACAAAAGAGAGGAACAGTTGCGTCTGATATTTGTATAAGGAAATTTTATTTTTAATTAGGCTAGTAAGGCATTTGACCTGCGGGCTATTGGCTAACTCAGTTGGAAACTGAATTTGACATTAAATAATTCTACACTACGCCGTACGTAGGCAACTGGCAATAAGTAGCGTCTATCAAATTAGAGTAGTGTCATATTTTTTTATATCAAATTGTATATATATTCTCTGTCTCAGTGGACAACTGAGACAGAAAATAGCCCCTGTGGTGGTAAGTGATAATGCGGCCGATTATGCAGCATGCCTGTCTAGAAACAGTCTATTCACTCTAGCCTTGAAGGCGTCAAGATACATAGACATAGACAAATGATAATTTGGCGCAAATACACATCTAAAATATTAAATAATTTTTTTTTTTTTTTAATGTGATTTGATAGGCAAACAGGCAAGCGGGCCACCTGATGGAAAGTGGTCACCTCTGCCTATAGACATTAGCAACACCGAGACTATCGCCAATTTACAAAAAGAAGGTATTTGTGTGTCGATGCGTTTTCTTTGTTTGAAATCCAATGTAGGTATTCGAGATAGTTCCCAGCTTAGTTTCATAGAAATCAAATAAAGGCAATTATCGGGAGTTTCCTGACATTCTATCTGTTAGGTTATTAACGATTCTCTTACGGCAATTCTTGATAATTGTTGTTCCGGGAAGGAGTGGTTTATTTTAATTGTATCTAATAATAAATCATGTCACGAAAGCCATTTGTTGTAAACTATGCGATAGTCAAAGACTACATGGAAGTGTAGTAAGACAACGCTCTTTCAGACCTGACAACCGTATTACAGTAAGTAACATTAACAAATTACAATTATACACCTAAACCTTCCTCACGAACCACTCCGGAAGACCCACTATTGGTGACAACCACACGACAATCCGTTCAGTACTTTTTCAGTTTATCGCGAACAGACAGACAGACACGGCGTGGGACTTTGTTCTATAATCTGTGGTGAGAATGTGCCGAACAAAAAATAAAGAGCAATGCACAATACACTGTGTCAATTCAGGCGAACGGTGAGTTAGCACGTTTTTACACAGGTGCGGAGATTCGGCGTTGTTTACCGAACAGCGTGCGTGCCTTATCCACCATTCGAGGCATACGTGAAGAAATTAGTAAAACGGGGAATACCTATTAAATTTATGCGATTTGGTAATAATAAAATATAGAAAATACATCATCACAGCCCATAACAGTCCACTGCAGGACTTTGGGCCTCTCCCATAAAAGGGGAGGCTATTTCCATAATCTCCACGCTTGGCAGGCGGGTTGGAGATCGCAGTGTTACAAACATAACAATGGAAAACGCTGCTGCCCATTTTCCAGTTTACGGAGACTCTTGATCTTTTGCTTCTAAACCTTAGTCGCCTTGTACGACACCCACGAGTGTAAGGGGTTGGTGCTATTCTACTCTGCCGGACACCACACGGCACAGAAAATACATACCAAAACTTATTGTTTAGACAAATGAGCAATAGTGTGTAATCAAGATTTATTAGGCCTTTCTTAAGATTTTCTGCTCTATACCTTTAGGCGTACTTAGAGAGTCTTCGCAGTCTTGCCGTCTTGGAGCGTCGGTGGCCTAATGGTTATTAGTCCGACTCGTACCCTGAGATGCCGGGTTCGAACATTACAAATCTTTAGTAGATTTCAGTGCCTGAACTAATTGATTTGTCATATTTGTTGTTATGTCTAAATTAAATAAAAAAAAAATAAAAAAAAAAAAACGTACGTACGTAGGTACATTAGTCGAACACTAAACGATGCTCTTGCTGAGTTTTGTTTACATCGTATTTTCAACGGTTTAGAATAATAATTAGGCATAATCAGCATTATCATATCTAATTTTACATGCCGAATATCAATATTGAAAACCGTTTTAATTCAGGCAAACGATTGAAAAATAAGGCCCTTGATCTGCCAATTCCTAGATCATGGTCAAGGCGGACCCCGGGCCCTTAACGCCAAGATGACCATTTAGAGAGTCATCACAATCTGTCCGGATATCATGAGCAATTCATGTCAAAGATAAAGTTCATTAATATATCAGCAACGACTTAATCACCCATCACTGGCCATGAGCCAAGACTCAGTCTCAATTCAACGTACATTATCCATCTCTGTATAATATTATGTGGTCGAATTGACTGAAGCAGTAGCCTATATGTTAAAAATAAATAAATTTAAATAACAAATTTGAGTCTTAAATTTTTTTTTAGGTCTTTTTTCTAAGTTTAATAAATAATAATATAACAGTACGTTAACTGACAATTTCGAAATCTGGCGAGCTTGGAATCCGGCGTATAAGGAAACCATTCACATATTCTTGATTAAGGAATGATTTGCACAAATAGTTTCACAGTAGTCAGTCAGTCAGTATTCTGCCGTGGAAGCTACGTATACTTATTCTGGACTAAGCTACAAAACTGCAAAATTTCATCAAAATCCCTTTACTACATTTTTGTATGAAGGACTAACAAACATCGAAATCCTACGAACCTTTCCATTATTAATATTACAGTACCTAGGACAGTGCGATTTCCGAACGACAATCAACTCTGACCCACACTTTCACAGAGACCGTTACAAGAACAGCTGCTAAGTGCTATCGGTGTGCGTGCACCCTAACAATTTTTGCCTAGGTCCCTGTCTAGTAAAGAGCCTAGGGACTAGGGTGCGCCTAGATCTTTGTACTGGCTGCAAAACAATTAGCCGTTAAAAAGTGGGGTAGTTTTTGAACGGATTTTGAGCCATCACTTATTCCTACCGCTGCAATTGCTGTGCCCGAGGAGAGGATAATACTATCTTGGAAACAAGAATAAAATTTAATTAAGAAGTAACAGGCAGTGATTTCGACTTCCCACAGACGTAATTTTTTTAAATCCTTCTGCTAATGTGTGACGTGTGTATCTGTGTGTCTGTCTGTGGCATTGTAAGTCCCTAACAGATATATCGATATCGATGCGGTTTTACCCATTTTAATATAGATGCGTATTAGCTCACCGGCGGCGAGGAATAAGCTATCATGTCGACATTATCCTTCAAACTGTAGCCGTAGTACAAGTGGGTCCATGTGAGATAGCAACACCTATGTCGCGCTTTTTCTCGCTTATCGCGCGCGAGAGCAACTTGTGCTAGGCCTACTGGTAAACAATACGGCTAGTACAAGCTAGAAAACGCGCGACATAGATCATACATGATTATTGGATCCATGGTAGCTCTAAATCTTGATAGATGAATGCAACGTTAGTAGATACCTCAAAAATGATCATTATTAGATATTATTATATCAGCTTATTTCATCCCACTGCTGGATATAGGGCTCCTCACGGAATCCTCCAGACTTCACGAAAAAAAAAGACAAACTACGTGACAGACCCTAGTACACTGAAAATCGCTCAAATAGCTTTCATATTTAATTGAAGAAATTTTATTATGATTTATAAAGGAACAGATTTTATATAACACAACATCAGGGTACGGGCTTATGCTTTTAACTGAAAAGCTTATATGTCAATACAAAAAAAAGAATAATTTAAATTCTTACTACGATTGATTTCGACATTCGTTGCGTTAATATATATATTTTTGGAATAAACAAAAATTAAAAACGTACATTCGGCCCAAAAAAAAACCCACAAAAACAATAATTATTCTGCTAACCTTACCGAAACCGAACCCTCTACCAACGATTTGTTTTAGAGGTCGTCGCCCTCACTACATCCCTTTCTAACATTAACATACGCATATCTTGTGTCCCGCTCCCACACGGTTGGGGAAACACTGCGTCCACGGAAATGAAGAAAGGCACTTTTTTAAATATCCGGAAGTCGGAATTTTGGAGATTACTGTTAAAAAAGTAAAGTACGTACGTAATTTAATATTCTTTGTAAAAAGCCCTTGTGATCAGCTATATCAGTCAGTAATAATGAGTCAGAACTACTTAGGCAAGGGATTGCGCGATTTAAAAAGAAAAATATTTAAATGTAGAATCCGGTTAAAAGTGTTTTCTTTTTGTTTGATCTTCTAATAATTTAAGTTATGAAAAGGGAAACATATTTTGATATTTTTAATAAACTACCTACCTACCTTCTATATCTATATAAATAATTTGTGTTATGTTAAAAGACTTACTCTACAAGTAAGGAAAATAATTTTTGCGTTTAAAAATGCTAGTATACAAGCATTTTTATTTTATACTATATTATATAATTTTATTATATATTTTATATTTTTAACTATATTATATATTTTATACTATATAATTTTATACTATACTATACTTATTTTATACTTACGAATGAAAATCACACATTATTAAAATACTGAATACTTTAATAACTTGTTAACACAAGACTCGCTCGCTATATTACGGAAACAAACCGTAGTTTTTTACATAATTGTAGTACCAAGTGCAAGTTTAAAAAATTGTGAAAATAATAAATTTGTAAAAGACATCTATACAAATAGCAAATCTGAATTCGGGATTTAGGATAATCTAGGATTCGGCAAATCAGGTAATTACATTAGAACGGTTGCCATCTGACCTCCGTGACCCTGTTAACAGGGGAACCTGACCAGATTGAATCATGGCTCATTCACATGTGCATATATGCCGAGTGAGGAGCAGGGCATTTCTGAAACGGTAACCTAACTAAAAATAATAATATGATTACGCTATGATCTATTTTTAAACAAATGTAATTTACAACAACTTAAATTTTTAATTCCGAAAATAAAAATTGAAAACCTTTCAACTCGAGACTAGCAGTACAACAGAGCCCCAGGTTTCTTTACGATATTTTTACTATTCCTATCCCCCTAAAAGAAATACCGGGACTCATATAAATAATTTTTTATCGATGACATTCGTCCCGCTACTACCGGTACATATGAAAATATAATTTCCCACCTGCCCCGAATAAAACACCGGGGCAGATGGGAACTCAAAAACCGTGTTGCGGTAGGTCTCATTCGGCATTCTTACACGAGTTGCGCGGGCGCCGATGCGCCGCACTCTTATGTAGCGCGAAGATGCCGTATTAGGTCCAGACAACTGCACAATGGACTGACTGAATTAGAGTCCAAGTGGGGAAAAGTTATCGCTTATGCTCTGCTCGTTTGTCACTGAGTAGAACAAAAAAGAAAGAAAAAAAAAAGTGCGGAGAAAGGGAGCCATAACCAGACTGGGCCGAAACGACTGATTCATTAAAATAAATATTTTTCCGTAGGTGTTTGGGCCCGATGTTTAAAAAAAATATTTTTTAGATTGTCCTAAAACCATTTCTACGGACATTTTTAACTGCGGGCCCAAACGCCTGCCGAAAAATAATAATTTTATTGCAACAGTCGTTTCGGCCCGCGGTTCAAAACCAGGCCAGGAAACGCCTGAACACACAACTAAACCTAGGTCCAACCGACAAAACCCACGTTCACCAACTGAAATACGTAAATCGCTTTAAACTCATCATAACACACCTCTTTGCGCGTAAGTAAACCAACCAACACGAAAGTAATCTATTCGAATTTTAAATAATAATAATTGTTAAAATGGTGAAAAAAGTCATGTAGGCAGTTGTAAGAGGAGTTCCTCTTAACAATGCATTAATTAATCCGTAACAAAAAATAATTAATTATGAAAGTACAAAAAATCAAATAAAAATAAAATCGCCACCAGGACTTAGCAAAAATTAAAATAATGTGTGTAATATTGACCCCATGTACAAATAATACAAGTAGATAGCACAGCAATCCCATACAACCGACATCGTCCAATCCATCAATAGATACAACAAAAACAACTAAAAAAACGAGACAAAATTACGCGAAGGAAATCGTCTTAACGCACACAACTAAAGCAGTACGCACAACGGAGCAGCCGTAAGACGCACGCACACTGGCGCGGTAAAGGCTCCCACACACCGCCGCGTTTGGGGTAGGTTAGGGACAGAAATTGGGGTGGCCGCCCGGCCGAATGTTGGCCTAGGTTGCGAGTCGACGGTACGCTGCCGACGCATCGGAGTGGCTGCTGTGTGATTTTTTAATTATTTAGCAAATAATTTTTTTAACTGCTTTTTGTGCAAATAGAAATAAAGGTTTAAAACCACAATGGTATTTTATCTGTAGTTATTTATTTTAAAGTAAACCTTGATTTACATTATTTAGTGTTTAGAATTTTTCTAAACTCTGCCCGGAAAGCGCAAGCGCATTTATCGGTGCAAATTCGTTATTTTATCGTGTCGAAATGTCAATAACAGAACAACAATTCATGAACGTAACAAGCACAGCTGTTAACTTCTCGGCAATGCGTCTCCATATGGTAAACAGTTTGACTTGTAACTCAAAACAACATTTTAGTGTGGTATTAAACTGTTAAACTACGTATATTTACCGGACGAAACAACGAATACTAGGAATAAAAATATTTCTACGCAACGGAGCACCGTCCAATAGTTCAGTCACCTCTATTTCACTTCACTCTTATTTCGTATTCAGATGATGATACTAGTTAACGGCATCCGATAAAAAACCGCCGGTTACCGGTTTGTATGGAGGGCTGTGCGCGAAAGCGGTTGCATTGCGATTTGTTCCCTATCTCAGGGGTGGAAGGTTGAAAATTGCAAATTCTAATTTACGAAACAAAATTTCTGTGTAAAGCGGGGAAGAAATTTTCTAAAATTAAAATTAAAATATTGTTTACGAAGTGAAGTCCTTAAGAGTAAAAAATAAAGAATCACAATCACTGTAAGGTTAAGTACCTACTCCGATTGTCGAGCTACTTACTCGAATTTAAAAAACCAATTCGATATTCCAGTAAAAGGCCAACAAGGATTTACTACGCATTAATATTTAAAAGACGACGAAGGCCTTGATAATGAAAAGAACATACGGTAAAGCCGTATCGAACTGGTTGCAACGAGAATTAAAGAAAAAAAAAGAAAAAAAAAAACCACGAAAACAGAAATAGTTGCGCTCCTGACATCACATCCCTATTCTCACAGATAAAATAGCGAGCGTCGAGAGCATCAACTGGCTCAACGATCTTGGCTGGATAAAAAAAATAAAATCAACGGCCAATGCACGATGGGCGAAGTAAGCGGCAGCGCTGGGTCGAAAAAAAACTGGGGTCGATGAACTTGAGTCGTGTCCTTCGTTCGGTGCGCGCGTGTGCGTCGGTGCGTACGTAATGTGCGTCGCGCTACAGTTTCGCCGCGAGTGTGCAGCTTGCGTGTGGGTGCGTTCGGAATACGCAAAAACGCGTGCGTCACAACGCTTGTGTGCGAATGTGCTAGTACGGTAACTCTACGCCCCATAATGTAAGTTGAATAACAATTATTAACGTGTCAGGGTTCATTTTGCTTTTAATACGTCAGGATAGGACGGGGAGACGCGAAAAAATTATTTGCGCAGCGTTTTGGATGTTTATGAGCAATATTGCTAATAGTAAAATAATTAAAATTGCTAATAATAATATTTATGATTTTTAGTAATGGTCACTTTAATTTTTTTCAATAAGAACAATCAATTGTGATTCAATCGTGACTCGTAAGGGTCAGTTTATAGTAATAATAAATAAATAAATTTAGGGTGAGTAAGAAGATTATTTGTTAGATTTCATATAATTTTTTAAATTAAAAAAAACGTTTTTATTATTTCGCTGGCCTTACTTTATTACTGTACTGTATTACTGTATCAGTGTATTACATCTGTAGCTATAAACTCATTGGTGTAACAACAATTTGGTGGCAAATCACATTTAGCCAGCCCGTAATAGTCCACGGCAGGACTTAGGGCGTCTCATACGAGAGGGGGTTAGAGATCGCAGTATTATAATCGAGGAAAAAATATAACTGGAAAAGTTACGGAGACTCTTGAAGTTTTGCCTCGAAAACATTAGTCGCCTTGTACGACACCCACGAGTGTAAGGGGTTGGTGCTATTCTACTCTGCCGGACACCACACGGCCAAAACAACTACCTCCTTGTTGGTTATTAGAACTACAATTTACGACCTAATCTTATAATATAGGAAACAGGATACAACAATTTTTCAACAAAAAAATTTATCGCTACTCTGACATATTAGAAATTAAAAAACCTCTCTTTTAATATAAAGAAAAAAAAAATATGCGTGCGGAATCCGAAAAAAGTTGCAAATACTGCATTCTCGCTTAACCTAAGTGAAATTACTTAATAATACATAAGTTCTAATAAGGATACGGTCCGCGACTACGAAATACAGTTCTGTAAACACATAATTGGATAAACATGTTACAATACAATGTATAACGTACCTAATTACTGCCTGTGTGTAGCTTTTTATTCTTAACAACCGGAAGCATTCATATTAGGAAGAATCGGAGAATGATTTAGATTTTTTTATTGTTATACGCCAGAGAATCAGGCATGCGCGCCTGATGGAGAGTGGTCACCACCGCCTATGGACATTAGCAATACCAGGGGAGTTACCCGCCTCTGAAGAGACCACTAATGTACCTCTTGAACGATCCCATGTCAGATTAGAAGCTAAGAAATAGTTCAGTTACATACTAGGCCTATTTAAAACCGACAACCACTCAATCGAACGAGCGAGAAAAAACAGCTAGAAAAACAAAAACCTCTTTCCTTTTGAAATCTAAAAATGCTTCCATTCAGCTAACGCCTGTCAATTAGTGTAAAGGCCGGTGCACAACGGGCAAACACCGCGCGCAAATAAAGGTGCGTTCACATGCCCGTAATGTGGGTGGGAGCGCCCCGATGTGTGCGCTCAAATTAAATCTAAACGCATCGCTTTTCAAGGCTTGCAGGTTTTACCGCCATATTCAATCCGATGTGTGAAAGGGGCGTCACTTTGAGTAATTTTTTTTCTATTTTCTCTCCATTTAAAAATAAATAAATAAAAATTGATATAAGATTGGAATTAGGGATAAAGCAACTATTATTCTTACCCACAAACCAATTATTATTAAGTGATTCCCAAGTTGTTTATATATTAGGTAACCAATCTCATTTTCTCAATCCTATCAATACTTATCTATCCAATATTTGCTAGAAGATGATGTCCGAAACCGGTCACAATTAATTAAAAGTTTATAAATCTAATATATTTATTTTATAATAGTGTTTTAATCTCGGTCGTGTGGTGACCGGCAGAGTAGAATAGCATCAACCCCTTACGCTCATGGGTGTCGTACAAGGCGACTAATGTTTTCGAGGCAAAAGATCAAAGTCTCCGTAGTCTGAAAAATGGGCAGCAGCATTTTCCATTGTTTTATTTAAACACTGCGATCTCCAACCCGCCTGTCAAACGTGGAGATAACCTCCCCTTTCGTGGGAGAGGCCCTAAGTCCTGCAGTGGAATGTTACGGGCTGTGATGATGAATCTCTAATATAATGGATTTCCACCATGAATGCACAACACAAAGTGTCACCTACAAATATCATTATTATTAAACTAAATAAATGTCTATTGGTGTTTTGTCTTAATTAGGTACTGGGCCGTTCCTTTTTCGCGCCAATTTGTTGTTTGGTATTATCAATTCAATTTTGTACAATCCGCACAGATTACTTTGAGTCAATGAATGATGCAAAGGTATTTTATTAAACCCCGTATCTCATTTAACAACGTGACGAAAGCTGCAATTTAACGATTGTGTGTTTTAGCAATAAAAAAGATCAAGGTAGAGTTAATAAAAAAATATCCGTAGCCACCATGTTTATTTGAGCATCACGTATTCGTGATAAATTTTAAAAGATAAATTTAAACTACACGAACTGTTTGACGCAAAAATAACATTCATAAATATTCATATGTGGGTAGCCTTGGACTGCGAACTTCACGTGGGTACGCCATTATCTATGCACTCGCAGGTAACAGCTATAGTTGTATATGTTTATTTCTAGCTGCATGTGTACGGAGCCGACCTTGTATTTAGGTAAATTATGAGCATGACTTATCTATCTGAAAATGCTTATTTATTATCTGCTCGTCGCTTTGTTGAAGTAGAAATGGGATTTATTTATATTATTTCTGTACTACTGAGTGATAAACAAACATACCAATTATAATTGATACCTGAATATATATTATACTATTTTATAATAAAGAGTTTACTAACATAACATAATGTATCTCTACACATGCACTGCATTAAATTTCCAATAAGGACCCCCAATATGAATATTTATAACCTTCCAAACTCCAGTTTACTCACTTGGAATAAATCGCGCAGGATAGAGACCAATGGCGAATTTTTGTGTCGGCCAAGATCCACTTCTGGTCGCTGAGCCAGCGAAGTAAGTAAGTAAACTTGTTTACCCATTTATTACTGATTATCTATAGAAATAAAATTACTAAGTTAATTGTACTTCGATTAATTTCCAATTTGTTTATTTCTAATTTTAAGAACCGATGCGTTCAGTTTACAAGGAAAAGCTACACGCAATATAGTTAATAAATATTGCAATATATAATTGCACACAATCGTATGGTTACGTAGCTGGTTATAACTGGTAATGTGGTACTTATTAGGAATACCTAACAAAATGCAGCTATAAGTGGCATGCACTATTGGACTATATATTTTAAGTACAAAATACATAAAATAGGTCGTCAGATAAACATCCCAATGGGAACAATTAAAACGAAGTTGAAAACAGGAAAACTTGCATGCATTTAAAATCTGCATAATGAACTGCATAATAAAATATAGAAATACAAATAAATATTGAACAATTTTGCGTTTAATCAAACTAATTGAGTTTACAATAAAAATCGTACCTACAAAAGTATTTGACTAAAAAAAATAACTGATCAACGAAATGGTGAATCACGACAATATTAAATTCATTGGTACTCGAGTAGTTAGCTTCGGTAGATTTTTTTATTGCACTAACTAACGTAAGTGCATCGGTTTCGAACTGAGGCCAACAAAGTCAGGGTACTAGGAACCGGTTACAATGGCGTATTTATAGTGACATGTGACCGCACCCTAACACCCCAATCCAATTACACTGAGAGCCGGTGAGCGGTGTACCACCCGCCTTACTTTATTGGGCGACAGTGGTCTGGTGCGAGAATGGCTTTATTTGCATCTTTCTAATAACTGCCTAAGTACTATTATAGTAATTGAGTCTTTGTTTGGAGACTAATAATTAGAAACGAATTGCGTTGTACTAAATGTGTATTTTGCTCTAAATAATAATTTTTAAAGTGATAAACTAAGTAGCTTATTTTATTTATAAAGCCAGTAGTTACAAAATAACATAACCGCAACAATAACCTCGTATTCGCTGAAAATAAATGTCGAAATTAAAAATCACCATTGTGCTGCACCCAAAACTTTATTTCGAAACGAACGAAAAAAACAAACAAAACGAAAACAACATTTTACGTAGCATCCCACAAAAAAGTTCGGAACATACGAAAACACACACCATTGTGCCGGTCAACAAAAAAAGCGAACTCCAAACTGGCTGGCAAAACGCATCACGGAAAAAAAGAAACAAAACAATGTTTCGATACGCAGTTGCGTTCCGAATCATCAAACAACGAAAAAAAGGTCATTGTCTACGCGAAGTCAGCGGAATTGACAGGCCACGCCCGCGCGCGCGATTGGAGGGTCGAGCTCGAAATTTGAACAAAAACCCCAACCTAGTTCCGCCTTCTAAAATGTTTTTAACGAACCAACATGGCCGCCGCTCTATCTACACTATTAATAAATCAGCGGGATGTGTCTGTCTGTTGGAAATAATTTAGAGTGTATGTGACAATGCGCTGTATTTGGGTTAGTGGCCTGCGTGGCTTCGATTTTATTACACTGTAGTTTTATAGGAATATTTGGATTTAGACTACAAACACCTACTTATTTAGCTACATATCTATTTTGCTGTAATTATTCATCAATAGAAAATATTGACATTAATCCAAGTTACAAAATAAAAATCTGCAACATGCATATAACTGGGTACTTTTAAAAATATATTTTGTCAAGCAAACCCAGAAGGCAGAAACGATGCATCCACTTTGTTTATAAAACGCTAGACTCGCACGCTTTGTTCGATTCGCATTTAAATAAGGAACGGCACGTTCCAATTTTAAAATTGGAATTTTTAATTTATCGCCGGTTTCTTTGTTGTGCAATTATTATTTATTCATATCTAGGTTTGTTTTTCTATTAGAATTATTCTTTTCAGTTATGACAGATACCTATAGTATTTTTAAGTTTGTTTCATGTAGGCGTAAGTCCATAAATAGTATAAATTAAAGTCGCTTTTCGCGTCTGTCTGTATAACTCCTAAACTATGCAACGGATTTTGATGTGGTTTTCATTATCATTAAGAGAATTACTTACGGAAGGTTTAAATATATAATATTCGCCTATTATAACAGAGAAACCCGAGAAATCCCGTGGGAAACCACTGCGGGTCACTAATTAATTATAAGCTCAAGGACATAGTTGCAAATTCTAACCAGCATATTCTTTTCTAAATACCGCGATTTAACAGACAGTAGAGAATTGACGTCAGTCAGAATGTAAGGTCAAGACAAAACTGTTTTACAAGATGGCTTAAAGGAGAGAGATATGTTGTAAAGACCCCACCTTGTAGGCAGGGAAATGATGAAAACAAAAATTAAAATGAATATAATAAAATGCTTATCATCTGCCCACTGCTGGGCATAGGCACCTCAGATATCTTCACAAAGACCGGTCGTGTGCCTTCCGCATCGAGCTGGTACCTGCGATTTTCGGTCCACCTTGCGGGGAGGCCTACCCACGCTGCGTCTTCCGGTAGGCATCCCCCCATCTTTGCTGCTTTACTATTCTTAAGCTGACTCCATAAATTTATTAATATTAAAGGTACTTACTTGTACAAAATAGCGGTACAAATAGTACAACGGATCAAAGTATGCGAAAGGCGACCACTCAACCGTAACCTCAACGTCCTATCTATAAAAGAAATAAGTAAAGCAAAAGTACTGGCCAGTTATTTAGAGCGTGTAAGATAACACATTTGATGAAAAAGATAACGACAGCTAGGGCGAGAACCAATCAGCGAGCGTTATTTTATGCCACGCGGTACCTACACCGGCCACTTTTAAAATTGGAACCGAGTTATCAGTGTTCAAATAAAGCGACCGATGGAACCGCCGTACGTATTTCAAAATGGAGGCGGTTTATCGAAAAGTTTTATCTATTCGAGGTAGAAGGAATGACAAAAATATGACTCGAAATATGGGTAGGTAATTTTTACAATGTTTGTGTTTTATCGTCGACTATTAGTAAATAACTTGCGCCCACTTGTGAAAATTACTAAAACTTGGGCATGTTAAATGTGGCTTTGAGTATCTAGGTAGTTTTTAAGTATGTAGTAAAATATTTGAACTACTTACGTACATTTTGAGTTTGTACCTAATTTTTCGCTCCGAAAAGTCTTTATTTGTCCGTATTGTTTACTTTGTTGCGATGTTTTATTTTATCTCTCTGAAAAACTTTGCTGTGGAAGAGCTTTTTGTTTGAACTTTGATATACACCGCCGATATTTTGCAGATACCTAATCCGAAGAACCTCAGATATCTGCGAACATGGTATTGCGAGTGTCTATGGGCTGCGATGGCCGTCATTACTATGCTTGTGATTCATTTACCTCTAGTTCTATTACTCTTTCTATCTTTACTTTTATTACGCTTTCTGTAACATTGAAATAAGGTTATAATAAATAGACATAATTTCCACTTGTGTCATTTACGCCGTTTTATCCACGCAAATGACACAAATATTTGATTTAAATTTATAAATTACACCCTATTTTAAATCACCAATTGCGTCTTTACTCGCTATGGATTTTGTAGAAAACGGTAATTTATCGAGAAGAAAAATCAGCAGGAGCACCTATTGTTGTTAAGTCCAGAAGTATTAAAATCTAATTTTTATGTTGCGCTCTTTCTTCTTATGAGGGCTACTCTTCTTACTAGACTTACTAGACTCTCAATTTCTCAGTTACTCACGGCAGTAGACTTTTCTATTGAAAATATCACGTCGTACCGCGTCACGTCGCGCCATATTGTTTCCTATACTTCAATACCGAAGGAACGGCTACAATTAAACTAATTCCCCAGAGCTAACTAACCTACCCAGTTATTAGTCAATTTCAC
This sequence comes from Blastobasis lacticolella, assembly GCA_905147135.1. NCBI lineage: Eukaryota > Metazoa > Arthropoda > Insecta > Lepidoptera > Blastobasidae > Blastobasis > Blastobasis lacticolella. The sequence goes on from LR990061.1 coordinate 3,375,244, forward strand.
CGAAGACCTAGTGGTAATTATAGTGAAATCCGACTTGGTATAGATTTAGTTGATCAAAGGTTGAGGGTCTCAAAGTGCACGTACGTAACATGCCAAACACTCGAACAGGATACGAGGGCATATATGTAAGTTTACGATTTGCTAACAGTGATTCTGTATTTGCCTTTAGGTGTGTAAATAGCTTATACATCATAATTTTGCTTAGAGATATCGAAGTCCGAAATTGTCTTAACTTTTCTGGTACCTATTTTGGTGTTTAACAAACTTTATCAAAACCATAAAACCTTTGACGACCTGAGTGGTTCAGTTGGTCAATAGTCAGCCACGCAGAGGTCCCGGGTTTAATTCCCGTCCGAGCAGAAATTGAAATGATGAGTTTTATTTCTGTAACAGGTTTGGGTAATGAGTATGTATTTAAAAAAAGGGTATTATCAGTTATCTAGCACTAATGATTATTTATCAGTTATCTAACATCCACAACAAGCTTTGCTTACTTTGGACTAGATGGCGCCGTGTGAATTTGTCTAAGTATATTTATTTAGAAAAGCGGTACCTAAATAAGTAGGTATCAGGTAAGTTGGTTTTGTTAGAAAGAGAAAAGGAAAGAGAAAGAGAAAATACGGGGTTAAAATGAACAAACCTACACAAATTAATTATGCATACCTACTTCTTTAAGGTATGTCGATATTCCTTACTTGTTCTACCTTTTTCTTACGTAACATTTACTTATGATACCGATATAATTGAAAGCAGATTTCAGTGTAATACTTAAGCATTGTTATCTCCATGATAAACAAGTTCAAATGAAAAAAAATTTCATAGCAAGCTTGTATCGCGCTTTCTCTATGATCAGTACCTATATACAGAGTAATTGTTTAGACTAATCAGACGAGTCCAAACTCGATGGGTTTACCATGCGTAGTTGAGGAGTTCCTATCTACCTTCCGTCTCCAACATCAGATCAGCTCGATGGTATCAGGTGGAGTCATTGCATTGTCACCGAACTTACATGAGTGTGCAAAATTTCAGCTTAATTGGGAACCGGGAAAATGAAATTTAACTTGCAAGATTTTGAAGAACAGCATAGGCATGAAATATTAACATTCCTACCTGGCACAAATAAATTACCTATTTCGACTTTGTTTCACTGCCACACTGCTTGTAAAAACGTGGTCTAGACCGCACGTGGACTAATTCCTTCCCCGCCTCTAGGGTCCCACGGATCCCAGTCGAAAGCCGAGAACGGAACCCTGGCCGCGTTCCAAGTCGGCTAATTCACGACCATTAGGTTCATACTCTCTCCAGTTTGTTTGTCAACGGGATACGCTATCGTTTGCCGTTTTGCTATCGAAAGCGGTTGAGGGCACGTGGAATTTCCAGCTGATATACATGACTAGGTTTTGAATGTTGCTTCGTGCGGGTAGAATTCGGTAATAGCGTTCCAGACCCGTTGACGAGGGAACTACGTGCTGTTCTGAGTTTCACGTGTTTTTATCAAAATTGACGACCTGTGTGTCTGCCACGCAAGAGGTCCCGGGTTTGATTCCCGGCTGGGCAGAAATTTAAATGATGAATTTTAATTTCTGTTACGGGTCTGGGTGTTCTATGTATAATAAGTACCTCAGTATTAAAAATAAAAAAGTATTTAAGTAGTATATCAGTTAGCTAGCACCCATAGTACAAGCTTTGCTTAGTTTGGGGCTAGATGGCGCTGTGTGAATTTGTCCACGATTGTTTTTTTAAATCTGTTCAGTATTTTTTGCGTGAAGGAGTAACAAACGGCAACGAGTGAGGGATGCCCCTGGTATTGCAAACGGCCATAGGCTGCGGTGACTGCTTACCATCAGGCAGGCCGTAAGTTTGTTTGCTATCTTAGTTGTGTATAAAAAGAACATAGAAACATACATATTTAGTAGGAATTGTGAAATACTAATAACCTCTTAACACTGAGTTCTTATGATGGAAAAAAGCAACTATTGTTTTACAAAATTGCGAATTCAAAGAAAAAGTAATTGACTTCTTCATACAAATCAGACGGCCCATGTGCACCTATGGGGAAATAAAAATACCAACATATCTTAGCAAAGTATGAAAATCACTCGGTGCCGTAATATCGTTGGCGAAGCGAGGTTAATCTAGGTCTTCCACCGGGGAACCTGAAACTGTTAAAACAGTATGACAGCAAGACGAGACCCGGTAACGGTATATAAAGTATGAAAATTGCCTTAAAACTGTATGACATTCAAATGTCGAACGCTAAATGTAAATGACCATATGAGAATAATTATTAAAGAAAACAGTGCTGTTTATCTAAGACAATAGTCTCAAGGGAGGGAATCCGATCTCCTGAACAACGCACGGCTGAGACCTACCTACCGAATAATAATATTGAAACACGTGTTTCTTAAAATAAAATTGAGGTGAAGCATCTCACTTTGCACCTACCTACGTCATTTCTAAATAATTTTAGTACCTAAATGTTCTAAAAATATAAAGTATCATACAATACAGGCTAAACATAGTTTTGAAGCATAAATTATATCCATGACGCTACAATAACTCTTGAGACTATTGAATCAGTCTCCAAGATCTTGGACAACATCGCAACGGTCAATCAACAACTTGGCGTTAATGTTCCGGTTGTGCGCTCGCGTACGAAAGCCCGGGGTCCGCCTTACCATGACCCAGGATTTGGCAGATCAGATAATTACAGTGGAGCGACTGCCATCTGACCCTGACCCTGCTACCAGGGGAACCTGGCCAGATTGGATCAAAGTTACATATTCAGTCGCCTGAATGTGCAGGTTTCATCACGATGTTTTCCCTCACCGTAAGAGCATCGGTTAGTTTTCAACTAATGTACAAATGATGTAATGTAATGTATAAAACTGCGATCTACAAGTCGCCTGCAAGATCTTGGTAAACCTCGCTTCGACAACGTTTTTTTTTTATGTCATACGGTAGGCAAACAGGCAAGCGGGCCACCTGATGGAAAGTGGTCACCACTGCCTATAGACATTAGCAACACCAAGAGTATCGCTAATGCGTTGCCTACCTCTACGGCAGCAAAAGGCAAATGCCACTCCACTGCCAAAGCCACGGTTCACCAAATCCCCACCCCATGGAGCATTGGAGACCTTACTCACCGGCGACAACGATATTGCGCAACCTAATGAATCGGAAAGTTCCCAGTTATCAGTTTTCCAAGTTTCAGGGTCCCCAGCGGAAGACCTTGGTCAACCTCGTTTTTCTAACGGTATGAGGGCCTACACACAACGAGTGGCGACCTCGTTGCGGTCTTGAAGTTACTATAGCACCCCTAAAATATTCGACGATGCAGACGCAGAGCTGTATACGAGCAGTAATAGCTAGAGCCAACGGAGATCTTTGACCGTCTGCCGTCAACTAGCAAAAGTGAAGCGACATGGCATTGAGACGTTAGCAATATCTATAGTGAAAAAAACTTTGCTTTACTAAAGTAATAACACAAAGTGAAAATGCAATTTGTATGAAGAGTGGTGGACTAAACAATCGATTCTAGGATTGTTGCCTGACTTTTGACATAACTCTTTTCAGGTTGTATCGGATTTTTTTTAAACAAGATGTCATTTATTGAGAGGAGGATGGTTGGTCCTTTCAAATGAAAACCAATATTATATAGAGGCACATAATAAAATATGTCAGCAAATGGCAGCATTGAGTTATTTTTCCAAAAGTCGGGTAACAAATTTAGAATCGACTTTCTATTATTGAATCCACAGTGTACCTCAGCTCATAACAATCCACTACAAGACTTACTCGGCCTCTTTCACGAGAGAAGAGGTCATTCCCGTAATCTCTGCGCTTGGCAGGCGGGTTGGAGATCGCAGTGTTATAAATATAACAATGGAAAACGCTGCCCATTTTCCAGCCTACAGAGGCTCTAGATCTTTTGCCTCGAAAACATTCGTCGTCCTGAACGACACCCACGAGCGTAAGGGGTTGGTGCTATTCTACTCTACCGGACACCACAAGGCCAATCCATTTGAATAGTTATTTTAGAGTCGTCCACTTAAGATTGCTTATCGAATGCCACATCTACAAACCGACGTTCTTACGGTAAGGAAAAACATCGTGATGAAACCTTCAAATTAACGCAACTGAATTTGTAACCATGGTCAGGATCCCCTGGTTGCAGGGTCACGGAGGTCCGATTGTAGTCGCTCCATTGTAATTACCTGATCGCCAAATCCTAGATCATGGTCCAGGCGGACCCCGGGCCTTCTTTCTCGAGAGCACAACCGGGACATTAACGCCAACATTTTTTTTATCGAATGCCACATCGCCCCGTTCCGGGCTCCACATTTCAGATCTTAAGCAGTTTTATAGGTCGGGCGTCGATTCAACAGCTCCACTCTATCGATCCAGCTTTGTTTTAAAATGCTACTCATCTAGGGGATGGCTTCGAAGGATTTTCTGTCCTATATTAGCTGAGTAAGGTCTTGTTTGTGTTGATGATGTTGTGTGAGCGTAACCTACTAAGTACAGTGCAAGAAAGGCGAACTGGCTGATATGCAATATTTACAACAGATATAATATAAGGAGTATTATTTTTTCAAAATATATAACTTTTTTAATCTTTGGGATAAACGAATAACTTTTTAAACTTTTTACTTACAATACAAAGGCGCACTTATTCCTAAGAGAATTTATTTTTTTAATTCGAGAGATCTTTTCCATTCCGAAGAAATAGAACAACTACATATTATCTTATAATTTTGTAGTGGAGCGACTTCATATTATATTAAGCTAAATAAATATTAATAGCATAGTTTAACAAAAAAAATTAATAATTAGTCCGTCAGATTTACATAAAAAAATTACTGGACCGATATCTCATATTTTGTTAAACATAAAAAGAAATAAAAAGATACAGTTGAAATATAGCGCGACGTCACAACGTATGTTTATACATGTCAGTGTGACGTCATTAGCCCCTCACTCCTAAACTTTGACTCGCTATAAAAATTTTTTTTTCTTCAAGATAAATAAAAAAATGCGTGTTTAATATTTTTGACCAATTAACTGACGGTCGGACTATTATCGATATTTTACCCAAGAAAATAGCCTATTTAGTTAGATATTTTACAGTTAGATATATTACATGCCTCTATACAATAACTTCTATGTTTTTAAAAGTATATTAGAGTGTGTGTAATAAGTAAGTAAAGTCTTTAATTTACTATACTAAAGATAAATAAATAGTTAATTAATACCAATGTAATATTCCATGGAAGGAACAAACACAGAATTAATCTGTATTGAATTTTAAAAACAAAATTTTAATAAATTATATATGTTATTCTGGTCTGTCACTCAAACAAAAACAAACTGTTCCAACAAAACACCTAATACCAAACTATTGATTCAATTGGTAGCCGCTTATCCAAATACTTAGACAGCCAGCATAAAAAAATACACAACAGAAAACGAGCTCCCTTATATTTCTGGTCGCTCAGCAGGTAGGTTGACGCGACATGGTACGCCCGAGACCCATACTAAAGCATGGGGCACGGTCGCTAGCGCGATGTAACTGACGTGCGGCGCCATCTAGGCAACCTAGTAGTAACTAACAGTCACTCTATATACGAATTTTATACTCACAGTTATGTTAGTAGGAATATTTATTTATTTAAAATCTTGATTGCACAACAACACAATTGGCGGACTTAAAGCCTTTAAGGCTTCATCTTCCAGTCAACCAGTAGACCATGTAGATAGTGAGTAAGTAGGTGCTTTAGGTAGCATGTTTTTTTTATCGTTGATTGTTAATACAAAATAATAAACACATTAAAGTGTTTTTAGGAAATATTGTAATAGGCTATAAGATACCGAACTATGATGATGGGAATTGTTGGTGCAAAACGAAAGCTGAATAAATACAACGCGCATTTTAAAGTCTAACCTAAGATACAAATAATAAATTATTAATGCAACTATGTACCTTCAGCCCTTATATTAAACGTTAAATTTGAATGTGTGGAAGACGATCGCCCTAGGCCTGTAAATATCTTACACTAAGTAGAATCATCATAAAAATATCATTAAACAGCCTACCCGTTGGACTAATCAAATTCGCCTATCCAGCCACGAATTCCGCAAATAAAAAAGAAAATATCCGGCTCTACTACACTCTACATAGAGCCAGAAAGAAACGAGAAACAACTAACCTAACGTGATGGAAAGCCGTGACCATTGCCCGTAACGTAACATTTCGGTTTTGTCATGTGTAACAAGACCGTGCGGTGTACAGCGAACTGTTGTGTAGATTTGAGGACTATGTTGACGACACTGGCTACCTGCCTTGTAATTTTTTCTTTTTTTATTGCCAAGGAAGCAAGGTTCACCAGATGGAAAGTGTCACCGTCGTCCTGGCCATTTGCAATGAAAGGGGAGCAGATGCGGCGCCGGTCTTTGAGGTGACATGCTTTTTGAGGAACCCCAAGTAATGTCAAAGGAAAGACTTCTGGAGAAAGATTGTTAGGTTATAGTGGGCCAGCTATTCTGTCATCTCACCTGGGACTGAAAATGGAGAATGTCCGAATATTAACCTTGCCTTGAATGTGATTAATCATGCTTTCGGGGAACACAAACGATGCATGCGTTTTGCCTTTTAAAAGAAATTACGGAGTAATTTGGAACCAAAGCAGTTCGTCTGGAATACAAAGCGAGTATTGGCCGTGTGACGTCCGGCAGAGTAGAATAGCACCAACCCTATACACTCATGGGTGTCGTACAAGGCGACTAATGCTTTCGAGGCAAAGATCAAGAGTCTCCGTAGTATGGAAAATGGGCAGCAGCATTTTCCATTATTATATTTAAACACTGTGATCTCCAACCCGCCTGCCAAGCGTGGAGATTATGGCAATAACCTCCCCTTTCGTGGGAGAGGCCCTAAATCCTGCAGTGGACTGTTACGGGCTGTGATAATGATGATTGGTAGTTACTTGGCGGCAGAAATTGATAGGTAAGTAATGCTGTGGCTCACATTTCAGGCTTGACTACTGTTACTGATATATTTATCAGTTAAATGTATAATTTGCCTTTAGCTGTAAGCGTGAGGGTGCTATAGCTTGGCTATTTCTATTTATTTGACGGTTTGACACGTAAAATAAAAAGTATGCCGTTGTCCATCTCTAAAAGCCCAGGACACGTTGCTCTGGCAACGTATACGCAAATGCAAGACACCTCCACAGACAAAGCCACGAGCACGGTTCCCATTTAAAAACTTGTGGAGAACGAACGACTCCGAGAATAAATAAAAAATATTTAAATTTCATATTGAACACCCAAGAAGTTCCTAATCATCCGCCAAAGGAGATTACGTGTGTCCATTGCGATCGCGTTCCATGTTTGAAACATTTTGGCGGGAGCCAGGTCAGCGACCCGATCGCGAAACGTCAATGCACCCTGTTTGCTAGACAAGACGTAATTTGCGATCTACAGCCAATAGTATAGGATGGAATGCTAATACCTAACTTCAGGGTATTTAGTCTTCGTTACCATGTTTGTTTATTCACTCTTGTAGCTCGAATAAGGATACCGTTAGTGGAAAGTTTCCGGATTCCCTAAATGCGAAATATTTTAGTTACTTGTACCACTTCAAGTTTCAGCCAAAGCTAAACGATTGATATAGAAAACGTTGTATGTAATATTATTTTAATTCTAAAAAACAAAAAGTACTTGATGTATTTACTTATACTGTAATGGAATCTAGACATGGTAAACAAAGTGCTTCCCGCCGTCTGTCCCTACGTATCTATGTACCTTTAGATCTTTTAAATTAAGCATCGGATTTTAATGCGGTTTCCAACAATAGATAGAGTGATTCAAGAGGAATGTTTATAAGCAAGAAAAAAGGGTAGGTAGTATGTATTAAAATTAGGTGGTGTATTAACATTGTTAAGTCTTTGTTACTTGAATAGTAAATGAAATTGAAATTAAAAAATTATGCATTTTATTTAATACCCGCGCTGCCAAATATTTTATTCATTTTACTTTATTCAGAACACCACCAGCAAGCTACAAATAATACTTACAAACATTTATAACAGCGAGACCATGACTATTCATGTGTACCTATGTGCTCGCAGATAGTTCTTTAAATGTTACGGGACACTTACAGTTTGTACAGAATTACATAAATTATTGTAAATATAATTACTCGTAGTTGGTAGATATGTTGGTTATTATAGCGATTCTAGTTTTTAGTAAAGTTCTCCATAGGCTAGGGGCCGCATTTCTGAAACCGCTCGCATCCACGCGGGCGCTCGTCTTGTCTTTTCTATCTCTAGCAACTTACCACGTGTGTGAAAGAGATAGGTAGCGCAGGCGAGCGCTCGCGTAGATGCGAGCGGTTTCAAAAATAGAACCCCAGAAAATGTACAGCTGCACCTGCTAAGCGTGGAGGTCATGGCAAAGCCCTCCACCGATGTGGAGGAGGCTAACCTAATGTGCTTAAAGCCACAGGGACTCAATCGTCTCTCGAGAATGTTCATCCAGTCTCAGTGTCCCCAGCGGGGTCAGATTAGTAGACATGTTAAACTCTCCGATGTACAGCTAGGTAAGTTACATTTTGTCAGTAAAACTAGAACTTCTAACCCACCATTCTTAAAAAAATATTTAAATTAAACACTGCATTGTGTTACATTGTAACTCCTTTGTTTGAAAAAGACAAATGAACTACTAAATCAGTGAAGATTATATAAAACGTTTACTTCTATAAAGGAAGGGGATATATAAGTTTAAGATATACCTTTCTCAATACAATTGTGTTACAATATTGCACTATAGTAGCCGTGTGGTGTCCGGCAGAGTAGAATAGCACCAACCCCTTACACTCGTGGGTGTCGTACAAGGCGACTAACGTTTTCGAGGCAAAAGATCGAGTCTCCGTAGGCTGAAAAATGGGCAGCAGCGTTTTCCATTGTTATATTTATATAACTGCGATCTCCAACCCGCCTGCCAAGCGTGGAGATTATGGCGATAACCTAACCTATAGTGGGAGATGCCCTAAGTCCTGCAGTGGACTGTTATGGGATGTGATGTGATTGCACTATAGGTAGGTATTTTACGTATGAACTACCAGCATTTAAGTACGAACCTGAAAAAAAATACGGACATCATTCTACACTAGAGAGAAGTAAGGTATGGCAATTTCTTGTCAATTTATTTTGTTGTACATGACTTACACATGCACACAGGTACACCGGGTCTAGCAATCCGCCGCCATCTTGTTTCGATTTTGTACCGCGCTGTCACGCCAGTGTCAGTGTCAAAGTCCGCACACATATTTTTGGGCGGCCATTTTTATGCTTCACTCATGATTTTAAAGAGTATAGAGTATGTGCAAGAACTTTATACACGAAAACCTAAATAAAACAGTATACTCTTAAAATATCGGAGTAGTACTTTAGCTTGGCGTCTAGGGAGCCATAACTCTACCGTGCTCTGGCTTGGCGTCTTGGGTTCCTACCTGAAGTTACTGAAAATAGCTTGTAAGAGAGACATTTAAAAATATAAATAAATACCGCCACGAGCCCCGAAACCTGTTAAGGTGGTGCGTTTTCCATACAAATTTTATGTAACCTTTTTGTACATTATTTTAGGAGTTTGACATTTATAATGTATATTTGTGCAATTGGTCGTTAGTAAATGTAACGAATTGATCATGAAATTAGTTTCTACATGGTAATAATATAAAACAAAGCAATAATAAGATCAATAATAAAATCACAAAATAGCGCCATCTAGTAGCGAATTGTGTTTTTTGAATTAGTAAGCTTTATATAGCGATTTGGCGCACTATTTAACACATTTACTGAGCGTATAAACCATAATCCAATTACTAAACACTGAAACGAATGTTAGAATAGTAAGAAATTTAGTATGGGTCGTCACCTCAACCAGTCTTCGGGTCCCAAGCGGAAGACCTTGGTCAACCTAACCTCGTTGCAATGCTGACGTTTGACTAGCTTCAAAGTACGAAACGGTCACCCGTCCATTTCCCGGAGATTACGAACATTGAAAAAGTATTTATTGAATTAGGATTACGTTAATTAATCTCTTTTCAAAAGTCAAAAATCTAACGGAAAACAAAGGGAAGTTAAGCGAGCTCATCCAGGTAGGGGGCGACGCATGCAGACCGATCAGCGCGCGCGAGGGCTTACTCCGGCGAGACACCGGGCACCGATACGCGCCACGCACATAACCGCCTAGGCGAATCATATGCGGCGCGCACCCGGCCCCAGCCAGCCCGCCGGCGCTCACACCCGCACGCCCCAGCCGGCCTACCCGCGTCGCGCCCTGAGCTCGGAACAAATAAGTAAAAAGAATGTCGTCTGTCTGTCAGTATGCCGCTTCAGTTAGGAAAATGACCATCTGTGGGAAAAAGAAACGGCAAGAAACCCACAGGTACATTTAAATATGATTACATTGCATTGATACATTTGTCAATTTAATTTGAGTGAGCCTGTCTTGATTGGAATATGATGTGAACCTCTACAAATCGGTGAAGATAACTAAAAATAAAAATAAATTTCAAAAACATAAAAAATGGCACAGCAAAAGCAGGCCAGTCCACCAAGGCAGCACCCGTTCACGAGCATGACGCAGGGCCCAGCCATCGTCCAATTCAACCATATTTGAGGGAAGAGAACGACCCGACCCCCATGCCACCACCAGGCAGACTTTTAAGTGAGCATGCGCTGCCAATGCCGTACACATTAAAAAAATATTTGTTATTCAATGACTATTACACATCAAATCATCCTCACTCAATTAACAAAATTATAAATTTATAAATAACTTCCTATTTCGAAGAGCTAGTAGTACACCATACATTTTTGTCATTGATATATTCATCAATTTTATAATAGGCTTTTTTCATTAAAGTTGTTTTCACCTTATCTTTAAATTGTAATTCAGGCAAATTAATAATACATTCAGGAATATGATTATAAAATCTTATACAGTTACCCATGAAAGATGAATTTACTTTACTTAGTCTGAACAACGGTGTTACCAGTTTATTTTTGTTTCTTAAATTGACATTATGAATATCAGTATTTTTAGCATTGCTTAACCTTGATTATCGGTCTCGCAAGCACGCTGCCACTAGACTAGTGCTGCATCTTAAAAAAATATAGCTTTAATTAAAAATTAAAAATTATTATGGGATAAAATGCCACACAGGTCTAGCATTTAGACTTTTGATAAACGAGCTTGGCTTTATCATAAATTAATAAAAAAGTAAGAGAAAATAAAAGAAATATTGGCCACTTAAATCCGCATCGGTGCGTTTCTTATTATCGTACAATATTAATTAGTAATAATTTATTTATAATAGGAGCGTCGGTGGTCTAGTGGTTATCCGACTCGTAAGCGAGAGGTACCGGGTTCGAATCCCACTGCGGCCACGTACCAATGACTCCTCTCTGAGCTATGTACATTACAAGGCGGACCCCGGGCCCTAGTGTGCGAGATGGATTTCTACATTTAATAATATAAAACAAAGCAATGAAAAAGAAAAATAATAAAATCACAAAACAACGTCATATAGAGGCGATGTGTGATTTTTTAATTGTTGGAAACCGCAAAACCCGTTGTATAGTACACAAGATCTACGCGATAGATACGTAGGGACAGATGGCGGCAAGCAACTTGTTTTATACTATTTTTTCTTCTTTATTACTTTATCTCTCTTAGGACGGGTCTAGTTTAAGTTTTCACTAAAAACGTCATCATCATTGAGGACCTTATGGACTAAGCCAACCTCACAGGTAACCATTCCGAGGTAGTGCTTTTTAAAATATTACACTCAAAAACGCAACTCTATAATTCCATAAGATACCGACTAATGAATTGACATCGATTGAAAGAGATATGGCCGTGTGGTGTCCGGCAGAGTAGAATAGCACCAACCCCACACTCATGGGTGTGGCGACAAGGCGACAAATGTTTTCGAGGCAAAAGATCAAGAATCTCCGTAGTCTGGAAAATGGGCAGCAGCTTTTACCATTGTTATATTTAAACACTGCGATCTCCAACCCGCCTGCCAAGCGTGGAGATTATGGCATTAACCTCCCCTTTCGTGGGAGAGGCCCTAAGTCCTGCAGTAGACTGTTACGGGCAGTGATTATAAAATATATATTCAGATATCTTTACAATGTGGAGAAGATGGTTGAAAGGCTGCTTACCAAAAGTGTCTATCGTGCTAATGCGAATGAGAGGTTCTGCAAAAGGCGGCCGAGGAGGACATTGATGATACTGATCAAATAAAATGACCTTCTCCAAAAAGGGCAGGTCAGGAGCACCCTCAAACGGCCTCAACCGTGGAAGGCAAAATGGTGTGTTAGGATCGTAGCTTGTCTGGAAGAGATCGCTTAAAGCTATAAGGCCGCCTTTACGAGCATATAAAATTGTTTTTCTTTTTTCTTGTTATGTATAATTTTTTGTGTTTGCAATACAGAGTTTTTACTTACTTGTGGCATTCTATAGTCTCTGCCTACCCTTGAGAGATACGAGCGTCGGTGTGTACAGCGAGTGTATGTAGTTATGTGTGTATGTATTGATTATTGGTCGCAGTACAGACGCACACATAACACATACCTACCGTTCGCTCATTACGCCATATTACAGTGACTCATAAAAAGTGTATTGAACTGATAAAACTGTCCTAGTGACCTTTGCGAAAACATCGTTCCACAAGTATTTATTTACCATTTGGAGCGACAAAAGGAGAGTAAATAATGCATTTGTGCTCTCGTATATAGTCTGGCTGCATTTCGATTGTTGCCTCAGCTTTAGTCGCTATTTTTTTTAAGAAATAAGGCTAACTACCTCTGTCCTACAATGATAATGAGATGTTATTGCAGATAATTGTGACTTCGTTTGCTTTTTAATGCTTTTTATTTAGAGTTTTAAAATTACGAGGATTCTATCTACTACCTATATTGTCTTTCCTCCGCTTTTATCTGCTATAATGCAGGTGATGCAGGTTTCATCACGATGTTTTTCCTCACCGGCCATCGGTTAGTATTCAACTAATGTACATAGGTCAGAAAAGGTTCGAACCCAGTACCTCAAGGAACGAGTCGGGCCCCTTAACCAATAGGTCAGCGACGCTCACTATAATATGCATACATTTATAAACCTTCCAAAATAAGTTTTTTTTATACCACTAAGGTGGCAAACAAGCTTATGGCCTGCCTAATGGTAAGCCGTCACCGCAGCCTATGGACGTTTGCAATACCAGGGGCATCACCCACGCGTTGCCGACCCCGTAAAAACCTTTTAACCTCTTTCTTGAAGAATTCCATGTTGTACTCTCCAGGGAAAACCTTTCCAGGTACCTCATTCCACAACCTTAGTGTGCGTGGGAGAAAGTTCCTTTGGAACCGCACAGTTCGCGACCAATTTGGATCCAAGGTGTGAGGATGAACTTCCTGTCGGTTATCTAAATGAAAGCAAATACCGTATCAAAATCTATTGCGTGATGTAGAAGAAATAACCGGATGAAAAGACAGATACAGCATCTTTGCTTAAGTAAGGTCTTGAAAGTCCAAAAGTTTCTCGTGGCGGAGAGGAAGGTGTTTCAAAAGATCTTCGGCCAACTTCAACTTCAAGGAACTGATGGGAATTGGATCCGGAAGAACAAGGAGCTGAATGACCTACTGGGAAAGCCTAATATCATCGGCGAAACAAAAACCCATAGTCTTCGCTGGATTGGCAACGAGGATGTGAGAAGATCGGGCAGTGTAGAAAGTGGTCAGCGATCGGTCAGACGTCTCAGGTGTCGCTGGAGGAACTAAGTGGAAAGAGAGCTTTTGAAAATCCGGGCTGACTATTGGCAGGATTGTGGACAGAGAGAAATGGAGCATCTTAGTATCCTTAAGTCTTAAGTCCTTAGCTTCTTCAGAGGCCCAGACTCATTTTAGGTCGCTGCGTCATCATAGTAAGTAAGTATTAAGTTAGGTTTTATGTCATCACAGTCCGTAACAGTCCACTGCAGGACTTAGGGCCCATGAAAGGGGAAGTTATTGCCATAATCTCCACGCTTGGCAGGCGGATTGGAGATCGCAGTGTTTAAATATAACAATAGAAAATGCTGCTGCCCATTTTTCAGACTACGGAGACTCTTGATCTTTTGCCTCGAAAATAATAGTCGCTTTGTACGACACTTATTGTGTAAGGGGTTGGTGCTATTCTACTCTGCCGGACACCACACGGCCTGTTTTATGTAATGCTCTTTATATACCATCTAGCCTTACAGCATGTGCCTATACAGGCATAGCATGTAAGTAAGCAAACTTTGTTACAAAAATGCAGGAGATTGGCCTGGAGATCTGTAACACAGTTTTATTCAACCTAGCGCAGACTCCAGCTCTCATTTACGATTTTACACTGTATATACGAACCTTATGATATTGTGTACTGTACTCATTATGAAATATATTTTATAAGGTATTTTTAGTTTTGTAACTATAATTACAATGTGGAGAAGATGGTTGAAAGGCTGCTTACGAAAAGTGTCTATCGTGCTAATGCGAATGGGAGGTTCTGCAGAGGGCGGCCGAGGAGGACATTGATGATACTGATCAAATAAAATGACCTTCCCCAAAAAGGGCAGGTCAGGAGCACCCTCAAACGGCCCAGTAGGCAAAATGGTGTGTCAGGATCGTAGCTTGTCTGGAAGAGATCGCTTAAAGCTATAAGGCCGCCTTTGCGCGCATATAAATTGTTTCTCATTTTTCTTGTTATGTATAATTTTTTGTGTTTGCAATAAAGAGCTTTTACTTGCAGTCCATACTCATTATAAAATATATTTTATAAGGTATTTTTAGTTTTGTAACTATGCAAATATTTTTCCTCTTATATTGCCATCTTTATACAATTCATAATTGCTATTGACTTATTATTTATTAATTAACTTATTTATTGCACACAATAAAATACATAGCGAAATATAAAACATAACAGGCACTACTTTTTTCACCTTTACTTAGATTCATAATTGCTGTTCCAAAGTCGAAATTCGAAATTGAATATCGAATGCAACGGTTAAAATGTAAGGCAACTGTAATTGGTTTCAATCTTTAGGGCTTCGTGGCGTTAATTTGTCATTTGACATTGTTGTAATCGATAAATAAGTGCCAATCAGATTTTACATTTCAAACACAGTATTACTGGAGACCCTTGACATTTTAAAACAATCGAGTTGCAACTTAATCTAGACAAATTTATCAATGATTTTATAAATTAGTTACAATCTATCGTGATTTTGTTAACAATGTTGCGAGATTAATTGATCTATTTGCTGTCAACTAGGGTAGCTAGTAATCTAGAGAAGAGAAAAAACGGCAGGGTCTAAATGAAGAGTTTACAAAGTATCACGTTATTAATACTAAAATCAAGAACTAGCTCAAAGCTTAGGTAGGGAAGTACAAAAAAACACAAATGTAGGTACCTATGTCAAATTCAATGTTATTTTTCCATGTCCTATCGCTAAGGGCTACAAATGCATAATCTAAGAATGTGGCATAGGTAATACGATAGAACTACTTATCGCTTAAACAACTCAGAATAAACTGTACCTACACTGGTAATTCTAAAATACACCAGTTTAAAGTCAATCCCCATTTGCTTCAATTTATTCACTGTAATTACATTTTCAAAGCACTACAATCTTCCAAGGAGCCAGCGACAAAGCAAAGCACAGGCCGCGTTGAGCCAATCAAAATTAAAAATAAAACGAAAAAGGAAAAAGTACACCGCAATTCAAAAAGCGAACGCACCTCAAAAGCTGTCAAACTGCCTGACGTTGCGTTCAGAAACCTGCCCTACCTCAACCGCAACGGGCGTGAGGTCGTTAACCCAACATTTATTTTGTTTTTTACCCGCATACAAACTAAATGCACACGTATATAGACGTAATAAGTGCGTTGTAAGATATAAATATAAGGCATAACTCTCGTATCTGACGTTCGAAACTGGTCCGTAACCGGAATCTCGCGCGGCGGGCGCGGGGCCCGTTTCGTTCAGTAGCTTTGGGCCGCGGCCGCCCGATTAAGTATAATGTTTAGAATTTGTTTTTTTTTATTAAAATCTTAATGGCCGCCGCAGTTTTTATAATGGCCGTTTTCTTATGGACGAACGGGTCGGGCTTTCAGTCGCTTTTTGTTCGCAAATAGGTAATAGGCTCACGTAATAACGATTTAGTATTGTAAATGCATTGGTATTTGTTTTACTCATACAGGTATAGATATGAGTGTATTTCAGTTACAGTAACAGTAATTCTAAATAATTAATAAAACCAGTTTTGAAACATATTGTTAATTACGTAATGATAGTTTTTTGGAAGGAAGAACACATAGGTAAAGAAATCGATTCAATATTTATCAAAACTTGCAACACGGTCTTCTAAAGAACGCAACGCTAGGCGCAACCAGCCGATCCACCAACGTAATAACCGGCAAAAATTCCAAAATAAAATAATAAACCATAGACAAAATAAACTGACGGCAACAAATGACGGGCTATGCGGCTTAGAACCTGCGGGAATATGGGCTGGGTTTTTGTCGCGTCGTGTTTCTCCTTTTAGCGGCGAGACGGATGAGGTGCATCAGTTTTTACTCTGTGGAATTTATTCTCCCGGTTGCAATAGATAACCTGATCTTAGCCTGCAGCCGCCATTTTGATCCACCATTTTGATTTTAGTCTTTTAGTGCGCGGCTACTTGAAATTATTGCCGGTTTTATGAGGTGCTCTCCTTTCGTGCTTTTATTTTGTAGCCCCTGTATGGAAGCCCATGGAAATCCTTTGTTGGCAAGACGAGGTGCTTTCTACACTTCATTTTATTGTCTACCTACGCGGTTTCGTCCTATTTTCTTTACGTAGTTCGAACAAAACATGTCTTATCCTTTAGTAAGTCATTGTTTCTATTTTTGTTAGCTATCATTTATTTTAAGTAGTCGTAAATAGAGGTCTCCTTAGAGGCGGGGAACGCATTGTTGCGCCCCTGGTGTTGCTGATGTTCATAGGCGGCGGTGACCACTTTCTATCAGATGGCCCGCTTGCCTGTTTGTCTGCCGTATTACATTGAATAAAAATATTTACATGAATAAATAAATAGAAAACTTAGTTATGAAAGTACGAATTTCTGGAAATGATAAAACACTGCACATTGTTGTCTGATTGTTTTAGAGCTTCTGACTAAGCTATTGTGGCTAGAACTAGTTGTCAATGCTCTCCAAGTAGCTATCCTCGGCTACATCGTCAAACAATTTTTGTCAATTTTGATAAACAACAGGTTTTGAGTAAAAATATTAATTAACTTACCCAGGGTGCATCCTTAGTTTAGACTCTACTGCGCTAGCTCAGCGGCCTAACCTTAGCGTTTGTCTACCACAATAAATTCCACTTACCCTTAGTACAAGCTTTGCGTAGTTTGGGGCTAGATGGCGCTGTGTGACTATTATTTTTATTATTATTATTATTATTTATTCACGATCGTCCCTCTACAACATATTGAGGATCCTCCTTATCAGTGTAGGGTATTGCCACAATCTCCTCAATTGGCAGGAGGGTTGAAGATCTCAGTGTTGAAGATACTGAACTCAGTGTATTCCCTGATCATTATAATCTGGACGCCTCTAAACCTAGGGTGAATTGATTGTTTCTAGACAGACATGCTCCATCTTCGGCCGCATCGGCATTTACCACTAGTAGGATAATTATATAACTCTGTTGCCAACAATTCTCTGTTTGATCGATATGTATGATCGATTTAACTGTCTCAGATTATTGCAATTGATCTTTGTTAGCAACTGAAGCCATGAAATTCATGATACGGAATCGCAAAAGTAACAGTTTCAAACATTGAAATCAGATAATTGTTGGCAACAGCGTTACGCAATTAGCCTACAGGTGCGATGGCGGCCATTTGACAGGCCTGGCTAGTCTTATATAAAAAAGAAACACTGCATACAATTATCGAAATGCAACGAATTACATGGAAGGTAACAGGAATGAATATCAGTTACGAATATGCCAAAATAACAGCAGTCAGTGACAAGGAAATGATGACAAAACGTTATTCACGCGTGTTTAAAAAATTGTCGTAACAAAATATTTAAATAGTTTGATTCAATGTAAACAAGGCAATGACTAGCCCCGCGGAAGCATCGCTACCAAAGTTTGGACTAGCTACTTGCCAAATATAAAAACAACAACAACATTTGTGCATTGCTACTACATGAGTCTGAGCGTACAAAATTAAATATGTTTCTTTTTCGGTGTGGATTGGCAAGAGTTTGGCGTAAGTAGGAAATAAGGTGTATAAATAAGCCATTATCCGGTCTGGTCGGCTTCCCCAGGTAGCAGGGTCGCGGAGGTCAGATGGCAGTCGCTCCACTGTAATTATCTAATCTGCTAATTCCTGAATCATGGTCAGGGCGGACCCCGGGCCCTCGTGCGCGAGAGCACAACTGAGACGTTAACCCCAAGATGATGATGATGATGAGATAAGGGTAATACTCACCAATTTATTAATTATATGTTTGAATAGGCCCTTGTTCGCAATCTGAGGGCAGTGGGCCGAATGCCGGCGTCAGATTTTCGCTCATCGTAAATCTCAAATTTTGATACAAGCATACAACCTATTTTTATTTTTTATTATTTTACTCTTGTACAGTTTACATAATAATAATATTACATTTATCATTTTAAGAATGTATCTGAACTACGGGATGATGCACCGTACGGATATGTTCAAAGAAGAATGTTATAGAGAGCGCTTTGGAAGAGGTTTGCGCCAATCGTAAAACGGATATTTCACTCCTAAGCAATCTCATAAAGGAGTTCAACCATTCAAAATCGAATTTAAGTGTTGAATCTTGCTTCTTTGCATGAGCGGAGATTATAGAGTTTATATAGGTTATAGAGTTTATCTAGGTAGTCCTACTGTTTTGTTCTATCATACGTGGCTCTTTTTACCACTTTTTGACTACCTTCTTCTTCATATAATGTCAATAATCGCAGGTTATATTTTCCCAATCTTCATCCAAGCGACTGAATGATCCAATCTGGTCAAGTTCCCCTGGTAGCAGGGTCACGGTGTTAATATGGCAGTCGCTCCACTGTAATGATCTGATCTGCAAAATCCGGGATCATGGTCAAGGCGGATCCCTGGCCCTCGTGCGTCAGAGCACAACCAGGACATCAACACCAGAATTATTATTATTATTTTTATGCTTTCCTAGTCTAAAACTGAGCAACGTCGATGGCACTGCTTATCTACTACCTTCTTAATATAGATGTTTGTAGAAATAATAAATTAAACGACTACTTATTCAGAAATGAGAATTGGATGACTTTAGAAAATAAAATTGGCGCGGATTCATCAGGATTGTATTCCATTTAAACCGCGTTTTTAATTTATCTAAGTAAACCCATAGGGCAGACTATTTATCTCTTGCAGTTTTCTTTTTCTTCTTCTTTATTCTTTATTGTACACAAACATGCCATTATGTTACAATACAGTAAAAGTGATGTACAAAGGTAAGCTTCTTTGTATTAATTTTTCTCTTTTAGGTTGACCAATGTCCACCACAATGGATCTCTTGCAGTTTCTCAGTTGTTTTCGTTTCTAATTTTGTTGTTTTACTGGTCTACCTAATATATTAAAATTTAGTTTTTAGTTATTTTTAAAGTAAGGTAACACTCGTTACGGTCTCCTCTACGCGCTAAAGTTCCTTTCGTCTTGTCTAAGGTTAACTAGAAGAGATCCTGTTGTGGAATAAGCTGGCATTTGCTTTGTAAGTGTTTACTTTTGTAATCTACTATTTTGTTGCAATAAAGAGTTTACATACATACATATAATCACTTAAGTTTTTGAGACTGTTATATTTTCCTAAAGTCCGATGCGGCTCAAGAAACATAAGATACTCTTTAAAATAAACAAAGAATACCCTCGTAGGAAACGTGTTCCATACCTAAATTCAATTTTTACACAAATTTAAGTTCACCAAAGTTGTTTAATTGGATTTCCTCTGTATCAGACCCTATGATTGTAAAATGAGGAGTCGGATGTCTACGTCCACTTATACCCATATATATCCATATATTTTACAGCACTTGAAACTACTGAGCTCCAAGTTGTTCTCACTCTCATTTTCATACTTCACAAACATACAGACATAAAATACAGGTTAGTCCAGATCGTAAACGCTGGAGTTACTGAGCTGACACGTGGCATACTTTCTGTTTACAAAGAAACATCAGAGCATTAACAATCCTTTCGATCCTCCATCTTGTATGAGTAGCTTATTTGAATCATACGTACGCGTGCTCTGTAGGCTAATTAGGTTACTCTTTCGGTTTCGTTCGGTTGCTAACAATTATCTGATTTCAATTATTGAAATTGTTATTTTTGCGAATCGGTATAATCGATTTAAAGTGTGGTGTCCGGCGGCCGTGTGGTGTCCGGCAGAGTAGAATAGCACCAACCCCTTACACTCGTGGGTGTCGTACAAGGCGACTAATGTTTTCGAGGCAAAAGATCAACAGTCTCCGTAGTCTGGAAAATGGGCAGCAGCATTTTCCATTGTTATATTTAAACACTGCGATCTCCAACCCGCCTGCCAAGCGTGGAGATTATGGCAGTAACCTCCCCTTTCGTGGGAGAGGCCCGAAGTCCTGCAGTGGACTGTTACGGGCTGTGATGATGATGGGTTGAGGGGTTCGGTTGCTAACAAAGCTCCATTGCAATAAACTGAAACTATTAAATCGATCATACATAATTTAAAAGTAACAATTTCAATCAATGATATCAGAGAATTGTTGGCAACAAAGTAAAGTAATTAGTCTTCTGATTTACAATTCGTGTTAGCTAAATGACAATTGAAACTAATAACCCGTATAACGAGTAATAATTGTATGTGGCAGCAGATGGCAGCTAGTTTTTTTATTTTCTTAATTAATAGGTAGCACGTACAAGGTATCCTTCTTTTACTTCTTAATAGTGTTGTTGCGATTCTCAAGACATTTTTGGCTTGTGCTTAGCTTAAACTAAATAATAATCCTGTTTTGGGTGCTAAAGTCTGCTGAGTTGAAGCTGAGAAAATGATTTTTGTCAATTTGAAATCGTGGCATCATGTATCTAGTGCATATTTCTATGCTATTGGTCTGAACCAGAGGCTGAAAGATGGCAGATTAGGAACATTTCTATATCTCTTACATTTTTACCGGAAATTTCTACCGGTAGATGGTGCGTGGATCGGCCTAGGCATGCGCAGGTTGAGGTCGCAGGTACGGACTGGATGCGGATGGCGCAGGACCGGCCTATACCCAGCAGTAGGCGTCTTTCGGCTGATATTTTCATCATTTTCATCACCACAAATCGCATGCAAAAAGATATCATTCTTACAAACTTTGGTAACAGGAGTACCAGAAGTAAATAAAAGGTCAAAGTGCTAGGCAATTTACTCTCTACATCTACATTTGGTTAAAAATTTCACCATTTACATAGAAATGTATCTCTAGCTACTCATGAACAACTTACTTAATAATACCCAAAAATATGATTCAATATTTTTGGGAAAGCCTCTCTAAGGCGCTTAGTTCACGTTCACGGCCATTTACTTTCACTTCATCACAATTTAGGTTATCATTATTCCAAACATTATTTAAAACAAAACGAGTTCCAGCTCTTCCTTTCTCACTTCTCACGCCCCAACCATGACCCGATTGGGACAAATTCAGAGCTTAATTTTGTTTTATCACAATGCTCACATTTTCTGGGTCAAATTCGTCATTGCTCCGAAAATCGAGTCTCCGAATGCGTTCGTTCCACTTGGACGAACAAAACGTTGGGTGCCCGTAAAAATTACTCTTGCAACGCAACAAAAGGGATCAGAAAACGTCTGTACGAAAATGAGGTCGGTCAATTTCACGTCCTGGCTGGCAAGCGATTTGGGGGTCCGTTGGGAGCTCAGATTGGTTTGACGCGACGTAGATACAAAATACGCGGCGATGATATGGGTTTTCTGCTCTGTGGTGGTGGGTTTGTATCCTACTTATTGACGGAATAGTGTGCAAACATTGACATTGTCAAATGTTTTCTGCGAATGTACATACGATTGAGAGCCATTTGTAATAATTCGTATAAAAGCAGATAATGAATTGTTTTCAAAGAAGAACTTAGTGATATTCAAATTTAAAAAGGGTAATTATCTTTTTTTATAGTAGGAATTATGTTTATCTGCTTTAATCTTCCTTTTGTATCAGCTAACCTACCTAACTAACCTACCCCAAGCCTCTATATATAGTTTGGATTACCTACATATACAATATTGCCAGGATACCTTCCATCTGGATGGTAGATACCTGTATACTGTTGCGTTGTATGCCGAAGATGGATCTTGCTTGGGAACATCAGATTCAAAATATTACAAATTATATAATTGAGTAAGTAGTGCAATTTATAAAATAAGATGAAAACCTATAATTAATTGTCAACTCCATGTAAATTTAAATATATTTTCAATAATTTGTAAGTAATTGTAAACGTTTAAAGAAGGTAAGAAGAACCTTTTAGCTTGCGGCTTTATCACGCACTTTGACCGATTTTTTTTTCTTTTCTGCGTCTCGAGGCCGCCGGCGCATACGTTGTGACGTCACGGGATGCGAGCGCAGATGGTATACTCCACTGTTTTGGGTACTTGCGTTCCACAATGAAGTAGGTACGTAGGTGCTCAGATTTGTATATTGCAATTTGTACTTTATCTTACATTGTTACGGTGCAATTTCATTTGGTTACCTATCGGTCTTTTGTTTTTAGCCCAGTTTTTGTTTTCTGGTGACCGAATTTTGGTGGACTGAGTTGTGAGAGAGGAGTTCTTTTAAATGATGGTATTTTTGTCGACTGTAGTGTAGTAGTGCTACAACCATGACCTAGCCTAACCAAAATCGCCATTCGTCAACTTGTAACCATTTAGTTCGGCCTAGGCCAATTTAGTTTGCTTTGAAAGTATGATGTAAAAAACGAATTTATTAGATTATGTAAATACGACACATTAGGCACGTACTTTTATCATTCTTAGTGGTTTAATACCCACTAGGAATAATATATAATTTATGATGATTACATTCTCAAGACAATATACTCACATATTAGAAAAAAATATTTTCCAAATGTGTGCCATCGCCTTGCACAATGCACATATTATAACAAAGAGATGCCTTGTTTTTCGCTGCACTCGTAATTCGGTAAGCAGCTGTTCAAAGCTCAGGCTTTCACAACAAACATTATTATTGGGATAACTTAAACAGAGGGATCAGTAGTGGCCTAAGAGAGGATGACTGAGAACGCTAAAAAGGATACTAGATAACAGGACTGAATGTAAGCGATAAAGAAAGTTTAGATCAAGAGTACCCGAAGCAAGGAGCATGTATGCAAATATGGACGAATGTGGAAGAAGCGATAGAAATTTGTCAGGAGCGTAGCCAGTGGAATATTGTGGTATCTGCCTGGGAAAAACGTGTCCGCAAGAAATAGTGCAAAAAACTAGAAATGTAACCATATGTTTTTCAGAAAAATATGGCCATATCCTACAGAATACTATTTATCTTACTACATTCGCCAAGTCCAAAAGTCGCTTCACGAATCGTTTTAAATGTAAACTTTTGTCATCAAAGCCAAACACAACTGTCTTTATCGATATTTGCATAATTTTTAAAGTTTCACGGAAACCGGTGCTTGGTGTTGAACAATGTGTTGCACAATTTTAGACTGGATAAAATCAGGTTATATAGTCAAAGGATATTATTATATAAATATTTGCGACAAGAGGAAGGCTGCAACACACTAAGATATAAAACGACTCATCTTGACGTTAATGTTCCGGTACTCTCGTGCACGAGGGTCCAGGGGCCTTGACCATGATCGCGGGGATTTGACAGATCAGATTATTACAGTCAAGCGACTGCCATTTGACCTCCGTGATCCTGCTACCAGGAGAACCTGACAAGATTGGATCATTGTTACAAATTCAGCCGCCTGAATGTGCAGGTTTTATCACGCTCTCCCTCACCGTAAGAGCATCAGTTCGCACTCAACTAATGTACGTACATAACGCAGTAAAGAGTCATTGGTACATGACCGCAGTGGAATACTGAGATGTACAGCATGAAAGCATAAAGTTTTCCTTCAAGTCTTCAGTGGAAATACCCCTCCATTGATATCCCCGGCATAAACAGCTAAAGTTATAAATATCGCCAAGCATTTCTACGGCGACCGGCTACAGTCGGTTACTAGATAGTACAGGAATAAATTCAAGATGGCGGTTGTAACATTGACCGACGCGTCGTTATCTGTGGTAATGGCTGAATGTGTAGCTTGGTCTCGGACTGTCATGTGTAGAGTTCAACGAATTTAATCGATTATTTCAGTGATCGTAGAGTTTCTTTCTTCGATTTTGAAAGCTTTTGGAGAATTTTGGAAGCTGCAAATCGGATGTACAACTTTCAAGTAAAACGAATCAAAACCAAGTGCCCATGATATCTGCGATTCCATGAAAACTCAATTACGAATGAGGCTGAAATAGCATTTAGGTCTAAGTTAAGTTCTATGTTATCGATTATAATTCCTTTTTGCTTTATAATTCAAGTCGATCTTGATCTCTATACAAGCAACAAAATGCTATAAACACAAATACTAAAAGAACGTAATTTTTTTTGAGTGTAGTGGAAAAAATTTACACTTATGCGTCATAAGTATCAAGATATATACTACGGTCTATAATCATCAAAATTTACAATACTAATAATATATCCTCATACATGGAAGAATACCGTCTTCCCAACAACCCAAACCAAACTTATACAACAACTGAAATACCGAGAACTACGGAGAACGCAAATGATCTAATACCTCGGCGTCGGCAATGGCGCTACTAACATTGACAGTTGCCCGTTTGGTTGCGCAAGCGCCTTGGCCGCGCGCGCAGCGAAGGGCGCACACTTGAACTTTGTATTTCGAACGGGCTTATGCGATGAAAAAAAAAAGGAAAAATAAGGAAGTTTGACATTCGAATGCAATTTCAGATGGGGATTGAATTTTGTATTTCGAACGAGATTTTGGGGATAGAAAGAAGAAATTAAGGATATTTGAGATTCGAATTTGTTTTCGTTTGATTTGAGGATACGTTTCGTGTAATCTTATGACGAGGGTAGAGAAAAAAGGGACTTTTTGTATTTATATCGGAATTATAAAATACATAAAACAAAAATAAAGGAATGTTTAGATTGGATTTCGTTTTACGATGCGGTTGTAGATCCAATGCAGAGGGCGAAAAAAAAGTTTTTTTTTTCTTTTTTGATGGATACTTACTGGCAATAATGGTTGTTAGGCTATTCACATTCACATATGGAGTAAATACACAGAATACACCGATATTCATACAGGATTCGTTTTTGTAATCGGAATGGAATATATTATTTATGTTTGTCTTCATATTTTATACATTTTTTTCCCTGTACTTACATATGTTTTATTGATTTCTTAGATCGGTAACCATTTAGGTGTGCTTTTAAATTAGATGATGTAGGGAGTCTCATTTGCTGTGTAACAACAATATTTTTCCAAAATTATAAATAATGTACGTCTAATATACCTACTTACTAGTTGGAATTCAATTGTATGTAGCTAAACTTATCCTTGATATATATTTTTAGGTATGACAATATTTAGTTGATTTTGGGGATGATACAATGCACCATTATTTAGAGATTTTCATGGCAATTTCGTGTTAGAAATTTAGTTACTGTTACAACAAGCTAGGTAATACCTAAAATAATGTGGTATCTAGCTATTAATATAATAAATTCGAACCTAGCAATTGAGCATTATAACGTAATCACGAATGACTAATGTATTGTGGTTAAACTTTAAAGTCAAATAAGTTTAAAGCTAAGTACCTACGTAAGTCATGCGATGATAACGTATGGTGTTAAAATTAAAATATTTCGCCATATTTTTGATATCAGCTTCCTCAATGCGTTTCAGTGGCCGCGTTCGAATTGAAAACAATTAGGTAACCCCAATTAATAACAGACCTGTCAGCCGCTATTTATGTTGTGATGTGAAAAATTTACTTACAAAAATACATCATTATGAGTTTTAAATAATTTTGTTTTATTTATAAGTTTTAGATTTTAATAGAAATAAGAAAGGATTTGCTGCACGATTGTACATTACCGCTTTTGTTAAGGAAAAGAGTCACTTTGGGATGTCTCACCAAAATACATGTGTAATTTAGGTAGGTAGGTAACTACTTGAGTAAACAAAAATAAATTTAGAATATTCGTGAAAAGAAAAACAGTCTCTAAAGTAACTTGTATAAAGTTAAATAAATGAGATAACTCAATGTTTGTAATTTAAAATACTTAATTCCCAGTAAAGCAATGTATTTTACTTTAAAACGTTTTGAATTTATATAAAAATTTAATAATCATCATTTAAACTTCATTTCATTCACAGGAAATTCGGCATGAAACGTATTCTTCCTGTTAAAGGTCACCAAAACATTTTTCACAGTTCCGTCGGAAATATTTTAGCCTACGTTCCGTGATCGAGTTGCGTCTAGGTTTATTAACCCAATAAACATTGCCAAATCTCATTAATAATAACCAGCAATGCATCGGAAACAATTAATTTTATCTGTATTAAAGTTTTATTAAAGTTACACAAAGTTATACTTAATTAAATTCGGCTAATTAAGTTCACCCGTCGCGAAATGGCCTAGAGTTTGCTTTCTGAACGCATAACGGAAGGTGTGCTCCGAATTTAAATTTGAAAATAGAAAATTGTCATTCGAAATGTTTTCTAATCCGTCATTGGCCATCGATCAAAATATAGGTTGCAATTTATTAAACCCACACTCGGGCGGGACACACACGCGTGTAAAGCAGCGATGCAAAATGGTGCAGTCATAGAAAAAGAGTGGGACAGACGACCGAAGGTGGGGCGGGTTGGAGGGAGAAAAACACAAAAAATGTGCGTGCTCCCTACGCACACTCGCGCCCCACGCGTGCGTTGACACGCTAAAATACCCCGCACGCCCGCACTCCAAGGAGAATGTAAGATTAAGGGCGCATGTATTTTTTCAACTGTTCAATATTTTAGTAAAACTTTCGGGCTTAATGGCCAGTACTTACATGCGTCAGAGGGGGCCTGTTCTTCTTCGGTCCAGTTTGACACTTCGGTGGTAATTTTGTAAAAAAAAGAAAAAGTTCCAATTGCGAAACGGTGTCACTTTGTCGCGACAAAGTGGCGGCACACACAAATATCCATTCAGCCGTATTTCACAGCCGTCACACTGTCACTGCAACATATATCGTAACACATCACGATAGTCACCATACACAAAATATTCTATTATCCTCTTGTTATTATTTACTAAAGTTCGGGTCCTAAGTTTCCATGTGATATGTTTCTATCATCACGCGCGCAACTCGACAAAAGTACGAGAGAGTATTTCGGAAAAACGCACTAATTCCCAAAAATATTTGTTTCCCTTTATTTTTAATTACAAAAAGAAAAGCCACTACGCGAATGATATGAATATTTTTTTTTTTTAGATTTTTATTTTTGTTTATAAAATATAGTCTGTGGTCAGAGTGTCAAAATATTTTTTTTATTTGGGTTCCTGTTTTGGAGGTTTTTTGTTGGTTATGTCGCGTGTTGTGGTCCTATGGCGGGCTGAGAGCGGATAAGCGACTCTCTGGCAAATGTGCAATGGCGGGACTGCACCGGCGGAGCGAACCGTACTAGACCGCGTGCGTACTTAGCCATTACCTTGTATTTACTGCGACCGACGCGCGCCCAGACACTCTTGATACTCGACGGACGCTACGAGGAAGGAAAACGACACAATTGTTGGCGAATGAAAATTTTAATGTATCCTCTACTCGTGTAAAACAAATTGCTATTAATAGGTTCTTCTAACTGGGCTGGCACAAATAAATATTGAGTACCTAAGTACGAGTATACCAGCATGCTTTCGATCTGATTTAAGTATGAAGAGACAATTTGTTATTTTCATAGCTTAATTATCACACAATAGTAATCGAAATATAAATTAAATTTAACTGGAACAAGTAATGTTTAAAGTAATAAACACCAATCAGTATTTACTCGATACACCATATGTGCATATTACGTTGTCATTGATATTATCGGAAGTACTGAAGTCATTCACATTTCATTCTCTGTTATTCTTACGATTTCATATCAAAAGTATTAAGACTGCTCGGGGCGTAGTATACACTACTACATAGACAGAAATGCAGCGCCCATCGCGACACGTCGGTGTGGGTGACCACGCTTGTATGAACCTTGTGCATTTCAGTTTTACTCACTTATCTTATCCTTCTTATAAAACTTGGCGACACTTCAGTTTGGTCGCATAAACAGCCGCAACGACGCGCGGATTTAGAACAAAGCCCAAATTCGAAATTAGAAAAATAGAACGCCCACATTTTTCTTTACCAGCCAGTGTGCGCGAGTTTGTGTGCGCTTTTTTATCGTTTTTTTCTCAGCAGTGTGGGTGCGTTCGATTGTGTATTCAGCCAGCCGCTGTGTGGGTTAAGTGCATACGTCGGCGGCGCTGTGTGCGCGTGGGTTCTTATAAGAAATGGTTCGGTGAAAAATTTTGTTGGATCCGTAGAGATGGCGCTGTGATGCACCGGGTACGATCAAAAATTATCAATCGCTCTAACTCTATTCTCGACGCTACACCCTCGTCTTAGATATCAAACTTGATTGCGCGGGTGCGTTGTATAAAATTTAGCGGCAAGGCGCAACACACTTTGATGGCGCGCCGTAGATAAAATTTTAGTTTTCTATGCAATTATGACGTAGAAAGTTGCCATTAGAGTGGAGATGGCGGACGTCGTTTTACTTTCGATGGGGTGACGGTGACACGGCGCTGTGATACTTGGCTGTTGGCCAATTCTTTGGGGGACAAAGACCAATTTTGAGATATCGTTTGACAAAGGATGACATTGGACACAATGCTGCATTCGATACCTATTCGGGCGACGCCGGTGATACAGGATGTTGGGATAATGAGAAAGTGGCGAAAATTCTCAGAAAGTGACTGATACGGCGCGGACTTTGCTCCAATGGCGAGGCCGGCGCCCAAACTGCCATGCACGTGCTTGCCTTGCCTCGTGCGTCTCGCGTTCGAGTCTCTTCTCTCTAGTATGAAATAACCTTGAGCGACGTCTATCTTCTGTCTATTTGCTTCGTCACGTGGTTCGTCTAAAGTATAATGGCAACGGATTTTGGAGTTTTGGTTTGTTGCTTTGACTAGACCAATGCTCAGTCTAGCTTAGGAGATTAGTTACCCCGTACGAGTCAGTTATTGCTATTCAACTCTATCATTTATTTATGGCCTAGGTAGCGTTTACTGCCTACCTATCCAAATTTAGTAGTAAACTTCGATTTATATATAAAAGTACAAAATGTCTGAATTTCATGTTAGTAAGAAGTAGATACCTACAGAATGCCTGAATTTCCCTTTTTCTGTTATGACTTATTTTTCCTATTTATTTTCCCTTTTATCTGTTGACACAAACGCTATAAGTACGTCTAGAAATAACTATAAACATATTTATTCATAAAACCTCCATGTAGATACGTAAAGTACAATGGCAGAATAATGCCATTAGACAATATCTACCGGTTGACCTTAAAGAATGCAGAAAACGTACATTGTTCATTGTGGTACTACAATTTGTTTTAATATAAGTACTAAAACCCATAACAATAGATGAATTGACGTCTGCCAAATGTGGAAATTCATACAAAATTGTGGAAACATATTCATCATATATTAACAGATTCGACGTTTTGTACCTTCAGTAAAATGGTAGCGTCGGGGTAGCGAGATGTACTGGGTTCGAATCTCACAGCGGCCATGTACCAATGACTGTTTTCTGAGTTATGTACATTAGTTGAACGCTAACCGATGCTCTCACGGAGAGGGAAAACATCGTGATGAAATTTGTACGTTCAGGCGACTGAACGTGTAACCATTATTGAAGCGGGTCTGGCCCTGGTAGCAGGGTCACAGAGGTCAGATGGCAGCCGCTCCATTGTAATTATGATATACTCATAAACAAAGGTGCGCGGTAGGAAACCCGGAACATACCTTTAAAATTTGTTTTTTTTTCAGTTCAAGCCAGGTTTTGCGGGTTTTGGTGGCGAAATATTTTTTTTAAACCTCTAAGATGGCAAGCAAGCTTGCGGCCTGCCTGATGGCAAGCAGTCACCGCAGCCTATGAATATGCGCCACCAAAACTGAATACCGCCACCAAATAGCTAATTTCGTCAGAATTACTAATCTATTTTATTGCAATATGCTTATTTTATTTATAATTGTGGTATTTAGGATTCCATAGTAGCCGTGAAACATATAAGAAGAGAATAAATATTAAACAGTATGGAAATACAGGACTATGATATACAGGATATGGCTTGTAAGGATCGCAGGTACCAGCTGGATGCGAAGGCACAGGACCGGTCTTTGTGGAGATCTCTGGGGGAGGCCTATGCCCAGCAGTGGGCGTCTTCTGGCTGATATGATGATGATGATGATGGAAATGCGAAAATAGGGAACCACATTATTTCAACACACAATACTACCTATTACTATTAAACTTATATATTTTCTGTATATTTGTTTATCATCATAGTAGTAATAAGAAAGTTTCAGTTTTAGTAAGCAAATTTCAATTTTGGTGGCATGTTAAACTTTAATGCTCAATATTTCAGTAAAAATTGTTGATATTCTTTTCCAATAAGAAAATATGCAATGTTTGGTTTTACATTTAATAATTTAAAGAAATTTCTCGTGAAAACCTAAAAATAAAATTGGTCTCCAAATCTTATAAAAAATCGCTTACATGTCACCATCTATATTAATCTATAGGTAGGTACCAATAATATACACACTAAAAATTCATTAAAATGTTCATTACACTACAATCCATAATATTAATTCCTATAACTTTAATACGCATAAAATTAAAACCTATAACTTTCGTTAAAGCTACTAACATACGCGAAATCGACGGAACCCCGCTGCGTTATGACGGAGCTCCTCTTACACACACACTAACCTAACTGAAATATATTTAACGATTCATTTACTTGAATGATCGAGCGTCGGTGACCGAGTGGTTACGGTATCCGATTAATAAGCGAGAGGTACCGGGTTCTGATCCCACTGCGGCCATGTACCTTTTCTGAGCTATGTACATTAGTTGAATACTAACCGATACTCTTACGGTGAGGGAAAACATCGTGATGAAACCTGCACAGTGCACATTCAGGCGACTGAATCTGTAACCATCATTCAATTTGGTCAGGTTCCCCTGGTAGCAGGGCCACGGAGGTCAAATGGTTATCGCTCCCTTATAATTACCTGATCTGCCAAATCCTGGATCATGGTCAAGGCGGATACTGGGCCTTCATGTGCGAGAGCATTACCGGGACATTAGCGCCAAGGTTATAATTTTTTATTTAGTTACTTGTCTAATAATTATTTTAGTTTGTTCCAGCGTTGCCAGCTATTCGGTTTATAACCGAACTGTTCGGTATTTCAGACCCATATTTGGCATTCGGTATGCCAAAAATACCGATGCGGATGTTTCGGCGAATTATTATTATAAATTATCTGCTGACGGCGTTGCAGTTTCATGTTTGCAACATGCAATGACGATAGATGATTATAAAATCATTTATCTTCTGTTTGTACACGATTATCTCCGGAACTACTGGACGGATTTGAATGACACTTTTTTATTGTATAGCTCAAGCTTGGACAACTTATCGGGTATAATTAGTTTTGGAAACTGGAACATCTGATGTAGAACTACAGTTTGACAGAGATCAAGTAGTACTTGACCTACGGAGTACTACGGAGGGCTAGTACTACGGAGAGGTGTAGCTTTCATAAAGTACAAAAAAAAGTCATTTAAAATGGTCGCTAAAAAGATAACGCGGACACAATTCGATCCTAACACAATCTACTCAATTTATATAATTACAAAAAAACGTCCACTGCCGGACACAAGTAGGCCATGTAGTAAAACATAAGTAGGCCATGCAGTAATGAATGGACAAAATTCCTGCACAGTTTCCCGTGTTACCGAACATCATATCCAAAGCTGCAGTCCGGCTATCAAATTATAAGTTGGCTGCATCGGCTACAAAGTTGTGGAGGTCAGAACTGTGACAATCTGGACCGACCTTCGGTGTCTGTCTCTCGACTTATTGTTATAATTAGTTTGTGAGAATGGGCCAACGATACTGTTGTGCAGTAGCGAAATTTTGATTAGGATGCCGCTTGGTGGACAGAGGTGTTTCTGTTGGAGGAATGTCGGAATGGATGGCGGACTGTCTATTAAAGGTTGAACCTGTTTCTTGTTTATTTTATTGCGTTTAATTGTATAGTACGTCGTTATCATCTTGGCGTTAATGTCGCGATTGTGTTCTCGTGTACGAAAGCCCGGGGTCCGCCTTGACCATGATCCAGGATTTAGAACAGGCAATTAGACTGGAGCGACTGCCATGTGACCTCCGTGACGCTGATTTAACTCCAGACTTTGTCAAATCAGAGGCTGTAATTGTTTGAATTATTATCTCACAGATTCACCGCTAGAATAAAGCAGTCATAGTCATGGGCGGCTTGTTCACCCTGCTTCACTTAGGAGTCGCTGGACTCGCTGCGCTGAGGAGTTTATTTTTATGCTACTCAGCGACAAACGAGCAGAGTTCAGTTGTAACTCCCTCGCTACGCTTGTGAGTTAACTCTAAGAGTCCTTCGCTACCCTCAGGATCTGCCGCTGATCTGAGTTGCCGTCAATGACGGAAGATACTGCTATATTCCATTGGTGTATAATCTACTATTGTACCCTACGGGTAATTTGGTAGCGGTGGTGATGCAGCAGATAAGCTGTACGGTAGCAGTGCATAGCGGTGGCGTAGCGGGGCCGTAGCGGTGGCGTAGCGATGGCGTAGCGGTGACGTAGACGATACAAAATTGACATGGGAATACTTAGAGGGAGGCCTATGTTGACATCCTGTGGCTGAGATGATGATTATTTATTCTAAATCTCAGAAATACAGAGGACGAACCGTTAGTACCATTATAAAATTAACTATGTCATATTATTTAGCTGTCTACTTAACTGTTTATAACGTAAAATGTAATTATTCTATTACGCTCGCTTAGTACACACTATAATACTGCCTACATCTTATTAATAAATTGTCCGGAATGGAGACAACAATCTTTTCCGCGTTTTTGTATAGTTGAAGTCGCAGATCTAGAGATCCTAGGTGTGTCATAGACAGTGGGCAGTTGTCTCTGGTCCACGCTTCGGAGTTGTTTTACGAGTAAGTATTTGTATTATTATCGTTTGTAAGTTGTGTCTAGGTATTCTAGGTAATAAAATCAAAGTCTTTGCATTTTAAATGAAATATGAAATGGTTTATTCTTGCATTTTTTTTTTCGACAGACCTCGTCCGACGATACGAAAATGCTGCGGTGAATATGCAAAGTCATGCCCTGAACCGAATTCATAACTAGTATATACGTGGGAAATAGATGCTTGACCCTGCCGGTATCACGGAAGAGCTCCTTTGTGAGGTCCAGGAAGCGATAGTTTGACATGGCCGAGGCGGAGGCAAGAGCCAACTGAAGTGATGAAAAGAAGAAGCTGAAGTGGAGGAAAAGGAGTAAGAAGCGGTCCTTCGCAGAAGCCGGGATTTAATGCTCTTAATATTATCATAATGATGATGATGATGAATAAATTACGTACTTAGGTAACAGACAGAGAGGTCAGATGGCAGTCGCTTCACTGTAATTACCTAATTTACCAAATCCTGGATCACGGTCAAGGCGGACCCCGGGCCCTCGTACGCGAGAGTACAACTGGGACATTAACGCAAAGATGATTAGTTTTTAGACAACGCAACAGATTTTTTTTAAACAATTAAATCGGAGTTCCTCATGGGTCCTTTCTAGGGCCACAACTTTACGTCTGTGTAAAAAAATCCGGTCGCACCAAGAGCACTGGCACAATCTGCCCAGGGCAGCCAATTACGCAATAATTGTTGCCTAGCAGCCATTTTCCTGCCCAGACACGGCTCTGATGTTTCCTTAGGCCGTTCACTTTGGAGGATTGTTTGGATAAAAATTGAAATAAATTAGATTTTAAGAGAGGTAGGGCATAGCGGGGTATCCCGTTCGAATTGGAGCCGCCCGACTGGGGAGGTACCTCCACCTTACAGAATACCGCAGCTAAACAATACTCTTTTAAATAGTATTGTGTTTCTGCCGGTGAGTAAGGACTCCAGTGCATGGGGTGGGAATTTGGGGAACCGTGGCTTTGGCAGTGGAGGGGCATTTGCTCTTTTTGCTGCCAGAGTAACATGCTACAGAGGTGGGCAACGCATTGGCGATACACTTGGTGTTGCTTATGTCTACAGGCAGTGGTGACCACTTTCCATCAGGTGGCCAGCTTGCCTGTTTGCCTACCGTATGACATAAAAAGGAAATATTAAAAAATACGTGTGGTAAGGGCTTTGCCGTATTGGAGTGATGAAAGAAGAAAATAAATTAAGTATATGGTTGAAACAATTTTTTGTGTCATCAAAGATAGTTGTACATTTTAAGTTTTTATCACATTCTTGTAAGTATAGGTACTTTAGCAATAATTTAAATAAACCTACTCTTACCTTGAACAACAACTATATTCACCAAATAAAGTCTATTCATATAACCATCTACGGATCAACCTAATCAAAACTCCCTTACCTAACCAAAACAAATAATTTAAAAAAAGAAACAACAAAACTGGCAGCTTACAATAAATAAAGAGAAAAAGAAACACTGGCAGGTAAAACGCGATGTTTAAATCGAAAAAGACCGCGAAACGTTTTCCCGCCCGCGCCTCTCATCAACGTCGCGCGCAGCCGCCGTGCGCTCGACGCGCTGTCACGGGCCGGCCACCCTAAAAATGTCCGCTCAAATTTTCCGCCCAAAATGCCAGCGATAGGGCTCTGACGTTATGTCACGTAGGTTTAGGAAGGATTGCAAAGTATTGGGAACAGATTGACTGAACTATCCAAAAACAAATCAACTTCCTAAATATATAATTTGAAGGTTTAATCCAATTTCACCAAAATTTGTGACTTCATGTCATCAAAGATACAGCAAGTTAAATAATAAAAAATTACAGATTTCTTTGTAATACGTAGGTACATAGGTACGTCACTATATTTCACGTAGGACACTTCTATAAGGAAAATAAAATCCTCAGATATCTGATGTAATCAGATGTAAGATGATCTAGTAATCATTTAGCTAGTAATCTCCAGGGAATATATTTTCCTTAAAGATAACTATAAAACGAGGAATAGATAATTTTGAAAGAAATATAAGACCACAAAAATGGCTCTACAGGTGTTAAACAGTTACCGTCGCCTGTGGTCTTTTGAGCACCCGGAAGAAACCTTTTCACATCCTTTTCGAACAACTTGTAGAATATATTTTTGGTAACTGCATGGATTTGGACGAAAAGTTCTGTTACGGAATGTACCCACATTAAGTGACACATTTTTAAACCCCCTCCCCGCTACGGTGGTCACCCCCTCTAGTTTTCACGTCGTAATTCATAAATACGGTTTTAAATCATTTTTTTGCAAACACTACAATAAACCTAAACAATAAGGCGCTTGCCGCGTGACGCCAAGAGTACATGCATACCTACAATTACAAGTAAAAATAGCAATACTCTTGGCGTAGCTAATGTCTATAGGCAGTGGTGACCACTTTCCATCAGGTGGCCCGCTTGCCTGTTTGCCTACCGTATGAGATAAAAAAAAAAAAAAAAAATTTTGAATATAGCTCGAAAAAGCGCATGAATTACCTAGAAAATATTGACTATGTGACGAAGACCTAAGCCCCCCTGCGCCTCTGTGACCAAGCATGGTATTTGAGAGCCCCCCTGAACCCCCCTGAACGTATGACTACGTTCCCTTAGGTACCTAGGTAGTACTTAAGATAGAGTTCCTATGGTTTCCGAAATAGACGGTCAAACATTAGACTTGTACTTTCATCATCAAGTTTTGTTTTCACTTGGCAAAAATAGCAATCAAACGGAGTGACGAGCGCAAAGTTGTAGAATCGCTTTGCTGGTTTCTTGAAACTGTATGAACGGGAAATTATAATGTCCTAGAATTTTCTACCATTATAAAAATGTTTACATTACTAAGCTACTTCGGTTTTGGGTCTTGTTTTTAAACATTATTTTATTTCGAACAAACTTCTTCAACTATTATTCCATATTTTAAAGAGCGTGCATAAACACAGGCAGGTACGTAGATATTATTATTTTTCTATGCTAATGGGGAAAAATTACGTGTTTATACATATAAAGGTTTGTTTATTTTACCGCTATGAGGTTAAAGGAAAACGAATAATAATATTTTCCATTTGAAACAACAAAAAATACCAACGAGAATTCTGAAAGCCTGCAACGGAATTTAATATATTGCACGATGTCGAGTTCTTACATTTAGCATGTTATGTATTTATTATATAAGCGGCTACAACATTTTATATTTAAAAATTATCCACGGTTCCCCCTAACACGCACCTAAAATTAAAAACTCTCCATTTTCAAATCCGCACATATTTTTAATACACTTCCAAGGTATTTATATTAAATTGAACATTAAAATAAATCGTGCATTTAGTTACGTTACGGTTAATTTGATATACAATTTAAATATAAATGGTCGCTGTATCAAATATGGGTACACACGGTCGTGGTAATGTTACACGAAAACTATTGAATTTTCGCTATCCAATTTCGAAAAACACAGCGATTTATCGGATTTGCCGTTACACAATCTGGCGAGACATCGAAACATACAGTCGTATGACCCTTCAATCCGTTACTGGGTAAGTATAACAAATCCTATTTAGATTAGAGGTTCGATAAGGGAAATTATAAAAAGAAAGGCTGCGAGGAGTCTCTTCCAAAAGCCGCCATGACACTTTTTTTGTCGCCGACCTAAGATGGCGCGTTACGGAAGCCGTCTAAAACAAAAGAAGTTCAATACGTGCGCGCCCCACCCACGCACAAAGCGCAGAACACTTCGATTGGCGAAAAAAAAGCAAAAAAGGCAAAAATAAAATTCAAGCACCAAAGAATACGTAGCGAAAGCAAATTATTAGGGAAACACCGACGAGTAAACTAAAAAGCCGCTGTTCAAAAATAGAACGGCGAGCCGAAACGGAACTGGCAGGAAAGAGGATTAACCGTGATGGAATAAACAGAGAATAAAAAAATAAAAAAAGCCTACATCAACACCGACACTAGCTGAGCGGCGAATCAACAAACGCGGGACGGGAGATTTCGAATTTATCCCGGGCCGGGACGGGGAACACGTACAAAACGCAACATAATCCCGGTGAAGCGGCATGCAAAGTCGTATAACAGTGGCACAGTTACCGGGTAACGCATCAGGCGGCCACTTGTTGCTTCCGAGTTCCAACTTCTCGGCTGCAAGGGTGACGTCGCTTCTGAACTTCGGGTATTCGCCGGCGGACTTCGCCCAATTACACACCGCACGAGACACCAACCCGACTCCAAGAACGCAGTCTTAACGAAATTAACAACTACGTCGTTGATATTTTCGTATTAAAAATTCTAATTACAACCCTATCACACGGCTAATTCGTACAGCACGCTATTTGCTACGGAAGCTTTTAATGAATCACTAATTCTAAGCCGAATAACGAGCGAGCTTCGCGACAACTTTATTATAACAATTAATAAGTATAATTTTAAACACGGATTAATAGTAATATTTTTGTTATCGTATAAAATATAATATGAAGCACCTATTTAATCAGCACATCACTACGCGTCTTAAAAGTCCTAAGACACTCGACGCGCACTTACAAGAAATCGAAAATACGAATTAGGAACGGGCGTACTCGCCTCCGGTTCCGTGTTGAAGGTTCGTTCACGAATTTTTGAACTTTGAATTTGAATGCGATTTGCTTTTCCGGTGGAGCTGGCCGAAAATTTTGGGTTTTATTTTTTATTTTGAGGCCGCGGGTGGAGCGAAGTGCATCAGTGCACGCTGGGCCAGTTGCAACAGGTTGTTTGGCCGGCGACGGCGGCGCGCAGGCGCGGTGCCGGCGCGCGGAAGAGCTCCATAATGGACGCGGAAATAAGGGAAGGAATAATAGCTTTAGATAGCTTTTTTGTTGATTATTTCGAAGTCAGAAATAATTCAACTAATTCATCATCTCATCTAGCGTAAGTGACGATACGGCTATAACATGTACGCTCTAGCCTTATTCTTGCCTATTTTGGGTAGAAAACCGAACCCACAACCAGTTTTCCTTCACAATGTAGTAAAACAAAAATTGTAACCAATATCCTATAAACAATCTGAAAATTAATGACAAAAATGAAGATTAAGGGGGAGAAAGAATTTGCCATTTCAATTTAAAGTAAGTACATATTTTCAAAACACATGATACAGTTTCTTAATTGTTCTTCCACACTCTATACCTAATGTGTACCTGCCTGCTTGGTTTTAAGACGTTCGTGGTTGTACATAACACATAAACCTCAACCACGCGTGCAATCGGCCTGCGATGTCGCAGAAACCTCGACAAAATCGAAGTCGATTTTCAGAATGAAAAACATCAAAAACTAAATTTTGTAGGATATTACATATCTCTTTCATTCGTCACAGAGGAGAGGGTAGAAAAGTAGGAACGAAACACACAGTGACATGCTGGCCACCCCAGGACCGGAGCTTACAATGGCCGGACCGTATCCGACAATACCAGACAGAGTCGGTCAATGTCAAGCAGAGCCGGTCGGATTTTGATGAAATAAAGCTTAAAACTTTGTTAACAATGGTGTTTATCTCGTAATACATTCCCGATAATGCCTACGCTTAGTTAATTTTGATTAAATATCACAGTTTTACTCAAACCACAAACCCATATGAACTATTTTGTGTATGTAACATAAACGAAGCCACACAGATACATATCAGCATCCAATATAAATAATATATTTTAGAGTGCAGTTATAGGGGTTAAGCTCGCCTTTGTACTTAAGTTACATTCCGTTAAATTGTATTTACTATTTCTGTGTACAATAAAGAATAGAATACAACAGAAAAGGGGTCGGGTAGGGTATGGGAGTGAAACAATTATACGAGAATATGTGAATGCATTCTGGCACCACTGTGGCGCGCCCGTTGCATCTCCGTACACGAAGTGAAGCCGCCTTTATCTTCCCGGCCGAATTGTAATCAGCCATCGTCCTACGCCAGCCGATATTCTGGCGTGATATATGGATGAATGGATAAACTGTAATAAATATTGTGAATGTATAGTGTTAGGTATAGATAGGACTTTGCGGTACTCCGTAAATTTGGTACCATAGGTCCCCTGGTGTTGCTGATGCATAGGCGGCGGTGACAATTTTCCATCAGGTGGCCCGCTTGTCTGTTTGTCTGCCGTATAACTTAAAAAAATAACCTGCAATTTTTATAGCCGTGTGGTGTCCGGCAGACTAGAATAGCACCAACCCCTTACACTCGTGGGTGTCGTACAAGGCGACTAATGTTTTCGAGACAAGAGATCTAGTCTCCGTAGGCTGTAAAATGGACGCGGAGTGGGACTTTGTTTGTTTCATAGTAATTAAGTAGGTAGGCCGTCTTACCTGGTGGTAAGTGACGATGCGACCGATGATGGAGCATGCCTATCTAGGAACATCCTATTCACTCTAACCTTCAAGGCGTCCAGATTATACTGATCAGGGAACACACTCGCAGGCAACGCGTTTCATTCCTTAGCTGTGCGCTAAAAGTTGAACTAAAGTGGCTCGTGCGACTCGACATAAAAAGGCCTGCACTAGCTACTGCCATATTGTCAGTAACGATGAGATGTTACATGCAGACATTATAATGAGGTGCCCATGTGACCCAGGGCATTTTTCGTTTGAAAAGAAAATAATAGTAATTTTTTCACATAAACTAAACATTATAACTATCTATCTAATAAAATATGAAAATCCTAATCATAAACATAAAAATCATATTCACAAACAAACAATACAATACCTTCTATTTACAAAAAACAACGTTTTTTTTTATTTACCCAAGTGTAGTTAAACACTCGTGAAAGTCAATAATTGACCTTCAGTTAAATAACTATTCTACTCTGCATTAATGTAGGGTTTTGAATTTATTACCATGACAACAATTGATAATGACATAAAACAGCACCGTTCATTCTAACATCTAGGTTTTTTATTTTATTTTTTTACTAATAAAACAGTGCAAACGCTTCGGTATTTGAATTTGTTACATTATTTAATTAACCTCGATTTGAAATATTATGTAAATGCTAAATGTTTTTCTACACTAAATTGATAAAATAACGTTCGACATTACGTAAATCAGATTAAATAATATGTGTAATAGCTTCAAAGTGAATTTGGCCTTTTGCAAAGTGCCCTTGCAGGATAAATCGATAAAAAAGAAAACATTTTAAAAGGCACGTGTATTTAGTGGCCAGTGTCGCATCGTAACAGCGTAAAGGTTTTAATTATTAACGCTATCCGCTTCGATGCGGTTAAATTTGGAACAGTGTTACTAGCGCAAAAGCTACCGGAATTTACTGCCGGCCAGTACCGAATAGGCTTTTCATTTATTGCGTTATCTATGGGCTGGACGTAGCGGCCGGCCATTTTTCGTTGAACGTTGAAATTGGCGCGAAACTGTAGCGATGCTTAAATATGGAACGACAGTTTAGGTTTGAATAATAGTGCTTTTCATGCATCCATTCTGGTTGTGGTGCCTTTTCAGATTAGGTGCCGGGGAAGGTTCTAGATGTTTTAATTTTAGCTTGGAAGTAAACTATCTAGAACTCAAAACATTTGTCGCCTTGGCCCATGAGCGTTGGTGGAAAGTGCGCTAGGGTTATATTATGATGAAAATTGCTTATACAGAATAACTAGGTACGTTTTGAACTTTTACAAATAAACGACAAAGTTAATTAAAAATATACATTTTGTTGTAAATGTTAGATTAGGTGGTGAAGATATTATCTACACGAAATAAGTCCCGTGGCTATCAGCGGAATTATGAGTTATCGCTTTAGATAAGTATTACTTTAGGCTAGAGACAACAGACTTACAGTTGAAATGAAACCAAAACGTCTGGAGAACCACTACACTATTTATATTTAGACATTTAGGACCTTTGGAAAAGCGAGTCGCTTCCATCTGACTCCGCTCCGTCATTTTACGGGTCAGACGGCACTAGTCAAGTTTCATTCACCCCGATATTGCTACAAAATGAACGACATACCGCTGTATATGTAACTTAAACGCCGGGTTACAAATGGTCGACAAATCCATTTTCCCAACCAGCTGGGCAAAGCTGGGGCGAATGGGAAAGGAGTCAGAGCTTCCACTCGAAACAAGCCCGCAAACACACGAGTTTTTAGATAGCCAAAACTTTCCGTAATATCATCCTTGCAGCCTTACTCCTTGCTTCATATCAGCAGGAGTTTTGTTTTAGTAGCAGACCCTAAAACTCTAATAACCGCCGCGCAACCGGCTTCCGGCGTTCGAGGAGTGTGTTTGAGCAAGATACGATGCCAAGCCGCGTATTGTTGCGGTGGGTTTATAGTCTGTGACTATTTTTTTGTAGTAAAATAATAAGACAGTATTGGCTTGTTTTGTGTTATTGATACCTGAAAGCTAAGTAAGTAAACGTTGATGATTCGCTATTGACGTCTTTTTGGTTATACCTTACTTACTTACATAATACATTTTTAAGCCCCAACGGAAAAAGAGGGATGTTATAAGTGTGATGAGTGAATCTGTGCATCTGTGGCTTTGTGTGTCTGTCTGTGGCACCGTAGCTCCCGAACGGATGAACCGATTTACATGGGGTTTTCTTTACTTGAAAGCTAGTTTAATCGTTTAAGTGTTTCATTAAAATTGGTTGAGTAGTTTAGAAAATATTTCGGTTTATGTAATCTTGGTCGGGAGTAATCCGAGTTTTTGGTGTAACCACACCAAAAACTCGGATATTAGAACTCCGATTTGGCTGGAGTCGACCAACCGTCAATCGCAGTCGATACTAAGCCTTACGCAGTATAAAATAAAGTCGTGGTTGGACGTCTTACCACTGAATTAATCCAAAAGCGACTTTATTTTGTACATCGTAAGAATTAGTACCTACTGCAACTCGCGGTTTTTCGGCTACAGCCAAATCCGAACGTCAGTTACTACTTTTATTTTACTACATTATTTTATGTGCAAGAGACAGCCGTACAACAACATAATATTAATTAACTTACGAAACAGAAACCCAATAACAGCTCTTCGCCGATAGAAGACTACTCACCAAGTATGTAGACCATGTTCTTGGTCCAGCGCTGCAGCTCCTTGCGTATCGCGCGGCGTTCCTGCTGGCAGCGCGCGAACGAACACTCCGCCATGACACTCGTCCAACCCTGGGGAAAAATGGAAAGGATCATCAGGCTATGTCATAGTCGCTTGTTGCATTTGACTCTCCTGCATGGCAGTGGATGTAAGTAAAACACACACAAATTCAATTTTTGGGGCTATATGGCAATTCACACAGTGCCATGTAGCCCCGAAGTAAAGCCTGTGTTATGGGCTAGACAACTAATAAACTACTCATACCTATACTCTTACTAAATACATACCTACTTATTATACATATTATAACACACAGACCCGTAACAGAAATGAAAATTTATCATTTCATTTTCTGCTCGGCCGGGAATCGAACCCGACCTCTTGCGTGGCAGACCGTTGACGTTAACCACTGAACCACATAGGTTGTTAAAATATTACCTACGTACCTACACAAGAAAAAAATGTATATTATTGTGCGCAGTACAGATTCTCTTGTACTAAGCATATTATATAACTTGAAACGTTGGGTTACCGTACAAGAAACAACAAATAGTCGCTACATAATAACTTTGTACTTTTATACAATATGTCAGTAAGTAAGTAAAATTATCGTTATCTTTTAACAATCTCTTCCAGACAAATAGAGGTTGAGGTAAAATTTACTACCGTTGTTAGTAAAAATGCTATGATAACATTGTTTTTTTATTGTCAGGCGTGAAAGTCAGTAGCCATTAGCCACCTGTGGTAGCCAAGCCTACCGTAGACTGTCATCAACGAGCTGATGTCGATGATGACGTTGAGGGATCCAAACAATACATACTTGTAGTCTTTGTAGTCCAGTATCCTTTTCAGCATCCTGCACTGAGCCTCTACTCGGTCCAATCGAATTTCTATTTAAATAATGAATTTGTATTTGACACGGCTTGCTAGCGAATCCCATTAGGCGGAGTACCTAGCGACCGGCAGACTAGCGCCAAAAGAAACGAGACCGCCTCCTTACCATCCGATAATAAAAAAATCGAACACCCCGTCCAATTACTATAACATTCATCGAGTATCGACTCCGCCGGGCGATGCCCTCGCGAGCTAACGAAATTCCACGAAAAACTCCGTTCTCATCAAGGAGGGGGAACAACCCCCCCCTCACCCGAATCTAGCCCCCGAATTCTTATTTCAAACCTCCAGACTAGGGGGGCAGAACTATTCTTATTTTAAAATCCCTCTCCACGGAATATGCCACGAAAGAGGTTCTTATTTTAAAAATATCACGCTCCACCGAAATTTTCTTATTTTAAAAACTTCGGGGGGTGCGAACGTTCTTCCGAAATCCTCTCCCCCGCCCCCGTGCCTGTGGCCAGTTATGATATTCTTATTTGCGAATCGCCCGAAGCGTTCCGATTCCGTTATTAAGATGTTGGTGTGTGCGCCTTTATGAGACTGTTTGCACGCCAGCCTCTGTCGCCCTGCACAAAGAAGATATTTCGGAGCGTCGCGTCTACAAACACACTATTCGTTCGAAAGACTTTTATTTCCGCAATGAAAACATTAATGGCGCATTAACCGCCGAACGAACGATCCCTGACCTACATACCGTAACTTCTTCACCCCGTTCCGCGCTTGAATTCCTAATTCGAAATTTCAAACTACCGCGTCGAAAACGCCATCCGCAGACACCAGAGACAAATGAAACGCGCAATTCTGATTTTAAAATTTCGAATTGTGCAACATGAAAAAGGAGCGATGCAACCAATAATCTTTCGCGCCAATTTCCATCGCTGTCAAATTTGGGAGCGCGTCGCCCGCGGGGGGGCGCCCCCACCCCAGATCAATTTACGATAACTCGGTTTCAGCGCGCCGTCCCGCTCCGCCTTAAGACACCCGGCTATCCCCGTCTCCCCCCGGATAAGTTCTAGAACTGGGCAACCGTTCACGCGCAAAGACTTGTAACTCAAGAACGAT
The DNA here is from genome assembly GCA_905147135.1 of Blastobasis lacticolella. Lineage (NCBI taxonomy): Eukaryota > Metazoa > Arthropoda > Insecta > Lepidoptera > Blastobasidae > Blastobasis > Blastobasis lacticolella. The sequence continues at coordinate 3,419,812 of LR990061.1, forward strand.
TTTTAGTATTTCTGGGTAGTATTTGTGGGTAGTATTTAGTTTGGGAAGGGTAGTACTGCGTCTAATATGCTGTGATGATTAGTAATTTTATAGTAGGTACCTACTTACTAATACAAAAACAGGAAGGATGTTTCTTGACAAGATGATAAGTACTATGGCAACTATACATAATACAAAGTTTTATTCTTTCTCATTGTCCCATAGACATGAATAATGTCACGTTAATTATTTTGAATTTGATTATTACATAACACAAAGAATAAAGTGATAAATTTCCTGAAACCTATAAGCTAAAAGCGTTTTCATTGTTATTAAGTAATGGTTAAGTATTGCTAAAGACTACCTGTATTGGCAAACATAACTTCGTTAATTTTCCTGTAACCTTTGTAGGACGTCTTCAGTTATTGCAAACTACTTATTTGCTAGGAGTTGTAGATTTTATCCTTAACTTGATAATGGAACTGCTTTGTCATGAACGTCAAACTAGCTATTTCCCCACTTTATTCGTAAAAATATAAGCTTTATGAACGTTGAATTTTCCGTAGATTAATCTACTTCGGTATATTTTTAAACGTAAAAGTTCGGACAAATAGCTTCTATCTAGTGTCTACCACTACATATAATCAACCCTTAAAAACCGTACAAAGACACAAACCAATCTCGTCAAGACCTCAGTTACCCAGTTTCTGATCCAGCTAGTAGCGAGACCATTCTCTCACGCGGATATGGCCCGAGACTTATTTTTAACTGTGGTGTGCGGTGGCGGCCGTGTGTGCACGGGGTGGTGGCGCGTGTGTGTGTGTGTGTGCGTTTGAAATATTCCCCCGTGGCTGGAGCGCGGAATTGATGTTTTTAATTAGTTTCGAACGTTTTTCGTGGTGGCCAGTCTCCTTTTTGTTTAGTTGTATTTATTTTTCGCTGGCCAGTCCTTTCCTTTTTTCTCGTCTAGCTGTCTAGTTCTTTAATTAAAATTTCGAACGTCTTTGCTTCGAATGGAGGCGTAATAACTTATTGTTGGCAAGTTCGATAGCTAAACGAATGAACACGCAACTAACGGTCGAGTTTAAATGAAACCGTGTTCGGTTAAACAATTTCGTCAAAGTTGCACTTTAAATATAAAACGAGACAGAGCCCGTAACCCGGAACGTTTCCTGAAAAGTTGAAAACTTCTCTTTTGTAGGCGAAAATTCAATAGGCGGGAAGTTCCCTCGTCCGGCTCGAACGCGGCTTATTGTAAAATGGAGGTAAAAGGTTAACGAACATTTTAGAAACAAAACAACTCAACAAAACATCACTACAATAATCATTTTGAACTAAACGGTCGCCTTTGTCGAATAATGTTAGGTTTGTTACCTACTTAAGATTTGTTTTCTCTAAATTTTTAAAGGTGTTATTGAAATTTTAAACCTGGAATGCTGTTTACTCTAAGCCAGTTATCTGGGCATCCAATTCGAAAAAGTTTACCGACTAAAAACATTGATATCAAAAAATAAAACCAGCCAGCATTTCCACGACAATATCGCCCAAAAAGCCTACCCGGCCAGTTTGACTCAGTCTATATCACCAAAGAGTTTTCATGGCTATTTTTTTTATTGCCGACACCGGGCGCGTGCAGATTTTCAGCCAGTATTTATTGTGGTACCTGTTGCTCCCTTTGTTTTTGTTGATTTTGCTAGACTGGCTGTAGTTTTGGTGCGGTTTAGTTGGCAAATAAGTTTATGGGCGACAGAGCTACGGTGTACATAGTGAGTTACTCCGATTCCGGTACAGATAGGTTACAGTTTACTGTTCTTTTACTCTTGTATCGTATCTCTACATATGTGGGATATTTTCGGGAGTTAGGAGTGAGTAGCTTTGTTAGAGCCTTGTGTCAGTTACTTACTTGACGAGGTCTTAGGGAGTATTGTGTCAGATAGTGGCTTAAGTTTACTTGACGAGGTCTTAAGAAGGGAGAGAGGATCACGAATGACAGTTTTACAACAAAAAATACTGTACGTTTTCTGCTTTAAGTAGCGTTTAATATTTAGGCCGAAGAAGAAGTTAGTCGGGAAAAAAGCGAAGTAAGGTGACGTACCTTACTTAGCCTTTATCATATTTTCTTATTAACCTACTACCTACTTAGTTCGCATTATAGAAACTAAAATTTAGAACCGGCAAAATGAGTGTCTCTTGAGAATTATATCATGATATACTTAAAAATATAACTACTAGCTCTTCTCATAGATGACAGTGCCAACTCTATCCCTCCAAATTTCCCGGGCCCAAATAACCCCAATACCGTCACCCAAATCGGTCCACAGATTACGAATTTCCACCATTCCCCGTCAGTCTGTCTAGCAATTAAGTTTGGCCGCATTAGTACGTTTAAGGGGGGGGGGGGCACAGCAAGCGAGCTGAGTTCCACTGATATCCACCGATTCACCTGTTGCGACGGCCTTGTTTACATAGAATCGCATCCCGACTGGCGGCGGGAACGTTCCAGGTCTAATCTGGAGTTTAGTCTGCTTCCTCTAAAGTCGCTTGCGCTGTTGACGTATGATTTTCTCCGGTAAGAGTTGGAGTTTGGTTGGGTTTGTGTGTTTGTTTGTTATTATTTGAGAGGAAAACGATTTTTCCTGTTTGAATTACTAGTTATTTCTTTTTCAAAATTCTGTTTATTGTATTAGTCGCATCACCTGGATGATGAAACTTGCGTGTGCGGTGCTTCACAACAAACCATGCACCATCATTTATGCTGCCCTTTGTGCAATGACACCTGCACAAACAAATACCTCATGTGTAGCATTTTTGGTTAGTTCATCCAACCAATTTTATAAATGCGACACCTTTGGGTTTGTTTTCATCGTTAAAGCATACCTACCTATCAATGAACGAACTAAAGTAGTTCCTGAGCAAGCTAATTATTGCATCACAGAATCGATCACCAACGCGTCTTAACTGCATCAACACTGTCCCCAGACCGTCGAAACGATTTGACAAATTACCGACACGTCGCGTCGTCTAGTATTTGCGCCCAATCTTCAGCCCCCGAAGGCCAAAAAAGGGGGTGCTATCACCCCCTCCCGGGCCAATTTAATGTGCACCGCTGTATTGATTCCCGGAGCATTCTTTCACACAGGCGTGCGCCACCCCCCCTCCACCGCCCGCTTGCTTGGGATAAACCCGGATAAGATTTTTTAGGTACGGATATGGTGTCTCGGGTTTTGGAACGAGTAGAGAATCTCGGTTTGAGGTGGCAGCCATGTTGTTTTGTTTTGGATTGAGATACATGTGTTGTTAAAGGTCTTCATTGTAGCTAAGACGTGTTTAAGTTTCTTTATTAAAATGTACCTATTTCAATTTATCTACTTATTCTATTCGAATGTGACGACCTGAGTGGTTCTGTCACGTCTGCCACGGTCCCGGGTTCGATTCCCAGCCGAGTAGAAATTGAAATAATGAATTTTAATTTCTGTTACGGGTCTGTTACATGAAAAATAATGTATTTGAAAGTATTATAAGTAGTTTATCAGTTATCTAACACCCACAATTTTTTTATGGTCAATAGTCTTGCATTTAATCTCAACTCACCTGATGGAAAGCGACGATGAGGTCGAAGTTTTGTTTACTTTGGGGCTAGATAGCGCATTGTGTATTGTCCAAGCATATTTATTTATTTAGAGATGTAAGTATGTTCTACAGAAAGGTTCTAGAGTGGTGACTGTTTCCCGGAAATCGCAGCGTGGGACGGCACTCCACGAAACGAGTTGGGCGGATGATCGGATACCTAAAGGTAGCCGATGGCTGCAAAAACCGAGATATGGAAAGCGTGAGGGGACGGGGGGACTACTATTTAAAAAAATATATAACCTACAGACCTGATTAGACCTTATGAGATGGCGAACAAATGATTAACTACTTCATTTTATAAAAAATAGACTAACCTTTACACCGATACCTACAATCTGCGACATATCAAGCTATACCGCTAACCTAAACCTTCCCTAAACAACCAATTATCGCCCTTACCTCCCACAACATAAGGAAGACTATTGCTAACTTGATGTTTCCGAAGTACAAACCAGGGTCTTATTATGTGCGCTCAACCCTGACAATGACAAATGCGTGTACACAACGTAGTGGAGGGTGTCCGGGTATAATAATTTTTCTATAACGTGAAAAATCATGGCACCTTCTAAAACTTTACGAGTTTTCCGCTTCTGCATCCTGTTTCTGCTCAATTTTTGGTGCACTATGTGTCATTTACTACCAACTGAGATGGCGGTCAAATTCCTGACTGGTCCAATAAAAATAATAAAAGAAACTGGTCAGCAGTATTTTCTGTTCAGTATTTTCAACACTGCGCTGCGACCTTCATGTCTCCAATCGGTTGCCAAGCGTGGAGATTATGGCAATTCCCTCTACTTATGGTGGAGAAGGCACACGTCTAATAGTGGACTGTTGCAGGCTGTTTATGTAATGATTGGACGACTTGATGTTTGTGAACCTTAATTCGTCTCTATCGTCAGTTACCTATGTCAATTTACATTTTGGCGGTGCAGGGATAAGGGTAGCCGCCAATGTTGGCAAGCGAAGATAGAGAGAAGGTAGAAAAGGGTAATTACCCACCTGGCCGGGTGTTGTGACCAGGGGACCAAGGGCCCGACAGTTGATCGTCGGAAGTTGTATATATGCCGTGGAAGTTGGCACATTTCTCTAGCGCGATGTAGGATTGTTATCGCCATCTATGTGCGGATGCTTGCCAACTTTGTGTTCGTGTACTCGTAATGTGAGTATCGTGAGTCTTCCCTATTGGAGCAGTAGAGCGATAGATGTCGCCACAACATCATATTAGTTGATCATTTAGTAAATAAAGAGATTCTAATGTACTAGATATTGAGCACAAAAACATGAGCTTGAACTCCCTACTTCTCTCTCTCTCAAAAAAGCCTCAATCTTTCTCCAAACTGACGCAACCAAGGAAGCACTACGACCGCCTGAGCGTCTCCCCGCCCCACTTACCGCTCAATTGTGTATTGTGACCTCGCCACAGACAAACAAAACGGACCAAAAACCGACTGAAAAGCGGACAAAAATCTCCTGGGCTGAATGAAAGAACGCGGCGTCAAACAATGGAAGGTAAACAGTGGGGCGCAATGGTGAAATTGGTCATAATGACAGTCCCCGGTGCCACCCCGACCCCTTTGGGTCAAGCTGGGAAATAAAATTTTAAATTGAAGCTGCTAAAAAGACAAAAACGTACACCCCGGCGCGGTTAAGGCGGTTTCGGACTGGTTAGGGAAAGATTCGTAAGGTTTTTTTTAAATATACGAGTAGGTATATAAGGGAGGAAAACGAGCAAGCTAGTGTCCTGATGGTAAATGATCACCGCTGCTCATGGATATTCGCTACACCAAGGGCGACCTATACTCAAAAAAGGTGTCTTAAAGATCCAATGTCGAAGCTCGTTCTGTAGAACCTGCGGTTCTGTATTTTTGTTACGTGCAACCTAAACGTATGAATTGTAGATGTTATGGGTTACAGTTACCACTTACCATCAGGTGGGCTGTCTGCTCGTTTGTCACTGAATAGCATTAAAAAAAGAGCGGAAGTTATTAAGATACCTATAGTTTTATATCGTTGTAGTTTTCGATCACAGCTTGTGCCTTTTTGTATCAGGCTTTTGATTTCAATGGGTTTTATCCAAGAGTGGAGGCTGAGGTGAGGCTTGCAGTAATCAATAAATAGAGTTGATAAATAAATATCGGCTAATCCCGGTAAACTTCACTACAATCCATTTTCTTGAGGTATGCTGTGAGTTATATAGAGTAGATATAGTAGATGATACCTACTAGTTATCTGCAACGAATCCCGGCCTTCGGCCAATGTGGAGACACCCTAACCTCTGTAAGAAATGGCGCGTCCGGGGCGCGGGAAAATGAGAATTATTCCTAGAATTCAGGCGGGCGGCTAATATTTTCATCACAATTAAGAGCTAAGTCACAGCGTAATATGCCCTGAAAACTCATATAGCGAATTGTCATATAACAACGTAAACGTAGCATTAAAATCTCTTTGCAACAAAAACTCCAAAAACAAAAAACATCCGTTCGAATCCGTACATTCTATTCGAATTTTAAAAAAGCATGCATCCGACAAATCTTCGCGGCTCAAACGAGACCGCTTCAAAGGAGACTATGCATGTGGACTCTGAAATTATTTGCAAACAAAACATCGTCAAGCGTCCGATATAGTATAATTAAAATAAGTAATTAATAAAAACTCCCCGCCCGTCCCCCCCGCCCCTTTAAAGCGATAGCTCGCTATCTTCGTAACACACACAAACTAATAATTAATCATCGAGCGTCTTCTACCCCCTTTCTTCCGGCCCGCCCCACCCTACTTTAATTCCTGGTACAAAACACCCCCCTTTTTTTCCGAACCGTGTTTTCATTTTGTACGTCTCTGGGAGAGTTGGGGCCGCTTCACACGGGTCGACTGAGCGATTAGTGGGTACCTTAGACTTTATCTCCTTTAAATAGTAATGCCTCATTGCAATAAACAGAAAAAGCTTCAGTTGATATTTTATCATAAGAAAAACATTGCATCAGCATCAGCCTTAGATGAAACATTAATCCGCTTAGTCACTCATTCAAGTTCATGACCCCGATTTTGTGAAATAAATGTTTTTCACACCCCCTGCTCGACTATGTCCAATTATGTATCATGAAATGTCACCGTAAGGAATGGCCTTATGGTAACGTACAGAACGTACCCGCGGAAGAAGAAACGCGAAACCCGTATGGTTTCGTAAAAATACATTATTCGCAGCATTGGCTTCTTACTTTACAAAAAGAAAGGAAAACTCGCGGTTGCAAAAACTGTGACTAAAGACTACTTGAAACTGTGACTAATTGAAAAACGGTGTAACAAAAATGTGTTTCGTTTTGTTTACCTAATTTCAGTTTCAAATTATATTTTTACATGCGTAAAGAAGGTTGCCGTGTGGTGTCCGGCAGAGTAGAATAGCACCAACCCCTTACACTCGTGGGTGTCGTACAAGGCGCCTAATGTTTTCGAGACAAAAGTTCTAGAGTCTCCATAGACTGAAAAATAGGCAGCAGCGTTTTCCATTGTTATATTTATGATACTGCGGTCTCCATCCTGCCTGCCGAGCGTGGAGATTATGGCAATGACCTCCCCTTACGTGGGAGAGGCCCTAAGTTATACAGTGGAATGATATGGGCTGTGACGATGAAAGAAGGCTCTATGTGACCTCACTACAGAAAGCACTAAACATAAGCCCATCGATCAAGCCCTTTGAAACCTGAATTGTTTGTTTTTAACTCTCCACGTGTATATGGTCGCGCAGTGTGAAGCAGCCCCAAGGCGTTTTCTGAACGTACAAATTGAATTTTGTGGTCTGTGTGAATATTTTAGAACGGATAGAGGATATTGGGTGGTTTCTGAACGTAATGCCGTCTGCTCCTCTTTCGTGTTAATTATTACTCTTTTTAATGAGTTTTTATTGTTGCTCGTCTAGTTGTTTTGTTGCGGGCAACGTGTACTGTTGTTCTGTTGCGTTTGGGAATGGATGCACATATTTTAGCAGGTGGGTGCATCGCTTTTCTTGATCGCCTGTGAAGAACATGTATTATAGTTGTTGTATGGTGATGAATTTTGATAACTTTGTATGGCAATAGCCTAGTAGTATAAATAATAGTAAATGTCTGTTGATTCAATAAGGCAATCAAAAGACACTTCGCGGATCGATAATACGCCATACAGACCCCTGCACGGGTAGTGCAAGTGTGCCTGCGACATAGCTCGCGGTGCGAGACAGCCTTTGCTTCCTTCTCTCAATACTAAGATGAATCAGTATACATGTTGCGCCTTTTCTCGCTTATCGCGCTCGAGAGCACACTTGTGCCAGCCGTGCTCGTATTGCAAACATCAAAACGCTGCGGTTTCATGATAATGACTGAAGAATGATGTACACTGCAATCAATTTCTGGTAGTAGGCCTCCCTCAATATCCGCCGTTGAGATCACCAATCGGTCCTCAGCGCCTACCCCAGCAGACCTATGATGCAATCCACTACTTATGAGCCGCCACCAAAGCCCAAAGACCGCTACTTCGCCCACCACCCGGTTCTCTTTTTTGCACATTCAGCAGGAATCGTTTGCCCATATTGTTGCCCAATAAAGCCATCGTGTTTTCCATAATTAATTGTTCAACTAAAACTACTCTTATCTCCAAGATACATGGTGGCTGAGTGGGGAGAGGGACTGCTTAAGTGGGCGACACAAGAACTATGTACCAATGCCAAATGTAGTTTTTTAATAATAGGCACTTTTAGAGATCCTACTATCACCAGTCTACTTCGGTGGTCACGTTAAGCCATCAGTCTCGTTTACAATGGAACGATATCAGTCGTCATAAGCCACGAGGGACCCCTTGGATCTTTTTTTATACCGCTGAGGTGGCAAACAAGCTTACGGTCTGATAGTAAGCAGTTACCACCTATAGACGTTTGTAATACCAGCGGTATCACGAAGGTCTTGTAGCTCCAGCAGTGGTCGCAAACCTCACACGAATGATATGAATCACCAATTTATTCCAGAAAATTCCGTAGCAAAAACACAACAAACCGCCCCCCCTCCCCCTAAACTGATGCGCCATTGAGCACGCCTTCGCAATATTCGGCGGTGGCGCGGTCATTGACCCCGCAGAACAGCCGGCCATGACCTACGCAAGAAGCTTGTTGAGCCTAAAGGTTTTGGAGGAAAACGTACGTATTTTTTCCTCTAAGCTGCACCTACATTGCGAGAGATTAATTGAGGATGCTGGTTTCAGACGCAACTAGATGCCGCGGTTTATTTTATTACATTAAATGAATATAAAGCAAAATTGTATAAATGTAATAAATTATTTTATTTGCAATTAAGAGCACCTTTTAATTGTTCTTATTTGAGATATAGTATACCCTATACCATAAGATACCACAACAAACCACAAGATTGAAAGTATCGTGGACATCATGGCCACATATCAACAACATATCATGTAATTTTAGCCAAAATCTCTGATATTCGATCAGTTTCTTCATAATATGAATTACTACCATCAACTTCGTACGCTAAAGAATAGTCTCTGGCCCAATATCATGCAGGTATCAAAACAGCATTTGTTCCTTTCTAAATGCAATAGCTAAATCACTCAGCGCAGTACAAATGAAGACAAGAGTCGCAATGAACACACTTCTCTCCGCGCCGCCCGATTCCTGACACAGATCCACTTTTCAACATTCGGCGCGGTCATCAACCTTTAAACCCAGACGGGCCTACGCAAGGATGCGTTCTGGGACCGACTTCGTAAATACTATACGTCTTATGCCTGTTTGTCATATTATAACGATGGATAGCGTCTCTGTGAGTGTATAGACTGCACGATAATGGTTTTATGTGTTTATAATTAATTACTTCTCATTTAAAATATCAATAAAATAATCATATAAGCGCAGTTTCTATAGAGCCAACCTTTTGTTCAATTAAAGATTATTTATATGGGATCATTGTCTCTGGCTCATTTAAATTTTGTAGTGTCAACTTTCACTTCAATATCAGTTAGCCATAACACATGAACGTATTGTCCCAACACTTCATGACCTTTTATGATTTCTTATAGCGTCCTCAATACCAACCATCGAAAAGCATATATATCTTGCCTCGACACTCGACACACACAGCCAAAACTCCACTGACACACCCACTCGCGTCCAAATTGCCTCATTTCGGTTCAGTGGGCCACGAGAAGGGTGTAACGGCCTCGCCGAAATCCCAGACAGCCCTCACTGACCTACGCAATATCCATTGTTTGGGCCCACCGGAATTCGGGGAGTGTTCGTGGAAACGTGCCCTTGATTTGCCTTGTTGGGCCTTCTGCTGTTACGAGTACCTATGTTGTTTGGCGGATGTTTGTCTTATTTGGAGATTGTAATCGGTTGTTGATGTTCTGGAGTAACTGATACTTTGGTATGGTTCAGGGGTTTCGTCTGTTATTGGAACAGGGATTGTGATGGTAATATTGTTTTTATTGTTGTAACTAAATTATTTTATTTTATCAACAGCTGTTGTAACATGAATTAGAAGATACTATTATTGTATTTATTGTTCTAATGAAATTGTTTTATTTTAACCATGTTTATTTTCGGATAAGGCGTGACGCAACGCATGTATTTATGTTTTTTCTGAATTAGGAGTAAGTTTTGACAATTTAATAAATATTATTTATGTAATCTGAAGCTGTAGCTTCGTATCCATAATACGAGAAGTACATTATTGTTTACAAAATGTTTGTAACATTTTCGACTCAACAAAAGACGTTTGCAGCCAAGCTAGTTCCGGAGACACGACCTAATTCCTGCTAAAATGCGTCCCAGACATCTCAGACAGTCTTTAGATTCAACTTTGAGTCCCCGCGGACTCCAGACGGAAGTTCCGGATAAATTCAAGTGTTCCATTATTAAGTGAGTATGGAGTTTGCGTTTTGACGCAATTTGAGAGGCAACGAAGAGTATTGTAACGATATTTTCTTTCTATGCGTTTATTTTTTTATACCAATTTTAATAGTGGCAAACAAGCTTATGTAAGCAGTCACCGCAGCAACGTTTATCTAATTTTCTTTTTATTATTATATTATATTATATAGAAATTTATTTTTGCCGATTTGAAAAGAAAAGGAAAACCTTGACTTAAGATGTCGTGAAATAATCAAACTTTCCACTGAGAGAACTTAATATGTGCTCCACCACCGGCTTGCAAGCACGGGTGTCCAAAACTAGCGTGCATAATACCGAATCTAATTAGCTGGACCGCCAACAAAGAACCTTTGTAGCATCTTACGTCCGACAGAGAGAGAGAGGTACCGCGAGAAAAATGCGCCCCCCTCCCTAACCCCCCGGGAACGGGCGCCGGCGGGTGGCTGTATACATTTTTTCTTTTCCTTTTCTTAAGACGAAAATTTGTTACGCTTTTTATACTTATACACTGGGGGTGGTGCCTCCCTCGATCAATAGAGGGGCGCCACCTTATCACTACCACCCCTTATCAATTTTTCGTGCTTGGTTTTTTTCCACTTATTATGACTCCACCTGCAGCTTTTTGCATTAATTCATTAGGGACTCGTGCTCTGGGTTCGAGGCTTGGTGCTTTCTTTTATTGGGATGCTGGGGATTCCTTGAGGATCAACTGTCAACCTTACAGATTGTCCTGCAAACTAAACATGATGACCGCAAGTCAAGTCTGGTTCTTTAAACCAAACAATTTTTGAAACAATTTCGGTGGATTTGTTCCCTTCATCTCTATCGTCTGTTTGTTACTGCTTGTGTTTGCGATAAGGCCGCCTGTTGCTTGTTATTTTTGTTTGTTCTTCTCTTTGTACTGTAGCTATTGTTCTTTAGTTAAGTAGTAAAGTATTTTTGTTCATTCATTCAGTTGTTACAGTCAATGTAGTGTCCGACAGTATAACACCAGAAACTGCCCATTTTTGGATGGAAGGAATTATTAATTAATCTGCTAGCGACACTTTACTAGAATTACATTCTAATTAGTTTATTTACGCAGTTCATTCGATCCAAAGCCGAGAAAATACAGACCTATTTAATAATTCTTCAAGTTTCGTTGGCGTTCCGATGGGTATGTATTTTGGCGAGAGTAAACTGCTTGGCCGTGTGGTGTCCGGCAGAGTAGAATAGCACCAACCCCTTACACTTATGGGTGTCATACAAGGCGACTAATGTTTTCGAGACAAAAGATCAAGAGTCTCCGTAGTCTGGAAAATGGGCAGCAGCATTTTCCATTGTTACATTTAAACACTGCGATCTCCAACCCGCCTGCCAACCGTGGAGATTATGGCAATAACCTCCACTTTCGTGGGAGAGGCCGTAAGTCCTGCAGTGGGCTGTGTTGATGAAACTGCTTCCGACATCAGGATGCTGAATATCGGTCAAAGTGGAGAAGAAAGAGCAAGACAGTGGACTCTGGCAGAAGCCTCGATTAACAGCCATGGTGAATATGATTAGGTAAATATGTTATGTTTGGTACTTTTGCGCAAATTTTTGATTCAATTGGATTCATTTTCGTTAACGAACTTCACTTGCTGTATTTTGGAATCAACTATGTGCGTTAATTTTCTAGATTCATCGCTTTCGTTTGACCAACCGGTGAATCTTAATGCTAAATTTCGTGATAATACATTACACATCTAAGCCCGTACTTACCTAATCAGTTTGATAAAACGATAAGTAGGTAAGTTACCACACAGCTACAGCGTGCTTATTGCATTTTCCATATCAATTATTCAGTTTGGGTTTTCATAAACACTTACGAACGTCATACAATACATATAATAAGAATAAATGCTAGGCGCCGCGCGGACATCATCTCACATATCATCGAGCGGACAAGGGTTTCTTGGCCTACAGGTAAGGCTATAGATAAAAAATTGACTGCGTCGCCAAAGATTTTTTATCTTTGCAAGCGACGATCGCAAGCGCCGCCCGCCGGCCACTTGTCACAAAACGCAAAATAGATATAAGCATAATCTGTCAAGAGACCTTCAAAAGATCCCACCTCCGCCGCCGTAAAGCCAAAACGATCCAGCTGAATCTAATCCGATTATAACAAGCCAAGAAATAGCGAAATCTTAAAAAATCCTGCAAATTATTGCAATCCAAAGGTCTCAAAACTGTGGCGTTACCTCGAGAGCTATCTCCAGCATCTTAACCCATCCTCTTATTCCTTACTTCCGCCATTTTGTACCTCAGTTGAATTATTAAGAGGTGCTTTGCCTTTTTCAAAGGATGCTCTCTGAAATTTGCCAGGGTTTTCCTTGGAATCGGGATCGGCGTTTGTATTTAGAACCTATAGGTATCTGTCAACACACTAATGTTGGATAGTAGTCATGTTCAAGTACCTTTGCACTGTCTAATCAATGAGGAGTTTTCCAGTAGGTATTGATAGTTGGTTTCAAAAAGCATCAATAGATGGCGATCCTACAATTTTGGTAATCTTTTTATAATCTGTATGATGGTGGCAGTGATTTCATGCAGCCAACTAATACTAAACTTAAAAATAATATGTTTATTAATAAAATAATAACTGTTCAAGGTTGGACGAAGTGTAAAAAGAAATATTTATAGAAGTTGGCATTATGTTCCATTATTATTACAACCCCTGAAATGGTTGAAAACTATTGACAAATACAATATTATACAATACAACGTACCCAGTGTTTATATGCTGTTTGCTAAGAACCAATTTAAGCGATTTTCAATTACCAAAATTGTCGAGGCGCCATCTAGTGAGTGGTTAGGAATGCTTTAGATACCTATTGGAAAAATGCTCATTGTAATCTAATAATTCTAAGTAATTTAGTAAAAATTAGTAGGTTTTTAATATGTAATTCTAAGTTCTTTGTATGTAATGTTTAAGCTGTAAATAAAACAATGTTTCATTCTAATAAATAAAATACTCACGACACCTTTCTTATACGTATTTAATTAACCAAAGATAATCAGTGACTTGTGTCTGACTAAGCAATTTTTAATAAGTTGTATCACGTTCTCAAATTAAACGAAACCAAAATCGTGTTCTATTATAGGTACTCACTTATCTATAGGTACTTACTAAAAATTTGTCACGTACGTTGGCAATTTTAATACTTATATAACATTTAAATTTTATATGTTAATCTAGCACGTGTCGTTTGGTGAAATATTCCTACACTTATTTTAAACCTAACCCTAACCTAGTTCTAGGAGCGTCGGTGGCCTAGTAGTAAAGGTATCCGATTCGCAAGCGAGAGGTACCGGGTTCGAATCCCACAGCCGCCATACACCAATGACTCTTTTCTGAGCTATGTTCATTAGTCGAACACAAACAGAACTCTTACGGTGAGGGAAAACATTGTGATGAAACCTGCACTTTCAGGCGACTGAATGTGTGACCATGATCCAACCAGGTCAGGTTCCCCTGATAGCAGCGTCACGGAGCTCAAATAGCAGTCGCTCCAAGATAATAACCTGATCTACCAAATCCTGGATCATGGTCAAGGCGGACCCCAGGCACACGTACGCAAGCGCACAACCGGGACATTAACGCCAAGATAAAAATTTCTTTGCACGTTGCGATTGCTTCTTGTTAGTTGTTGCAGTGGAAGTACCAGGCGCTGGTCGCACAACCGGGACATTAACGCCAAGATGATTATTTTTATTTTATCTAACCTACCTACTTGCCTACTTAGTCAAGCATAGTTTCCTGCTAATATATATCCTTACACATTGAAATGCTTTACACCAATCGATTAGAACACCGCTCAAGAACTGCTTGTTTTCCAACCTCAAGGCCTAACCACTGTCAATGTCTCCCAACATTGTAACCAGCTGACACGCTTCCTACGTCGCGGTACGATCCTTTATTGTCATACGTCACGTGCGCCGACGCCGACGGTATGTTCAGCTACATAATTGCAAAGTGATAGGTTACGTGGATATACGTGACTACATTTATGTGTTGGTGCGTACGTATGCCAATTGTAAGCCGCGATGGGATTTGAAGATGTTTTTGGCTCGTAAATATTAACACTTGGCCTTGGTTTGCACCAAATTCTTCAAGTTCAACGTTATTTTGTAAGAAGTATTTTGTTTAAGTATCAGTTTAATTTCGTTTAAGAATTTGGTGCAAACCGCATTTAGTTTATTATGAGAATAATACGTAAAAATGAAATTGAAGAAAATCTGCAACTGTTTATTAATTAATTATTATTTTACCTGCTCTACAAATGGTATAAACAAAGAAAGTAAAGGATATCGGTACGGTATTAGGTGAGATGGCGGTCAAATGCCTGTCTTGACTAATATAAAAAGAAAGAATCACAGAAGATGGGAGTTGCATTTTGCTGAAAATACTAGGAACTTGCAGGAATCAAATCCCTTCTCGGTTGACTGTCGTTATACCTACAATAAAATGATAAGACGAATGACCTTCTTGGCACAAAATGTTCAGTAGATACCTACCTAAATGTATCGCATGTCAGACTTGCTCGAACATGCATTAAACACATGGTAATCTAAACAAGCATTCTAAATGCATGATAACGTATCACCATCTAATGCTTAACGACACCAGTCAAATGAAGTTATCTGTTGGTACTTAGGTACTTACGACGCAAAGGTCACGGAAATTCATGCAAAAAACTACGCAGCTGCGCATTGCATTTAAACAGTCGTTTGCGCATGCAATTGTATGGTTGCACAAGCGTTCGCTATTTATATAGCAGCGAACAACGCGCAAATTTACATTGAAAACGTTTGAAAAACACCAAACCGGTCATCTAATTACAAGGAACAATGATGAGATGGCGCGGCCGCCGCCATGATGCGTTTTCGACCAATCACAGGCCGCGGCGCCAAGGTCACGCGCAATGTCAAAACTGGCAGCGCTTCCTAGTGAATTGTCTAGGCCAATCGCTGTTACTATGATAGATAACATTGGGTGGCCATTTTGTTTTGCGTTTCGTTTATCTGACGAGCTATCAAGGTCCGCTGCGCCGATAGGAACAGCCGAGTGTTAGATAAAAATGTGCCGTAGCTATGTTGGGTTTGGAGTGGTTTGGGTTTGTGTCGGTTTTGGACTGACCGAATTCAATTTATACAATAGGTAGGATTGTTTAAGTAGGTCTTAGGGTCACGTACACGCTCTACTGTAGTTACCTGATCTGCCAAAATCCCGGATCATGGTCAAGGCGGACCCCAGGCCCTCGTGCGCGAGGACATAACCAGGACATATATGCCATAATGATGTTTAAGTAAGTCTTACTTAAACAATTCAAAAAACAATATTCAAGATGCGTTTCCGTCGACGTGTTTCCTTTGGACTATGATATGGGATCGTTCAAGAGGTATATTAGAGGTCTCCTAGGCAGGCAACGCATTGGTAGCGCCCCTGGTGTTGCTGATGTCCATAAGCGGCGGGGACCATTTTCCATCAGGTGGTATGATTGCCTGTTTGTGTGCCGTATTACATAAAAGGAAACACATTATATAATACATTAAATATTAACGTCTAAAACGCACTTCATTTAGGAAAAGAAAAAACTTATGCAAATTATAAGAGCGTAAGAAGTACACACGATTCATTGGATTCAACTTTCCCGCGCAACATCCGAACAAAATGGCATCACAGACGAAATCTCGCGGCGATTTCTAAGCAATAATAATAGTGGTTGTTCCCAAAACTCGTCTTAAACAAACAGCCATACCTCTGCAGTGAAAGCGGCACCTTTGCCCTTAGAAAACCGAGAGTCTGATGCGAGTATAGTTTATATGGCAAATTGCATGCTTATTCGGCGAGGATGCGCTTTAAAAATTATACAGGCATTTCGCACAAATTGCTGAGGAAAATGGTTAGTCGTTGGTTGGGCTTTGCGACCTTTGTAGTGTTAGTGGAGGCTGTCTTAAAAATATGGTCTTTTGTGCCCACAAAAGATTGTGTCAAATAAAAGAAAAATAACCATCTTGACATCCATATCACCGTTGTGTTCTTGCTCCGGGATGTAGCAGATGCAATTTGGCCATGTCAAATAATTACTCAAGTTAGGACAGGATAGGCTTGATGTTGCTAAATAGGCAGCGGTAACCACTTTGCAACAGGTGGACCACTTGCCAGTTTCCTACCGTATAATATAAATAAGGGAATAATTTAAACTGATTATAAAGAAAGAAAGAACATTTATAGACACAAACAACTACACCACAACATATAAGTAACCTATAAATGTTCGTTGTAATCGGATTTGGCATTTCAAAGATTAAGATAACACAGATGGACCCCTCAGGCTTGACAGAGTTCTTGCAAAGGTAGAAGTGGTCCATAACATTATTAATCTCATTTAGTTAATGGTAATCTTACGTTTTGGCCGTGAATGTATTATCAGAAGAACGCCACCATTGATGGACGAAGTTTTATTGTGACTAAACTGACTACGACTGATTTATCAGTTATATGGAGACTAGTTTCTGACTAGAATATGTTAAAACTACAGTAATACAAGTTACGTTTGTGAATTCGGGTGTTAGATGTACAAGATTAATAAATTAATAAAAGATAAATATGCTTGGACAAATTCACACAGCGCCATCTAGCTCCAAGCTAAGCAAAGCTTGTGTTATAGGTGTTAAATAACTGATCAACTACTTATATATACTTTTTTTTAATACATACTACATCCAGATCCTTAAACAGAAGTACAAATTCATCATTTCATTTCTGCTGGGCCGGGAGTCGAACCGAGGACCTCTGCGTGGCAGACACGTGGCATGTTGTGCAACTTAACCACTCAGGTCATCAAATTCTCTTTGTACAGGTGCTATGCCAGCTTGTTACGACTTCGTATTTGCTCGCATGCGATGTGACAGCCGTGAATATAGTCATGTGGTGTCCGGCAGAGTAGAATAGCACCAACCCCTTACACTCGTGGGTGTCGTACAAGGCGACTAATATTTTCGAGGCAAAAGATCTGGAGTCTCTATAGACTGGAAAATGGGCAGCAGCGTTTTCCATTGTTATATTTATAACACTGCGATCTCCAACCCGCCTGCCGAGCGTGGAGATTATGGCAATCACCTCCCGTTTCGTGGGAGATACCCTAAGTTCTTCAGTGGCCAGATATGGGCTGTGATGATGATGTGACAGAGACACCTACCAAGCCGATCTAGTTGAAACTAGACATCTACAACATTATATAAACAGCCTACTCATAATGTAAGCTGCGAAGCCGTGCTATGCGAAGGCCAAGGTTCAAACCGGGACGAGTACCAAAATGATTACCGTTTAATTCCAACGAGATCAGACCCGGTCGGCTGCCAAACCCGGGCCAAAAGCACCCGGTTGCGGCATGAATTCGTAAATAAACGGCACCCGTCGCGTTATCCTGGCGCC
Organism: Blastobasis lacticolella; assembly: GCA_905147135.1. Taxonomy (NCBI): domain Eukaryota; kingdom Metazoa; phylum Arthropoda; class Insecta; order Lepidoptera; family Blastobasidae; genus Blastobasis; species Blastobasis lacticolella. The sequence continues at coordinate 3,437,790 of LR990061.1, forward strand.
GGCTGCCGCCATAGACGGTTAACCGGGTAGGGTTGGGCGCAGGTCGATATCGATGAAAGTTAAGATGATGAAATGTTTTTATGTGTCTACTGTTGGTCGCTTTTTTACCCACGACGGACGTAACGGAGGCGGTATAGGTATGTTATTGAGGTTAGAGGTTGTTTGTGTGTTTGTTAGTTTTTGTAATAAACTACTTATTGTGATAATAGTGTCTTTTATGTATCTTTTCACGGCTTCATACATCTATTATGTAACATCCTGTATAACAAGCTTTGACTCGCGACTTCGCGCGACATTCGGTTTTGGCGTGTTTCTGCAGAAACGTTTTTAAATTTTGAGATACCTTATAAACTGTGTTACAATTTTTTTATGTTATATGGTAGGCAAATACGTAAGCATGTTATAAGGGCCAACTGATGGCAAGTGGCCACCGCCGCCTATCAACATCAGGAACTCGGGCGTCACCAGTACGTTGCCAATCTCTAAAGAGATATCTAAATATACCTCTTGAAGGACGATTAGCATAAAAAATGACATTAGCAAACTTAGTATTACAAATACATCGATAACAACAACCTACATCACTATTTATTTTAAATCGTGTTATATTACAATCAGAGAATACAACGTGGCGGCGCATTTCCTAGCCTGAAACTTTCAGCCTGGAAAGACCTCGGGCGACACACGACCGAATATGCACCTTAACCCCTTCTAACAAGAAACAATATCGACTAAATACCTGGGGAGTTTTCTATGTTGTTTTCGGATGCAACTTATTTGTGAAAACATGAGTGAAAGAGTGAGAGATAGAGGCCTAGAACGTGTTAGAGGGAGAGGGGGATACACTAAATTTACGAAGCCACAGGTGGTGTACCTCGGGTACAGACGTACAGGGTTTTGGATTCGGGATAGTTTTAAATAAATTCTTCTATTTATATTTCGATCTGTACAGGAAAGGATAACAGATCTCTATTAGAAAGAAATAAAAAAATACATTTATTACAAAGGACGCCACGACGCGATAATTTATCAATACAAATATATAAAATAACCTTCACCGTATGGCTATTGCTAAAAAGCGTCGGTGACCTAACGTATAGCTGACGGATCATACTTGTAAGCGAGAGGTTCCAAGTTCGAACCCCAGTGACACCATGTGTCAATGACGTTTGAGTTATATGACACATTAGCTGTATCATTAGTTTGAATAAGTAATTAACCGATTCTATAACGTCGAGGGAAAACATCGTAAGCAAACATGCACATTTAGGCAAATGACTAAATGTGCATGTATTTGTAATTTGTAACAATGATCCAATCTGGTAAGGTTAACAAGGTCACGCACGCTAATGTAATTACCTGATCTGCCAAATAACCGCCGGAGCCGCCCGACTGGGGAAGTACCTCCACCTTACAGAATATCGCAGCTAAATAATACTCTTTTAAATAGTATTGTGTTTCTGCCGGTGAGTAAGGTTTCCAGTGCTCCATGAGGTGGGGATTTGGGGAACCGTGGCTTTGGCAGTGGAGTGGCATTTGCTTTTTGCTGCCAGAGCAACGTGTTATAGAGGTGGGCAACGCATTAGCGATACTCTTGGTGTTGCTAATGTCTATAGGCAGTGGTGACCACTTTCCATCAGGTGGCCCGCTTGCCTGTTTGCCTACCGTATGACATAAAAAAAATAAAAAAAAAAAAAAAAAATATAACGGATCTTGGTCAAGGCGGACCTTGGGCCCTCGTGCGCGAGTATATAGCCAGGATATTGACGCCAATACAGGGTTGCCAGGTGTGTTTTTTCATATTTCCCCAGTTTCATAACTATGTTTCCTCAAAAAGATACCTTATTCAGAAAAAAACCCCAAGCTTGATTTAGTGCAATTAACAAATAAATAGGTACACAATAAATACATAATTTCTTCGTTTTATTGAATAATTTAAAGGTACCTAAACTTCACTAAACAAATTTAACAATTCAATGTCTTCGTCTCCAGTTGAGTAGACGTTTTCGCTATTGAACTTATTGTTACATGCATAAGGGCTCAATATTTCCCCTAAGTCTTTTTCCCCAAAAGTTTCCCCAAAGATTCTGTCTCCCCAGTTTTTCCCCAGGAGTCAACTTTTTCCCCTATATTGCGAAAAAAAACCCCAATCTGACGATGACGATGACAGTCTAACAATCTCTATCTAGAAAACTCAAAATCTCTCAGAGTCTTGCACACACTCTAGTAGTAAGTAAATCAACTACATTTTGACGGTGTAATAGTAACACAAAAATTGGTTGTGTCTTGTATTGGTGTACCTAACCCAATCTAATTAATTATTAAACTTTAATTAAACTCGCCGTCTTATATAATTAATTATTAGGATATAATTTATTAAATTATGTCCTTAGAATTATATATTTCTTAAGCGTTTCTAGCTAGACAGGTGGTGAGGTTCCCTCGAAAAGGTATTACTCAACAAATTTTTAAACAATATCCTCGAGGAAAATTAGTAGTGTAGTTTGATAAATAAAACGACGCATAATTTCGCTAATAACTAACGACCTGTGGTATAATTTTTAATTAACGACGGTAAAGTACAGGGAGCAAATTCATGCCAGCATAGAATACAATAGGAAATCAGTCATAAAATATATGCTAATAGAAATTGGTAAATGAAATTCTATAGTTTTTTTAATAAAAGGTTTTGTGATGTATCAAAAATCGTAAAAACGGCTTTAGAGCCCTCGAAAGTAACCCGATCCTAAAAATGTGTACCCCAATATTGTGAACGAGTGTTAGGATGCGTGGTTCGTTTTCGTGGGACGTTTGTTACCCCTTCATGCAAAAACTACTGAACTGATTTTCATAAAATTCGGCTGAAATACCTACACTCAATGGATGTGGAGTAGCATCAAGTCAGACACTCGATTCTTGCGGGCTAATGATACAAAGATCTTAAAAAAAATAGTAGGTACCACTCTATAGACAGATGTGGCAGAACGTAGAGACTACGACAGCAGATGGAGTATTTCGTGAATGAAATTATAATTTTTGAAATAATTTGAAATGAAATAATGCTGTGGCTTAAGGATAAGCTGTTAGGGCCTGAGGGAATAGCTCCTTTCAGCATTTTTCAACGATGCAGCTCATGTTTACTTACAGCTGTAGCTAGCTTCAAAGAAAATGCTTTTTAAAGTGGTAATCCACTTGTGTTCATATATTGTACCTTACTATAAATTTACGTTTTATTTATTACGAGATAATACATTTAAGATACATTTCTATGAAAAGAGATCGTCAAATATAATGGAATATACGAATGATCAAAAAGAATAAAAAAGATGATTACATAATAACATATTCTACGATGTGATTTAATTCAGGTGCCTATTTGAATAAATCATTTGAAATTAGATGGACAAGAGAACGCACAGGTGCAAGAGGTTTAGCGCTGTCTGGGTCATTTATTGCAATTCGTATCACAATCAAACTGGACAGTATAATTATGATAAATAAATTAGCCTTTGATGTACGATGCACAGCGGAGTTCAATAATAACTGTGCGCAGACGTGACACGAATTTTTAATATGTTTCATCTTGATATAGAAGCATTGGAAGATGCGGTACAGTGCCATTTGAATCTGTACAACTTTCGGGGCGAAAAGAATGAACTGTTCTCCAATATCTACACGTTGTAAAACTTAAAATCGATTGCAGTATTTGTCTGTCTCCTTCTAAACCACGTAATGGATTTTGATGCGGTTTTCTCTAACATTTGAAGAATTTCTTCCCGAATGTTAGAGAAAACCGGGCTTATACTTTTCATCTTGGCGTTAATGTCCGGGTTGTGCTGTCGCGCACGAGGGCCCGGGGCCTGTCTTGACCATAGAATATTTATACGCTTAATACATACGTATTACAATATAGAAATCCCAAGAACACGCATCGAGGCGGATCACTAGTGCTATTATAAAAACTTGCGAAAATGTGGAATTATCAATGTTTGGCGCTCTTTCACGCCAAACTACAGAACGGATTTTAACGAAATTCTAGAAAAAACCGTATTTTATGTTCCATAATTGAATACTATATCTCCTGCAGGAACACGGCATAACATAGTTTTAGGCGAAGTCGCGAGCAAAAGCCGGTATGTTTCAAATTCAAAGATTGGGTTCTTCCAGTGACCATGCAATGAGGAGAACCCCAGCCAGTGACGACCAACAACCTTCGGTTAGTATGACACAGTACGAGATGGGTAAATGTCATTGGGAAAATGGTAATAAAGCGAAACTAGGCCTGGTTCAATTTCATAGCGGAGGAGTACAGTCGGGTTAAATAATTATTGGTTTTGTCTTCAAAAATTTACCAAGGAACTGCCGATTTAGGCCGGCTTGCACCAAATTCGTAAACGCATTTAAAGTTAATACTTAAACAAAGAACTTCATACAATAAACGTTAAACGTCATTCTTAAACATGTTTAACAATTTGGTGTAAGCCGGGCTAAATCCACAATCGAGTTGTAGTCAGACTACTAAGAAATAGTCTAATGGCAGTTCAATGTAAAACTATAGGTTTTAAATTGGTAGCAGAATACCAAAAACGTATCAAACTTCCTTGATGGGATTGAAATGAAATGAAATTTTATTAAATATGGAGTTTGGGTTACGTGATTTTGCAGTTCTAGATGCAGTAGCTTCTTTCCCACCAAATTCCTACCTTTTCAGGCGTATATCCATAATTGATCTACATTTTTTAATATGTCAAGATATGATAATAATACTTATTAAATTAAGAAAATATTAAAATAATGATAATTAAATCAAGTCACAAAAAATTATAAATGTTAACATTGAAACTAAATTCTAACTTGAAAATTAAAATTGGATCGGAAAATGATGGAATTGAGATTCAATTAAGTCATTCGTAAATTAATAACCCAGCTTATAGAAAGCGGTATTTGTCGCCCGTTAACTCTGCGATACGGAGGTGCAAAACCGCATGTGCATTGTCAGTGTGAGGTGTGACATGTCACATGTCTGTAACTGCGCCGGCTACCTATTTTTTCAACCGGAACATACATACACACGTTGCTTGGCCGCAGAAAGAGACAAGGCGATGGCATCCATTCTGGTGGACTCCAGAGCTTGGCTATATGTATATAGTATAATTTTTATGCTATGCAATCACAAGCGAGCTGACAATCCACCTGATAGTTGCCGGTAACTGTGGCCCATAATATCTGCGATTCATGCAGAAATGCAGAACCGCAGATGCGTTGTCACTGTGAGGGATAAGATGAAATGCCACCTGTAATTATATCGTATTGCAGACCCACACCCGTATTCAGAAGTGAGGTTAGGTTAGAATCCCCTAAGACGGTTCTAGGGTTCCAACTGCCAAAAGTCAAGTGGCGTTTGGCACTATGCGACCGTCAAAATGCATAGCCAAGCTAGCGTGGAAAAGTGACCAATCGTAGTATTGAATGCAGTGCGTTCACGAAAAGCCTCTAACGACCACTATAAGAATACATAGTAACGATACTTCACTTAGACAAGCATTGTTTGTGAAAACTGGAACAAACTCAGTCAATTTTACAAACATTTGTTTTTATATATGTTCTTTATTGCACACAATAGAAATTACAGTGGTGTTAGATTAGAAGTAGTTGTACAAAGATGGACTTATCTCTCGAAGAGATCTCTTCCAGTCAACCCTGCCGTGTGTTATGAGAGTAAAATACGGATAGGCAGTAGTGTGAAAAAAGAGAACCCATACATGCATCATCATCTTCATTGTATCAGCCAAAAGACGCCCACTGCTGGGCATAGGCCTCCCCCAGAGATCTCCACAAAGGCCGGTGCTGTGCTTTCTGCGTCCAGCTGGTACCTGCGATCCTTACCAGGTCGTCGTACCTTACCAGGTTATACATACATACTGATAAAATAATAGTACCCTTGTATATCCGTCTGTACTTGAACACTTCGCGCAGTCGCTCGTTACTAGGGCTGCGGCCTTGAAATCCTTCGAAATTTGTTATGGAGATTACGATTGTAATGTGCGATGCTAACGTGATTCAGTAACGTATACAGTTCACGGACAATTTGGTTTGAGCATACGCTTATTTGCCACTAAGTAAAAGACATGGATTCTAGTGCATGTACTATATCGCTAGACACTTTCTGGAGAATAAGTCTCATGTGGTGGAAAGATACGAAAGTGGTGGCAAGGGGATATAGACCAATAGTAAGTTCATCCTCACACCTTGGAGCCAAATTAGTCTCAAACTGTGCGGTTTCAAAGGAACATTCTCCCACGCACATTAAGGTTGTGGAATGAAATACCTGGAGATTTTTTCCCTGGAGAGTACAACACGGAGTTCTTCCAGAAAGTGTTTACGGGGTCGGCAATGCGTGAGTGATGCCCCTGGTATTGCAAACATCCATAGGCTGCGGTGACTGCTTACCATCAGGCAGGCCGTTTGCCACTTTAGAGTTATCGTCTTGTTAAGCTGGCCTTGGTATCCCGATTATACGGACGGCCACTAATCCTTTGCCGTATATTTTGGAACAGTGAACCTAAACTTCTTTTTTAAATGAATATGTCACATCACATCCCAGCCCGTAGCAGTCCACTGCAAGACTTAGGGCCTCTCCCACGAAAGGGGAGGTTATTGCCATAATCTCCACGCTTGGCAGGCGGGTTGGAGATCGCAGTGTATAAATATAGCAATGGAAAATGCTGCTGCCCATTTTCCCGACTACGGAGACTCTTGATCTTTTGCCTCGAAAACATTAGTCGCCTTGTACGACACCCATAAGCGTAAGGGGTTGGTGCTATTCTACTCTACCGGACACCACACGGCCAAATGAATATATGCTTTATTAAATTTCACCCGATGTAGCAATCTTCCCAGCTCCAAAGCCCACACTACCGTCCAGGTGTACACTAACTGTTGCTCCCAGGGCATAGCCAAGCTCGCACGCGCCGAACAGACGTATACGTTAAAAACACTTCTATTGTATTGATTTTGCTCGATGCCGACGCCGAGACGTTCGAGACGCGATGTTTGCCCGAGTCTCCCCCGGCCCGTGTTCGCCGTTTTATAATCTAGTTAGCGCTTAGTGCGTCTAGGTGGGGGAGGAAGGGGTTTTCAGGGCAAAAATGAGAATTAAAATTGTTGATCTGTTTGCTGAATTAGGGAAAATATTTATATAGGTAAGACATAAAGCCTACAGGCGAAGTGACGATTAGCTTAAGCTAATGATGAAGGTACTACGAAGATACCGCCTCGAACGTTATGGAACCTGACGTAATTTTGGGCTGAGTCCTGGCTTGTACTAACTTTGTGTCGCAGGCTCACATTAACTTTGTGTCGCTGCGTCATCATGACGACCTGAGTGGTTCAATAGTCAACATCCGCCGGCCGGTCTGCCACGCAAGAGGTCCCGGGTTCGATTCCCGGCCGGGCAGAAATTGAAATGATGAATTTCAATTTCTGTTACGGGTCTGGGTGTTCTATGTATAATTAGAATGTATTTAAAAAAAAAAAAAAGTATTTTAGTAGTATATTAGTTATCTAGCACCCATAGTACAAGCTTTGCTTAGTTTGGGGCTAGATGGCGCTGTGTGAATTTGTCCACGAATATTTATTATTTATTATTTCTCATGGTACTTCTGATTTTTCAGTACCTCACGCTTGCGAGTCGAATACCTTTCCAACTAGGCCACCGACACTCTTACACAGGAACATTATTCTTAAGGATGTTACATATTCTAGTTAAATAAAATAAAAATTCCTAATAGGATACACCTATATAATGTCATAATGTTTCACAAAACGTTCTAAACTTACTTAATGCGACACACCAACCGTTATTAACGTTTCACACGACTTTCTAAGCTAACATTCAATGGGTTTTTGAAATTAAACAAATCCTATTCGTACGGTACAATTTTAAACAGGGATTTGAATGTGTTGTTCCATTAGTGTTCATAGGATATGATTAATGTTCTTTATTTTTAAAGCATTGCAGACGTTTAGGTACTATACTTCGATTTGTAATAAATGGGTATTCACGATTTTACACAATTTTGTTTGTGTAACATTTCATTAAAACCGCCATCAATGGTTTTGCAGCAAGGGAATACCCTAGTGCATCACCTATTGTGGTCGTATGATTTATATTTACAACTTTTTCAACTTAACGTCATCAATTTTACACCACCCATTAAATTTTTCGTAAAACTAGAGAATGTTTTTAAATTTCTTACGTCCATAGGCTGTAACTGAAAGAAAGAAAATATCTTTTTCACTTAGACACAACAACACGACAAAAAAATAAGAATGAAATAAATAATAAGAAAACATGTAAAAAATAAAATTCAATTTTTTTTTTTATAATAAGCATTGAACGTTCCCCTGCCATATCATAGTCCAAACGAAACACCGAGGCTGAGAGTTCAAGTTATACGAATTACAACCCCGCTTAGACTACACTTCAATCAAATCAATCTCGAACAAAAGACGCCTTGGACGGCGGTCACGAAATGATATGACGTAAACTGCACCCCGTGACGTAAGAGGGGGCGATCAAGGGGCCGATATTCGGTGGGGCAAGTCCGACCCACATTCCAAGCGATCTGTTTCACTCACTTAGCGGTAGGGGGGGCCCGCAGACGGAACCAGATGTTATAGCCCAGAACTCTGGATTTATGTTTATGACTCTCTGAATTGGGGAGCGAAATAGATTGACGTACAAATGCTGAGTGGGTACCATTTGCGCTAGCCGCTGCGGCACCGACAGTGTCATGGGAGACTACATATTGTCTTAATTAAGATATTTTAAAAGTTAATGTGTCCGTTGTCTGTAATTGTAACTGCTATTGTGTCGTGGTGTGCTATGTGTAATAAATGTATTTTCTTTCTTTCTTTCTTTTTTTCTTGGCGGTAGTAAGGCACACCAGCTAGTTTCGGCTTTGAATTTAGGTCAAAGATATTTGACATAGAGCATAGATGAAGCCTCGACCTATAGAAAATGTAGACTGTCAATCTGTTACAACCATGTTACAACTCTGTACAAATGACTCAATGTCATACCAAAAGCTAATACATTAAGATGGGCCAAGGCCACCAAATTTGACAGTAGCAGTGGTTTGGGGGTATTTGAGAACTTAAAGCCGTTCATGTAGGACACGTTATATGCACAATTAAAAAAAAGTGTCAAGATTCAGTCGCAAGATTAACACAAATCGAGAACACAATGTGAGAACCATCAAAATCGGCCCACGCGTGTGGTCTCTAGAGTGCCACAAAGGAACAAACATATAATACATACATAGGCAAATAAACAAAATAACTTCCTTTGAAAAAAAAGAAATATAGATTGTGACTTTAGCTTGGGCTCCTTCCATGCCTCTACGTCCAATTTCTTTGATTTAGGAACTCTCACGCGTGCGACATATTTATCTAAACCGATGACAGCGCCGCCATTGTTGGAATTGCCATAACATTTCAAAACTGCCACACTTAGTTCTAGCTTTGGCCACCGGGTCAGATAAATTTGTGGCACTGTAAATTACGGGGGATCAAGACGGATCCCCGGCCCTCGTGCCCGAGAGTACAATCGGCACATTAACGCGAGGATTACGGTGAGGGAAAACATCGTGATGAAACCTGCACATTCAGGCGACTGGATGTGTAACCATGATCTAATCTGGTCAGTTTCCCTTGTTAGCAGGGTCATGGCGGTCAGATGGCAGTCGCTCCACTGTAATTACCTGACCTGCCAAATCCTGGATCATGGTCAAGGCGGACCCCGGGCTCTCGTGCGCGAGAGCACAACCGGGACATTAACGCCAAGATGATGATGATGATGAACGCCAAGATGAATATATATTTATTTTTACTAAAGAGGTTTAATTCCAGCGGTTACTTAAAACCGAGACCAAGATTCAGGTCCACCCGCGGCCACCCATCCCCCTATCGATTTCCCGCCCACATGCACCCCGCTTTTAAAAATGTCGACCACCGCCCGGAGACAATGGTCGAATCGAAAATTGAGAATTGTGTTGGTGAGTTGTCGCGGGCTGTTTCTGTTGGACGGGCACTGATTGCTATAGTTTCGGGTGTTTAAACCATCTTTACGTTTCTAAGAACGTTTCTCGCTCGTACGATTCGGATGTGGAATGAGCTCCCAGCCACAGTGTTTCCTTTGGACTATGACATGGGATCGTTCAAGAGGTATATTAGAGGTCTCTTTAGAGGCGGGCAACGCATTGGTGACTCCCCTGGTGTTGCTGATGTCCATAGACGGCGGTGACCACTTTCCATCAGGTGGCCCGCTTACCTGTTTGTCTGCTAAGTAACATAAAAAAAAAAAAAAAAAACTTTACGTAGTCGCTTCCCGCCGTCTGTATCTATATACGCTTAGATCTTTTAAACTTCTTTTTACCACTAATGTGGCAAACACTATAGGGGCAGGGTATGGTAGGGTAGGTGTAGGGTAGGGTTAGGCTAGAACGCCACGCGAAGGAAGTCCCGCCGGGCGCACTAGTGATACATATTTAAGGTTGTGTGACTCGTTGATTTTTGAAGTCTGGAGGTTTACCTTTACACATTCCATAAAGAAATGCTTAAGTAGTTGCTTCTTTTGTGCCACGCGCCAACTTAAATTTCACATATTGTAGAGGGAATAAGTATTGGATATCTGGCCCGACGGTGAACACATGAAGGTGGAACGTAGTAAGCCATCCTTTCCCTAGGATCCAAGCGATTGTAGTAGTCCAGACTACTTCTGAAACATTAGTCGCCTTGTACGACACCCACGAGTGTAGAGGGGTTGGTGCTATTCTACTCTGCCGGACACCACACGGCTTGCTCCTACCCCGAACATACATAGTCATAAACGTAGCGAGTTAAATATAAGCTTGTAATAATGATTTTCCCTTTGAACGTTAATATCAAAGTTCACGGGAGTTAACATGTGTAGATATAATATAACATTGTAGGGAGCGAGGATATGGGTTACGTAGGTACTGTGTTTGAGAAACAGACTGAATCAACAAGTATGAATCTAGCAGTTTGGGACGAGACCATAGTGCGGTTTTAGGCTTATTTTAATATCTTATCTTTTATATTATCCATTCGATAATGTACCAGTTGTGCTCTCGCACACGAGGACTCAGGGTCCGCCTTGACCATGATCCAGGCTTTGGCAGATCAGATAATTACAGTGGAGCGACTGCCTTCTGACCTCCGTGATTTTGCTACTAAGGGAACCTGACTAGATTGGATCATGGTTCTACATTCAGACGCCTGAAAGTGCGGATTTCATCACAATGTTTTCCTCATCGTAAGAGCATTGGTTAGCATGCAACTAATGTACATAACTCAGAAAAGAGACATTGGTACATTGCCGCAGTGGGATTCGAACCCGGTACCTCTCGTTTACGAATGGGATACCTTTTAATATCTATCTAATAATTATGTTTAATCAGGCAGGCAGTTTAGCAACTGATTAGCCTGTATCCTGCTGATGAATGTGTTATTTTTCGCCACGCGTTAAAATATAATGGTCCAGTTTGTTTTTAAAATGATTGACATTGTTGGCTGAAACCACGTCTGCTGGCAACTTGTTCCATGTCTCACTCTGTTACTCAGGTAGTATTTGTGCGGATTGTTATTGTTTTTGTTGGTTAATTTCACAGGAATTTGTATAAAATGTTATTCCTTTTGATAATACTCCTCCGTATCGAAATACTCACTCTCTACAGATTTAACCCATTTATTTTTTAATGAAAATACCTCCAAAATGTAGACATGTCGCAGCCTTGACTTGTAAATTCGTTGCTAGTCTGCTGTTCATCCAGTTTCATGGTCAGCCAGGCATAAAACTTCCCCATCATTTAAGGCCATCATCTGATCTGGCTAAGAACCCGTCCTGGTTTCTGTTCCGTGATAGACTCACTGCATATTATATTACAGGATATTTGGTTCGGCCTATGGATACGGCACTGCCTTGCTACCGCCGCACACAGGCTCAACTTATTGGATTTTGTTCGTGTGTTTATGTAAAATGGCTTCCTTTCGACTCGAGCTAAGCAGATTAGTTAATTAGAAAAGGACGCATATGCTATTCGCTTTTAGGTGGAAAGGGATGGATTTGTCCCTAACCGAGGTTTGGTTTTCTATTGGCTGTTTTGCGGTGCAATCGATTTTGGTGTTATTTTTAGGTATCTACGCTTAATTTGTAAGTTTTTTCAGTGGATTTTTCTTGTACCTGTTTCTAAATTTGAAATGCTTACTATTAGGCGATCTGTAAACTCGTTTATTAAAAGAAACACGAACAAACAGACAGCTAATAGGATAGTTAAGTATTACGGCTATTGTTATCTAATACATTCTTAAGATACTTATGTAGGCCTCTGTCAAGCCTAAGTTGATTCAACGATCGCTAACCGATACTCTACGGTGAGGGAAAACATCGGCTGAATGTAACCATGATCCAATCTGGTCAGGTTCCTGGTAACAGGGTCACGGAGGTCAGATGGCAGTCGCTCCTCTGTTACCTGATCTGCCAAATCCTGGATCATGGTCAAGGTGGACCCCGGGTCCTCGCGTACGAAAGCAGAACCGGGACATTAACGCTTTATAAAATATAAATAATATTTTTTTTATCTTATAATATAATCAAATATATTTTTCACAGATACCTAGGTACACACATCAAACTTCCAAAACCCTATTTTTTCATCTGGGGTCAACAGAAACACAATTTTCATACGAAATTTGTTGAAAGTTTCCGATGTATCAACATACACAAAAGTAGATAGGTATATTTTATAAAAATATGTAATTACTGTGAATGGGATAATATCTTAGATCTTCTAACTAGTACCTACTCCAACAATAATGATTATCAGATTGTTAAGCTCTTCAGCAACTCAAAACGTCTAGGTGGAAGCCATAAATTTACATAACCGAACCTCTTTAAATATTTCCAATTCAAATAAATCTATTTAAAATATTATCACAAACAAATCGGACACCAGTTTGCACGAATGCAGGAACTAATAGAGTCGCAGTTACAGAATTTAAAACTATGACATCAGACAGAATATGGGCGACTCGGATGTACTACCATAACATCATTATTCAATGTTTTGATGGCATAACTTTTGATCTAGGACTCCTAGACACAAAGCCTAGGTATTCTCACAGTGTTCTAGGTGTAAAAACAAATACTTTTGTACTGTGACCTAGCTATAATAGTGAATAGGTCGTGTTTGAAATAGTTAATAGCATTGTTACTTAGGTACCGAATTCTTTGGCGAGAAAACATTGATTCGGACGCGAAGGACCGGGAAGTGAATGCCTTAACATCACGTTCCTGCATTGGAGGCATATGACTTAATCGGCTATGTAGGCTATGCATCAAGATCGGGGGTCTTTTTTCATAGTAATATGCCATACGAATAAATTAATACATCGAGACCGACTTCAATTTTACAGTTTTTTGTGCATTTTACGTGTATTGCCTAGAATTGGCCGTGTGGTGTCCGGCAGAGTAGAATAGCACCAACCCTTTACACTCGTGGGTGTTAAGGCGATGAACGTTTTCGAGACAAAATATCTGGAGTCTCCATGGCTGGAAAATGGGCAGCATCGTTTAACATTGTTATATATACTCCAACTCGCCTACCAAGTATGGAAATTATAGCAATGACCCCCCTTTCGTGGGAGAGGACTTAAGTCCTACAGTGGACTGTTATGGGCTGTGATGATGATTGTCTATGGTTCCCATGCAAGAGTTAACGAACCAAAAGAGACATGTATGAACGACAAAAATATCACGAACTAACTCGCATTTTTTGAACTTGTTTCGTATCAATCAAGGCCATCCTATTATATTAGGTCCATCATTGATTGTACATATACAACCTTTATAATACCTGCGAAGTGTTACCTGATCATTATAATCTAGACGCCTTCAAGGCTAGAGTGGAAATGCCTGGATAGTCCAATTATAAAAAAAATTATAGGCTGTTATGAAGGAGCCCTTTCCCGAACTACGTGTACATAAGGTTTTTAAGTATACATCATGTATTTATTTACCTTGTGGTTCTAGGAAACCCTGAAATCTTCGATGGAATCGGAGTACCTATACATACATTCACGATTCGAAATAAAACTAAAGAAAAATATTTAAAATGTTGACATTAAATGTTCTCATTCGTTAAGAAGCTTCTAGTTTCTTTAATTTAAAATCATCATCATCATCATATCATCCGAAAAACACCCACTGCTGGGCATAGGCCTCCCCCAGAGATCTCCACAAAGGCCGGTCGTGCGCCGATCCAGGTGGTACCTGCGATCTTTACCAGGTCGTCGGTCCATCAAGTGTGAGGCCTAGGTACCACTCCTAACGATGACGCTGTTTAAATCATCTACAATAGATGTTTAAGGCCAATGATGAAACCTACCATCTAAGACCGCATTTAAATCCGTTGCGTAATTTAAAAGATTCAAGCTTATGTAGATACATGGGACAGACGGCGGAAAGAGACTTTATTTTATAGATACTATGTATAGATATTGATATTGTTTTATCAAAGGAATCTGTCGGTGCAAAACCGACATGTGCCGGCGAACAACTAATGATCCCGCCAACTTGAAGGTACTCCCACGCCGATGTTTGAAACTGTTGCAAACAGTTTCCTTTTGTTTTGTAGGAAACAATTTCAATCTGTTTTCAGTGTCGCCAGACCGATAGATGTCTGAAGGTTAAAAACTAGATAAGTACTGCATATTGTACTTCCGTATTTGCTCGTATAATAATTACAAATTTGGACTCTGGACAGAGGTGCGTCGTACGAATTATCGACGATCCCATACTAACAAGTAATTTAAAACCTCTGGCTGAGCGATGAGGCTTCGGCTCCTTGTGTGTGTTCTACCGGCTGTACAATGGGGAGTGTTCTGAGGAACTGTTCGATCTGGTGCCCAAAACGCAATTGCGCCATCGCACCACCCACCGCCGTGGGCTAGGTACTCATCCTCGCTACGTAGACCCTCTGTTGGTCACCACGCGAAAATTCAAAAGAACGTTTCTCGCTCGTACGATTCGGATGTGGAATGAGCTCACGGTGTTTCCTATGGACTATGACAAGGGATCGTTCAAGAGATTATTAGAGATCTTTTATCATTTATTCATTTGTGGTGCACAGGTTATACAGTTGTTAGGTACAGTTTATGTAGGATGGAGCCTTTGCGACCTGCCATCTACATACAAATTTTAGAAAACATTTATGGATTTGCGAATTTAAATAATGTCATTCATCAAAATAGCTAATTATTTACAAATATTTTAAAATTATATATTTTAAGCATTATAAAAACATCATTATAAATTGGATTTTTACCTATTCAATGTTATTAATAATTTAAGATGTCAACCGTAGATAATGTCAATAAAAATATAAAAATATAATGTCAATTAATATTAAAAAATCTATTAAATGTCATACTAAAATAAATTATCAAACTTAACCATAAATTATTAACAATATCTACAATTAAATTAACAATGTCAAAATAATGAAAAGCCAATTATACCTAAATCTCCTTAGAGGTTGGTAGCGCCCCTGGTGTTGCTGATGTCCATAGGCGGCGGTGACTACTTTCCATCAGGTGGCCCGCTTGCATTATTTCCTTATGTTTAGAAAACTTTCTATTCATACTGGATGTTTCAAAAAGCTTTTTTGGAATGTGTCTGAATACCACGTTGGACGAGTAACGTTGGTCTCAACACTTGGGCCAACGTATGGTAACGATATTTATTACAATTTGACGACCTGGTTCAGTGGTCAACATGCCGTCTGCCACGCAAGAGGCCCCGGATTCGATTCCCGGCTGGGCAGAAATTGAAATGATGAATTTTAATTTCTGTTACGGGTCTGGGTGTTCTATGTATAATAAGTATGTATTTAAAAAAGTATATAAGTAGTTTATCAGTTATCTAGCACCCATAACACAAGCTTTGCTTACTTTGGGGCTAGATGGCGCTGTGTGAATTTGTCCACGATTACTTATTTATTATTATTTATTTCATTACAGTTACATTTCCACACAGCCGCCATATTATTATTATTATCTCTTACTTCATTTGTTATGCCCCCAATCCTAACCTAACCTAACACAGGTGCTGTTTTTTATGTAAATTATAACATATTCAGTCTGTCAGTCTGTACGTTATAAATTCGTCTAGACGTTTGGTGACTGCATTGTCAAGGTCAGGATTGGTCATATTCAAATTGGTTCACACTGTCAGGGGACGGTCATATATTACGCAAGGCGCCGAGTCTCGATCGTAGCTCGGTCAACTAATATCCCATATAAAGGTTGACCGCGACAGAGGTGACCTGTCAATTGTGGCGCTAGTTATGCGTTTTATGGAGCAACACCGGAAGCATTTGTATTCTGTGACAAAATTCGAATGCCGTCAACAATGCGATATGGAAAATAAGGAACGTGACGGAAAAATAAACTAACATGTCCCTATTGTGAAATTTGAAGGCGGCTTATTATAGTTTTAGAATAGTCAATAGCGTAGAGTTATATTTCCTCTATATTGTTTATTATTGTTATCAATTGTGAAATAAATTTAGTATAATTATTTTTTCGCAATCTGCTAAAGTAATCTGAAGCCTTGGTACTCCTTTATTTTGTATATACTCTAGTTTTGTAACATCCTGAGGAGCAACCGAGTTGTCATTGCTTGGCCTCCACTCGATTGCCCCTCGGCATTGCAGAAGCGTTTCCATAAAAAATATGTGGAATATTATTTGCCCGTGCTACGGACGAGCTATGGCCGAGGTCCGGCTCGGATCCGGCACGGCGTAGTGCAAGTCATCCTTATCGGGTGTCTTACTTACAGGCTTACTAGTTAAGCCTAGCTAGCCCTCCGTAGACAAGGAAATAGGCAGCAGCCTTTTCTGTTGTTTCCGCACTCCCAGTCAAGAAGATAATGGCAAATCCTGCACTGATGTGGGGGACACCATAGTCCAGCACTGGACTGTTATGGGCTGTAGATGATGATGATAATGATGATTATAGAGGAGTGATATAATTATAAAAGCTTGTCTGTTTTAATTTCAAATGATTAGCTCCTAAAGGGAGGAAGTGGTTATAATGAGGTTTTCATGGAATTTTATTAGGGCTGTTATTCCGGCATCAACCGTCAGCGTTTTTTAAATGCTGTGTATTGCTTTACGCATTTATATTGTCGATATTGTTTCTATTGTACCCACATATTTGTATTTTGTGTAGAACGTAAAATGATGCCGCTTACAAAATAGCGTAAAAGCATGAAAAAAATCACAATGTCAGCGATTAATATTTTGTAATAAAGAGATAAGCTAGCGTAGACATTATTTGCCAGACTCTCAGATTTATTTGCTCACGTAGTACATGGAGGTGCCCTTCCAATCAGGTCACGGTACATTTTGGCTGAGCGCGGAAGTGTTTCGTATTGTGCTTTATATATTTGGTAGGATTTTTACCTTTAGGTATTTGGTAGTTTTTGTATAATACCAAGGTGGTTATGTCACACGTGGAGACTAAGTATATATACATAAACAAAGTCACTTCCCGCCGTCTCTCCGTACGCTTAGCTCTTTGAAACTACGCAACGGATTTTAATGCGGTTTTCAACAATAGATAGAGTGATTTAAAGGGAAGATTTAGAAGGAAGTTTTAAGAGTCGGTAGGGGTCCAGCTCTTGGAATCAAGCCATGAACGTACGTTCAACTCGTTCGTGGCGTTGGTTCTCACCGCAGATTTGGATTTCTTCATGAGGGAAGAATATTGGCCGAAGGGTGTGGTGTACCGGCGATTCCGTGGGCGACCCAGAATTTCCGGTGCCGCCGAACGACATAAGAGACAGTTTTTTTTTTTTTAAATATTAACAAATTATATTTTTGTATATTAGTTTACAATTTATAATAATTTGTATGTAGGTATAGGTTTTACCTTTGTCTGTATTTTGTATCAGTTTATTTTGTATTTATGTTGTTTGTGTGTTTATAAATATGGGCCTCACTTGCCTGAAATAAATGAATAAATAAATAAAGTAGATGTACGCAAATGAAGTCGCGCCGGGTCCACTAGTACAGTATGTGACAAAGTGAATGGCTCTTTGGGTAATAAGGTCACAGATATACGTTCTTCATCATCATCATCATCATGTCAGCAATAAGACGTCCCCTGCTGAATATATATAGAAATATTTTTCCCACACCTTTCACAGCGATCGACTCTGTTCCTCCTTCATCCAGCGGCTCCCAGCGGACTTTAAGTCATTTAATGTATGCTAGGGAGTCCATTCATTCTGCAGTTGACTGTACGTGGTCGCCACTTGATAACATCGAAATTGTTTAATGTTAAGTGATAATGTAATTTTGTATTTTATTTTTTGTTATTTTAATATGGATGTAATTATCTGAAATAAATGCTATTATTATTATTATAACCATTCCGCCCCATCGGCCATACCAGTACTGAATGCGAACGTGTTACCTTACAGGCTTATCGATAGAAATGCGCTGAAACCGAAAAATGAAAAAGTTCTCGAAACCAACTCGATACTAATTATCATATTACACGTACGCAAAAAGCAAATAAAGTGATAGCAAGTGCTGGATGCTTTAAACTGACGTACACACGAATTCGACGGTTCGAATAACTGCTGGGTTGGCTCTATTTTATTTTATTTATGCAAGTAGCGTGAGAAAGTAATTTGCTTGTAATGAAATGAAATATGAGTACAATAATTTGTTTATCTATCCCAATATTTAAAGAGTTTTTTTTATGTCATACCGTGTCGGCAAACAGGTAAGCGGGCCACCTGACGGAAAGTGGTCGCTGTCTATTGACGTTAGCAACACGGGGTATCGCCATGCAATTAATTGTCCACCTTTAAAACTCCTGTACATGTAACTGCGTGTTCAGCACAAGTGTGTTCTCGCACGCGATAACTGAGAAAAGGCGCGACATAGATCTGCCATCCCTTTCCTCTGTATTCAGATAAGGAAGCAGAGTCGCCGGTACAGTTATGCTAGTCGTGCTTGTAGAAAAAAGCAAATATTTCTCCACTGACAAAGGAAGTCCCCACCCTATGGAGCACTGGAGACCTTTTTTTTTAGGTCATACGGTAGGCAAACAGGCAAGCGGGCCACCTGATGGAAAGTGGTCACCACTGTCTATAGACATTAGCAACACCAAGAGTATCGCTAATGCGTTGCCCACCTCTATAACACGTTGCTCTGGCAGCAAAAAGCAAATGCCACTCCACTGCCAAAGCCACGGTTCCCCAAATCCCCACCCCATGGAGCACTGGAAACCTTACTCACCGGCAGAAACACAATACTATTTAAAAGAGTATTATTTAGCTGCGATATTCTGTAAGGTGGAGGTACTTCCCCAGTCGGGCGGCTCCAATTCGAACGAGATACCCCGCTATGCCCTACCTCTCTTAAACAACCTACAGTACAATTTAATTTTTTTTTTTTTTATGTTGCTTAGCAGACAAACAGGCAAACGGGCCACCTGATGGAAAGTGGTTACCGCCGCCTATGGACATCAGCAATACCAGGGGAGTCACCAATGCGTTTCCCGCCTCTAAAGAGACCTCTAATATACCTCTTGAACGATCCCAAAATAGTATAGTTAGGCTATATTCTGTAAGATGGAGGTCCTTCCCCGGTCGGGCGGCTCCAATTTTTAGATACCCCGGGCCTACCTCCATATAGAAGTTCTTTTACCACTAAGGTGGCAAAGAAGCTTACGGCCTGCCTGATGGGAAGCAAGCACCGCAGCCTATGAAAGATAGCAATACTAGGGGCATCACCCACGCGTTGCCGACCCCGTAAAAACCTTATTAACCCTTTCTTGAAGAACTCCATGTTGTACTCTCCAGGGAAATCCTCTCCAGGTAGTTAATTCCACAACCTTATTGTGCGTGGGAAAAAGTTCCTTTGGAACCGCACAGTTTTTACCACTAAGGTGGCAAAGAAGCTTACGGCCTGCCTGATGGTAAGCAGTCACCGCTGTAGTTTTGTATCGTATGGGTGTGTTGTGTACGTTAAATACACATTCAACTTTAGCTCTTTAAATATGTATGTATGTTAGTTTGGCTGGGCTTGAATATTAGTGCTTAAATATTGTGGGAACCTCACACGTGACATCAAAGGGCGGGCTGTACCAATTGAGCCGTGAGGCCAAACTGACGCCTAAATATTACTGAAACTTGATAGATATCTATCTAGATACATATATAGACATTTCAACTCATTATTGGGCACAAAATTTTATGAAAAAGAAAAGGTCATACAAACATTGCGGGCAAAGGCGGTCTTATCGGTACAAGCGATATCTTCCAGGCAACCCTATATAAAAATAAAAATAAATATGAACTGCAGGGATAATAACAGTTTAAGGGACTTTCAAAATGGAGTAAATATACTGACAATCAAACATTTAGCCTAGGTACTGGTAAGTGTTAACTGTCGCCATATTACAGAAATACACTATAGACTCTGGCCGTGTGGTGTCCGGCAGAGTAGAATAGCACCAACCCCTTACACTCATGGGTGTCGTACAAGGCGACTAATGTTTTCGAGGCAAAAGATCAAGAGTGTCCGTAGTCTGGAAAATGGGCAGCAGCATTTTCCATTATTATATTTAAACACTGCGATCTCCAACCCGCCTGCCAATCGTGGAGATCTCCCCTTTCGTGGGAGAGGCCCTAAGTCTTGCAGTGGACTGTTACGGGCTATGATGATGACTGGAGACTCATTGGACTTATTCTCCCCTGATGAAAACGCAGCCCAATGGGTGAAGAATTTAGATATTTACTTGTAGTTTTAGTGTTCATTGATTACCTAGGTTATAATTAGCGACTCGGCTATTAATGCCATACGAATAAATAAATAAATATTACTGATTCATGCACTTAGGTCTCATGTACCAAAAATACAGAACAATACATGCCTTGTAAGACTAAGCCGGGTATAGTTACCTATACTTGTGATTACGCTGGCGTCAAACCATACCACAACAATGAAAATATTGTTGCTTTGTAGAAATAAATAAGGCAGTAGTACCTATCGACTAACACAGAAACCAGTATAACTTGAGCTAGTGTCTCTATAGACGCTTATAGCAACCTTAGCTCCTTTTAGACTGGTATTATGTAGTTCGATATTCAGTCCTCTGTACCATCCAGGCGAACTCCACAAGCTTGACAGATTACCACCACCAGTGGTAGATATTCAACTACAAACCAATATCTATGTTTGTGACAATCCACAAGCTATTGGGTTCTGGATCACGTTTACAAAATTTCATTGGCTTTGATAGCGTAATATTAAAAATATGATCAAACTGTTTGTATGGAGCGCGCTCGGGAAACGCAAGCCTTATTTATTTGCCGTGTATTCGGCTACTATATGAGTTTATTACAAAACTATTTATTGAATTACTCATGCCCTTGTCATACATGCCTAACAACAAACAATCACTATCGTAGTGACTCATTAGAAAAAATTGGACACGTGCGCTGCAACAAACGTGTTTAATTTATACATTTCAATTTACACTCTATCTGAGCACCTAACAAAGCTACCGAATTTGACTATAATCAACCTAAAACTACAACTTACAACAAAGTCGATAAGGTCGAATTTCGTACGCACCCGTCGAAATAAGCGACAACAGAACTTTTGCGTGCGATATCGACTCACTTCCTTTGTATTCGACTGTCTTTTGTTTTCGCTTTAACAGCAAATGTTGTGGTATTCGAAAAGTGTACCTAGTAGGTTCAAAGTCAGCTATATTTTGGACTTTGTATTTGACGTGTGCAGTATGTCAGTATGTCAAATCGCAATACCTAGATCCGAGG
This sequence comes from Blastobasis lacticolella, assembly GCA_905147135.1. Lineage (NCBI taxonomy): Eukaryota > Metazoa > Arthropoda > Insecta > Lepidoptera > Blastobasidae > Blastobasis > Blastobasis lacticolella. The sequence continues at coordinate 3,459,733 of LR990061.1, forward strand.
TTTTTGTTAACAGTGGTTTACTGTATTCGCTGAAGGAGCACATTTAGTTGCATAACGAATTAGTATAATGAGCGTGTGATGGACTAAGTAACTGCGCTCAGTGAATCATTCCCCACATGTTGTCTATAGGTATTCTATAAGCTGGGCAATGTAATTGTTTGTCTTTGTTTGCGACAAAAGGTTTAAACCCTAAACCAGTTTCGATTACGGTGTACCTAACCCAGTACAAGTATTTAGTATATAAAGAAATTAACATGGTTGAACAATTCACACAGCGCCATCTAGCCCCACAGTAATCAAAGCTTGTATTTTAGATGCCAGAAAACACACACAGACACATTTTTAGACACATTAGACACACAGACACAACAGCAGCACAATTCTGCCATCGCACCATACGCCGTGGGCTGGGTACTCATTCTCACTACGTGGACTCTCTGTCTCACTACGTGGACGCTCGAAAGAGCGTCTCGCTCGTACGATTCGGAACTTAAATGAGGTCCTAGCCACAGTGTTTCCTTTGGACTATGGCGGATTATTCAAGAGGTATATTAGAGGTCTCTTCAGAGGTGGGCAACGCATTGGTAGCGCCCCTGATGTTGTTGTCCATAGGCGGCGGTGACCACTTTTCATCAGGTGGCCCGCTTACCTGTATGCCTGCCATATACATAAAAAACCCTATTCCTACTTTATTCATATTGTCACATCATTAACGTAATTAGTATTTCTGCTGCTCAATCTCTCTTACTATTCTGTGAAGGTTGCCTGGTCGAGATCGCTTGTAAGCCTTTGCTCAATAATCTCTTACTGATTGTAACTGTACTGTATGAGCAATAAAGTGTTTACTGTTACAATGCAATCAAACTATTAGTAAATTAGCGAACTGAGGCAAAATACTCTAACTTAACTATGTCTATACATAGTATTGTACCTACCCGCAATTTAACACACGCCTACCCTCAAAAGCTTAAAAAGCCTCTGCATAGCAACAGCTACAGAACCGTTTTATTTTGGAAGGTAGCCGTTTAAGTCGAGACGTGGTGCAGAAAATTGCACTATCTGTAATTACCCTCAAATCTTGGCGGGGAACAGTGAAAATGGCATGTGCGTCTGTCTGTAACAGTGGTTTTATTTATGTATGTGGTTTTATCTCGTAAACAACTGTTACTATAGATATTTATGTTAAAATATAGGTATAGCAAGTATGTGAAAAGAAGGGTTTGCTGGTCTTTCCTCCTGGTTATCTCAACATATACATTGAATGTATAAGTAAATCATAAATACTAAAAGAATTGAAAGAACTATATTAGACGGAACTCACACGCGACGTACCTTCCGAAATGTCAGGAAAACTAATCGAGAAGGTACGTCGCGTTCGAGTCCCGTCTAATTTTATTATATTAGACTATGACGTATGAATTCAAGTAAAATAATATCCGTATTAGTTTTAATACTACTTCTTATACGTAAATTATCTGTTTACAAAAACTAATCCAGATCCCTGTGTGACTTACTGATCTAGACCTTCCAACCCACTAAAACGGAAACCTAGTCTTACTTAGCAAATCTCTCACTACCAATCTCCTTGGTAAGTGATAGGCCCAGACTGGCAGCATTGACAGTTGACCGACCAAAAACAAAAAGAAATGTATTCGCATTCTGGAAACAAAGTGTCGGTAGCATTGTGACGTCGACGCCGCGTACTTGGTTAGCTGAAATGCAATAGAACAGAGACATGTATGGAGACGAGTTTAGCACAAGAAATAAATAATATTTTAATAATATTACGGTCACGGGATGCCAATCGGCACCCTAGAATATTGAACCAGTCTCAGTACCTGTAGCGGACGACGTTGGTCAACATTTCTTACATTAAATGTAGAGGATATTAAACATGAAAAATCTATGTAAAGTTTACCAAAAAAGTATAGATTTCTTAGGTGAAATCAAAGGCAGTGTTTTAAGCAGTTTTAAACATTGGTGGTTCGTTTTATAAAATTTACAGTCGAACAAACGTACGCCTACAACACAGTCGCGATATTTTATCCTTTGATTAAAAAGTGGATTAAGAGTTTCCGCTACACCTTTAACCAAGTAAGCCACATTCTCTCAATCAAAGAGGTCAATTTTTGTCGCATAAAATAAGAAGACTGTATCAGCCCCTTTGTACAACAATGGAGCTATGAAAATTTTCAATTATATTTTATTTATTCATCATCGTCCTTCATTCAATACCAACATCAGCCAGGGGGTTCAAGTAGATCGGTATCAATGTGAAACCTGCTACGCAATTTTTTTATTTCTTAAATTCTCAGACGGAATTCTTATTTCCGTCACGGAATACAAGGCGCAAAAGATGTTTTACATTAAAAATGCGTAAATAAATAGATAACGTCACGCCTTTTCCTGTAGGGGTACGCATAACCACATTATCCCACTTGCTACATCAAAAACAAAATTAAAAATTAGAATAATAAAACTAAACACCGACTCCACACCATCCCGTCAGCAGCAAAACATTTTTAGTGAATCGTACTGGCAACTGAAAACCGAGTGAAATTCGTGGAACAACACAAAACTCGGGCAGCGGGATCGGCGGAAAGCGACGAAAATGGACGAACACGACCGAAGGGAATGACGAAAAACGACTGTGGTGTCGCCGCGGCCTAGTAAGTGAGCTGCTATTGAGGGTAGACCCGTTTTATACTTGTTTTTGTACTGCAATTCTGGGGGTCCGTCGGGAGGGTTCTGTGTCTCAAAGGAAAGGGAAAACTAATCGAGCGTTAAGAGTATTTTTTAAATATTAAAGTAGCCAGGCATTTCATCGCCACCTCATCTAGTGAGTGACGATGCGGCCGAAGATGGAGCATGCCTGTCTAGGAACAGCCTTTACACTCTAGCCTTGAAGGCGTCCAGATTGTTATGACTAGGAAACATACCAGCAGGCAACGGACACTACGTCGATATACGTTTGCCTATAATCTATTAGGGAGATCGGTATCCACTGCCATCTTGTGGGCATTCTCATATATCTTACTGTTATATTACGAATTGTATATGTAGTTTTACATAGCGTTCCTGGATGTAGTGTCGTGTAAGACTGACAATTAGAACAAAAATGACGTCAATATTGACGTCCCAGAGCTAGTGTCGTATTAAGACAGAGTTTCGACACTAACATGTGTAAGTACGTCAGTCGATGGATATCATTTACTATGGAAAATTGTACTGTCGCAATATGGTGACAGAGCAAGTGCTTAATATCACCGAGAGAGAGATAAACCCACCTTTGTTAACAACCTCTTATAATTATTATTGTTATCTTGTTTCGTGTACAATAAAGTATTAACAACGTGTTAATGTTCAGAACCCTGGTACTGGTTTCGGGACGGCTCACTCCTGGTCGCATTTTCAAGTTTTGTATTACACCAACGCAGGTACAGCAGTAATCGGGTCGCGTATTTTCTGAGTGGGAATTGTTTTCTTGTCGACTGTACTTTCGTTATTTTTTTGTTTGTTTCCATTTTTGAACGGCGAATTTCGGTGCCAGGTATGGTAGCTAGATTTCTTTTTGCCTGTGTTCTATTTTAAAAGCGTGGATTTTGGTAAAATGTTACGGAATACTGCTACAGATACCAAGATAATGCGCTAAAAATACCTACAGTTACCAACAATGCTCTTGTCTTAGGCTTACAATATATCTGGCTATCCTCTATCAGTATTAACATAAAAAGATCGATATGTATGTGTGTATGTATGTATATATTTGTAGATATTTATGTGGGTAAGTAGAATGAATATACTTATATACATATATGCCTATTTAGATAGGTTATATTGTGCACGTCCTATCGGCGTCTCATGATCACATCACGCTTCCGAAGGCCTGCTGGAAGAGATTTCTTTTAGAAATAAGTAGCGCCTGTTATGCCATTTCTTACTTTACCTGCTATTCGCTATGTATTTCCTGTGCACAATAAACTGTTAAATAAATAAATGAGAAAAAATTAAAATGGGTTTCTAGGTAAAAGCCGCATCAAAATCAGATCTGTTCAAGTGGGAGTCAAGAAACTATAGGCAAATATAATGTAAGCAAATATCCAATGGGCCACCTGACGGAAAGTGGTTATCCCTGCCCATGGACATTAGCAACACCAGGGTTATCACTAATAATTTAAATTATTTTAAAGCTTTAGAATAAACTTTCATTGGCTTCTATTGACTGTATAATCTAGAACAGTATTTTAAATCATCTATAAAAAAATTAAAGAGTTGTTATTTCACACATTAATCATAATAATATGTACGTAACCTAACCGAGAGAAAAGTCGGATACCCCCGACCACGTTTACTTAAACTCAAATATTTTTTAAACTACGCAACCGATTTTAATGAAACAAAACAAAGAACCTTTTCGATTAAACTGGCTTTCAAATAGAGAAAACCTCATCCAAATTGGTTCATTCGTTCAGGAGCTACGATGTCATAGACAGATACATATAACTTAAAATTTTCAACTCCCCCTCCCCCTGTTTTTCGTCGGGATTTAAAAAAGTACAAAGCCTAAACTATTGACTGAGATCAAATACTAACTTCATTTAATAATTCACCTTCACAATCTGTCTCGGCAGCCCTCATGCGCTTAGGTCACCCACAGTGAGACCTAGGCCACGCAGTTAGGTACCGAAACGAACACTAGCCTAGATCTAGCGACCTTGTGCCACATGCACACTATCTATAGTACAAATTGTATATAAATATGTGCTTGATGTTTGCTATACTGCGTCAAGGCTGTGTAGTTAGTGACGAAGTTAAAGGTTAGTTTTTATTAAGCGTTTAAATGATTTAATTGATTTGGGTCTAGCTATTTATACGTACAGGCTTATGAATGCGAATTATATATCTTAAAGTGTAGACAAACAAAACAATTCAGTCAGTCCACAACAAACAAGAAAAATAATTCTACGCCCCAGGGGCGAAACCTGGACTATTTTTGCTATTGATTTTACTTGTAAAAATGTCCCACCAAGTGCACAAGGATGCCGAAGACAGAGCAAAGTGGACTATGGGCGGGCCCCGGGCCCCCGCGTGTTGAGCAGGAGGATTTAACGCCAAGATGACGATGGTGACTTTACTCGTAGAAACTATAAACTCACTATGGTTCAGCGGTACAACCTAATTAGCTATATTTTTTAATTTTCTTGTATTTTTCTTTCACTATTCCGCGACCAACTGCCAATGTCTGCCAGTCACTTTCGAAGGCCCGCAGCTCATCTATCCACCTTTTTTTTTTTGGGTCCTCTGAACGGGAGTAGGACTTTACCCAGCAGTAGGATGTGTCAGACTAATATAACAATAACTAGCTTACCCGGCAAACGTTGTTTTGCCATATAAATAATTAAATGACGATTGATCAGTTTTCGACCGGAGAGGAAAAATGATTAAATTACTAAAATAGCTATTAAAAAATAAGGATTGATCGTAGAAGGGTGAAAATTGAGGATTGTATGTATTTTTGTATGTTGTATCATAAAAAAATAGAAATTAAAAATTTTGTCTAAAAAATAAAAACATAAATTTAGCGGTGGACTACCCCTAACATTTAGGGGGATGAAAAATAGATGTTGGCCGATTCTCATAGATACCGGATAAGCACAAAAAATTTCATCAAAATCGGTCAAGCCGTTTCGGAGGAGTATGGCAACGAAAACTGTGACACGAGAATTTTAAATATTAGATAATTGTATATTTATAAGTAACTGGTTCAAACCACATTTTTCCGATTCCCGTGTTCTAATTCTAAAATACGTCCGCAATCTTCATCTTGGAACGCAGCCTACCGCTACCGCCAACTTTCACGGCAAAGAAGTATTTGAATTTCGAGCTCACACAGTCTGTCAGGCAGCCAGTGATAGTCGCAGCTTCGGGTGGTTCCGGCTAATCTCGACAGATTTCGCTGACGGTCGCACAGCCTATACGTAGCGTCTGCATCGAAAGTCTCTATGAAACGCTATTTAAAAAGGCTTTATTATTTTGGACGATTTGCGAAAGGCTGGTGATGGATGCTGGATGGGGAAAGCTGAGGACAGGCCTCATTGGGGGAGGCCTATATCTAGCAGTGGACTAGTATGGGCTGATGATGATGAGATTATTATTGACTGCACAAGTGCTTTTAGGTCGGCCATCTTTAAAGTACTTCCAAAATGAGAAAGTACTAGGCGACTCCTTGGTTAGCGCCTTAAGATATTCCTAAGCATTTATGAGTCACAAAATCGGTATCATAAAGTTATTTTAGATGTTTGTACCACTTCTTTAATTGCCTCTTTCTATGTTAAGAGTGACTTACAGAGATTAATTTTAGTGCAATGCTTTTTCTTGTTTGGAATATTAAATTCGTATTAAGATTGGTGCAATTGAACATAATTCTCATGAAGATTATCATCAAAACTATTATTAGTTAATACAGAATCCGGATATAATTACGGACTTTAAACGAGGATATAAACTAATTAAGTAAAGCGGGATGCTGTATTTTCATCAACATTGTCAAAACACCTAGTCCACAGTGTAATTTTTAAGGAAAACGATTTATTTCCTCATAAAGTTACAACGAACAGATTCAATTTCTTGTTTTTCTCACGTAATTACGTCAATTTGAGCACAAACCGTCTCACGTCAGGTGCATTTTTTAAGACAGTCATTGTTCTTAATGTGGCCTGTTAGGAAAATTAAGATATTTACCGCATTATACTTACAAAGAGAACAAATTACGACTCATTCATTCATTTATTTACGTGTGAGAGAAAGATGAGAGTGGTTACCGATGGACATCTCTAGCTCACTGTCACCCAAAGGGCAATGTAATAGGGCTATGCTCAGAGTCTGGTTGCGCGATAGAATCAGAAATGAGGAGATTTGCAAGCAAACCAAGGTCATCGACATAGCTCGAAGTATTGCCAGACTAAAGTGGCAGTGGTCAGAACACGACCGGCCTTTGTGAAAATCTCTATGGGAGGCCTATGCCCAACAGTGGGGGTCTTTCGGCTAATATGATGATTATCAACACCAATGCGTTGTTTACCTCTAAAATAACGGGCACGTTTCTCTGGCAGCAGGATGTCAAATATCCTTCCGCTGTCAAAGCCAAGTTCCCCAAATCCCCGCCTCATAGAGTACTGGAATCCTTACTCATTGATAGTAGGAAACAATATTACTTAAAATATTCCACAGTATTCTATAAATTGGAGGTACTTCCCCATATAGGAAGTGAACTAAAATCGAAGCCGAATCAAGCTGAGCGTTATTTACCGTCGATCGGTGTACATTATTTGCCGACGGTACCCAGTTTCCGTTACGTCTACGATTCGGTAGTCGTGGCGGCGATACGGGCGACTTTCGCTCGGTTTTCAAGCCGATAGAGTGTTTGTACGCCTCCATCCGATGCCGTGAGCCGTTTGAGACGATTCCAGAACACTGTTTGAAATTTGAATTTGTTGTGTAAGCAAACAGTTGTGTTGGGGGATACTCGTATCACGATTGTCTTGGTTCTTCTTGGGGATTTAATTTGTGTGACCTTGGCGTCTTTAATTCGCTTTACTGTTGCATAGCCCGTGGCAATATATTTGAACGTCCTCCATATTAGTGGAGAGCATTGTCATAAAAAAAAATTATACTATACGCAGTGATAAATGAGCAGACAACTTTGATGGTAAGTGGTAACTGTCACCCATAACATCTATGATTCATGCATTTAGGTTGCAGGCAACAAAAATACAGCGCGCAGGTGCGACGGCACTGTAAGGACTAAGATGAAACGTCTCACCTCATCTCGAGCATCAGTGGCCTAGTGGTTAAGGGATCCGACTCGTAAGCGAGAGGTACCGGCTTCGAACGCCAGTGCTGACGTACCAATCACTGTTTTCTGAGTTATGTACGTTAGTTGAACTCTAATTGAAACTCTTACGGTGAGGAAAAACATCGTTATGAAACCTGCATTCTGTGTGTAACTATGATTCAATCTGGTGAAGTTCCCCTGTGAACAGGGTCACGGAGTACCCTCCACTGTATTATCTGATCTGCCGAAGCCTGGTTCATAGTCAAGACGGACCCGGTGCCCCATTTATTTCAAAATAAAACTTCATTTTACACCTGCTTTTTGAAGCAAAAAGTTTTTAAAGTCGTTAAAGAACTGTTTATACGTAAGTACTCGTAATTCTAAGTAGCTACTTGTTTGTGTAACTATTTAAATATTATTTTCCCGTACTCACGAATTAGATACCCTACCAACGGCCATTTGTGGTGGCGTCAGACGTCACGTTACTTGAGTACATGATAAAAGAACGAACTTGTACAAAATATGTTTTGAGGAAAAATAAAGTCACAAAATTCAGTGGAATTGTGTCGCAAAATTATATCAAACTGCCTGCTATACCGTAGGACAGTATCTCTATAAGTACTTATTTCATAGGACCTACTTAAAAGATTTCCTGTTCGATTTAGTGCCCACAGCACAATTCCGCCATCGCACCACCCGCCGTGGGCTGGGTACTCATCCCCACTACGTAGACCCTCTGTTGGTCACCGCGCGAAGGTTCGAAAGAACGTTTCTCGCTCGTACGATTCGAACGTGGAATGTGCTCCTAGCCACAGTGTTTCCTTTGGACTATGACATGGGATCGTTCAACTCTCGGACTCGTGTGTTTGACTGTACGAATGTCTGACCTAATCAGAATCTGACATAGTCCGAATCTGACTAACTGCCCTCCTCAGAAGCTGTTATCCTGAGAATCTGACGTACACCAAGTGCTGCATGATAATAGGTATAGAACCTGCAAATATAGTCTACAATTAAAGTTTCTCAAAGATTACTAGGATATGCGGTTATCAATGGGGTGAGGAGGAACCTTCTGGAAGTATAAGAGAGCAGCTGAACCGTGTCTGACATCTGGATCGATCACAGCCGCCAAATCCCTGCCACCATGACACAAGCTGCAGGTGGTCAATCTGGAAGCAACTAAACCGTTTACGAACGCAGGTTTGCCGCTGCAAAGAATCTTTGGCTCAATGTGGTTACATGTACCAGGTGCACCAGTGATGCGGCTGTGAAGATCTATCTCAATCTATGGCGCATCTGCTTTCTTGTTCTTTTTATCCTAGGAACTGCTCTTGGCTACTGATAACGCAGTTGCCGTAGCTAACTACTGGGCAAAGCAGATCTGACTTGTTTTAGAAAATTGACTCGAACAAGAATGAGGTTTCTAGGTTCAACGTAAGACACTCTCCTAATTTGGCAACGGTCGTGTGACCATGGCCGTACGACGGACGTCGCCTGACCAATGGGAGACCTCAAAACAGACCGTCACACGACCGTAGTCGCACGACCGTTGCCAACTAGGATAGCGCCTAAGTTTGAGGTAAGTTCGTAAAACGTTAGAGACGTTAGACAAACTGTAACTTGTATTTCCCTATGTAATAAGTATGAATCATTGTAGGTTTGGTTTTGATTCGTTTATATTGGGCATTACAGTGCTGCTTGTGTGTCTGTAGGTTTGTTGTTTTAAATCAATATTCAAACGTCCAACGCCGATCTAAAATATCGACAGGAACGTCTCTCCTACGTAGTGATGAGTAATTATCCTTATGTTTAAGCAAGTGAACTTAGGATAAATATTGGAAAAATTTTAAAACTACTGGTAAAAAATATAATTTTGTTTTTCATTTCCAAACGCAATCTTTCCAAACCCATCACTACTCCCACAGCAACAAATGGAACATCTGGACATTTCATTAAAAAAAACAGCTGTTATTTATAAAAATAACAGGTGTATTGTGCGGCGAGTGTCAGCTTTCGCCGTGGCGATGGCGTTAGGAAATTTAATTTCCGCAGTTTCATTCGTGGACAGTCCGCAGTCCGTCGTTTAGTCCACTACTGTTACGCTTGTAGTCCAATACTTTTACGCGGGAAAATAACAGACTAACTATGCGTTTAATATGGTTTATCTTCACGTTGTAACGATAGGAGCTGGAGTTTGGTACTTTGTGTAGGGCTGTGTTTCAGATCCTGTTGCAGGCTCTTTTGTTAATTACGGACATAAATATGTATAGTAAGTTTGTTCAAAATTCTATAAATGCCAAAAAATTATCTGTTTTAGACATTATCTGTAGGTGGACCCACGACCTGATAAAGAGCACAGGTACCAGCTGGATGCGGAAGGCACAGGACCAGCCTTTGTGGAGATCTCTGAGGGAGGCCTATGCCCAGCAGTGGGCGTCTTTCGGCTGATATGATGAGACATTATCTTACTCTACTAGGCCATGTCTCGTCCAAAGATAAATCCTGAATGTAGCACTGATCACTGATAAGCTATTATTTATTTTTATCTGTAAACAATTATTGTACCAGCCAGTTAAATAAAAACAAATCATCTTGGCGTTAAGTAACGCCAAGATGATTTGGGAAGGAGTAGGGAAGTCCCTATTATGCTCTCGCGCACGAGGGTCTGGGGTCCGCCTTGATCAGGATTTGTCAGATCGACTGCCATCTGACCTCTGTGACTCTGCTACCAGATTGGATCATGGTTACACATTCTGTGAAGGCAGGTATCATCACGATATTTTCCCCCACCGTAAGAGCATCGATTAGTATTAAGCTATCATTGTAGCAGCCAGTATTGTCTTTAAAAATGTTTCAATATATTTATTCCTTTTTTGGTAAACGCACTGGCTGGAACCGCAGCCCGCGTTCACCGAAAACGTTCGAATCGCTCACAACAATGGCGGCCGCACTAACCGGAATTGGCGCGGAAATTTTTGTTATCTTTTCGCGAGTTCCACGAACAGATTTTAAAATTGAGAACACAAATGTTGTGGCGGGGCGGTAAGATGGTGCTTCTCGATTTATTGGTTTTAACGGTTTGCGTTCTTTGTATGGGATTGTCAGTATTTTATTCATATGGACATTCAATTCACAGGGTGGACAGTAGGGTTTACTCGTCTTTTTTATTTTTTTTATTTACAGTCATTCATAACCTTATACCTAATTTAAAAAATATTCTACTTGTAACTTCAATTAAATTACAACTATATAATTTAGATAAAACGACCTCTATGCAGCCCTGTAATAAGGGTTATATTTTAAAATTTAAACCGTCATCAAGAAATGTTCAATATATTTTAGGACAACAAGATGATGTCAATGTGTCTCAGTGTAATTAGCTCGTTGAAGTACTACATGTTTTTTTAGTTACACAATCTTTGACTTTTCGTAGCGAAAATACTTAATTCCTATCCTCTTGTGTAAGTTCTATAAGTAAAAAAAAATGGTAGTTTCTCAGCCTCTTGGCAGCTTTGTTTTCAGCCATATCATAGTCACCAAAAAGAAACGTGAATTTGGGTCAATACAAAAAAAAGTTTGTGTGCGAGGTTATGCACAACAAGCAGACAAGATGACGTACGATAACTGACGGCGCCCTCCCAGTCTACGTATAAATGACTGACGTATTCTGAAGCAAGAAACAGCGTCATTTTAGCGGCGCGTATCACGTTGCATTCATAATCGCTTAAGATAAGAACGCATTGTTATAAAATACTCCTCGTACGTTACGTTTGTCGAATGTGGTAATAGAATTTTGGAGTTGCTTAAGGATTTTGTTACGGCGGCGCCTAAAGGAAGGTTGAATTTTTATCTTTTTTGGAACTTTTATTACAAAAATACAGATGTCGGCGTGAACAATGCACATTACTTAGTTCGCTGTCAACTCTTACCGTCGTTCTCATATCTTATCAATAATAAAACAACATTTTGGCGTTAATGTCCCGGTTGTGCTCTCGCGCACGTGGGCCCGAAATCTGCCTTGAACATGATCCAGGATTTGGCAGATCAGACAATTACAGTGGAGCCACTGCCATCTGACCTCTGATACCCTGCTACCAGACCGTTACTATTATTCTACAGAATTCAAAATTAACCTTTATATTTATTTATCTTTGAGATAGATTTCCTTATCTTTGCCGTAGAATGCCCACTGTTGGACGTAGATCTACCCCTACGCCTTCAACACCGATTTGTGCTTCTTGCATCTATATGCACAAAGTTCACTGTCCGTCTCAAGGTTGACCGTTTTGACGCCACAATGGACAGCACGTGGTTGCCCAGATGGAACATGCTTTTTTTATTTTATGCAATGACAAAGGAGCAGATAGCCCACCTGATGGAAAGCGGTAACGCTAAGATGAGGTTGCAGTTAATAAAAATGCAGAACAGCAGGTGCGTTGTCACTGTGAGAAATGCCTCATGCCTGTAATGAGCAGTTTTCCAATAGGTATCTAAAGCATTCCCAGCCACTCACTAGATGGCGCCCAGACAATTTTGGTAATTGTTAATCGCTTGAAATAGGTCCTTAGCAGACAGGATATAAACACTGGGTACGTTGTGTTAGATAATATTGTATTTGTCAATATTTTTCAACCATTTTAGAGGTTGTAATAATAACATTGTGCCAACTTCTATAAATATTTCTTTTTGCATTTCGTTCAACCTTAAACAGTTATGTTTATATTAATAAACATTTTATTTTTAATTTTAGTATTAGTTGGCTGCATGAAATCACTGCCACCATCATACAGATTAAAAAAAGATTACCAAAATTGTAGTAGCGCCATCTATTGAGGCTTTTTGAAACCAACTGACAATACCTACTGGAAAACTCCTCATTGCGTTGGCTACCTTATCCTTCGAACGACAGAAATAGATATGTAACGGACTCCTCAGGCTTGACAGAGTCCTCCTGCCTGTCGAGATACAGCTTATTCACCCTGGCCACCCACGCAAATAGCTAACTTTTCAAAACAATCAACTTAAAAAAAGAACACCATAACTGCATTCCAAATACGCGTTTCGCACGTTTTATTAATTATCCCTGTATGGCTGTATGGTGCGTCGACCTTTGGCAAGAGAAAAAAAGATCGTCTATGCCTTTGTACGACGCGTACAACCATTAATTAGATATGGCGTACCTACGCATCCGTGAGAATCGCATATGCGTAGTATTTAGCTCAGTTCGTTGCTGTCAGAGTCAGTTATACTGACTAGATATACCTGTATCAGAAACGTATGAGAGAATTTGTAACAGCAATTGATTTTAATTTGAATATTTTATGTATTAGGTAGGTAATACAGGTGTAATCTATATATGTAGAAGCTGGGATAGCTTCTGCCAGGGTCCGCTTTCATGCTCTTTCATTTCAATTGTCTCAGTACCGATTTTTTTAAATGTTATTGTGACGGAAAATTATCATGTCGTGGCGTCCACGTGTAATTACTATTTCATTACATCTTTCTTTTTTTCTCTTATAACTCCACTTCGCCCGCTTATGGACTTATGGATCCTCGCGTCGTAATCTTGGACCTACTGCGGGTCCACAGAGGAAGGTTGTATGGTCTCATATGAAAAATAATCTAATTGACGACCTGAGTGGTTCAATGGTCAACACGGTGTGCCACGCAAGAGGTCCCGGGTTCGATTCCCGGTCGGGCAGAAATTGAAATTATGAATTTTAATTTCTGTTACGGGTCTGGGTGTTCTATGTATAATAAGTATGTAATAAAAAAAAAAGGTATGTAAGTAGTATATCAGTTATCTAGCAACCATAGTACAAACTTTGCTTAGTTTGGGGCTAGATGGCGCTGTGTGAATTAGTCCACAAATATTTATTTATTTAATGTGCTGGTCCCTACGTAAAAGGCTTGATTAAATCACTGATAGAGTAACTTGGTACTTATCCCTATTGTCCTAAAAAGTAATTTATCATAGCTACGTCAATAATAACTTAAACTTTACTATGTAAATCCTATAGGTCCCGCGAATTCAATGTAAAGATCATGACCTTAGGCGTAAACGCTGCAAACCATCCACTGTTACTCGACCTTCCGCGGCAAAGAGACTTCATGGTCACATAGATCAGCTTATATTGGTGGTTAGGGACTCGGTACCAGTTATGTAAGAACTATGAGGTAGAATTAACTGCTCTAAGGGAAAGGTCGCAATAGTTGGTCAAGAAATAGTAGTTTGAGTCGTGGGTGTAACAGAAACTATGGGTTTGTTTTATATTTACTTGCAAGTTATGTAATTCGATCTTTTACGTTTTTATTTTTATTATACTAAGAACGATATTTTTTGTTCCACTAATTCCCTTTTACCTTGTTTTGTATTCGAATTTACTGTTACTTTAAGGCCAAAATGCTGTAAATCAATTAGGGGTATTCGCAAATCACTGCAATACAGTTTCTAACTAATGTAGTTCTTTTCGATTTAAATTATTATATGTAAAAACTGTTTTTGGGTCAAAATAAATCTTTAACATTAATTTGTAACTTGACATACGGTGATTTAGCATATACATGGGCGATTTTATCACCATCCAGCGGGAGGCAGCCTTCTGCGCATCTTTTAAATGTTAGGGACATGGGACAATTTTTTTATCTCTAGCAATAGGGAAAGGCTTTTTGTCTTTTGTTGTTGTAATGTAAAGTGTCTGTCATTTCAATTTAATTGACAAAAAAATAAAACATGCTGATATACTGCCTTTCCATGAGTCCGTACTTACAAACTTTCGTATTAAATAACCTAACCAACAGAAAAGTCAGCCCCGACTAAGTTTACATATGCTCAAATATTTTCTAAACTACTAAATCGGTTTTAATGAATTAAAGCTACAAACTATCTCGATTAAACTGGCTTTCAAATAGACAAAACTGCATCCAAATCGGTTTATCCATTCGAGAGCTACGATGCCACAGACAGATACACAAAGCCACAGCCACACGTCTAACTCATAACACCCTTTTTTTATAAATAGGGAATATTAGAATTTTTTTTTTTTCGTTGGGGTTTAAAAACATGTAAAATTAATAGGATTAGTAGGACTATAGGCCGCAGGTGTATGGAAGACCCCCGTGTTTAGAACGTAAATGTCAAACCTTAACCTGGAAACCGTGAAGTATTATTTCAACTCCGCAGCTGCTGGCCTCGACTGCAGATCTTCGGATTGGTTGTTTTCGTATATTTTAGTACCTGTACCACTATAGCTGCATTTGTTTAACCTAGACTATTGCTACTCTTAAGCGTTTGCTCATTCATCTAAAGCCCTCCACTGATGAAGCCAGGGTTCCCCATGGAGTACAGGAGACCTTACTCAGCGGCTGGAATACAGTCCTACTAATATATTATTTTAAATTAGTGGACCCGGCGCGATTTCGTTTGCGTGTCATCCTAACCTACCCAACACCTACCCTACACCTGCCCCAATACGACCCGATCCGAAAGAATTCTTACTTTTCCTTTTTTTTCTTGCTTATAAACTTTCCTCTTGAATCACTCTATCTATTGTTGAAAACCACACTAAAATCTGCAACGAAGTTTAAAAGATCTAAGCGTATATACATAATATGTATACATACTCGCACATACTCGTACATAATATATAATAGTAGAGACAGACGGCGGGAAGCGACTTTGTTTCATATAATATATAGACTCAAAAGTTTGTAAGGATGTTTGTTGCTTCTTCAGTCAAAAACTACATTGAGAATTTTGATGAAATTTGGCAGCAACATAGCTTATAGTTTAAAATAGCACATAGATAATATTTTATCCAGAAATTCAATGTGGTTTCCGCGGGAACGAGTCTGGAACGTAACAACCGAATTTTATGCGGACGAAGTCGAGGACAAAAGCTAGTACCATACTATTTAAAATAGGCTGGCTTCGCTATTTATTTTATACGGCACACAAACGGCAAGCGGGTCAACCGATGGAAAGTGGTTACTGCCGCCTATGGACATCAGCAACACCAGGGGAGCTACCAATGAGTTGCCCGCCTCTGAAGCGACCCACAACCCCATGCCATATCCAAGGAAACACTGTAGCTGAGAGCTCATTCCACATTCGAATCGCAAGGTGAGGTAAGTTTACATATTCAGAGGTACATAGTATCGATATGAAATATTGAACTTACTCCGACTGCACACAACTTTGAACCCTTTGACGTTACTGAAACCCAGTAAGGTTTCTTTCGAAATATGATCCAGTACCTTCCTTGTAAGGAATCTGTCTGCCAAATTTCAGGCAAGTTTGTATTATAGAGTTGTATGTATTGCCGAGGTCGGTCGGTCCACCTGATGGAAAGTGGCTACCGTGGTCCGGGGGCCGAAACCGCTTGCATCCACTACCTATCT
This sequence comes from Blastobasis lacticolella, assembly GCA_905147135.1. Lineage (NCBI taxonomy): Eukaryota > Metazoa > Arthropoda > Insecta > Lepidoptera > Blastobasidae > Blastobasis > Blastobasis lacticolella. Next base: position 3,475,967 of record LR990061.1, read on the forward strand.
CTTTCACACTCGCGGTAAGTTGCTAGAGGTTGAAAAGTCAAGCATTAAAAGGCGAGCGCTAGCGTGGATTCGAGCAGTGCACAAATAGGGCCAAATGATATCTGCAACCAAATAGGAGCGGATGCGGTGCCGGCCTTTGAGGTACCTGTAGACATGCCTTCCGAAGGGCCCCATGTTGTTGTATGTCTATGAACTCGTAAATGCGACAAATCTAACAATAAACTTATTGCTACAAACTAAAGATAACACTGAGCAAATTGTGGGCCATTTTTCTTGTCATTGGCAGCAGCAATCCACAAACATGTAACGTCAACATTTTTTGGGATTTGAAATTTAGGACGGCTTGTACCAAATTCTTAATAGCGTTCAACAATTTAGCGAGCTTAAAAGTAATTTGTAAGCAATCTAGCAAAGCTAACAAATTGTCTCGCTAACATGTGTTACATGGACTAAAAGGGAAAATAAAACCGTTTTCAATTTTGGGCTATAGTCCCCCGGGGGTTGACTACTAAGTCAACCCATTATTTTATCTGATTAAAGGTATACTTAGCTAAAGTTTAATATAGTTGATCTAAGTAGCAAGATATCAGATGTTCTGTTGTCCCTGGCACAATATATCAAAAATCAAAGTGTCTATTTGTTTTCTATGCTTGTTTTACACATACGCATTCTAAATGGCAAACGAACTTGGCCGTTTAATGCCACGCACCGTTTTGATGAATGCAGTCTGTGGCACTAGCGATAGCATGCTAGGGCAGACCTTGGTCAGATAAAACTTGTCCAACTTGTATTTAATTAGTGTTCGAGATGGGGTCTGAGTCACGGTTGCCAATATGGCCGACTTGCTAGTAAAGATTCATTTAGATTGGACAATAGAAATAGTATATAGCAAATAGTGAGCAGTGACTGTTGTTTTCGTGTACCTCTTTCGTGAAACTGGGTTTCTTTGACAGAAAGAAGCTTGAAATAAATGACAGATGGGGTCAGATTCACGGTTGCCAATATGGCCGACTGGCTAGTAAAGATTAATTTAGATAGATAGATAAATTCTTTATTGCTCACACAAGAATAATTACATTAAAAAGTTCCGACAAAAAACCATAACTAGTTTAGATTGGACAATAGAGTACATAGCGAATAGTGAGCAATAACTGTTATGCATTCGTGTATTTTCTCACGAAACCGGGGACGTTTCTTTCATTGAAAGAAACTTGAAATGGCGCTGGCTATGTGACATTAAGCAGACAGACCACGCGCTGTGAGATCTCGAATTCGTCATTTTCTCAGCCAATAAACTGTATTAAAACGTCACTGAAATTTATCTTTGACAATTTACGACTGTCGGAGATAGTTGAGAAAATATTGTTTGTAAGCAATAGACATTTCAATGTCATTATTAATGTAGATATCTGGCTAGAAAAAATGTCATAGAGAGAGAATTAGGCCCCTGGGGGCCCCCATTAATAATGACACTGAAATCTCAATTGCAGCCAAAAACAGGGTCGGCAACGCGTGGGTGATGCCCCTGGTATTGCAAACGTCCATAGGCTGCGGTGACTGCTTACCACCAGGCAGGCCGCAAGTTTATTTGCCACCTTATTGGTAAAAAAAAATTCTTAACTATCGTCGATAATCGTGTAAGGTCGAAGATACATTCAGTGACATTTTAAAACTATTTGTGGCAAGAGAAATGTCGAATTTGAGATGTCACAGCGCGAGAATAGGCTCCTAATGGTAACCAGCAACTGTCGCCCATTAAGGGGCTACGGTTTTCATACAAATTTTATGTAACCTTATTATTTCTTTCAAGAATTTGACGTTTTTAATAACGTTTTTGCAAGATAATGTAATAGCAACTGATCGCAGCATTACTCACGTCAAATTTAATTTCGATTAGAAAAGGACACAATATACCACAACAATAGAGAGCCACTGAAATAACAATAAAACAGCGGGAACATTATAGTATTTTTGATCGCTTGTCGATCGTCCGGAAAACCACGGCAATTCAATAAAAATGCATCGGCCACACCAAATATGTTTGGCTACCAGCCGGGACATACTAAAATTGCATAGTCTAGCTGGTATTTCGGCCATATTGCCCGGTAACTGAATTGCAGATACACATTTCAGTAAGAATATTGGCCTAGTAGAAATTGAAATGATGAATTATAATTTCTGAATGTATGTAAAAAAGCATATTATTAGTTATCTAACACCTCGTATCCATCATAACAACCTTTGCTTACTTTGGGTCTAGATGGCGCTGTGTGAATTTGTCCAAGCATATTCTTTATTTATTTATTAACCGTTCAAAAGCACCTTCATAACTGGGCAACAGTTACCACATTCCGTTAGGCGGTCTGCCTATAATACTCGTTTAACATTGAGTTGTGTCAAAAAAATCTATTCAAAAATCGAACAAGTACACAAGTTTTTAAAAGCCCGCCAACAAGCGGCAATGGGAACGTTGCCCTGGCAGCCAAGCATTGTGTTCGGTTGTGCCGTTGGTCCGTTGTTAGATTCTGGCGGCTCGCCTTGGTTTGATTCGAACGAATTGGTTTGCCTTGAATAGTTCGTCAAAGAACAGGTATGGTGTTTATTTACAGTCTTTAATAGTATAGTATTTGCACGTAAAAGTGGAGTCGTATCTAACAAAACACTAAAGACTTTTATTTATAAATGAAAAGCTGGTGTCTGTTTTACCCCCTGGGGGTAATTAAACCCAGGTTCGGAACCCAGGCCTTGGGATATGATACGTGAGCGGAGTTGGTGATCATTTGTCACTACATACACTTCTGCTGATTACAATTAATTAGTTTTACTGCATTGATGAAAGACGAATTATTCGGAGGACGAAGGAGGATGGTTATTTCTGCCACTATCTATTTTCGACCGTCAAATTTGAAAAAGGAATACCGAGTTCCGCCTTGCCACAACGCTTTCTTCATAATATCTCGACCACAAACGGCCAGTAGTTAAAACGACGCGAATGTGTAAATTAGATGGCGGATTTGCAGAAACCAGAGCAAAATACAGCTGTCGATTCGCAGCCCACTTTCGCGAGTTATCATTAAATACGTGTTCGCGGAAGGGAAACGTGGTACCACCAGGTAGGTACCATGACGAAAATTACCCACCACATCCACCAATCTAGCTGGACCTCCCACCTCCCTATTTTCTCCAACGACCGCACTCAATATCGCAGCCAAGTACGCCAATGACGGAGCTCAACTTATCGTGGACGTAACCCACTCGGATTTTTCACATTCTATGACAAGTAACAATTTCGTGATTCCAATGCCATTTTGGACCTTATCGTGTAATGTAGAGGTCGATATTGCAATGGCGATGCCATGTTGTAGTGTTCGAAATTTTTGAGTGGATATGCTTGAGTTGTTTCGTGTATGAAGGTTCCGTATTCCGTGAAAACAGCTCAAATACATCATTTTATTACTTTTACCTTTTCGGTTCCACATATTTAATTGCTGTTGATTAGCAGTGAAACATGGACTTACTTGTTGTATATGTTGATTAATAATAATCTATATAGTTCAGTTACGGCTCGGAACTTTCAACAATTCGCATCGCCTAAGCACACCTAACGAGTGGCGAGCTCGTTACGGTGCTGTGGTTTCATTATCCTCAAAATACCAAACGGTCACCGCTATCGGCGTACATTGCTTAAATTATGACATGAGAAGCCTGATGACATTGTGACAACTAAACAAAGTTGGCCTAATCGAATACTTAATAAGCATATTCTTAACTACTTACCTATTGAAACCTTACCTATAAGTACAAGTACCTACCCGCCCACACGTGCTACTCAATTCGGGTACGTAATATACAGTTGTCTAACAGTAACCTACCTCAAGTGCTTACGTACATCTAAGTAACCAAAATCCCATCTACACACACATCAGGAAACTGTTCTATGATTGCAAATCCGTTTTTGTCCCCTACTCATCAGTCCCGCGGTACCCTAACCCGCCTAGATCTAATGACAAGGCAAGAGTCGCGAGCGCCCGACGTTTGCGCGCGTAAAAAACGACCGCCATCTTGAAAACATGGCTGATGACTTTTCTTGCTAAATTACGGACTACGTCCCAACCAAAGCTGTATGTGGTGGTGAAATTATCGCAAATAATAATGAACGGTTTGATTGTTTCTTGTCATCGTGATGGGTTTCCGCGGAATTGATGGTCTTGGAATTTTCTAAGCAAATTTGAATGTAGAATATTCTTTATTTGTTTGAAATGAATGAATTTGATATTGGGCCTCCTGCTGCCGCTGCCGCTGTTAAGTAGGTAATTGGTGATGTTCACAGAGCAAAAAAAAAATTGCTAGTCTAGAAGGTAACTTTCCAATCTTTTTGGTGTTTAGGAAACGGTTTTACCCGTGGATTAACATCTGTAGATCATACTTAAACTGTTTATGACAATCAATCATCTTGAACCTCCTGCAACATTAGTCGAGGGTTCAAGTTGTAAGTTTATTTCATAACAAAAGTTAAAATGGCACTTTCCGTTCGTTTAATTTCGAGATAGGTACGGTTCTAGGGTTAGATTACTATTTTTCTTTTACCTACGACCTACTAGGTAAGGCGTTACCTGCGAGTGTGTTCCCTGATCATTATATTCTAGAGATCTTCAAGGCTAAAGTGAATAGGCTGTTCGTAGACAGGCATGCTCCATCTTCGGCCACATCGTCACTTAATACCAGGTGAGATAATAAATAAATAATACTAAATAATCGTTCACAAATTCACACAACGCCATCTAGCCCCAAAGTAAACTAAGCTTGTGTTATGGGTGCTAGATAACTGATAAACTACTTTTATCTACACTCATATCGTAATGTTCCAATTACATATTCGAAAACAGTCATTTAAGTATACACTTTTTTCACGCCAGTCTATAAAATTTTTAAAAATTACTTTATGATACAGCATTTCCCATACTATTTTCATTACAGCTGTAACGTAAAATAACTTTTTAATCATTATGCAACACTTATATTTTTTAAATTTTTGTCGGGCTCCCGGACACGGCTGAATACCTAAAATGTATACAGCCAAATGTAGGCTGAATGAATAATATGTCTTTAACAAATTCAAATTCAAAATTTAAATTTTCCTGTTTATATTTCTGTGTAATTATTTTCCCGCTAAACTGAATATTTTTTCTAAAAGTTCTAATTTGTTTTTGTGAATGATTTTCCTTATTTGAAGCAAATAAATAGAAAATTAAAATTCATCATTTAAATTTCCGCCCGGCCGAGAATCGAAGCCGGGACCTTTTGCGTGGTAGGCATGTTGACCACTGAACCACTCAGGTCGTCAATGATGGCGGTGAAATGCCTAGCTAGCGCAAATATTAAAAATAACGATCAACATCAAAGGCAAATAGTACACAAAAACCCCGAAATGTTATCCAACAAACGTGACATTCCCAAATAAACGACTGATGCACTATTTTTGAGATAGGTATAAAAACGCTAATCCAGGCAAGGGAGTTCCGTGACAAAGCCTAATATTGGCTGTTAAAAGTAAATTGAAAAGAAAAAAAATGTGGCACAGCTGTAGGGCCCCAAATAGCTGCCCGATAAAGTTGATGAGGGACTGACATGAACTTTTTTAGTTGATTTTCTTTAATTTGCAGCCTAGTGAATAGAGGGAATATAGTAAGTATGTAATAACAATATTCTTTGGTAAAGGTGTGGTACTGGTGGTGGTGTGGTGTGGCCTTAGGTAGATACATTTTAATTTTAATTGTATAATGAATGAGAATTAAGTGATGAAACCTGTAAATTCAGGCGACTAAATGTGCAACCATGATCAAATCTGGTCAGGTTCCCCTGTCAACATGGTCTTGGAGGTCAGATGGCAATCGCTCCACTGTAATTACCTGATCTGCTAAGCCCTTGATCATGGTCAAGGCGGACCCCGGGCCCTCGTGCGCGAGAGCACAACTGGGGCATTAACACCAAGATAAATGAATAAGAATTCCAAGAACGAGATACGTGATAAATAACGAAAAACCATAACAAGAAAGCAATAAGTGATTATGATTCCTGATTTTTCTCGATAAGTAGCGTGGACATGTGATGAAGTATGAAAACCAAATATGCCACTGCAAAGATAAAACATGGTTTCGTCACGTGGTGTGAAAGCCCGAGGGATATGTATGTGAGAGCCAACAGATTATGAGATGAGATGTGGAGGAGCAAAGGTAGGAAAGTGGATATTGTGACAAGCTCGATTTGACTGCTACAATGATGATGATGATGGCTACAAGCATAAAAACAAATCGTGATAGGTAGATACATCACGATCTCCGTATCCGATGAATAATCCTAAATAAATTGTATTCTGTGAAGAGGCCATATTTTTAATTTAATATATTTAAAAAGGAACAAAGGAACGTAAGCTACGTACCTATATCTACAAAAATACAATAAAATATTTAATTATTACAATCAAATATAAGTATTTCAATGACCTTTTTTTATTAAAATGCCAATTATGAGATGCATAATTATATTATTCAACCTCAACCACGTGTGCTCAAAACACCTCTTTGTGTTCAGAAACTACTTAAAATAACCAGCAACGAGTTTCATATCTTACGAAACTCTTTGTTACCCAGCCAGCACTAAAACGTCACAATCCACCAAAAAGTTCCGACTAAAATTACAACCTACTGGTACAACCAGGGTGCCGTGCAAACTATCGATCGGGCCACGAAAATGTCCAAACGGTGGTTTTTAATATTTCAAAAGGCGATTCGGCATCGGACAGGCATGCAGCATGCACAATCGATCGCATGTCGCTACTGGACTAGTTTAGCCGGCAAAATTAATAAGACCGCCATCGCCAGTTCAATCGGTTTGGGAAAATACCAGCTGCGACTGGAATAATCTGGCCTATTATTGAGACCTAGGGACCTAGTATATTTTTTTTTCTAGTGATGCTATTATACGGTTCAAACTTCGTCGATGCGAAAGTAAACGGAATAGCAACAGTTACCCCCACAGTTACATCAGGAGACTCACACAAAAGCAACTGATCGGATATTGTTGAAATATTGCACTGTTGTAGCTTGCATATGAGGTAATATTTTATACCGAAATTCAATTAACACGGCATAAACGATTTTGTAGCGAATGAAGCCGCAAAGCTAGTAATGATATAATTGTTGAGGATAAGGTAGAATTGACAGAAACGTTTCCTACTACAGCAAACACTACCTTTGGTGTGGCTATATTCTTACTGACAATTTTCCATCGATGTAAAAAAGGGTTTCTCAAACATGTGGCTTCAGGTACCCATATTACAGTTTCCAGGAGACAGAAAAAGTTAAATTGCTATTGAAGAAAATAAAGCTTTTATTTCAATGAAACGCAAGAAACACAGTGCCACAAATAAATATCTTTTTAATATTAATATGATGGGCTTCCTTTTTGTCGCAAATTGAGTCAAATTTTGTAGTGATTTTAGACAATTTTAACCTTAATTCATCCTTAGGCACATATCTACCTATCTCCATTAATAATAACATTGAGTTGTGTATTGCAGCTAAAAAATGTTTTCTCAACTATCTTCAACTGTCGTACATTGTCGAAAATAAATTTCAGTGACATTTTAATACAGTTTTTTAGTTGTAGAAAATGGTCAATTTGATATGTCACAGCGCAAGAATCTCCCCCCAGTATTGCGTAAATCGTGTCGCAAACCCTGCCAACGAGTGGAGTACTCCTAGGGACTCGCCAATCACTTTGAGAAACCCTGATGTAAACAGAAGAAGAATGTAGGTACCCGTCAATCCATCAAAATAGAAGCTCCCTGGAATTCACACCGTGAGTCATAAATTTATCTTCAGTTTTGTAAGCCAATAACCACTGAAAACTATATATAAATTACTTGTAATCATTATTTTAATGGTTCCATTGTATACATCGATGGAAAACGCTTTGAGGCAAGCAAAATAGGTATATACAAAAATGCTATGGCTAGCTTTTCAAGCGATTTCGTCAGTTTGGACCACTATCAGTCGCCTGCGTCAGAGTTTAATCCTTTTAGTGTGGGATTATTCAGTAGGAAGGCGGACCCCGGGCCTTCGCGTGCCTCGCGGGAGCGCAACTGAGACATAACGCCGTGATGATGATGAGTGTGGGATTATTCAAAATTATATCCTCGGTTTCCAGAATAGGACACGCGGTATTTCATTTTAGTCCTTACAGTGACAACGCACCTGCGGTAGCTATTGCATTCTTGTTGCTTGCCTTGCTTTGACATTATGTACTTGTTTTTGAAAAAGAAGTAGGATTTGAAAATTAATTGTATAAAGAAAAATGAATCTGGAAAAATGCTTATTGCATTTAGTATGCCAACGTCATCCAAATTGTATGTTATATTTTACATTTTACAACAGATACTTTTTAATTTTATAAGAATTTTTCTTATGAACCTTTGACGAGACTATCTGCATGGCATAACAACTGCGTAACAGCAGAATAGTCAAAAACTAAGTGTGCCCTAAATTCTGTCTACAAAAACTGTCAACGACATAATAAACAAAACCACACGAAATTTAGATCTCGGTCAGAGAACATGTTTAGCCAGCATTGTTCTAAAATCACTGGGTGTGTAAATTTTAGATACAACTACACTACATACCTACTTACAATCAGTCTATAAGTTATTAAGTTAGTTGTTGGATTAGTTTTACAATCGTCAATACCGCCTACGACTCATGCGGTTATATTTGTGATAAAAATATAGAATCGCAGGTTCACTTTTGGCGAGGCAGGTCAAGTGGTTTGTCACAATATCACTGTGGATTAGATGATAATATCCCTCAGGCCTCAGACCTGTGATTATGCTTCTGGCTATCCTTCTACTAACCGAAACGCGCAAGTATTGCTTGGCGGCAGAAACAGATAATTTGGAAGATTAAGGGGCTCCTCAGGGCCCAAGCCAACCTCATCTGACCACGGTCCGCCCGCTGACAGACGGACGATGCTCTGGCGAATCGGCTTTTCGCTGACGGGTTGGGTGAGACGGCAGTCGCCGCACGTGAAAAGCCAATATACAACGTAGAAGACTGCTTTCAGTAAATCTGGAAGCGCTTTCCTAATAGATGGGCGGACCCTGGCTGGCAGATTTACCGCTTGCCGCTGACACGGTATTTATCGGTAGGATGTTGATGATGATGAACAAATAAATTATTTTCAATAGTTAGCTATGTTGAAGAAATGCTTATTCAAATAGTAATACGCCAGTAACAATAATATCTATACAATACGACAATATATTCGACGACAACATTCGACTATCCTGCAAAATCCATTTACAGTTTCAGGACGTAAATTGCACTCGAATTATGTGTGCTTCGAATTACTGAAATAATTTTGAAAATCGGGTCAGTAGTTTCGGAGATTAGTGCGTTAAAAAAATCTCTTCAGCTTTACGATATTCGTAATATTAACTGCGCATGTTTAATGAAAAAGAAAATGACTAACACGAGTAGGCGTGCGATGTAAACGTCTTAGATGATTTATGCGTTGTTTAATTTAATCTGACTCCTAGTACATATTATTAGGCTTTTTGAAATTGATTAAATATGAAAAATGAAAACAGTTTCTTTCACATTTAGCATTTATACTAGACGAGACTTTATTTATTTATTCGCTTTCGTACTCATTCTTCTCCACTTCGCCCGGTTTTCCGCATTCTATCTTAGGCAAACTTCCTTCCTCTTAAGCATCCCGCGGGACCTCTTTTCGGAAGCCTATTCCCAGGGGCATGCGCAACAATTGATCAAACTAGCTCAGGCGAGCGTCTCTCATCCAAGATATCCACGATATCTCAAGCGTATAGTGGGATGCTCTCCGACCAGGGAACAGATTCCTGCGCAGTGACATCTCAAATTCGCCACTTTTTATCTAGCCACAAATCTCCAGTAATAATGACATTGAAATGTCTGTTGCATATAGTCGCAATATATAACTTTTTATCTCGCTTGCTTGCACGCAATTCGACAGAGATAGCTAGAGTTATCTCGTTCTCTAGTTCGCGTGATAAAGCCCTTGTGAGCCCATGCTACGGGTAGTGATAGAGTGACGATTTGAGAATGACATGTCCAGCAGTGGACTGGTATAGGCTGGTGATGATGATATCTCTCACACCACGGGTGCCATACACTCGGTCAAGTACGACACAGACCCGCCAAATACAAGGAGGTAAAAAGGATTTTAACGGGTCGGCAACGCGTGGGTGATGCCCCTGGTATTGCAAACGTCCATAGGCTGCGGTGACTTCTTACCATCAGGCAGGTCCTAAGCTTGTTTGCTACCTTAGTGGTGTGAAAAAATGTGTGAGTTATTATGTTCCGGTTTGAAGAGGAAGTTTCTTCTCTCATAAAAACCCTGTGGAGAGAATGGGAGAGGATCGCGCCAAGAAGAGAACTGGGGATCCAACTGGGAAACGACCTATGGAACTTCCTGAATACCGCTGGTTGAACGCCTGAAGGACTTGATCGGTCTTCAGAGGCCCAAGCGGAAGGCATCCGTTATGGTTTGGCATGAGTGGTGTCTTATGCTGTTGGATTTTTATAAGCTTTTATTGTATATCCTGAAATCTTGCAAGTCTAATTTGACCCAGGCGTTCAACTGAGCTGAATTGGTATGCCTACGTAACTTGGATGACAATGCATTAATATGGCACCATGGAGCTGGTCTGATTATGATGACGGAAGGTGGCCTCATGAACTACTGAACAATAAGATAACCTCATTGTGTTTGAATAAGTAGGTACAATATAGCGCGATAAATGCTTAAAAAACTGTTTTTCATTTGACAAGATATTTGTTATAATTGGTAGACAAACAGACCAGCAGGTCTCGTTATAAACTCTGGTAGGAAAACGCTTTCAAATTATTGTGCCGACCCCACATAGGATAAGTAAGGGTAGATTGGTGATGATAGGATAGTTTAGTTAACTTTTGGTCCCGAAATAAGGACCAACGAGATTGGCTGCTCGATGTTGACAGAGAGTGATAATGAATATAGGATAATTTTTATATCTCTAGAATAAAAATTAACCTGTAGCTATGTGATTCTGGATCGTCTCATTAAATGCTTCTAATGTTGGTTAGCGTCTAACTTAATTTGCTTATACTTACACAATGAAAACACTTGCCAAGTAACCATATCCTATCAAGCGGATCATTATATAATAGAATATCTATCCCTATCATATCAATTCTGTTTGTGTAAATAAATATGGAATATTTAGTTCTAACACAGGCCCTGGCCTATTTGGGCTGCTATGTTCATATATCATTTAGCTTATACAGTTCTTGGACACATGCTTAGACTCAAGGTATTAATTAATGTCATTACGCATTGATAAAATAATAATAAATAAAAAAATATAAGTATTTCTACTTATCGATATATTTACCTAATAAATAAGGTCTAGATACCTGTCTACCATTTATTATATTAACATTAGTTACCTGCTACAGGTTAAACTAAACTTATGCTCAGCTAATCATAGTTAAGTATGCAGTTACCTGTGTAGGAGCTTTGTGTACATTAACACAAATAAAGCAGTTAATCAAACCATAAGAATTAGTCTATAATATAACCTAACCACACCGAGGCGCACATAGCTGTAAACCTAGACTCTAGGTTAGTACTTATACGCATTACCTAGTGATATCGCGAAGGCCATTGACTACCACTGGGCGCCGCCAAAACGCGAATATGCCAATGAAAGAATCTCCCCCAAAAGTTTATTAACCCGAAATTGGTACAGGGAGAAATAATCCTAGTTGCACACGAGTCACTGAATGATATAAAGGTGGTTATCCCACACACGGTTTCCGAACAACAAGTGCGGAACACATACGCGCTGTTGCACGCGCAGCGCAGGAATGCAACTGCATGTGACTAACTTCACGGCTGTGCAATCAAGTTCATAGATTATGACTGACATCTCTTGATACTGTTATTCACGCCAAGCGATATAAAATACAAAAACTCACCCAATAAAAACGAAGCACTCTCTGTCCATAAATGTTCGTTAAATGGTCCAATTCATCGTTCCTCCAAAAATATAGTCCACTATAAAAATTCTTATCTCTAAGTTTGCACTATGACATCACAATTTTTAGTTCAATAAAGGCACTAAATCATTATTTTTCTCTATAGTCTATCACAAAATTGAGCAATGGGAAAGTTTCACTCGAGTCATCGAACCCTTAAGCGTTCGATTTCCGACGAATACTCCGTTTGCGAGCACTGACACATATTTTATGAGTTCGGCGTTCGAATCTTGAAAGTTTTCGAGTTTTTCGTAGTTGCGACGCGCAGCGCTTGCGTTAGCCGCTCGCGCGCTACTGAAGTTTTGTCGTAGGTTAAGTTTGGAAACAACACCGCTAGGTTAATTTTCCCGCTCTCGGCCCGCTATGGTGTCGCTCCAGAGGCTCCGGTCCTCGCCCATCATCGCCACGAGGGAGTCACTCGCGATCCATCACAATGCATTCGATTGTTTTGACAGCTCAGCTCCATGAATTACGAACCATGTGTACTACGCGCGAATATAGGACACCGCAGAGGGCGCCACCGCCGGCGAAGATGTAAGCGTGCGGGCATCAACCATATAAACTAGCAACTCGCGTAAACACAACGAAATTACTGAATGCCACTTTTCATTATTTTATTTCGCTATGCACCGCGCTACGTCACCGAAATACGCGAGCGATAGTCCCGTCTCTGTCGCGCGCGTTGTTGATTCGTCGATTTCACGGTCTAAATTGGAAGTTTCAAATTGGTGTTTTCTAATTTGGGCTGTGTTTTAGGTTAGTTTTTGCGGATCGGCGCGCGGTGCAGGGCTCGGCTGGCGGAGGCGCGGCGCGCGGGCTCGGAACCGCGGCGCACTGACGCTAGCTAGGTGACATTCACAGAGGCTCAACCTCAAGTTCACTGGATGCGGCGTCAATAAACTGACCGATGCCACGCTGCTGCAGTCGCCGTGTAATTTTATATATCTGTTACGAGCACAAGGCGGCTAGATTAGGCCGCGCGCCCATCGCGTGTTTTAATTAAAATACACCGCGTTCATGGAAACAATGGCTGCCCTTGGCGTATTGTTCATTGTTAAAATAATATTTTCTAGACCTTTACTGGATTCCTTGCGCGGGAAGGAAATATTATCGATAGACGCTTTCCTGCTTACACTATTAACTACTGTGCAGACGACCGTTCAGCGCTCTGGCTTATTTAGTCTGAAGTCGACTGAAGAGTCTTCTAAAGAAATTCTTTTTTTAGAGGAGAAAAAGATTTTAGAGGATGAGAAGAAATTTGAAGAGGGTAATCTTTCAATCCTCTTCAAATCAAATTAATATAGATTTTTTGACTTATTCGTATAATCAAGCTAGGTCTCATCTCAACATCTGTAGAGACCCACAAAGCTGTAATGTTCAGAATAGGAAGTGTAATCTATACATTGCACAAAAACAAAATTACTTTCTAAACAGAGGATGTCATTAAGGCATTTTCTGAGAAGCGTTCTTTTTGTGAAACAATTGCTTTTGTACTTATTTGCTTCAATATTGGTATCCATTACCATCCAACTTCTGTTATTGTGATGACTTAAACAACGCCTTAATTAAGGAACTATGCAAGAACAGTATTTAGTTCCAGTTGATGAGTTCTTTGGTGGAGTCCCTCAGGGTTCTATGTTCGGTCCAGCTTTAAAATCTGCTAAACAAAAACAGTGTGTCATGAAAACGACAAATTTTGTTCTCGCAATGTATAAACACGGCCCTTCCGAAAAGGGTAATTCGAGTTCCAAATTTAAACTGCCCTGGCAGCTCATCATTTCATTTTCATCCAGCGAGAGTGGTTCTTTTTTTTTTCGTATGCCAAGCGGCGAGTCACCGAATGCACGCATATTCGCGCATACAGCCGGGCCCGATGCAGTGTCAATGACCCCTGATTCGGACGTCGACGCTGCATTTCGTTGGTAAAGGTCAGGTCTGACTGCGTTCACATGCTTGTGTGTGTGGGCTTTTACTTTCAGACAAGCGCCGGACCTTTTTGTTCTTTTTCGTTGCTGGCTGGCAAAAATGCCAATCGGCCTTTTTTGGAGTGAAAGTGTGCTGTTTTTGAATATGGAACGGTTTCCTCTTCCTGAAACGTCAAAGCCAAGGTGTGGAGTTTATTTAGAGCATTGGTGTTGGATTTAAAATTGCTTAAGTATTTAAATGTGGCCACTGGTAATCTTATACCTACATATCTAGGCGTCTAATCCTATAGATACTATACTGGTCAGTTACTTAGGAAAAAGGGGGACGATGGTTCTGAAACACGTTTGCTAAGAAAACATAATAAATCTGTATCATATTAAAGAGGGCATTCTATTGTCTAGAAGAGAGTAGAAAAGCGTCCAATTGTGAGCACTTACATAATATGTAGATAGTAGTAGTCTAGAGTTATGAATAAATAAATAAATAAATAATCTTTATTAACGATTTGCACAAACAACATTATCAGTCACATTTAGGTAATACTTACATGAGTATTATCAAGTATTGTAAGTACGGTAGACGCTATTGTAGGTAGAACTACTGATATACAAACTAACATGGATGCCATGGTCTCTGTGTTGTTGAGATTTAAATATGATATGTGTTTATTTCAACGTACCTATATGTTTATTTTATGTTTTTGACGTGACGTACTAAAATAACCATTAAACGTGATTATTAAGTTGAATTATATTTAAATGAATTATAATTATATCGAAAGTGACTGGCAGACATTGGCACTTGATCGTGAAGAGTGAAGGAATCGGGGGGAGGCCTTTGCCCAGCAGTGGGATGATTCGGGCTAATATAGATAGATAGATATTTAAATCAAACTAAAATTAGCACAGCCCTTAAAAGAATAACAGCCAAAAGGCACCTACGTCGGTCATGTTGCTTACTGTACAGTATTTGCAATACAATTAAAGATAACAATAAAATAAACTATTCAACCGTCTGCGGCGAAAACTCGGACAAAAGTTACTTAGTTGTTATTTTTATAATTTCACTATCTCTGACGCGAAACAAGCCGTCGTTCATCCGAATATTTTTTATTATCTTATCAACATTGCGGTTGATAAAATGTCAGTGACCCCAGACTATTTGGCACCGGTTGAGGAAGGTCATGGTGGGCGTGGCTGTCTCTTTCGCACGTAGACGATTTCTTATAGCGCGTGCCTTGTCGGGCGCAGATAGTTTATTGTTGACACAGTTGGTACACTGGTACAGTTTGCATGTGGATTTGAGAATGCATAACGAGTACAGTACCTACGGTCTTGTTTGGTTTAAATGTGAATTTTAAGAATATGTTATTTGGCACGACCTTGACATTGTATTTTGTCTGTTACAGGTCGTTCACAATATGTTGTTCCTAGCCCTAGCCACAGAGTACACGCCGTTTGCCTTTCTGATTTCGCCCTGTCTCTTCCGTAGGTCTGCTGTAAGATATTTCTTATGAAATAAACTGTAACTATCACGTTGTTTTCCTAATGACAATATTGTATACCTGTTATTGTGCACAACAAACTT
Source organism: Blastobasis lacticolella (assembly GCA_905147135.1). Taxonomy (NCBI): domain Eukaryota; kingdom Metazoa; phylum Arthropoda; class Insecta; order Lepidoptera; family Blastobasidae; genus Blastobasis; species Blastobasis lacticolella. The sequence continues at coordinate 3,491,593 of LR990061.1, forward strand.
GCAAGGGATTATTGGTCCTTGGCAAAAGAACAACGTGTAGGCATTGTCGTGTATGTCGTGTAACTACACCGCCAACCCTCCTCCACCCAGGGTCCTATCGACCTTTCGGTGATACGGACCGCGTCAGACCTAATCACGGGTGATGCGCACGCTCACTTGCCGGTGGCTCTTTGGGCGTGCGCACTTCTTGACACCCACAAATCCGGTTGTCCATAAGCACTCTCCTTCAAAGCGGGGCGGTCGACATTGACGCTGTTTAAATCATCTAAAATAGATGTTACGGGCCAGATGGAACTGGCTGATAGTACTGTCACACTAAGCAGCAGGTATCACGGTATACCTAGGGGCACGTAAGTCGAGCGGTGAACGAAACTCGGAGAGGATACCTGCGGGTACTTAGACGCACCGATCCAATCGGCACACAGAACTAATTACAGCCAATCATCGCTTACGCATGACGACCCTGCTCCGCGCCCCGCTTCCTCCCCCATGACACCCTATTTTTGACTTCTGCGCAATAACGGTCACAGCTCGAGATACGTGCCGCGGTCTGTAATAGCTTGAACAAGTACTTTCAATACTTCCTATAATTCTTGTAATTCCCTATCGGTGTCGGCGATTCGCCGATTATAACTCATTCAAAAGGAGGAAGCGGTGGTGCTGATATGGAGGAGCCCCTTATCAGAGATGGGAACAGCTGGATTCCGTAAACGGCCTAACTTACGAGTTATAAAATAAATATAATTTATTGTATTACCGGCCTTGTTACCGGGATTAGCATTGTTCTTACCTCGATATTTCAATTCTATTCTATTCGAGTTGGTCAAGAGTCGATAACATGTGTGGTGAAAGTGTAGTAAATAACCAAAAAGGACATCCTATAATTATTAAGGATAATTGCAATAATTGTTGCCGTAATAGTATTGATACGTGACTTTGATTTACCTAGTCGAAAGCAGTTAGGTGCCGTAGTTGGCCGTGTGGTGTCCGGCATAGTAGAATAGCACCAACCCCTTACACTCGTGGGTGTCGTACAAGGCGACTAATGTTTTAGAGGCAAAAGATCAAGAGTCTCCGTAGTCTGGAAAATGGGCAGCAGCATTTTCCATTGTTATATTTAAACAATGCGATCTCCAACCCGCCTGCCAAGCGTGGAGACTGTTACGTGGAGATTGTCCATAGGCTATGGCAGTCCACTGCCGTACTTAGGGCCTCTCCCACGAATGGTGAGGTTGGCATAATCTCCAAGCTTGGCAGGTAGGTAGGAGATCGCAGTGTTATAAATATAACAATGGAAAAAGCTGCTGCCCGTTTTCCAGTCTACTGTGACCACATCTTTCGCCTCAAAAACATTAGTCGCCTAGACACCCACGAGTGTAATGGGTTGGTGCTATTCTACTCTGCCGGACACAATATAGTCCGCTCCAATAATATTTTAAAAAGACTCAACGTAACTAATAAGGTTATAGTTCAAATAAGCCATTAAAAATAAACAGTGACTATTATAATTTAGAGGGAAAACCACCTCTAAAAGGTTAATACAACAACCGCAGACCAAATAATTACGTAAGTGTGTCGAAATTTTGATAAATTCGGCTATTAACACAAACATGTTATTTCCTCAAACTCCGTCTCGCCAAAAACACTGTTCCGACATTCTGATAAGGACTCCCAATTAAGGACTGAGTCAAATGTTTAAGGAAATAATGCCAGAATATTGATTAAAATAAAACGTAAATGTTTTATGGGTATTTACCGAAGTATATTAGCCATCTTAAACATAAATCAATTAAACAATTGCTTGAGTATTTCGCTTCCTCGTAGTTTGGGTTTACATATATACCTCTTGGGACTTTATATAATGCAGTGGGACAACATTAAGGTCACTGGAGACAATTTATCCGTTCCCGAATGGAAACCCACCATGGCCACGATCCTCAGACATGAAGGACCAACCTGAGAGAGAGAGTGCCTACCTATTGAAGCAGCTTTACATCATCAGAGCCCGTAACAGTCCACTGCAAGACTTAGGGCCTCTCCCACGAAAGGGGAGGTTATTGCCATAATCTCAGGAGGCAGGCTAAAAGGGTTGGAGATCGCAGTGTTAAAATATAATAATGTAAAATGCTGCTGCCCATTTTCCAGACGTATGTTGTGTTTTATGAGCAATAAAGTGTTTGTCTATCTATCTAGAACAAAAACGTTCCTTTAGCTCCAAATATTAATTATTTAATATGTAAATTAAATTATTTTCAGTAGTAATGTAAAAAAAAACAGATTGAAATAAAACAAATTACAATTATAAACGAGTTCCATACGAGCTAAGAATACTTAGTCTTTATTTCGGTAGTTTATCAATCTAATTAAATTTATTTCCCTAATCATTCATTCGGTGATGCTAGTACGCCATATTTGTTTACCACATAAGACAAATTACCTTAAATTCAGAATATAATAGTCTTAGAATCAACATCATACCACTGACCTTATCCCAAATGGACACAACATGTCTCAGAGAGCCATTTTGTAAAGTTTTGGCTTTATGTTTTCGTAACAACCGCCAGTCTGACATCAATAAAGATACATATATGTCTATGTGTAAGTATGTCAATATTCTTTGGAAATTCTGTTGAGATTTATGTTTAAAACACACAACAGAAAACACTGCTACCCAGTTTCCGGTCTACGAACTTCTTATCTATATCCTCACAACAACATGATCCTCACAAATAGTTTCTGAGTAATGGAGTGGTGCAGACATGGAACAAGTCGTCCCGTGACCATGATGCATGCAACGAAATATCGGGATACTCGTCAGCAAAGGTACGCGGTAAGAAACCCGGAACATACCCTTAAAATGGAAGAAGTTGCCAGAAGAAGTGGTTTCAGACAATACTAATCAGTTTAAAAACAAACTGGTCTATTATATTTTAACGCGTGGCGAAGAATAACACATTAATCAGCACGATACAGGCTAATGCAGTTGTTATACTGCCTGCCTAATTAATGATATTTACAATCGGATCCAGAAAAATAATTTTATCAGACCACAGCAGGTTTTCGATTCCAGGCCGAGCAGAAATTGAAATGATGAATTTTAATTTCTGTTACGGGTCTGGATGTGGTATCAAAAATAATTATGTATTTAAAAAAAAAGTATATAAGTAGTTTATCAGTTATCTAACACCCATAACATAAGCTTTGCTTACTTTGGGGCGGCGCTATGTGAATTTATCCATGAACATATATATTTTTTCTTTCATTAATTATTTATTAAAACCACGAGCTAGCCTAACATATTCAGTATTGAAACTCTTTATCTAGACGAAATAAAGTAAATAAACGTAAATGCAAGCTATTGATCCAGATGTGTGGCGCGGAGTCAATGATCCTGTGACTTTGTTGTGTCGATAACGCCCCAATAATCTAGCGTAGACTGCGGTGCAGGGATCTGAAAAAAATACGTACGGCATTTCACACTAACAAGAAGTGAAGCATACAAGGTATGCCAATTTGTGTTATTATACCTACATGACCTAGACATTCACACAGATACACCAGGGGTCTAAAAAGGCCACATTAGCGTTTCATAATATGATTCATTTTCATTTGTCACAAACTTATCTGCAGTGTCTCTATTGTTGACATTGATATGACAATTCAAAATGGCGTCACTAAGTTCCAGTACTGGCCACTGGATCAGATATGTTTGTGGCACTCTAATATAAATCATAAATCTTTTTAGACCCCCAGGTCTGGCAATCCACCGCCATTTAATTTGATTCTGTGCCGCGCTGTCTCGCAGGTGACAGTGTCAAAACACAAATATGGGCGGCCAATTTTATGATTCACTTATGACTTTAAAGTGTATCCGTCTGTATTTTTTCAGGTCCGTGCTGCGATGCGCGTGCGCCGCCGAATGCTACGGCCATTGTGGTGCTTGTTTACCGACTGCGATATGTGAAATGTAATGGAATGGATGAGGCCTGAGAAAAACATATTTTTTCAAAAAAACTTACGAGGCATAAAAAGTAAGAAATAAAAGTTGGGTGGTAATAATAATGGGATTAATTATATACAATAAAGGAGCTTTAATAAATAAATAAAATAAACAAGCTTACTTTTGAAATCTCTAAACTCAAACACAAGGTACCTACCTAAAATCATTATTTAATTATGATTACGTCCCCCCCCTACTAACTCCTTACGGCTGGTACATTTTTTCAAATTTGGACACCTAGGATCTCATCCTTTCTTTTTTCACTTTAAAAAATGTGAAAAATGATCTAAACAGCGTCCTGAAGAATAAGAAACATCAGCGGACTGATGATGATGAGGTATCTCAATAATTAAGACAATCTAAGTACTTGGGTCAACGGTACCATGATCTAGTCTGGTCAGGTTCCCCTGTTAACAGGATCACAGAGATCAGATGGCAGTCGCTCCACTGAAGCCCAGCCAACCTTTTTCCATATCTACTGGGAGAAGTTGTCTCTACTTGACATAATTTAGTTAGAAGTAAGTTTTTTATTAAAATGGTTCAATAGTTCTATTTAATTTTTTTATGTAATCGACTATTCATGATCCTGATCGCCACTCACTGTTGGCCTTATAAGAAAGCTCACTGTCTCCCAAAGGGCAATTGAATGGGCTACGCTCGGAGTTTCGTTGCGCGATAGAATCAGAAATGAGGAGATCCGCAAGCGAACCCAGGTCACCGACATAGCCCGAAGGATTGTCAGATTAAAGTGGCAGTGTGCAGGGCACATAGCTCGAAGAACAAATGGCCGATGGGGCAGTAAAATTCTCGAGTGGCGACCACGTACCGGAAGGCGCAGCGTGTATAGGTCCCCACAAGGTGGACTGACGACCTGGTAAATATCGCAGGCACCAGCTGGATGCAGAAGGCACAGGACCGGCCTTTGAAAGGGAGGCTTATGCCCTGCAGTAGGTGTCCTTCGTCCTCTGCTTAGTTTTGGGTTAGTTGCTGTGTAGAGTTTTTCCAAGCATATCCAGGTAGGTTATATTTCTTTTTTCGTGCATTCTTGTTCGCTAACCTTTTAGGCAACTGTTTCAATTTCAATAATAAATAGTTCGACGACTCCACTAAACGGTTTCTGCTATGAATTTCGTTCGCATTTAACAATAAAGCAAGCATATTGGCACAAGTTTGTTTGCCTTTTATATTAGTTGCGCCCAGGTGGAACACTTACCTACGTCAAGGTTCTTTAAGTGAAGTTAATAGCAGTGTATAGTATTCGGCGTCGGTTGCCCAGTGAAAGGGGTCCGATGTAGTGAGAGGTGCCGGGTTCGAACCCCAATGACTCTTTTCTGAGCTTGTACATTAGTTGAACACTAACCAATGCTCTCACAGTGAGGGAACACATCGCGATGAAACAGGCTATTGAATAAGTAGCCTTGATCCAATCTTGTCAGGTTCCCCTGTTAACAGGGCCACGGAGGTCAGATGGCAGTCGCTCCACTGTCATTACCTGGGGGCTTGCCATAAGCTCTTATAGCAGGACCTAATCAGAACTGCCCTGCTTAGAACTGCGCGGAACTTGGACGGTTTCATAAAGTTCATGGTAAGGCTTCTGATCTGCCAAATCCAATCATGGTTGACCATGGCGGACGCTGGGCCCATGCGCGCGAGAGCACAACCGGGACAATAACACAAAGATGATGAGGAATATCAGTGAACCTTCAACCTCCACCTTATAAAATATTGCAGCTAAATAATACTCTTTTAAATAGTATTGTGTTTCTGCCGGTGAGTAAGGTTTCCAGTGCTCCATGGGATGGGGATTTGGGGAACCATGACTTTGACAGTGCAGTGGCATTTGCCTTTTTGCTGCCAGGGCAACGTGTTTTAGAGGCGGGCAACGCATTAGCGATACTCTTGGTGTTGCTAATGTTTATAGGCAGTGGAGACCACTTTCCATCAGGTGGCCCGCTTGCCTGTTTGCCGACCGTATTACATAAAAATAAAAAAAATGTGTACAGTTGTCAGCGGTAAATAAAATTCCCATCGGCTAGTTCGGTTTTGTCTATACTTTTAACAATTTCTGCACTTTATTTCGAACACACAGAAAACGGATAACCGTATGCAACTTTAACTAGGATGTGCCAGTGCGCATCGTCTAACGTCAAATCGGCCATAGTGTTGACCTATCGCTTTTTTTCTCTAACAATGGGAGATTTTCCGAGAGACGATTAAAAATGAAAATGAAAAGTATTTATTGAATTAGGATTATGTTAATTAATCTCTTTTCAAACGTCAAAAATCTAATGGAAAGCAAAGGGAAAATTAAGCGAGCTCATCCAGGTAGGGGGCGACGCATGCAGACCGATGAGCGCGCACGAGCGCTCCTCGAAAAGATAAAATAGTTCAAATAATATATAATAATATATATCATTGATAAGACACGATTCTCAAAAATAAACCAATACGAGACCGTTCGATGTATACAAATGTAGACATTTTGCTCTTTCTACCAGCAACCGTACTAAAACAAGTATATTTTCACGTAACACCTTTCGGAGTAACTTCGGTTACGAAATTCAATCCTTGAGAGTCCTGTCTAAGCAGCGCCATCTGGTGAGGCACGCCGAACTGTACTTCTTACTTTTTAAAGTATCTGTCTGAAAATCCGCCATTGCAACATATGGGCTAAGAATTGTAAAAACTGCAGCTAGAAAGGGTAATGCACTTGCAATTTGAATGTCACCTACATTACTAATGCAAAATCAAGATATCTTACAGATAAGGCACGGACATCAATGTCATTCAATAACTTTAATATTTGGACACATTTTAGGTACGATTGCTTATGTAATCTTCATTTAGTGTTGTACTTAAGTGTTCTTAATTTGAAGATATTTATTTGAGGATTTGTAATGGATACTCTCCGAGAGTCTAACCTGCCGGTATCAGGAAAGAAGCCCCGTGGGCGACCCAAGAAGCGATGGATTGACATCGCTGAGTCGGATGCGAGAGTCAACGGCCTACGACGCGAGGATACCGAAGACCGGGCGAAGTGAAAGAGAAAGCAGACCCTGGCAGAGTCCGGTATTAGCGTTAGGACGATGATGATGACTCTGCGTGAGTCTTAAGTAGTGGATTAAACAAGTAAAAAAATATATCTGTTTGAATGATAGATTAAATTTTGTAAAAAAATGTTATTGGAGTCATTGTCATCTAATCGAAACAAAAGAGATTAATGAAGAGGATTATCCTGTTATGACCTCTAATGTTTTATTAAATCTAATCTATATACAAATTGATAAAATATTTGTAAGTATCTGTCTAACTAATAAAGTAACCAAGTGCTTACCTATTAAATTATACGTACCGTATTATCTCGGATTTTTGAAAAGCGGAGTGACGCGTGACTTAATATAAGTGATACAAAAATGGACTTTATTCTATGAGCAATACATTCCAATTTGAGTTGCTCTCACGCTTTTTGTTTCTGAATTCAGTCACTGAATTTAGGAAAGTGTAATAAGCGCATTATTAAAAAAAAGTCTCTGTATGGCAACTTATGCTAAGTTTTTTAAACGTCATAGAACGTCATTCATAAAAGTCATAACAAAGAATTTGATTTCTGTAGGACTTTTTATGAAATAATTGGCAAGGCAATTATTATTAAAGAGGGGAAGTGCGGGAGATAATTTTCAGTATGTTTAATAATTAAGACAAACTAAAAGTATGAATTCAAGCTAATAGTGACCAAATAACTGAATATTTACAAGAAAGACTGACAAGGACAAATTATCCAATCGATATTGCCATATCCACACTATAAAAATTTTACCACTGTCAGTCAATACGGACTTATCGTGGTCCTATTCTACCTACCTACTAAATTTGTCCTCAGATCCAATTTACACAAAGCAATGACGCGTCATAGGCGACATTCCCAGGAAGTCCGCCAAACCTCAAACCGAACTGACGGAAAGCATGATTCGGCGGAATGCTCTTCGGTTAGAAATTCGGAAATTCACTGATTCGTCATGCGCGCCGGTGTGGTTGATTTTACCTGTTTAGAAGTACCTATACGTACTATCTGTGAATAGGATTTTTTTTTTTTTTTTTTTTTTATTACTCTACTAGCCAGGCATTTGACCGCCACCTCACCTGGTGGTAAGTGACGATGCGGTCTATGATGGAGCATGCCTGTCTAGGAACAGCCTATTCACTCTAGCCTAGGTTTGTCGTACTACGCCCATTACTTGTCCACTATTCGACTTGAGTCCCCAATACATTAGTGCAGAGTGATGCTATAATCGGAGCGTAGTGGTTCATTAGCGAGTGGTACCGCCATGTACCAATGACTCTTTTCTGAGTTATGTACATTAGTTGAACACTAACCGATGCTCTTACGGTGAGGGCAAAAATCGTGATGAAACCCGCACAATCAGGCGACTGAATTTGTAACCATGATCTGTAATTTCTTGTTGTGTATATTTTTTTGTGTGTGCAATAAAGAGTTTTTACTTACTTACTTACATGATCCAATCTGGTCAGGTTGCGCTGCTAGTAAAATCACGGAGGTCATATGGCAGTCGCTGCACTGTTTTGTTTACCTGATCTGTCAAATCCTGGATCATGCTCAAGGCGGACCTCGGGCCCTCGTGCGCGAGAACACATCCTGGATATCACGCCAAGATGATTTTTATATGATCTACCTAGCTACAGCGAATAACGATTTCTGGATTATCTTGCATAGGATTTTATAACCCTACTGACATTGCTGTCTAACTGGCTACCAATAGGAACTTTCCTCCTATTTATTCTCAGTGGAAACTTACTTACTATGTTGTCTCCGACACTAAGATGTTCCTGTTGGCACGAAAAATATTATTTTCCCATTCGCCCCATTTACACTCCCAGTGGGTACAATTGGGAATGAGTAAAAACACAGTACCTATACAGGCTTCGTAAACAAACAGCTTGTATTTGCGATAGCAGACGTAAAAATGTTATAAAATTTAATTATGTTTTCGCGATGATAACTCCTGCGTTACACTACACCATTGGGGGAGGTCAGTGCCACTGTAACTGTTTACGAGAGGGGTGCTCCATGCGCTACGGGGCGGCGGCGCGACAGTGGGTGCGCCCACTTTGGGGCACCTTATAGTCATTATTTTGAGCCAACATTTTTAATTTAAGAAAGATCAATAAAATTATGTTTATCTTTTTATTATGTATTTTTTTTATTTAAAACATCATAAACGTTACAGTACAATGGCTGAGTTAAAGCTACGCAGCTGAACATCAGCGGTAGGTACTTAAAAATCATAAATTGAAATTGGTTTGATTGCTACTGTCTACATATAAAAAACATGCTTGTTTATTTTTTAGCGTGGGGCTTAAAAGCGATTATGACTGTCCGGTCCGGTTAAATTAGGTAGTTGATGGGATATCAGCTCATACTAGTTGTATTGTAGGCGAACTCCGGGCCTTCGTGCGCGCATTAAAAACAATAAGTATTTATCAGTCTATTTATCAACCTACTTAAGAATAATTTGTACACAAATTAGGTACACAAGAAAACTTACAGTTAGCATCTACAAATTAGTTAGAACACAATAGGTACACTCTCTCTAAAACATGTCATCCAGCAAGCCTACAAAAAAGCGATAAAATAAATATGTGCTGATTAGATTACTAGACTGTATTAGATATATTTGGATAAGTTGGTACTTAAATATAGGTATATTCAAGATGTAGGTATAATCCGCGTCATGAAAGAAGAGACTTGTCAAATGGCAGTAGAGGGGATTTCGCGCAGGTAATCGCCTACTAAGCAAGTCGAACCACGTGACCCGCCAAGTCTCTTTTTATTTGACACTAGTTGTAACTGACTGTTTTCAGAATGTAATTCCGTAATGAGTGACCCACCCATTAATACAAAACGTCAGCATTTTGTGGTCTAAAGTAGGTCACCACCTATACGCAAGCATATACGCAGTTTATTTATTGTCCCCTGAACAATAAAATAAATACAATAAAATGTAATAAAGGATCTGTATACAGGGTGTCACAGAAAGTAATGCAGGAACCAAGTCAAAGAGATACCTACAGCTGATTGAACTTAACACAATAGTGGTATTTTTATCGTTGTTATGTTAGTTTGAACTCGGTTGTTACTTTTGATTAACAAATAATGACACTAATATTTATTGCTATAGTACTTTTAACTAGCGACAATAATATAAAAACAATTAAATTGACAACACTTTTCAACAATAAAATAAGCAGTGACAGGTTTTGAATTTTATAATTTTAGACAGCATCTTAGCTGCCTATGCAATCCTATTGCGTTCGCTAATTGTTTAAAATTTGAAAACAATAATAAGTGAAAACTACGAAGATACTACGAAAGGTAGTATCTTCTAGAAGGCTAGAAGGTACTACGAAAATCATTTGTAAAAACAAAATTTACTGTCTTTCTTAAAAAATTTAATTTATCTATCATTATACTTTTCGCTATATATGAGAGAAAATTCTATAAATACCTGGCCGCAATTGTAATTTATTTAGAAATTCTGTTTTATTTCAAGAACAATTTTTAGTCCCCAGCGCCACACCCTGTACCTACACAAATGGCGGAGAATGCGTGCGTATATTGATAACCGGGGTTGACGACTTGACGAGGTTTAGTCTACCATAATACAGCTGGAAGGTCGTCAAGAGGAAACATTTAAAAATAACATGTTATAAATAAAGCTAATTAGACCGAGCATCGACATACGACGGCGATGAGACGACCAGTCGAAGGTCGGGATCTTTGTCAAATAAGACCGCCTACCTTTTTCTTTACCCAATATCTCTTGGTAGATAAGACTGTTTTAGCTTTAAGGCCGCCATTGTACTATTTTGGGCATGAAGTTTTAATAAATAAATAAGAGACACGTTTACACAGCTCAGAAAAATAGTACAAAGACGTTGTTGCAATGATTCTTTCGTTCGGCGGAAGATGGAAATGTCGTCCGCTCTACTTATGTTTATAAATTCAGGGGACAATGACACTAAAATTTCCATTCGCCCCCAATTGAGGGACGATATTCGGGAGATAATGGGAATAGCCTTTCTTTCTTTTTCGATCGGGTTTCGTTGTATACTTCAAAATTGAGTTCTTTCGGTATCTGAATGCAAGCGCTGACGTTTTCTGATCTTCCGATGACTGGATTTAGGCGTGGTTTAGACTGGATTTACATTTTTGTAACGTGGACTCGTATGTGAGCGCCCTATTCCGTAATATCTGTTGTCTCATGAAAATGTAAAGCATAACTTTAAGTTCGCCATTATTAGCTTGAGTTTCATTCTGGTGCAAATTTTGTTATTTTACTATTTAGCGAATAGTTCTATTTAATAATGATACTGTCAAAAAGGGCAGGTCTGAAGTAGGTACCCTAAACCGATGTGAATGTATGAACAGATAATTAAATGAATGTAAAAGAGGTAAAATAAATGTGTGTCAGGATTGTAGCTTGTGGTGCTCTCTCTAGTCTCTGCCTGCTCCTGTGGGATACGGGCATGAGTGAGTAGGTATGTAGGTAGGTATGGAGAGGAAGGAAATAAAAATGAGATTGACCGAAACAAATGTTAGGTATTTTTATTTGCCCAATCTGCCATCAAATCAGTCTAGTATATCCATTTCGTTGTCACGTAAACAAAGCAAATTCGCTTTCATTAACGAAATCTATATGAACTGAACTCTTTCGTGATGTTTCATACATCAATATAGATGCATGTATGTAGGTAGGTAGCATTATAAATACAATGGATGCATCATCAAAACTGCAGTTCAATGCTCCGTCCCTGAATCATGTCTGGACAATAATTTGAATGGAGTTATCTCTTTCACACTATCGCTCGTGGCTATGTCTCTCCCTTTCTTTTTATCTCGCTTTTGCCGCTGTCAATTTTGCCTGATTCGTACGAAGGTAACGGTTGTTAGATAATGTTTGTATGATTGTTTGTAAATTTGATTTGGTGTGTGTGAGTCTGTCATCAATTCTATTTGACAGTTAAAATGCTGTGTAATGCGAATTGTGGCGAGCAATATTTATGTGGAATACCTACCAACAAACAGATTATCCTCCTAGTACGATCCAGTTATGACCGGCTTTTATATATTTATTCTTTCTTTGAAATCCTTGGCTGGTGTAAGGGCAGAACCTCACCTATGATTGCGGAAAAACGGCAGGGTTTATCAATTTTTTTAGGCTTAGATGAAACCAAAAAGGTTTGATCTAAGGTTTTAGATAGGTACTTTTGGAAAATAGTCATTTCCCATTTGTACCCAATTGTACTGGTTGCTTAAATATAATTAAGTTGCTTAAGTAAAAGGCACTATTATATATTTGGTTACTTATCTCTATAATATTAGAATTCTGTGTCACGGGGTCAAATGGGAAAATATGAAATGAAAAAGCAATCCGTCCAACCAACTTCGCCAGCCCAGAAACCCCACGCACTTTGCCCCAATCAGCACAAGAATCATGCGAAACAAAACACGATCGCGGCGCGTAATCCGCCGAAAACCGCCGATCGCCATTCGGGGCAGTGACAGTGGCATTCCCGCCGAAATCCAAAATACAGTTCCCAAGGTCACGTTGTGGCAGGTCGGGTGACGTCACGCGCCCTCGAATCCCGGGGGCAATGACCCCCGCCACCGCGGAAACTGTGCTGTACACGCTCGGAATTCAAAATTGGGGCCTCTTATTTGTGTGCGCCATTTTGTTTGTAAACGTGTAAGCGAGACCGGTTCTCATTGTGCCGCGTGTACGAATGTGTGCGTCAACATTTAGGGTTTCGGCCGTCTTGTGTTCTGTTTTTTTTTTGTTGCCGCTGTAGTCAAGGCCTCGGCGACAAAGGCTTTGTTTTTTTTAGTTGTTAAATATTATTTTCGGACGGTTCCGCCTTTTATTCGGCTCCCTTGAACAGTTGTGGCGGAGACTTCGAGCATGACATGTTGCATTTTCATTTGTTTTGTTTAATTAAAGTAAGTATTTGAATTGAATTTACTGTATTCAGAACATCAACAGCAAGTTACTCTTTTATTTCACTTTATTCAGAACACCAACAGCAAGTCACAAGTACCTAATAGTTACAAAAGTTAAATAAATAAATAATAGCAAATAAAGCCATTAACACACCTTTTTAAAAGGATGTGCCGGTTTTCCTACCGCGTACCTTTAAAATGTGTGATAATAACCGCGATAGTATAAAACATTATGATATTCATACCTACTTACCAACAAGAATTGGTCCAAAACAATACCAATCCCATTTTGGTTCGAATAATAATCTATTTTATTTTAAACCATCATGCACAGAATAAAAATCATCCGCCATCTTTTCTAACAGCACACAAAAGGGGCAATATAAGCGGGACTATAAATAACCTGTCTAACGAGCTGCTATGAAAAAGAACCCAGGGTCTGTCGGCCAATCATCTAATAGAGTTCAAATTTCGGTGGCAGAGTGGTGGGGGCACTCCATTAGAAACATACGACAGATAGCATATAAACGACCTACTATGTCTGTGATTCGTTAGAAGATTTGGGAAAAAAATATAACTTGAATTTTAGCTTTGTTCACTTAGGGCTAGATGGCGCTGAGTGTGTTTGTGAAAGAATTTATTGCAATTACAATTTATTAATATTATAAGTGAAGAGAATAAAAATTTAATTTTCTTGAATTTATAATTAGTTTTTTCGGGTTTAGTGAAAACGAATTTATAAAAAATTGCAAGTTCAAATTTTGTGTGCAACTAAACAGAATACTAGAACTTTTTGTCTTTACTACATTTTAGTAGGAAGATTTTTTCAAAGTAAGCACTTACTTCGTACGAAACTTAAAAAAATAAAAAAGTAGATAACCTCTTAAACGTAAATATACTTTGTACGTAAGTAAGTCACAAAAACATACCTACTTAAGTAATAAGAAAAGAAGCAAACCATATAACCAAAACAATTCAAAGTAACATTCAAACAATAAGCCCACACAATCCCAGCCCACCAAAAACCAACCAATAGCCAAGCTCCGAAAACTATATATCAAGTCACACAAATAAAACAAACTAAAGAAAAAAAAACGCACACCCATTCCGCCGAAAATACGTGCAGGTCTATCTTCTAATTTTTTCTAACACTCTTTCGACCAATCGGATGCGTCGTGCGCGTGAGTGGACGAAATTCCTAAACCTGTTTAGACGCACACATAGACAACCACAACTGAGCTGTGCTGCGGTCGAGGGCGCCACTGTCTACGCAACTTTTCTCCGCCTAGTACAACAAAAGCAGTATAAAATTTCACCACCGGTAAAAAACAGCCGATCGATGAAAAATGTAAGTACCTATTATGTTCGTGTTGGAAGTTTTTGTGCGTATGCCGTGTATGTGTGTGTGGCATTAGCATTTAGTGAATAGGTGTGAAGTGTTGTTTGTATGAATTATGTATGGACTTGTTTTCGGTGATTTGATTAAGTAGGCGTTGGGTGTGCGTGGAGTCGCGTGCGTGGATTGTGTAAGTGGTGTTTGGAGTATCTTCTTTAGTAGTTAATGGTATCAGTACCAAAGCTGGGCAAAATACTTGTTTTGCTTTAATTAATATCTCGAATGTATATAAAACACAAAACACGATATTTCTAGTATTTTTATTTAAAATAAAAATTAGAAAATACTATATCGCATGTATTTAAAATACGAAATAAAATTTATAAGTCTAAAATATAAGATACAAATACGATATTTTAACCTTTATATTTTAAAATATAAATTACAGTGTTAGATTTAGTAAATAGAATAGAACAATTTGATGTTACAGTGTTTTCAACTTTAACGCTGTTTTGCTTACGAAAGCTATCGAGAGCTAGTTAGTTTCTGCTGATGTTAAAATTTATTTTGAAGCTATAAGTATTTGAAATACTCATTAAAAATTCTTCCGCATCAGGTATTTGAGAAACAAATTAAATTTTTTTTTAAATACATATATTTTTTTAAATTATATATTTTATTTGAAAGTAATTCAATATTACTGCCCAACCCAGATCAGTAATATTCTGTACTTTATGTAAGCAAGTGAGTTATTGTAATAGATGTAGAAAAACACGTAAAACTGTTAAAATGTTGTGTTTAATTGACAATAATAAATACGTGTTACAATAGTGTCTGCAGATGCGACGAGATATTCCAGATCTTTGTGCAAAATGTAATTCCCCACAATGGGCTCAAAAATACACTGCAGGACAAGCATAGCGTTCCATACAACATTGTCGCAAACCTAATTGCAAATCTCTTCATCGTCATCAACAAACAGCCCATAAAAGTCTGCTGATTGTGAGAATCCGCAATAGTGTAGCTATTAGAGAATATGAAATTTGAATCAAAAGACGCGTAATTTAAAAAAAATACCTGTGAGACGCATAAATGATTGAAAAAGCTTCAACATTGCAACATTCGTATCACAATATGTAATTCATGATAATGTTGATTTTTCATACAAAAGAGTTCAACGCGAGCGCCGCCCCCGTTGATGTCTTTTATGAATGTAATTAAAATTTGTATTGCTCTTATTTTGAGCCCGGTCAAATTAACAACCTATGTTGGAACTCCTTGTTCTTTATTTTTCTTTATTCTTAAGTTGTCAAATAAGGCAATGACAAGATGAAGCGCAGTGTAATAATTTTAATGTCTTAATAAACGACCGGGAGGAAACCGGCTTTTAAGAATTCGCGTATTTATTTCCTTAGAAGTTTGAGGACCCGCTCCCGGGTAGTTACGTTGCTCCAGGTTCGCACATAATGGCGACCGTCATAGTTATATTAAAAAGAAAAAGAACCTTAATAAGAAGAATTTTCAGTAACGCAATAAAAAAATTTCAAGTTGATCTGGAGCAGCAGCGAGACATTCCTGCCTCTTATAAGTACGTGGAAGACAAGGCAGAAGAGCTATTTACAATTGAAGCCGAAATTAAAGAGTTGCTCTTCCAAGGCGACGATGACGATGAAAAAATTTTTGCGGACTTGGAAGGGACGGAGACGTATCGGCAGAAGCTACACGAGGTACGTGCACAATATGATTCAATCGTTCAAACGACAATGCCTCGGGAGGCGGCAGCTATTGTCAGTGGGTGTACCGTGAAATGCATGGCGAACAAAACATTCCGGTTGCCGACACTAGAACTTAAGAAATTTGATGGCCAGCCAATCAACTGGATTACATTTTGGGGCCAATATAAACGTATTCATGAAGACCTCACTATCGATGACTTTGATAAGTTCAGGTATTTAATTCAAGCTACTGAGCCATTTTCTAAAGCAAGGGACTTTGTAGAGAGCTTTCCACCAAGCGGCGACATCTATGCTCGTGTGTTTTCTGAGCTGAAAGAACGATTTGCTCGTGACGATATTCTAATAGAGACATATATAAGAGGTCTGCTACAATTAGTGACTCAGAGGAAAGAAGATGTGATTCTGTCGGAGCTGTACCACAAGCTTACTTCACACCTCCACGCGCTTGAATCACTAGGAGTTACATCAGATAAGTACGCTGCTATGTTGTTACCCATGGTTGAGACAACAATCCCCTTTGATGTGCTTAAGGCTTGGGAACGGAGTCGTGACAAAGGATCCAGACCACAGCTCACTGGTTTGATGGAATACCTCAAGGCAGAGGTAGAGAGTGAAGAGCGCATTAATATAGTGAGGCGAGGCTTTGATGCAACGCATGACAAGCAGCCAACAGCATCATGTCTGACAGCGGCGGTGGAAAAGAAGCCCGGAGTAAAGTGCTTATTTTGTGAAAAGGCATCACATCATCCAATAGAGTGTCCTAAGTTGGTTAAGTTGACAATTGAAGAAAAAAGAGACCTTTTAAGAAAGCACAAGGCTTGTTTCATATGTTTGCGAGTGGGTCACAGAGCGAAGTATTGCAGAAGCTTTACAAAATGCCTTATATGCAGTAGACGACATCTGGTGGTGATGTGTCCGCAAATTAATGAACTCAAGAAGGATGGAGATAGCTGCACCAAGCCTACAGCTGATAAAGTCAAGGTGATGACTTGTACACGTAGACCGAAGACTACGTTCTTACAGACAGTTTTGGTAAAATTATCGTACAACGGTAAGAGTGTAGTTGTTAGAGCCTTTTTTGATAGCGGCGCTCAGCGGTCCTACGTCCGAGAAAATGTCGCGAAACAATTAGGTATAAAAGTAGCATCTCGAGAACTCATGTCGCACAGTTTATTTGGGGGTCTAGAAACAAAGGCCGACGCACGTAACGTGTATGAGTTTAGCTTAGGTAGTGTGGACGGGCAGTACCAAGTAAATATGAAGGCTTTAGGACAGGAGAAAATTTGTGGCTCGCTACCACGGCTGATGGATAGTTCATTGCAAGCAAAATTACGTGATTTGAATATATACATCAACGATAGTGACGACACAGTAACCGACATTGGGCTGCTAATAGGAGCAGACATTTCGGGTTTAATTTTGAATGGACATATTGTGCACATAGATGGCAGTCTGGTAGCTATTGATACAAAACTCGGGTGGACCCTACAAGGGCAGGCTGAAAATGTGAACTGCACATATAGCTTGACTGAGGTGGCTTGCTTTGTAGGCTTCTCAGTCTCTGATTTGTGGGACTTAGAAGTGATGGGTATTAAAGAGCCATCTGATGTAAAGTCTAAAGAGATGTGTGAATATGACACTCTGAAATTTTTTAGCGAAACAGTGACACGAGATCCCGACGGTCGCTATCAGGTACATCTACCATGGAAGGAGGGGTTTCCAGAGAATCTTCCAGTCGATAATAGGAACCTGGCTTATAGGCGGCTTGTATCTACCACTAAGAAGCTCAAACAGACAGGTAACCTAGATAGATATGACAAGGTTTTCAAGGACTGGTTTGAGGAGGGAATCATAGAAAGGGTCATTGATGGTGACAGTCGTGGGTTGTACTTGTATCATCACGCGGTAATCAAAGAGTCCAGCGCTACGACTCCTGTAAGACCAGTATTCGATGCTTCGGCTAAGCTTCAAGGTCATTCTTTAAACTCGAGTTTAGAGAAGGGTACCAATCTGCTGGAACTCCTACCAAAATTGTTGATGGGTTTCCGAAAAAATACCATAGGTATAACTGCCGACGTTCGTAAGGCTTTCCTACAAATTTCAGACAGAGATTATTTGAGGATTTTGTGGTGGTCCGATCTCGAAGAGTTAGAGACGCCAATGATTTACCGTCATAAAAGAGTTGTTTTCGGAGTGACTAGTAGTCCTTTCTTGTTGGCAGCAGCAATTAATCACCATTTAGACAGCATACATGACAACAGGAGGATGATTGCCCAGCAGTTGAAGGCGTCGCTGTATGTCGATAATTGTGTACATAGTGTAAATACTGACAGTGAGCGTGAAAGTTTTGTAGAAGTGTCGAAAAGTGTGATGAGCGAGGCTCAGTTTGATTTGCGGGGATGGGTCTACGGGCCATGCGAAGTGGAAAATAGTCAGTCCGTGCTGGGATTGCGGTGGAACAACAAGGAGGATGTGCTCCGCATTGAACCCGAGTACCGCGATTTGAGCGATGTTGTAACGAAACGGATTTTGTTATCATTTGCCCAAAGAATTTTCGACCCGATTGGATTCACTTGTCCAACAAGCATCGTTCCGAAAATACTATTACAGAAATGTTGGTCACTGAAGAAAGACTGGGATGAAACACTACCTAGAGATATTGTGAATGAATTTATATCTTGGGTGCGTGAACTGAGTGCAATATCTGATATAAAAATCCCACGACGTTTGTCCGATTATGCTCTGTCAGATGAGGTTAATGTATCACTTCATACTTTCAGCGATGCGTGTAAATTGGCATACGCTGCGTGTGTATTCATTCGGACGGAATGCCAGGGAAATGTCCAGGTGCGTTTAGTGGTAGCCAAATCTAGGGTGGCGCCTATAAAAGCGATTACGATCCCTAGATTGGAGCTGGTAGCAGCAGTGATGGGTGTAAGGCTATACCAGCAGCGTGTTAATGCCTTGGCATTAAATAATGTGGAGTCCTATTTTTGGACTGATTCGTCAATGGCTCTCACTTGGATTAAGGGTGAGCGTAATTGGACAGTATTTGTAAATAATCGAGTGAAGGAAATTCATAGCTTCACCCAAAGGAATCAGTTGCGTCACGTAACTGGCGCTAACAACCCGGCTGATTTACCGTCGCGGGGCTGTTCGCCAGGAAAACTGGTGTCATCGCTGTGGTGGACTGGGCCTAGGTGGTTGTACGGCAGTGTAGATGAGTGGCCTGTGTCAGCGGTGATTGTAGATGATGAGTCGAGTCTAGAAGTTAGGAACACTGTTGTCGTTAGTACTGATAAAAAGCGATTCAGTGAAAATTTCCTCTACTTTAGTAAATTCAGTAAAATGGTGAGATGCATGGGTTGGATTATGAGATTTGTACATAATTGCAAAAATACGGGCAACAGGCGGCAAGGAAATTTGTCGTTTGATGAATATGTGAGCGCAGAGAGATCACTAATGAAATTGTTGCAGTCAGAACATTATGATGTGACATCACCGTGTGCAGTGAAAGACTTACAGACGGTTCGATTTGATGACGGACTGATCCGCGTCAAATCAAGGTTGCTTTTAGGTGATGAGCCTGAAAATTTTAAATATCCCATTTTGATTCCGGGTAAGTGCGAAATTACTCATCGGTTGATTTACCAAGAGCATTGCAAACTTCAACACGCTGGTGCTTCTATAGTTATCGGCAATCTGAGGGAAACTTACTGGCTTACGAGTGCACGTCGTAATGTTCAGGCGGTGATATCATCTTGTTTGAGGTGCAGGAGAATGACGTGCAAGGCAGCTCAGGCTCCTACCGCGCCTTTGCCAGAAAATAGAACCAAGCTCGGCAAGGTGTTTGAGGTAACGGGCGTCGATTTAGCAGGGCCCATGTTTTTAAAAACAGGTGAAAAATGTTGGATTGTTTTATTCACGTGTGCGGTATATCGTGCTGTTCATCTCGAACTGACTATGGGATTGTCTAGCGAGTGTTTTCTGATGGTGTTAAGGCAATTCATAGCCAGAAGGGGTAGAGTACGAGTTATATATTCTGACAACGGAACTAACTTTGTTGGAACAAACAATTTATTTAAAAATATAGATTGGGATTTTTTACAGAGTCAGACACATTTGGATCGTATCGAATGGAGGTTTATTGTGCCTAGTGCACCGTGGTGGGGTGGATTTTGGGAGCGCCTCATAAAGTGTTTGAAGGACTTGCTTCGTAGAATGTTGGGGAAAGCAGCGTTAAGTTACACTGAGCTAGAGACTGTATTATGTGATTGTGAGTCTACGTTAAATTCAAGACCCCTGACTTATGTCTCGGAGAAGGACGTGTTAACGCCGTTATCTCCTAAACATTTTCTACAGGTTTTGACTTCTTGTCAGGTAAATGACCTTGATGAGATCGACGCGAATGCTTTAAACTTGCGCGTAAATTATTTGCAAAAGTTAAGGATGAATTGGAGGCATCGTTTTAGGAAGGAATATTTAGGACTATTGGTCAACCGTAATGTAAATTCAAAAAATTGTGGTTTTCAAGTAAAAGATGTCGTACTGATGGAAACAGATGCAAAACGCCAGTTATGGCCTATAGGCGTTGTACATGAACTTATAGTTGGTGCAGATAATGTCTCTAGGGCGGCGGTTGTAAAGGTGAATAACAGGTTTTTCAAGAGACCGATTCAGCAGTTGTATCCACTAGAGGTGCACCGACCCCAACAATATATGAGTATGACACGGTCAGGGCGGAGGGTAAGGGCACCTGAGCGCTATAGGTAGGGTAGCATTATAATTTTTTCTTGCTTTATCTATAACGGAAAATGTTATCTTTGTAGACTGTGTTTCTAGTAAAATATTGAAGTAAAGCAGTTTACTTGTTATGTTTCAGTTTATAAATTGTATTACATGATAAAATTTAACTTATATGACATAATTGTACCTTAGTTAACGATCCTCTTCTCGAGGGTTGGGAGGACTCTCACAGATAGGTTTATACAGCATGTTTTTTTTTTTTTTACTTACTAGTACTGTACTATTTATAGTTTTGTTGGAATGTTCGTACGTCTTCTCGGGGTTGGGAGGATGTTGGAACTCCTTGTTCTTTATTTTTCTTTATTCTTAAGTTGTCAAATAAGGCAATGACAAGATGAAGCGCAGTGTAATAATTTTAATGTCATAATAAACGACCGGGAGGAAACCGGCTTTTAAGAATTCGCGTATTTATTTCCTTAGAAGTTTGAGGACCCGCTCCCGGGTAGTTACGTTGCTCCAGGTTCGCACAACCTAACCATTGTTAAGTTACTGGTATGACAATTTTATTTTCTGGCCAGTACTTTCAGATGTTTTGTATAAAAATGTATGAAACGTGAATGAAGCCTTTAAACATTTTAAATTTTATTACGAACACACATCGGGTTAGGAGAAGGTAAATAATAGCTCGTAAAATAAGTTGTTATACATTTATTTATTTCACAGTTTTACAGAATAAAAAATATTATTCAAAAAGGTTACATTATTAAGTTGTAATGCCAATTACAAATCTGCAATTTCTAATTTTGGTAATAGCCAGTATACACCATATACCTAAAATACAAATAGAAAAAAAAAACAACAATCAAAATTAAAATATAAGCTTCTCTCTCTAAAATATAATATAAGATTCTCTCTCTGTATGTTTGTGTGCCTGTGTTTGTATGTGTGTTCGTGTTATCCTTCACGCGACTGGAGGTACTGGATAACCCTTTTTGTATATTGTGCTCGGCTAAGATGGAAAACGTCAGCACTGTCGAAGAGGCACTTCTCATACCCGTCATCAAATAGCCCTATTGAGCGGAGAGCCCAGGGCGTAGCCGCTGCGCGCGCGGCGGTGGTCAAGTAGCCGAGGCCAGCAAAATAGGTTAGGTACTCAAATCAAACAAATCTAAACTGTATTATTATAACAGATACCTAATAGAAACACGTAGGTACCTGTTTATCTCTTTCATGTTAGGTGGTTATTTTAATAGCCACCTGTTTAGGATTTAAAATATGAAAACAGCAACATAAAATGATTTTTATGTTGCATAAATGTTACTCTGCTGTTGTTGTTTCACATAGTTTTACTATCAAATTTCGCCATAGAACGACTACTGGGTCATTATAACTATTTAAAATGACTGGTCACGTACATATTTTATGGTTAATTAAAATAATAAAAGAAGTTTATTTTGACAATTTCTACTTTTATTTTTGTTTTGTTTTACAGAGTATACTCAACTTTAAATAAATTCGTTATAAGAAAATTTGATTTTTAGGTTTTTGTTGTGGAAAGAAAGAAAATATATAGTGATTTTTGGTATTTTTTTGCTCAACAGTAATGGTGGTTAGTTAACCACTTTCATCCTCAAAAACCTAAAACTAGAATTTTTTTCTTTACGTTTTTACAATTTGTATCCCACAACATTTTTTATGAGCAATAAATAAACAAAAAAGTTTAATATTGTTCTCTACATAAAAGTGTGATGGACGGAGTAAATATCGCAATCCTTTGAAAATGTCCGCCACTGTAGCTACAGTGGTCGCGCAATTTTTAACAGTAATTATCACCATTCCTCAGCGGCGGTTGAGGCACTTCACATTTATTTCGACGACTGTACCTTGTAACTGCCTCTTTGGTGGTTGGGTTCGGTTCTTCTATCTTCTGCCTTTAAATCTACTACTTATCCCTACTTATTTGTATGTTTTGTTATCTGTGGAATTTTATTTGGAGGAAAAAAAGGAGACCTATAATATATTTATGTATTAGGTTTAAAGAAATCATAAGTAAGTGAAAACTCTTTATTGCACACACAAAAGTCAAATATAAAAAACAGAAAAAAAAAACAATTTACATGCGAGCAAAGGCGGCCTTATCGCTTTAAGCCACCTCTTCCAGACAACCTTTGGGAAGAGGTTAGTTATCACAGTATCTCATAGTAGTGCAATAGCAAATAATATCATACATACCTATTAACATATTTTACGGATAAAAAGTACATATCTACGTAATTTAATTAGTTTTAACCGTTTTATTATGTGCTGTAAATTTTTTGGCAACCCTACATCAGGATATCATGGAGCCGCCCGACTATGGAAATCGGTACCTCCACACGATCGCACGCATGGTCCACCGTCCAGCTAATGGAAAGCGGCCACCGTCGTCCACGATATCTGCAACCTTTAGGTTGGACACTAGGTTAGGGTAGCTTAGGTTGTAGGTAGACGCCCTTTAGGGAGCAGATGCAGATGGTCCTATTTTTTTAAGATAAAATATAGCCTTTGTTACTCATTGATAATGTAGCACTCTATAGGCGGAAGAATATTTTATATCGGTAAAGAGTTTATCTATTACAAATAAATGTACAATCAAACAAACCGACAAACAATCTTGATCTTGGTCTTGATTACAATCTAGGCGCCGTCAAGGCTAGAGTGAATAGGCTGATCCTAGACAGGCATGCTCCATCTTCGGCCGCACCGCAGGTGAGAATGCCTGGCTAGTCCAATTATAAAAAACAACTTTATAATATTATCTGTGAATGTAGAATATTGTATTCAGGTTTAGGGTAATTGATATTGTTGCGATATTTTTTGTTATCTAAATGCGTAATTACAGCAATTTAGCAAAAGTCTATAATAAAGGTTACCTACAATGATTTTGTTTATTTAGTGACACGCAGGTTTAGCAATAGAGTCTAATAATAAGGAAGATCCTTGGTTGAACATTCATTCAATCTGTAAAATCTGTGTTGCATAAGGGTCCAATGCACAATGGTGTAGGTAGTAGCAAGCCAGAAAAGAGGCAGCGACGTTTTATATCAAAACCCTCCAATAAAAATAACTGAAACTGGAGAAACTTTATAAATATAAAAATATACAAAATTACCAAGAGCGTCGGTAGCGTAATGGATAAAGGGTCAGACTCGTATCCCGAGGTATGAGGAGCGACAGTTCGAACCCCATTGTCGCCATGTACCAATAACTCTTTTCTGAGTATGTACATGAGTTGAACACTAACCGATGCTCTCAAAATGAGCAAAAACATCGTGAGGAAACCAGGCTATTGTAGGTGTAACTATGATCTAATCTGGTCCGGTT
Organism: Blastobasis lacticolella; assembly: GCA_905147135.1. Classification (NCBI taxonomy): domain Eukaryota; kingdom Metazoa; phylum Arthropoda; class Insecta; order Lepidoptera; family Blastobasidae; genus Blastobasis; species Blastobasis lacticolella. Next base: position 3,515,790 of record LR990061.1, read on the forward strand.
CTCCTGTTAAGGTTACCGTCTTAAATAGTCCCAATTTGGGCGCCATTTTGAGTAGAGAGAGTTTAGTAGAGCTAAACATATTTTTTAATTATTTTAACATACCCAACAAACATTCAACTCCAACCTTCCTAAATGTATGAGATGTAGGATGAATGTAAAAGATGCAAAATGACGTATGACAAGTTCATACTTGCAATAGTGTAGTTTGTGGCACTCGAGTGCTCCTACGGGCGAGAGTGTGCATGTATGTATCAGGTGGTAGGACTCTGTCAAGCCTGAGAAGTCCGCCTGGGTGAGTACCACCACCTTATCTATTTCTGCCGCTAAGCAACAATGCTTGCATTGTTGTGTTCCGGTTTAATGAATATGGTAGCTAGTGCAATTTCAGGCATGAGGCATTTTAGTCCTCACAGTGACAACGCTCTTTTTATTTTGTTGCCAGCAACCTAAGTGCATGAATCGTAGATGCTATGGGCGACAGTTGCCGCTTCCCATCAGGTGGGCTGTCTGCTCGTTTCAATCTGCGTAGTATAACAAAAAAAAGTTAATACGTTAATAAACCGAAATCCTCTAGCCCAGTCCATCCAGCCTGACCCCGTCCCTAGTCGGACAGACAGACAAACGGACCAATTTGACTGGAATGCGTTCGTTGGCGCCCACACATCCTCGTTTAGGCGATCGCGTGTTCACTCCACGCATTGTGAAGGCCGTATCTGTCTGTTTAAGTGTCTGCCAGACGGCGTGTCCTGGATGAGTTGGCGGTTTTAGCCTAGGCACAGATTAGAAGCTACTATGCCTAGGTGTCAAAAATCAGTGGCTGTTTTTTTATGTAATACGGCAGATAAAGAAGCAAGCGGGCCACCTGATGGAAAGTGGTCACCGTCGCCTATGGACATCGGCAACACCAGGGGCGCTATTAATGCGTTGCTCTAAGGAGACCTCTGGTCGTGTGGTGTCCTACAGATTAGAATAGCACCAACCCCTTACACTCGTGGGTGTCGTACAAGGCGACTAATGTTTACGAGGCAAAAGAACTAGAGTCTCCGTAGACTGGGAAATGGGTTGCGGCGTTTTCCATCGTTATATTTACAATACTGCAATCTCCAACCCACCTGCCAAGCGCGGAGATTATAGCCCTAAGCCCTGCAGTGGATTGTTATGGGCTGTGATGATGATGATAACAGATTAGAAAAAAGGTACTATGTCTAGGTGTCAGAATGCAGCGTCAGTGCTCCTTCAGAGTGGTTGGGGTATCCGACTCGTAAGCGAGAGGTACCCGGTCGAATCCCGCTGCGGCCATGTACCAAAGACTCTTTTCTGAGTTATGTACATTAGTTGAATGCTAACCGATGCTCGCTCCGATTCTCATATTAGCAATACGAAAAGAGTACGATTTAAAAAAAGAAAAATCAGCATCTTGCATTAAAATATCGAAACGCTCGTCTCGATTCGAACGGTTTTCAGTTTTTATTTTCGGCGTGCCTAACTCTATATTTGTTAAATCACATTGGCAATATGAATTAATACGGTTAAGCATTACCTATGCATCAAAATATCAAATTTTTCAAAATTGAAATCCGTTCAAATCCAAGCGAACGAAAAAATAGAGACTCTGATCGTAAGTAATCACCGACACCCAAAGCCACCCTCTACACCCGGAGAGTCCTGGATGTTACTACTTCAGGGTTTGAGGCAGGAAACGGCAGGATACACTATAAAGTTAAACATATCACCGAACTTCGGATGTGGAATGAGCTCCCAGCCACAGTTTGCTTTGGACTATGACATGGAATCATTCAAGGTCTCTTCAGAGGCGGCCAAACTCCCCTGGTGTGGCTGATCTCACATCGGCGATGACAACTTGGGAGGCCTGCTTGCCTGTTTGTCGGCCGTATAACATAAAAAAATCTCTTTATGGGATACACTCATAATAATATGCTAATGTATTCTCCACTACTGCCCTCTAGCGTCAACAGCGGGAACCGCCGATGTTTGGGCGCGGCCTGCGCAATGCCGCCGCCGTAAACCCCGTACGGCTTCAGTTTTACGCTAAGCCAATAATAATATTTCGCGAGCTTCCGAACTGCGTGGTAGCTTCACTCGGTCTGTAACTATTTAGTTAGGTATGAAACTCACTCAGTGCATAAGCAAGCAAACAGCCGTGACCTTAATTTCGTATTCACCAACAATCACCATCATCATCATATCAGCTCATAGTGTGTCCGTCTTCGAACGTAGCCTCCTCTACAAGCTTCCACGACTGTCTGTTTCCGGCTACCTGCAGCCAATTTATTCACAAACAATACTTTACTAAAAATAAGTATAGTAGCCTTACTATGCGAAGTACGGCACTTCTCGCACCGGGAGCCCTATTTTTGAACCGCTCGCATCTTACGCGAGCGCTCGCGTGCGCTACCTAACTCTATACATTTGTGGTAAGTTGCTAGAGACAGAAAATACAGGCATTAGAAGGCGAGCGCTCGCGTGGATGCGCGGTTCAGTAGCCGTATTCACAATGGCTCGGAAATCGGATTCGGATACGGAATCGACAAAGGACCCCGCAAAAGTTCTTAGGAATATGTGGTTTCAGTTAATTTTGATGAAATTTTCATATGTTATAGAGAGTAGAGTTTCCGTGGAATCTATCGGGATTCTGAATAACAACTTTCGAATCGATCGACACGGATTCGCCGCTCACGAATTTCATGTCGAATCGTTCGGAACAATTTCGAATCATTGTGAATACGGCTACTGAAATTGGGCCCCTGATCTTTGCTAAGTGAATGCATTGCATTCATTACAGTTCTATGATTGGTCAATTTTGTTAATTTTGACGGACGCACAGTGCTGATCGTATCAGGGGATCAATAGAAACCAAGTGCGTAATCACACACTGTTCATATTGTGCTTTGGACATCATTTACTTAATCAAAATGTAGGTTTATAATTAGGTCAACTTAACGCCGCGTCTGCCCCACTCCAACGCATTTATTTCTGGTCGTACCCACTAGGAAAATACCTTCTGAGTTTACCAAACTATAGTTAAAAAACGGATCTTGTTGTCAGGTCTATCTGTAACGCAGCTAACCCCAGATTTCCTTTGAAACACCACCTGAGAATCGAACCGCAACCCTCCACCGCCCCCGGCAACCAATGCACTCGCGGTCGCGAATTGTTTTGTTGCATTTTGTACGAGCAATCTCATTAGTCAACCTACGACTGGTTACGCAAACATTGAAGATGTATAGATACCTACAATACTATAGCATTGGTATATCTAGGTGGTTTATTCTTGATTTGTATAGCAATTTATGGAATCTCATGAAAGAAATTTAAATTTTTCGGTTGATAATAAGTCAACCATTTCACTAGATACATATTATAAAACAAATTCCCACGCTGCGTCTGTCTATTTGTCTGTAAATGATAGGTACATTTCTCACTCTGCGTCGATCATGCTAAAATATTGCAAGTCTACTGCCCGATTGCACTAACCTTTAAGGCCTTGCCACACACAAAGCTCGGCGCGAGCGCGGCTCTGGCGCGGCGCGATGCTGGCGCGTTACCTAGGCAACCATCACGCCGCGCTCGCACCGCGCTGTAGTTGCATAGCAACTATCGCGCCGCGCTCTAGTTGCCTAGCAACTATCGCACCGCGCTCGCGCCGAGCTCACGCCCCGCCGGCATCGCGCCGCCAGGGGTGGACTAACGAACAAAGCGGGAAAGGCGGCCCGCCCCGGGCCTCTGGTCCAGGGGGGCCTCCAAACGTCTCTATGTTGCCTTGATCAAATCCTATACAAGGCTTTAAAATATGCTTAGAACATATCAAAGAGGTGGTTCGGAGTTGTGACAGGGGCGTAGCTATCGCCGTATCACTATTCAAACAGAATTAAGATCAGGGTCGAGGACCCCCTCCGCCAAAGAAGTAATTTTAACTAAATAAATAAAAACAATTTAAGTTAAAGTAAACATATAAATGTGAACTGAATAAAAAGCTAGTAAAATTACATCAAACTTCTTAAACTGGGGGCCTTATAAAGGTTGTCCGCCCAGGGCCTCTGAAGGACTTAGTTCGGCACTGCCGGCGTCGCGCCAACAAAGTGTTGCCAATGTAGGCTATTTATCGTCATTTGGGGTATTCGAGATTAAAATTGGCGACGAAAAAATTGTAATGGCGAATTGTTTAGGCTATCTCAGGCTTTGGGCCAAGGTACATAAATAAACATAAACTTAAGAGAGAAAACCCGACGGTTTCGCGGATGATTGTGGGTTCCAAGTACATTTACCTACTACTGCTCTTGCTGACACTAGCACCCATAGATATATACATCTTGATGCGGTTGAACGAACAAATAACTCTGACGGTTACCGTAGTCAATAAAGCAGCGCCGTCTACAGTGCCACAAAAATGTCTGACCGGGTGACAGCATCGCTGTTGTTGGCATTGACAGTACATTTCAAAACGGCAAAACTTAGTTCCGGCTTTGGCCACCGGATCGAATAGGTTTGTCAACAATCTTGTCAAGCCGCCAGATATAACATTGTTAACGCGTACAAGAATTTGTATGGACAGTGGTAACCATTCCAATAGCTATGTGTAATACGGCGTTGGATAGCTATTTTCAAGCTGAACAAAAGTAACTATGGCGCTTGTTCCAAATATTAGTCCGTTCCGGGTTATGGTGTACTAAACATATTACAGTAATAAGTATTTTTTTCTGTTCTACCCACATTTAATGGTCAGAACTAAATCCACGGTGTTTTACCGCCAGTGCAAAGTCACATCGTGCGCATGCATGTAAGACGGCCAAATCAAAAACAATCAGATGGAGTGCATTGAATTTGATTGAAGATACCAACTAATTATGGTCGTTTAAAAATTTTGCAATAAACACTGAAATATTTATTGCAAATGCTAAAAACATAAGTTTTACAAATAATACATGATGTTTTTGGTTGCTGCTTATCGGAATTAGTGCATGTGTTTCCTACGCAACTCAGCATTCTTAGATTGCAAAGTAACGACCATTCGTAGACATGTCCGAGACGTCACTGAGACGACATTGGAGCTCTATTGCAGTTTTAGCTCCAATGAAGTGGTCTCATTGCCTTTGTACAATGAACCGGTCCATATATAGAAGTCTTTGCTGGCAGCACTACATTACTTTAAAACTCAAATATAATATTCCTATCTGTAAACAAACTGATACTTCAGCTGTCACATCGACCAGACATTCTTTTTTTTATGTTTAAGTTTTCATGTGATATCACAGTGATATTTCCAGCATTTTACTGTGTGGGACGTTTATTTTCGAAATAAGTACAAATACATAAAAGCGGCACGAAAACAGTAATATTTTGAGTTTCTCAAGCATGTATGGCCGAGTTTAGAGCAGGTAAGTTGCTGTTTGATTTGGAAGATGTACAGCAAAGATTGTAACGGTACGTAACATGTATTCAGATAGATTTTGAAAATATTGAAAGAAATGTGATCTTTTGGAAATCATTTGAATTTAAGTGAAATTAATGTATTTTGTAGTACTTATTGTTTACATTTATTTGAGGTCACAAAATTAACCGATAAATATTATGGTAGCTTTGTTCGTTTTGTATTTTTGATATTTGTTGTTTGACAGTATCTAGATCTATATCCAGGCACAGTGCAATGTACCTAAGGCTATTCGGTGCTGGTGTAATGAAACCCTGCTGACCCTCGGTCAGAGAAACTTGAGAAATCTATTTTTAATTTCGGAAATCGTAGTAAATCATTATCACTGGTTGGTCAAACAGTGACACAGAGAGACAGAACATTGCTAAGAGATTGACATTACAACGTTATCAGTGTTACGGTTAATAAATTAATTAGGATATACATATACAAGATTATTATTTCTATATCCAACACTTCCCTTAAACTTATTATTTCAGCAATTTATCTATATTGTGACAGTTGAAGTAGGTACTCAGTTTGACATTAGGATTGTTTAGATATTGATTAAAACAGTCATGTATCTAATAAAACTCCCATTTGTTCCATTTGCTTCGAGTAGACATTATGACAATTTTGCTTTCCCTATATGTTACCTATCTATGGTCTTCAGGAGCTCCAGCAACATGTGGAGCGTTCAAAAGATTGCGCGCGTTATTTTCTGACAGCTTATTTCAATAGACGAAAAAACGGAATAGCGAGGTTCATAATAATTGTAGAGTGAGCGAACAGGGAATATTTTTGATTTGTGTCTAGTCTGTTATGTGTCTTTGCCAGTGTCTACTGGTAGCCAGATTATATAAATTACTAAAAAAATCTACCATAAATATTTAAAAATCTACAAAAAAATTCTACCATAAATATTTAATAATTTCACCTGGCAAGTGCGTTTTGACAAATGTCAAAGACACAAATACGTAAGAGTGGGTTACTAAAGCCCGCGGGGACTATACTAGCGACAAATCCCGGTTCAGCCGCTAGCGATAAATCTGTTAGAAAAAAGTCGAATTAAATTCTGTATGGCGGTAAGTCAATTGTACACGAACAAGAAGAACTACGATCCATGGCCATGAAGTAAGCTTTGGGCAATTGTTCGTCTATTTTATACTGAACGGAAAATTGTGGTGGATAAGATTGAGTGCAATTTTCTGTGCACTGTAGCGGGTACTTAAACAAAACATCTATATCAGCGTTAGACTCTAGCCACCGAATTTTTGCACTGTAGAATTTGTGCTCTATGTTACGGAATCATTAAAAGTTTGTCTAACTCGACAAGTAAGTCGGACTGAAATGTTTTGATTCTAATGTAGGAGAGCTGTGCCCCCTCATCCTACCTACCTTAGGGGGCCTACCTAGGGAGCAAAATTTGCAGTGTGGTGTCCAACAGAGTAAAATAGCATCGCCGTCCACACTAAGAGGTGTCGTAAAAGGCGACTTATTTCAGAGGTAGGGCTTACTTTTCCAAGCTTCAGGTTTTTACCTACCTTATATATACTCTTGCAAGCTAGCGAGTGGAGGGGAATAAAAAGTAAGCCTAAATTCGTCCTCAGGTTCTAAATTATCTGCGTAATGCACCAGTCAAATTAGGAGGAAAGATTCGGACTGTTGGTAAAAAGAAACGAGTAATTAACCCGCTATTACGACATGTGGGAGTATTACCATCCTAAAAATTCAATTCCCCGAATAATGGAGCAGCCACTCTATGTGTGCCGATTGTCATAGAAACGCGGTGGCCAAAACTGGAACTGCGGAAAAATAACGACACTTACTTTTGAAATGTATTTGAACTGACATGTCAATCCTAAAAACAGCGCCGCCGGTACCAGGTCTGATAAGTTTGTGGCACTGCACAGCGCAGGCGCGGCGCCGCGCTCACGCCGGCCTGAGCGCGGCCTGAGCGCGGCGTGAGCGCGGCCTGAGCGCGGCGCGATGCTGGCGCGTTGCCTAGGCAACTATCGCACCGCGCTCGCGCCACGCTCGCGCCGAGCTTTGTTTGTGTCAGGGCCTTTAGACGACAAGTTAAGATATTTCTAACAAGAAAAGTCTTTGCACCAAAACCAATCTTAGTCACTCTCAACTGTTTGACACTGATTTTGTGACTTAGGATGCTTACGCCAACTTAAGATACGCGTAATTTTATTGCAATCGAGCACTTATATCAAATTTCAGCGTATAAATATCGTATATATGATCGTCCTTAATCGATAAGTATGCGGACAAGCGCAAACTAATAGCCAAGCTTATGGTAGAAAAACAAACACAGCATATCATTGACTATTGGAAGTAAAGCGATATTCACGATATTCATTTAAAATGTGGCGCACGGCTTCGACGCTGCGGATGATAAATATCTGGATTCGGCTAAGCAGGAACATTAACTAAAATATTTTTTAACCCGGACACAAAAATATACCCAAGTAAAAAAACCTTCCCTCTTCTAGGAGAGGCCCTTAGTCCTGTAGTGGACTGTGATGATGATGATGACGCAGAAAGAGGAATGTAAGTCATCATCAGGTGAAATGGCGGTCAGGCTTGCCAAAAATACTAAATAAATAAACTAACTTTATTTACCAATCTGTTTCGAAACGGATCGGACCGAAACCTTGATATAAATTCGAAATCCACCCAAGCTAATTATTTTTTTATGTAATAGACACGCATGTCTCCAGACGCTAATAAAATAAATGGACAAAAATCTAGAATTATAAGCCTATCCAGCAGTCGCCATTCTCTCTCCCATAGTTAGTATTTTCACCGGACAGTATCGCATCTGTCGGACGTCGTCGGACAACTTCGTGTGTTTCCGTGCGTAGGCGGTAGGGGGAGGCTGGGGGAGGCTGGGGTGGCTGATCTAATAAATGGCTATTATATTTTGATATCGATACCACGCTTAGTTCACCCCGGGCTGGCCTGATATCGGTGACATTAGTTTTTCCGCTAAGCAACAAACTTTGTTGTGTAGAACACTGTAACTATGTGAAAATCCTAGTTGTGTTTTGCCTTGAAAGCTAATGGAATCACAGGCATGAATCACTAATAGGACGATACTATGTCGTGAGACATTTCAGCTTAGATTTCAGGGGAGACCATGATGATATGGAAGATATGGAGGGGTACAAACTTCAGAGTAGAGTCAAATACATACCTACAAAATATATTTATGGTATATATTTTTCTTCTATCACGCGTTCACTAGACACCATATACGATCACTCCGAGCATTTGTCAAGACTAATTAATTGCGAATCGAATAAGCCCAAACTCGATGGGTTTATCTTGAGTAGGTAGGTACACCACTCCAGGTTAAAAACTTTTCAACACGAAACAAACGAGCCCATACACGAGGGGCTTATCATTTTAGTTTAGGAGTGCTGATAGACACCTTTCGTCTCCACCATCAGATCAACTAGATGATATCTTTTTAATGCTATACGGCAAACAAACAGGGTGGAAAGTGATCACTTATAGACATCAGCAACACCAGAAGAGTTACCGATGCGTTACCATATGCTATATTTACCATAACATTGCTATATTACGGATTACCGAATGTACATAAGTAGATACCTATGCAAAATGTCAGTTCAAGTTCAGTCGGAAACCGGGAAGTGAGACAATTGAACTTGCAATATTTGATTACATACAGATACCGAGCCAGGTAAACCTGAATAGAAAAACTTGTAAAATACACCCAATCCACACTTTATTTGTATGAAAGCAGATCAGTGGACGAGCATTAAAACTTTAGCGCACCCTTAGGAGCGTAACACCGAATCCAATTCCGACTGTAGTAAGGGTCTAGCGCTTGCACGTAAAACCTTTGATGTTTCAAATGCGGGTAGAGACTTATAAAGTGGGTGGGGAGTAGATATCTACCCCCAGATTAACTGAGAAGTTTGTCAAATTATTTTGGTTTATGATGCTGTATTCTGAGCTACTATGATCATATAATGAGGCATAGGGATGACAATCTTTTGACGACCTGAGTGGATCAATGGTCAACATTTCAGGTCACACAATTGGCCGGTCTGCCACGCAAGAGGTCCCGGGTTCGATTCCCGGCCGGGCAGAAATTGAAATGATGAATTTTAATTGCTGTTACGGGTTCTGTGTATAATAAGTAAGTATTTAAACCGTCAACACAATGTAATTCACAATAATGCTTCGTCCAAAATGCGGGTAGTCAATGAGGGTAGTCAATAATGTAACGTCAAAGAAATGGGAAAAAGAAAAACCAGCAACACAACCAAAATAACCTACATAAGTCACCAGACATCGTGAAAGAACGACAAAAGTATTTAAAAGTATTTAAGTAATATATCAGTTATCTAGCACCCATAGTACAAGCTTTGTTTAGTTTTGGGCTCGATGGCGCTGTGTGAATTTGTCCACGAATATTTATTATTATGTTATTTATTAATAATCTTGAGAAACTGATCATCGTTGGCAACACAGAGGGCAAAAGACTTAGGGGCCGCTCACCAACAAGATGGTCTGACCAACTGAAAGATGCACAAAAACCATAGAAATATACATCTAGAAGCGGTTGAAGGAACAAACTGCTGTTTATTGGAATTAGTGCATGTGTTTCCTAAGCAACTCGGCATTCTTAGATTGTAAAGTAACGACCATTAGTATGCATGGCCGAAACGTCACTGAGACGACGTTGGAGCTCCATTGTAGTTTTAGCTCCAATGAAGTGGTCTCAGTGCCTTTGTACAAAGACTTTGTACTGTCCATATATAGAAGTATTTGACTAGACTTTGACAGAAGTCAGACAGAATCCGGGCACTGGATTGGTGACTGTTTCAAACTTCGAACTCGTTACGTTACTATAGATATTCTGTGCTTTGAGGCTAATCTAACTTTAACCTAATGAGGTCGCCACTCGTTAGGTGTTCCTTCTAATACCGTTGGCGAAGCGTGGTTGATCAAGGTCTCACACTGGGAGCCCGAGACTGAAGTCTTGGGAGCTGATTGGCACCCCGTCACGGCATATTATTATTATCTAGGTCGCTGTTCAAATAATCTGCAATCGATGTTTAAGGCCAGTGATGATGACGATGATTATAGCGTGCTGTGCTTTCTTCTCATTGACGAAGTATCTAATTCTTATGAAAATCAGGTTTTAGACTTCGTGTTTTCGTGTTGAGGACTCAAACGGGACCTCTGCGTGGCAGACCGACTAATCAACTAAACCACTCTGGTCCTAGCAGCAACGTTTATACGTTAAGAACGTAGCGATCACAGTAGGGCCCTCCCATAAGTAATTACAATACAGGACGCGAAGAGTCCAGAGCAGGCAGCAGGGAAGCTGGGGGAAGCATAGCTAGTTTATGAGGCCATAAACAGAGAGTGCCTCCGTAATGCTCGAAAGCATTACCTACGCCCGTAACGGCTGTATCGACGCGAATTTGCTTTGATAGAGGACTAGGGAACTGTCCCGGCTTCGCTCAAGGCGTCGAGTTCGTCAATTTGGTAATGGCTAATCGCAGGTCGATCAAGTTTGACACGTTTTCTGTTTAAATAAAAAATCAATCAAATTCGATTGGCCATTGATCGGAGTTACAATCGTAGCTCGATTCGATTGTGTGATAAAACGGTTTTCTCCTCTATTTGACAAGGGTCTTCATTGCGGACAATTTAGTTTACGTAATTAAATAAAGAAAAGCAAATCAATCGTGCGAATTTCTGATGTGTGTCGCTCCACTGTATTTATCTGTCAAATCCTTGATCATGGTCAAGGGGGACTCGGGCCCTCGTGCGCGAGAGCACAACCGGAACATTAATTCCAAGATTATTCGTCGTCGTCATCGTCCTAGCGCTTATCCCGGCCTCTGCCAGGGTCCGCTTTCCTACTCAATCTTCTCCACTTTGCCTGGTCTTCGGCATCCTCGCGTCGTAAGCCGTTGGCTCTCGCATTCGACTCAGCGATGTCAATCCATCGCTGCTTGGGCCGCCCACGGGGCCTCTTTCCTGATACCGGTAGATTCAGGCACCTATTTCCCACGTATCCCTGAGGCTTACGCAACACCTGACCAAACCAGCGCAGACGAGCCTTCTCGATCTTATGATATCCTTCGAGCCAAGGCTGCCACGGATGTACTTGTTACGTACTCGATCGAGTTTCGTCAGCGTTGGCCATATCTCGCAGCCATAGAGCATCACCTGTCTAATTTTACTCTTGTATATAAGCCCTTTGAGCTTTAAAGGGATTTTAGGGTCACAGGTGACTGCAGTGAGTTCCCGCCATTTGACCCAAGCTGCAGAGATTAGGGTCTTGACATCGGGTCCGATATCGCCGGACTCGTGCATCACGGATCCGAGGTATTTAAATTTATCTGTTCTATTGACAGTTTCGGTATCTACAACGCCAAGATGATTATTTTTTATAATCGTGCAAATATCACGTTCATTTGCTCAGTCTCTTGGTAGGTAGATTTTAGAAGGCACCAAGGAGAGCGTCGATTGAGAGTCGATTCGATTACAACTCGATTGCGTTTACCTACAAGTTTTTGCAGAATACCCAATTTGTCTCGAGTTGTAATCTACCTACAATCGAATCTCAATTGAATTATGAGATAACTAAAAATAGCCTTGAGCGCGACGTACCTTTATGATTTGTTTTCCCGACGTTTCGGTAGGGTTACACCCACCGTTGTCACGAGACGACTTCCGTGGGAGGTGACGGCTACGGTGATGTGCTGGTAGACTCCTACCCTCACATAAAATTGTCAATTTGTTGTTGATTCGGAACTGCACGACACACAACACTCACGATATCCACGGATGCGTCCGACGATAACTCTTGTGTCTTACGGTTATTTATTTTGCACACCACTGGATTCCACGACGCCGAAAGCTTATATCCATCTTCCCGATTGAAAGTTTTGTACTTTTTAATTTCAATCGCTTCCCGAACCATACGTGGATAATATTGCCGGTCAGTGGAGAGGACATTAGGCGCATGCAGTTCTATCCAGTGGTTTGGGCCTGAGTTGAGCAGGTGGTCTGCTATGGCAGATTTATTCGTCTGGTGGTCTAATATAATAATATGTGTAAAGAACGCGAGTTTAGTTTGAAACAAATAATAGCCTTGAGGTTGGTACCAATCAGGCCGAAATATGTATATGGATTATTTTAATTGATATGTCACAGTGTACACATGTACCTGTAGTACCTACATAAAACTATCCAGGACATGATAATTATAATCTGAACGCCTGGATGGCTAGACAGACATGTTCATCTTCAACCGCATTGCCACTTACTATCAGTGGCCCTAGCACAAGTATGTCCGCGACAAAGCTCGCGCTGCGAGAGAGCGTTTGTCTCTTTCTCTCAATACTAAGACGAAAGAGATAGTAATAAATATGTCGCGCTTATTCTCGCTTAACGCGCGCGAGAGCAACTTGTGCTAGGCCTACTGGTCAGATAACGGTCAAATGTCTGGCTATCTCTTATAAAAAAAAATGTTCGTTATCAAAACCATCGTAGGCCATATCCTGATTACTATAAGTTCATATAACCTACCCTGGTTTATATATGAGACAGTTAAATGTACTTTGAACCCATGTGTAGATATTTAAAACATACAAAATACCTCGAAAGATCAAAAGCCATAATTTATGATTTTATGAAATTGTTTGACATTTATATTTTTAGTTAATTGACATAAGTATGGAATTTGACATTGTTATTATTTTTATATTTTTGGTAATGAATTTAAATAGATATGGAATTGTGAAATCTAAAAAGATATGGAATTGTAAATTCTGAAATAAATGATTATTTATTATTTATTTATTTAATAGACATCTCTTTAGATTCAGGCAACGCATTGGTAGCGCCCCGATGTTGCTGATGTCGCGGTGACCATTTTTCATCAGTTAGTCCGGTTGTCTGTCTGCCAAATGTCATAAAAAAACAAAGGTGGATCGTCCGTCCTTGTTTATCCCTCACCTATAACAAACTTAATTATTTCACAATATAAATAACCATTCGGTAGTATCCGCCAAGAATCCGACGCTTAATGGATTGAAGACAGACGATCGTCAAAGGCACTAATCTGGCTGTAAATGTTAATTGTCTGTTTGTTCGTAGCTTTTAGAGTGTACCAGGTGATTGTAGACACCTACCTGTTTGTTCAGAATATAACTGAGAGTAATTTCATCTGTTTATGTTATTATTACTCTTAAGAAGACTTTTTTTATGTTAAACGGTAAAAGTACAAATAGGCAAGCGATCCTAAGGCTGCCAGAGCTGGAACACTATATACTATATTTAAATCAGTACGGTTAGCCTGGGGTATTCTATGTAAGGTTCTGAAAGGTAACTTCTGCTGTAATAATAATAACAATTATGCGAATGGGGATAAAAATACAAAAAACTACTTTTTTCACCGATAACAGAGAATACATTAAGTCCTAGTTACAAAAAAAATCATTTTCATTATTCTTCTAGCCTATCTACATAGCTAGAAAATAATGACCTATTTAATTTCTTACATCTTCATTTTTCAAGCCATTCTTCTACAAGCTCTCTTCTGCTCTCTCTCTACAATCTAATCACGAAACCACCACATAAAGACCCTTATATTCTCTATTATTTATTTATACCCTCCAAAGTGCGCTTCCAACTATTTTTCATAGCGCCATGCACCGTGAACGCATCACGGTCAATTTGGCCCGTAGCCCGTGCCCGCGTGAACGCAGAACACTGAACACAGGCTGTGACCAAGTGAGCACTATGATCAGCCCGCGAATAATTGCCCAATCGAAGGTTCCGTACGGATGAGCATTGGACAGCAGCGGAGCGTCGGCAGTGGGAGGGTTAGGTGGTTTTCGTTGGGTTTTAGAAATTCTACGCTTTCCTCATAAATTTTATCCTTTATTTTACGCTATATATAACACGGCAAAATTTGTGGGGTCTTGCCATGTAGAATACTTACGGTTATTAGGATTCCTTTTCAAACAACTGTTCAGCTCGTTAAAACATTCATTTTAAATGTTAATGCAATATTTTTTATAGGATTTCTGGATTTTATTTCCTTGTTTTTAGCCCTTAACGCTCTAATGGCTGGAAAGTGAGAGAATATCTTTTAAAAGAAAAAATACATGTGCGAACTATGTTCTATAAATGCTTTGATTCAAATCGAATTTAGATAAGAGTATTTCTTTTGAGGAAATTATCTCTCTTTTCTTAAATACCCAATTGGAAAAGGTAATATTGGGTTTTACTATAACCTTAAGGGCAGTGAGTGGGTGTCTGAATTCTTACCTCTGTAACTCGTTGTTTTTTGATAGAACAGGCTCCAGGACGTTTCAATGCCGCAATGGGGGCAAATTTACTTTACAAAATTATCTAATCTTTGTTGTATTTTTTCTTTATGTTACTCATTAACAAACGAGTAGACAGTCCACCTGGTGGTAAGTGGTAACTATCGGCCATTACATCTACAAATCATACATTTAGGTTGCAGTAACAAAAATGCACAACTGCAGGTGCGTTGTCACTGTGAGGCATTATGCCTATAATTCCGCTGACTACCTTATCTTTCAAACTGGAACACAACAATGCAAGCATTGCTGCTTGGCAGTAGTAATAGATAAAGCGGTGGTACTCACCCAGGCGGACTCCTCAGGCTTGACAGAGATCACCTGATATATAGGAATCGTATCTAAAATATGTATATATTTTTTTCATGTATGACAAGACAGGCATTTGACCGCCATCTCACCTGTTGGCAAGTGACGATGCGGCCGAAGATGGAGCATGCCTATCTTGGAACAGCCTATTCACTGTAGCACTCTATTCAACACTTCATCCAGCTCACAATCTTATAGTATAGTATTTTACCTAGACGATTAATGCTATTTTTGTTGCTTGTCTGACTCATGTTTATCTTTTTCTCTTTCTAGACAAGGGCTGCCTAGAAGAAATCGCTTGTAGCGATAAGGCCGCCCTTGCCCACAATGTTTGAAAAGAAATGTAAATATTTTTTTTGTATGCAATGAAAAGTATATCTATCTATCTCACAACTTTATACAAACGTTTTGTAACCACTTGTTATTTATGGAAGCTACAATTCAATTAGTCTTTACCGTTCTGTAGACTGTCTTGAGCTGTTGATATATCAGTCAGTCAGGTTTTATGTTTGGACAGCAAATGTCAGTTTCGCTTGGGGGTAAGCGGGCACGTGACATTTTCAACTGAAATGGGGATAGCATAATGATAATTCGAGCCCTGAGGCCTAAATAGGACATCTTCCAGCATGCAGTAACTGTTATCTAATTGTCTCACATCCCTCAAAGGACACGCAAGAGTTCGTTATTATGGGTAAGTAAGTCCTTTTATTACTTACTTAAAAAAGTAAGTACTTGTATTTGGCCGTGTGGTGTCCGACAGAGTAGGATAGCACCAACCACTTACACTCGTGGGTGTTGTACAAGGCGACTAATGTTTTCGAGGCAAAATATCAAGAGTCTCCGTAGTCTGGAAAATGGGCAGCAGCATTTTCCATTGTTATATTTAAACACTGCGATCTCCAACCCGCCTGCCAAGCGTGGAGATTATGGCAATACCGGCCCCTTTCGTGGGAGAGGCCCTAAGTCCTGCAGTGGACTGTTACAGGCTGTGATGAAGTACTTTTATTTTAGTTGTAGTGGCCATTCAGGCGACTGAATTTGTTGCTAAGATCATCGCTCAATCTAGACACAGATCGTCCCACTACTTTCGCCCAAACGTGGCCTCGAATCCAGGGCACGTTGCTTGGCGTTAATACATTTACCCCATCGGTTAACGGTGGTAAGCGACGATGCGGCCGAAGATGGAGCTCGCCTGTCTAGGAACAGCCTATTTATTAAAGCCTTAAAGGCTTCCAGATTACAATATTGGGGCCTGACACGTTGCCTGCGAGTGTATTTATTTGTGATTGCAAACAGCGACTTGTTCCATTCCTTAGGCGTAGGAATGGAAAAATAAATTTGGACTGGAATTTTTTTTTTTTTTTAGACTATCCAGGCATTTGACCGCCATCTCACCTGGTGGTAAGTGACGATGTGGTCGAAGATGGAGCATGCCTGTCTAGTAACAGCCTATTCACTCTAGCCCTGAAGGCGTCCAGATTATAGTGATCAGGGAACACACTCGAACCCCCTTAGGTCGAAGTATAATTTAAGTTTGGATACGGCCTCTAAAGCTCTTCGGTATGATTTGTTTGCTGTCGGTACTCGCGCTAACCATGCATAGGCGTGAAACCCAACGCACAGCTTTACATCAATCTTATCTGAAACACCACTGAAAATAAACTACTGAAAGTAGAATATAGTACAGGAAGCTGCAGAGTGAGTGTATGCTGGGGGAGTCTACTCACTCTGCAGCCTACTGTACCCCCCTTTCCCTCTTAACCTCTTTGATTTCCGGGTATCGTACACTTCTTATTTAGGTACCTTATGAGATGATATGAATATCATCTTGGCGTTAATGTCCGTGGTTGTGCTCTCGCGCACGATGGCACGGGGTCCACCTTGACCGTGATCCAGGATTTGGCAGATCACGTAAATTACAGTGGAGGACCACAGTGCCTGAATGTGAGAGCATCGGTTAGTTATCTACATTCATCATTTAATTAGGTAAATTTCCCGATAAGGAAACGTTAACAAACCGAATGTTGTGATTTTTAACCCTCGACGAAAAAGAAGGTGTCGCGTATAAGTGTATCTGTCTGTACATTCGGAAGGGAATAAGGTAGAAAATATTTTAAAATTAAAATAATATCAAAAGTGCTTGCTGTTATTTTTTATTACAATTCAAAACCACGTTGCCAATTTTCCTATTAAAAGTCACATCTTTTTTCTTATAAAGAAATGTTAACATTAGTGTGAAAATATTTATTTATTTATTGTAACCATACATGAATACTTACTAAATTAAAAACAATTTTGAGGCTGTACTATCAAAAAAAAATTTTTATTTTAATTTATATCACTGTTTTAGATTTATGTTTGTGATTTTATAAATATATGAAAATTCATTAAAGCAATTTCCATTTACTACATAAAATTCAAAAATGATTGTTAAGAATTTGTTACTGATGCGTAAGGGTCAGCTAATAGGCCATTATTTTAGCCAATTCCACTTGTTTAACAATTCACCGCACATCCTGCATGTGGCAGTAGCTACAGCAGATATTCTTTTTAAAGTGGCAATGCACTTATAAGCGCGACTGTACATCATAGGTAGGTCCATCTACCTTCAAAAGGCAATTATATAATAACAACTACCTAATTATATTCCTGTAACATGTCGCCAATAAAAATGCCTCACATTTTACAATATTACATAGCTTTAACACCGCGCCCAGACCACTATAACTTGCGTAACAAATAATAGAGACTACCTATGGAATTACATCAGTATTTTGCTGGTAAAAAACTGAATAGTGACCGCATTAACCTTCCCATTCGAGCATGCAACCTGTTAGGTCATGCCCATGTTTGGTCTAGACCGGTTCGTCTGGACCTAGGACATCTGCCGCACCTGCGTCAGGTGGCCTAGCAAGCGTCTAAGTCTAACTGACGCCAGGAACTTTCCAACTGTACTATGCTGCGTTTGTTAACATTTGAATGGAAACGTTTTAATCGGCCTATAGACATGAATTTAATTATCTTCTGACTGGATAAGTGAGGATTATGCTGGAATGTAGCGAAGGGAGACATTTTTAACTCGATCTTGGTAAGCAAGATCAAATTCCCAGTAGTACAAAATCAAATGGTAAGAGCAGTCGAAAAAGCACAGGGCTATTAAAATTTTGACTTTTGAATCTGTATGTCTGTACCATGGTAGCTCCGGAACGAATGGACCGATTTTGATGCAGTATTATTTATTTGAAAGCCGTTATAATCGAAATGGTTCATAGCTTTGTTTCATTAAAATCGATTTAGTAGTTTGAAAAATATTTCTTAATCAAAATAATAACTTGATTACGAAAGTAGAGTCGATCAAATAAATAATATTTTATAAAGTCTTTAATAGGGTTTGAAAATATCCCTTTACATTTGTCGTCAGTTAAGCCTCATTAACGATAAATTTAATTTAATTATCAAAATATAATTAAATGCACCGGTTAGCTTAATTTTGTCTGAAAATTGGTGGACACATGTAACGATTAATATGTAATCGGATTTGCCATTGACAACTTTTTTTTTAGTTCCCATCATTGAATAAAACGCCAACTTCAAGATTGAATGAATGAATGAATGAATGAGGTCCGATGAACCCATTTCTATGGCAGATTACTCCATACAAAAGATAATGGTAATTTTGATGTTAATGTCCCGGTAGTGCTCTCACGAGCGAGATCAGGTAATCCATATCCAATCCACGCGTATTTTGGTATTACTTTTCATTCAAATAATATTATAAATTTATATTGCTCCCATCTTGTAGGTACTATATACATAGTACAGTCGAGTTCATTAATATGTGAGCATTACCAAGGCTTCAAATATAAATGTACGTGGAAGGGTACTTATACATATATCTGAGCAAATTCATCAATCAAACATATGTACATCTGCTCAGATATATAAGTACCCTTCCATGTACATTTATTTTTGAAGCGTTGGCAATGCTCACATATTAATGAACTCGACTGTACAAAATAATGTCGCTTGTCCCTGTATACGCTTAGGTCCTTTAAACTACGCAACGGATTTTAATGCGGTTTACAACAACAGTGATTCAAGAGGAAGGTTTATAAGCAAGAAAAAAATGGTAGGTAGGGCTTAAGTAGATGTACGCGAACAAAGTCGCGCCGGGTCCACTAGTGTAGGTATATTTTAGATAAAATCGCCAACCGTTGAACAAAATATGTTAAAAATAAACACACGGAAGCGAACCCGGGAGCCTTGACGAGATTGTCGCTGAGCGTTGTCCTTACCAAAGAACTGTAGTTTCGGTGAATGTACGTTGTTTTGGTAAATGGCTGTTTGGGTCTATTTTTCAGGTTAATAACTTTGGCGGTGCGAAGACCGGCGTAGCTAGCACAAATCCTGGCCACTTATAGGACACTTGACACTTTGACACTTGTCCAACAATACGTCTTGTCTATATAAGTAATTAGTGGGACGCGACTTCCTTCGTGTGGCCTCCTACCCCTACACTACCCTACCTCTATTCTACATTAGCCTACCCCTACATTACCCTACCCTGCGTCGATTGAATTGTAAACGGATCGCAAAAGCAGCTCAACGACAGTTTTATAATACTTTTTAATCATAGCAGAATACCAAAAATACATAAAACTGCTATTGAGAGGCGATTGTGATTCTATTACAATTCAATCGAGCCATTAGTAAATTAGCGGACTTAGGCCCTGATGGGGTGACGATTTGCGAACGGTTTCAGGTGGATTCTGGATGCATTGGAGGACCGAGGACAGGGTGCATTGGCGTTCATTAGGGGGTTTTTAATTTGTATACACACGCGTATTGAGTTTATGCACGTGCAAGTTGTGGAATGAGCTCTCTCCCGAAGTCTTTCGTTTGCACTATAACATGGGGTGCTTCAAAAACCATGTCTGCAGGTACCTTAAAGGCCGGCACCGCATCCGCTCCCCTTCATGGACGACGGTGGCCACTTTCCATCAGGTGGACTATCCGTCCGTGTGCCTCCAAAACACTTTTTTACCGGTTATGGACTAATATAGGCTGATGAGGATGATGATAAAAGATATACAGACAGATGCAGAAAGCGACTTTATATTCTAATATGTAGAGAAGAAGATTCAGAAAGCAATAAACAATAAAAACATGTACCTACTTACTTGCTAAAAAATCATAGCAGATTTAAATTTATGTTCGTGTATGTGTGTGTGTGAGTGAGTGTTTTGCAACTCGCAACTGCGAGTAAAAAGTGCATTGGCCCGCTTTAGCAACATTTCAGAACCAGTTGCCGTAGGTCACGGTTGCCAACAGGTAGGTACTACTGTTATCGATTATATCGTTAATTTTATTCAGGCAGTGTAGGTATTTTGTCGCTTCTGTATACTAATGGGTATATAGTCTCTCTTCTTCTTTGGCCTTGCTTTATTATTCCCATATTATTTGGGGTCAGCACTCCTTGTACATTTTCGCCACAAGGCTCTGTTTTGGGTCATATCCGTATCAATATTTGCCGCTCGCATATCATTCTGTCATCATTCAAGTCATCATCCAAGTCACAGTATAAAGAGAAAATATTTGTATTTTTGTTTGTCTATCACATAGTAATAAAAATCATTATTTTTTTTTTAATTTGAGAACTTACTCAATGTTCTAGGTACCTATACTATTTATTATTATGGAGGAATAACTAAATGCTTTTTTGCAGGTTCAGCTAATTTGTTGTTTGACTCTATCAATGTCAATATTATTATTATATACATTAATGATTTTAGTTTAGTTCGAAAAGTTTTTTTATAGATTACCTATACACGTTGAGTTAGCCTGTAAGTGAAATATGAACGTTGTGTAATACGTAAGTATAAAAACAAAATGTAATTTCTATATTTTTTTATTTTAATATTTTGTTGGCTTCCTAATAAATGAAAAAATAAATTGGACCATTATTATATTAATTTTATAATAGCCTCCTTGGGTTAACATTTTAAAAATAGAACATTTGTACGCAACGCGTCATCACAAAATGCACGGAACGAATTCTTAGCATTGCAAATAGTGGACACAGCCGCTTGGGAAAACGATGTAAGTTGGTTTTTGCCATTTCAAATTTTATTTCGTCTGAGAGATATTGTTAATTTGAAATAAACTGCAAAAAGTTTACACAATTACTTGGAATAAACCTTTTTTGGTTTGATCTAAGCATAGTTATCTACATTATATTTTACATTTAATTTTTAAGTTTTAAATGAATAAAATTCATTATTTGTCTATTTATTCCTTTTAAGCGTTACGATTAAAAAATTGGGAATTGTCCCAATTTGGAGAAGACATTGGTCAAATATAAAATCGAATAAATATTTTTAAAGAGTAAAAATACTATAAAGGAGAGAGAATTTAAATAATACAATTGTTCTGTGAAACTACAGGAATATCTGTTAGGATTCTGTAGACAGTCCGTCCACTATATGACTATAGGAATACCTAATGAATATGAGGTAAGTACCTGTCACCGCCTTCTCGTGAGCTTTTCCGTGAGTGAGTATTGTGATAAATATTCCCCAGATGGGTATGAGTTGTTATGTCCGGAATAAATGGGAAAAAATAATTCATTGAATTTATAAAATGATTCCCGCTGGATCTTGGACAATTTGTTTATATATGTAAGTTGGTGGATAATTAAGTATTAAGTAAGTAGATATATCTACTATACATATTTGTGAATATTTTTTGTACTTTGTAAGTAATGTGATAGATAGTAAACATTTTTAATGTAAATTTAATACATGTCTGTCAATACATTATTTATTATAGTTGACAATAAACATCTAAGCACTTTTGGTTTGAAAAAAGAAAGTTGCTACAATAAGTCAATTTCGTAGTTACAGCCAGGCGGCCGCCGCCACCGGCGCAGGCGCAGCGGACGGCGAATTCGACGCGGCCTTGACTGCGGCCGACGACTCCGCCGATGTTTTTATTCGCGAAAATAACGCCGCAGACAGAGATGGATAGCACGACAAAGAGAGACGACAGTACATTCAAATTTATGTATTCACCTTTAAATCAAGGCAAATCGATCGCATTAGAATCGGGCGGCATACTTACATAAATGTGCCGTAACTTAGAAATGCAATTGGGGCAGATTTAAATGTTGATGTTTTTATTTTTGCATATATTTTTAGTAACTGTTGTAAATTTTTTATTTATTTTGTATGGGTATAGTATGAGTATGAGTATTTATGTAAGTATACAAAATATTTATGAGATTAATATCTAAATCTATGCCAAAAATAAAAAATGGTATCTTAAAAATGAAATACGTAGAACTAAATTTAACACAAGTGCCGCCATCTGTGTTGAGCATAGTTAAAATAAAACAAAAAAAACTTCAACCATCCAAACTGACTCCACCCTGAAGGTCAATGGCCCTAGGAGCGTCATTCTTATATCGGCCGCATTTTGGTCGAGCGAAACAGGGGAACTATTCCTGTCCCACTCACACTCACAGGGGACCCTATTCATTTTCGTGTGCGTGATGAATACCGATTATCTCATTCACCGTGTTCGCTTTTTGAAATTTTACGACCTATCCGTGTGTGCGCGAGTAAAATTCTCACCAACGTGTGCGTGTCTCGAAAATTATCTGCCAGCATTGAATTCATACACGGCCACGGGTGGGTCGTTTCGAAAATGTCATGCTGAATGGTTTATTTTTGCGTTTTTTTTCTACATTCTGTCAGGCCACACGCCTCTGCAATTCTAATGTCGAGCTTACAAGTCGTCTTGAGTTGTTTTTATGCAATATTCATGTATTTTTCGACGAACCGACACAGCGTTGGGGCAGGTCGTGGAATGCGTGCGTGTGCGTCGCGTCTTGTGCGCACGCGGCTCTTTCGGGTGTCTAATTTCAAACTGGTCGGATCCGGTTTTTTGTGTAGCCAATGCAGATACTTCATTGGTGGAATTTGAAATGCGAATGCTGGCCCTGTCGCTTAAATACAACTTAGTAAACGACGGTCGGCAGATAGGTATCTAAATACCTAAGCAAGCTTATGGAAATACCTAACTACACAATGAAACAAACTGTGTAACAGAGAATATAGTATCTAGATAGATGTATAGGTAACTAATTGTTATCTAAAACTAGAGTCATTTCGAAAATATAGAGAGGTACCTACTTACTTAGGTAATGGTCCAATATAATCATCAATTATCAAGCAATGAAGAGAACAACGTCCCAATCAGACATCAAACAGTTTCAACCTGGTTATACAATCTTGTGTGATCACAAAGCTGCGGTATTTTTATACATCAATAATGTCTCGAAACTTCTAGAAGCAGCTCTTCGAATCAATAAATTAAAGCTAGCATAGTTAAAATCTCATAACAGCAGAAGCGCGCCGTTCACACAAGGTGGTTGACCGAGTTGGACAATAAGAAGAGTTGGCGTCCTGTCACCTGCCGCTACAAAAACCTAGTCCTGTGGTCTAGACCAGACTGGACCGGACCTAACTCGGAGCTGTAGCATTAGTTGGAGATCGCAACTTCGTAAGGAGAAATGTTGATTGAAATGTTGTGAATTGTGTACCTAAGCTTAAAAATTATAATTAGCTAGTCGACCCGGCGCGACTTCGTACACATACACCAACTTTACCCCTATCTACCCTTTTTTTGCTTATAAACCTTTCTTTTGAATCACTCAATCTATTGTTAAAAACTGCATTAAAAGCTAAGCGTACCTACATAGATACGTAGGGACAGATGGCGGGAAGCGACTTTGTTTAATACTACTTATGTTTAGATTCAATGGATGATAATTTTTGAATTTGTATTAACATTTATAACCAATTATATTAGCCGCACTTATAAAACTTTGAGCTCAAGTTTATCAAAGCTCTTTTATATAGGCAAATAAATTTTCAGAAGGATTTTATTAATTATTTATTATTAACTTGTGGACCCGGCGGGACTTAGTTCGCGTACACCTACTTTACTTCTTCTATCTACCCTTATTTTTGCTTATAAACCTTCCTCTTGATGTACTCTATATTTGTTGGAAACCACATTAAAATCCGTTGCATAGTTTAAAAGATCTAACCGTACCAACAAAGATACATTAGGACAGATGGCGGGAAGCGACTGTTTTATACTATGTATAGATTAGTAGCTACCAACATCAACATAATGGACTGACAATGACGACACTGGAGTGCTGGAAATCGGACGAAGTAAAAAGAATAGAAAAGCGGGCCCTGGCAGAATTGACCCGCAGTGGGATCAAATCAAATCAAAATATTTTTATTCATGTTAGGTTTACACAAACACTTATGAACGTTAACGGATGATGTCCACCATGAGCATGTTAAAAAAACTTTGCGCAACATGCGTAATATAACTTCTAATATTAAAGCTTCTTGACTTCTTCAACCGGTCTCGCTGATTTAATGATAGAACAATTTTTAAACATTGGTCACACGATTTTTAGACGGCCAGCTAATGCCTGATCGCCTAGTGCTTAAGTTATGGGCATCGGATGCTGTCTGTTCAGTCTATTTTCAACTAAGATTAAGACGATTCTCTGTTTACTAATGATCTAATTTGCATTTATGTCGATGGCATTTTTATTTTCAACTGGTAAGACGCGTAACGTCAAAGCCTGTTAAATTTGAGATATAAACAAAAATGTTTAAATATGTGGGTATTCTACAAAAAACCACCACTACCTGCAAATGAAAAGCGTACAACAAAACAATTGCGGGTACAAATTCCAGTATTAAAAAAGGCACACAAAAGCCTCTAATAAGTTA
This sequence comes from Blastobasis lacticolella, assembly GCA_905147135.1. NCBI lineage: Eukaryota > Metazoa > Arthropoda > Insecta > Lepidoptera > Blastobasidae > Blastobasis > Blastobasis lacticolella. The sequence continues at coordinate 3,540,746 of LR990061.1, forward strand.
ATGGTGAAACTAATCACGGCTAAATCATAAACATCATCATAGGCGAGGGTAGGAAGTAAAAAAAGTAAATAAAAAATGACTATTCATTTCCCGGTCATTACCCTCGGAACTAGGGCCCTCCTAGATTAGCAGCGGGAAAAAAGTAAAATGGCGTATTGTTTTGTTTAAAGCCACTGTTAGCACAAAGGGTGGTGTTTTCACGATTTTAGTTAGAAACCGACGGCAGGGCTCCGCCAATAGCTGGCCGCCCCGCCAGCAATAGATAGGGGATGCTTCTGAACAAGAAAGCGTCAAGCGCTTCATAGATAAGCTGGACCGCTGCAAAATTTGTTAGAAAAACATTTTTTTTTTCAGTTACAGCGTTTTACACGTTGAACTTGAAAATAATTTCTAAGACTTAGGTACCTTATTTCGCACATATATCTACCTAATTTTGATTATTTTTAAATCGATCCATTATTCGCAACATCAATGGAAAACTAACCCAATCCAAATACAAAACCTCATAACTGAAAAATTAAAAAATCAACATTTTTTAACATTCGTCCGTTTAGCCCCATACAATAGAAACCGTCCTAACCGTGGATCTGATAAAATCCAGCGCTCCCCGGCTGTATGACTCGACCTCCCCTATTCCCGCATCTAGGCTAGAGCTATCCCGTGCGTTTACACACATTACTGCAGTTTGATGAATTGCCTACGAAGACCGCGGTAGGGTGCGGTCGTTCAACCTGCCATGGCACCGCTTGGACTCCGTATATAGGTCTCACATAATCTAAGACGGTTCATAGTTATATGCTCACTTTTTTTTTGTTTTTTTTTTTTTTTTATTTTAGGCAATTTTTTTATTTTATTATTTGGAAGGGGTACCTGTTGTAACTGGTGTAGATTAGGTAGTGTTTTTGTTTTTTTATTTTTTTAAACCTGGTCCTACATTCTCCTTGTTGCCGGATGTCCACTTACGATCAGGTGACCTACTTGTATGCCATTAAAATCTATGATATGATGATTGGTAAGTTAAGATAATAAAAATATGCCTGTAGGTATAGCAAATCTCAAACACATCGATCGAAATGTACCTAAGAACTTACTACTTCGATAGGTACATAATTAAATGTTACTAAAAAAAAATTGCAATAAAATGTAATAGGTATAGCGGAGTGTTCAGGCGTTTCGGCACGGTCTGGTTTTGCCCCGCGGGCCAAAGCGAATGAATAATAAAAAAAAAGTTTTCCTCAGGCATTTGTTTAAATGTTTATCAATAATGTTTTTCCCCCGACTGGCCATTTTAAGGACATTTTCAATCCAAAGCCAAAATCGTACATATACTAGGTATGTATTTAGGTACGTAAATAGGTGTTTTTGCAAATTATAGCAACCCAAGAGCATGATTAAATTATTAAATTATTCAATAATAACTGGACAATATAAAAAAGTGTATTTAAAAGAAATTATACTATTAACTTAGTCAGATACCTTATTTCGTTTAAAAAAGGTTAGTATTAAAATACCATTTTGCACATGGTATCCAAACAGCTGTAACTACAAATGCAAAGTCATAAAGATATAGAAAACCCTGTCCCGTAATCCAAAATCACTATCTTTAATGAAAGCTTTCCGTTTGATGATTCCGTGAAAATGATGCTCGAAATATCCCGAAAATATCTCCCAGCGCCCTTTGATTTAAGAGCAACCAAATATTCGCAAACATTCCCCTTTTTTGAGTTGAAAAGAACATATTTATTACTACTATTTTAACGTATATGGTATATAATATGGTACGTAACTAATTCATATTGTCAGGCTGCTATTAAACCAAAAACTTCATTATACCTACCTAGAGCACACCTACTCACTGTTCGAAGATACTCTACTCCACATTAGAGGAAGATTTTGTCACAATCTGTGTGTTTGTTTTGCAAATAACCAATCGCAATATTAAAAATAGGTCAATCTAGGTACTTATTGAAAATACGCCACGGAAAACGCCACTCAAGTTTTATCCTAGCTGGTTAAAAGCTAGGCCGATCCAATCCAAAATCGAGTGTAGTACGAAGTACATCTTACTGGACTACACGTTCTCCGAATATTACATAATTGTAAATAATATAGCTGCTTTGTCTACGCGAAAACGAAAACTCGTTTACTTGAAGTGAATTCCAGCTTACCACTGGAGAAGACAGCATTGTGTGCGCATAGTTTAAATTTAAGTTACAACCTTTTGGTACCTAGGTAGGGGGCCAAATTTTAATTTCACACACACTATTTTTCATTTCACCCGCATCTTATCTATATAGCTTCTATAAAGAACTTAAAACAAAATTAAACTATGTATTTAATAGTAGTAAGTAGGCAGGTAAATATCTACATATAAATGATAATAAAAAATGAAGATCAAATCCAACGGACGAGTCTTATAGGACAGCCAAGCCAAGGTTGTCGATTCAATGATTAAAAAATCCACAATTAAAATTCCCTGTCGGCGAAAAATCTTTAATTGTAAGTAATTAAACAGTCATAAAAATTAACAAGGCACTCGATTTTAAGTTTAAAAAAGCATTTTCTTACTCGGAACTGGTCGCGACGTGGCACTAACCTACACCAACACACCATGGATTGTCCGCACACACTCGTTTGTATGTGTGAGAAACCACGTTTGTGTGAGTGTATTTCGTAAGTTCATTCACCTTACGAGTTGGGGAAGTTGGGAACAGAGGCAGCGTTTGAGTCGCAACTTGTGGATTACATTTTTTAAATAATTGGGGACAAGGAACAGCTTTGCGTGCATTCTTTGGATTCTTTATCTACTATGCTGTGTTAGGCTAGGCTAGGCTATGTCAATAAATAAAATTGTCGCGTTAAGGGCTTAGAAAATCTACACATAACCATGGAGAAGTCGGTGCATCCAGAATGAGTGACTGTTTTGTGGCTTTTGGACCAGCGACATCGTCGAGCCGCTCTTACTTGCTTACAAGCCTGGCGTTACCAAGAAATGATTACTTAAAGAGATTTTATTTCTGAATATTTATACGAAATATTCGGGGCTTTGCACACTGTCTTCGAAGATCAAATAATCAGCGTAAGATGTCATTTGCCACCACGTAGATGCGATTTGCGACTCCGTTGGACTCTTTTTAGGAAGACGTTTGAATAGTGTGACGCTAACTATCTTATATCAAATCGAAGATGCCATTGATGAGATGCGAGTCCATGCAATCGAAAAAAATCTGTAAAATTTAGACGTAGCTGTATAGAAGCCAGCCGTGCAAGTTATTTGAACGAATTAGTAAGAATAAAAATAAATAAATACCGTCATGGGGCCCTAAACCGTAAAACCAGAGAGCAAAAGACCTTTTTAAACGTCGCTTCGCCAACGAAGCATAGCCTTTTAATAAATCAGATTACTTTGGAAAATATAAATTCGTCTTTAAATTAAATTGAATAACGTTAGATTTAGGTAATAGGTAACTAATACTGGAGAATAATAAATGATAAAAACCGGAAGTGTGTCGGACTCGCGCATCACGTTCCGAAATTATTTAAGAATCTTACCCATGGCTCCCATCCATCCATCTTTTCGGGGTCGACACCGCGTGGGTGCTTAGCATCAAGCGGGCCGTAAGCTTGTTTGCTAACTTAGTGGTATAAAAAAATCTATCCGTCTGGCAATCTATGAGGGATCTATAAGTTACAGGACATTTCAAAGTTTTCATTGCATTTAAATAAAATCAAAACAATGCCTCAGGCGACTCCACGTCTCTCGCACGCATGCGATATTTAAGCAAGTCGCATTTTTGCGCGGCACGCACTGCACGCGCGTGTGTACGTCACAGTGGAATATGTAAATTTGGATGTTTTGTGAAATGACTAGGTACTTCATTTGTGCTTACAAATAATAAATTAATAAAAATCTGATTAGCCTACCTTGAAACGCTTTACCTGGCTCATCAACGGGTCTCACCATCGCATTTGTCTAATTTTTCCCTATAAATGTACCAAACCCCTTCCTTTACCATTTGGGAGATAGACGCAAAGACATTCGATTCATAAAATCATCACACTGTTTAAATGAAAAATAAATTCAAAATCCAAAATAATTATCACATTGGTAATGTATTGAAATATTATTAATAAATAAGTCACAGATGCAACATTTTAACATGAAGTTTAAGCATGTTGCATCATCGAACAGTCTATTTGACCACATTTAGGAGGTTTTTAGCATCCCCCGGGCACGCTTTATGTGGTGAGTATTGGCTTAACTTTACAAATTACGAGCAGAGTGTACGGGTGCGTAGTAGTTGAATAGCGGTCAATAAATCAAATTTCAAAGTTTTACTGTGACTCACATACACACAGGCAGACATACAAATCAGTACACATAAAGTAAGTGCAATAATACAAGCATGCGTGTTCATACGAGTGCAGAGCTGATACGGGCCTACAGACGAATTTTTTAGTGTCAGAACACACATTGTCCTTTACTCATCCTACTCTTCATAATAAGTAGGTAGTAAGTGCTAAGGACTCGTCATCTTTGTTGTGTTGGACTTTGTTTTTACAAACCTATTTAGTTAGTTTTGTTGTTTGTTAAAAAATATTTACTTTATGCTATAATTCACACTACGTGGTGTTACGCTGGCCAGAGTACGCCTTGACTATGATTCAGGATTTGGCAGATCAGGTAATTGCAGCGGAGCGACTGCCATCTGACCTCCGTGACTCTGTTAATAGGAGAACCTGATCAGATTGGATCATGGTTACACATTCATTCAGGTTTCATTACGATGTTTTCCCTCACCGAAAGCATCGGTTATTACTCAACTAATATAGATAGGTGCATGACTCGAAAATAAAGAAAGAAAAGCAAGAAATAAAGAGCATTTATTGACTCAAACAAAAAAATAGTCCTTGGTACATGACGGTAGTGGGATTCAACCCAGTTCGGTACCTCTCGCATAACGACTCGGATTCCTTTACCGTCGATCCTGCTATTATTTCTAACCAGCCTGCTGGAGATTACAGAGTTCACTATTTTGTGCTTACGACCAAGTCCTCCACTAATTTGGAGGTGGCTTAACCTCAGTTGTGTACTGATCATTAATCATTTTCGTCAGCCGAAAGATACCCACTGCTGGGCATAGGCCAGAGAGATCTCCACAAGTCCTGTGAAATCCGCATCGAGCTAGTTACTATAAACCTGCGATTTTTACCAGGTCGTCGGTCCACCTTACGTAAAATTCTCTCAAGAACTTTACTGCCTTATCGAGCTGTTTTGTGACTGTGTGCTCTGCCCGATAAACTAACTAAGTAAGTACTAAAAAGTACCTACTGTTTAACTAAAAAAGCCAGTGTGTGTGTATGTGTGTTACCGCGGTTTTGGCGTGATATCCGGCCGCCGCCACATCCGGCGGCATTGTGTGGCGGATCTAGGAATTGCCCATCCAATAATCGAAAGAATATTAACATGAACTGTGTATAAGGATATAGGTTTTCTTACTTCTTCTTATGTATAAGAGTTTTATAGTGAATAACTTTTCGTAGTCAATTATATTCTTTATTGTATACATACTTAATTAAATACATCAAACAAAAATGAGTAAAATGGTGAACTTATCTCTATGAGACGTTTCTACCAGCTAACCACAAATGGCATGGTAATAAATAAATAAATTAAATCCTTAGTTTGAGTCTGGATATGGAATAGCATTATTATGTATTGTATTTTGAACATTGCCTACAATAGCCGTTGAAATGGTTGCTACGAATAAATCGCTCTTAGCGATAAGGCCGCCCTTGTACCTAAATTGTTATAAATTGTATTTTTGCAATCTCCTTTAATTTACAATAAAGTGTTATAATAAATAAATCACCATTCACTACACTTTCATCGCACATGTGATCGGGTTTGTTACCAAGGTTAGTATGCAATATCGAGGTAAAACAATACTACTATAGTAGGACCACGATAAGTCCGAATCGCTTTAAAAAAAAAAAAACGATTGACAGTGGTTGAAATTATAAAGTGTGGATTTGGCAATATCGATTGGATAATCTGTAATTGTCAGTCACTGCCCATTATTATTTAGGCGATCCGCACACTGGAACGCAGCACCGTAGGGTGCAAACCGTACCGTGAACCGTAGGGTTCAGTCAAATTCTTTGTTATGACTTTTATGAATGACGTTCTATGACGGATAAAAGACATGGCATAAGTTGCCATACAGAGATTTTTTTTTTTTTTTTTAAAGCGAACTGGACTTAGCTTGGTCTTATTATACTACAATAAGGCCTGTCTATAGGTACATCAAACGCTGGCACCGCATCCGTTCCTCTTATTTTTAGATGTCATGGACGACGGTGGCCACTTTCCATCAGGTGTGCCGTCGGTCCGTGAGCCACACTAGACAATAAAAAAAACTACCCTAACTACTACCCTACTAACCCCGATAACATGTACGATGAAAGTGATGTTTATAAAGTTAAGGTTGTTATAGATGTCTATAGGATACATTAATAATTATCATAATGAGGATACAGTGGTAACTGTTTGCCATCAGGCAGACTGTCGTTGGTACAATCAGCCGTAGAGAGAATGGACGGCTCTGCTGGTGATGCTGGGAGCTTCGATCGCTCACTACAGCTGACTGTACCTATGCTTACTAAACCTAGGTAGCATCTCTAGCCAGAGGTAAGGTCCAGTTAAAACAGGTTGTAGAACCTATAAAATAGACACAATCATTAATATTCGAATAAATATAAAAGCGAATGTGACATGAATAATAAGTAGGTACTTAGCCTATTCCAATTTCAATTTATTTATTGAAGGATACCTTTCTAAAAATTATCAGGTACAACATTACTTATGCATCACGTTTTGGTTTTTAATTAAGTTTATAAAATCGAGATATAAAACCTCAGCTGTTAAAGGAGCTTGCCGTAAGCATAAAAATACTCCTTGGAAAATAGATACTTGATAAAATCACAGACACAAAATTTAAAATATTAGTTTTTCTCTATTGATAAAATCACAAAGTCCATGCAAAATTCAACAAAATCTAATTTTGACTGTCTCCCTCAGTCACTGTCATGACAGCCTTCATGCTGTCAGCTGATTATTATCCCGTTGCAACTGAAAATTTCTACCACTTTTCAATATAATTAAAATCCAACATACTATTAAAAGTTGCTAACAATTTACCTATAAGTAACACAGTCAGTTTTTCTCCCGAAGTTTTTGCAAAAAAAAACCCTCCATCACGACAAAATCAATGCAATCGTAAAGTCCAGCCACCACCAACTCCTGGAACTCCTCTACTCAGGCCAGGACCTTCAGCATCATGTCGTCTCGCCGTGTGGAGAAAGCTCATACTGAGCTGCTGCGCAAGCTCATATCAGACTCGGGACTGGTCTGCGACAGACCCTCGGCTGCTACTCCCGAGTCTGGGTTATCGGAGGAGATGGTAGAAGGTTAGACAAGACCCTCTATTTAGCAATCTCGCGCTTGTGTTATTGAGTTCCTGAGGATCTATTTTAGTATCGTTCGCCTCGATTCCAACGTTTTCAATTTTGATATTCGTCATTAAAAATTTTATATTTTAAAAATCACATTAGCAACACCGAAAGAGTACGGTTCGCAAATAGCATGAAAAACCATCATCAAGCATGAAAATTTCAAATTTCTCATGCTGAAAATAAAAATTGAAAGCCGTTCGAATAGAGGCGAGCGATTCAAAATAGGGCCCAGTTTGAAGGATAAGGCAGCCAGTGTAATTTAATTACATACAAGAGACGTGGCTTAGTTATCATGGTGTCAACACCACATAAATATAACACAAACACCAATAAAATAAAGTTATTCATATTTTATTTTATGGAAGAAATCAGTTGATCTAAGTGTAGCTAGTAGAGATACATTGGTAGGGATAAGTGTACCTATATATTTTTTTAAATGAATATCTATAGTCTTACATTTGACCTCAACACAGCTGATGGAAAGCGACGATGAGGTCGAAGATGTTTGCTTAACCGTTGCTGCGAAGTAGATAATATATCTTGGTTCAGGCAATACTTACTTATAAAGTGATAATGTAATCTGTAGTAAAACTGATAATAATCTGGTCAGATTCTCCTGTTAACAGGGTCACGGAGGGCAGTTGGCAGTTGCTCCACTGTAATTACTTACTTGATCTGGGAAATTCTGGACCTTGGTCGCGGCGAACCCCGGGCTTTTGAGCGCGAGAGCACAACGCCATGATGACCAGTTGATTTTAGTGTAGAGATTAGGGGTCGCAAACCGGGATCCCGGAAAAGAATATGCCTTCACAATACCGGTATTCATTTTACAAAAACCGGGAGTTTTTCGGTATTCAGTTAAAATAAAATTATACATATACTACTTTGCACTATTAGAATCAATTTTTTTTTTTTTTTTTTATGTCATACGATAGGCAAACAGGCAAGCGGGCCACCTGATGGAAAGTGGTCACCACTGCCTATAGACATTAGCAACACCAAGAGTATCGCTAATGCGTTGCCCACCTCTATAACACGTTGCTCTGGCAGCAAAAAGCAAATGCCACTCCACTGCCAAAGCCACGGTTCCCCAAATCCCCACCCCATGGAGCACTGGAAACCTTACTCACCGGCAGAAACACAATACTATTCTAATCACCATCTAGCTAGACTAACAAAACGCATAATAGTTTTCTTCAATATCATTTTTTCAAATATTAATAGCAAAAGAAAAGACTTACCTATCGATGGGGGATCTATAATAGGTAAAATGAAAATTAGATTTTTCTTCTAGAAAATAACCTTTCAAATGAAATCCTCTAACTATTTAAATTAAATTAAATTAAAAATCATTTATTTCAGACAATGTCCATACATTTAGGTCAATAATAGGTAGTTTAAATATATATTAATGTCATAGTGTAAAATAAATGTCAAATTCAAAATAATCATAAAACAATTAAAGATACATAATGTCAACTAAAAATTAAACATTAGATAAAATAAAATTGAATGAAAATAAAAATAAATTGAATGTAAATAAACATAAATTGTTATTGATCATAATAAATAATATTAACATAAAAAATTCATTAAATTTTATTTGATGAAAGGCAATGAGCTGGCATGCAGTCTCATCCACCTCTCCATCATAGGGGAGTCCCACCGCCCGGCGAATGCGTTCACGATGCTGTTAGTGCTGTTTTTGAGGCGGTTCAGCAGCGAGGCGCTCCGTTTTCTAATGATGGCGTAGAAATCATCTGTTTGCGCCTGCGTGAACATCGTGGAAGCGCTGCAGAACCGCGGCAGCCCCATCAGCACCCTGAACGCATTGTTGTACTGGACGCGCAGGTCGCTGTATGCCCGCTCAGTGTAACGGCTCCATAGGCTGCACGTGTAAAACGACTGACAGTACGATTTAAATAAAGTTACTTTTACTGGGACAGTACAACGTGCAAACCTACGTGCGAGCATGTTACACCGCACAGACAGCGACCTGCGCTCCCTCTCGACGTCTTCATTGTCACATAGGTCCTCCGTGACCCAGTGACCCAGATACTTGAACTTGATTACCCTATTTAACGTTGCACCACAGAGCGTGATTGGTGATGCAGAGGAGTAGGTTTTAGTGCCTGCTTTAAAAATCATGTACTCACTCTTCGTAGGGTTGTATCTGAGCCCATGGGCCCCAGCATACGACTCACAGATGCGAAGGAGCTTGCGCAACCCCCCGATCGACGGACTCAACAGCACCATATCGTCCGCATAACTGATGTTATTAACGGACACCCCACCTATCGAACAACCGACATTGGTGCTGGTGAGTTCGCCGATCAGCTGGTTCACGTACAGGTTGAAGAGCCGGGGCGAGCTCAACCCCCCCTGCCGCACCCCGCACTCCAGCCTATACGCGTCCGAGTGCGCTCCCGCCCACCGCACGCTGTTCATCTGGTGACTGTACCAATACCTAAACAATGACACTATCTCGCCCGACAGCTGCGTCTCCTTGTGCAACTTGCTCCACAGCTTGTCATAATTTACTAAATCAAAAGCCTTGGAAAGATCTAAATAGCAAGCATACACAGGAGTTTTCCTAGCCGTGTAGTACTGGACAGTCTGCTTGAGACAGAGGATAGCACTTTCAGTTGATAAGCCAGGCGTAAAGCCAAATTGAGCATCATTTAAATGTAAGTGTTTTTCCAGCTGTTGATCGAGCAGTCTGATTTAAGTCTGTCTATGAGTTTTATGCAATAAAGAATATAATAATTAAAATATTATAATAAATTACTATCAACTTCTTTAACTTTCGAAAATACCGGGATCCCGGTATTGGCCTCATGGTAATACCGAAAATCCCGGTTTTGAAAATATATACCGGTATTGCGACCCCCAGTAGAGATACATTGCCATTAATGTACCTACCTCGCGAGAATCGATCTCGACAGCATTTGCGTATGTACCCTTCAAATTCGAACTATCATAAGGTTCAGGCACTACCTACTTATATACGTAGGCTATTCTGCAGAAAATTCTCTGATTTCAATGATTGAAATTGTTACTTTTGCGATTACGTATGATCGATTTAATAGTTTCAGTTTATTGCTATGGAATTTTGTTAGCAACAGAACCCTTCCAAACGATGATACAGAGTCGCAAAAGCAACAATTTCAATCATTGAAATAAGATAATTGTTTGCAACAGAGTTACGCATTAGCCTACTGATCACCACTACTTATAACAGACTAAAATCAGCACACCTAGTTTAACTGTCCTATTTCAAAACAAATCAAACACTGCCCTTCTACAAACCAGAGGAAGATTACGCGGAAGACGAGCAGTCAAATCCAGAATCAGCTACGGGTGATGAAGCGGGCAAAGAGGAGACGAAGGAAGAAGAAGTCACATTCGCATTCCCCACTCCCTCTCTACGGAGGGTACTGCCGGACCGCGTGAGGGATATTGAGGCCCATAATAGAATCCATGTGCTACCTGAAGAGTTCAACTTTTTGATCGATCCTGCCTTGATACCGAAGATTGCTACTACCGCGCCGCAGAGGTATATACAGGTACGGATCTGATTTTTTTTTTATGAACCTTGAGTGTCCTACTGCAGGGCAAAGGCCTCTAGCAACAAATAGGTCTAAGTGGAAAAGTGGAAAAGTATAAATAAATATGCTTGGTCAAATTCACACCGCGCCAAAGTAAGAAAGTGAGTATGTATAATAGTTTATCAGTTAGATAACTGATAAACTATTATACATACTACACCCAGACCAGTAACAGAAATTAAAATTCATGATTTCAATTTCTGCTCGGCCGGGAAACGAAGGCGGGACCTCTGCGTGGCAACCTGCATGTTAATCAACTGAACCACTAAGATCGTCAAAAGTACATTAATATGAAATTGTATACTTACCTATTTATAAATATAACAGATACTGGGGGAGCTTGTCGGCTGTGAGGATTACGCGACCAGCCTGGCAGAGTTCTGGTTCCTGGACACGATGGCCAACCTGCTGCGGCGAGCCCAGGCCGATGACTTGGATCGACGTGAGTCCTATTTTAATTTGGGAGTGTAGCTTGGACGCTCTCCGATCAGGTGGAGTGACGAAAGATGGGGGGGGATATGCTCAGCAGGAGAATGATGATGATGATACTCCTTAGTTTTGATGAGACTTGACTGGAAGCAACGGTAGTTTTACTTTCCTTCAAATGTTCGTATGGATAGCCCGTAATAGAGTGCTGTTAAATTTTAGCTCCCTGTAAGATATGGAGGACTTTGTCACCAATAATCTGCATGCATCTACAACAATATTTACATTCAACTAAACCACTGTTGCCCATTTTACTGCTGTTGTCCTATGTATGTGTATGTCCTAGTAGCCTCCTTGTGTGTCTGTCAGCGTAATATATATCCTGTGGGTGTCGTGAAGGCCACTACCCAACCAGAAAATAAGAAGCAACCTTTTTTGTTGTTTATGTAGGTCTTTAAATTAAACATAGCGATCCCAACCCGCCTGCCAAACGTGAAGATTATGGCAATGCCCTCGTCTAATATAGTTCTATCTCAAGTTCAATCAATCTAACTCAAGTTCAACAGTTGAATATTTTGGCCGCTGTTGATGTGTGTGTGTATTTTTTTATTGCCTAGACTCTAGGCTCTAGAGAGTCCTAGGAATAATCCAATGGTTGGAAAGCGGTCACCATCTTTCAGGACAACAGAAACTTTAGGGGAGCGGAATCGGTGTCGGCCTATGGCCTTTAAACACGCCTTTAAGAACCCCAAGTTCCACATCTAGCACGTGCGCGGTTTAGCCAACCTGGTTGGATATTAAGTAGGTACCTAATTAAATGTGGACGATATCTATCCCATCATCGGAGGATACCTACGGTGGCGGAAAAGTGAAGGGAAACCAAACTAAACAGTTTTTTGGAACTTTCTCCGTTGTTTCTTCGGGAAGTGTAATAGATTCAACGCGACTCGAACCAGGGGATCGACGACAATGCGAATAGCCCAGCGTTGGAGGTAACCAACTGGGTGTACCGGACCATAGGTGCGAACAGTAAAAAGGTACTCCTTATGAGGAAGAGCTTGTGCTTTGTCATTTTAAAAAAAGTGTTGGGGCCATATAAAACTAAGAGGGATGGTGAAATTGTGTATTATTATTCTACCTATTATCACAAGGCCTCCAGATGCAAGCCGGACCAACCTTTCGATTTTTATACTTTGATAGCAACTCAAGCGATGCTGATCCTGTGGTTCTGCGAGTGGATGAAAGAGATGCAACACTTCGACGCCGCTAATCGGCAGCGGATGATGAAGAGGTTCAAGGTCTGTTTTCAGAGATCTTTCAGGTTCTAATTAATTCTAGAAAAGGCTGAGGTACAGACCGACCTCCGGCAGTCTCCTCAGGTTTGACACAGTTGTACCGCCGGCGGCGGCTAAAACAGCAATTAAAGCCATGGTCTTTGTATCAGCGTGTCATCGAATAAAGATTATTTCTTTCTTCTTTCACCAGCCTTCGAGTGACGTGCCCTCCGTTTTTTTATGTATATTTGTAGACATACCAGGCAAGCGGGCCACCTGATTTTGAGTGGTCACTCTGCCTAAGAATATTAGACAAACAACTTTGTTTGGCTCAAAGCCATATCCAAAAGACAAAAAAATTAAATTTACAGAAATGGAAAGTAGGGCAATGCGACGTCGGACCAAACTTTTTAATTTTATATTTATTTAGACTCCAGGCATTTGACCGCCATCTCACCTGATGGTAAGTGAGGACGCGGCCGAAGATGGAGCATGCCTGTCTAGGAACAGCCTATTCACTCTAGCCTTGAAGGCGTCCAGATTCCAGTCCAGATAGAAACTGGACCAACCTCAGAAAGGTAGCAGCTAGAAGCCAGCAGTGGATATTAGTGACACCAATGCGTTGCGAACCTCTATAACCATGGGACACGTTATGCTATGCTCCCTCCACTGTCAAAGCCATGGTTCCCCATGAAATATTCCCCCCTTCCACCGCCCTAGTGCACCTACTTATCTAATGTATGGCTATGTTCAGGATATAATGCTGACGGCAGCCGGAGTCATCAACGAAGATTGGCACATGCCGCGGGTCCCTAGCCCAGGAGAGGTGGGCATCTATTACAAGGCAGCCGAGGACAAGCCTGACGGAAATATATACCTTAGCGGGGAACAAAGGAGGTTGGTAACTTTATTGAATAATAGTATTAGTAAAATAAAGTCAAAATTTATTTATTGCGTAGAACAAAACATATCTCTTTCAATCGTGTTAAAGAGGAGGGGGGTTGGAAAGTAGGAAGGCAACACACAGTGACATGTTGGCCGCCCCATGGCTGCAGCACACCCGCCCCCCGCCGACAACGGCCGGACCGTGTCTGACAATACCAGACAGAGCCGGTCAGTGCCCGACAATGCCAAGCAGAGCTGGTCCGCGCCCGCCATAATATATAAGAACCTATACTATACTTAAAAGAACTTTAAATTAGACTATGAGGGCACCGTAGGTTATCCTTCCTCATTGAGTACAAGAAAAAATACACTTTGTAGCGATAGTGGAGGTTTAGGAGACTCACAAAACTTTGGTATACCCGTGCACAACCTGGCACTAAAAAAAGGAAGGGGAGTCCCTTAGTTTGTGGGTGTCCTCTATCGTGACCACTTTCCATCAGGTAGACCTATACGACTGTCTACGCGTATTCTTTGATAATTTCTTCATTTACAGTAACAGGAAGTCACGGATGTCCTCTATCGGTGACCACTTTCCATCAGGTTGACCGTATTGCTAGACGATTTCTTCATTTACAGTAACAGCAAGTCGCAAGGTAGCGGTGAGAAGCCCCCAGAGTGCCAGTTCCAATGCTCGCTGCTGGACCTCACCAAGATTCTTCACTACATTTACGATTTGTTAGTACCTACCTCCTTATCTAGTTAACACCTCCGCTGATGTGGTGGTGGCTCAAATCCAGAAAGACACTGTTGCTCTTGATGATGCGCTTATTACATTTGACTAAATTCAGAAGCAAAAAGCGTGAGAGCATTCCACATTTCACTTTAATTTGCTTACGTACGTAGGAGGTATGCGTGGTCAGTGTTTCTGAGACCTCTAGCCTCGTTTTCTCAATACTCGTCAGCCGATCTTAACATCCATTTGTCGGTGACAGATTCAGCACGGACTACCAATACGACTTGATTCGCTCGGTATTCACCTTCTCGCCCGAGTACGTGCTGATAGACGCACCCTGCCAGCAGCAGAACCCAAAGAAACTCTACCAGGTGGTCAAGACCAAGGGGAAGAGCGCTAAGTCACCGAAGAAGGACAAGCCAAAGAAAGGGAAGAAGTCCGACGTTGAACTCTCTATGGAGTACATTGGGTTGATGGCGGTAAGACCGATTTTTTGTTTTATTTTTTGGTAGCCTGTAGGCCGTTCTTTTTTTTTATATAAGTTCGCAAACAGTAAGGTGGCAAACAAGCTTACGGCCTGCCTGATATTCATATTCATTTATTCGTAGTAATAATCATACATCGTCATTTAAAATAGTTTCATGAATTGAATTAAGTACTAATAGTTGATGTCAATGTTAAAAAACAATTAATTCAATAGTATTAAATTATCATGATTCAAAATCGTCAAGAATTAAATTAGTATTATAATACAAATAATAATTAAGTAAAATGTTAAATTAAATAATTATAAGAAAAATACAAAATGCTTCAAACATGTCAAATATAAAATAGTAAGCAGTCACCGCAGCCTATGGACGTTTGCATAGGTATCAGCCTATCTATATCTATGGCTTTGTGAATCTGTGTATCTGTCTGTGGCATCGTACCTCGCGAACGAATGGACCGATGTGGATGTGGTTTTCTGTATTTGAAAGCCAGTTTAATTGGGATGGTTCGTAGCTTTGTTTTAATAAAAGTTCAGTAGTATAGAAAATATTTGAGCATATGTAAACTTAGTCGGGGGTCATCTGACTTTTCTGTCGGTTAAGTTATTGAATACACTGAAATGACATTGGCTGAAAAAAGTGCATAAAGCTAACCAACTTTTGCCACCAGATTCTGTAACAAATTTCGCGAAAGGTGACGCCTCATTCTCATCATCTTGGCGTTAATGTCCCGGTTGTGCTCTCGACAACGAGGGCCCGGGGTCCGCCTTGACCATGATCTAGGATTTGGCGATCAGGTAATTACAGTAGTGACTACAATCTGACCTCCGTGACCCTGCTACCAGGGGAGCCTGACTAGATTGGATCATGGTTACACATTCAGTTGGCTGAATATGCAGGTTTCATCACGATGTTCCACCATAAGAGCATTGGTTAGTGTTCAACTAATTCACATAACTCAAGAAAAGAGTAATCGGTACATGGCCGCAGCGGGATTCGAACCCAGTACCTCTCGCTTACGAATCGGATACCGAGCGGTTGCTCGGCCACCGAGGACTTGTTTGCCGCCTTAATGGTATAAAAACAAAAAAAACATTCCCTCCCCAGTTGCGAGCGTTCGACGAGCGCATGCGTGAGGAAGAAGCCACACGCGACATGGAGGCCTGGCTGCGGAAGTCCCAGATCCTGCCGCTCAACTTTGCAGCCACAGATGAGATATTCGAGCGGTACTGGCCACCACCGCCGCCGGGGTCAGTGCCTGCCTCGCCGAAGAAGAAGAAATAGGTGGAGATGGAGATAAGGCGTAGGCTTGGGCTCCAATGACGAGAAACTCCTAAGATGACAGGGGGCTTACTATGAGCTCTTACTATCATATCAGCCGAAAGACAACCGTCAGTTGCAGTCGATAGTAATCTTTACGATGTACAAAATAAAGTTGCTTTTGGATTATGTCGGATTCGCGGGCGAGTCGACTTTGCTCGGACAAAAGAGACTTTATTATATACTTCGTAAGGATTAGTATCAAATGCAACAGATGGTTGGTCGGCTCCAGCCAAAACGGAACATCCTAAACCTGCACCAACCTATGCTATCTGTTTTTATATTGCAGAAAGGGGAAGATATAATAGGAGTTAGAGGCTTTGAGTAGAAGACATCAATACTAACGTAATTGCGTCCCTCCCACGCCACGTAAAGTTGACTGCAGAGTGAATGGTCAGGTTCTTTCTGCAGCTGACTGTACGATAGTATCCTGCAAATATTATTTTATACAATAAAACTATAATTACAGGTTAAAGTTGTATTTATTAGCTAACCCTATTATTTAGTGACTAAATATGTTCTATGTACAAGAATATCGATTTTACATTTTACAATTCGCATAAAATATACAGCTAACCCACAGCTAAATATCATGTTGTTTAGAAATATACAGCTAAGTAGGTAATTGAGTAACAAATTCTAATTGTTCGACATTAACTTCTAAATACCAGAAAGTTTCGCATGCCAAGCATGACTGGGTTGTACCTAATGGCTATATAATCTTAAAAACACTAAGATTCGTACGTACTTGTGCATTTAAATACAATTATGCAGTTATTTTACTTTTTGAAGAAAATACTTGAATTCAATTTTAAGGGTGCCGGGTTTCTCACCGCGCACTTTTGTTGACGAGTAGCCCGATATTTCGACATATTGAATTAAATTATTTTAAAGAGGTCTCTAAGCGGTCAATATTTTTTACGGCGTCTCTCATGGCAAACTCCATGCCGAGTAAAAAAGGACTCACTGCTTATTTATTTCATAGTTTTACAGAAATTATATTTTAAAAGTTACAAGCAAGTATAGTACTTATGCCACAACAATAAAGTGCAGGAGTGAAACCACAATATGAGAAATGGCTGGCAATGGTTCCCAGAAGTGCTGGCCACTAAACTTGGCCATAAAAAATATTGCCCGTTAACAAACCAATTTCATTTTAACCTATAGTTTTGTTGGATGGCAAAAATTTACACATAAACTAAAACTCAACATCACTTAAAATAGTCTTAAAATGTACAAACTTACACTAATGAGAAACTTGATTAAATGCTCAAATACGAGGGTAGTCGTATAATTCTAAAAGATCATAAATTGTTTTTCAAAATTAAGCGCTCATAAGAGGTGATGCGTCGACAAAAAAAATTCACTTACAACAACGATAAGACAACATTTTTCAACAATTTACTAAAACTACAACATTTGTTCCTGAAACAAAACAGTTTTAAAGCAATTTTTAACTTCAAATTCGTTTACCTTCTTCTTTTAGGGTAATTCATTTTACACTTACAAAAAATACATTAAATAGACATCGTCAACTACTAAAGTAACACAGATCAACATCGACAATAATTTTGACTAATTACCTAAAAACTACAAGAGTCGATTGCACAAAAATATTGTAACCACATTAAAGCATTTATCATCACAAATTCAAAAGAAAATATTTTTAAGAAGTCTTAGTAGAAAATTGAGCGTTGGTCACCCAGTACCTAATGGAATTAAAGAGAAAATATAACTTCAGACCGCTAACCCTAATATTTTTAATACCGTTGTCGAAACGGGTAACTATAACCCGGGTTACTTTAGCCCAATACAGAAAACGACTTTGATTTTTTCTGTTTCAATGTAACTAATAACGCATGTTAGTGACAAAGTTTGCAAGCATAATATTAAAGCTAAATGTTTGCATTACATAGATACAGGGCCAGAGAGAAATGAAATAATGCATAGCTTACGTATGCTTCCGTTTTGCGCTGAAGTAACCCTCTAGTGTAAAAATAACCCGCTTCTACGGTACCAATTTAAATATATGAGCCGATATCACAATAAGATTATCTTGTCATTGTTACTAATAACAGGTAACAGTACCGAAAAATAAATCATTCTATGAAATTTTATTTTTAAAGTAAAATGATTTTGCGACGTTCTAAAGGTCTTGTCGTGCCTATAAAATTTGAATGAATAAAATTGATTTGTTCTTCATGGAAACCATAAAACCATAACGTTAAAAAAATACATCATATCATCGTATAAATTCACTTTCATAACATTATAAGCACTACCCACCACCTACCCTGATTTCACTTGACACAGGTTTAATATAACCAAACCATAAGCTGAGACAAAGCTGTGATGGGAAAATAAATTAGATGCCATGGCACTTCACTTAGACTTACAATGTAATAAGAAATTCTATGTATTCTTATTATATATTGGGGGATACTGGTAGTTCTTATCAGTATGTATTATATGACAGTACTTAATTTTTATTGTCTACTAAAATATTATTGTTAATATTGTTAATGATCATTTGGGCGAATCGAATCTTCGACAGAATGTGATTACCTCACATTATAGCGCCACAAACTTATCTGACCCAGTGAAGGTGTCGCTGTTGTTAAAGTAACTTGACAACAAAATGACATTTCCAAATGGCGAAACTTAGTTCCACTTTTGGCCACCGGGTCAGATAAATTTGTGGCACTGTATGTACAAAGCACCAATGGCGCGTGGCACAGAAACGCGACGTACAAATTTGCCTTTATTCAGGTAACTACATTTAGCAATACAAAAGGCGCTGCCATTGACACGTAAAGTTACTGTGCGACATGGATCATAACTAATGTGGCGGAAAATGGAACTGACAAGCCGCCACAAGGCGTTTGCGTTTACTTGGAGCGTGGCAAGAAACCTACAAACAACAAACAAAATGAGCATCAGAAGACAATTCTGAAAAATTACAAAGTACAGCACCACAACAGATTTCTGTAAATAAATAATAATTTAAAATAAAATAAATAAACCTATTTAAATAGCAGCCAATGAAGCAATGGATTGACATCGCCGAGTCGGATGCGAGAGCCAACGGCTTACGACGCGAGGATGCCGAAGACCGGGCCAAGTTTTTTCTTTTTGAGATCTTTCTTACATGGCAAGTGGAAAAGAATGAGTAGAAAAGCGCCGGGATAAGCGCTAGGACAATGATGATGATGATTTAGATTTCTATGTATAATACTAAAGATCTTCGTTATATTTATAACACTGCGATCTCCAATCCGCCCGCCGAAGGTGGAGATTATGGCAATAACCTCCCCTTTCGTGGGCGAGGCCCTAAGTTCTGCAGTGGACTGATATGGATAGTATAACGCTCATTTCAGGTAATACAAATGATCTGTAGTAGGTATAAAAATTTGCCCATCTTTTGTTAGTATGAATACTAAAAGTAAGTTTTAGTGACTTATATAACTTTTTCCCCTTTTTCTGTCCCATTTTTTATTACTGTAACGTTGTCGTGCTCTACTTTGGAATTTTCTATTGAAACGTATTTCAAATGCTTTTCACAAATGTCATTTCATCATCCATGAAATTTAAAGACGAAACTTTATTGCCTCGTTCATCATGATCCTTGTCACACTGAACAATCGTGCGGTGAAGAACAAAAAATTTTAACTAATGCCAAAACTTACCGACAATTATAATAATCCAAATAAAATGACGACATAACAACTATAACACTACATCACTGTGAGATCTATTAATCTAATAAGTAATGTTGAAGGAAGAACTTGGCCTTATATTTATGTTTGAATACGTTATACAATCGAGTTTGAAAGATTTTGTCTAACAATTCTTTGACACTTTGGCAGTGCATTTTTAATATTCAGTGCTGTTTTTACAATGTCCGATAATTCCATATTACATGGGATGGCTTTTTCTGGAATTTTTGACGAAAAAGGCGGCTATACATTTTGGCCGAGGGAAAACAAGTAAGACGGTAGATGAAATATACTTAGACAATTCACACAGCGCCATCTAGCCCCAAAGTGAGCAAAGCTTCTGTAATAGATGCTAGACAATTGATAGACTACATAATTATATACTTTTAAATACACTTAGACCGGTAACAGAAATTAAAATTCATCATTTCAATTTCTGCTCGGCCGGGAATCGAACCCTCTTGCGTGGCACGCCGGCATTTTAACCACTGAACAATTTTTGAATCACTCAGGTCGTCAACAGTGTTATAGGATTAAAAAGAAGTACTATACGATTATTTTGGACTACGCATGATCACTTACGCTCAGCCAACATGTATAGTCGCTTAACTTCTATGTACAATTGACATACAGCCAATAAAGCCTAGTCACAAGTGAACAATCAGTGGTCAATGGGAGATTTTCCGAGAGCCAATTAAAAAGATAAAAAAATATAATCAATCATTGTAATAGATGCCGTTCGATTCTCAAACATACATCAAAACATGACCGTTGGATGTACAAAAATCTTCTCAGAAAATATACTAAAATTAAGTATCTTACACAAAACACCTATCCCAGTAACTTCGGTTACCAAGTTCAATACTTGAGAATCCGTCTAAGCAGCGCCAACTAGTGACGTACGACTTAACAACATTTTTACTTTTTAAAATAGCTGTCTAAAAATCCCCCATTGCAGGTGAAATAGTGACCACTATCTTATTCCAATTTGAAGCGACAAATCACCGTTGTTTCGGTTAACAATATAATTCCTTTCCATCATTCATCTTCCACTCCGTCATCTTCCTGCATCAAGATCGAGACAACACATTAGAATCAATATGCGACCTCACTATGAGACGTTGTCGAGCGATTATAGACCTTATAGAGTCCGCATAGAGTTCACTATACACTTTTATAGCTACCCAAATAGCTTGTCATATCAAAATTTGACTTAAATTGGCTTTTGTTTACAATTCCAATGTGTAATTTTGCGCCAAATCCTATTTCAATTTTAAATTACTCTGAGAGAGCAGTTCATCCATCTTTTCTGTTGTCGCCCACTTTTGGGGCATCCACTCTGTAAAACTTTTTTTAAATATATTAATTTTCATCACCGTCCTTGAAATTGACTGACTGATGTCCGAGAGAGCAGTTATGGAGATGGAGCAGCTCGCGCCACAAGATAGCGTTCGTTTCCTTCCTTCAATACCAAGATGAAAGAGATAGCAATATCTCTGTCGCGCCTTTTCTCGCTTGTGCTAGCCGTGCTGGTAGTGGTTGGAGATACAGCGACCGAACTCAGTTTCTTCTCTCTTAAGACTAATAAGAGTGACTATTGGCCTGGTCGAGTGTTCTAGAGTCCGTGTATTACATACATACATACTCACGCCCTAAAATAACAAGGGTAGGCACGGTGGAGGCTATCGAGTGCCACAAGATACGGTATGGACACATCTTTTTTTTCTTCCGCCTAGTGTAGTCAGATATAGAACCATGCAAATATTATTAGATGACATACTGGCTGGTCAGCATTCATCTTATTTTTAAAAAGGGGCCTAGTTGACATTATGCCGTTGAAGAATCACACTAAACCAGACAAAAGTGGTTATAGAGTCACTGTTTACGGTCTGAAAAGACTTCGTAAAACGTCGGTGAACCTTACGTAGAGTTACATTATACGATTGTTGAATCACGGACCTGTTGTAGAGTCCGACATACGGTTGTAATCATATTATACGATTATAAAGCCATAAACGGTTCAGTAAAACATCGCTGAATCCGTGTAGACATATTGTACAGTTGTTGAATTACATTCGACCAGATAGAGATACGGTTGTCGAGCATATAGAGTCCGTTAGTCTCACATATTGTAGAGCCACAAACGGCCTGGTAAAACATCGCTGAATGCATTACATACATTATACGGTTGTTGTACTACACCGTTTGTAGAGTAAATTATACTGTTGATAAATCACTCCCCTGTTGTAGTCATACCATACAACTGTAGTCACAAAATCACTTGGTAGAGTTACATATACGGATGTAGAGCTATACATACGGATGTAGAGTCACACCACACGGTTATTGAATAACTTTCAACTAGATAAAAAGTCGCCGAATCCGATGTAGAGTTACACAATAGCCTGGTAAATCATTGTAGAGTCCATACAGAGTCGTAGAGTCTTATATATGTAGCGCAGGCGTAGATAAAAGATCGCCGAATCCGCTTTAGCGTAACACAATGGCCCGAAAACACCTTGTAAGATGCTGTCATCTTTCCCAATATCCCCAAAAACACCTGTCATATCATCATAAAGTCCATACAGATTCTCACAGTCTCACATATGCAGCGCGGGCGTGGCTAGCGCGGTCGCGGGCACAGACGTCTGGAGCGTAAAGTCCAATATCCGCTTGCAGAGTCACTTTATACGGTTTTGTACGGTTGTCGAATCACACTCGCCCAGATAAAACGTCGCCGAATCCCATGTGGAGTTGCACAAATCGTCATAGAGTCCGCACAGAGTCCCAGAGTCTCACATATGCAGCGCGGGCGTCTGGCGCGGTCACGGGCTAGAGCGTAGAATCCAATATACGGTTGTTAAATCAAACTAAACCAGATAAAACGTCGCCAAATCCGTTGTAGTGTTACACAATGGGCCCAAAAACACCTGTCAAATCATCATAAAGTCCGTACAGAGTCCCAGAGTCTCACATATGCAGCGCGGGCGTGTCTGGCGCGGTCGCGGTCGCGGTGGCGGTCACGGTCGCGGTCGCGGTCGCGGTCGCGGGCTACAGCAGCGCCCGGCGGCACTCGTCGCGGTACGCGCCCGCCGCGCCCCTGTTTCATGTCTGCCATCTGGCGGTAGATACGATAAGTGGAATAAGTAACAGCTATACTGAAGTGGTTTCGAGGCGAATGAGGCTGGCAAAACATGGACGAGATTAACAGCAGATCGTAAGCAATGACAGATGGAGGAGGCTTATGTCGAAAGACAAACAGACCAATGATGATTATTATAATTATTTTGAGTTGCAAACATTTTTTTAAATATGCATGCAATTTTGCTAATATTTTATGTAAATGTGATCTAAATAAAAGGCTTGGATTGAATTGAATAATGAAGTGGTATGATCCAATCTGGTCAGGTTCCCCTGAACGCAGGGTCATGGAAGTCAGGTGGCAGTTGCTCCAGTGCAATTACCTAATAGGCGAAATCTTGGATCATGGTCAGGGCGGACCCCGGGTTCTCGTGCGCGAGAGCACAACCGGGACATTAACGCCAAGATGACTACTATAATAAAGTGGTACCCACCTTTAATGTGTATATTATTGCAAAGCTTTGACATTTTTAATATGTGTTTGTGCAATTGGGAGTTAGTATAGTAGTTTATGCAACTGTCATATAAAAGGGGGTATTAAAACATGAGTGTCTGTTTATCATACGAGGCGTAGCCGAGTATGATAATAGTTTGACACGAGTGTTTTAATACCTAATTATATGCAGTTGCATACACTACTTTATCTACACTCATATTTTTATGTTAAAATATCGTACCTATAATTTTCTCAACTTAGCTGGAAGTAAGTCAGTTCTGTTGTATCTACGCGTCAAGGATATCAAGCGGCGGGAAATTCACTTAACTAAGTATTGTCACATTTATCTATTTATTTGCTTAAAATAAGGAAAACATTCACAAACACAAATTACAACAATTACAATAAATATTCTGTTTAGCGGGAAAATAATTACACAGAATATAAACAGGAAAATTTAAATTTTGAATTTGAATTTGTTAAAGACATCTAAGTATTCAGCCTACATTACGCCGTGTCCCGGCGCCCGACACAAAATTAAAAAATAAAAGTGTTGCATAATGATTAAAAAGTTATTTTACGATACAGCTGTAATGAAAATAGTATGGGAAATGCTGTATCGAAAAGTAATTTTTTAAAATTTTATAGTCTGGCGTGAAAAAAGTCTATCCTTAAACGACTGTTTTCGAATATGTAATTGGAACATTATGCTATGAGTGTAGATAAAATGTGTTAAAGTAACCGCGAAATGGATTTTTACATGTTCGTTATACAAAATATGTGGCGGCTTGTAAATGGCTCATAGAATAGGAATTTCTAAAATGTATTATAAGCATCACACCTGTAAACCTCCCGACTAACACAAAATAAATTAAATAAAACAAAGCAATGAAAAAAAAATTCATAAAATCTCACAACAACGCCATCTAGCGGCGAATTGTGGTTTTTTCGATTTTACTGATTTATTTTATACATGATGGCGAGGTAGATGACGAGCGTGACCCACCTGGACTCCTGCAACCCATATCTGCCCCTGGACAGCCCTTTATTCAATGTACTTTATTTCAGACACAATATATCCATAGTTTAATACAAAATAAAGAAAATAAAGATAAAAATAAATAAAATGAAAATCTTAATTCTAACCATCTAGCAGTTTGGTCCAGTAAAGAGCACTTATATATAAACTACCCTTTACTGAACAAAACCGGCCTAGATCCCATATGGACATCGTTCCAGTGCCTAACAATAGGACACTGTAGTCTGTCCGCGATAGGGTTCAGGAGACTACTGGCGCTGCTCAGCACTCGCCCAAGCAGGGAGGCTGTGCGCTTGCGCACAATGGCGTTGAAACCGTCCACTTTTGCATCCGCAAACATAGCGGACGCGCTGCAATATCTAGGCAGCCCCAGCAGTATCCTGAACGCGTCATTGTACTGGACGCGGAGCGCCCTGAATGCCTTCTGCGAATACTTGACCCACAGGCTGCACGTGTAAAACGACTGACAGTAGGCTCTAAACAGAGTGATTTTAACATCTCTTGTACAACGTGCGAACCTACGAGCCAACATATTCGCCCGTACAGCCAGGGCCCTCCGCTCCCTCTCAATATCTGCATCATCTGACAGATCCTCAGCGACCCAGTGTCCCAGGTACTTAAACCGTGAGACGAGCTTCAGCTGCCTTCCACCAAGTGTGACCGATGGCACCTTCTCAGGCTTTTTGTTGCCCGCTTTAAAAACCAGGAGCTCAGATTTATCGGTGTTGTACCTGAGACCATGGGTCCTTGCATATTCCTCACATATGTGAACCAATTTCCTCAAAGCTCCGATCGACGGACTCAGCAACACCATGTCGTCTGCGTAACTAATATTATTGACAATATTACCATCAATCGAGCAGCCGACCCTGGTGTTACTGAGCTCGACGATCAGATCGTTAATATACAAATTAAAAAGGTTAGGCGAGGATAGACCACCCTGCCTAACCCCACACTCTAACCTATACTCATCAGAGTAAGCCCCACCCCACTTTACTTGGTTGTTCTGATTACCGTACCAATATGTCAATAACTGCACCATATCCGGCGGAGCACTGGTACGTTCCCTCGATTTCCGCCAAAGCACCCCATAAGAAACTAAATCGAATGCCTTTGACAAGTCCAAGAAGCATGCGTAAACTGGCGTACGCCTTTGTGTGTAGTAATTGACTGTGTGTTTTAAACACAGTATAGCTGACTCAGTGGAGAGTTGCGGTCTAAAACCAAACTGGGCATCATGCAATCTCATACACTTGGCCAGCCTACCATCAATGAGTCGATCCAGTATCTTGGCTATAATAGTTGCCAATGAGATAGGTCTATAATTGGACTTGTCAGAGGCATCGACTACCCTACTCTTCACAATCGGCACTACAGTTGTTCTCATCAGGTCCCTCGGCAAATAGGAGTGACACAGACACAGGTTGAACAAAACCGCCAGAACCCTTGACAGATGCGGCCCAGCGAACTGCAAATGCTCAATACTGAGCCCGTCGTGCCCCGGTGACTTACCTCTAGTCATCTTTTGGACAGCTAAAGATATCTCTTTAGATGTAAATCTCAGAGGCTGCGCCAAGGATCCAGGTTCCCCCTTGGTCATAGACTTATCACACACGAGAGAACTAGGTACCCTAAAGTGATCTTTAAAAAGCTGGGCTATGTGTCTATGATCACTACACCCCTCCACGCTTGCTGGCATACTCGACGCCCCCTTCAGTCTGTTGGTTTGTTTCCAGAAGTTACCAAAGTCATTTGCTGAGTGGCTAGTAGCTAAAATGTCCATTTGTATCTGTGCTTGATTGTCTTGACACCACTTCAGCTTACTCTTAAATGCCTTTCTGGATTCACACATTTTCGAGTACAGTACACCCGTATTTGGTTTACCTTGTAATAACCAGAGCTGAAAACAGCGTCGAGCCTCCACATGCGCTTCGCGAACGTGTTTATTCCAGCCCGTGACACGTTTCCCTCTCCTAGGCTGTCGCTTTTTGGAGCTCGCGATGGCCGCCCCCGTCAAAGATTCCACCAACCTATGGTACAGCGTATCTACAACCTCTTTATGTTCCTCATTGGCACAGTAACCATCACAACACAAGCTACATTCCCTAGGAAAATCAATCTCCCTTAACTTCTTATTACAAAATTCACCATATTTTTGGATTTGCACACTATCTCTCTCTCCCCAAAATACATTGTTTGGTGTGCGAGTTAAGCCATGAATACAATTCAACCTTCCAATATTACACTCAACTTCAAGCGGGAAATGGTCCGACCAAAATACATCGTACCGTATCCTTACATTAGTAACCGCCTGTAAGGCCGACTCCGTGACGATGCAGTGGTCCAACCACCTCTCGCACCCATGAGCATCGCTGACAAAAGTGTATGAATTGGATGTTTTACCCAGCATATTATAATCTACACACTGCCAGTTTTGTTCAGAACAAAACTCTGAAAGTTCCCTGAAAAATAGTTCGCCAGGATGGGCATTAAAGTCCCCCATAATAAAAGCTGTATTTATAGAACTACTAACAACTATTGCACTTATTTCACTCATACAGTCTGTAAATTCAGTCAGCGAGTCCTGTGAGTCAGTTGGCATATACACAGAAAATACTAAGAATGAGCACTCACTTGTGCATGCCTTAATCGCCACCAAACGAGCACTACTACACTGAATGACAGACACTGACGAAAACACTCCCTTTCGCCACATAACTGCCACGCCCCCATAAGGCCTACCACGTACAATTCCCTTTGATGTGTCTACGGCTGATTTACTCGTAAACTCAAAATCCTTGTCTATGCAGCCTATGAAGGTCACATCATGAGGCATCAGCCAGGTCTCCTGGAGTGCTATAACATCCGCTGATCTACATAGTCCACGAATTCCATCTATAGATCTTTGAACATTCTTACAATTAAAACTTACGAATTTAGCCGTTTTATTCGTATTTAAATCCATAATGGTATTGTTTAACTTTGTTTATTACCTTCGCTCACACGTGTGGAGTCTCGAACCTTAAAGTTAACAAAACGCCGAAAACAAATACCCTCCGGCCACAATTCGTCATTCATAAAAATAATCAATTTGTTCTCTGGAATAAAAAATTTATAAGCGTTATACTGCTTTTCCTTTTTCATATTAATTTTTTCCAATGTTACATTAACTTTCGTTTGTTCAAAGATATAATTTACTATGTCACATTCTTTGGCCAACTTGTCGACATTATTTATAAACAAAGGAATCTTTGTGTCCGCCGCCCTAAAAGTGCTCGTGGAATTTATCATTGCTCTGCCTCTGTTTCCAATGAATTTATTACGTAAACTCTTTCTCCGCACTTCAATCCATTCATCCGTATTCTTTGATCGTGTGTCCGTCTTTCGTAAACAATCCGCATAAGTACCCGCTTGCGCTGCATTATTGGTTTGTTGCCCATTGCAAACAGATACACGTGCCCCACTATCGGTCATTGACACGGACCGGGCCTCACGCACCTCGGTTTCTACATTTTGCAAGACCGTGGTGGCCTCCACGTGCCCTATATCTGTCTCCTTCCGACCCATTTTGCATTGACCAACGACTGTATGCACACCCTGTGTGGGTGAAAGAGACGGGCGACTGATATGCGCGGCCGCAGGGACCGTTACTCGTTCTTCTCCAGCTACCTCCTTTATTGTCAATGGAATATTAAGTAAACCGATCGGCCCGCTATTACATTCATCATAACTATTGTTCTCCTCTAATGGCTCCTAAACCCAGTCCTCTTCCTGTCCTGTCACTCTGCGACCCTTTCTTGTCTCCTGAACCCAATCCTATCACTCCCTATCACCCACATGGACTTCTGCAACTCGATCTGCCCCTCCAGCGTCATGGCGAGGTAGGTCACGAGCATGACCCTGGACTTCTGCACCTCTATCTGCCCCTTGGCGGCCCTCGACTCCTGAAGCCTGTTACTTTCTTGTCACTTCCTGGTACCCAACTCCTGTAACTTCCTACCCACCTGGACTTCTGCAGCCCAATCTGCCCCTCCAGCGTCTTGGCGAGGTTGGTCTCAGCCCTAGGTGGCTCTTTCTTGGCTCCCGAAGCCAGTCCTGTTCCTATCCTGTCACTCCCTATCACCCACCTGGACTTCTGCAACTCGATCTGCCCCTCCAAGGTCTTGGCGAGGTAGATGACCAGTAGCTGTGCGAGTGCGGCGCCGAGCGCCACGGACGCTAGCGCGTAGAGATTGCGCTCCATCCACAATCGTACGATCTCTATGCAACCGCTGGTCCATACGCGCTTCGACGCTTCTGCCACCTGGGGTGGAGAAGGAGGTGAGTGGCAATGGACGGTAAAATATTTAACCGTGACAATATTTAAACTAATTTATGTTGGGAAGAATAGATTTTGTTTGTTCATTTGTAAAAATTACTACATTATATACAAATGTAGAAATATATACAAATAATGTAGAAATTACCAAATAAACATCGTGTCTATATTTACAATCGCTCGGTGGCTGCGAGTTCCCTGATAATTTGTAGCAATTAAAATTACTCGTTGCCTGCGAGTGTCCCCTGATCATAATAATTTGTGGCAATGGACGCTTAAAATCACTTGTTGCCTGCGAATGTGTTCACTAATCATTACAATCTGTGGCAATGGACGCTTAAAAATCACTCGTTGCATGCGAGTGTGTTCACTAATCATTATAATCTGTGGCAATGGAAGCTTAAAAATCATTCGTTGTGTGCGAATGTGTTCACAGTGTTGTTCTAGACAGGTATGCTGCATTTTCGGCCACATCGTCGCTAACCACCAGGTTAGACAGCCGTCAAATGCCTGGCAAGTTCTTTATTAAGAGATATTCAATAAGAAAAGTAATCTGAATTTATTGCACCCAAGCTAGATATTGTTTGACGCTAGCTTCATTTTTTAAATGAGAACTTGTGTTTTCTGCAAACTTTTGCCTCGAAACATCTTGTCTAAAAGTAAGTATCGTCAACTCGGGGCACGATCCTTGACGATATATGCCCAGGCAGATCTCGCTGCTAAATTTGACGATCGGATACGGCATAATATACATACTCACGCTCGCATCCCCCAGGGGTAAGGTATCGAATGCCACAAGCTAGTCTAGATAGGAAATAAGCCACTCACAGGATAGTTCTGCATCCCGTATCCGCACATGATGTTGACGAGTCCGGAGGCGATGTCTGTCGCGTTCACGCAGCAAGAGAACGGCACCCCGCACCGTTCCACCGACGGCGACGAGCAGTTGAAGTATTCGTTCTTGGACCAGTCCATGTAGCCGTCGGATGTCAGCCCGCAGCAGTGGAACTGGAAGGGCATGGAAGGTCTTGTTATCATCATCATCATCATAATCATCATCATAGCAGCCGAGGGACGCCCACTGATGGGCGCCCATTGCTGTTAAATGCTACATAACTAATGTAACGCAAAAACTGAGATATATGTTTGTTGGGTTGTTGATTAAGCACTTAAAAGGTTTATTCGGCGCTCCATTGGCCTATATTTGTGGAAATATGTCTTGTTTTTATCTGTCACGGAAATGATTGAGTTTGAAAGAAAGTGACAAAGTAATTACCTAGCATTGTGGAGCATCATATGACTTTTTCCGTTATTTCTGTGAATTTTAAGTACATCGGAACTATTTCATGGTATTATATACCTACACTCATGACTACTGATAACTATTCTGTGGATTCTGTCGTTGGTTACATATTAGATTACGCATATTTAAATCTACTATGCTACATATCTTTATTATGTAACTGTTTTGTGTCCCAAATAATTAAAATAAAATAGGCCTCCCCCAGAGATCTCCACAAAGGCCGGTCCTGTGCCTTCCGCATTCACCTGGTCCCTGCCAACTTTACCAGGTCGGTCCGCCTTGTAGGAGGCCTACCCACGCTGCGTCTTTCGGTGGAGATCTTGTTGTTTACCTACCTAACTCTAGAACTGGGTATCCAAGCAAGGACAGAATTAATAATGTCACAAAAATCTTTTAAATAGATATTACGGCTTTTTGGACGATAAAAGCAATATTTTTGGCGTCAGTATCCCGGTCGTGCTATCGCGCGCGTGGGCCCGGGTTAGCCTTGACCATGATCGATAATTGCAATAACCTCCATCTGACCTCCATGATCCTGTTTACAGGGGAACCTGACCAGAAAACTGGAAATAGCGAATGCCTAATTAGTTTTAGTCTACATTGCTGCTCTATGGCCACAAACTTATTTGACCCGGTGCGCGGTGGCCAAACCTGAAACTATGGAAACTTCATGCTAAAATGTGATTAAAATGACATGTCAATGCCAAGAACAGCGATGCCGTCACCGGCTCATACAAGTTTACATTCGAAATGTGTTTGACAATCAAAGTGGCTATGGATTTGAGGTACTAAGTGATAATCACCACCATACGCAATACCAATTATTGAATTATCGATACAAAAATATATGCCTTTGACATCTACAGTGTACAACTGTTATATGACGTCATCTCAGTTGAACACTAGCCATAGCGAATACCAAATTAGGGTTTAGTGGACATCTTATGTCAAATTTAGTTGAACACTGAGTTAGTCAATAGCCCCGCAGATTGGATCATGGTTACATTCAGTCGCCTGAATGTGCCAGGTTTCGTCACGATGTTTTTTCTCATCGTAAGAGCATTTTGGCCGATCGAGGTACGAAATTGCAGTTTTAAAGTTCGCGAAGTTACTTTGTTTAACATTCAGTGAGTCAATACAAAAGGCTGTTCGTCATCGTCATGCATTAACTAAAAAACATCGGCGTCCGACTATCAAATACGTATTGAGTGTAAGAAGTTCGTGAAATAACGCACGACTCGCTATGAGCAACATTTCAAACCGGCTGGAACGCCGACTAACTTGCGGTTCCAATGTTTGCGTGACACACGGCAGATAAAGGTCGTCGAGCCATAAATGATAAATGGATGTGAATCATCCACTGATTTTGAGCCACGATGTTTCTCATTATTATGTGGCTAAAGTATTCGAGCTTCCATTTTTATTCTGTTGAGAACTTCAAGTTTCTTTCTTTCTTTAAATTTTAAATTATGAACGTACACCATCACACCAATTGGCTTGAGCTGAAAATCAGCGTCGCAGCCTAAGCTGTGGCAATATGCTGAGCTGGAACCGTTTCGGCATTTTATTACTCAGTGTACCTATTTAGTGTAAGTCAACAATGTAAATGTCGAATAAATGATTATTCTACTTTTTTCTTTCCCGTTCACCGCAACACAGACTTATTTCGCACTCTGATCAGTCCATGATGTCATCAACATCGTCGGTTGCTATAAAATAATCATTCTTGGAGCATCCGTAAGAGCATCGGTTAGAATTCAACTAATGTACATAACTCAGAAAAGAGTCATTGGTACATGGAAGCAGTGGGATTCGAACCCGGTACCTCTCCCTTACGAGTCGGATTCTCAACCGCTCGGCCACCGACGCTCAGATTACGGTTACTATATCCACACCTCAGAAGCCTGAATACGCGTTGTCATAAAATAAGAGAGGTAGGGCATGGCGGGGTATCTCGTTCGAATTGGAGCCGCCCGACTGGGGAAGTACCTCCACCTTACAGAATATCGCAGCTAAATAATACTCTTTTAAATAGTATTGTGTTTCTGCCGGTGAGTAAGGTTTCCAGTGCTCCATGGGGTGGGGATTTGGGGAACCGTGGCTTTGGCAGTGGAGTGGTATTTGCTTTTTGCTGCCAGAGCAACGTGTTATAGAGGTGGGCAACGCATTAGCGATACTCTTGGTGTTGCTAATGTCTATAAGCAGTGGTGACCACTTTCCATCAGGTGGCCCGCTTGCCTGTTTGCCTACCGTATGACATAAAAAAAAAAAAAAAAAAAATATCAATTATCACCAGAAACGTGTTATCCAAATCGGTATTGCAAAGCCATTAGCCATAATCTTCACTGTATGAGAAGAGAAAGTGCAAACCAGCTTTCTTTGGGTCAAAAACCAATACACGCGAGAACTGGCCCACTAACCGACTTTCTTAAAAACCGCTCGTAAAAGATTATGCAAGCACCTCATGTTGTGACATCGATTACCGTTTAATGGCCTTACGTAACTTTATTTGACTTCGTTTCGATTTTGGACAGAAGCCACTGATCAACAAATAGCTGGCTAGGTGGCAAGATATTATCAAAAATATATAGGCAAATGTAAGTTTAATTTCATCCCTATGAATAATAACATATCTGTCACAGATATTATACCTACATTCATTTATTAGGTACTTTACAATTTGTATTACGTGATTACTTATATACGAATAAACAGTCGAGTTTGATAACATTTATACATACATACATACACACTTATATCCGTATCCGGCAGAGATAGGCAGAATCTATCGTTACGAGCTACGATCTGACACCCCTATTTTCCCTCATCCACACTCATCCATCTGGCATAGGCAATGTTACACTTATAAAGTAGTTGAAGATAGCTTACTTCATCTAAACAAGGCTTTTTGTGTGAATAGAGAGAATCCCAAAGGTCTAAGTCTTAACTTTTTTTAAACCCAAGGGTTTTCATCATATTCTGTCAAGCAAGTCTGAGCAGTCCGCCTGGGTGAGTACGTCCGCCTAATCTATTTCTGCCGCTGAGCACCGACTCGAGAGGTGAGTGGAGGTGTGTAAGTGTCCTGGCGTGTAAGTGTCCACGCCACCCAAGAAGTCGATGAGTCAGTCGGCCCAGTCTCCGTCAGTCCGTGCCCCTTTCGTAATGTTCAGTGACTGACACTGGCTTGCCCTGGCCATGTTAGTAAGTCTAGTGTCGGTGCGTGCACTGCCCTGTCATCGTAGCTAGTGAGTAGCAGTATTTAGTTTAATACGCTCCCTTTTACCGCACTGGCATTCTAATTTGGTCCTTTGTTTGTATGTGCTAATATAGCCAGCTCAGCTCCCTCCAAAAGTCTATCAGCCTCTTTGGACGCACGCAGACCTCTCGGAGGGAAGCCGTTCCTAATGCGACTTTGGCCCTGTGATACTTTAGTCCCTCACACTCTAGTACCGCGCGGAGGCGCAACCAGGATATAACTCCAAGATGATGATGATGGCTCTAGGACCATATGAGCCACTATTTTCTCAGCTTCTAGGCATACCTTGCACGAGGGGTTGTCCGTAGGTCCTATTGTAAACAGTAGTTTGTTCAGGGGAGGTGTCCTGTAACTATCCTGTGTGTACAGTGTTGCACCTCACGTCGCTCTGCGCGAATTCTATGATGTTGTATCCACCCACGTCACACTGTATGTCAATGTCCACCCACGTCGCTCTGTCAATCAATGCCGGTGTGCCCAGTGTCTTTGTACCCATGTCATTCTGTGTGTCAGAGTTGGAGTTCAGCGTGTCCAGTGGCTTTGCATCCACATTGTTCTGTGAGTCAGTGCCGGTGTGCCCAGTGTCTTTGTACAGTCACTCTGTATGTCAGTGTCGGCGTTCAGGGTGTCCAGTGTCTTTGCACCCACGTGAATGTCGGTGTGTCAGCGTCACAGTGTGTTAAGTGTTGCATTCACGTAATTATTGGATCAACAAAGTGTCAGTATCATGCTGCTGCTACTAATCCAAAAATATTATTAATATAACAAATAAAGAGAAATATTGTCCCAATATGACCCAAATTGTTGGCCGTGTGGTGTCCGGCAGAGTAGAATAGCACCAACCCCTTCACTCATGGGTGTCGTACAAGGCGACTAATGTTTTCGAGGCAAAACATCAAGAGTCTCCGTAGTCTGGAAAATGGGCAGCAGCATTCTCCATTGTTATATTTAAACACTGCGATCTCCAACCCGCCTGCCAAGCGTGGAGATTATGGCAATAACCCCCCTTTCGTGAGAGGCCCTAAGTCCTGCAGTGGACTGTTACGGGCTGTGATGATTGTCCCAATAATAACACGAAGGTCTGTGCCTAGTCTATGAAGTTGTATCCTCCCACGTCGCTCTGTGAGTCAGTGCCGGTGTATCCATGTCATTCTGGTGTATCAGTGTCAATCGGCGTTCAGGGTGTCCAATGTCTTTGCATCCACGTCGCTCTGTAAGTCAGTGTGCCCAGTGTCTTTGTACCCTTGTCACTGTGTGTCAGTGTGTGTCATTGTGTGCCCCAGTCGGCGTGTCACTCTGTCTATTACACTCACATCGCTCTGCGCGAAGTCGATGAAGTTCTGCAGGTCCGGGTCGTCGCGGTAGGCGTGCACCACACGCTCGGTGAAGCTCTGTTCCACCAGCCCGTGCAGAGATCGCGGGAACACAAACCCGCACACAGCTCCACCCATCTCCACAAGGAACAGCACCAGCAGGCACAGCGAGTACTGGTGGGGAAATAGGAAACAGTTCGATACTCACTCAATAGAATAAAGACATTGATTGCCCCAAGACATAACGCAACGACAAAAATTTAATAAATTTAAAAATAATACTACAAAAATGTGGTGTCCGGGAGCCGTGTGGTGTCCGGCAGAGTAGAATAGCACCAACCCCTAACACTCGTGGGTGTCGTACAAGGCGACAAATGTTCTCGAGGCAAAAGATCTAGGATCTCCGTAAGCTGGAAAATGGGCAGCAGCGTTTTCCATACTTTTATTTATAACACTGCGATCTCCAACCCGCCTGCCAAGCGTGGAGATTATGGCAATAACCTCCCTTTTCGTGGGAGAGGCCCCTAGTCCTGCAGTGGACTGTTATGAGCTGTGATGATATGATGATGATGATGACTACAAAAAAAGGAGTAAAAAAATATAACTTCATTGTCATACGTAGAAAAGTAATGTCGCGGCGGCCTGTGCAAAAGGGTCCCACTCATCTTGTGCTGTGAACCGCGAGGCAATAGATGGCTCTGCCTGTATTTTGAATCGCGGTAGCGACGTGTCGCCGAAAAATAGTGACCTTGGAAGTGGTTTCTTTGTTCGGGACACAAGCGATTTTCGCATTGCGAGATCACACAGCATTGCGAGCACAGTACGAGCACTGTTACCGCTTACCATCAGGTGGGCAGACTGGTCGTTTGTCACTGCGTAGAATAAAAACAAAAACAGGACAAGCAAGTACCTGTATTGGGTTTGGTTGGAGGAAAATTATAATTATAAACCTATTACAACAGCTAGTCAGAGATGATGCATTCCATTCTTTTTTCGCGACAGTGAATAAGAAGGAAAATGTACTATAATTGACATAAGCAATTGTGGGACATAAGGGATCGCGAATTGACATTTAGAATCACAGAGTCGCCGCCGACAAATGCTTTGATGCTGCATGCTTTGTCCTGTAGGCTAAATCCGTAACTCTGATCCGAGCTAACAATTCTCTAATTTCAATTATTAAAATTGTTACTATTGCAATTATTTATTTATTTATTTATTTACCATAAATTTACAGCGTTACAGTATTATGTATCATCACTGTCATGGGTTCGGTTGCTAACAAAGCTCCATTGCAATA
The DNA here is from genome assembly GCA_905147135.1 of Blastobasis lacticolella. Lineage (NCBI taxonomy): Eukaryota > Metazoa > Arthropoda > Insecta > Lepidoptera > Blastobasidae > Blastobasis > Blastobasis lacticolella. Next base: position 3,576,817 of record LR990061.1, read on the forward strand.
AAACTGAAACTATTTCAATAATTGAAATCAGAGAATCGTTGGCAACAGAGTTACGTCATTACCTTACTGCTGACACAACTCCCTACCCAATAAAATTCTCTTCATACACCACCTTTTATTCGTGCCACTTCGGACTCCAGCTTATTTAAAGATCATTACCAATCTTACCAATGAATGTTTTTCCAGGTCATCCTCCTAAGAACCATAATAAACAATACCAAGCAATCCCACTCACAAACTTGAGCAGACACGTATTCTCTCGTAGTGCGCCCACGCAGCCCGCGAAGCTGACGATGGAGACCACGCCCCCAAGCAGCGCGAGGAGCAGACTGATGTTCAGCATCACATCGTAGATCGTGTCCAGCTGTGGGGATTGGAGGGCTGGGTTATCAGCTGATACAAATTCAAATAAGCTTTGTTTTCCCCACATATATGAATTACAGAAATTACAATGTAAAATCTGTCCAGTCTGACTTGTCTTATTTGGTTACGGACATTATGTATTTAATTGGATAATTTGCAGCAGTTTTAGTTGATATTCACTATACTATGTGTTTCTTGTGTAATTCAATACATCTATACACAGTGTCCGGAGTGTGATTGATACGGCAAGTCGTGATTTTGAGTATTGTTTGTTCACCAAATAAGACAAGTCAGTCTGGACAGGTCATACATCGAATTATGTGAAGTGGAGACTGGAGCCTATGCTAGGTAATAAAGGTTTATTACCTGGAGTACAGGTGTCTCCATATCCACCGGTCATTATTTAGGTAACGCAAAATTACGATAGTTTTACATATATGAAAGATTAGAAATATACTAAACTAATGTAATAAAATATACGTTACTGGTTAAATGAAAACTAAGATTATGTTGCTTGTAGGGAGGTTGGATAATTGTGGATGGAGAAAAAGACACCCATGATGTGATAATATCGTAAATACAAAATACTGCAATAAGTTTTTCTGCTTTCTCTACAACAAACTCAACAAAATTTTTGACAATCTCAACAAATATTTTGACATCTGAAAAATTTCATATGCAAAAAAGTTCAGAGTGGCTCAAAACACTTAACTACGATGAAATTGAAAAGTTGCCAAAAGTTATATTGTTGGTGACTCCGTCAAATGGATCGACGACCTGGTAAAGGTCGTAGGTACCAGCTGGATGCGGAAGGGACAAGACCGGCCTTTGTGCAGATCACTGGAGGAGACCTATGCCCAACAGTGGGTGTCTTCCGGCAGAGATGATAATGATGATTATCACATCAACAGACCAGCGGTATTACAGCAATAGTAGCTCCCTCTTGATTCTATTGACAAAAATCATAGTGTTCCTGGTCACTAGGAGTATCGGTGACCGGGCGGTTAAGTATTCGACTCGTAAGCGAGAGGAACCGGGTTCGAATCCCGTTGCGGTAATGTACCAATGACTCTATTCCAAGTTATGTACATTAGTTGAATTCTAACCGATGCTCTTACGGTGAGGAAAAACATCGTGATGAAACCTGCAAATCCAGGCAACTGAATTTGTAACCGTGATCCAATCTGGTCAGGTTCCCCTGTTAACAGGATCACGGAGTTCAGATGGCAGTTGCTCCACTGTAATTACCTGATCGCCAAATCCTGGATCATGGTCAAAGCGGACTCCATGTCCTCGTGCTCGAGAGCACAACCGGAAAATTAACGTAAAAATGGTTATTTTTAGTTTTCCAGGTCACGCTTTAAAGTAGATCGCCAGAGCGAAGCTGGCCGATAGTAGCCGACAAGATCCAATCGACAATCGCAATAGAATCTACGCTGGTCGAGACACCGGGTACAGAATGGGTGACCGTTTCGTGTTATGAGCCTAGCCGATCTTTAGCATTATAACGAGCTCGTCACTTGGTAGGAGTGTCTCCTAATCCCGTTGGCCAAGCGAGGTTGACCAAGGTCTTCCATTGGGGATACTGAGACTGGTTGACGAAAGCAGTGTCGAAAATTTTTTTTTGTTGCCCAGGGAGGCACACGGCCGGCGGTCCACCTGATGGAAAGTGGTCACCGACGTCCAGTACATCTGCAACCGCGCGATCTGGGAGCGGATGCGGTGCCGGCCTCTGAGATACCTGTAAACATACCTTGCTACTCATCGCACCTTACGTTACCTTACTGCCTCATACTCAAATGAAAACGTTGCTGCCCAATTTCTAATTAGGATGCCTTTATGACATTAGTCGCCGTTTACACCCGAGTTGGTACAGAAAGCTGCAGAGTGAATGGACTACCCAAGCAAACATTAAACGAAATGGTAGTAGGGGGTCAGTTCTCTCTACAGCTCTATACTATATTATATTCTACCAGTGGACCCGGCGCGACTTCGCTCGTGACACCTATTTTACTCTTTTCCTTCTTGAATCACTGCTATTGTTGAAAACCGCATAAAATCCGTTACAGCACAAATCCGTTGCGTAATTTAAACGATCTCAGCGTACACAATACATAGGGAAAGACGGTGGGAAGCGACTTTATTTCATACTATGTAATGTCTATGTATAGATTCTACCGGACATCATGTGGCCAAAAAAATTGGGCTTGGATGGAAATATTGCACATTGCGAATGGAAAACTGCCCCTAGCCGCGATTCAAAGCAAATAGAAATAAAATAAAATGAATTGAAAAACATTCATTGTTTAACAAGGACACAACATCACAACAATCTTTTTATTTTTTGTTTGTACAAAAAACATAATAACACATTACAAAATTAATAGGCCGATTCGGAATTGCTGTGCTGTGGCACGCCTTGCCAACAAATGGACCTCAGTCAGCATGAGCCACGGCCGGAGCCGCGGCGCTGATCTTCCGCGAGTCCGAAATAGGTGCCTGAACATTCATATCAGGAAAGATGCCCCGTGATCGACCCAAGAAGCGATGGATATAGCTGAATTGGATGCGAGAGCCCAAGGCTCGCGAACACCTATTTTACCCTTTTTCCTCTTGAATCACTGGTATTGTGTCTGGTTATACATAGGGACAGACGGCGGGTAGCGACTTTGTTTTATACTTTGTATACATTCTGCCGGACATCATGGGGGCAATACAATTAGGCTTGGATGGAAATGAAATGAAAATCATTTATTGTTTAACAAGGACACCGCATCGCAACAATCACATAATATAAAAAAACATTAATAACGCATTACAAAATTAATAGGTCGATTCGGGATTGCTGTGCTGTGGCACACCTTGCCAAACGTCACTCAGTATGAGCCACGGCCGGAGCCGCGGCGCTGATCTTCCGCGAGTCCCCCGCGAGTTTCGCGAGAGTCCCAAATAGGTGACTGGACCTGCCGATATCAGAATTGAGGGCCCCGTGGGCGGCCCAAGAAGCGATGGATACCGCTGAGTCGGATGCGAGAGCCAAAGGCTTACGACGCGAAGATGTCGAATATCCGGCGAAGTGGAGAAGAATGAGTAGGAAAGCAGCCACTGGCATATGATCATGAGGATGATGAGGTTTGATATGAAATTATTAGTGCATTCAAACTATGCTATTTGCGATGTTAAAAATCCTATTAATTAAGTAACAAATATATTCAAGTCCAATCCCTATCTACTATATACTTACATTAATTTTAAAACACAAACATAGTATACAAACAAACATAGTCAGTAATAATCATAATCTTGATGACAATATCCCAGTTGTGTTCTCTTACGCAAAAAGCCGGGGTCCGCCTTATCATTACCCAGGATTTTGTAGATAAGGTAATTACAGTAGAGCAACTGCTGTCTGGCCGTGTGGTGTCCGGCAGAGTAGAATAGCACCAACCCGTTACACTCATGGGTGTTGTACAAGGAGACTAATGTTTTCGAGGCAAAAGATCAAGAGTCTCCATAGTCTGGAAAATGGGCAGCAGCATTTTCCATTGTATTATTTAAACACTGCGATCTCGAACTCGCCTGCCAAGCGTGGAGATTATGGCAATAACCTTCCCTTTCGTGGGAGAGGCCCTAAATCCTGCAGTGGACTATTACGGGCTGTGATGATTAACTGCTGTCTGACCTCTGTGATCCTGTTAAGAACATAGACAGTATGCAGACAAAATGTACTTTATTTAAAACTAGTGGACCCGGCGCGACTTCGTTCACGTACACCTACCCACCCTCTACCCATTTTTCTTGCTTATAAACCTTCCTCTTGAATCACTCTATCTATTAAAAAAAACCGCATCAAAATCCGTTGCGTAGTTTCAAAGATTTAAGCATACAAAGGGACATAGGGACAGAGAAAGCGACTTTGTTTTATACTATGTAGTGATACGAAAACTTACTTTTATTAACCCAGTAGCCTGCCATTTGTCAATGAAAGCGTACAGGCCAATTCCGACGAGGAGTCCTCCGAGTAACTGCAATAGAAGAACAAACCTATAATCGTCAGTATACCAAATTCAATTATTTGGTAACAATATTATTAATCTAAACATTTAGTTATTGTTGAAACTAGGTAAATAAGTTGACAAAATAATGGTAGCCTAACGAGATATTAGGAGTTAGCTCAGAATTTGTCAGTGTTACTATAAATATTAAAGAATATGAGCAATGACCTGATACATATTACTAGTACCCCTAGACAATACCTATGTCCAATTGATCCTTACTATCCTATTAAATAAGCAGAAGGTATTTTGAGCTTGTTATTATTCAGAATTATTTAATAATCAATACTTATTTTAGAATGAAAAAGTTTAGACATTCATACAAGTTTTGGATACAAAAACTGCTGAATCCATTTCAAAAATAGGTACATTAACAGTGTTTTAAATTGCATATGGTTGAAAACCACAAGTGGTCACTTTTGTTTGGTAATCCTGCCTTTCAATGACTCAGAGTCTAGAATACAAATGAATCACAAATCTAAGTAATAAGGAAGGAAACCATTCTCGTTTTATACATGTTTGGCCTAAAAGAATGAAATTGCTGGCCAGAAAAAAAATATAATTTCAGGTGGAGTAGGTACCTATAAAATTCCTAACATAAAATAAAGAATTAAAAAGAAACATTGTATTTAAAATGGAAGGAGTAATATTTGCATTATTTCTTCCTCTCTTCTTTGTACAGGTAAAGCTGTTGATATGGATCACTATTGTGTATAGGTAGGTGTATGAAAGCTACATAAAGCATAATCAAAGAGTTCAGAAGGCAATGAAATCGTCCATTGTTCCGATTAACGCAACGATGCTATCATCAACGGAAGCTGCGGGCTGGTGATTATGTACGTTCCCACACTCCCATAGCCCGTGAGCTAAGGACTGTTGTATGAATCATTAGCAAACAATTTTGACATGCCAATTCCAACACAAATATCTCAACTACCGAACCACTTCCCACAATTAAATGAATGAAAGAACCACCAAAAATGTCTAAAGGAAGTGTAAACATGTAGAAAACTTACCCAAAAGATGAAATTCAAAACAAATATCATGTATTTCACACAACCACTGACGTAGGTAAAATTAGGACCTCTTCGCCTATGCATTGTGATGTTTTTACACTGGAGATTTTTTAAACGAACCAGATCACCTCTGAGTCTTATTTTAGCACAAATTTATTTATATAAAACATATTTTTAGAGTAATACGCGTGCGCTATTGTTCTTTCTTTTCCACCCAGAAAAAACGTTCCTCTGTGAAGGCTCTGTGTAGGAAGATGAACAGTCAATGTCAAAATGACGTTTCTGATGGGGTTAGGCAAAATGCACCAATCTCATACAGCCATGTTCTGTCATGAGTACTAGGTAGTTTTAAAATACAAAATGTCGCTTTTGGATTGATTCGGAGGCGCGAGCTTAGTCGGACGTCCGACCACGTCCCCCGCACCCAACAGCGACTTTATTTTATACTGTATAGATTTATTATCAACTTGAAACTGACGGTTGGTCGGCCCAAGCCAAAACGGAACGAACCTCAGTTACTAGTTTAACAAAGCCACCGGCACGTAGGTATCTGTCTAAATGCCTTTAAGAATTTACTGCAAGCCCTTAAAGTGTACACAACGAATAGTGTAATAAGTTGCAATTCTAAATAAATTTGGAGTGTAACTCAATTAAAAGCTTTTTATTTTTCGGGTACCTACCTACGTTGGTGGGCGTAGGTTGTTACTTGCCACGCTTAGACCGGCACGATTTAGCTGAGCTGTCGCATTTAGGACTACTGACTAATACCACTACCTTCTGTTTCCTGTTAATCCATTGCTACTTGGGCCACCATCGCGATCGAGACCTCTTTCCTGATACTTATTTTGGAATACCGATATCTTTCACGACAAGGCTGCCACGGATGTACATGTTACTTACTCGGTCAAGTCTTGTACATCCGTCGCAGCATTTTCATGTCGTTAACGTGGAGTTCGCGAACGTGCTTCGTCAGCACCGACCAAGTTTCGCAACTATAGAGGATCACAGGCCTAATTACGCTCTTGTATGCCCCTTCATCTTGACCGGGATTTTAAGGAGGCGGGAGTTCCCGTCATTTGGCCCAAGTTGGAGAGATTCGGAACTTGCTGATATCAGGACCGATATCGCCGAACTCGTGCATTATGCGAGTTACTTGAATTTATCTGTTCTATTGATAGCCTCTAGCGCTATTCGCGCTGTACCATCATATACCGTTGTACCTACTTACCACAAATTTTGTGTTGCATCACCTGGGCCTCAATTCCACTAATTTAGATTGGTACTTGGCTCGATTAAATTGTAATTGGATCGCAATAGCAGCTCAGCGGCAGTTTTACTTGTAGCAGAATACCAAAAACGCGAAAAACAGCCGTACCTCAGGCTCGTGCTATTGTGATGCATTACTATTCAATGAGGAGTTTTCCAGTAGGTATAGATAGTTGGTTTCAAAAAGCATCAATAGATGGCGCTCCTACAATTTTGGTAATCTTTTTATAATCTGTATGATGGTGGCAGGGATTTCATGCAGCCAACTATACCTTGTCTAAAATAGGATGACAATTTTGACAGATCACAGTAGGGATGTGGTTGTATAAAATCGTTAATGAATCTATTCGATTATCGATTATCATTCTCATAGAACTTGGAATCGATAGTTGCATGGTTATGCTATACGTATTATACAAAATAAACTATTTATTTTCTTCTGAATTAATAATTTATTAATACGACATTAAAAACCCTTCTACAACGACGATTATGACACGTACGTTTTTCTATTCGGTCAGTCATCCTATTACGTAGAATACGCGCGACTCGAAATTGTTGTTGGGAAAGGTCTCTTAAGGTGAAATCCAAACAAAGAATAAGAGTTTAGTTACAAAAAATAATAAGGTTACCTAAATGTTAATTTTTAATATTCGATTATATTATATCAATATCGATTTTCGATTGTTTGTTGTTATTCGTTATTCGTGGCACTTTACTAAAAGGGCGGGGTCTGTCTATGAAGTACGACATTTTCCGTAGTACATTTTACCGAAAAAAAAAACACAAAACTTCATAGGCGTGCGCCAAAGACCAACAATTAGTGAGCTGTCAAAATTATCATCCTATTTTAGACAAAGCATAATACTAAACTTAAAAATAAAATGTTTATTAATATAAACATAACTGTTAAAGGTTGAACGAAGTGTAAAAAGAAATATTTGTAGAACTTAGCACTATGTTCCATTATTATTACAACCTCTAAAATGGTTGAAAACTATTGACAAATACAATATTATCCAATACAACGTACCCAGTGTTTATATCCTGTTTGCTTAGAACCTATTTCAAGCGATTATCAATTACCAAAATTGACGGGGCGCCATCTAGTGAGTGGTTAGGAATGCTTTAGATACCTATTGGAAAACTCCTCATTGAGCCAACTAGCTTAGTATCGCTGAGCACTAAAGTCGGATGCCACGCCGATGGCATCTGAGTTAACAATGTCAGTAACGCTCAGAAGCACCATATCGTCAGCGTTACTGACATTTAATTATATTAGACGGGACTTGCACGCGACATACCTTTTCGATTTGTTTTCCCGACGTTTCGGTAGGGTTACACCCACCGTGGTCACGAGACGACTGCCGTGGAGAAGTGACAGCTGCGGTGATGTGCTGGTAGACTCCTACCCTCACACAGAATTGTCAATTTGTTGTTGATTCGGAACTGCACGCACACAACACTCACGATGTCCACGGATACGTCCGACGATAAATCTTGAGTTTTAAGGTTATTTATTTTGCACACCACTGGGTTCCACGACGCTGAAAGCTTAGATGCATCTTCCCGATTGAAAGTATTGTACTTTTTAATTTCAATCGCTTCCCGAACCATACGCGGTTAATATTGCTGGTCGGTGGAGAGGAAATTAGGCGCATGCAGTTCTATCCAGTGGTTTGGGCCAGAGTTGAGCAAGTGGTCTGCTATGGCAAATTTATTCGCGTGGTGGTTTTTTACTTGCAGTTATATGCTCTTTGACCCTTTCGGCAATCGTACGTTTAGTTTGGCCAATGTATGAGCTTCCACAGCTACAGTCTATCTTATAGACACCTGGCGTCCGATACGGGATCTCGTGACCACGGTGCGTGTAACCCTACCAAAACGTCGGGAAAACAAATCGAAAAGGTATGTCGCGTGCAAGTCCCGTCTAATATAATTAAATGTCAGTAACGCTGACGATATGGTGCTTCTGAGCGCATCGATCTGCGGCCTGCGGAAGTTTTTATTTTATTTATGTAATACGGCAGACAAACAAGCAGTGACCCGCACCTGATGGAAAGTGGTCACCGCCGCCTATGGACATCAGCAACACCAGGGGTGCTACCAATGCGTTGCCCGCCTCCAAGGAGGCCTCTAATATACGTCTTGAAGGATCCCATGTCATAGTCCAAAGGAAACACTGTGGCTGGGAGTTAGTGGCGATCTGCGAGGACAATTACAGAGCGGCATGGTGTAGTGTATAACTGCAGAAAGAGCAAAGTCACAGTCTTCTGTGTAAGTAATATAAGTAATAATAAGTAGTATATTTAAACGGTGCTCCATTAAAGAGAGTTAACTCTTTCAAATAGCTAGGGCATATGCTGACTTCTTACCTCGGAGACGATGAAGACATTGATAGGGAGCGGAGAGTGTTGCCAGTTAGAGCGAACATGACGACCCACAGGTTGCTCAAATGTAGACAAAATTACATTGTTCCCAGTCACAATTACACCTGCGGCCTGTAGGCTAACCTATACTCAACGCTCTCTGTGTCCAATATTATAACGCGTTCAGTGTGCTCTTGGGGTTGCCTCGGTTCTGCAGTGCGTTGAGGATGTTTGCTGAAGCATACCTCGATAGTTTTTACACGATAATGCGGAAAAGGTGCACATCCCTGATGCACAGAGTACGGGCCAGCACCAACAGCGTCCTGACCATGATCGCGTCTGGTCTGCCATTACTTGAATCGGTGCTGTTCGATTTCACATGGGGTCCGGCAGCGCTGATTATTGATAATTTATTTATTATGTTGTAGGTATTGTATTGTTTCGAATGACATACTAACATCATTTGCCTGCCCTTATCCCATATGGGGTCGGCACAGTATGTTTTTTTCCTCCATTTATCCCTATCCGCTGTCACATTCACGCTCACCTCTCGCTTACTGATATCCCTTATCACACAATTCAACCACCTTATCTTTGGTCTTCCCCTTCCCATGTATATCCACATTCATATTCAATACCCTTTTGATGGCATGATTTTGTTCTCTCCGCATAATACAACTACTGAATGATATACTAACCTAATTAAGTAAGTCTTACTAATTAAAATGAGTCTATGTTACTTTCTTTGATAAATTAAATTGAAATTAGTAACAGTAGCAGAATACCAAAAACGTGTCAAACTATCATTCAGCTGCTATACAATTCAGTCGAGCCATTAGTAAATTAGCGGACTAGAGGCCCTGGACGCATGAGTGGACTACCTAAGTTTATTGAAAATTTCCTGCACCGACCATTCTATGAAATAATGTTCCTGCAACGCTATTACCAAGTCGGTACAAGATTAGGACCTTCAAGAAGCGAGTCTAAACCACTCTCAAAAGCTGACTACGCATTTGCGACCCTTATTGTGTTTGGCCGGGCCATGGACACATATGGCCTATATGTATAGTAAATAAGGACCTTTACAACTAAACATATGAAGTGTCGATGGCCGAGCGGTTAGGGCTTGTTAGAGTTAGGTATGTTGAATACTAACCGATGCTCTTACGGTGAGGGGAAAAAAGCATCGTGATGAAACCTGCACATTCTGGCGACTGAATGTGTAACAGGGTCATGGAGGTGAGATGGCAGTCGCTCCACTGTAATCACCTGTAGCCGTATTCACAATGGCTCGGAAATCGGATTCGGATACGGAATCGACAAAGGACCCTGCAAAAGTTCTTAGGAAAATGTGGTTTCAGTTAATTTTGATAAAATTTTCATATGTTATAGAGAGTAGAGTTTCCGTGGAATCTATCGGAATTCTGAATAACAGTTTTCGAAACAATCGATACAGATTCGCCGCCCACGAATTTCCTGTAGAATCGTTCGGAAACGGTTTCGAATCATTGTGAATACGGCCACTGATCTGCCAAATCCTGGGTCGTGGTCAATCGGACCCCTGGCCCTCGTACGCGAGAGCACAACCGGGGCATTAACGCCAAGATGATTATCCATAAACATATGCAGAGTTCATGGACAGAGTGTGATTATTGAATAATTTGACAATTACCTACGGTAAGTCGTCAGTTTACCTTGTGTAACTTGGATTGGAAGATGTGGCGTGCATTACACTGCTAGATGGTTGGCGGTCATGCAACAAGGAGCGAACAATACTGTAATAACTTTGTGGGAGCAAATAAAAAAATAAAAAAAAAAACATTAGTGGATGTCCTGCAGTTGATATGATGACGATTATGATCAGCAGCGCCAAGTCCATTAACTAAAAATCTCGCCACTTCCTACTATCCTTTTTTATTATCGATAGACCTCAACTCACCTGATGGAAAGCGGCGATGAGGATCTAAGATGTAGCATGCGTACCCAGAAGATATCAAGATACTTATTTACCTACTTGAAGGCCCCAAAGTTATACTTATCGGGGAACAGTGACTCAGTTCCAGTTCTTCGTGCATAAGAAAAGTGGATTGAAACTGTTGAGTAGGTACTAGAGGATGGGACGTCTACCATTATATGGATGACGATATTTTGTCCCCATCATTGTTCGATAACAAAAAGGGCACGATGGAACAAGGTTATGGAGCTCTTAGGAGCACTCACAGAAGTGAATTCGATAGAAGACCGACAAGCCAGCTACTCTACGAAGGTGTCCCAGATCCAGAAGGCGAGACTCGACCAGCGAATCATCACCAATCAGTCTTTTGGCAAGTCAGTCTATAGAGTCAAGAACTTCCAGCTGATACTTGGCGGACCCATCTCAGAGGTAATCACACTACTCATACATGACCGGACTTGTGCTTCGTACAAATTGAGATGCTGACTCAGAGTGAAGTACTTCCTCGCCTTGGTGAGGATTCCAAGTTTTTTAGCAGCCAATTAGGCTCTTACCTCAACACATGGTCAGAAGTTTATACCTTGTCTAAAATAGGATGATAATTTCGACAATTCACAGTAGGGATGGGGTAATTTAAAATCGTTAATGAATCTATTCGATTATCGATTATCATTCTCATAGAACTTGGAATCGATAGTTGCATGGTTATTCAATACATGTTATACAAAACAAACTATTTATTTTCTTTTAAATAATAATTTATTAATACGACATTAAAAACCCTTCCACAACGACGATTTCGACCCGTACGTATTTTTATTTAATCAGTCAGCCTATTCCGTAGAATACGCGCGAGTCGAAATCGTTGTTGTGGAAGGTCTCTTTGGGTGAAATCCAAACAAGGAATTAGAGTTGTAGTTGCAAAAAACAACTTAATTATCAAAATATTAATTTTAAATGTTCGATTATTTTATTTGAATGCCGATTTACGATTGTCTGTTGTTATTCGTTATTCGTGGCACTTCACTAAAGCGGCGGGGCCTGTCTATGAAGTACGATATTATCCGTAGTACATTTTACCGAAATAAAACATGAAACTTCATGGGTGTGCGCCAAGGACCAACAATTAGTGAGCTGTCAAAATTATCATCCTATATTAGACAAAGCATAGGTCTGATGATAAGGTAACACCAAGCAGCTCCAGCTTGTCGGTCAAAGGTAACCACTCACCTCGGAAAGACGGTATTAGGTGGAAAGGGCTACATTTTGCTGAGAAGAGACATGCCTGGGTCTTGGAAGGATTAAACTTGACCAGGTTGGCTTCGCTTTAGTCAGTCACAGCCTTCAAGGTCTCATTGATGCGCTTGAGTAATGCCTCTTCACTAGCCTAGACCTGAGACTAAGTAGCTCGCGCGTTCGATTGGTACCTCTCTACAACAGTGGGCTAGGATACTGGGCTAGTCGCTGTACAGATCGTTGATGTGAAGTAAAAAAAGTTTTGCAGAGAGGACGGTACATCAGCATCAATTGGCATTGTTCGAACACAATACGAAGCGACCGATCTTTATAAAAATTGGCTATCAAGGTATATATAAAAGCGGGAAGAGAGTCTACGAGTATATGCAGGAAACTTGCTTATCAGGCTGTCGGCCTAACCCGGACGAAAGCTTTATTAGAATTAGTGGTAATTGAAACACAAAGTTTTTAGAGAGTTTATTTCCATAAAATGTCCTAATGTTCTAGTAATGTGTTGGAATGTGATGGATTACCCCAATGGCTGGTCATTGGTTTACCACCATTGCAGGTAATCTCTGTTGATGGGTAGGTAGTTAGGCGTGACGTTGTCGTGAACGATCCTGGAAGTGTTATGTCATTGTATTTTAATGTAGTTTAGTTTATCACTGCGCGTGGTGTTACGCCAAAAAATGTAAATAACGTAAGTCAATAGAAGTCCTTTACGCGCGTGACTATATCGCCATGAAAGATGACCCGAATACATATTTTTACCCATAGCATCTGACACTGTCTGACACCGGACAGGTGTTGCGTAGTAGTACAGTTATGCGCAGTAGCGCCTGAGATGGATATGACAAGCGTTCTCGATAATTGACGCACCGCAAGGCATTTCTATTTACTTATCATATTTTGATTTCTCTGGTCTTGTTTATGGCGTGTGTATGTATCTATAAGTAGGCATGTGTACGATCTACAGCTTCATCAAATCATCCATGTCCCCGTAAGGCGGGTCGTATCCATAGTCGACGGAGCGCGTCTTGATGGCATGCTTGTACACGAGCGCTGACTTGCGCGCGGTGCGCTCGCGCATCGGATCCGTCAAGTTCACGCTGTAGAGTCCGCTGCGGATGCTGTCAACCAACAGGCATAATTGTGAATATACTGGCTATAGATCGTTCATCACACGTTGTCTCCTGCCACAGAATAAATTATATGCCCTATCCAAAAGATACAGGGCACATAGCTCGAAGAACAGATGGCCGATGGGGCAGTAAAGTTCTCGAGTGGCGACCACGTACCGGTAGACGCAGCGTGGGTAGGCCTCCTACAAGGTGGACCGACGACCTTGTAAGGATCGCAGGTACCAGCTGGATGCGGAAAGCACAGGACCGGTCTTTGTGGAGATCTCTGGGGGAGGCCTATGCCCAGCAGTGGGCGTCTTCTGGCTGATGATGATGATGATGATGATCCAAAAGATGTCCATGGGCGGAGGTGATCACTTGCCATCAGATGACTTGCTCATGTGTATCAGTCGCCTAAACACTAGCTTGCTCCGGTAGCTTACTTAAAGGCTAGATTGAATTCCTAGGTTGTTTCTATACAAGTATTGTCCATCTTCGTCTGTAACGTCGCTTCCCACAGGTCAGATAAATGAGTCTGGTTTATCCCCAGAGAATACAATAGGGAGTTCGTTCAAGGAGTAGAGAGAAAGGGGTGACATGATTTTTATAGGGTCATCAACACGTTCATAGGCTGCGGTGACTGCTTACCATCAGGCAGGACGAACGCTTGTTTGCCATCTTGGTGGTATAAAAAAAAGGTAAATAATAAATATTAATCATTTTAAAAATATCTAAAAGTACTGCATATCTAGCAGCTATAGAAAGCCTGTACCAACCTGTAGCCTTCCTGCCATTCGAAGGTGTCCATCAGACTCCAGTAAAGAAACCCAGTAATCCTTATGCCGGCCAGCAGAGCGTTATAACAGTCGTCCAGCATCGATCTCAGGAACACAATTCTCTCGTCATCTTCCATCCCACCATTGAGATCAGTTTCCTGACTGTGCCATCCGACTCTAGTGATGAGGAATTCAGGTCCTCTATATCTTATAGAGAGGTCTGTCAAGGTCCGGTACAGAGCATTGGGAATCCCCTGAGGAATACAATTTTAGATATTATAATAATTGGTCTTACTACCATTATACTCGTACTATTTTGATAGTAAGAGTATTTAATCATTGATGCCATCGAATATTTAATAATTGATTAAATAACGGGCCGTGTGGTGTCAGGCGAAGTAAAATGGCACCAACTCATTACTTTTTTTCGAGGCTAACAATCTAGAGTCACTGTAGACTGGAAAATGGGCAACAGCGTTTCCATTGTTATATTTGTAACACTGCGATCTCTAGCCCACCTACAAAGCGTGGAGATTATGGCAATAACCTCCCCTTTCGTGGGAGAGTACCTAAGTCTTGCAGTGGACTGTTACGGGCTGTGATGATGATCAAAGACCGATAAATTTAGGACTTGGTCCTAGTTAAATTAGGTTTATGTTCCGCACTCTTTCTTGCGGGAAACGCACTGAAAATCCAGATGTTTTTTGGTTTTGTGCTATTCTAATATCCGTTCAATAGTTTTTGCGTGAAGAAGTAACAAACATCTATCTTTACAAACTTTCGCATTTGTAATATAAGTACTTATCATTAAGATAGGTACGAACTAGGCAGGTAAGTACAGACTATGACCAAAAAGAAGCAGCTTTAGGGGTACGACGGGCGGTTATGAGGCCTCCTATTGGTCGGGCGACGTCCGACGTACGGCCGTTATCAATTAGGGCAGCGCCTTAAACGGTAGCGTCACGAAATCCGCACAACGCTCCTAAATCTTTAAGATGCGCTTCACTTCGCCATGAACAGCAATGGTGGTGTCCAATCGTGAGAAACCATTTTTTTCGCCCGGTCTTCACAATCCTCAGCTATGACTATAGCGAGGTGAGGAAAAAAATGGAAAGTCAAGTCATTCGCAATTCGACGACCTGAGTGGCTCAGTTGGTGTACATGCTGGTCTGCCACGCAGAGGTACCGGGTTCGATTCCTGGCCTGGAATTGAACCCGGTGATGTGAACCCGGTGATGAAGATGAAGTGTGTACTATGTATAATAAGTATGTATTTACAAAATGTATATAAGTAGTTTAGTAGTTATCTAACACCCATAACACAAGCTTTGCTTACTATGGGGCTAGATGGCGCTGTGTGAATTTGCCAAAGCATATTAATTATTATTATTAATCTTATATAACTTACGACATCATCCAACGGGTTGCAGATCGGATTACCTCCATGTTCTTGTGCCCGCTCTGCTAGATTATCATACATGGACGTCACGTTCCACTTTTCAAAACTACTCCCATTCAACGAATACCCACCATAATGTCCCAAACCGAAAAAATCGTAAGTACCCTTGATAAATAACTTTTCCTTTTCCGTAAACTGTCTTATGACACTTGGGTATTGGTGGCAGTTCAGATTTCTCACTAGCTGGTTAGGAAAGCCACCGCACGCTGAAAATATTGGTTCAGTGTACAGCTTCCACTGAAAAAAGAGCAGCGAAGGGTTAGTTAAATTTATAAATAGGTAGAGCTCGTCTAATCTGAAATGACGCGCCCTACTATCGCATTAACGCACACAAGCAAGTTTAAAATATGGACGCAATACATATACAAATGCCGTTGTTTTTATGTTATGTTATCCGGCAGACAAACAGGCATGCGGGCCACCTGATGGAAAGTGGTCACCGCCGCCTATAGACATCAGCAACACCAGGGGAGTCACCAATGCGTTGCCCACCTCTGAAGAGATCTCTAATATACCTCTGTATATTAGAGATTCTTGTATATTGTTGTAATTGGTCATTCAGTTGCCGGTGAAATTCAAACGAAGCACGCGTCGTTCATTGGCTCCCACACAGATAAAGTGTCGTTATCAATATTTGCACTCACACATCAAAATCAACTAACTAAGTAGTGGGGCGCGTCATTTTAAACTAGATGAGCTCTACATACTACTAGTAGGTACTGTTATTTTTATAGCACTCATTTGCTAACGAGCTAAGAGAGCTGTAAGCTAATTACGTGATTCTTTTCACAGCAATTCTCTCTGATTTCAATAATTGAAATTGTTACTTTTGCGATTACGTCTGATCGGATTTAATAGTTTCGGTTAGAGCGTCGGTGGCCGTGCGGTTAGAGTATACGAGTCGTAAGCCAGAGGTCCCGGGTTCGAATCCCGCTCCGGCCATGTACCAATGACTGTTTTCTGAGTTATGTACATTAGTTGAATACTAACCGATGCTCTTACGGTGAGGGAAAACATCGTGATGAAACCTGCACATTCTGGCGACTGGATGTGTAACCATGATCCAATCTGGTCAGGTTCCCCTATTAGCAGGGTCATGGAGGTCAGATGGCAAGCGCTCCACTGTAATTACCTGACCTGCCAAAACCCTGGATCATGGTCAAGGCGGACCCCGGGCCCTCGTGCGCGAGAGCACAACCGGGACATTAACGCCTAGATGATTTTTTTTTTTGGATTTAATAGTTTCGATTTATTGCGATCGAACTTTGTTAGCAACTGACCCCATGAAATCGATCATACGGAATCGCAATAGTAAAAATTTCAATCATTGAAATCAGAGAATTGTTGGCAACAGCGTTACGCAATTAGCCTACCGATCTGATGTATGGTGAAAAATTGTAGTAAACATTTAAATTTCATGCCTCACAAATACTGAACAGGTGTGGTGTCACTGTAAGGACTGTCATCTTGGAGTTAATGTCCCGGTTATGGGCTCGCGTGCGAGGGCCCCATGTCCGCCTTGACCATGACCACGATTTGGCAGACCAGGTAATTACAGTGGAGCAACTGCCATTTGACTTCCGTGACCCTGTTAACTGGGAAACCTGACCAGCTTGGATGATAGTTACACATTCAGTCGCCTAAATGTGCAGGTTTCATGACGATATTTTCCCTCAACGTAAGTGCTCAACTGACGTACTTATATCAGAAACGGGTCATTGGTACATGGTGGCCACGGGGTTTGAACTCGGTACCTCGGGTACGAACGGCCACCAACGGCCACCATTCTCATCTCATCATACCGGAACACAAGAGAGGCATTGTTGGCATTGTTGCTTGCGTGCTGTGTAAATATAAATATGACGGTGGTACCCATCCAGAAAGTCTTCTCGGGCTTGTCAGAGTATATCTACGTATATCTAAGAGCGTCGGTGGCCAAGCGGTTAGTGTATCCGACTCGTAAGCGATAGGTCCCGTGTTCGAATCCCGCTGCGGCCATGTACCAATGACTCTTTTCTGAGTAATGTTGGTACATTAGTTGAATACTAACCGATACTCTTACGGTGAGAGAAAACATGGTGATGAAACCTGCACATTCAGGCGACTGAATGTGTAATCATGATCCAATCTGGTCAGGTTCCCCTGGTAGCAGGATCATGGAGGTCAGATGGCAGTCGCTCCACTGTAATTACCTGATCTGCCCAATCCTGGATCATGATGAAGGCGGACCCCGGCCCCTAGTGCGTGAATGCACAACCAGGATATTAAGGATAATTTACCAAATGATGATCACCTATATCTATCAAAGTTGTAATAATGCTCTCACCTGCATTTGCTTAAAAAGTTCAGCCGCCTCTTGCTCTTCTGTATTGTAGATATGGAACCAGTTAACAACGATAGAAATGCCGCAAACTCCATTTTGAGCCAGTTTAAAATCTCTATCGTAGGCTCTGTACGCTGTAGCATGAGCTAGAAGCAAATACCTAGCGCATTGGTACTCGTTATTGACGTAGGACATTCGAGGAAAGTACACCGGATAAGGTTTCCATCCGTAATTCTCTTGGCAAAACTGTTTCGGTTCACCAAACGTGATCCAGTGCTTTACTCTGTCACCGAAAAGCATGAAGGCTGTCCTCGCGTATTGCTCGAATAGTTCGACTATAGTGTGCTTAAGAAAACCTCCTTTCCTCATGATGCACTGTGGCAGATCCATATGGAACAATGTCACGATCGGAGTGATGTTGAACTTCAGCATTTCGTTTATGTAGGCGTTGTAGAAGTCGATTGCGTGGTGGTTGACGTTATCCATTTGGCAGGTTGGCAGTATTCTTGACCAGGATAAAGACATTCCGTAGGCAGCGAGGCCTAGTTCCCTCATCATCTGGACATCTCTTTTGTAGTAGTGGTATGTGTCAGCTGCGATGTCGCCGTTGCTGAGATCGATTACCGCCGGAGTTTTTGAGTACTCTTTGTGGCATATGAGGTCCCAGACGTTTGGTGTCTTACCTGTAGATAAATCTGTGTAAATACCAATTCGTGATACAGGAGCATCGGTGGCCGAGTAACGGTATCTGACTCGCAAGTGAGAGGTACCGGGTTTGAATCTCACTGCCGCCGTGTACCGATTACTCTTTTCTGAGTTTTAAACATTTGTTGAATACTGACCGATGCTCTCACGGTGAGGGATAACATTACATAAACCTGCAAATTTAGGCGATTGAATGTGTAAACATGGTCCAATTTGGTCAGGTTGCCCTGATAACAGGATCACGGAGGTTATGGCAGTTGCTCCTCTGTTCAAGTCCTCGCGAGCGACAGCACAACCGGGACATTAATGCTAAGACGGTTATTGTTATAGAATCAATTTTTCAGTCTATGTATTATGTGTGTTTTGTTCTAAACGCTTTTCACTGAATTGAAGAGAGCAAAGGTGAGCGTCGCTAAATACAATAAGGATGATGAATGATACAATTTTTTAGTCCTTCAGGTAGTAGGGTTTTGTTTGTTCCTTTTGATTAATTTTAAGCCATTTCTGTAAAAACAAATCTTGGCGTTAATGTCCCGGTTGTGCTTTCGCGCGTAAGGGCTCTACGCCTTTACCATTATCTAGGATTTGGCAGATCAGCTAATTACAGACTGGCAGACTGCCATCTGACCTCCGTGACCCTATTAACAGGGGAACCTAACCAGATTGGACCGTGATTAGACATTCATGCAGTATTCATCACGATATTTCCCACACTGTAAGATCATTAGTGTACAGCTAAAGTACATAACTAAGAAAAGAGTCATTGGACCCCGAGACCTATCGCTTACGTGTCGGACCCCTTGTAAGCGAGAGGTCACCGACGCTCTTTAACTCTACACTGTTTAAATTGCTTCATGCTTTGAACGCCGTCATTTTCATCCCACCCTCAATCAAATCAATCAAATCAAATCACGTTTATTTAGTTAAGGCTTTTACAAACACTCATGAATGTCGGAATCTTAATTATTTTACATAATTAAAAATAAAATGCTTCGGCGCCGCGGCACTACCACCAATGGCCATAAAAAAAAAAAACTCCGCGACGCTAACGCCGCTGATCGTCTAACTGTCACTGTGACTGTCAGTGAATGCACATATTTTGCGTGTACCCAGCAAGAAACCGCACAAAACGCTATGATCACAAACATTTGCAACAACAACAACATTCCCTGTGGAATGACGTCACAGAATTCGTACCGTCGAACTCAGTATCGATCAGAATGAACGAAATGAATGGGGGTTGGGGAGTATAGTAACGATCCGTTTAGAACTTTGAATTTGTAAGATCGTACTTTTTAAATAAAATAAAATTGTACTTAATAATCAACTTTATGTCGTTCAAAATCGTACATTATTGGATAGGCACTATTGAATTGGATGATGTGACGTCATTCCACGGGATGGGATCAAGATGGCAGCGTACTATCGGAGATCGGCGGTACCATTTGCCACCATAGTGGTATAAAAAAAAAAAAAAAAAAACACCTTAAACCGCTTCAATACCTCATCAATTAACCTATTGCCTTAACATTAGGTTTCTTGCATAAAAGCTCAGACCAAATATGAAATAAAGACAGACTCTTACGAACAACCTATTGACGCACGCAAAATTACGTTATACGGTGTGTACGTACACGGTCACACACGTACACATGGACAACCAAACTACGCCATGGCAGACATGTTTATGAAACCGGCCTCATGTCGCTATTGAGAGCGTGCCATCTATATTTCTTATTTGATCACCTTAAAATAAAATTGGATAGATATATCTAATTTTTACCATCCTCATTCCAAGCTCCTTCGACTTGATAAGCTGATGTGGCTGCCCCAAACATGAATTCCTTTGGGAAGGTTCGCCGTCGGAATTTCGTGGACGCCGTGGACAACGTGGTCGATTCCGTGGCCGATTCCGTAGTAAATTCCGCGATCGATTCCATGATCGATTCCGTGGTAGTTCCCGTAGTCAATTCCGTGATTGATTCCATAATCGATTCCGTGGTATTTCCCGTAGTCAATTCCGTGATTGATTCCATGATCGATTCCGTGGTATTTCCTGTAGTCAATTCCGTGATTGATTCCATGATCGATTCCGTAGTATTTCCCGTAGTCAATTCCATGATGGATTCCATGATCGATTCCGTGGTATTATCTTTAGTTAATTCCGTGATCGATTCCATGATCGATTCTGTGGCCGATATTTCACATTTAGACAAAGCAATGGAACTGGAACGAAAACAGATGCAGCTTGGAACCTCTATGGATAAGAGAACATACTTACGTTCTAAGTTATTTGAGTTTATTAAATTATTATAATATTTATAATATAGCGTTCCGGCTCTGCCTGGCATTGTCAAGCACGGTTCGGTCGTGGTTGGCGAGGGACACATTTATCTACGGCCATAGGGCGGTCAGCGTGTCACTGTGTTTCCTTCCTACTTTCTTACCCCCCTCCTTTTTGACGATTGAAAGAGATATTTAATGTCCTAATCAATAAATAAATTTTGAATTTTGAAATTAGGAACTAGCCGTTTTTAGCGGCGTACACCCGTAGTTTGGATCTTTGTAAACAATCAATTTTCCCACGGGAACCTATTGTTTTCCCTTGCTAAAAAGTAGCCTTTATGCGCTTATTACACCTGGCTGAATTCGGAAGCGTAAAGCGTAAATGAAAGTTAAAGCAGAATGTAATAGGGACAGATGGCGGGAAGCGAATTTGTTTTATACTCGTACTATGTATAGAAGCTGGAATATCAAGGTACCAACTACAAAAGGGAGTGAGTGAAACCCCGCGCCCCGAGGCCAGCGGAATTAGATAGTATAAATCCTTCGCACACTCCCAGAAAGTGCACTTTAGTTAGAAGTTTAGTTGTTACGTTACAAAATAATATATAAGTTGTGAACTTTAAAAGTTTACAACTTCTTATAATAGGTTTAATTGTTTTAAACTATTGCAGTTATTATCACACATTTTAAAGGTAAATTTCGGGTTTCCGACCAAGTACCTTTGTTGGCGAGCAGTCCGATATTGCCTGATATTGCGAACAGTGCTTCGAATCCGCTGATTTACTTGGTTCGATTAAATTGCAATCGGACCGCAATACTTTGTACCACACAATTGTTGCAGAATATAAAAAACGCGTGATTACAATTCAATGTAACCCCTGTATAGTTTAGACACTCAAGACTCTTTCAAGGCCAGAGCGGACAGACCAATTACATGCATATCTAGGCCTCATCGTTACTTACCATTAAGTGAGATGGCAGTCAAAACCTTGCTTAGTAAATTGAAATTTATGCCGTGTGTCTAAGTGGAATAACAGTGTTTTACTTTACTTTAAATAGGCAATAAAACTTCTTACCTGATTATCACAAGACTCACAAGCCACTCCATGCCTTCTCGCTCCAATACTGTTCGCCAAAGTCCTCTCGCACGGCAGGAAATGCAACTCTTATAGCCAATGCAGGATAATGCGACCGCAATAAATCAGGATAGGTACCCACTTGGCGACAGATTGGATAACAATGTAATATGTCTAGATCCGATCACTTATGTCCGTAAGGTTTATTCTGATACACTGCGACCTAGATCGTATTAATTGAACTCAACCCTACCAAGCTAACATACTAAAATCTACACATAGACAAAGTCGCTTCCCGCCGTCTGTCCCTTTGTATTTATGTATGGAGCTATGTAGGGCTTAGAGCTTTTAAACTACGCAAGGGATTTTAATGCGGTTTCCAACTTTAGATAGAGTGATTCAAGAGCGAGATTTAGAAGCAAGAAAAAAAACGAAAGTAACTCATTTTGTGTTACGCTTTCACAGCAGAACTACGCCACAGATTTTGATGAAATTCGGTACGGAGATAGTATAGCACCTGAGGATGAATATTGGTAGGTACTTCGTACTGCCCTGCACCCGCAAGATCACAAGATATAGGTTCAATAGTCCACGCAGGCTGAGCCACGAGCTATGCGAAAGTAACTCTGTCTGTCCATTACCTTGTCAACTGATTTTGACCGAACTTAGGAGGGACATCTTTGAGAACTCTGAGATGGACAAGGCTAGGCTATTTGTGACGTCACCATAAATTAAATAAGGCTTCGACTGCGATATAGGCCAGTCAAATCTTACAAAAAAATTGCCCTAAAACGCAAAGCGCGATGTAAAGCTGCATTTTTGTTATGTTATTTGGACCCCTAAAGCAAGTGTGCAACTACATTTTTCAAGCAAAAAAAATTGTGCTACCTGCGTAATATGTGAAAAACTGCGAAATTTTGGGACTTTTTCAGTTTTTGGTCTAAAAATCAAAAACTATGCATTTTTCGACAAAAAAGCTTAATAGCTTTTAAAATATATTTGCCACTATTAAAGCCCAAACGCAGCTCTACAAAATGTATAGTGACCAAGTTGTGACTTTTCAAAGATGGTCCATTTTACCCGAAAATTCACAATTTAAAGTTTTGCTCCCGTCCGGAGCAAATAATTGATAAAATCGCTAGTCCTATGATAAAAGTAACTACAAGAAAGTTGTAGTACATTTAATTTGCTTTCATTGAAGCACAAAACCAACTAAGTGAGACTAATAGTTCACTCACCACTTACTTATTAGTATGAACGTACCAAAGGAAATGTTTTCAGCCAAATATCGACACAACCACTTAAGCTAAGAGAAAATTTGTTATAAATTACATGCTAATAATAATAATATTTTTCAATTTCAATTTATTGTATTTGTGGTAACACAGGTAAAAAAGATGTTTAATAAAATATAATTATGCTCAACTGTGACCTGCCATTCGGCGTACAAATTTACAAATATAAAAAACATAATCACAATATCAAATACAAACTAATAATGTCAAATGCCTAATAAGTACATAACCTAATGATATACACTTAACACAATTGTAATTAAATTAAATAAATGTCAAATCAATCAAATTAATAATATTAAAAACAAACACAAATATACCATTACAGGATGCCAATCACCTTCCGAGACTATCTAGTTCTATCAGTCTCAGGGTCTAGCGGAAGATATTGCTCAACCTCGCTTCGCTCAATGTACGAAACGGTCCTCTATCCAGTTCCTGGATTCGGTGAACGTTTACGACGAATTTAAATAAACGATTTCTCGCTAACACTGATCGAACGATAACAGTCCTAAAGAACAGAGGGCCTAGTGTGAGTTCCGCTTCGATTTTACTTAACTATCGCGTTTGCGTTTACGTCGAAATTAGTATAGATAGTAAAGTAAAATCGAGACGGAACTCACACTAGGCCCTCAGTCCTTAGTAAGTACGCTTTATGACGACCAAAACTAAAACAAAATGATGGTTGCATTCATCCTATTGCAGTAGGGACTACCTACCGACGCCTGACGGCTAAGTTGTGTTGTAGGTTACTTCCAGCTTATCCAGATCGTCTTTGTCGTCGTCTTTTTGACTGTGAAGCCGCTGTCCACGACATGAGAACTTGCCTCCAAAGTAATTGTGTTGAAATCGTACTGAAGGGTAACGTTAAAATAGGATTCAACTCCGTTGATAGAGGCGTTTTCCTTGCTCAAATTTGACAAAGCTTCCGACCGCTTATAAGTTTCTGTGGCAATTCTACAAAAGCCAGCAGTAGTTGGCTGCCAGCAATAGGCGACTCTCGAGAAGCTGAATTCTAAATTTAATGACGACCTACTTAGACGACGGGATCCTACGAGGGGATGCGAACACGGTTTTACAGGATTTACAGCTCCTCATGCGCGAGTTCAGGGTGATTGGTTTGGACTTGAATCTCGAAGTGCGAGATTATACTGTGCTGTGCAAGTTGATATTTGGCTGATCCATCCCAGAGGTGGCAGCAGTACTCAGTACTTGACAGACTTGTACTTCATATAACTGAAGCAACTGCTTTGAACTGAAGTACCGCCTATCCTTCGAGAGGACACCAAGTGTTTTTGCTGCAGTCTTTTATACCGTCACGGGGTGCCAATCGGCTGCCGACACCGTTCAAATAGTCTTAGGGTCTCCAGCTAGATCATTTTATATGATCGCACTGCTCATCGATCACTCGTATTTCGTATGTAGAACGATCTCCCGGTCACAGTGTTTCCTTCAAATTATGCGATATGGGATCCTTCTAAAGGTTGAAGTGGCAACGCACAGGTGACGTCTCTGATGCTGCTGATGGCCTTAGGCGGCGGTCACCACTTTCCATCTGGTGTACCGCTTGCCTGTTTCCATACCGCATAAAATCAGTGTCGCAGTCGCAGTGTTTCCTTTGGACTATGACATGGGATCGTTCAAGAGGTATATTAGAGGTCTCTTTAGAGGCGGGCAACGCATTGGTGACTCCCCTGGTGTTGCCGATGTCCATAGGCGGCGGTGACCACTTTCCATCAGGTGGCCCGCTTGCCTGTTTGTCTGCTAAGTAACATAAAAAAAAAAAAAAAAAAAAAAATAGAAAAACATAAATTCATTTTTTCATTCTCATAAGTAAAAGACAAGGGTCTATCCTTAGTATTACAACTGTCCATTACCTTACAGTTTACCAACAGAAATTTACCACTAATAAAACACACACGATGTAACAGATTGGCTGTCTGTAGGTTTGTAAACCTTACAATTGCCAATATCTTCAGTCTTACAGGAGTCTCAAGTCCCACAGTGGACTAGGGCTTTTGTCAAAAGCTCCCGTTGATTACCTTTTGGGTAGCACTTACCTACCTGATGCGAAATAAAAAATAAAACCGACTTCACTTCCGAATCACAACAAGAGTACAAAATAAGCTTCCGAACCTAAAATACGAGTAGTTAGATATAATTATTGTTAAACTCGATGCTAGTAACAGTAATGTTCGTTAGGGGTGGGTGTGAAACCTGGGGAGGGAGTTTTTGATAAGTCCGTGTACCTATCTAACTAACTCGTATTGTGCGTTAAGAAACTTATTTTTTACGTTCTTTAAACTCCCGACTAGCGTACCTATCTTATCGCTCGAAAAATTCGCCGGGCGCTGCCATTCTGTCTTGTGAATTAAAAATAATTTTGTAGTGGTCTACAGCTGTAAAACATGTCTAGAAACTACTCTGAAATGACACCCATCTCATGCAAAAGACTGAATCGGAATCAGCTGAATAGTTTCTGAGAACTCTTCATACCAGACTGCTGCAGCGCCCCCTGGTGGTCTACTGCCATAAAACCTACTAATAAAAATAGTAAATAAATAAAAGACATATTCCAATACTTTCAGATGGATAGACAGATAGATATACTCTTTATTGCGCACAAATTTACAAAAAAGAAAATTTAACAGTGAGTTTAAACATTGTGGGCTAAGGCGGCCTTATCGCGATCTCTTCCAGGCAAGGCTTGTCTAGAAAGAGTAAAATATATTTTAGTTTCACGTGTCCAGGGGCCCAATTTTCATCACTGACATCTTCGGCACGTAGTCATAATCAATCATGCGGTTTTGAGTGAGGTATTTATAATAGAATGCGGACTTTCTGGCTGTGCGCGTGCGCCGCGGATCCGAGTAATTGACATGGTAAAGCCCGTATCCGGTGCTGTAATGTAAGATATGAGTATCACACACAAATACTTTCGTCGCACATGTAATAGGGTTCATTAACGATACTAACTGTGGTAATAAATCAGATAACATTCTATCATTGCACCGCTCGCCACCGACAGGAAGTTCATCCTCACAGCTTGGTACCACATTGGGCGCGAACTGTGCGGTTCCAAAGGGAACTTCCTCCCACACACACTAAGCTTGTGGAATGAACTACCTGAAGAGGTTTTCCTTGGAGAGTACAACATGGAGTTCTTCAAGAAAAGGATGAAATGAATGAAATGAATGAATTCCTTTTTGTAACGATCTCTTTGTAACGTTGCAAGTGTATATAAAGTCAATGTTATTTGCAAAAGAAATACCTGTATCCCTTCTGCCATTCAAAGCTGTCCATCAAACTCCAAATGAACAGGCCTCGGACGTGGAACCCTCCGATGCAGACCTCTATACTATCGTGGAAGATATATTTCAAAAATTGTATCCTCCGATCGTCTGATAGCTCAGAAGTGGGCGGAGCATGTAAACCAGTCGTGATGAAGATGTCTGGTTGCTGATACATCTCACTGAGTGTTTTTACAACATAGTAAATGTTCGTTGGGAAATGCTGAGAAATAAAATCCTGTATAATAAAAGGGGTTAAAAATCCAGGCACATGTGCAGGTATTATATTGTAATAGTCAAAGCGGTTGCTATCCAATGCTGCAAATTGTTGAATTTTTTATTATATATGTCGCAGCCGGATGGTTAAATTAGCCGGGTAAATAAATGGCTTGCTTTTTAAGCAGTTATTTAATTGAATATTTGCCAAATTCATGAACTTTGAAAGTTACGTCTAACGAACGATATTGCCCCGAGTTTACGGAGCTCCTCCATGCATTGTCACAACATTTACCTAACCCAACCGAATTAAAACCTAATGCAAACTATTATTATTGTTTGAGATTATTGTGATTAAGTTAGCATTGTGACAATATTTGTAGGAGCTCCGTAAACTCGGGTCAATTTCTTTCTTTAAACAATACTTTAAAAATTCTTGAAATTGGCAAATTTTCAATTAAATAATAGCATAAGAAGCTAGCCGTTTCATTAAATGGCTAATTTAACCAACCGGCTGCGACATATACATAAAATTAATCAAATTATGAGTCAAAGTGGACCGAGTGATTTAAAGTTAAGAAAAAATGTATGTCCTGGGGTTCACCTCGTACCTACCCGGGCATAGTATTTATATAGTATAGACCAAATGTAGGTGTCTATTGCGAGGAAATCGGACGAGCCTCTGATGAACTTCCTCTCCTTTTCCGTCAGTTTCGGCATTCCACATATACTGCAGTATACTTGATCTTTAAGCACTAGCTTAGGAAAACCGCCCTTCGCCGAGAAAATAGGATCGGTAAAAATGCCCCACTGAAAGAATAACAATTTGGTTAGTATTTTCTTTTCTTATGAAATAAATAGCGTACCGCCCCGGCTTCGCACAGGCAGCAGACTTAACAAATTATACACCTAAACCTTCCTCATGATTCTCTCTGTCTATTGGTGAAAACCGCATGAAAATCCGTTCATTAATTTTTGTTTTTACCGCAAACGGACAGACAGACAGTAGAGTGATGCAATGATAATCGTCTCTCATTAAAATTTTGGTCATAAATATCACAATTCCACTTTGTGAGATCGACACAACACAGCATATTTTACATATTTTTTGAGGTAAAATTAATTTTTATTCAATTATTCATTCTTGAAGGGGTTATTGAGGATATATTTATTATATCAAAATGTATTTGATTCTTCAGCTTTATTATTTAGATTTCTTTATTTTATAAAATTAATTAAATTAAATTTTATAATATATAGTTACAAATTCTCTGACATAAACTCCAGAATAGGTACTGTACATCAGAAAACGTTGTTGCCCATTTTTTGGCCCACGGGAATCCTAGCTGGCCGTAAAGATTACAAATAGCTTTTTGCCGCGACTTCGTCCGCGTGAAATTCGGTTGCTACGGTTCGTAACCGTTCTCGTTTAAACCACATTAAAATCTGTGATAAATCATATCCTATGTGCCAATCGGGGCTATCCTGCTTTTCATCATAATCCGTTAAGTAGTTCTTGCGTGAAGGAGTACATCCATACAAACTTTCGCATTTAAAATATTAGTAGGATATAGTACCAGAGATTATACGGAGATGAAGAGGCTGGCAGACAGGAGAGAAGAGTGGCGATTGCTCCACCGACAAGAGTCATACTCTTAAATATATGATGATGAGTAGAGCTCGTCTAGTCTAAAATGACGCGCCCCACTACTTAGTTAGTTGATTTCGATGTGTGAGTGCAAATATTAATAACGACACTGCATCTGTGTGGGAGCCAATGAACGACGCGTGCTCCTACGTTTGGATCTCTCCGGCAACTGAATGACCAATTACAACGGCATTTGTATATGTATTGCGTCCATATTTTAAACTTGCTTGTGTGCGTTAATGCGATAATGGGGCGCGTCATTTTAGATTAGACGAGCTCTTCCTATTCAAAAACTTATGCTTATAAATACCTCCGCTTGATTTTGAACTTGAGCTACGTGTTCCATATGATCGTCTCCATTGGCGTACCAGTTCACCACTACGGATATACCGCACACGCCTTTTTGCACAGGCTGGTAGTCTCTTTTGTAAGCCTTGTACGCTTTAGAGTGAGCCAAGAGAACGTTTTTGACGCACAAAGACTCACTGTTAAAGTCCTCGACACCAAGAGTCTCATTAGAGTTGTTATTTAAAACGATCGAATTGTCGAATGGACCAGGCGGCCTCTTGCCGTACACAGTCGAGCAAAACTTTTTTGGGTTCGCAAACGTAATCCAGTGCTTCACTCTATTACCAAACAACACGTAAGCCAATCTGGCGTATCTTTCGAACCATTCGATGACATATACATTTGTGAAACCGCCATGTTCGTGCAAGAACAACGGAAGGTCCATATCGAACAGTGTAACTATAGGAGTGATATTGTATTTCAGCATTTCGTCTATATAGTTGTTGTAGAAAGTTACACCGTCTTTGTTGAGGTGGTTAAGGAGACCGCTGGGCAATAGTCTGGTCCAAGACAAGGATAGTCTGAAGGCGTCCAGTCGTAGTTCTCTCATCATTTCGACGTCGCGCTTGTAGTTGTGGTAGGTGTCGGGACCGATATCAGCATTACTATACATGGTCCTGTTTGGGAACGTATGTGTCATGTAGTCCCAAATATGTTCGCCTTTACCTGTGGCGTAAATTGAATCGATAGTTAGGATAAGGAGTTCATGTTATTCATTGATCTGAACTGTTTAACTTATGCATCTCTTAAAGTACTAAAAAAATGTCATCCTTTAATTGATGGGGTTTACGGTTCAGATTAAATCCTTCTAATAATTTTTTTAAATCTGATTTGAGGACGAACATTAGATTTTGGTCTGTTTGGTAGTTGGGGAATCTCTTGTCTTATCTGTTTAAGAAGCTAGAATGACTATAGGTCGACAAGTTAACTGATGAGGGGGGCAGAATGGTTGACGTCATATGACGTTTCAGGGCTAAACGCGGGGTCGCGGGGCAATGAGCTCAAGTGACGTTTCTCAGTGCGCACGCGGGCACCGCACAGCGCGGTTGATTATTTTGTTACGGACGTTCGGAATAATGCACACGAGATTAATTTACCAAAGATAAATTGAAGAAAGAAAGAAAAGAAAAAACTCGAAAATGTTTGCTAAAAATATTTATAAATAGCCCAATACATAGATAGACGTTTTAAACAAAAACTTATGCTAATCATCGGCCGAGCAACAGAGATCGCTACATCTTCTATAGCTAAAATTTTAAAAGAAGGAAATATTCTGGACAGCGCACAAAGTAGCGTGATTTTCACATCTCGAAAAAGAAAACAGACATGATAGTAAAAGAAACCGAAGTAGATACTATAACAACTAATTAATAGGTAGTACTCCTACTGAGGGCGTAATTAGACGAAAAAGAACCCAATTTTAGACAATTTATAAGAAGGTTCAAACACTAAAAACATTGAATGTCAAACTTAAAGAAGAAGAGATTTTAGATTGTAGTCGAGAATATTTGCGAAATTTATTACAAAACCCTTCCTTTACATTTAAAAAAATGCCAATAAAAAAGAAAGCTGCTCATTGAGCAACCTAACATTGTTTCTTAGCGATGGAAATAACTAAATTCAATAAAATAATAGGTTGAGTCACGTTATGTTACAGAAATGTATGACTCAACAGACACTAAGTTTTAATAGGTTGGGGAGAAAGTTTCTTCGCATTTTATATGAAAATTCAAAACATTTTTTAATTTAGTTTATTTACATTTAACTAAAGTATGTAGGTACCATTTTGTTCGATAACTTTTTGCCATCTTATAGGTAGGGACATGATCCCATTGCTATAGAAATTTTGGGGCTACTGATCAAAAAACTGCGTCAAGTAGTTTTGGCAGTCCTCTCGTGATGTGACACTGCCTAAAGAATTCTGAAGAGACAGAAACAGGTGAAAATCTGAAGGTGCAAGGTCAGGACTATACGGCGGATGAATTAACACCTCCCAGCCAAACTCTCTTAATTTTTGCTGAGTGGTTAAAGATGTGTGAGGTCTAGCGTTATCATGAAGAAAAACCACACCCCTTCTGTTGATTAATTCTGGCCGCTTAATATCAACTTCTTGCTTTAATCTTATCAGTTGTTCGCAGTAGAGTTCTGAATCGATGGTCGTGCCTAATGGTAACAGCTCATAATGAATAATGCCCTTCCAATCCCACCACACACAGCATCACCTTGTTGCGAGTTAACCCGGGTTTCGCCACAGTCTGTGAAGCCTGACCGGCCTTTGACCATGACCTTTTTAGCACGTTCTTGTCGTACGTGATTCACTTTTCATCACCAGTTATCAATTTCTTCAGAAATGGTTCGGTTTCATTAAGTCGTAATAAATAATCACAAATGAGTACACGGTTCATTAGGTTTCTTTCAGAGAGCTCGTGAGGTACCCAAATATCAAGCTATTTTGTGTACCCATTTTTTTTTTCAAATGCGCCAATACTGTTTTGTGGTCAATTCCCAGTTCTTCAGCTACGTCGTAACTACTGGTATTACTCCACTTTTTCAAAAATAGCATCCATTTTATCCGTAACAGGGCGACCAGAGCGACGTGCATCTTTGACATCAAAATTTCCGGATTGAAAACGCTTAAACCAAATTTGTGCTACTCTCACAGACATTGCATTAGGTCCATAAACATCGCAAATGTTTTTCGCGGCTTGCGTTGCATTTTTACCTTCTTTTTAGTAAAATTTTAAAATTTATCTAATTTCTTCATTAGATTCACTCATCTTAACGGTAAGAAAAACAAATGAAAATCACGCATTTTCATAATTTGAATTTGGAATTATCTTCTTTAAAATTTAAACTTATAAATGATACCAAAACAAGCCAGGTACAAATAGTATAGCTAAAGAGGTTTTATTACAAGTTCATACATACTGTATGCGAAAAGACTTTTTCCCCAACCTAATACAATTTGCCAAACATTAGGTTTCTCGTGTCGGGAAATAATATTTTGGAAAAAGTTCGAGCATAATCTCGTGTGCATTATTTTTCCGAGGAACGTCATCAAGTGACGATGCTCAATGATCCCACCTACCTCAGGCGATATACCAGTGAAGTTGTCGGGTGATTCTTAACTTTATGACACCGATTTTGTGACGTCTAAGTATAACTTTGACTTTATTTATTTTCTTTACACAAAGTAGTCATGTAGTAGGTATTAAACAGACATTTTAGATAACTCAAGTTAAATTTTTAATACAAAACTTTGTGCGAATACTGCTATAAGTTGTATACATGTCGCAGCCAGATGGTTAAATTAGCCAGTTAATTAAACAGCTAGCTTCTTATGCTATTATTTAATAGAAAATTTGCTAATTTCAAGAATTTTTAATGCAACGTTTAAAGAACAAAATTGACCCGAGTTTACGGAGCTCCTCAAAATATTGTCACAGTGCTAACTTAATCACAATAATCTCAAACAATAATAATAGTTTGCATTACGTTTAATTCGGTTGGGTTAGGTGAGTGTTGTGACAATGCATGGAGGAGCTTCGTAAACTCGGGGCAATATCGTTCGTTGGACGTAACCTTCAAAGTTAATGAATTTGACAAATATTCAATTAAATAATTGCTTAAAAAGCTAGCCATTTAATTAACCGGCAAATTTAACCATCCGGCTGCGACATACATACAGGCTGTACTAAATGATAATGTATTAGCTTAGGAATATCTTAAGGCGCCAACTTAAGCGTGGCCTAAAGTTAAGTGCAATCGATTTAGAATACGTGGTCAGCTGACTGACCACTTATGTTCCATGCACCCTCGGTCTGGTAAGCTGATGAGGCAGCTCCGAACATGAAGCCCTCGGGGAACATCCGGAACGGCCGAAAGGTGACCTCCTCTGAGGAGGCACACACGGCCATCATGCTGAAAGAGTTGCCATATATTAGGTCCTTACCATGTCCTTACATATGAAATTGGCGTTTTGTATGGCAAAAATGACAGAAACTGTAATTTTTATGTAAGCAAATTTTTCTTCTTCATTTTTAGATTTTTCGGAAATGACAGATCCGATTACAATGAAACTTTGTAGGTATAATTAGATAACAGTAAACTAACCATTTTATTACGACAACTTCTCTGTTCATAAAATTATACCTGATTAAAGAGACAAATCGACAACTTTTTTTTTTTTACTTAGAAGAGGTATTTTCAAAACCTTATAAAAACTTTAAAATAGTTTTTTATATAATTTCAGAGACTTATGGCTATCTAAATATATTCTATTTTTGAAATTATGTATTAATTTTGATATTTTATATATAATTAAAATATATGAACAAATATATACTTGCAAAAAAACATCAATTTCATAGGACCCATTATGAAAAAATGTATGCTATTCTGTGACAAGCGAGCAGACAACCCACCAAATAAGGTAAGCAGTAGTAGTCGCCCATAACATCTACAACTCATACATTTAGGTTGCAGGTAACAAAAATGCAGAACCGCAGTTGCGTTGTTACTGTGAGGACTAAGATGAAATGGCTCATATCTGTAATTTAGTAACTTATTAATATTTAAAACTGCAATACGTAACTTATTTGAAACGAGTAACTTTATAAATACAAATATGATATAAACAACAAAATCTCATCCAGATGTACATTGGAAAGTACCTACCTACTGAAAACATACAAATAATGTGTATGTTTGTAAATAGGAGGAGGGGCATAACGGGGAACTTAAGGAAAATGAATAATTAATTCAAACAATTTTTTGTGTTGAATTTTTTTTCTCTTCTTTTAATGTAAATACCCTTGTATTTATGTATGTCTTAGAAATATAGAACAAAATTTTATGAAATGACGTCGAAAATAGTTTTCTATCGAAAACAGAACGCGTGCAGTTAGCCAGCGGTTCCTACAGACTGAAGAGTGATGCAAAATGGTCGACTATTAGCGGCAGCAACACTCGTTTAGTATGCGTAATTACTTGTTTTTATGGGGGGCCCGTTGAGCCTCGCTACTTATGCCCCTACCGCTTTTTTAATAGAGCCAGGCAACGAGCAAGCGAATTACCTACAGCCCTACTTTTGAATCACTCAAAAACATTTTGAATATTGATGCATGATGCCATGGGCGTAGCGAGGATTGAGTTTAGGGGGTTCAAATCCCCTCCTCCCGAAATCAATTCACACCAACTGCGCTGCGTGATTAATCCGGGTTTTAATAGTCAAAATACCAAAAAATTCCGAGCTCGCTGCGCTCGCACATTATAGTTTCCTTTAAAAAGTTTGCACCAGCTCTTTTTAGCCAGAATTCGAAAAACTAGCTATTTTTAAAATATTTACATTAACCGTGTAGCAGTTTAATACGGATTATAAAAGCTATAACGTCGGTATAACAAAAAGATCGGGCTGAGCTCGCTGCGCACACTCATAATTGTATAATCAATTAAGATTTTAAGAAAATTCCAAGCCCAAGACCCCGAGTCATTTGATATTCGAAAAATTTGGAGCTCGCTGCGCTCGCTCATTTGTCACTTTGAATTACTTTTATTCCGAACACCCTAAGTATCTTCATATCATTTTGCTTACTTTTATTAGGTTTACCCCATCTTTTAAGGGGGGGAGGGGTACGAATCCAAATTTATGCACATTAATTTTGAACCCCCCCAAAACCAAAACCTGGCTACGCCCGTGCATGATGCTGACTTTTCCTATTTTTCAACTGTACCCTTTCGCGGTTGCCAATGTGATTTAAAAATATGGGAACTTTTCGTGCCAAAAATCAAAATTTAAAACCGTTCGAACCGATGCGAAGGATTCAAGAATAGAGCCCTTGAAGTTAACGAGTTTCTACAATGTTTCGAAAATAAAGCACGGCAGAGTTTGGATTTTGAATATCATTTGATTCTTACTTACAATAGGTGATTGCCGAATTTTTAAACCGATTTGACGATTTAGCTTTTTAATTATGTGATTAAGTAACATAAACAATTTACGTTACGTTATTGATAAAAAAATAAAATAATCATCTTGGCATTCATATCCCGCTTGTGCTCTCGCGCACCAGGATCCGGGGTCCGCCTTGACCAGGATTTGCCAGAACAGGTAATTACAGTGGAGCGATTGCCATTTGACCTCCATGACCCCACTACCAGGGTAACCTGACCAGATCATCAACAGGGATCATGGTTACACATTTAGTCGCCTGAATGTGCAGGTTTCATCGCAATGTTTTCCCTCACCATAAGATGCTCTTAGGATTCAACTCATGTACCTACATAACTTAGAAAAGAATAATTGGTATATGGCGGCAATGGGATTCGAACCCGGTACCCGAGTCGATTTCCGTTACCACTCGGCCACCGACTATCTAAACTTCACCGGCTATCTTAATTCATACATTAATGTAATATTAAAAAACAATAGTAACTCTTACCTGAAAACTACGAGTAAGAACTTCATCACGGCCCTTCTGTGAGATTTGCATCCAATAGAACGCTTTATTAACCCTTTTATATGTAACGGATGATGCACCAGGCAATTTGCGGTATCGTGAAGCGGGATGCTTGGACATTGCAGATTGGATGATGAGCCAATAGTAATATATAACTCAGTATCCGATCAGGCGAGGACGATTCTGCGACATGTTTGCTGAAGCTTGATTTATTTTGTTACTGGAGCACAGGATGTTGGTATTAACTTAAATTACTGTAGCACAGGTCGCTCCCTGCTTGGGTGATGGTTCAATTTTCCTTTGCTATCCTCTAATAAATTTTATACGTACGTTAAAAGATACAATATAATTATGTATTTACCTACCTTGTTTTATTTACGGTGAGGGAAAACATCGTGATGAAACCTGCACATTCAGGCGCATGAATGTGTGACCATGATCCGATCTGGTCAGGTTCCTTTGGTAGCAGGGGAACCTGGAGGTCAGATGGCAGTCGCTCTACTGTAATTACCTGATATGCCAAATCCTGGATCATGGTCAAGGCGGACCC
Source organism: Blastobasis lacticolella (assembly GCA_905147135.1). Lineage (NCBI taxonomy): Eukaryota > Metazoa > Arthropoda > Insecta > Lepidoptera > Blastobasidae > Blastobasis > Blastobasis lacticolella. The sequence goes on from LR990061.1 coordinate 3,612,627, forward strand.
CTCGTGCGCGACAGCACAACCGGGATATTAATGACAAGATGTTTTTTTTTATAAACCATTCTTGGCTGTGTGGTATCCGGCAAAGTAGAGTAGCACCAACCCCTTACACTCGCGGGTGTCGTACAAGGCGACTAATGTTTTCGAGGCAAAAGTACTCGAGTCTCCGTAGGCTGGAAAATGGGCAGCTGCGTTTTCCATCGTTATATTTATAACACTGCGATCTCCAATCCGCTGCCAAGCGTGGAGACAAGCGCGGATCCCGCTTTGTGGGCACGATTGATCGAATTCTAATTGAGGTCCAAGACTAACGTAATATAGAAAAGTTAGAGTAAAAAAACTGTATGGTGCAAGAAATTCATTTAACTCTAAACAAAAAAAATCGTTAAAAATTCTGAGCTTGCTGCGCTCTCTTATTGAATCATCTAGGTCCTTTTATTGCGATAGCTCCAGCTCTCAAGGATCAGCAAAAGAAGGCCATAATGTCAATTTTACTCAATCCATTAAAATTTGGTGCAGAGCTGTCCTTGTATAGGTACTCAACATAATAATATGTAAGATAGATTTTCAAGCAAATTTTTTTAGAGAATGGATTTGCAAGGAGATTACGGCAGTAATCATCCCTTTCGTGGGAGAGGCCCTTAATCATGCAGTGGACTGTTATGATGATACCTAAGTAATTATTCATTCAATAGTTCTTTTAAATTTTTATTTTTACCTGATAATTCTGGAGCAATTATGGGGATAGGTGCTTCATGGGATACGGAAAATTTAAATAACAATTGTATTAGACCGTTTAAATTGCATTCGATTTAATACTTTTGGTTCTTATATTAATTACAATCACAAATAAACTATCAAATAGTTTGAAGTAAAATTAACTAACAGGCAGACAGCACGCCTGATGGAAAGCGGTAACTTAAAAATAGATAACATAGCGAAAAACTGCCTCACAATACTTCACTACAACTAAGTAGGTACGAGTATCTTATAGCTTAAGTACTCAATGTCCTTCGTCGATGGTCATGACGGTAGTATCAGGTTCGTAACTATAGTCGATGGTTCGTGTCTTGATGATCTGTTTGTAGGCGAATGCGGACTTGCGCGGGGTGCGCGGGCGCAGCGGGTCTGTAAAGTCTACCTCGTACAGGCCAAAACGCTCCCTGTGGACAGAAGACAAGAAGATATCAGATCCAGTTTTTGGAGTTTTATTAATGATCCGTAATTTTTTAGAAAATATAATATAGCCTATGTCACCCGGGGATAGTGTAGCTTCCTAACGGTGAAAGAAGTTTTTAAATCGGTCCAGTAGTTTCGAAGCCTATTCAATACAAACATACAAACATACAAAAATAGGTACAAATCTTTCCTCTTTATAATATTAGTGTAGATACCTCCTACTGCCTACAATTGATGAAAAATCCTACCATAACATTATTATCAATAAATGTTGAGGACTAAATTTTATTTAAGGGCCGCAGGGCTCGCCGGCTAACCGGGCGGTTCTGCGGTCTAAGGCTAACCTTATTTTGTTGGTTTGTAAAATTTCAATTAATGATAGATTCATTTGGTTTTATCATGAAACGAGGGACACTGTGACACATTTAGAATTAATATTGTATTTTTTCAAATATATGTATTTAGGTACCAACATTATCAATATATGTTGTTCATTCATTTGAAGAAATCATTGTCAAAAAACTAATAATAATTAATCATTGTGAAAAATTTCATAGCCATGGATTTCTGTCATGTATTCTTTTATACAACAATATGCTTTATTTAACAGTTTACTTTTGATAAAGTTTTTAAACTTATCAAAGGGAAGCTTCTGAATATCGTCAGGCACTTTTTCAAAAACAATATTTCACTGTTACAAACAATACCCCACCCAGTAGGCCTAGCACAAGTTGCTCTTGCGCGCGATAAGCGAGAAAAAGCGCGACATAGGTATTGCTATCTCTTTCATCTTACTATTGAGAGAAAGAGACAAACGCTATCTCGCGGCGCGAGCTTTGTCGCGGACACACTTGTGCTAGGGCGACAGGTTGACTGCACTCTATGCAATCTAAAGCGGTCTGTGACCGGCATATTTCATTTTCTAGTTTTATAGTGGTGAGCGTCTAAAACGATATACAAATATTTAAGATTGTAATATTTGTATTATGAGGTCTCGAGAGACGAGTCTTCACTAGTGAAGATTTTCTTTGAGTACCCGGGGACTCAATTTATAAATTGTATGTATGGCTATTTTTGTAGAATAAAATCTTTGTATGTCATAGAAAAAGGATTTTTAAACCCCAATCATACAAACAAACACACAAACAACCTCTAACCCCAAACGCATATACCGCCTCTGTTCCGTTCCACCAGTCGTGTTTCGTATGAAATTTTGTGTTTAACCATAGCTAACCTAAGCTAAATGCGATTAAGAATATAGTGCAAGCCTTAATCTGTTACTAAATAAATCCATAATCTTACAACAGTGCGGTTAGTTAGTAGGTACTCACAACAATCCCTCCATCCACTCGAAATTGTCCATCAGACTCCAAGCCATGTATCCTTTGAGCGTGATTCCAGATTCTATGACATCAAGGCAGCTTTCTAATGAGGCCCGGTAGTATCTAATGCGCTCGTCATCCACCATACTGGATCCAGGATCAGTGGACCAACCATTCTCCGTGATGTAGAATGTAGGGCTGTTGTATAGGCTGTTTAGGTGGGTTAAAGCATTCAGTATGCTGTTTGGTGCTTGCTGTTGGTCAAATTAAAATAATATAGAGGCAATGTCTCACTCTCCGACTAGTTAAACGCTTTTTTACCAATTAAATTTTATAATAGACATAATAATTTTCCAACTCAGGATTTAGGCATTGTCAATGATTGTCTGGTCTTTACTCTGACGATTCGCCCAAAATTTTAAATACAGTGTCTAATAAGAAAAATATGTGATCTTGTAATAAGTAACTAATGCAGCATGCAGTATAAAATGGAAATAAAGATTCACATGACAATAATAAAAAAATATAGACTACTTACTGTAAGCCAAGGTGACGCTGACTTAGGCCACTCCTCAGGAACGTATGACCCAACGTCAATGTCATCATTCAAGGAAGGCACTACGAAAACGTCTTTGTAATCCGATGCAGATACCAAGTACGCCGTGTAATGATTAACCCCGAAGAAATCTGAAGTGCCTCTGACAAATGCCTTCTCTTCTTCTGTGAATTCGGGCATGCGACTCCTTGGGAACCCTTGGGCTTTGCTCTTCTCAGCTACACGGTCGGCAAGGAGTTTAGGGAATCCACCTTCTGCGGAGAATATCGGATCAGCGTACATTCCCCACTGAAATTAAACGCGTCTGCATTAGTAAGCGTCACAATGTCGTCCAAATATTACCACCACATCTAAAATATTTGAATTTTAATAATTTTACCTCAGATTGTCTTTTAATTTCAGCGGCGACCTCGTCTTCCGCAGAATCTGTTAATGGCCCAAACCAGTTGACACTGATAGTGATACCACACACTCCACCTTGAGCTGCTTTGAACTCATTTACGTATGCCTTGTAAGCTTTAGCGTGGGCGGTGACCAGATGCTTAGCGCAGAGATATTCGCCGACGCCGGTAGCATTGATCCTTGGAGCTTTAGTGTACCATCCGTATCCTTCATAGCATATTTCCCTAGGCTCATTGAAGGTGATGAAGTGTTTCACTCGATCACCGAACTTAGCATACACTACCCGTGCGTATTCTTCGAACCAGTCAGAGACGAGAGGATTGGCAAAGCCGCCCAATTCCTGGAGCTTCTGCGGTAAATCCCAATGGTACAGAGTGATCATAGGTGTGATATTATACTTCAGCATTTCGTTTATGTAGTTATTGTAAAATGCGACTCCAGCCTCACTGACGTGATTGGCGAAGCCGGTTGGCAGGATCCTGGACCAGGATAGGGAGAATCTGTAAGCGTCGAGGCCCAATTCTCTCATCATTTCCACATCGCGCTTATAGTTGTTGTAGGAGTCTGCGGCAATGTCGCCGTTGGATAGGTCTCTTACGACTTCTGGGGTATTGTGGGTCATATAGTCCCAGATGCTTTCGCCTTTGTCTGAAAACATTTCATAATATAATTTTTGTTTGATTTACATTACAGAGGAATTTTAATCTCATGAGTTTTTACCATCAGCGTTCCATCCTCCTTCGATCTGGTAGGAGGCTGTAGCAGTTCCGAACAGGAAATCGGAAGGAAATGTCCGTGCCTGTTTCACCACCAGGGCATTGCAGCCCAATAATAGGGCACTGCGATGAAAAATAATTACTTATGTAAGTTCACTAATATTGTATCAGTATTATTATCTTGTTTATAGACAAAAGAATAAAATTAATTGAAATAAATGAATAAAATTATACTATGGGTGCTATTGTGACTGATTTATTAAATGTATACTTTTTAAATACCTACATACTTAATAAACACAGAACACCCAGACCCGTAACAGTAATTAAAATTCATCATTTTAATTTTAGTCCGGCCGGGAATCGAACGCATGTTTACCACTGCAACATGTTGATCAATAAAGCCGAATTTAGATACAATCTATAATTTTTACAAAATGTTTACATTACTTTTTTTTTCTAAAATTGCGCCCTTTGACTTAAAAATAATCGTACCTGACCAGCACCAACAGCTTCATCGCAGACAAGATTAGTACCTAAACGAGACAAGACGGCACACGCCCTATATATATAAGTGTAAAATGATGTAGCGACATAAATAATATAATCATATCATATAGAAGGCACTTGACAACATGGCATAACAAGTGGACCAGGGGATAACAAGTGATAAACAACATCTTGAGTTGAATTACCTGCAAAGGTTTATTCAACAACAAGATTGCTAAGACAGTGTCAAAATATATCTGTAGTGGTACATATTTATAATTCTTGCATAAAATAGACCCAAATCTAGTTTACTCAATTATTGACCGGTTTACTGTCCACAGAGCTCATGACAATGCCGTCACAATTGTCATGTAGTTTGTGGACAGTGAATCATATCAGGACATCAGGTTTTAGAATTGAGCAGGAGAGACAAAGGAATTTTGAAACAAATGCGATTTGAAACAAAGTCAATTTCAACTTTAACTTGAATAGAACTTTAAACTGTTAGCGACCGGCGAAGAAAATATATAAGACGCAGACAGGGCGCAGATGGGGCGCGGATACGACTTTTTAAAACATCACGAAAAGTCGGGGCCCGGACGAGGCAGCGTCGCCCTTTCTTTTCTAAGACCAGTCAAGGACGCAGACAAGATACCAAACAGACCCGGCTCCCCGCGGCCCGCTCGCCACCCTGGTAGCACCCGTATCCCCTGTTCCTTTCTGTATGTTTTTCAATAGGGCGCAGACGTGTCTGCATCGCATCCGTGTCCGATATTTGCTGTGTGTTCTACATGGCGACGCTTCTTTGCATTTTGTGTAAAAGTAAATTAAACGGGGTGCCCCTTCTGCGACTTATCTGCGTCTTGCGTCTTTTCTGTGTGGATAGGGCCTTTGCGAGCTGCTAACTTAGCAAATCGTTCGCTTCTATTGGTCGACAACTTAACTGGTGTATCGCCTGCGTGGTGTGGGGGGCAGAGTGGATAACGTCATGTGACGTTTCGGGGCTGAGCGCGGGGCGCTAGGCAGGGAGCAGGGCGCGGGTGACGTTTTTCAGTGCGCTCGCGGACTACGATAATTAACGTAGTCCTAATTCAATAAATAGTATTTCATTTCATTTTCATTCATTTCATTGTCATTTCGTCATGTGACGTTTCGGGGCTGAGCGCGGGGGCACTAGGCAGGGAGCAGGGCGCGGGTGACGTTTCTCAGTGCGCTCGCGGACTCCGCACAGCGCGGTTGATTATTTTGTTAAGAATGCCCAGAACAACGTACTCGAGATTAATTTGCCCAAGATAAATCCTGAGATGGAGGCTCGAAAATGTTCACTAAATTTCCTAGACACAAGATCCCTTTCATGCTCAAGCACACCATCACATCGCAATGAGTAGTTTTCCAGTAGGTATTGATAGTTGGTTTCAAAAAGCATCAATAGATGGCGCTCCTACAATTTTGGTAATCTTTTTATAATCTGTATGATGGTGGCAGTGATTTCATGCAGCCAACTAATACTAAACTTAAAAATAAAATTTTAATGTTTCTAAACATAACTATTAAAGATTGAACGAAATGTATAAAGAAATATTAATAGAAGTTAGCACTGTGTTCCATTATTATTACAACCTCTAAAATGGTTGAAAACTATTGACAAATACAATATTATCCAATACAACGTAACCATTGTTTATATCCTGTTTGCTAAGAACTTATTTAAAGCGATTATTAATTACCAAAATTGTCAGGACGCCATCTAATGAGTTGTTAGGAATGCTTTAGATACCTATTGGAAAACTGCTCATTGTGCTGTCCGCATCCGAAAGGAGTAGGTATCCTAAAGGATTCAATGTTCACGCCTCTCTCTAGAAAGATGGACAGTCGGACCTGGTCGACGGTCACTGAAAAGAAAGAAAAAAACATTTATTAACGCAAACTATGGATGAAGGTCGCGGGTACCGGCTGGATGCGGATGGCACAGGACTGTTCTTTGTGGAGATCTCTGGGGGAGGCCTATGCCCAGCAATGGGCGTCTTTCAGGTGCTATGATAATAAGAGTTCATTGTAAGCCCCTGGAGATAAGTCACTGGGGTTCAGTCACTTAATGTTACAGACATATATACATATATGACCCAACAGGCACTGCTCATTTCTAGACAGAAATTTTTACTTTTTTGTACCAAATTAGAAATCGAGGTTTTATTTTACAATTTGCCATTGGCAAACATTAGATTTCTCGTCTCAAAGTGTATGAAATGCACTCTCATTTGATATTAAATATATACAGTTTGTGTTATTTTATTCTATGCAGTATTTAAACCTTCTCTCCCCTGCTTATTTTATTTACTTATTGTCTTCCCCTTTAAAGGCTATACTGCTATAATCCGACTAAAATCAGAATGGAAAGGAATCTTGTCAAAGTAAAACGAAATGTAAGTTGTACTCGACAAGGTTGAATGGCTGTTCTGAGCGTACGCGGTCATGGAGATTTTGCTTTGCGGTTGACGTTGGTGGGTGTAACCCTACTGAATCTATAATTTGTGCGAAGATCGCAAATTAATCTTTAACTAATAAAGTTTTAGGGAGATTTTTTCGAATAAAAATCTGTCCTTTTTTCCCTTTTCTTTTTTTTCAAAGTGTATGGATTACAAATAATCAAATAAATCTTTCCATTTAGTCATTCCATTTTGTAGTGACAATATAGATCTTGCAAACTCACAAGATAAGATATAACGTAATCATATTGTACACAGATAAGCGAGCAATATTATCAATCTTTAAGTTATGTAAGAACAGTCATGCAAAAACTTGTGTACCTGGCGGTGGTCTTCATGGGTTTTTACGCTAGTTTTGGTAATTGAGGAGTCTAGCATTGTCTATTATCCTACACAGAAAATATCCCGATAGATTTAGCTACCCCTGGGTAGCTAAAAGGACACGTATGTTAACACTGAAGCCGTCGTCAAAACCAACGTAGGCCACACTAATCCCTTCCCGATCACTGTAGGTATTCATTAGTGTTCAATGCTGAGCCCTTACTTGTTCTGCATTGTTCTCGATGTTCTATCAGCGGATATTCGCAGGACATCGCACTGGTGCATGAGCAAGCTTAGACATGAGCTTGAGACTAGAGTAAACACGTGGAAGCAAGTGTTAAAACACGATGGTTTGAAGCTGAACGTCGCAGATCTTGAAACCATCCGTATAGGGAACGAAGCTGTCCATAGAACAGATAAATCCAGAATCTCTAAGGCTTGGGCCAAATGGCATAAGCTCGCGGCAGTTATTTGTGACCCTAAAATTCCTATCAAGCGTAAGGGGCTAATATACAAGAGCACAATTTGATCTGTGCCTGGCCGGCGCTGACGACGCTCATCTGAGAGCTCCACGCCAACGAAATGAAAATGCTGCGGAGTATGAAAATACATTTGTGGCAACCTTGGCGTGAGAGATATCGCGGACAAAATCGAAGAGGGTACGGCTGCGCCTAAACATGCCTCTGTGAAAAAAGAGTTCCCGTAGCAGACCCAAGAAACGATGGATTATCTTGACATCGCTGAGTCGGACGCGAGAGCCAACAACTTACGAAGATCGGGCAAAGTGGAGAAAAAAAGTAGGAATGCGAACCCTGGCAGAAGCTGAGAATGACCGCTCGGATGATTATGATGAACCCTGGGTAGCTAATATCCATAGGCAGCGGTGACCATTTTTCATCAAGAGAACCGCTGGCCTGTTGTATATCATCATCATCATCATCATATCAGCCAGAAGACGCCCACTGCTGGGCATAGGCCTCCCCCAGAGATCTCCACAAAGACCGGTCCTGTGCTTTCCGCATCCAGCTGGTACCTGCGATCCTTACCAGGACGTCGGTCCACCTTGTAGGAGGCCTACCCACGCTGCGTCTACCGGTACGTGGTCGCCACTCGAGAACTTTTACGTTGTATATCGATTAATATAAAATATATCTTTATACTATAACCATGTTGACAGGGTCTCAGAAGCATTCGCTCTATTATAATTACCTGATCGGCGAAATCCTTCATCATGGTGAACCTAGACTGATATGGGAAAAAGCGCTAGAAAGAAGACATCACATTCAACCTTTATCTTATGTCGTGTATTAGCTTCATCCTTACGTCGTCTATCTTCCAGCGAGCCGCTTTGTTTCAACTTGGGCTAAGGAACGAAACACGTTACCTGAGAGTTTGTTCCCTGATCGTTTTAATCTGGACGCCTTCAAGGCTAGAGTGAACAAACTGTTCGTAGACAGGCATGCTCTTAGCTCTATCTTCGGCCGCATCATCACTTACCACCATATGAGATGGCACTGAAATGCTTCGCTAGTCCAATAAAAATCTGCAGCCTCTTGCAAACCGTCACTCCACCTGCGCGACAAAGCTGGTGCCGCGAGAGAGCGTTTGTCTCTTTCTCTCAATACTAAGACGAAAGAGATGGCAATACCTATGTCACGCTTTTTCTCGCTTATCGCGCGAGAGCAGCTTGTGCCAGGCCTACTAGGGCTCTATTTTTGAGCCGCTCATATCAACGCGAGCGCTCGCCTTCTAATGCCTGTCTTTTCTATCTTTCGCAGTAACGCTTGCCGAGTCGCGGTCTCCAATCAGATGGTCGGTTCTTAGGAAAATTGGCCAATTCATTGCCACTTCACCTTGATATTCTGTGCGCTATGTCAGGGCGCCGTACAACTGCTAGCGCCATCTATCATCGGCAATGCGAAAGAACCGCGAGATCCGCGGAGCGAAAAGCGGTCAATGCGCGGCGCCACTGTCTATATGTATAAGACCGTGCACGAAATTTAAATTCAACTAGCCAATCGTTAACCAAATCTGATCCTGTTAGATTTTCTTTCTATACAATATAATTATTCAACTAAAATTAAACGTAATAAATTGAAACCCACCTGATCCTGCCTAGACCTGCAGATAGTCAACACGTAGCCTAACCATTTGGTATTTCGAGCCGGATAGAACTTATTGTCTTCGTTTGCTATTTTCACTAGCGCGATGGACAGTCAGGTAACAATCGCCACTTTCGTGTTCTATGGAATGCAAAGAGGGGGACGATTGTGGTGTCGACGCGCGAGTGATTTTGGTAACTTTGGTCTGCTGTCCGATTATTTTGTTGCGTTCTTGTTGAAAGAGACTCCAAGTGATTTTCTAAATATATTTTTATACTAAGTACTCAATGACTAATGAGCAGACAAGCCAAGGTGCAAAGCCATAACGGCATAATATAAAGCCATTAAGATAATCAATATGGAATTGTAACGAATTTAAAGCTCAAGTTTCTTACAACAGCAAGATAATTAAATAAGAGAATAAAATGAAACAATCATTTAGACATAGTTTATTTAAACATCTCATTCATCAATTTATGTATAAATAATCACACTACACGTAACTACATCAGGTATTATCTAATATCTTATACCAGCTTCATGGAACAACACAATCAATGTCCTTCGTCGATGGTCATGACGGTAGTGTCAGGTTCGTAACTATGATCGATGGTTCGTGTCTTGACGATCTGTTTGTAGACGAATGCGGACTTGCGCGGGGTGCGCGGGCGCAGCGGGTCTGTAAAGTCAACCTCGTACAGACCGAAACGCTCCCTGTGGACAGAATAGGTATTCTAAAATGTCTATCATATCTATCTAGGAAATAACTTGACATATAGTAAATGTGCAGAATAAATGAAAATTCTTTATTGCTTATACACAAATATAACAACAACAAATGATAAAAGAAAAAGCAACAGCGGCCATATCGCTTAAAGCGATTTCTTCCAGGCAACCTTAGATACCTAGTAAACAAAATATAGATACTCTAGGATACTTATAGCTTGGAGCAGGAGCAAAAGAATGCCCTTTTTAGTGGGGTGAACAATAAATGAAAGAGCGAGAGCGGAGTCAGCTCGGAAATTTTGGTTTTTAAACCTGGGGGAGAACAACGAATGTGTGACCGAGCGGAGCGATCTTTGACATTTTGGGTCTTAAAAGCTGCGGTGATCAATGAATGAGCGATCGGAGCGAGCTCAACATTTTTTACGTTTGAGGTCTTAAGTTGGAGTGAATTGATTGAATGAGCGAGCGGAATGAACATGTAATTTGTGATATTTTGGGTTATAAAAGTTTGAGGTGATCATTAAATTAATGAGCTCTCTATTTTAGATATTTTTGGTCTTAACAGCAATGGGCGATCCTTACAATAGTAATTTAAGGAAATCAATGAATGAGTAACCGCAACGAGCTTGATAAGAAAAGTATCTGAAACCTATGAATGAGCGAGCGAAGCGATCTTGAAATCTTTGACATTTTGGGGTCGAAGTTTTAAATATTTTGGGATTTAACAGCAATGGGTGATCCTTTCAAAACTAACTTAGCGAAATTATGAATAAGCGGCCGCAACGAGCTTGGTGAAAGGTAAGAAACGTAACTGAAACCTATGAATTATTGTCATTTTGGCTTAGGTGCTGTGATTATGAGTGATGCTGATCGAAATAAAATACAATACTTAAAAGAAATTAAAATTATTGAATTAGCAATCGGAACGCGCACGAAACTTTTAATATTATGGTTCTTAAAAGCTGGGCTGATTGTTAAAATTAATTAATTTTAGTTTTTGAAATATTGGTGAATAGTATGACAAAACTGAAGGCAATGAATGAGCTAGCGTCGTGACCTCGAAATTTTTGACATTTCTGTTCTAAAAAGTTTAAGTGATTGATAAACTCATTAAAAAAACTAAGCGAGCGCAGCGAGCTTCGAATTTTTAGCCTTTTGCTCAAAAACCTGTAGGCGATTGTGAGTCAGAGCCGGGGCTGAGGGGGCAATTGCACCCATTGCCCGCCCCCCCCTGGATCCGCGCCTGACCTGGACAAATGAGCTTTCCTGTTGAACACCGTTCACATTTAGGTAAGATTTAGTTCAGTTAACCAAAATTGACATCCGCGAGTCATATGGCGAACCGCCGGAAATAATATAGCCTCCACCTTTGCACTAATGGGCGGTAGATGTGTTATAAAAGCATCAGCTATGCTATTAATCCTTATAATATTATAAATGTTCGTTAGGGTTTAAAAACATACTTACACATAACCCTGCATCCACTCAAAGTTGTCCATAAGGCTCCAAGCCATATAGCCTCTGAGCTTGACTCCAGCATCAATCACGTCGAGGCAGCTCTCCAGGGCCGCTCGGTAATACCTCACCCTATCGTCGTCTTGCAGACCAGCCTCAGGGTAAGTAGACCACCCATTCTCAGTTATGTAAATGATTGGGCTGTTGTACTTTTGGTCTAAGTAGGTGAGCGCGTGGAATATGCTGTCCGGGGCTTGCTGTAAGTTAAGACTAAATTGTGAATAAGATGTATTAGACAAATTAAATAAAAATTACGAGGTCCCGGGTTCGATTCCCGGCCGAGCAGGAATTGAAATGATGAATTTTACTTTCTATAACGGGTCTGGGTGTTTATCAGTTATCTTACACCCATAACACAAACTTTGCTTACTTTGAAGCTAGATCGCACTGTGTCAATTGTCCAAGGATATTTATTTATTTATTTAAATTTGAGTAAACTTTCGAAAAGAAGAGATAGTGGACAGGCCAGTGGACTACGATTTAATACGTTTTTGTTCTAACATTTTTCTCCAATTTTTCTACTTTCACCAAGTTTAGGGCTGAGTTATAAGTAGAGTGGCTCTTTTAGCAATAGCTTTTTGTAAACAAACGATAGCAGTTGATTTTTTGGTAAAGTATTTAAATAATTGTGTTTAAGGTTTTATTGTTAGATAAGACTAATTTTTTTTTCTGCCTTGCGTGAATGCAATTGGCAGACGCACGTTGACACGTAAGTTAAAAAATAGCGTATTCTTAGCACATGCGAAAGAATTTCAGCGTACATTCAGCGAGTGCAGTTAGCTTTCTACTCTACTTAGCTACTGTAAGTACTCGAAACATGTTGACATTGGCGACGACTGAAGAAAATATCATTGATAAACTAACTACCTATATTACCGATTGATAGTATCTTGATAAAACTAAGGCAAAGATACGCACCGTCAGCCAACTAGAAGCTGACGTCGGCCAGTCAGCAGGCATGTAGCTGCCAGTATCTGAGTCATCCACCAAAGAGGGCACAGGCCAATCCCACTTATAGTCACTAGCCGAAACCAGTGCTCCCGAGTAATGATTCACGCCGAAGAAATCCGAAGCGCCTCTAGCTAAAGCCTTTTCTTCTTCGGTGAACTCCGGCAGACGGGATGTGGGGAAGCCTTGGGCTGCACTCTTCTCTGCTACTCGTTGCGCGAACTCCTTCGGGAAACCACCCTCTTCGGAGAATATTGGCTCCGAATACAAACCAAACTGTGAACGAAAACATAGTGTAATATAGCTTAGCATTAAATGCAAAGAGAATGGAAAATTAGCTACCTTCATGGTTAAGGCAATGGCAAATGAAGGTAGCTAACTTTCCAATCTCTATGATTAAATGTTATAAAATCTATGCAGTAGCAGCGTGCTTCTGAGACTAATAAGCAACGCACGCAGAGTCCGAGAAGTAGATGTGTGACCGTTTCGTACTTTGAGGCTAGTCGAACTTCAGCACCGCAACGAACTCGCCACTCGTTAGGTGTGCCTCTTAATACTGTTTTTAAAGCGAGTTTTAATGTCTTCCGTTGGGGACTCCGAGATTGATTGAACAGTCTTGGGAGCCGATTGACACTCCACTCGGTAACGGGTCATCATCATCATATCAGCCGAAAGACGTCCACTGGGCATAGATCCGTCCACTGGGCCTCCAGAGATCTCCACAAAGGCTCCAGCTGGTACTTGTGATCTTTACCAGATCGTCGGTCCACCTAGTCGGAGGCCTACCCACGCTGCGTCTTCCGGGTGCTCGGCTGCGTTGTAACGGGTATATTCAACAAAATATATTTTTGTGCAAAGTTAATATGGTACACGTCAATGAAGGTGCTAGTCCACATGCTACTTTACCTGCGCCTGCCTTGAAAGCTCAGCAGCAAATTTATCTTCCTCAGAATCCGTAGCAGTTCCGAAATAAGCCACACTGATAGTTATACCGCATATTCCACCCTGCCTCTCCTTGAAATCATTCACGTACGCTCTGTAAGCCTTAGCGTGGGCCAGGACCAAGTTCTTTGCGCAGAGATACTCGCCAATGCCCGTGGCATTCAGAATAGGTGCTTTGGAATTGGAGCCGTAACCTTCATAGCATATCTCTCTAGGTTCGTTGATAGTGATCCAGTGTTTCACTCGATCACCAAATCTTTCGTACACGACCCTGGCGTAGTCTTCGAACCAGTCTGAGATGAGAGGATTGGTAAAGCCGCCCAAGTCTTGCAGCTTTTGCGGCAGATCCCAGTGGTAGAGAGTAGCCATGGGGGTTATGTTATACTTAAGCATTTCGTCGATGTAGTTGTTGTAGAATTCTACTCCGGCCTCGTTGACGTGGTTGGAGAAACCGTTGGGTAGTATCCTGGACCAGGATAAGGAGAAACGGTAGACGTCAATGCCGAGTTCCCTCATCATCTCCACGTCCCGTTTGTAATTGCGGTAGGTGTCAGCGGCGATGTCGCCGTTGCTCTGGTCTATGATGACTTGGGGTGTGTTGTGGGTCATGTGGTCCCATATGTTCTCGCCTTTGCCTGGTAAGGAATGTTGGTTAAGTATCATATTATTGGATAAAAGTACTGCTCGACCGCGCTAAACTTTAAGCGACGCTTATGTTAAATTTAGTGCAAGAGTCACTGTGACTCTACGCTTAAAATCACCGCTTTTAGGGCGGTAACTTAAGAGTTTAACTTTAGAGTGCAATGGGCATAAGAATAGGGAACGTTGTAGAGTCACAGTAGAGTACAGTAAGAAGATCTTACCATCGGCATCCCAAGCCCCTTCGATTTGATAGGAAGCAGTGGCAGTGCCAAACAAGAAGCCAGAAGGGAAACTTCGTCCCTGTTTCACCGACGCCGCGTTGCACGCCGCAACAGCAACACTGCAACATAACGAAAGTCATCAACAAAAAGTCAAAATCTTTTTGAATACTAAAAAGTGTAGTTGTCCCCATAAAAAGAAGACGAAACGATTGAGCGGTTGATAGTGATAATGAGGTGACAGCGTCCCTGTTGTTGAAATTGACATGAAATTTCAAAATGGAGCTTTGACCATACGGTCAGATAAGTTTATGGCACTCTACTTGCCTGCCTATGCAATCTAGCAAGTAATTTACTCCAAAGGCACACACGAAATACTTCGTCCAAGTTCTACATAACCATTAAACAAAAATATAGCATTTACTATACCAAACCACTACCATCCACTATATCAAACGTAGTTGACCATTTATCAACAAGTTGGTAGAGAGAATTAATAAAAATAAAATTACAAAACTGTTTTTAGTTAATATTAGGTAGCTACATTAATATAAAACCAAAAGCTAAGTTCTTAGCTTATCGAAGTAGAGGGCGATGCATGCCTACAAGCGAGAATAAATATTCTAGTGTCATGCCAAACTAGAGCTAAGCTCAGAATATGCTATAGGCAGTAAGCGTTTCCGCGTTTACAGCGCTGGTTTCCAGCTAATGTGCTTATTACACATTCGTAAATTCAGTGACTGAATTCAGAAACAAAAAGCGCGAGAGCGAATCAAAGTGAAATGTATTGCTCATAGAATAAGGTTCATTTTTGTATTACCTATAGGTAGGTATCATGCACGCATCGCTCCGCTATTCAAAAATCCGAGATACAAAAATGGACCTTATTCTATGAGCAAAACATTCCACTTCGATTCGCTCTCACGCTTTTTGTTTCTGAATTCAGTCACTGAATTTAGGAATGTGTAATGAGCGCATAAGCCCTGCAGTTATTGCGTGAATTACTCGCCAAGTGGTCAGACAGGTAACGTAGTGCCGTACATTTGCCTATAATCGTATGTGCCGCTGTGTTTATAATTAATAATATACAGTTTGAATAATTTTAGACCGGTATCCATCCTGCCCGTTTTCAGTAAAATCTTTGAAAAAATCATGTTAAGTCAAATGATTGTGCACTTTAACAGTAATAAATTATTTCATCAACAACAATATGGCTTCACAAAAGGCCGCAATACTACCGAAGCTGGTATTAGCCTCATTCAACAAATTTTTGGCGCTTGGGAAGAACATCATAATGCAGTAGGTGTTTTTTGCGATTTGTCTAAAGCATTTGATTGTGTAAATCATTCAACACTATTACTAAAATTAAAACATTACGGTTTTACGCATGATAGTCTTGAAATGATGAAATCATACTTAGAAGGTAGAGTTCAAAAAGTAAATGTAAATGGCGAGTTATCTGCGGGTGGGAAAGTAAGCATTGGAGTGCCACAAGGATCTATATTGGGGCCGTTTCTCTTTCTTGTATATATAAATGACCTTCCATACATGGTGCAGAATATTGCTGGTATAGTCTTGTTTGCTGACGACACTTCACTGATATTTAAAATTAATAGGAAAGATAATAATATAGACGAAGTAAACTGTGTTCTTCAGAATGTGCTTCATTGGTTTACGATTAATAACTTAGTCTTAAACTCTAAAAAAACAAAATGCGTTCATTTTTGCCTCCCTAATGTACAAAGTAATCAATGTAATGTTATATTAGATAAAACGCAACTTGAGTTGGTAGAGAAAACTACTTTCTTAGGCGTTAATATAGATTCAAAAATTCAATGGGGCCCACATATTGAATCATTGGCTAGTAGGTTAAGTTCGGCTGCATTTGCCGTGTGGCGAATAAGGAGGCTAACGGATGTGAATACAGCTAGATTAGTTTATTATAGTTATTTTCATAGTATTATGTCATACGGCATCATACTATGGGGCAAGTGTGCTGATAGTGACATCATTTTCAAACTACAAAAGCGAGCTGTAAGAGCAATATATGGATTACGTCGACGTGATTCGCTCAAAGAATTGTTTAAAGAAATTGATGTATTGACTTTCTCAAGTCAATATATATTTGATAATATTATGTATGTTAGAAAGCATATTACCCAATTTGCTAAAAATACTGATATTCATAATGTCAATTTAAGAAACAAAAATAAACTGGTAACACCGTTGTTCAGACTAAGTAAAGTAAATTCATCTTTCATGGGTAACTGTATAAGATTTTATAATCATATTCCTGAATGTATTATTAATTTGCCTGAATTACAATTTAAAGATAAGGTGAAAACAACTTTAATGAAAAAAGCCTATTATAAAATTGATGAATATATCAATGACAAAAATGTATGGTGTACTACTAGCTCTTCGAAATAGGAAGTTATTTATAAATTTACAATTTTGTTAATTGGGTGAGGATGATTTGATGTGTAATAGTCATTGAATAACAAATCTTTTTTTTAATGTGTACGGCATTGGCAGCGCATGCTCACTTAAAAGTCTGCCTGGTGGTGGCGTGGGGGTCGGGTCGTTCTCTTCCCTCAAATATGGTTGAATTGGACGATGGCTGGGCCCTGCGTCATGCTCGTGAACGGGTGCTGCCTTGGTGGACTGGCCTGCTTTTGCTGTGCCATTTTTTGTTTTTGAATTTATTTTTATTTTTAGTTATCTTGACCGATTTGTCGAGGTTCACATCATATTCCAATCAAAACAGGCTCACTCAAATTAAATTGACAAATGTATCAATGCAATGTAATCATATTTAAATGTACCTGTGGGTTTCTTGCCGTTTCTTTTTCCCACAGATGGTCATTTTCCTAACTGAAGCGGCATACTGACAGACAGACGACATTCTTTTTACTTATTTGTTCCGAGCTCAGGGGGCGACGCGGGTAGGCCGGCTGGTGCGTGCGGGTGTGAGCGCCGGCGGGCTGGCTGGGGCCGGGCGCGCGCTGCACATGATTCGCCTAGGCGGTTATGTGCGTGGCGCGTATCGGTGCCCGGTGTCTCGCCGGAGTAAGCCCTCGCGCGCGCTGATCGGTCTGCATGCGTCGCCCCCTACCTGGATGAGCTCGCTTAACTTCCCTTTGTTTTCCGTTAGATTTTTGACTTTTGAAAAGAGATTAATTAACGTAATCCTAATTCAATAAATACTTTTTCATTTTCATTTTCATTATACCTAAATATATGTATAAAAATCTTATGTGTGTGATATGCTTAAATACCTATTTTGAGTTATTATTGTATGAGTGATATACGAAGCGAGTGTTTAATGTATAATTGATAATTAATTTAGGCAAGGTAACAGAAACTCACCAAAATAACACTGCCAGCCGCATCCTATTTTAAAATCGATTTCTGTGTATCAAGGCACTGATACGGCTTTATATAGATATGTCGATTCGATCCTCTTATTTGATACCTACTGACTTCTAGAGAGGAAAACGTGAATCCTAATAACCTTTATCTGACAAACGTCTTGGAGAACACTTAAAGATATCTATTCATATAAAAATTATCTATAAAACAAAGTCGCTTCCCGCCGTCTGTCCCTATGCAACGGATTTTAAGCGGTTTTCAACAATAGATAGAGTGATTCAAAATGAAAGTTTGTAAGAAAAAAGGGTGGGTAGGGGTAAAATTGGTATACGCGAACGATATCGCGTCGGGTCCACTTGTTTAAAATACATTGTGAATTCTGCACAAGAGACACATTTTACGAACAGGTTCATATTATTCTGTAGTCGATTAAAATTACGTGTCTTAGTTGCGATAAGTACAATAATTAAAAGAGAAAATTTTGGATTGTTTGTTTGTTTGTAAAAAAACTATGTAACCTATTTTAAAAGCTACATTATCATCGAGTAACATAGGCTATATCTTATCTTTATCTTAAAAAATTTAGAGGTAACTAGGAAAATTGTAATTCGCGTATAATTTCAGAACGGCTGCACCTATCTATTTAATTCTTTTTTTGGTACTGTCAGGACAAGGTTTGTATAAAATAAAAAAAGGGTAGGATTAGGGAAGACGTAGAGGTAATGTATGGTAGGGTAGGGGTAAGGATAGAATAGGAATAGGGTAGGATTGGAGTACAGTTAATTTCATTGAAACCATGCGAATGAAGTCGCGCTTATGACCTAGTCTATTATTATAAATTACAGACTCGACGATAAATGAGTCAAGGGCAAAAGTTATTTATAACATATCATTATCGTGATTATAGTGACAATTTGTTATGGCTGTCTACTTATTTTTCTCACAGATGGAAAGGGTCTTACGTAGTCGGTCGCAAATTTTTTTTTCTGGAATAACAAATACTCTTAATCGCTATATATATATACATATATATTCTTTATGTTTTTGTTCAATTTGTTACAGAATATCACTTGTTTACAGCTAGCTGGAGAGGAATTTTCAAGTGTATTATGTGATCGATATGGCGATGATAATCTTGTTCCGTGCATGATATAAATTCAGTCCAAAGGACCACTTAGGTGTGCCGACGCTTGATAAATGGATTATCTTATCAGAACACCCATAGTGGTCGAGTATACCTGCGTGTAAGTACCCTTGAAACTATGGTAAACACGTGGCAAGAAGTGGAAGAAGTTCTCCTTAGAAATTAGTTTTTCTTTTAAATAAATAAATTAATGCAATACATGGCTAATAACAGAACGGACCTTAAAACCATTCATATAGAAGAAGAGCTGTCAATAGAACAGATAACATCAAATATTACAAATTCGTGCTGCCAGAGATATAGTTGTAGGGCAGCTGCTGGAGACACAAATGAAACGACCGATTGCGAGATAGTAACTAACTTTTCCGCAGTTTGGCAGATCACGGCAGTTACCTGTGATCCTAAAATCCCCATCAAAGGGACTAACATGCCAGAGCATCATTAGGCCTGTGATGCTCTATGGTTGCGAGACTTGGCCGACACTAACGATGCAAGTCCACGAACTTCACGCTAACGAAATAAATTAAAATGCTGAGGTGGATGTGCGGCGTTACACGATTCGAGCAAGTCCGTATCGAGTACATTACATTCGTAGCAGCCTTGGCGTGAGATAGATTGCGGATAAGATTTAGGATGATAGCCTACGCTGGCTCGGCCACGTGCTAAGTAAGCTATTTAATTGTGGTCGCAACATTTTGGAGGTGAGCAGAGTGCTTACTCTGTTCTCGATTGCTTAATCGACTTACGGCGCACATTAAGGGTATGACGGTTAACCTCATCAACGCCTATGCTTCTTAGTCCGGCTGCGCCGACACCGAAAAGACTGCATTCTGGAAAAGCTTCGCTGGTACCCTGTCACCTATACCATCATTCGAACAGATCGTAGTAGGTGTGGACCTCAATGGCCACGTGGGCCAAATGAGCTTCCAGAATAGAACTGAACACCTCATTACCTAAGTGACCCGCACTAATCACAGATCACCTCTCAGCTGCCTCTATCTGCTAATCAGAAGACGTACCATCGGTCATGTATCCCAGTGCAAGATCATCCAGGGGGAATGTCTCTATGCGCAGCAGATAAGTAGTAGAGGACCTACTGCCTAACGCTAAACGATAACCTCTGAAAAGCAAGTGCCATGAGTTCATGCAGGCAGCCGAAAGTCACGATTGCCTAATAGCTAAGTATTTTTTATACCACAAAGGTGACAAACAAGCTTACGGCCTGCCTGATGGTAAGCAGTGACCGCAGCCTATGGACGTTTGCAATACCAGGGGCATCACCCACGCGTTGCCTACCCCATAAAAACCTTTTTACCCCGTTCTTGAAGAACTCCATGTTGTACTCTCCAAGGAAAACCTCTCCAGGTAGTCCATTCCACCACCTTAGTGTTCGTGGGAGAGTTCCTTTGGAACCGCACAGTTCGCCTACAGCACAGGCACAGTATTGTGCATATAATCTAAAAAAATGCAATATTCTCTCCACTATTTGCTGTCGCAGAATCTCCCGACTATGCGCGCGCGCCGTCACGTCGCGAAACATCTGCAGGATAAATTAAATAAGTGAGATTAGATAATGTCGATCCCGATTCGTCCGGTGTGAATCTAAATGCTACTTTGTAACGAGTAATGTGGTGCGAATGCATTTGCAGTGATTTGCTTCAAGGATATTTTGTAATATGCATTTCCTACTTAGTGATAGTTACCTAGGTACATGTTACATCTAGGGGGGACCAAGCTACTGTTTTTCCGCGTCTGCTACAATACGCACGTCGTGAGCGCTGTCGTGTTTTGAAAAACTTTCGAACTTTAAAGGACCAGTGTCTAAATAAAAATAAGATATATCTTTTTTTTTTATAAATGTTGTATATTATTTCTTTTAATAAAGGCATGGATCTTAATCAGGCAGAAGAGACATAGCTCGTGCGTCCTTCGATATACTCTACAAATCGGTTTACTTACCTAAGCTCCTAATCGACCTTCATCATAAGTCATATTTTAGCCATCCGGGGCACGACATTGCCTTGCCAAGTCGAGCGAAAAAGGCACGGCCGAACTTACCATCCTTTTCTTTATACCATTTAGAACGACTTCCACATCCTGGGGTGGTACCTACCGCCCATCTACGATAGTGAGCCGTCATCTTGATCCCATCTTATGGAAGAAAAATAGCCCTGGCTACTAGTAGAATAGGCTCTACTCCAATAGGCCACTTTCCATCAGGTGGCCCGCTTGCCTGTTTGTCTGCCGCATAACATAAAAAAGAGCCTACCCAAAAAAATTACAAAAGTGTTTTTGAACGACATGAACTTGGTTCTAGGTACTCTAACTTCATAGGAGTGAATTTTATGTTGCGTTGTACAAACATAAATTTCAAGATTATTAGTTTAGTAGTAGCAAGATCATCATCATCATCACAAATAAATGTTACGTTGCTGAATAGTTAGTATACGCTCAAAATATCACAATAAGAATATTTTAATTAATTAACAATAATTATATTATCAAGTACAACTCTAGCATTTAATTCAATTTAAGTTAGAGTGAGATAGGTGGTACCATCTCTGTACCTACACTCCTCTGTCTCCATCGTGGATTATACTTAAATCCTGATTTTTTTAGGTAGAGACATAATATCAAATTGATCAACTAATACTTAAAATGGAGACTTTCAGACGCATATTAATTACCTACAGACCAGGAACGGTATCGCCGATCTCCAATCGCTTGATACTACCCTCTAGAAAAACGTCACAGAATATCTGAAATGCATGTTGTGACGTCATTCCAGAGGGGTGGGATCATGCGATTGATGATCGTCGGTGCCTTAAAAAGCTCCTTGGGAAATACTTAATGGTCAATACTTGCGAATCTAATCTTGTAGCTTTGCTTTCTTAATCTTCTAGCTAGGAAGTTTACTGCACTAGGAATCAACAAGTCCCTGCATTTCGCAGGGAGTTCCCTGTTGATTCCTGATAGTTGTGGAGAGCCTTCAACATTGTCCTCCGGGAGATAATCTGGTAGGCTCTTCAAATCTGTGCCAGAGACATACCCTTACTTACATTTGATTATTTAATTAACCGGATTAAGTGAGTCAACTGAGGCTGTTTCCGAAATCAACGTAGACCAAAATCTCTTCCCGATTTCTGTAGATGTTCATTAAGGTTCTGTTCAAAGCATTCCGTTATTCTGCTTAGCTGAAATTCCGAATATGGCACCTGATATTTCGCTGATAATACGCACAGGTTTGCCTATAAGACTAGGATAGGTACCTAAACGCTAGAAAATTGTGGTTTATAGCCACAACAGAGTAGATACGTACCTAATGATCCCTTTGGAGGTACAAAAAGTGATGGATGGACAAGGCTGAATCGGTTGCGTTGCAAGGACTAACGACTTACAACTCGAGGATGCCGAAATGGAGAAGGAAGAGTAGGAAAACGGACCCTGGCAGAAGCAGAGAATAATAACAGAACAATGACGATTTACTAGGAATAAATGATTATGAGAAGTTCCTACCTTACATTGAACATTTTAAACAGGCTATATCCAGTAGTGGACTAGTAAAGGCTGAATATGAACTTTGAACATTTTGTGTAGGGACCACGTTAGTACCTACCTACCCACTTAAATGAAAAATTAGGTGATAGATCTTATTTTCAACGCACTGGCGATACTCTTGGTGTTGCTAATGTCTATAGACAGTGGTGACTACTTCCCATCAGGTGGCCCGCTTGCCTGTTTGCCAATCGTATGTCATGAAAAAAATAAATTTACCTTACATTGAACATTTTAACAGGCCATATCCAGTAGTAGACTAGTAAAGGCTGAAGATGAAGTTTAAACATTTTGTGTAGGGACCACGTTAGTACCTACCCACTTAAATGAAAAATTAGGTGATAAATCTCATTTTAAAGTCATGCTCGGCTTAAGAAAATCACAATAGCGTAAATTTTAAAAGCCTGAAATACATAGGCTTTGTAGTTTAGGTACACAGTATTAAAAGTTTTGCTGTTTTTAGTTATAAAAATTTAAAGGCACTGTGAATCGTTTTCCTTGCCATAAATTAAGATCTTTAAAAAAAAAATTACAACTGCGATTGGCTGCAGCGCGTACAGTGACAGTGACAGTTGACATTAACACTTCAAGTGTTAGGCACCCGGCCTGCTTGCACCTGTTTGACTTTCGAACAAAACATAAACAAAAGTGAACAATCCATCCCAAATTTAATTCCTCCACTTGTTATCTATTAATTATCATTGTGTTATCTATTAATTACATTGTGATACAACACATGTCATTTCATTGAGAAAGTTGCTTTAAAATGAGAGGCTGTCTGTGGGTTCTATTGCTATGGTAAGTTTATAATTAATTATTTTAATGTAGGAATTGGTTTAATGTTTCTTACTGGTTTATTAAATCGAGTTCTCGTTCAACGTGATTTCAGTTTTAGGTTGTTTTTATCTTGTTTCCTAACCTCAACATTGTTCTAGAACTTTGCATGCAAAGTTAATAGAACGGTTATGTTCGATTGATTGGCTCTCAACGACCTTTACCGGACTTAGTTGAATACTAACCAATGCTCTTACGGTGATAGAAAACATGGTAATGAAACCTGCATATTCAGGAGACCAAATGTGTAGCCGCTATCCAATCTGGTCAGGCTCCCGGAGGTCAGATAGAAGGCGCTCCACTGCAATTAGTGTCCACTGTGCGTGAGAGCACAACCGGGATGTAAACGCCAAGATTATTATTATTAATTTCAGTAGTAACTAAACCAGTCTAGGTGACCCTCTTCAATCTTATCTGCGATATCTCTTACGCCGAACCTACCACAGATTACACATGAAATTGTGGAGGAGTAAAAAAATAAATAATAAATAAATATTTGTGGACAAATTCACACAGCGCCATCTAGCCCCAAATTAAGCAAAGCTTGTACTGTGGGTGCTAGATAACTGATATAATACTTAAATTATTTTTAAATACATACTTATTATACATAGAACACCCAGACCCGTAACAGAAATTAAAATTCATCATTTTAATTTCTGCCCAGCCAGGAATTGAACCCGGGACCTGTTGCGTGGCAGACATGTTGACCATTGAGCCGCTCAGGTTGTCATACCTTAGAATGAAGTTGTTATTGTTTACTTGAAAAATTCAAGTATTCCTGTAGGCAAGCACCTGACTGCCTGAGACCAGTCATTCATTTATTTTTTAAAGTACAGTTCGTATGATACACTAATGGATTACTACCTACTAGTTAAATGAGTATTTAAGGTACTAAACCTAAATAAAAGTTACATTGAAATAAGAGTCATTTCCCTCAACAAGTTATATTGTCATAAATAACTCTGAATATGTTAATGTAGTTGTTGGTATTGGAGAGTTTTTTATTATTATTCTAAGTATTGAACGAGACTTTAACCATCCTAGATGGATATATCAGTCGCATTATCGTAGAGTTGCTAATTTTATTTTGTAATTATTGCGTTTGTTATTACACATTTTAAGGGTATGTTCCGGGTTTCCTAATCATAATGATATTCATGAGCAGGCTTTAAATGAGTAATTTATTCTATACTTAGTTTGTACTTTACACATTGCGATGTGTGAAAATCGAAGAATTAGCAACACAAAAGCTCAGATAATTCAATTTAAAATCGGCGTTACGAGTCGACGAGTCCGCCTGCATGGGTATTACGGAGTACCTAAAGAATTAGGACTGCTTTTCTCTGTCAAGGAATTTTTAAAGTTCCTTGACAGAGAAAAGCAGACTTTACAAGTTTGAATGCCTGTTAATACTGTCTCAAATTGTGTGAGCCACTGTGTGATGATTATTTTAACTATCATTGCGACTACGTTTTAAGAAAATAAATCATCATCATCATATCAGCCGAAAGACGCCCACTGCTGGGCATAGGCCTCCCCCAGAAATCTCCACAAAGGGCGGTCCAGCTGGTACTGGATCTTTACCAGGTCTCCGGCTCACCTTGTGGTAGGCCTACCTACGCGGCGTCTTCCGGTACGTGGTCGCCACTCGAGAACTTTACTGCCTCATCGGCCATCTGTTGGTCGAGCTATGTGCCCTGCCCACCGCAACTTTAGCCTGGCAATCCTTACGGCTATGTCATAAATATTCTTTTCTATTCTATATTTTCAGCGTGTTGGCATATTCTGAAGGATGGTCAGACTATCGGCAGAGGCGTTTCAAAGATAATTTCCTGTTCGGAGCAGCGTCGTCAGCCTACCAAGTGGAGGGAGCATGGAATGAAGATGGTACGATGTTTTGGCCTCTCTTTATTTCCAAATTATTTAAAAATTATGTTTTACAGCAACATTTAGAACAATTCACAGCGACATTATAAAATATCACCTATCGTATATCCGATATAGGCTGCCGTTACAAATTGGTCTTATCAATCTAAAAAACCTTAAAACTAACGTTGGGATTGTATCCTGTCAACTATAGTTCAACGTATAGTTGTACAACGTATAACTGTAAAAATTACACTATATTACCAGCTCACCATTATACCTGTATATTAATTGGCGGCTGGCCGTGATAATCAGTCAGATATGGAACGAATTGGAGGAGCACCCCTTTTCATGATACGATAGATGGCGTCGGCGTTCCAATTCAGTACACCACTTCGTATACATTCGCATTCTTGTCTCCGGACCCAGTGACTATATATTTCCCGTCAAGCGTGATGTCGCAGCAGAGCACCGACGCCGATTCCTTCACTTGGAACAAGCTTCCGGCGTAAGGCATTCGCCACCCGTTCACCTCATTATCCTTCCCAGTTGAAATGAACCATTTCCCACTGTTCGCGAACTTTAATGAGAGCACACTGCTACTGTGCTGGTCTATCACGTATTTCTCCGGCCTAGCTGGATGCATCAGCTCAAGATTGCTGTTCTCCATACCGACAGCCAGCCAATCGCCAGCCGAGCAGTATCCTAGCGAGAATATCTGGGAGAGGAAACCGTGCTGGTAGAGAACCGAGTGCTGCCTCAAGTCCCATGTCTTGGCGGCGTTGTCCAAGCTACCGGTCCAGAGCTTCGTGCCATCCGGAGATATATCCACACAGGAGACGCCATCGTTGTGTCCACGATACTGCATCGCCAAGTGCTGGTTATGGAGGTCCCACACTTCGACGCTTCCATCGGAGCAGCAGCTGTAACATATCTTTGAATCGGGACTGATTGCTAGCGCATAACAAGCCGACGCCCGCGAGATTATCTCGGCTTTGACGCATGGTACTGGAGCGGTTAAGTCCCATATGGAGACGACAGACGCTTCGCCTCCGACGACCAGCGTACGCCCATCTGGGCATAGTTTCACGGATCGTATGTAGTTGTCGCGTTGTAGCCAGTCGAGTTGCCTTATGGGTTGGGGAAAGTGGCGCTGGTTGATGTCCCAGACCTTTATACAGCCCTTGCCGCCAGTGTAGACGTGTCTGGTGGGCGAAGAGAGGGCCACGGCACATACTACTTCGCCATGATCGAGCTGGGCCACGCGTCGGGCGTCCAGGGGGGTGTCAGGGCCGACGCCGTTTATGTGGGGCCCTGGACCTGGATGCATTTCACCCGTGTCTGTGAAACAACTGGAGTTGCCTAGCCTGACAGTTTACAACTAGGTAGCCAAGTCTAGATGTTCAATTTGAGATGCGGTGACACTAGTAGCTGCGGTTGGAGGTTTGCTGCGTTTAGAAGCGGTGTCTTTGTATTGAAGCCGGAAACCGTTTCTTTCTTTTTTATTTGCGGTCGTGAAGGTGAAGCTGAAATGAAAGTAATAATGCTTAACGTTACGCCGTGGTTGGTGCAGTTTTAATTTGCCATAGAGGTAGATACAAATGCTATAAAGTATATGATAGAACCCTTAACCACTTGTAAATAATTTCCTACAACATCGGTAAAAAAGTTTGATGTCAAAAGATCAAAGTAGTGGAGTGAAATTAAGTGATATATAGAGTGAAAAACACAGTGATCCGTGAAAGGTTCACGGATGTTTCGTTCCATATGTTTCACGAAAAATAAATATCATGATGTTGTTGTTAAATAGAAGGAGGGAAGTTGAGATGGTCGAGCATGTAGAACGGATAAATTAAAAAAGATTGACGAAAGAGGTATATAGTAGGTAGCGCAAATTTAGTAAACCGGCCCTGAAGACGATCCAGAAAAACATGCACCGGTCAGATTAGTATGTTCTTAAAAAAGCTGGGGTCCGACTGTTTAACATAGGTACTGAAACTCCAAACCGACAATAATAGAATTTCTCAATGATTATTTTATTGTCTGTCATGCATTTTTTCCAAAATCGGTACAATGGAATCGAAAATGTAATAAGTCACATTTTGGCGCCTACCTCAGGACATTAATGTCTAGAAACAATACAATTTAAGCCTTACCTTTAGCCGCTCACTCAAAAGTATCTAGGCACACCAATTCGTGAACACAGAAAAATTCAAGCGTCCATATTAATCGTACCTATATTAATCGAGACAAATAACTAACATCTCAATTATTTCGCAATATCGATCGGTACACCGGCGTAGGCAAATGAATGCATGGACGTTGACGTTGACAGCTCCGATCTATGTTTTCCTCGCCCTATTTGTGTGGACTCTCCTTACGTATCTCACTCTGATGTTGGTGAAACGACGGAGTGAGGTAGTCATTTCCCGGCTTGGAGACGTGTGGGATTGCTGTAAGCAGGCGCGGAAAGCGCGGCGGGAATATTTGAACTGTCCTATACAGTTTCAGAGCCTCGTGTTCTGTTGGCTTGCGTTGCCACTTGTTGCGTAAGTAGCGTTGTTTTGGAGGATTAGCTATAACAGGTTATACTGTACTAGTGGACCCGGCGCGATTTCGCGTACACCGATTTTAATACTTACCCGTTTGTCCTTGCTTCTAAACCTTCGTCTTGAATCACTCTACCTATCTATTGTTGGAGACCGCGTGAAAATCCGTTGCGTAGTTTGAAAGATCTAAGCGTACGTAGATACATACATAGTGACAGACAGCGGGA
The DNA here is from genome assembly GCA_905147135.1 of Blastobasis lacticolella. NCBI lineage: Eukaryota > Metazoa > Arthropoda > Insecta > Lepidoptera > Blastobasidae > Blastobasis > Blastobasis lacticolella. Next base: position 3,640,738 of record LR990061.1, read on the forward strand.
AGCGAGTTTGTTTTACACTATGTATTGTAATGTTTATATTTTTGCTCATGTAATGTTTATATTTCTAGTGGGTGAAGTTGCGCTTAACCTAGAGGCTCGGAATGAAAGATGGTGTTTGAATTTGAAAGCACTGCTTTATTAGCATCGAGTTTGATTACACACAAAATGTCCTTAGGTTATAGCGGCTATAAATAATCAAATTACAGATTATATTAATACAAGGGTTACATAGAGGGTTTGATCGATAACGCATACGTGGAGTCTATAATATTTTATATTTAAATTCACTCAGCTGCCTGTCAAGGAGTCTTGACCAAAGTCGAGCAGGAGCATCCCCTGGAGCAGCTGGCCAGAACTGCTCCAAGCAGACGGCCGCTCAACCCCACTTATGGGCTGGTACCAAGCACCTCCTGAAATGATCACACCGTTGCAATCATTCAGGGGGGGGAAAATAATAAAAAGGAAGTGAGCAATCTATTCGTTCTCAGCTGGCTTTGGGGGGGGAAATGGGTGTGACAATAGGCTGTCAATAACCGGGATAAAGAAGCAAAAGCGTGCGGCATGCCAGGCTAGCGGCATAACCTCCAACGCCAGATGATGTAAGGTGGCAGGATTTAGCAAAGGCAGTGCAGCACGCGGTCACGCCAGGTTGCGTGGCATAACCTCGAACATCAGATGATGATGGGTGGCAAAAACAAGCAAAGCACTGTAACACGCGGTCACGACAGGTCGCGCGGCATAACCTCCAACACCAGATGATGATGGGTGGCAGAAATAAGCAAAGCACTGTAACACGCGGTCACGACAGGTCGCGCGGCATAACCTCCAACGACATAACGTGGCATAACAACAAGACGGGGCCATGCTAGGCCACGCGTGGCACAGCTTCAATCACTTAACAGCGGGATGGAGAAATAGCCAAGTAAAGCTTGCTTACCTGTTGGAGGTGGGTCTCAAAGCTTCCTACGCGTCGCGGCCACTGGCGACGGGCGTAGGCAACTGGGCGCGGGACGGTAGGAGGCGTGCCTCCTACACTACGTCGGCTGAAAACACCAAAAAGGTTAACATGGGCTTCATCGCGCCACGCGGATGTCAACAAGCCATCGCGACATGCTACTTACGTGGGAAATTCTGTGGGAATACTCTCACCACCAACTACCGCAGTGTCCCGTTTGTTTAAAAAGGTGACAGGCTAGCATGTGCTGCGCAGTCGCATGTGCGTGGCCGCCTTTCGGGCAGGACGTAGCCGACAACACGTGGACACAATATTTTCCACAATATCTATCACTATTCTGACTGGTTCTGCTGAAAATATTAAGGAATTAGCACCGCGCAAACAAACAACAATGAAATCTAGCGGCTCCGATAACACTTACGAGATTCACTAGGTATTTATTTTTAACAAGACACCAGTAACTGTGGGGGCTTCGGTCAGGCAAAAGGACTGAGAACCCGCGTGCTCCGGGCTTTATTCCTCGGCCTCCGCCCTAACCTACTCGCAAATAAAACCTATAACAAAAAAACCGCTTGGGGTTGTCAAGCTATAAATTTTATCGAAATTCAGCGAAAGGTTAAAAATCATACAGCCAAACGGTGACGCTAGAAACGAACAATTTAAATTAAGGTGAAAGCCAAGTTTCACCCAAATAAAAGGATTACAGGCAACCTGAAACGAATTTATGTAATATAAATTGACGTAATTCCGATTCAACTCCATCGGAACCTGTAATAAAAAGACCAAAGACCAATTTGGTGATATTGAGATAAAACCAATTATCCATTCTATAAACATTTCAGTTATAGAATGTAAAATATAAAAAGAAAAGAATTAAATGGAATCAACCATAATAAAAATATTTATTAGTTTATTTATTTCTGCCGGAAATAAGTTTTATGTCAGCAACACCAGCGTTTAGTTTTCCAAAAATTGACATTTCGGCAAAGGGAATCAGTCATCATACAGCCATGCCTTGACTGATATTTCTCAGTCGAGAAATATATGTTACACCCCCCAAACCAGGAGAATTTTACGACGGAAGCAAGCTGAAAGAGGAAAATTCCAGCTCGCCCCCGAGCTTAAAACTGAAAAAAAAATAAGCAGAAATACTTAAGAATCGGAGTTCTTAAAATTAAAGAAAAAGGCATATATTCCAAAGCCTAAAGCTAATACAGCACCTGTATAAAGCGCCATATAAATAAGGTTTAAATTACCAGTTAAGCAACAAAGGCCTTACTATAGATTTAAAGTTCTAATCTAACATCTAGAATTATTTATTAAAGATACCGATAAAGGTAAGGTTACCCATACTGTGAGAGTAAAAGGCGTAAAGTAAAAATAATGTATCCCATTCTTTAAAAGGGTTTAATAAAATTTAAGGTTACCTATTTACTGAGTAAATGGGCATAAAGTAAAAATAATATATCCCATACTGTAAAGGTACAGGCTAAACAGCATAAGTGTTGGTTATGTCCAACTAAACTAAAGGAAAGTAGGCTATGCCTAACTATTTAAAGTTAAATTATGTTCTAACCTCTAATTCTATTAATTAAAAAAAAAATATTTTAAAAGTGTACTAGTAATGGTTGCTGACTACAAAATATCCATATAAGTACAAAAATTTTGAAAGAATTCAATGTAATATGAAAAGTTAATATATAACTGTTGAAAAATATATGCTATAAAAGATATATTATTTAATAGTAATAAATATAAAGTAGTAGTCTGCAAGTTTAGATGGACTGGGCCAAGGGGAATCTGAGTCACTGCCCGCTCAGAATGGAACGTGTTGGCTTATTTAAATGTCACGATCCGCATTAGTGTAGGCTTGTTTATTACCTATGACACAGAACAACAAAATCTGAACACTGCTGAAAGAAACTGTAATAAACACTAATAATACGAATACATAAGGTATGTATGGTTTCGGTGGACCCTGTTGGAAACTGCATGATACACGCGGAACCTATACAAGAAGGGAAATATAACAGAGGAAAAGGAGGTCACCAATCCAGCTCACCAGAGTCACTGCCCGCTCTGCAAATAATATGGTGTATTATGGCTTATTTTCGGTGTTACCAACCGCACCAGTGAAGGCTTATTTTTACTGGAGTGGATCCCATACCTAATCCAGGAAAAATAGTTACAATAGGTAAAAAGAAATAACCTTGTAGCCACCAAACAACTGACTAGTACAAACGTGCTTTTCATTCCGACAAACAAACCAAAAAATCCAGCTCCCGGGACAGGTGTTCACAATCTTAAAATCTCTGCAGTCCAGGGGTTACGGTCTAGTCAGAGGAGTGTTGATATAGCAACATTAAGCCGCAACAGCGTAGTACGTATACTATAAACTGTAGCATAACTGGCCGGAGCGTCAATAGGCTCGGACAGCATCAAAGTATACCGGTGCAGCGTCAACATCAGGCTGCAACGGCGTAGGGATAAATGACTGGCACGGCATCACGGGGCCGGAACAGCATGGGGTATTTGATGCAGCATCTACAGGCTGCACAGAGCAGGGAATACTGCCGCGGCAACACGGGGCCGGGTCAGCATGAATGTATACTGATGCAGCGTCACAGGCTGCAACAGAGCAGGGAAAACCGCCGCGGCAACACGAGGCCAGGACAGTTCATAAGGTAAACTGGTGCAGCGTCGTTGGCTGCAACAGCATTGAGGGTTACTGCCACGGCACACGGGGCCGGGTCAGCGTAATAAGTAGTATAAACTGGTGCAGCATCACTGGCTGCAACAGCATGAGGGTTACTGCCACGGCACACGGGGCCGGGTCAGCGTAATAAGTAGTATAAACTGGTGCAGCATCACTGGCTGCAACAGCATGAGGGTTACTGCCACGGCACACGGGGCCGGGTCAGCGTAATAAGTAGAATAAACTGGTGCAGCATCACTGGCTGCAACAGCATGAAGGGTTACTGCCACGGCACACGGGGCCGGGTCAGCTTAATAGGTATACTGGCACAGCACAGTAAATAAGGTTCAGTTTATGTTGGAGTGCAACATAACTGGTAAATATAATAGGTTACTGGTGCAGCGTCATATGGCTGCATCAGCATAAGGGTTACTGCCACGGCAACGAGGCCGGGACAGTGTAATAGGCATACTGGCACACATGGCACAGTATATAAAGGTTCAGCCGGTTGGAGTACAACCTAACTGTTAAAAGTGCTGGGTAAAGCAATAAAGTAAAAGTCCAGGAAGGTTATTGCTGGGTAACAGCAAAAATACAATTTCAGTGAATGTCAGGCCGTAACATTACTGTTAAAGGTAGATGCTGGGGACAGCAACAAAATGGTAAATTTCAGTAGATGTTAGGTGATAACATCACTGTTATGAAGTAGATGCTGGAGTGCAGCAACAAAAGGGTAAATATCAGTAGATGTTAGGTTATAACATCACTGTTATGAAGTAGATGCTGGAGTGCAGCAACAAAAGGGTAAATATCAGTAGATGTTAGGTTATAACATCACTGTTATGAAGTAGATGCTGGAGTGCAGCAACAAAAGGGTAAATATCAGTAGATGTTAGGTTATAACATCACTGTTATGAAGTAGATGCTGGAGTGCAGCAACAAAAGGGTAAATTTCAGTAAATGTTAGGTTATAACATCACTGTTATGAAGTAGATGCTGGAGGGCAGCAACAAAAGGGTAGACAAGTAAATGTTAGGTTATAACATCACTGTGAGAAGTAGATGCTGGGGTGCAGCAACAAAAGGTAGACAAGTAAATGTTAGGGTGTAACACTACTGTTATAAAGTAGATGCTGGTATGCAGCAACAATAGGGATAAAATGAAAATATCTGTAAGTGTCTGCTTACAGTAAGTATAGTCTATAAAAAATAATAATAAACTTTTATTGGACCGCAAACTGTAATATAGATGTAGATATGTGACTGGAACCACGTCGCACAACTTGGAACCTAAAAGTTGGAATCTAAAAAAAATTTGAAAAACCCTGAAATAAAAATTTAAAGCACCCCCTCAAGCAAAGCTGAAGATAGTGAAGGCTAAAAACGCTGAAGTAAGTGCACAGCTGAAAATTATAAGCAAGGGCAATCACCTATAAGCTGTAGTCTAAAGTTGTAGTAGGTCAATATTATTTTAAAAGAAATCCAGCTGTAATTCCCAAAAGCAGTTGAAAGAAGTAAAGTTTTAAGTTATAAGGTTATAAGTAGGTATGCATGATCGATCAGTACAAAATTATCATAATTAAATTTTAGTGATATGCAAATTTAATTTTTTTTTAAATTTGCAATTTATCCAAAATTTATTCCATATTAAAAATATTCTTCCAACAATATGAAAAAATGTAGGTATAGTATTACTGTCAACACAATATATTATGAGTCCAAGTTGGCTAGCGAGAAGCCAGTCTTAATATTAGATTTTAAGTTTTTTCAAGCGGGTTCCATACAACAACAGTACAAACAGTTACATACCTTGTAACAAGTATGTTTAGATAATAAAGTAAAAGTTAATGAGAGATAAGTTACTACCTGTCAATAAAACAAGTAGGTATAAATAACCAAATCAAGTTACTCAATGTGACTTGTTACATAGTATCTTGTAAAACATAGACCTATAGAAAAATTAAGGTGTACATACCTAACTACATACTTAAAAGTAATTGTTACTTAATGTTTCAATACTTATATGAAAATCTGTTCTGTGTTTATCATCACACATATTAATAAAAATACTATGTATCAATAGTGTAATAAACTAAGTAGGTAAAAACTTACTTACTAAAGTTATAGTATCCATAGTATGTATGGTGTACTACAAAACTAAAATAATAAAATTTGTTGCAACAAAATTGAACCTAAATTAAATGAAAACAAAACAAAATATAAAAATATTCAATTTTATTACAACAAAAGTGCCTTTGCCTTGACCCCCGTGTCAGTTACTTATGTTATTCTGATGAATAACATTTAAAATATTCAAATAATTTGACTTCAGCCACTTACTGTGACTAAAATTGTTATACTTATTAGGTAAGTATGTATGTATGATGCAGCAAAGTAGATAAATAAACTTGAATGAAGGAATCAATAATTAAAAAGTGAACTCATCACATAAGAATGTTTATAAGAGTTACACTAAAAAAAAAACTACTGCATCAAATGGAAATAAAAAATAAATTCTCCTCAACCAGTCAGAACTATTTAAAATGCCTATAGCCTTAGCATTGAGCCAAAAATAAATTGTTTAAATGTAGCAGAGCTACAATTATATATTACAAGTACTGATTAAAATAATGCTTGCAAGTTATTTAGTACACTGTCCTTAAGTAGACCTAATACTGTAAAAAATATTAACATTTACCAAAAATAAGTAATAAACATTAAACTTAAATCTATCAAACAATGGTGAATATGCGTTATCAATCAGACTCCAATGATGTAGCAAAAACTCAAAATTGTGAGTATACTCTCTAATTACTCTGTTCGGGCGCCATGTAATGTTTATATTTTTGCTCATGTAATGTTTATATTTCTAGTGGGTGAAGTTGCGCTTAACCTAGAGGCTCGGAATGAAAGATGGTGTTTGAATTTGAAAGCACTGCTTTATTAGCATCGAGTTTGATTACACACAAAATGTCCTTAGGTTATAGCGGCTATAAATAATCAAATTACAGATTATATTAATACAAGGGTTACATAGAGGGTTTGATCGATAACGCATACGTGGAGTCTATAATATTTTATATTTAAATTCACTCAGCTGCCTGTCAAGGAGTCTTGACCAAAGTCGAGCAGGAGCATCCCCTGGAGCAGCTGGCCAGAACTGCTCCAAGCAGACGGCCGCTCAACCCCACTTATGGGCTGGTACCAAGCACCTCCTAAAATGATCACACCGTTGCAATCATTCAGGGGGGGGAAAATAATAAAAAGGAAGTGAGCAATCTATTCGTTCTCAGCTGGCTTTGGGGGGGAAATGGGTGTGACAATAGGCTGTCAATAACCGGGATAAAGAAGCAAAAGCGTGCGGCATGCCAGGCTAGCGGCATAACCTCCAACGCCAGATGATGTAAGGTGGCAGGATTTAGCAAAGGCAGTGCAGCACGCGGTCACGCCAGGTTGCGTGGCATAACCTCGAACATCAGATGATGATGGGTGGCAAAAACAAGCAAAGCACTGTAACACGCGGTCACGACAGGTCGCGCGGCATAACCTCCAACACCAGATGATGATGGGTGGCAGAAATAAGCAAAGCACTGTAACACGCGGTCACGACAGGTCGCGCGGCATAACCTCCAACGACATAACGTGGCATAACAACAAGACGGGGCCATGCTAGGCCACGCGTGGCACAGCTTCAATCACTTAACAGCGGGATGGAGAAATAGCCAAGTAAAGCTTGCTTACCTGTTGGAGGTGGGTCTCAAAGCTTCCTACGCGTCGCGGCCACTGGCGACGGGCGTAGGCAACTGGGCGCGGGACGGTAGGAGGCGTGCCTCCTACACTACGTCGGCTGAAAACACCAAAAAGGTTAACATGGGCTTCATCGCGCCACGCGGATGTCAACAAGCCATCGCGACATGCTACTTACGTGGGAAATTCTGTGGGAATACTCTCACCACCAACTACCGCAGTGTCCCGTTTGTTTAAAAAGGTGACAGGCTAGCATGTGCTGCGCAGTCGCATGTGCGTGGCCGCCTTTCGGGCAGGACGTAGCCGACAACACGTGGACACAATATTTTCCACAATATCTATCACTATTCTGACTGGTTCTGCTGAAAATATTAAGGAATTAGCACCGCGCAAACAAACAACAATGAAATCTAGCGGCTCCGATAACACTTACGAGATTCACTAGGTATTTATTTTTAACAAGACACCAGTAACTGTGGGGGCTTCGGTCAGGCAAAAGGACTGAGAACCCGCGTGCTCCGGGCTTTATTCCTCGGCCTCCGCCCTAACCTACTCGCAAATAAAACCTATAACAAAAAAACCGCTTGGGGTTGTCAAGCTATAAATTTTATCGAAATTCAGCGAAAGGTTAAAAATCATACAGCCAAACGGTGACGCTAGAAACGAACAATTTAAATTAAGGTGAAAGCCAAGTTTCACCCAAATAAAAGGATTACAGGCAACCTGAAACGAATTTATGTAATATAAATTGACGTAATTCCGATTCAACTCCATCGGAACCTGTAATAAAAAGACCAAAGACCAATTTGGTGATATTGAGATAAAACCAATTATCCATTCTATAAACATTTCAGTTATAGAATGTAAAATATAAAAAGAAAAGAATTAAATGGAATCAACCATAATAAAAATATTTATTAGTTTATTTATTTCTGCCGGAAATAAGTTTTATGTCAGCAACACCAGCGTTTAGTTTTCCAAAAATTGACATTTCGGCAAAGGGAATCAGTCATCATACAGCCATGCCTTGACTGATATTTCTCAGTCGAGAAATATATGTTACAGTATGTAAATGTGTTGGCCGTGTGGTGCCCGGCAGAGTAGAATAGCACCAACCCCTTACACTCATGGGTGTCGTCGTACAAGGCGACTAATGTTTTCGAGGCAAAAGATCAAGAGTCTCCGTAGTCTGGAAAATGGGCAGCAGCATTTTCCATTGTTATATTTAAACACTGCGATCTCTAACCCGCCTGCCAAGCGTGGAGATTATGGCAATAACCTCCCCTTTCGTGGGAGAGGCCCTAAGTCCAGCAGTAGACTGTTACGGGCTGTGATGATATAAATGTGATATCTCAGTATGTGCTTAGATAGATGCATTGCATTTGTCGAAGTGTTTGTGGGTTGATCGGACTCGAGTTAGGCTCTTTTGCGTTTTAGCTTTGGGACCCTTCCTGGCGGACCCCTCTGGTACAGTGCAAGGAAATATCGATCTTGTTGCTTTATGACTTGTAGCTGAACTTGAATACCCTAGGGTGATAAAGCAATTTCCTGGTGCAGTTAACAGTGTCTTGAACCAATTTAACATAGATGTGAACGAATAGAACAATTTTAATAGTAATTCTTGACTGCAACCTGAGGGGAGCGGATGCGGTGCCGGCCTGTGATATGCCTTCGGGACCAGACTTCGGGACGGGGCTCATTCCACGTCTTGCACGTGGTTTGAGGCAAAGTTTACATAACCGTTCTCACACAGACTGCCGTTATGTTCATTTACAGAACAACGTTTACATGACGTTTCTCGCTCGTACGATTCGCACGTGAGCTCCCAGCCACAGAGCGTTTCTTTTGGACTATGACTTGGGATATGACATGGGCGTTCAAGAGGTATATTAGAGGTCTCTTCAGAGGCGGACAGCGCATTGGTAGCGCCCCTGGTGTTGCTGATGTCCATAGGCAGCCGTGACCACGCACCATAAGGTGGTCCTCACGCCTATTTGTTTGCCGTTCTTTATTAAAAAACAACCTAAATCTCCAGGCAAAGGCGAGAGCAACTGGGACCGGTACTTCCACGAGAACCCGTCAGCCGCACCGGACGGCTCCAACGGCGACGTCGCCGCCGACTCCTACCACAACTACAAGCGGGATGTTGAAATGCTGAGAGAGCTGGGTGTTGACCACTACAGGTTCTCCGTGGCTTGGACACGGGTGCTGCCGAATGGTGAGAAACTTCGGTTTTATGGTTCTTCTTTACAGGCGGGCAACGCATTGGTAGCACCCCTGGTGTTAAGCGTCGGTGACTACGCACCATCAGGCCCGCATACCTGTTTGTCTGCCGTATTAAATGATAAAGGCTTTTAAAAAAGAGCGGTAAACCCGACGTAAAGTGGGGTGTGCAAGTCTGACGTATGTGTCTGTAGCTCTGATGTGTATGTGTCTGCTTGTGCAATCGTAGCTTTTGTACGGGTGGACCAATTTCGATGAATTTTTCTTTATTTGAAAGGCAGTTTAATTGAGATAGTTCTTAGCTTGTTTCATTAAAATCGGTTCAGTAGTTTAGAAAATATTTGAGTATTTATAAACTTGACTACTCTTATATCCTGTGGCTCAAGACTACCTGCTGTAAAATTCCTATCTCAATTTCTGTAAAGGTAACCTGAAAGTGATCGTTTGTAGCGATAAAGCCGCCTTTGCTCATAAGTGTTGGTTGGGTTATTCGTAACTTTTTTTTGATAACTTTAGTAAATTAAATCCTCATTCATAATCTCTATGCAAATCCACTTAACAGGTCTCCCAGACAAGATTAACGAAAAGGGCCTACAGTACTACGAGAACTTGGTCGACGAGCTACTGAAATACAACATTCAGCCAATGGTCACTCTCTACCACTTCGACTTGCCTCAGCCACTCGAGGAATTGGGTAAGGATATTTCACCCCATAAGGTCATAAGGGTCAGAAACAAACACGCGTGGGTGATGCCCCTGGTATTGCAAACGTCCATAGGCTGCGGTGACTGCTTACCATCAGCTTGTTTGCCACTTTAGTGGTATAAAAAAAAAGGAAAACCATCCAAAGATGACTGTTAAATAACATACACACATAAAGCTCACGCCTCTGTCCCACAGGTGGGGTAGGCAGGGACTATGGACCGCCACTTTGCTCTGACCTGACACAACTCCCTAGCCTCGCATATGTCCACAATTCTTTTCATACATCTTTTATTCTTGCCAATTCGGATCCCAGCTTTTTTGAGAACATTACTCATTTGATCAGTGAATCTTTTTCTGGGTTGTCCTCTTATGGGCCGGTTTTCCAAATTCGCGGTATATGCCTCTACAGTTGGATAATAGCCAATAAAACTACTCTATTTTGACAGTTAGCATGAACATGCTCTTTTTCAACCCCCGACGAAAAAACTGGGGTGTTACAAATTTGACGTGTGTATCTGTAACTCTGTGTGTCTGTCTGTGGCATCGTAGCTCTGAACGAATGGACTGATTTGAATAAGGATTTCTCTATTTGAAAGCAAGTTTTATCAACATGGTTCAGAGCTTTGTTTCATTAAAATCGGTTCAAAACAAGCTTCTTGGCGGCAGAAATAGATAAGGCGGTGGTACTCACCCAGACGGACTCCTCAGGTTAGACAGTCCCGCCACCTAATAAAGCCCCGCGGACTTAAATCATATGACGACATAAATGCGTCAGTATCTTCACAACATTATCTTCATCGAAACTTTATTTGTGACTAGAGGACCAGGCACGACTTCGTGCACATACACCAACTTTACCCCTGTCTACCCTTTTTTTCTTGCCTATAAACCTTTCTCTTGAATTAATATATCTATTGTTGAAAACTACATTAAAATCCTTTGCGTAGTTCAAAAGATCTAAGCGTACCTAATACATAGGGACAGACGGCGGGAAGCGACTTTGTTTTATTTGACGACAAAAATACATCAGTCTTTTCACGATATTTTCTTCATCATGAACTTCATTTGTGATTATTACAATTTCAGGCGGCTGGACAAATCCTTTGGCTCCCAAATGGTTCGAAGACTACGCCAGGGTGGTGTTCACTCGACTGGCTCCCAAAGTGAAATACTGGGTCACTCTGAACCAGCCTAACGTATGCATGGACAGTTATGGGGGTAAAATGTGGCCCCCAGCCTTGGGAAAACGGGGAACAGCTGATTACCTCTGTGTTAAGTATATGCTGGTTGCCCATGCTAAGGCGTATCGTTTGTATGAGAAAGAGTTCAAGAAGCAGTATAAAGGTATGTTGAGCTGTTGAGATGTTTGGTAATTTTGGTCTGAGAGCCGGCCATAGAATGTCTTCCCCTATCTGTTATTCAAAAGAATCGTGCATTATGCCATAGCCTATTTCAGTAAGATGAAGGAGGCTATGATTATACGTAAGAAAATTACTGAATTAAGAAAAAGAATATATGGGTTGCCTGCTCTCTCCCTGGTCCTTCTATGGGGTTGCCATGGTTACAATCTAACCTTATCTGTTATTAATTTTCTATCATGGATTTTATGAATCATCACAGCCTATAACAGTCCACTGCAAGACTTAGGGCCTCTCCCACAAAAGGGGAAGTTATCGCCATAATCTCCACGCGTGGCAGGCGGGTTGGAGATCGCAGTGTGGAAAGCGCTGCTGCCCATTTTCCAGTTTACGGAGACTCTAGATCTTTTGTCTCTAAACATTAGTCGCCTTGTACGACACCCACGAGTGTAAGGGGTTGGTGCTATTCTACTCTGCCGGACACCACACGGCTATTGTATTGTACGGCAATTGTATTTTATAAATGTTCACCGATATTTACGTTCTAAGTTTAGCCTAGGCAACCGTTGTTGGATTGGAGAAAGAAACATTTGACATAACGGGTACATTGTCTCCATAGCAACCCCATAAAAGGACCAGAGTGTGAGTAGGCAACCCATATATATTTTCTTAATTGAGTAATATTCTTTCGACCTGAGTGGTTCAGTGGTCAACATGTCGGTCTGCCACGCAAGAAGTCCCGGGTTCGATTCCTGACCGGGCAGAAATTGAAATGATGAATTTTAATTTCTGTTATGGGTTTGGGTGTTCTATGTATAATAAGTATGTATTTAAAAGTATTTAAGTAGTATATCAGTTATCTAGCACCCATAGTACAAGCTTTGCTTAGTTTGGGGCTAGATGGCGCTGTGTGAATTTGTCCACGAATTTTTTTTTTTATTATTTTAATGACAGATATCCGAATCTCCTATTTGTTTTTACTCGTTGGTTAGTTTCGTCAGTCTACATGGCCCATTTTCCATTCCAGGCTCAGTAGGGATAGCCATGTCATTGAACTGGTACGACCCAGTACTTAACAATAATGAGAGCGCGCAAGCTACAGATATCTACAGGGAGTTCGCTGTAAGTACATATAAATTAGCATTTAGACATCACGAAAGTTAGGAATCGCCTAAGTTTCGTTTTAACTAGTTTCTAGCCAATCAGCAACGTCTAAATTGAGATAAGAAAGAACATAGCCGATTAATAAGTCTAGTGGAAATGACAATGAGCTGGTTCAGTTTTTACTTCAGGTTGGTGTTACTGCAATGTTTTTTTGTTAGGAATGTCTTAAATCAACTTAAGCGTTGCCTAAAGTTTAGTGCAATAGGTACAATAGTGGATTCAAAGACATTTATGCCAGGTTCTCAGCTGACAAACTGAAAATATTTATTACCAATAAATATGAGTACCTCTCGTCTAAGCTGAAATGACGCGCCCCACTATCGCATTAACGCACACAAGCAAATTTAAAATATGGACGCAATACATATACAAATGCCGTTGTAATTGGTCGTTCAGTTGCCTGTGAGACTCAAACGTAGGAGCACGCGTCGTTTGATTGGAGCAGTCGACGCTCCCACACAGATGAAGTGTCGTTATTAATATTTGCACTCACACATCGAAAGCAACTAATTAAGTAGTGGGGCGCGTCATTTCAACTTAGACAAGCTTTACGTTATACGAATCCCCATTTCATCCTTAACCTAAGTTGAGTACAGAAAATTATAATTATTGAAAATTACGGAAGACCAGTCAGTGATGTAACTGCTTAGTCGGGTGGGCTGTATGCGAAGAATAAAAATAAACTCTCAGGGTAATGTTGTAACTTAGCATTTACCGTGTGGTTTCCAATAGCACCAACCCCTTACACTCGTGGGTGTCGTACAAGGCGACTGACATTTTCGAGGCAAAAGATCTAGAGTCTCCGTAGGCTGGAAAATGGGCAGCAGCCATTGTTACACTGCGATCTCCAACCCGCCTGCCAAGCGTAGAGATTATGGCAATTACCTGACCTTTCGTGGGAGAGGCCCTAAGTCCTGCAGTGGACTGTTATAGGCTGTGACAGTGGCGTGCACAGAGTTTTTAGAGAGAGTAGGCAGAAAATATTAAAAGCTTTATAATTACCAAAAATGCTACATGTTAATGTTGAATCGTAAAGAGAAGTTCAAACAATTTTAACTCTTTAAAATTTTTATAACGGGCGCGACATTCGTTTGATATATTGTCTACAATTTCAATAAAAATCCGCATTAATTGATTTTTGCGTCCACAACATTACATTTTCGTTTTGGCGATCTTGTTTTTTCACATATGAAATGATAAGGTCCTAAAATGTAAGGTCCTGTTTTTCATAAATGTATTCAAACCTAGTTCTAAACAATTTCAAAAACGACGAGGTTTGTACTATTTGAAAATCTGGTTTAGAGCGGCCTGTCACAATCACTTGTTTTTTTTTTCACTGTAAGATTGTTTACAAAATACGTAATTTTTTAATTTTCTTTACACAAACACCACCTAAACAACTTTCACAGTTAATGTTATCCATTTTTCACACTGATAGATAACTACTTTTATAAATTAAAATAAAAACGAATCGAAACAAATAATGGCGGGCAACCCGGAACTCAGTATTTTCAATAACAGCATAAAAAAAATATTACAATACGACCGACACAAAGGTAAAGGCAGTAATTTAAATCAGCGCAACACATTAGCAATCTACTTTTTAAAATATACTTGCGAGCAACCAAATCGACTCCGCTATATTGATTTATAAAAAAATAATATTGAATTTATTCGTAATACTTATACATCGTTTGAAAGCTCAAAACATTAGCTTTAAATTAATATCAAAATCAAAACAATATTCACTGTATATTCTTATTACCACAATTTAAATGCCCGTAAAGAAAAAATACTTGCTTCAATACTAACGAGGTGCGATACTACCACCCCCTATAAAAGCCATCCCAACAGGTTCACCTTATCAGTCGCGCTGAAAAACGCCCCAAATCCCGCCGCGCCGCGCACGCGCACCCGCGTACCGCGAATCGCGTAGCCGCCGCGCGGCCCCAACTTGACGCCGCGTCGCCGTCGACTCATCGCTGCCAACGGCGACGCCACACCGGATACGACACACCCTTCCTGACGCGACATCGGGTGCAGGAGGACTCCCTTCGGGTTGAGACCCTGCACCCCACCCCCACCGGACTCTACGGCCGCTGAGCACCGCTCGCGGCACCCCACCTGACTGACGGCCGCCGCCGGCGCGCGCACTGCGCCCGGCGGCCAACCCCACCGGACCGACTGCCCGGCGCTGCATTTCCGTCCCTCCGGGTCGACGGATCTAACTGCGCCGGGCCCGAGCGTTAGCCGCAATTGGGCAGCAACGCGGGGGCCGTTGAGCGACTATGTCCCGCGGCCCCCACCTCCGGACGAGACCCCCGGCAGCCGCAGGAGGTCCCTCTCACGAGGTTGACACTTGCAGGCTCCGGCGACGCCCCTGCCACACCAGTGGCAGCCCCAACCCTGAATGTTCGCGCCCGGAAGCCGCCCTACGCCGGTCCCGCGCCCAGTGCGCCCGACCGCGGGGGAGGTGACGAAGGCGCCAACTCCAACGACCGGCCCGTTTCAACGGGCCGCGCACCAACATTACCGCCAGTGGGTTCGTCCCAAAAGCGGTCTCCCCGCACGTGCGCTTCGCGCGAGACGAAGAAGAGCAGCACCTTATCAGTCGCTTATCAGAAGTTCACCTGTACATATCTCCGCAAATTGCACCCATTGTTTCTGACGTCATCATGGACACCACACCTGAAGAAGCCGCTCAAGTTGTTGCTCTTTTGTAACAAGGGCTGAGTCAGCGTGCAGTTGCTGCTCAGCTCCATTTAAGCCAGTCTGCTGTATCCAGAGTACAGACGATTCCAAGAGACTGGTGCCTTCAGACGTAGACCAAGAACCAGCCGCCACCGATGCGCTTCAGAAAGAGATGACCGATTCATCGTCTCGACTTCATTGCGAAATCGGCACCTCACTGGTGTTGATGTGCAGCAAGAATTGAGGCGTGTTCGAGGGGTGACTGTCAGCGAGTGGACAGTAAGAAGACGTCTGAAAGCAACCAACCTCACTCCAAAACGGCCTGCCACAGGCCCAAAATTGACCGCAAGCCACCGACAAGCTCGACTTCAATTTGCTCGGGAACATCTCAATTGGACTATTGACCAATGGCGGTTGGTATTGTTCACCGACGAATGCAGAGTGTGTCTGCATGGTTGTGACCGAAGAGGCAGAGTATACAGGCGTCCCGGAGAACGGTTCGCGCAGTGCTGTTTTGCTGAAACAGTGGCATACGGCGGCGGTTCCTGTATGATGTTGGCCGGTATTTCATTTGATGGAAAAACCGAGCTCGTTTTCGTGCCTGGGGGAGGCCGAGGAGGAGGACTGACGGCTGATCGGTACATTACCGACATACTGAAAGACCACGTCGTGCCTTACCAAGGATTTGTCGTCGACAACTTCTTGTTGATGCACGACAATGCCCGGTGTCACATATCGCGAGTTACGCTGCAGTTTCTCGTCGACGTGGAAATACTGACTATGGACTGGCCTGCGATCAGCCCAGACCTCAATCCCATTTAGCACTTGTGGGATGAGCACAGCTCAGTAAGAAATCCAGCCCCTTCCACAGTGGAACAGCTGAAGGCAGCGTTACTGGAAGAGTGGGACGGTATTCCTCAAGAGACGGTGAAAAAGTTAATAATACTATCGATGAAAAATCGCTTGCAATCTGTAATTAGGGCTAGGGTAGGTAATACGAAGTACTGATAGCAGTAAATTTTTGATTACTTTTGTAAAAAAAAAAATTATTTTGAAATTAATAAAAAGTAAATTAAATCCTTATATCCATATTTTGGCACTATTCTCATTCGAATAACATTATATAAAAAAACATTATCTCTATCACTACAAATGCACACATATGTACATTAAGGCACGAATAGTTTGTGTCTATCCCGTTACGCGGCTCATAGCGGCGCTAGTATCGGATTTGATTCCGTATCGCGCAACGATACTGTACATAGGTACCACCAATTTTCGGTAGGTGGCGCTGTGTTTTAAATACGATAAATTAAGCACCGACATTCGATTTGACTGATTAAGCTGCTTTGTTTATTAATTTAATAATGAGTAATGTGTGTAGTGTGTAATTTGGTACCCATTATATAAATTTATAATATTGTGATTAGAATAGAATGGTAGGGTAGGCAGTGTCTTTTTGCCTTTATGAAATGCACGCCACTGGGCTGTGATGATCCCACGAAAGGGGAGGTTATTGCAATAATCTCCACGCTTGGCAGGTGGGTTGGAGATCGCAGTAATGGAAAATGCTGCCCATTTTCCAGACTACGGAGACTCGATCTTTTGCCTCGAAAACATTAATCGCCTCGTCCGACACCCATTAGTGTAACGGGTTGGCGCTATTCTACTCTGCCGGACACCACGCGGACACTGTGATGATGATGACATGTAATTTAAAGCTGTATAAGATTTGCGTAAACCTGAGATTCTGAATGTAAACCGGACGGTACTCATATTTCTTGGTAATAAATATTTTAAGTATGTCAGCTGAGAACCTGGCATAAATTAGTCTTTGAATCCACTATTGTACCTATTGCACTAAACTTTAGGCAACGCTTAAGTTGATTTAAGACATTCCTAACAAAAAACATTGCAGTAACACCAACCTGAAGTAAAAACTGAACTCGCCCATTGTCATTTCCCCTAGACTTATTAAAAAAAAAGACTTATAAATGTTCTTTCTTATCTCAATTTAGACGTTGCTGATTGGCTAGAAACTAGATTTTAGGCTTAGGCTTAACTTGACAAGACTGACTTGTCTTATTTGGTGAACAAACAATACCCAAAATCACGACTTGCCGTCTCAATCACGCTACGGACACTGTGTTTAGTTGTTTTGAATTAAATAAGAAACACATAGAATATGTACTTTTGTGCATAAAGCTTTAATAAATAAATAAATAAATGTGAATTTCAATGACTACAGCTGCGAATTATCCATTTAAATACATAATTTCTATAACCAAATAAGCCAAGTCAATCTGGACAGATTTTACCTGCCTTAAGGCGCCAACTTAAGAAGCGCTTAAGTTTTTCACGATACTCCGGGTAATTTCTCCTCATAGTTGAGTATGAAATAAGCATATTGAAGTATTAAATAAAATATATACTGATGTATTTATTTTAAAATCTTCATTTATTAGCAAGTATACAAATTTTAAAGTAAACTTAACTAACTAAAACTAGGTTAAGCTAAAACAAAATTTATCTAAAACTAAAAATAATTCAGAAACTAATCTAATAAGCCGCTGCCACTAGGCAAGGTGCCCAAAATGCTGGCGGCATTGCCGCGTTGAATGGCTATGCTCAGACGCTGTGCTAAATAAAGGCCAGCATTTTGGTCACAACTTGCCTCGACGAGACGTGCTGAGACATCTTTAAAAATTAATTGATTTAAATAATCTTTTGTACACTAGTTCAACTTTATTATTCAAATCTTCTTTAATTGCAATCGGTTTCGAATTACTCTGAAGTAGAACTGTTGTACACAAAGTGATTTAATTAATAATACCCATTACTAAGTCATAGCACAAAGTGTTAAATATAATGAAGTAAACCATAAAACTCCAGTGAACCCCTAGTTTTTTTCCCAAGCTCAAATATATTACTTTCAGCTCGACCTGTACCTGAATCCGATATGGTCTAAGGAGGGCGACTTCCCTCGGACAGTGAAGGAGATTGTGGCCAAGAGGAGTGCAGCGGAGGGCTTAGCCACGTCTAGACTCCCCAAATTCACATCCGAGGAGATAAAGATGTTGAAAGGTAACTTTTTTATAGTAAACTAGCTATTTATAAATATTTGACCGCCATATCTCACCATGGTAAACGACGGTGCGGCCGAAGGTGGAGCATGTATGTCTAGAAACAGCTGATTCACTCTGGCCTAGAATAAGACCAGTCTGAAAGAACTGTCCTTTCATTTTGCAAAACAAATTATAAATGGTGCACTATTTATTGCAACAATTAGTAATATCAGGACGTTGGTTTAGGAGACGCGTGACTGATTGTCGATAGGTCAGAGGCGGATTACATTTTCTTATTTCGGCGTTTTGGCTTTCTCACGAGGAAGGTTGTGTGTGTACTTTGATTTGTTAATATTTTAGCCATCATCTTATGACATCACGTCCTGTGCTATAAAACATTTAGCGAGAGGTAAATGGTGCCGCCATGTACCAATGACTTCTCTGAGCTATGTACATTTGTTGAACACTAACCATAATATCATTTTATCTGTGACTAACCGATGCTCTTACGGTCGCGGTGTGGGAAAACATAGTTATTAACGAAGCCGTTAAGAACACCCAATAATCATCACTCACCTAATCATCACAGCCCATAATAGTCCACTGCAGGACTTAGGGCCTCTCCCACGAAGGAAGAGGTTATTGCCATAAACGCTTGGCAGGCGTGTTGGAGATCGCAGTGTTATAAATATAACAATGGAAAACGCTGTCCATTTTCCAGCCTACGGAAACTCTAGATCTTTTGCCTCGACAATATCAGTCGCCTTTTGTACCCACGAGTGTATGGGGTTGGTGCTATTCTACTCTGACGGACACCACACCCAATATTATCGTGATCTAATTTCTGTATTTTAGGCCCATATTTAAAAATACACAATAACATAAATACAAAATAAACTGATGCAAAACACCTAAAACCTAAACATACAAATTATTATAAAGTGTAAAAATAATTAATTAATGTAAATAAAAAATAATTAATTAATATCTTAAAATCTCACTTTACACGTTACTTGTAGGCACTTGATGTGCCGGATGAGAGCGTTGGTAGCCGAGCGGTTAAGTATCCAACTCGGAAGCGAGAGGTACCGGGTTCGAATCCCGCTGCGGCCATGTACCAATGACTATTTTCTGAGTTATGTACTTGTTGAACACTAAAAGATGCTCTTACGGTGAGGGAAAACATCGTGATGAAACCTGCAAATTCAGGCAACTGAATTTGTAACCGTGATCCAAGGGTTACGGAGGTCAGATGGCAGTCGCTCCACTGTAATTACCTGATCGTCAAATCCTGGATCATGGTTAAGGCCGACCCCGAGCCCTCGTTCTCGAGAGCTCAACCGGGACATTAACGCCAAGAAGATGATGATGACTTGATGTGGTGGAAATTCTGGGTCGCCCACGGAATCGCCAGTAAACCACCACATCCGTCGGGCAATAATCTTCCCTCATGAAAAATAATATCTATACCACCTCCCCAGGCTCAGCAGACTTCCTGGGCATCAACCACTACACAACGTTCCTAGTGGAACCTTCCACCAGCCTCGACGGTGTCTACGCACCAGACCAGAACGTCAAACTGTCTCACGGGGAACAGTGGACCGTGGGCAAGTCGCCTTGGCTAGCGGTATGTGTAAAAATAATTATCACCTTGACTTGTCTCGGTTGTGCTCTCGAGGTGAGGGCCCGGGGTCCGCCTTGACCATGCTCCAGGATTTGATGATCAGGTAATTGTAGTTGAGCGACTGCCATTTGACCTCCGTGAACCTGCCATCTGGAGAACCTGACCAGGTTGAATCATGGTTACACATTCAGTCGCCATAATGTGTAGATTTCGAACTCAACACTCAGTAGTTGAAAGTACACAACTGCCCATAATATAAACTTAGGCGCAAGATTGCGCTGTGGGTATTGTCCAGCGATATTTTATTTTAATTGACATATAATTTCATCACAAGTCACACACGTCATCACAGTATTTGACGATTGAAGGGAATATTTAATATACTACTCAGTCAGCGTGTTCAGTAAAAAAAAATAGATTTTGATGAATGAATGAACTACTGATATATACTTCTTTTTTTAACACGTACTACACCCAAACCCATAACAGAAATTAAAATTCATCGGCCGCTAATTGAACCCGGGACATCTGCACGGCAGACGGCATATTAAACAACTGAACCATTCAGGTCGTCAAGTGTAACGTATACAGCTGTTGATTTCCCTAAGAATAAATACTTCCACCTCCACCTTCCGCCTTATACAACTACGTACAAGGGACCAAGTTTGAGTTCATGTGCGGAAAAAGGAGCCCATTAACCTAAACCTACCTTATTAACCTTAAATACTTCCACCTCTTCCAGATGGCTCCCTATGGCATATACAAGCTCTGCCTCTACATCAACAAGAAATACGACTACCCAGCAGTGTTCGTCACTGAGAACGGATTCTCAACCGACGCCGGCATAGCGGACTCAGGCAGGGTTGAGTACTACAAGGCTTATTTGGGAGCTCTCCTGTTGGCTATAGAGGATGGGACGCGGATACAAGGTTACACGGCGTGGAGTCTCATGGATAATCTGGAGTGGACCGCTGGTGTAAGGTGAGGAATTGTGGACGTATTTTGTTCCTATTATTATTATGTTAAGTGGGCTTTACAAGGCTAAACGTCTTAGTATCACTGCGACCATTGCTGATCTATGAGTTTTCCAGTAGGTATTTTCAATTGGTCTCAAAAAGCATCAATAGATGGCGCTCCTACAATTTTGGTAAGTTTTTACTAAAAGGTTCAACGAAATGTATTTTAATACAAGCCTTTCATATTTGTATTGCGTCCATTCATGATCCTAGTGTCCATCAAACGAATTAACACAGTCAAATTGATGTTTGTTTTGTTTGTAATAATTTATTACAACCTCTGAAATGGTTGAAAACTATTGATATAGACAATATTATCCAATACAACGTACCCAGTATTTATATCCTCTTTGCGAAGAATCTATTTCAAGCGATTATCAATTACCAAAATTGTGGGGGCGCCATCTAGGGAGTGGTTAGGAATGCTTTAGATACCTATTGGAAAACTGCTCATTGCGATCGCATCTAACTTACAGTTCAGTGCTGATTCCTACAGCTTCTATGAACTGTAACGATATCAGTGCTAAAAACCTATTCTTAGCACTGATATCGTTTACCTCATCGGGTAGTAGCTGGTATTTACCAAGATGGATGGTGGGTTTGCGCATCAGGGCTTCGCACTTGCAAATCAACGCTTTAGAATGGTTTAGGCCTGGCTGCTTATTCCAGTGCTCTAATGATTGCTCTTTGCAATTTGTATGCAGGGTCAGTTTGACTAGAATTTTTGGTTTTTGAGCCAATAGGTACTCGTAAAATTCTCAATAGAAAACACAGCCCATTCTCTGATAAACAGGACTCGTAACTGGGTGCCAATAGCCTCTCGAGACTTTTTAACCTAAACATCTCCCCGTAAGATTACAATGCCACTAAAAACGCAGTAAAATAAGGCCCGTAGTACTGTAAGTAAAGTATGAAGTTCTAAAATTAAACCAAGTTTAGGCCATAGTTCTAAAAAAATAAATAACATACCAAAAACAATAAAATTTTGGTTTACGAGGCGATACTTTTGGACAATTTGGGCCTTATTTTACTGTGTTTTAGTGGAATTGTAATTTAATATTCAACATTTAGATTGAACAGTCTCTGGAGCCAATGGAATCCCGTGTCGTGACGTGATGAGTACCCAGCCCGCGGCGGGTGGTGCGATGGCGGAATTGTGCTGTGGGCACCAGAGGGATAACACTCAGTAAGGTTTGCTTTAATTTACTTTACCGTCGCGTTTGCGTTTACCATACGTGATAATTAGTATGAAAAAATGTATAGCCCCTGTCCGTGTGGTGTCCAAATTTCAACGCAAACGCAAACGTGATAGTAAAGTAAAGTCGAAGCAAAACTTACACTCAGCCCTCTGATCAAATAGTTCCTCAGAACACTCCCCATTGTACAGCCAGTAGAACACACACAAGGAGCCTAACTTGCTTGTTAGTATTAATTACCTATAAAACAGTTTTTCTTTATCTTACAGCGAACGCTTCGGCCTATACGAAGTGGATTTCAACTCTCCAGAGAAGACAAGGACGCCACGACACTCGGCTTTCTTCTACCGTGACGTCATCAAGGAGAAATTGGCCGACCCACTATGGAAAGCCAAAAATGAAGGAGTCGCACAGGCTGATAGGAGAAGCGAGACGCAAGATAGAGTTGAACTGTAGTTGGAAAGAGATAAAATGTATTTTTACAAGCTTTTTTTGTATTTGACTTGCACTGTTCGTATGTATGTTTGTAAGTTGTCTGTCATCATACAATTTGTTGGTATCCGATTGAGATGAAATTTGGTATTCCTATCATCCATCCATTTATATTGTAATCCAAGTTACATATAACTTGGATGACAATGCATTAATATGGTAGAGCTCGTCTAATCTAAAATGACGCGCCCCACTATCGCATTAACGCACACAAGCAAGTTTAAATATAGGACGCAATACATATACAAATGCCGTTGTAATTGGTCATTCAGTTGCCGGTGAGATTCAAACGTTAGGAGCACGCGTCGTTCATTGGCTCCCACACAGATGAAGTGTCGTTATCAATATTTGCACTCACACATCGAAATCAACTAACTAAGTAGTGGGGCGCGTCATTTTAGACTAGACGAGCTCTACCATGGAGCTGGTCTGATAATGGAGTCGGAAGGTGGTCATAGGAACTAATGAACGCAATAAGATAACCCTATAGTGTTTAGGCTCTTTGTAATGGTATTGATGAGTAGGTACTATACTGCGCAATTATGGTAGCTTGTTATGAACAAATATTTTTATTTTAAGAATTTATTAAATGTTTGTTTTGTTATCTACATTCCTTCGTTGAATTATTTGCTGTGGTGTTGAGCTGTGATTTTGTTGACAATGTTGTTTATCTAATAAATGTTGGTTACTGGTTTTGAAGTATCAAGCTGTTTTCTTATAAATGATATATAAATCCCTTACAATACTAAAATATTTCCGGTTTCGGAAATTCGAAGAATCGAAATTACGATACTTGGGCTCAATATCTGTGTAATTGTGGTCTACTTTTTGCATATTCTCGAAAACTAGCAATGACACAAATGTGACTATAAGCCATACTTGTTATTTCAATGCTGTAAGCTTTCTGTAGATTTTACATTAATTTTCGGGCATGTCAGCGCCATCTAGTTAACATTAGCTATAATCCTTCGACGAACCCCTACTAAAGTTGAAGAAATGTTAGCGTCCTTAATATAGGTTGATATCAGTAGATGGCGTGGTGTTGTATAACGTGTAGTAACTCAACCCTCCTATAGATGTCGTTACTTGTTCTCAGGGCCGTAGTTTATTTTTCTGTGTCAGGGCTGTCCAAGCCAGACCAAAAAATCAAGGTTTCGCTGAAGGTGGTTGTAATAATTTTCGACGACCTTTCCATATTATATTATAGTCAATAATAATTTATTTATTTATTGAATCCTGAATCATCCCACTGCTGGACAAATGCCTCCTATTCTTCCATACTTTGCGATACTTACCATATCAATAATGAGCCTTAAAATTAATATTAAAGTTTTAAAATAATTTATATTATAGCTTGCAACTTTTCTTAGAGCTTCTAAGCCTGCGGCTTTAGCTACAGCCAGAAATTGACCTTCAGTCGGACACTATGACTATGGACACACACTTATAGTGCCAACAAAACTCACCACCAAGAATGCCAAAGACCGAGCGAAGTGGACAAAAAGAGTAGGAAGGCGGACTCCGGGCACTCCCGCGTTAGAGAACGTACAACTTGGAGTTTGGATTGACACAAGAATTGATAGATGACAAATGTGGCAATGACCGTGTGGTGTCCGGCAGAGTAGACTCTAACGCCTTACACTCGTGGGTGTCGTACAAGGCGACTCAAGTTTTCGAGGCAAAATATCGAGTGTCTTAGGCTGGAAAATGGGCAGCAGCATTTACCATTGTTAGATTTATAACACTGCTATCTCCAACCCGCCTGCCAATCGTGGAGATTAAGCGTGAAGAAAAAACAGATTTGCTATTCTAACAACCGTACTGGAATTCATTTAATTAATTTGAAAAACATTAAAACGTAACATGTAATGCTTATGCATTAAAGAGATTACAAATAATCGAACAAACATAATAGTACATAGGACGACCAGAGTAGTTCAGTTGGTTTGTCTGCCACAAACCCTGGTTATCCTCGCGGATAAGTACTTCGCGGGGCATCTATCGACCGGAATAGTGTGTGAATTTTACATTTTTATTCTGTAAATTTTTAATTAATCTTTTATTTCTTTGCTTCTCTCATTTCCCTCTTTTAAAGGAAAGCGGTAGCAAGGGCACCTTATCGGCAAGGGGTATCTAACCGTGATAGATAGGTGCTTGACTCGCGGAATGTGTGTTGGAAAGCTGCTCTGAGTGTTATCTAATAAAAAAAGGTATATATTCTTTTAGTTTTAGAGTTTTATAGATCCTTAACGTACTATGGAGTTAGGTATTATTATAAGTTTGAAGTATTATTCTATAGAGTTAGTTAGATCCTTGACGTTAGTTTAGAAAAAAAACTTTTTATTTCCTTAGAAAAACTCCATGGCTGTTGCCACACGACAATACCTACGCTATAAATATCGGTTTCATGACCTAAATAACTAAGTAAAATGACAGCTTACCTATTTAATCATGATGTTCTATATTCAAATGATGCATACGGATCAAGATTGCGCGACCGAAATTATACCCCTCACGTTTCACAAAATAGTCAAGCCTGTACTTAAACTTTTCAACTTTTTCAATATTAACTCAGGGAAATATCCAAATACTGATATCTATTCACTCTTTTACTAATATATTTCTATATATCAGAGAAAGGAAAACATGCAAGCGGTAAAATTACAAGTGTCTGTCTATATATAGGCTAACCACCCTCGATACCTTTAATAATACTAAGTACCTACTAGGTACCTACTTACCTTACGAAAAAAGACCACCGCCACACAATAGCATGAGAATCGGTATCATCAAAACACGATAGGCCTCTTAAGAAACCAAGTCGAATCAACATGATCCGATTCCCAATCATTCTCATTTCATAAGTGGGCACCTTAACGTCGAGAGAACACTTACAATTTCGTAGGTAGCTAACCTCGCTTCATTGCGTTTTTGAACCTTTTGTTGTACTGCTACAGTTTGAAAATAACCTCTCTGTGTTGTACTTTAGGGTTGAATTTAGAATTTGGGGGATAGTTTCGAAAATTGAATTGTTTGCAGTTGTTTTTACCACCCGCGGCGCTGTTTTGAGATGCGCCGACGATCGGCTCTTTTCATATCATTGTGGCGTTTTTTCACTGGTCCATTATTTAAGTATAGCGTAAGTACCGTACATAATGAGTGTAAAAATTGGATAAAGCGCGCTCGCCACGGGGCCTGTCATATTTGTTTAGTTGTTTTGTTCGCGATTGTGAGGGCGATGGTATATAAAACAGTTTCGGATCGCTGTTTGGAAGGGCGCATGTGGGTGATCACCTGGAGTTACCTATGGTCTATGTTATGTAATTTTGTAAGTATGTATGTATAGGATAGATACTTTCGTTGATGAATTTGGAATTTAGTGAAAATTTTAAAAAGAATTACTTACTTGATTAAAAAGGAAAGATATATTATATGCTAACTGCTGTCATCATCACCTTCATTATATGGGCGTTATGTCCCGGTTGCGCCCCCCCCCGCAGCACGCGAGGGCCCAGGGTCCGCCTTCCTGCTATTCTTGGCCCATCTCGCTCGGTCTTCGGCATCCCGACTTGCAATGAATTTAGTGGGGTTTTGGCTTTTTCCGTGCGTCGACTCCCACCCGACCCGCACAACTCGTTAAGGAAAAGCCAATTCGCCAAAGCCTCGTCCGTCTGCCAGCAGGGGAGCACGTGCAGGTGAGGTTGGCTTGAGCCCCTGAGATGGTGGCGGGGCCCCAAAACCCCCCTCTGATATGGTGGTGGGGATATGCTATCTGCGGTGCTAATGGTTTATAGCGGTAGTAGATACCAATCCAGACCGAGTCGGTTTCAAAACAAATGTATAAATTTTATATTTATGCAATAATTATAAACAATATATTTTATTTATTTATTCGTGTGGCATATTAATATGAAAATAAAGACCTAAAATATTTTAGAATGTAGAATATATTTCTAATGTGTGATGGAATTAATGTCATATAACGGATAGATACTTTCATTGATAAATTTGTAATTTCGTGAAAATTTTAAAACGATTAGTTTTTCAAAAAGTAAAGAAATATAGTGCTAACTGCGTTGCTAATGCTTTACCAATCTACACCGATTCGGCCTCAAGACAAAAGTATAAATTTTAAATTTATAATCAACTTCTAATGTGTGATGCAATTGAAGTCATACAATGCTATGCGGATGACTGAGCACTAGTAGGGGTAATTTGTGAACTGCCATTTTCAAAAATCGAGAGCATTTTAATCAGTCTTCAATTGGAGATTAGGTACTGAACATAGACCAATTTAACCGCTAAGAAAACTTACATCGTTTTGGCTGTACAATTCTAGGGACTCTGTTTTGAACCGCTCACCTCGTTTTCAACGGTTTCCAATTTTGATTTACGCCATGAGAAACTCAATAAATATGAAATTGTACCTAGCACGCCAACTTTATTATTATGAAGTAGGTATTATACTTTTTCAATTACCTAATCACCGAAAGCGAACGGTTCAAAAACGGGGAAGGGGTAAATCAGCGCCGTCATGCTTAATCAACTTTTCATGCAGTAAATAAAAATTTAAAACCGTTGAACGCGAAACGAGCGGTTCAACAATTGGATTGGCACAGCCATTGGTATATTTGAAGTGGAGGCAATATCGAGTACTGTGTAAGTTTTTTTAACATTAAATTGGTAAATGTTATAAATTTATTTGCATCATGGTTAGACCCACTGGATGCCTTCATGACTAGAGTGAATAGGATGTTCCCAGACTGGCATAGGTATCTATTTCACCTTTGGCCGCATCGTCATTTACCATCAGATGAGATGGAGGTCAAATGCCTGGCTATAATAATAAAAATATAAGTAGGTATTATGGAATCCTTGTTTTTGACGATCTTGGTATATATACTGTTGTATTTTTAAGTTTAAGTTAAACTTGGATAAAAATTGTATCCAACTACCTTGAGAAATAAATCAACCTAACTATCTATTTACCACTATAAAGTGCCAAACAAGCCTACGATCTACCACGTGGTGTAAGCTCCTCGGTCACGAATTCAGAATTACAGTCCTACCAGGCAAAGAGCCTTTTAT
This sequence comes from Blastobasis lacticolella, assembly GCA_905147135.1. Classification (NCBI taxonomy): domain Eukaryota; kingdom Metazoa; phylum Arthropoda; class Insecta; order Lepidoptera; family Blastobasidae; genus Blastobasis; species Blastobasis lacticolella. The sequence goes on from LR990061.1 coordinate 3,668,756, forward strand.
ACACCGCCTTGTACGAGAATGCCAACACAGTGGCAAAATGGCGAAATGAACGGCGCAATACCACAAAATCCTTCCGTGCCAACAGAAAAGGGCAGAGGGCACTCAAAATATGAAAATTGCAAGACCGAATGTGATCAAAGCTTTCCCGCTACCTGTAATAAAGCCTTATGCCGAAATTGGATTTGCCTGTTATTGCTGCACTAGCTTCGGGACAGGGTTTGCTTGGAAATGACTTGAGAATTTATTTTTGGGAATAAAATAAAAATACTTGGGATGCTTGTGGTAATATTTAGTTTAAATCAGCGTTTAAACTAACATTAAATAAATATATCGTAGTAACGGTAAATAATGTTTTTATTTACTTACCGTTTTTTATGATTAAACCTACACCAGACCAATAATCAGCTGGGCCAGCCAGCAGCTGTGTTCGACGAATCCGTTTCCATTACTAATAGAAATTAAAACCATTCATTCTGATCGCGATATCAGTTTCACCTAAAAATAAATTTAAAAAATAGGTCACCGCCGTCTAAACACATCAGCAAAACCTGACGCCCATTGCGTTGACCACTTCTAAAAAGACGCACGGACAGTTCAAAGGAAACACTGTGGCTAGAAGCTCATTTCACATCCGAATCGTACGAGCGAGAAACTTTCTTTCGAACCTTCGCGTGGACACCAACAGAGGATGTACATAGTAAGGTGATATCTAGCCCGCAGCTGGTGTTGCTGTAAAACCTAATTACCATAGATCTAGGTAAAGATACTCGATTTTTATTTTATGCTACTCAGTGTCAAGCGAAAATATAGCCCACTGGAGGGTCTAAAAATACCACATTAGCGTTTCATAATATGATTTATATGATATAAGTTTATATCACAAACTTATTTGCAGCGTCGTTGTTGTTGACATTGACATGACAATTCAAAATGGCGTCACTTAGTTCTAGTATTGACAACAAACCGTCATTTCTAAATGAAAACACTTAGTTCCAATTTTGGCCATCGGTCAGATAAGTTGTGACACTGTACCATACGTTTAATTTTCTTTTTATCGTAACTAACAGATTAAGGGCCGATTTTTCAATCCTCAGATAAAGTTTATTTGCCCGATAAAGTAATACACTGCCAAATTAAAACAAACTATAATCCTTTACAATTATGAAGTAATGATACAATTTTATTATAGTCGCATAATAACTTATCAGACTTGTAATTTTTGGTAATTGTTCTCTGGTTGACTGGTAGAAAAAGCTACGTAGCTTTAAGTCCGCCATTGTACTGTAATGTGCATGAAGTTTTAAATAAATAAATAAATATGTTTTATTCGAGGATTGAAAAATCAGGTCTTAGTTAAATTGTTATATTACTGTTTCGAATTATAAATAAGAAAATAGCGTATTTACCTAAGATGGAATTTATTATTTTTCGGTTTTTTAAAGCACTAGAGCGATGTTTTCCATTGACAGACAGATAGACAGACAGCACGCATTTTCTATATCTTTCTATATACCTACACCGTCTTAGCGGATTTCTTAGGGGTGGAAATGTGAGGGTAGCGGGGCAGCGGGGTGCTGAGCGGGATCACTGTGTGTGGAGACCGCTTCTGTGGTAGGTCCGTGTTTTTTACTTTGATGGTAAAGTTTTATTTTACCGAAATTTCAGTATAGCCTAAAGAGCTTCAGAAAGAAGGTTACCTATTTTGTAGGAATTCTACGTCGTAAATTTTTTTTATCTCCATAAAAATCGGCAGCTGTTTTACTACATCAACCAACCTGGTTATAGTGTCAATATGCATGTGAAAAATATACAAAAATGTCAATTCATTTGTAACATTTAACATTTAAAAATTCATTTTAAATTTGTCTAATAAAATAAATTGTTACGATTGTCACTCACCACCAAGGATGCCGAAGACCGAGCGAAGTCGGCTACGAGAAAGATTAATACTTTACCTCGAATGACGTTATGTTGGCGATCATGACCCATCGATGAAATGAACCAGCGTTTCATCACTGGTTCATTTCATCGATGTATTCGGCAGTTGGCATTCATATTAAACTCGATAAGAGGAGTTTTAGGGCGGACCGCCCGAGAGCCCAACCCGGACATAACGCCAAGATAATTATGCTGAAGATTGTAGAGTACCTAACCTTGAGTTACATTATCTCTTCATACTTGCAAGAAGCCGTGTCCTCGTACCCCAGCCGTCTCCAGCCGTCACATCATCCCATACATATTTCACACAACACAGTAAATATAATAAAAGCTCCTCAGTCTTTGGACCCCCTTCCTCGCTCCCTCCCTGTTGTTGTGGCCCCGTGTAGCATATCTAACAACAACTTTGTTAGAGTACCATGGGGAGGGTACGTAATCATACTAAAATTATCCGCCCTATGTGTTCTGGGCGTCAGCATTTTCTGTTGTGGGCATCAGCATTTTCGAGCTTAGATTCGTATCCGAGTCAGGTGACCTGGCAACTGTAATGCCTACCCATATTAATAAAAAAAAATTAATAATTAGTTAACTACTTTTAATTTTTAATATTAACAATAATGCGCGATTGCACTAAACGTCTTAAGACGCCTATAAAATATCCCATTAGGATATATAAAATCTATATTATATATTCAGTAATAGTCATTTACACTACTAAGACTAACACCTATATTCTGTGTTATACATCTCATCATCACAGCCCATAACAGTCCACTGCAGGACTTAGGGCCTCTCCCACGAAAGGGGAGGTCATCGCCATAATCTCCACGCTTGGCAGGCGGGTTGGAGATCGCAGTGTTAAATATAATGAAAGAAAATGCTGCTGCCCATTTTCCAGACTACGGAGACTCTTGATCTTTTGCCTCGAAAACATTAGTCGCCTTGTACGACACCCATGAGTGTAAGGGGTTGGTGCTATTCTACTCTGCCGGACACCACACGACCACCACCACTTATAAAATTTTTTAATCATTAGGTATCCAATTTCATCTTCTCGATAGTACTAAACTTGATGCGACAGCAAAGTCAATTCTGATATTTCCAACAAGAAAAAGCATTGCACCAACACCAATGACAACTAAATTCGCAGTCACACTTACCTTTATAACAAAATATTATTTCTTTTACAATAATACTTAAACTGTCTTTTCTTTTATAGGGCGTTCAGAATTTGCGCCTGTTAACCCAACCCACAGAAAAGTCGAAGAACCCCCGACCAAATTTACTTAAACTCGAATATTTTCTGAACTACGCAACCGATGTTAGTGAAACAAAGCTAAGAACCATCTCGATTAAACTGGCTTTCAAACAACGTAAACCGCATCTAAATCGGTCCATCTGTTCGCGAGCTACGATGCCATAGACTTAATTATTATTTGATATTATAATACTAATTTAATTCTTGACAATTTCGAATCATGATAATTTGATACTATTGAATTAATTGTTTTTTAACATTGACATCAACTATTAGTACTTAATTCTATTCATGAAACTATTTTAAAGGACGATGTATGATTATTACTACGAATAAATGAATATGAATATGAATACACAAAGCCACAGATACGCACGCCAAACTTATAACACCCATCTCTTTTCGTCTGAGGTTAAAAATAAAGGACCATACATGGTCCCGTACATTTGAATTGACCGTTTGCTCGCGCTTACCTACTGATACTACTACTTATTGCTGGTACGGTACAAATAACATCAATTTACATTGTTGATTTCGAAACATTTAAAATATCATATTCTTACGATCAACCCGCTTTGCCTCGTATTTTTTCCTTAGATCCTATAATTTTAGATCACGTGATCAAAATGAGAAACGATTGGTCAACCTTCATATAGGTAAAGCTGTGCCTTTTCCACTAGCATGTGTTGTAAGATGATTAACGTCTTAGAGGCAGACCAGGAGCGCGTTTAACCTCAATTAAAACATTAGCGATAATTTGTAACTCGTCTTTGATTGAGTGAAAGAGAACTGCTGCAAAAGGCAGCTGGCCGACGGAGCAGAAGAGTGTGAGTGACGTCAGCCCGCTAAGGGCTCTAAGGGGGCTAAGGGGGGGTGGTGCATATGGAACACCTGGATTTGTGGGTGTCAAGAAGCGTCACCGGCGAGTAAGCGTGCGCATCACCTGTAATTAGGTCTGACGCGGATAGGACCTTAGGTGGTGGTGGGTTCGTCTTTAATCTATTTCCAAACGTCGTCCAATTTCTTTTCAGTAGCGCAAATTTCTGTAGGAACTACTCTAAAATTGGAATGCCAACCAAAGTTGAGGGATAAAACTCCACGAAGATCTTGTCCTACATTTTTCAGGCTTGTAAAATGTTAAAAACTGCCTTTAAGTATTTTATTTCCTAAAATCGTTAATATTCAGTATGTCTAATTTGTCCGTATAAAAAACTAAAAACTTCGTCCCTATAAAGAAACATAAGAAACACATATTTACAACTTTTTCTACCCAAAAATGAAGACAGAGAACGTCTTGAAACGCGGCAGCGGTCAAAGCGTATAAGCTGTTGATACCTCAATAATTTCACAAGTATCCTTACTTTGGCGGTCACAACACAAGTAGCCGTTGGGAGAGCTATATAAAAACCTCAAGTGTTACTTGATCGGTGTCCGTCTGTCTGTATAATCCCCAGCACAATGGCCAATAATCTTTTTGATAGTTTTTTCTTCGTTCCATTAATTGTTATGGTTCATGTGTAGTAAAAGTGGATCAGTGGATCTTTGTGGTCAGTGAGGTTTCGCTATGATGCTTCATTTGTTTGTATTTTAGATACGAGCTTTAATTCTGATTGACTCAAAGTAACAAAATCTTGCATTGCTCAAAAACTCGGAGCTGTGTTGAAATTTTCAAGTTCTCACTAAAAGACGGGAAGTCAAAATAAATTAGTTTTTACCCCTCCTGCAGTAAAAAAAAATATTTATCATATTAATTATTATATGTTATATACATTGAAATGTCACCGTAAACGTAACTTTTTACGTGCAGGACCTTAGACTGCTCAAATTGTGCAAATGGGAAAAGTGAGAATTAAAAAATTTACCTATTTCGGGTTATAATTTTCAGTTCAAAATTATATTTTTTAATTGACACGAATATTTCGTGAAGCGACACTGATTGAACATGGGAGTTTGCTAAATCAGGCGCTGTAATAACAATTAAAATATACTAAAATACCTTATATCTAACACATGCCACATGCATGTGATTAGATATAATATCATATATCGACAAGCAACTACAGAACCCCACACTGCACGTGGTCCGAGACGCTGTAATTGCTTTATCATTGTTTCACAGATTGTGTGAAAAGCAGAGTATTCAACTCTGAAATTAATCTGTCTTAGTGTTTGGCGGCTTGAACCCCTCTCTACACACAGGACTCTACATAACTTCCTGAGCGAAACTCTAGAGTCCAATATGCCGCACATGACGGAAGACACTGCTTTATTTTCTTAGTCTATAATCTACTATTCCCCTGCTCCAACAGCCATACCATTTTTGTACCTAAGTTAGAACATATCGTCGTAATTATTTTTAAGTCTTGCATGTTATTCATTAACCTAGGTCAACGCTTAGGCCACGCAAACCATGTTTTTTTATTGTTTTTGACACTCAACCGTGCATTAAGATTGTCATTACCAATTCCATTATATATCATTAAGAAACCACACCTACAAAACATGAAACCCAGCAATTCATCACTTCATCGGCATTCATTATTATTATTACTACACAGAATTCCACGAACCACTTTGTTGCATTGTAGAATTAGAGAATACTCAGTGGCATTACGCAAGGGCTTTGTGCTTCACGTCTTTGGAAAAAAACGCATTTATGTTCATCGCAGTGTGATCCTAATACGATATCGTGGATTAGCCGCCATTGTTGGCTTGAGAGCATATCGCGTTTGAAGCCACTCGACTAAATACGCACGGCGACTTAGATGCATTGAATTGGTCTGCCAGAAATTAAAGATGTGATAAATGATTAATAGTCCGTATAGTTTTGAAGATGAAATTTAAGGTCATAAGTGTAAACAAATAGAAAATAAACACAAGGGGTAAATTATTTGAAATCATTGAAGTGTTGATCAAAATTATCACGTTCAAAATGTAACAAAATCCAAAACCTATGAATATTAAAAACAAAACAATATTTTAAATCTACCCCTTGCGTTTAGGGCAGGAGTTTATTGTAGAGGCAATTTGTTTACTCTTTTGATCTTGAAATTCATCTCAGAGTTTAGGTAGGTAGGGAGGATAAGTACCTAATTAAAAGAAACAAACTAAAGGGCAGACTAATGATTCATTTTGATGATTTCCTTAATGAGTATGACATTCAGACAAAATGACAATTACCATATTTAAGTAGCCGTTAAAAAAATTTAATAATCATAAAAATGGTAAGGGATGAAACAATCCACCGCCGAATTTGGCATCCGTAAGGGGCAGATAATACTCAGATAGGAGAGTAACACGATATATAGCTCCTGTTTGATGTTTTACACTGATAGTATTTAATATCTCTTCAAAGGCGAAGGTTTAACAACAGATAAAATAAAACATTCCCAGAAAACGTGCGTGACGCAAAGGACTTCGCGCCAAAAGTCTTTGTTTTTTTTTCCTGCAAACTCCCGACTTCGCTGAGCACGTTCGAAAACATGATCGCGCTCCATCGCATTTGCACAAAACAAGGCTGGATGCCCCGATTACAATGACATCTTTTTCTTTTTAATTTGCGCAGGGGACTTCTTTTTAATTTTCAAAAGTAGAAAGCGTCTTTATCGGATCAAATCGGTGTTGCCAGAAACACTTTCGGTGCCATTATTTTGGTAACATAAGAAGTGTGTTTATAGGGCACGGTGAGATGTTTTTGTTGCAAGATTTCGGGGGATTTGGGACAATCGTGGGACTCTTGAAGGTATTTTAGATTAACTTTTTTTTGGGTTAAAAGTAAAAGTGACGGATCCATTGGGGCGTTTTGGATGAGGCGCGGCTGGCTTTTTAATACACACATTTATGTGTTTAAGTATTGAATGTAGAGGTATTTAGATGGCGTAAATTATTATTATTTTTTACACAACATGGCGTAGATTACTTAGAACGTAAAAGTTATAACCTAACTACGTCAGGTACAATGCAGGAGAGGGTAAGTGCATGATCACCTTAAAAATAAAATTCCTTTGTACCTACTACTGTGCAATTGTAAAACGGTTATTATAGCATTCATGACATCGTGATGAAACCTGCAAATTCAGGCAACTGAGTTTGTAACCATGATCCAATCTAAGTAGTCAGGTTCCCTTGGTAGCAGCGTCACGGAGGTCAGATGGTAGTCGCTCCACTGTAATTACCTGATCGCCAAATTCTGGATCATGGTGCACTTATGCTCTTGTACCTATTGTACCTATCTAAATAATACCTAGTAACAAAATCTCTTATTAAAACAGTTTAAACTAGCTTAGAACCGAGTAACAACTACAAACATTTCTTCACAACAACCAACAATCACGTCCACTAAATATACTGGTCGTGTAATCGTGTACTTACAACAATTATTTTTGTGGCCGAAAAAAAAAAGATTTTTGTTTCTTTTTTACCAACCCATTAGTACCACTTACGGTGGTACGGAGTTGGGGGCGTTAAGGGGCCCTGACACGCGTCGCCCATTACAGCCTTAATTAAATGAAACTCACGAATATGCCGCCCCCGTGTGAAACTGCCTTTATTGTAGAGTTCGGAACATATTCGGAGTAGATTCGGGTGGATTCAGAGCGTGTAAAAAAATTATGTAAATCAATTCAAATTCCAAAAAAATTTGTATTGTGTAGGCAATCTACAAAGACTTTATAATAGTACCTTTAGTACATTTTAGGTGTCCTTTTTTAGATTTTTTAGATTGCTACTATGTCTTTTAAGACATTGAATTTTGCTTATGTTTTTTTACTCGTACAACATTTTCGCATTAATCACCATAGTCGTATAGAACGTCGGATTTAAAAGCAAGTGGGCTTCGATATCCAGAGGTACTGAGTTCCATTCCATGTACCAATGACTTTTTCTGAGTTATATAGGTAGGTACATAAGTTAAACCTACACTAACTGATCTTACGCGAGGAAAAACAACGTGAGAAAACCTGTACTTCCAGCAAGCGACAGAATGTGTAACCGCGATTTCCTTGTTAACAGTGTGACGGGGGTCAGTCACTCTACTGTTATTATCTGATTTGCTAAATCGTGGATCATGGTCAAGTCGAACCCGGACCGTCAAGTGCAAGACCACAAGTAGAGGGTTGACATTAAGGTTCTCATTTAAGATAAGAGTGCACTACATCGTTTAAAAAAAACACATAGTTTTTGAGTATGTTGTGATATTTATATTATATTATACCTAACTATGCATAAAAGCACAGACAGACAGTCTCGATCTGACCCGGATAAAACTACTTTAATACGTAAAAATGATTGAATACTGTCCGTGTCTACAACTTCATACCCCCATGGTCCACGCAAGCGGCACTCAGCCGGTCGGTCGCCGCGACTTATGTTATTGTAAACCTCTCAATTATGCACTCGCCCTTATTACTGGAGTGGTGTAGTTTTCAACGGTTACCGCGATTTCTGGACGAAACTCTTAACTGAGTGCGTAGAAGAATAATTGGAGGTGCGTATGGTTAATTTGTTATGTTGTATTTGACTTTTTGTACATTTTTAGGTGCTGTCGTTATTCTTAAAGAATAGTTTTTCGTCGCAGATCAATGCAATCGTAGTATTTAACTCCGGGGGCCCTATTTTTTTTGTTTTCAATTTGATTTTCGGCATGAAAAAATCGATTCGGACTCTTAAGATTTTATTCATTATAAAAGAAATATAATTGAATGCTACTACTAGGTAATTGATGTAAGCTTATAAACACCACAGGTGACCGGAGAGCAGAAAAGGACAGAGAAAAGCATTGCTAAAAAACGCGGCAACGTAGCCAGCATTCTGGGGGAGCAGTTAGTGTAGACGACATTTTTAATTTTCGCCGAGTGCGTTAAAGTTTCTTGAAGGCGAAAATGTCGTAATCATGATAACCGCCACAAAAAGCATTCTAAAAAAGTTAAAATTTTTATATATTTTTTTATATTTTATTTCTAACATGACAGTAATACATATTACATTTGTAAAGACTCTGTTTGAAAAGCGTGTGGTAGGTAATATTAAAAATAACTGTAAGACATAATAAAAATAATATTAAAATAAAAATCCAAAAAGTATTACCCGTAAAAAGTAATCGACAATCGTTGGCATCATAACATTGAATGCCTTCTCCACATAACAACATTAGGGTTGTATAATGAATGCACAGAATAATATGAACAACATTGTTTTGTAGAAGAATGAGCTGTGAGGACCCTTGTATGATCGCGCTCCAGTTTACTGAGAGTACTGGCTGAGTGGATGAAAAATGTTTTTTTTCTCACGCTGACGGTTGGTACTGACGGACGGTACGTACGTGGGTGGACGTGAAATTTGTTATTTGTACATTGCAATGAAACGTTGGATTATAATATTGCCAGCACACCATAAAAATACAGGTAGGCGGTAGGTCGTAAGCTTGTTTATCACCTCAGCGGTATAAAAATAGAAAACCACTCTTGAATAAGGCTCATCTATACGTCGTCGCTTATCAAGTACATATTATTTCGATGCCGCTTACAAACCGCATACTCGTCGCGTCCGCCTACCCTAAAGGCGCGGATGCGAAGCGCGGTGACTAGGCGGGCGCGACGCGGGCGCATCGCGTTTGGTTACAAATAAAAAAATGAGACTTGCTGTTATTAGTATAGAAAAAAATTGCATAAGCATTTGGGACAAATCGTGCAGAACATTTTAGTACCCAGTACATTTCAAAATCTACAAAAATTTAAAAATACATTTGCAGCAAGTAAGTACCTACCTATCGGTAGAATACAAAATAGCACGTACTTGCATAAAACATCGATATAATCTGGCCAAACTGACTTGTCTTATTTGGTTAAGGAAAATATGTATTTAAATGGATAATGTGCTGCAGTATTCGTTGAAATTCACATTTTATGTGTTTCTTATATAATTCTCGACACCTATACACAATATACGTAGCGTGATTGATACGGCAAGTCGTGATTTTGGGCATTGTTTGTTTACCAAATAAGACAAGTCAGTTTAAACAGATCATATGTAATAATAAAAGAAAGAAAGAAAATTATGAAAGAACACCCACTTTAAAACCTAGTTGGGAATCCGCAACTTCCACAGCCACAGCCACAATAAAATTACTCCCCAATTTTCTTTTACGAATCTAACTAAACGCCAAAGAGAAATATTGTCCCACCTTGGGCCGGAATTACCCCGATTCGGGGCAAAATTACCCGCCCGCAATCTTCGGGTAAAGCCATCGGGCGGAATTACCCCTGGTACCTACCCAATTTGCCAAGTAATATAAGGGCTTCATGGTAAATCAGGGGTGTTATGTTGTAAACAGCGTGTGCAAGGGACGTGTGTAGAAAATGTAATAAAAGTGAATGTAGGTATTTAGAGTATTTAGGTACTTAGATTTTTCTTTGGATGGAAAATATGTAAGTAGTTGACAATACTTAGGCAACAAATATTAAAACAATAAAGGTAGCTATCTAATATAATTAGAACAGTTCAATTTTTCGAAGTGAGTTATGCAATTATCTCATCTATAGGTACATAATAAACAGTAGACAATTTAAATCTCTAACTGTGGCATATCCCATTGTGGGATATGCACGCCTTTGTATGTAAAATTATACTTTTGTAACTCCTGTACTTATTTATTAAGCAACAAAGAGTTTACATACATACATCCTTACTGTAAGTCGAATTTAAGTTAATACGTAGAAATAAAGCTTTCGGGGGATTACTATAACCAGCACTTTTTCTCTTAGATTCTAAGATGTAAGCAAGTTGGTCTGACGTAGTAACGCCAAGACGTACCTACATTAAGACAAAACTAATTTTAATTTTCAATTCGCCGACATTCAGAAGAAAATATAACGGGCAAAAGAAACGGCCCGAACCAATCTAATACGTGAATTTTATACGAAGCATTGCCGGTAACAGAAACGTATCATTTCCACTCTTACACAGCACCTAATAAAAACGTGAACAAAATAAATAAATTCCCGCCTAACTGGCAACGGCGACAGTGAAAGTTAATTTGAAAATGGAATAAACATCCTACCAATGGGGTGAGGCGCTGGGGGACTGCTGGCCAATCGCGGCGCGGGGATTTTCGCGCGCTGAATTTTTATTAGCGCGGATAATAACGCGCCATTTTGTGACATGTCTTTTTCGTTTTCAGGTAGTGTTGCATGGGTTGCTAGGACTCGGTCTTTATTTTTGTATAAAAATCGCCGTTGGCGACATGTCATTACACCAACCCCTGATTTTTAATCTTATGAAAATTTCATTCCAAGGGTTTATTTTATAATCTCATTTATTAAGTGTATTACATAGTTATAAGATTATTTACTGTTATAATTTTTCCACATAGGGTTTGGGCTCTTTCACCAGCAGATATAAAACAGGTCTTCACATGCAACACAGTATGTGTTAGTAGTTTACACTATAATACAGTTATAATATGTGCGAGAAAACACACAGCGTTGCAGCAAGTCCTTCCTGATGTGCCTACTCTCAACATGAATAAAGACCGCTATGAAGTTAGAATATGACAGCTACAGCGCTCCAAGAGAGACGCTTGGCAATGGAATATGACGCGCAGACTGCAACTGGCTGGCTACAGCATCACGGTAACACCGGAGCTTGGTGAGCGAATTTAATGGACAGCGACGATGAGGTCGAAGATAGCATGCGTGCCTAGAAGATACCTAATCACTCTTGAATTGATGATCCCAAGGTTATACTTTTTGAGAAACAGTGACTTAAGCAGGCAGCAGCAGCAGCTACAGTTGCTGTTATATTGTAGTGTAAAATAGTATCAACTTTGGTGTAAGAACCAAATTAGGTATTTCCGCCTCGACCCATCCCTAGCCAGCGGTGTTGCCACCTAAATGAAACGCGAGGCGGCGGGGTGTCCAATACGTGACGATTTTAGGGATTTTGCTTTTCGATTTTCTCAGCGAACGCGCCGACGCGACGTGATTGTGCCAGCCAGCCTTCTGTCTCTATTTACGCGGGAAAATATTTATATGCGCGCCTTTGAAAATGTGTTTCGATTATTTGGCGGTTCTTTTAGAGATTACAAGCCTGTAGGATTTTGATATAGATTTTTACGTTTTGAGTGAACGTATGAAACGTATAGAGTTCAGAGTGGAACTAAAATTGACACAGAGCCAACAATAACAACTATGACAACTCCCAAGAAATATAATGACAGGCGCAGGCCGGCCCTGTGACTTCCAAATCCAGCTGGTACTGCGATCTTTACCAGATCGTCGGTCCACCTTGTGAGAGGCCTAACTACACTGCTAATATTATTTTTCACTAGGTTTCTCTTCCCTTATTGTCACAACACTATCATAACGACCAAAAAACCTAATTTTTATTTACTTATTTATTTCTTCGAATATCGAAGCAGAACAGGTGTTAAATTGGCTTGGTAAATATTGTTGCAATTCAAAATTTATCAGTACTACCGTGCTAACAACCTATATCAGCAGTAAGTCACAGTTTGTCAAATATTAGATAAAAACATTATTGGAATCGGAAAGCTTCAATCTTATCTGACTCACATTTCTGTAGCTCAATGGGAACCCATAAATATAATTAACCATAACTGCAGCAGTAAGTACGATATTTGCCTATAATTACTAGTCATAAAAGCAGTAAAACCATTTGCAGGTCGCCTCTGTCGCGGTTAATCTATAACAGTAAATACACTTACTGCTGTTTTAGTAAGTATTATCTTTCGATTCACTTACAATATCAGTTTTGTAGTTTATATTACGTATCGGAATAAACCTTTTATCTATCTATCAGTATGTAAGGATACTCCTTCTTTAGGTATAAAACGTTTACACCTACTAACATGTACCTAGTGTAATATATTTTAGCATTTATTACTAGGCACAGAATTACAATCGTGGGTGTCGTATAAGGTGACTAATGTTTTCGAGACAAAAGACATTTTTTCTCGAAAACATTAGTCGCCTTATACGACACCAATGAGTATCAGAACTTGGTGCTATTCTACACTCAATAATTGATTGATACCAATTTTCAATCCTTCATTAGGTACGGTTTTGAAGAGACCATTCAATAGTCCCCTAGTTCCCTTCCTATTAATTATTTTTCTGTTCTGTCTACAATTATAAATCCATTTTTAAAAGTTGTAATTTTAAAATTTCAACGATATCAAACTCTAACAGAATAAAACTCCGCCGTATTAAAGTTTAAAAAAAATTCCACGCCATTCAAACCGGGGTTTCCTTTAAGAGGGGTTCGTTCGGAAACGTTGATCGGACGGTTTCAGGAAGCGGAAAGGCGGGAAATAATTAGCGTACTCTCGCCTCGGGCAAAGGAAACTCGCCATGCAGCCACCGAGTGAACGGGGAATTTATTTTATAAACGGGTTGTACTCCTCTCTGGGTTGCGATTTTTAACGAGTCATCTATTGTTTGGAGTAGGGTGCGGTTTGCGAGGGAGCGCCCTCGATACAGAAAGTTAGGCATTAAATACTTTGATTTATTTAGTTTGACTAAATGAATTTATTCAAACTAAATAAATGAATGAATTTGAACATGAATTTGAAACTATTTCTTTTTAATTTTTTTTGTAGTATTATCCCGAGAACTAGAGGTATGAGAGGAGGAATGTTTGAAACATAATGTTTTAAACTATCGCGGTTATTATTACACATTTTAAGGGTGTGTTCCCGGTTTCCTACCTACAATCGTCCCGCGACCATGATGCATGCAACTGTGTCAAAATATCGGGCTACTCGTCAACAAAGGTACGCGGTAGGAAACCCGGAACATGCCCTTAAAATGTGTTTGAAACAATTTAGCCGTTGCGAGTCTCTAGATCAAGTCTGATAATTAAGTGTGATAATATCATAATAAAAAAATCTATTGTTAGCGAGCACCGTTAATTGATAATCTATCTTGCGAGATTTTATATCTAATATTCTAAAATAAAATATAAATATTCGTGTACAAATTCACACAGCGCCATCTAGCCCCAATCTAAGCAAGGCTATGGGTGCTAGATAACTGATATACTACTTAAATACTTTTAAATACATACTTATTATACATAGAACACCCAGACCCGTAACAGAAATTAAAATTCATCATTCCAACTTCTGCCCGGCCGGGAATCGAACCCGGGACCTCTTGCGTGGCAGACCGGCATGTTGACCACTGAACCACTCAGGTCGCCACACAGGTTCTGATATGCGAACGGCGCGTCGGTGAACAGATAAAAGTATATGTTTTATATTGATGCAATAATTATAAAAATTGAGCGTCGGTAGCCGAACGGTTAAAATGCAGTATGAAAGAAGTTATTCGCCAATATTTAAATGCAATGCGGTTAGTAACGTGGACACTCAGACAATACGTTACCTACTTTAATATTAGGCTGCCAATTTCTTATACATATCAACTCAATTTTTTTTTGTGTTACACAGCAGACAAACAAGCAAGCGGGCCACCTGATGGAAAGTGGTCACCGCCGCCTATGGACATCAGCAACACCAGGGGAGTAACTAATGCGTTGCCCGCCTCCAAAGAGACCTCTAATATACCTCTTGAACGATCCCATGTCACAGTCCAAAGGAAACACTGTCAAATTAGTGTTTAGCAGTTTTACAGTCTCCCTCAGTTAATGGCCGACTTAGTAATTCTGCAGCACATAAGTAATTTCGAAACCGATAGGTACATAATCAGAATATACTGTCCTTCAATTTCTTTTTGATAGCAGATGTCCTGGACAATGGTGGTCGCTTTCCATCAGGTGGACTGCCCTTCTGTCCGTGTGTCTCCCAGGCAATAAAAACTCCTAGTACACTACTCATATACATTCATAATTTTCATAATATGTAATAGTACTCATATAAGTAGGTATAATGTTCATAATTATTAACATTTTGTGCGTAGGTACAAGTTATACTTAAGTAATTAGTGAGTCTCTCTTAACGCAAGTTTATTTATTTCGCGGAGTCGCCTCCATTTAAAGAGATATCTTGTGTAGTTCGCTTTATTGGTTTTGATACTGGTGAAATCGGCTTACTTTGATGTCAGGGCAACGCATGGTAACTCCATGTCCATAGGCGACGTTGACCGCCGCTAATGGACGACTTTCCATCGGGTGGCCCGCTTGCCTGTTTGTCTGCCGCAAAACATAAAAAAATTACTTACTTTAGACCTACCATTGTTAAACTACATTTTTTTAACTATCGTACATTGACCTTAGGGTAAAACTTTCCTGTGGTTGTAAAATTTACTCATTTAGTAAACACCTTAAACTAGGATCCCGAACCGACTAGCAAACGAAATTAAACGACAACGTATCGAAAACACCCGATATACATCCCACAGGAGAGTTCGACTCATAATAAATCCTCGCTCAAGCATCAAAACACTTCGGTCACCGTACAAGAGTTTATTCGTGCTCTTCAGAAGAATATCTCTAAGGTGTAGCTAACTTACAATATGCGGTACAGTTGCGTACACAACACATTAACAGCCAGGTGATAATAAATAATAAATAAATATGCTTGGACAAATTTCTCTCCGATCTCATCTCCGAAATCTCATCCGAGAAGTGAGAATTTTCTGCCAGCATGGCTAGCAGAAGCATTGACCGATGGTGTCCGGCAGAGTAGAATAGCACCAACCCCTTACACTCATATTTTCGAGGCAAAACTTTAAGAGTCTCCGTAATCTGGAAAATAGGCAGTAGCATTTTCCATTGTTATATTTAAACACTTTGGGTAACAGTGAGCTTTCTTATAAGGCCCATAGTGAGTGGCCACGTTTCAGCTCCGTAAGTCATCACTGGCAACACACATTGGTCAAAGACCTTCGTCTTGAGACACTGCGGTAATTGGGACAATGGAAAGAGCTATGCTCGGAGTTTCTTTGCGCGATCGAGTCAGAAATGAGGAGATCCGCAAGCGAACCAAGGTCACCGACATAGCTCTAAGGATTGCCAGACTGAAGTGGCAGTGGGCAGGGCACATAGCTCGAAGAACAGATGGCCGATGGGGCAGTAAAGTTCTCGAGTGGCGACCACGTACCGGTAGACGCAGCGTGGGTAGGCCTCCTACAAGGTGGACCGACGACCTGGTAAGGATCGCAGGTACCAGCTGGATGCGGAAAGCACAGGACCGGTCTTTGTGGAGATCTCTGGGGGAGGCCTATGCCCAGCAGTGGGCGTCTTCTGGCTGATGATGATGATTTAAACACTGCGATCTCCAACCCGCCTGCCAAGCGTGGAGATTATGGCAATAACCTCCCCTTTCGTGGGAGAGGCCCTAAGTCCTACAGTGGACTGTTACGGGCTGTGATAATGATGGCTAGCACAAATGTGCTTTCGCGTGCAATAAGCGAAAAAAGGCGCGACATCGATATTTCTTTCTCTTTCATCTTAGTATTGAGAGAAGGAAACGAACGCTCTCTCGCGGCGCGAGCTATGTCGCGGGCGCTCTTGTGCTAGCCGTGCAGGAGCAGTTTGCATCTTTTCCTCGTTTCGGGTTTGGCTATTTATTAAATAAACCAAGGTGGTCTGACATTTTCGAGCGCGACTATCCCCAAGCTAGAGTACGGTCGCCAAGATGTTGTCTCCCGCAAATTCGGACGGTTGTTGCTTCACATTTAATGCGGAATCATCCTCTGAGAGAGAAGCGGGCACAGGGAGGACATACCCGCTTTTTGGTATCAGTTTTAATCTTTACTTTGCTTATTTTTAACTTCGAAAGAGGGCTGAACCAAAGGGAGAGGTTTTATGTTTGTCTGTGGCATTGACCGATTTCAATACGGTTTTCCATATTTATAAAAAAATATATAAAAATATAAACCAGTTTAATCGAAATGGTTTATTAAATTCGTTCAGTGGTTTGGGAAAATTTAGAGTGAGTAAGTATGTGTAGAGTTTGTCCGAGGGTTTCCGACATCTGTCGGTTAGGTTGTTTATGTGTAACATCAATTGGTGCGCTTATGCGGAAACCGACCCTTGCCGTGACGGCAAACTGCAAGTCCTCCTACCACTCTTGTGAGGTACGTTTTCCTGACTCTCTAGAAACAATACCTACAATATACCCTATATGTAAATTTCATATGTAAATGTATGTAAAGATATTAGGTACTAATATTAATAGAAAGCTAAAATCCTCACACTTGCATATAACGCATAGTCGTATAATATCTCCACATCAAAATGAGAATCAACTCCTCTGTCAACTGTAAGTAATCTTCCTGCACCGCATACCTTTTTGTCAACTGTTATCTCTCCTGGTAGACTGGTAGATAATGCTATTTTAGCTTTAAGTCCGCCAATGTACTGTTTGTGCATGAAGTATAAATAAATAAATAAATAAACTCCAGAAGGAATAAATCACAAAAACGAGATATTTTACGAACAAAAAGTCGCGCCATGTCCACAAGCAGTTGTCCGACTACCCCCGCTAAAAGCGTCTTAGCGGCGACACGAGTAAATTTTAAGTAATTATAAGGAGCGGTAATCAGCTGACTAATTACGATCTATGGCGCCCCGGGAGCCGGCGTTCTGGATTTGAATGCCCGTAGACTAGGAATAGCAGACGTGGAAGTGAAGTGTTTTCTGCCTACGTGGGGGGGTTGTGGAGTCTAAATAAATATAAATAAGTTATTAATTTATTATCAACTGGGCACCACAATACAACATTTAAACAAAAAATTACATACATATGTCTCCGGAATTGGCTACAAAGGATGTAATCGTTTAGCTTATTTTGTTTTTTAACAGTGAGAACCTATAATTGGCTTGTTTGTTTCTAAACAATTTTGCTTTTATTACATAATTAAATAAATATGTGTGGCAAGCCGAT
Organism: Blastobasis lacticolella; assembly: GCA_905147135.1. NCBI lineage: Eukaryota > Metazoa > Arthropoda > Insecta > Lepidoptera > Blastobasidae > Blastobasis > Blastobasis lacticolella. Next base: position 3,686,818 of record LR990061.1, read on the forward strand.
TATTCCCTAAATATAGATATTAAAGTAGTCATACTTACATGCAGTGAAGGTTTAAACGATGGTATCTCGTAAATTCGTGAAACCAAAGCCAAAATTTACGGTTACTCTATCCATGAACGGTTAGTTCATTTTTCTGATACGGGCAGGCAGGATATCGGTCCTCCCCTACTATATTATGACACAAAAATTAATAGGGTAGATAGGAGAAATACCCGAGTTTAACGTAAAGATTTTAATGCGGTTTTCAACAATAGGTAGAATGATTCAAGAGGAAGGTTTATAAGCAAGAAAAAAAGGGTTGGCAGGGATAAAGTATGTGTACGCGAACGAAGTCACACCGGGTCCATTTAATACTCATCTTAATATTAAATTAGACAGTAAACAAATGACAAAGTACATAGGCACATGCGTACTGAACGGAAATCGAATATTGTTTATACAGTGTCCTTGTCCAATAGTGGCGTGCTGTTATGGGCTGTGGATGATGAATTGGTGATTGTTATTTTGAGATTAGATATAACCAGGACAAATAGAATATATTTGTGCCACTTCTAAAATGTTACGTCACTACCACTCTTTGACAAGAAACTGGCCGTCACGGCTTCCAAGTTTAAATCTCGTCCCCTCGGAATCATTCTAAATTTGAATTAAACAAATTGGATTGGTTGAAAAGGAGTCTTGAGGCGGATAAGTCGAAAGAGATCGCGACCTGCGCGCTTTCATCGCAGTAGAACGAGAAAAGAGATGTAATCTGTCATTTATTTCGATTCAATTCGTGTCCACTAATAAGTCATTTACTAAATAAACTTGAGGGTTTCACGGTGTTCCATTACATTTCAAAGTTTAAGGGTTCTTAACATTGATAACTGGGAAAGTTTCGGAAAAGTGAATTATTACTTTGCTGTCTTTATAAAGGTTTAGGTGGGTACGTAGATATTATCTTGTTTTAATCAGTAACTAGAGGGTGAGCTTAGATATCTTTTTTGATGTAGTGAATGGATTAAGTCGTCGTGGAGCGTCGGTGGCCATGTGGTTAAGGCATCTGACTCGTAAGCGAGAGGTACCGGGTTCGAATCCCACTGCGGCCATGTACCAATTTCTCTTTTCTGAGTTATGTATATTAGTTTAATACCAACCGATGCTCTTACGGTGAGGGAAAACATCGTGATGAAACCTGAACATTCAGGCGACTGAATGTGTAATCATGATCCAATCTGGTCAGGTTCCCCTGGTAGCAGGGTCACGGAGCTCAGATGGCAGTCGCTCCACTGTAATTGCCTGATCTGCCAGATCCTGGATCATGGTCAAGGCGGACCTCGGGCCCGTAATCATAACGGCAAAATGATTTTTTAATGGATAGGCTTTCCCCCAAGCGTTCCACACCGATCAGCTCCATCAGTCCATCTCGTGGAAGTCCTCGTATATCCATCGGGTTCTGTGAGTGCTGTGCGAGCTACAGCCCGTCCACTGCCACTTCAGTTTTGCAACTCTGGAAGCTATATCAGTGACGTTAGTTCTGCTACTGATATCCTCATCTAAGCATAGCTCTTTCACAAAAGAGAAAAATGGTCGATATATTATGGTACCGCTATAGCTTCCAAGCTTCCACAGTTGCAAAACTGAAGTGGCTGTGGGCCGGCCGTAGCTTACACCGCTGAAAAGCGAAATTGACTATATGATGTAAAGTAAAGTAAAGTAAAGTAAAACACATTTATTACACTCAAACACACAGCACATGTGGAACTCGCTTGTGGAATGATCTGCCGAGGGAGTTCCGACAGTCTGAGTCATTGTCTAGTTTTAGCGAAAGATTTGTAAAATTTTGTTTTAGTATACCTACATAAGCGCGATTATTTCATGTTTTTGGCTGTTTGTTGGTGTTTAGATAAATGCACAACGCATTCTCTTGTATCCTGTGGCTCAACACTACCTGCTGTAATATTCCTGTCTCAATTTATTTTATTTATTTAATAGTTTATTGCACACAAAAATTGTAACAAGGATATGGCAAATAACACAAAAGGCACTACTTATTTCTAAAAAGAAATTTCTTCCAGCAGGCCTACAGCAAAGAGAACGTTTATGTGAAGGTTGCCTGGAAGAGATCGCTTGCAGCGATAAGGCCGCCTTTGCTCATATGTGTTCCTTGTTACTGTAACTGATTGATACTGTTATTTTTTTATGAGCAAAAAAGTGTTTATCTATCTTGTTTGCCACCTTAGTGGTATAAAAAAAAAACTATATATCTATGTGACGTCCCCGTTTTTTTTTACGTATAGGACACGCAAGAGGATCTGTAAATATTATCGTATCGAAAAGTTTAAGTTCGGGGCACTAAAAATTTCTTTGCGCCGGTCTGTGCATGCGCAGACTAACGTTGTGTGGGTCTCCTAAACGTCTACTATAACAACAAATTGAATTTTTTTCTTGTACTCGTAGACGTAGTATGCTAGCTAGATGGCGCTGTGAATTATCCAAACGTTTTAATTATCATATGGCCGTATTATGGCCGTGTGATGTCCAGCAGAGTATAGCACCAACCCCTTACACTCGTGGGTGTCGTATAAGGCGACTAATATTTTATAGGCAAATCTCCGTAGACTGGAAAACAGGCAGCAGCGTTTTCCATTGTTACATTTATAACACTGCGATCTCCAACCCGCCTGCCAAGCGTGGAGATTATGGCAATAACCTCCCCTTTCGTAGGAGAGGCCCTAAGTCTAGGCTGTTATGGGCTGTGATGATGGTTTATTATTATTGTTATAAACAATATAAGTCTCTACCGGTAGGTCTCTACTTAGTTCAGCGGAAAAAAGGGTAACTTTATGGTGGGTAAGCATATAATATACCGGTTATATCTGGAATTTTAGATCGCGAATACTCGCCTGCCGAGCCACGATCCAAATGCAAAGGGATTCCAGAGGCCATATTTCATCCGAATCGAGTTGTATGCCATTCGTCACCGAGACGAGCACTCTTTACAAGAGAATTCCATCATGTAGGTACAGTGGGCAGCGTATTGAGCTACCCGAGATCGGCATAAAAGGGGCTAATATTATTAAGCGCGTCTATAGAGACTGTTGCGGATGCAACAAGAAAAACTCTTGACTTCTTGAAATAGGCATTTTATTATACTTTCGCTTGAATTTTATTACATGAGGTGGATCTATTAATATTTTAATTACCTACTATTTAATTGGGTAACACTTGACATTTTAAATTGTTATAATTTTTAAGACATTTTATTGTAATGACATTTATTATTTAATTAATCTAATTGACATTTTTATTGGCCTACAATATGCAGTAGGTACGACATGAATCTTAAATTACTTCTGTAAATTTTATGTATTCCAAATTGTACTGACTTTATTGTATTCCTACGACATGATGATAATGTAACGAAATGACCTGTAACTATTGTTATCAATAAAGTATCTGAATCTGAATCTGAATCTGATCTGCGTAATGATTTGGTGGCCGTTGCGACAGAAGTATTGATGGCAATTGAACGGCTGTTAGCGTTTTGTAGGGATGTATGGTTGTGTGCGTGAGTGGGTGTATAGATGCGTTTGCCGTAGTGTGAGTGAGTGTGCCGTGTGCACTGTTGAATCTATACAATTAAAATAGGTGGCTGCGGCGCAGACATGGACGCTAGGCCATCTTAACGACTTGAGAGGCCCAGTTGGTTAACATGTCGGTCTGCCACGGCCGAGCGGAAATTGAAATGATGAATTTTAATTTCTGTTTCGGGGCTGGGTGATATATGTATAACTAGGGGACCCCGCGCGTCTACGTTTGCGAACACCTTCTTTACCCCTACTTACCCTTTTTTCTTGCTTGCAAACCTTTCTCTTGAATCACTCTATCTACTAATATGTTAAATTAGTTTATTTTTATTTTTGTTATGTTTGTAAAAACCCATTATTAGCATTAAGGTTACTAATGAACAAATATAAACTTTTAATTATGGACGTACGCCATCTCATCAACCGGTTTCAGCCGAAAATCAGCGTCGCAGCCTCGGCTGTGGCAATATGCTGAGCTGGAACCGTATCGGCATTTTGTTACACAGTGTACCTACCTATATAATGTAAGTAAAAATGTAAATGTCGAATAAATTATTATTCTATTCTATTCTATCTATTGTTGAAAACCGCAATAAAATCCATTGCGTATTTTGAATGATCTAAGCGTACATAGATACAGTCGGCGGGAAGCGACTTTGTTTTATACTATGTATAGATATGTATTTAAAAGTATATAACTGGTTTATCAGTTCTCTAAAGCACCTATATTATACACCTATAACAACTGAAACTATCAGTTGTAAAACCTTTGCACAAGAAAGGGGACCGTACAGACCCGAATAACTATAGGCCAATCACTATTGTTTCTATAATGTCTAAAATAGTTGAAAAGGCAATGTATGTAAGGCTAAGTGAGTTCATATCCAAATATAACTTACTACAACCTGATCAATATGGATTCCGAAAAGGTTCTTCGACGGAATTGGCATGTTTCAATTTTGTTAAGTACATTACCGAATCATTAAATAACAAAACCCCAATTACGTCAATTTTCCTTGACATGAGCAAGGCATTTGATTATGTCAATCATGATAAACTGCTCTCTAAATTAGAAGTATTTGGAATAAGAGGCAACGCATTACAGTGGATTAAAAGTTATTTAGATAATCGAAAGCAATGCACAGAGTTAACCAGATTAGTCAAGGGAAATAATAGGGTAACTAAACAGGCCTATCAATCGACATTCTTAAATAAAGTGTCAGGAGTACCGCAAGGTAGTATATTAGGGCCGTTATTGTTCCTTTTATATGTGAATGATCTACCTACAGTTACCTCACATAAATGTTTTTTATTCGCCGATGACACGACAGTAATAGTAAAGGTTGAAGACTTATCTAATTATGAAAATAATTTAAATGATGCATTAAATGATATAATAACATGGATGAAAAATAATAATTTAAATATTAATTTGACGAAAACTAATTTTATACAATTCCAATCATACAATACAAATTCACATAAATTAAATATAAAGCATAACAAATGTTTATTACAAGAAACTAGCAGCACAAAATTCTTAGGTTTATTTATTGACAAACACTTAAATTGGAAGGATCACATTGACTATATTTGCAAACGGTTGGATCGGTTTGTATTTGCACTGTACAGACTGAGAAGTACTGTATCTATGGATGCAGCCCTAACTGCTTACCATGGGCATGTTTCCTCAGTTCTCAACTATGGACTTATATTGTGGGGAAATTCAGTAGAGATAGGAAGAACTTTTAGACTTCAAAAGAAATGTGTTCGTGCAATTACAAAGTCATGGGTCACAGATAGCTGTAGACCATTATTTTATAAATTACGAATCCTACCATTGCCATGTATGTACATTAAAAATATATGTGTATTTACGAAAACACATCCGGAATATTTTAAAAGTTTATTAGATGTTAGCCGGAGGACACAAAGAGCGCAATATATAAACATGTTGCATAAACCTCCGTGTAAAACCTACATATATAAAAAGAATGTATATAATATGTGTATTACTATATTTAATAACTTACCCAATGAAATTAAAAAATTACCAGAAAGAGAGTTTAATAATAAGTTAACAGAGTGGCTTATCAAATATTGTTTTTATTATATAAATGAATACTTAAATTTTAGAGATATGGTACCCTGTAACACATAGTTATGTTAAAAATGACTAAAATGATTTAAATAGTATTAGCCATTACGATTTTATTGTGTAATTATAATATTTGTATGCCCACAATTGGGGTTAACACAGAGATACTCATAATCATGATTATATCCTAATGAACTGTATGCCTACCTGTGTCACAAATAAATGCCTTTGACTTTGACTTTGACTTTGACTATAACAGGCTTTGCTTACTTTGGGGCTTGGTGGCGCTTTGTGAATTCAAAATTTTTTTATTTTTTTATTGCACTGGCATTGGGTAGGTTACTATGCGGTTGACGGTACCCACCTACGCCACCCACACCCGGTATCCGCGTAGGTACTAACTAAAGGGATTTTAAAGGGGTACATTTTTACCCCGATATGATAAGTGCAAAGGCAGTGGTGTTTGTCAGACGCGGTAGAAGGTTTCGTATATTTTTTAAATAAGGTACCTAGGTTTGACATTTACGAGGCTGGAAAAGGTTGTCAGAGCTTTCAGCCAGCCCGTGAAAAACATGCCCTCAGACCAATGGTCCTCGTGTTTTTAAAAATGATTCGGAGAATGCTCCGAAAAGCAGTAAACAAAAGTAAATTAGCACGTATTTTATATAAAAATATATGACTTTATTCACTATCATCCAACATACCTAATAGGGATCCTAGTTCAGCGGCCTCAGCCAAGAGGTTTCGTTAATCTACCCTCGTTTGTGGTAGAAAAAATTTATGTAATTTGACATCAGCTAACGTTATCTGACGTAAGCTAACGTTTGTGGTAGAAATTCTTGGTCCATAGACAATTCACGTACTTTCGATGTACAAAGGAGGCGGATTGGCGGATGATCCTAAACAATTACACTACGAATTTTACCTGTAAATTTTCTACCATACACGCATCACGCAAGCGGAGCTGTCAAAGATGGCTAGACCGGCAGTTTTCTTTATTTAAAAGTCAGTTTAATCGAGGTCGTTTAAAACTTTGTTTCTTGGTTTGTGGCTTAGGAAATATTTCAGTATATACTTGGATAGGAGTTTGTCGACATTTTCCTTTCTTTCGTTATAAATAATAAATTATGATTTATTTTATGCTACGCAGTGACCAACAAGCAGGTAGCCCAGTTGATGGTAAGCGGTAACTGCAGCTTATAATATCTGAGATTCATACATTTACGTTGCAAGCAACAAAAATGCAGAACCGTAGGCGTTGTCACTGTGAGGAATATGCTTTGTTTTGACAACTAATTATTATTGGTCCTTGGCGCATGCCTATAAAGATCCGTGTTTTTTTTTCGGTAAAATGTACTACGGATAATATCGTACTTCATGGACAGGTACCGCCCCTTTAGTGAAGTGCCACGAATAACGAATAACAAAAGGCAGTCGAAAATCTGTATTGAAGAAAATAATCGAACATTTAAAATTACCATTTAGGTAATTATATTATTTTTAGTAACTAAAATCTCATTCCTTGTTTGGATTTCACCCTAAGAGACCTTTCACAACAACGATTTCGACTCCCGCGTATTGTACGGAATAGTCTAACTGAACGAATAAAAATACGCACGTGTCGAAATCGTCGTTGCGGAAGGGTTTTTAATGTCGTATTAATAAATTATTAATTCAAAAGAAAATAGATAGTTTATTTTGTTAAATACATACAGCATAACCATGCAACTATCAATTTCAACTTCTATGAGAATGATAATAGATGATCGAATAGATTCAATAACGATTTTACACCACCTCTGAACCACCTCCTACTGTGAACTGTCAAAATTATTATCCTATATTTGACAAAGCATAAGATGAAATTGGTCATGCTTGTAATTGCGTTGGCCAGTTTATCCTTCAAACTGGAACATAGCAATGCAAGCATTTTTGCTTAGTGGCAGAAATAGTCAAGGCAGTGGTACTGATCCAGGCGGACTCCTCAGGCTTGAAAGAGTACTACTAGTAATAAGTACTTTGGTTAACTATCGTTAAAAAATATTATTCCTATTTGAATTTGTAAAGAATATTCCAATAAATTAGATTTTTAGCGTATCAAAGCTTTGGCTCAACGAAGCCGGGATAAACTCTTCGCTGCTTCAAACTGTGTCAAATATCGAACGCGACATTCCGAATTCAAAGAACCGGAATCCAAAGGCTCAATATTACCTTTGCCTTTGCTTTCCGGTGCAATTTGTCACTACGCTCGCCTACGGCCCGTTTGAAACGGAACGCAAGTCCGAACTAAAGTCTTTGCGCTTTGAAAATCGAACCTCCGACGCGTCAATCAGACAAATTGGAACTCTACAAAGAACGGAACGCAACCCGTTCTCAATTCGAATTTCAAACTTGTATGCCGAAAGCCACGCCACAGTACAGGAAAGACCCAGTAGGCTTACTCGGTTGTGCTCTCGAAATAATTTACGTACCCGCGCTCTGGGTTAGCGAATGCACTACACCGTAACGAATGTGCTATCCTTTAGCTAATAACTGTATCCAAGCTGGATAGTATAATAGTTCAAAGGAAAAAGCTTTAGTTCAATCTTTCTCATGCGGACGACTGGTGATGAAAACGCGTCATAGAGGTCCAAAGATAAGATACTTCCCATTGATGTTTGTGACCATTGGTAAGACAAACTTATAGGTCCAAAGATGAGGTACCATTGATATTTGTGACTATAAAACAAACTATCACGTAGAGGTTATGATATCATCTAATTGTAACTAGTTCTTGTACGTTTGATGCTGTTGTTATGACGATGGATCTCATGGGACCTCTCTAACGCTCATGTGGTTGCTTGGAACGCGTTGGTGTTGTACCCTGTCTTAAGATCTCCATCCATGACTAGATAATGGGCAGTAGCGCATTTTTTGGTATAGTCATACAACTAATTAATGCTGACCCCTTACTAAATATTGTCATATAGATTGTCATAAGGTTGCGGGGTTCAACTGATTAGTTGAATGACTGTAAATATTTTAAAACATGGTGAACTCCAACCCTCCTTACAAGGCATGCCGATTATTTACTATCATATAATTTCCAAATTTACAGTTATGACAAAATCCTCCACTGAATCTGATATGGACAAGGCTTAAGTCCAGCCTTAAACAGAAATTTGTCTGAAGTTGATCTTCTGGCTCTGTCTATACTGTGGTTGCTTGCCGAACGCTAGTTGGTATTGCGAGATGAATGGGAGCATGTTGCTTTGCTGATGGCCTGATGGCCTGATGGCCTGATGGTTGCTATTATGCAACACAGTGTTTCTGAAGTCAATAACACCCAAATACCTTTGCACTATGTTCAATATGATCAAAATCACGTGTGACCATACAATGTGTTGTATGCTGTGGCTTTATAATCACACATTTTGAAGGTATGTTCCGGGTTTCCTACCGCGTACCTTTGTTTACGAGTTGGCCGTTTTACGTTTATGGTAAAGGCAATCTCGGGGTTAATTTCATATTATATGTTGCGAAGAGTTGTCTGTCAAGTACCTGGATAGCCTAATTTAAAAAATTTTACCCTTGAAATAAATTTATAAATTTTTTAACCCGCCGATGTTGGAGGTTTAATTTACTAACTCTGGGTTAGTGATGTCAAAAACGATTTCAACACTGACGTTAAGGAATAGGTACACTTATACAAATCACTGTGGAGTGAAAGTAAACTTAGGTTAGTTGACTCTGGGTTAATTTTTACTGGTACAATACACGCTCTATGCGTTAAAAAATCAATACAATAACTCTGAGTGAGTAAACCACGAGATGATAAATGGACCTTAGTGGTATTAACAAAAAAAAGTTACACAATTTTTTGTTCGTTCTAGACTGTTTCGCAATAATGTGCACCGCGTATTAGTGTTTTCGCTGTTTAGTGATAACGCTGTAAAGTGCATCGACGGCGATTTTTCGCAGTAACGTGTATCGCGGTCTTGTAAAGTCTAACATTAAAATAGATAACATCGTTGTAAAATGACATACCTGTTAGTTTTATTAAATCGTATTGGCGATAATCAAAGATATTCCGTCGCAGAAACGACTTACAGTCACTAAAACCCTAGTTACACAAATTATTTTCAAGCATGCTATTTTTGAGCAAGTTTTTAGTAGCATGTATATACGTTTATTTCAAGCGCACTTATATCAAACTCCATATAAAAAATAGCTTTCTAATTTTCACCACGCTAATAAGCTCGCCAAAAACTAAGCATGCATAACTGAAGCTTAAGGGATAACAATCAAACAGCAATCACGGTTTGTGCGAATTAATCTGCTAAAAACTCCGCGGAGGTTGCGGAGGAGGGAAGGGCGGGCAGCAATCAATCAGCCACATATGGCCCTTGAAACCTTTCTAATCACGACTCCCGTTATACCAATCGGGCAACACTAAATTACCGAATAACATGTTGACAAAACGCTTTTCAATCCTCACTAACAATATTCGCTCAAAGGGGGGCCCCTTTTTGTGCTCGCCGGGCCCCCAAATGCCAATCTGGGAAGATTGCTTTTTTTCCTTTGTTGGTTTTGAATACCGAGTATGTATCTACGTGAATACAGGCTCAACCTCTTTGTAGGTGATTAAATACTCGGCATGTTAGAATGTGCGGCCGCAATCGTGACGTCACTCCTTATTCCCTTGCAATAAGGTTCAGGATTGGTCGAAAATTACTGTTGTTACAACGTGAAATGATTGTACTGGACCAACAAATGCGGATTGGTTATTTAATGGTTTCTTGATTCGCGTGCGATTTGTCTGGTGATTAATTTTGTCGTGTGCGTTCGCTTTTTGAATGGCGGCTCCACAGATTAAATGTGTTGGTGCTGCGATCTAGGGGTCGATTGGCTTTTGGTAGTTTTGGTAGAACTATTGAGTTTGTGGACTTGGAAATCATAGAACATGTTCGTCTATGGCCTACACAGTGGAGTTATCTTAGGCGCTACGCGAGTGCGCAGGATTCTCCTGGGTAGTCCATACAAAATCGGCGTGAGGCGAGTTAGTACCGCGCCAGACTCTTTATATTTGGGTTATGCGCTTATTACTACTACTTATATTATATGGCTAAATTCAGTCGTCTCAATTCAGAAGCAAAATGCGTGAGAGCAAATGAAAGTGGAATGAATTGCTCATGAAATAAGGTCCATTTTTGTACCACTTCTCATTTAGAATTAAGTATTATTGTAGGTAGTAATTATTGTTGATCTTGACTTGTGTTTGTTATTTTGACATTGTAATATGAAATGTAACTTTTTTATTTTATTTAAATATTATTGTGTATAGGACAATAATGAATATTAGCACACAGTGTAACTGTAAATGAAGAAATAAATGAATGAATGAATGAATGAATGTGAAGCGGAGCGACGCGTAACATTATATAAGTGATTAAAAATGAACCTTATTCTTTGAGCAATAGATTCCACTTTGATTAGCTCTCACGCTTTTTGCTTCTGAATTTGAACGACTGAATGTAGTCAAATTTAATCAGCGCATTAGGTGGGGTCATCGGAAAAGTAATATATGTATGTCAACAGCAATTGAAACAGAAACAGTATAGCAGTTGACAGCAACAGATGAAATTACTTACCGAACAGCTTTGAGCAGCACGGTTTCCAACGATATGATAAGTAATCCTAGTAGCTGCACTACGCGGTGGTGACACGGACGCTACGCAGATGCTACGTGGAAGCGGTAGTGATGCGGATGCTACGCGAACGAGCCGCGGAACTCCGCACATCCACCGCAGCATTTTCATTTCGTTGGCGTGGAGTTCGCGGACGTGTTTCGTCAGCGATGGCCATGTCTCGTCTGTGATCAAAAAGTAAGGTGAATTTGTATATAAAATGTATTTTTTTATTTATTGTTCCAAATCAATTTCATCCCTTTCAAAGTAATCCCCGTCCGATAAAACGCACTTTTGCCAACGCTTTTTCCAGTTCTCGAAACAGTCGGAATAATCTTTTTTCGGTGTAGCCTTCAAGACCTTCTTCGATTCGGTCTTGCTTCACCTTTTGCACGATATTAGCTGGATTGGTCGGTGGTTTCAAGTCTCGTCTCCAGTAATGATGCAATTCAAGTGGTCCTGATAGTCAGACAGCAAAGTTTCACACACATCAACGCGACGCTTTTTTTCCAAAAAATTTAGCCTTTTTTGCACCAATCGAGACTTGACGCGTTTGAGACACAAAGCATGCTTCAAAATGGTTTAGGCTGAGCCAAATGATATTCCAGCACTATCAGCGAGGTCTCTTATTGTCAATCGACGATTTTCAAGCACCAAATCTTTGATCTTCTGGAAGTGGCCCCCGTCGGTAGACGTTGATGGTCGTCCAGAGCGCGGTTCGTCTTCAACGCGTTCTCGGCCCGCTTTGAACTCGTTGTACCACTTATAAACGTTTTTTTGTGCCATAGTTTGATCACCAAAGGCCTTCCGCAACATTTTCAACGTGTCCGCACAAGAATATTCGTTCCGCAAACAAAATTTTATGCAAGTTCTTTGCTCAACAAAAACACCCATTGTAAAAATCGATAATTCACTTTTAATTGTTTAAAAAACACGTGTATCTCGGAGATAATCGAACCTTTAGACAAACAGACGCTTGGCAAATGTTATAGACAGTAAATAAATAAATAAATAAAAATTTGATTTATTAGTTCACACAAAGGTTACATAATTTCGTTGATAATCATATAAGGTACTAATAATCAATAACGCCTTTGTGGGAACCTGGAGTCTGAAAAATGCTGAATACCTGTACTACAGATCTCCAGGCTCCCCCCCACAGATGAGATCAATATATCAGAAAAAGATAAAAAATAAAAAATAAGACGTGTACGAGTGAGTGTGTATGTGCGTGTGTGCGCGTGTGTGTGTGTGTGTGTGTGTGTGTGTGTGTGTATGTGAGCGCGTGCGCGCGTGCGTGCGTGTGTGTGTGTTTGCACTATTTACTTATTAATCTAGGATATTACCGTTAGAAGGCGTTCAGTATCATTATAATTTAATGATTGCAGCCATTGTGATACCCGTTGCTTTACCTGATAACGTGGTAAGCTGTATATTTTTAAAATTCGGTTGATGTTATTATACAAATAGGCACCCAAAAAACAATAGAACCTGTGCGATAATTCCAACCTAAACATTATACTAGGACATACTTCGTGGTTACGTCTTCTATTATTAAATGTGGAAGGATCATATTCTAAATGGGCATGTTTCTTTATCACTGCATTCAAAATGAACAATTGTCGTACCGTAAGAACTTTGCATTCCTTATATAAGTCAATCGTTGGGAATCTGTAAGGAAGACTCCAGCCCACCTTTAAAATCGATCTTTGAGCCCTCTCGACTTTGAGCATTTGTGTTTTGGAAGTACCCCCCCACGAAGAAATACAATACCTTATTATGGATTCCCCAAGAGCATAATATACAGATTTTATGATGATTTTATCAGCAACATGACGAAGATTTCTAAAAATAAAAATTAGTTTGCGCAGCCTACCGACCAGCAAGTCAATATGGCATTTGAAAGTTAGTGTATTATCTATTGTAATACCCAAGTACTTTATCATCTTAGTGCTTTGGAGTTTCGGGCACAAACATTGGAAGCTCGGTTGTGGAAAACAGGTACTATTATGAGCGATAATTGATAAAGCCGAGTAAGGGGGTTCAACGTGGTTATGTGAGGTAAAAGCGATATACATTGTTTTGTTAATATTAACAGTGAGCATATTTCTGTTCAACCAGTCTGCCACTCTATCGAATCCCGCCTGAGCATGTAGGAACACCTCTTCCCAGGTCTTTGCTTTAAACAGTAGAGCTGTATCATCGGCAAAAGTTAGAATCTTGCCACAGGGAAGCGCCAAGTCACACAGTTCATTAATATATATTAAGAATAGCGTAGGTCCTAGGACGCTACCCTGCGGTACCCCATATTCCACAAGACGTTTTGAGCTTAGCCATTTATCTATTTTGACTGACTGATATCGATTTGTAAGATAGTCCGAGAATAAATCGAGCTGTATGCCTCTGATGCCAATTTGTTCTAGTTTCTTGACAATAATTGTGACAGAGACTGTATCAAACGCCTTCGCCAGGTCCATAAATATAACTAGTGGCTTTTCGTGACTGTCCAGACTGTTAACAACATAGTTAGTTAATTCATATACAGCATCATCACATGATCTACCTGATCGAAAGCCATACTGCGAATTTGAGAGAAGCTTATTGGTCTCGAGAAATTTAACAAGTCTATTGTTCATTAACTTTTCCAACAGTTTAGACAGTGTAGAAAGTATAGATATAGGCCTATAGTTATGCACACAGTCTCTGTCACCACCCTTATGCACCGGGATAATTTGCGATATCTTAAAGGCTGCTGGGAAAGTGCCCGTTTCGAAAGCTAAGTTAAAAATGTAAGTTAGAGGTGTAATTAGCTTACTCTTAAATTGTTTTAGGAAAGAACCTGATATCATATCATATCCCACTGCACATATCCAATCACTTTTCAAGTGACTCAATAAACGATCCACCTCGTCTTCATCTGTAGTGTGTAGAACCATCGTTCTATTGACTACAGGTGAAGGCGAAGAACTAGCCTCATTAGACAATCCCGGCGGCGTTATTTGCTCGGACAGTTCTTTGTATAATAAGTATGTATTTAAAAGTATTTAAGTAGTATATCAGTTATCTAGCACCCATAGCACAAGCTTTGCTTAGTTTGGGGCTAGATGGCGCTGTGTGAATTTGTCCACGAATATTTATTTGAATATTTATTTATTTGCCTATTTTAACAAAATATTCGTTTACATCATTAATTGACCCCTGAGGGTCACTATTGGATATAAGTTCACAGGCAGGTATTTTTGTATTTGCAGTGTAAGTAATTGTTTTGATAACTTGCCAAAGTTTTTTATTATTAGATTTTACTTTATTAATTTCATTTTTCTCGTAATCAGTTTTAGATTTTTTTAGTAAGGTTTTGCAATAATTTCTGTATCTTTTGTAAGTTAGTTTAAGTATTTCGTTATTAGGATCACTTTTAAGTTTTTTGTGTAAATTATCCCTGTTCTTCATACATCGCAGGAGACTTTGCGTCATCCAAGGTTTCATGATTCTCGTACGTCTAGATAAGTGTACTGTTCTCGAAGATTCCTGGATAACAAAATGTAAAGATTTAATGAAATAATCAACAGCTACATTAACATCTTTCAACCAGTTCTACCAACCTGGGAAAAAAAAAATTACCTGCCTTCCTAATGCCCGGGAGTTTTAAATGACACCATTCACCTTACTTTTTGATCAAAGTATTATATAAGCCCTTTGAGCTTGATGCTACACGGAAGCGATAGTAATACGGACGCAACGCGCTTGCTGTTCGAGCGCTGTACGTAAGTGGTTTTATAAATTTAACTTTCAGTCATTAGAATAGAGCCCAACATTGCTTAAACGTATTAACGTTCAATAAATGTATTTTGGATACCTATGTTTAATAATAAAAAAAAAGAAACAAAAGCGTTTGGGACAGTAAGCAAAATTAGCAGGAGTTTTCTTTATTTTATTCTAATACTATACAATATGCAACCGGTAGATATACTTTCTAGTCAAGATAAAGGCCAACATCTCGATTCTAAAGTATTAATGGCTGTATACAGTTGAAGATGACAAAGCGTTCAGTATACATTTAAAACTAAGACATATCATACCTACGTACAAAATAATGAATGCTTTAATTTCCAATTCACAAAATGGTTTCTGAAAATCCCTCTTAGCTTTTCAACTTGATGAATATAATCCCTCCCCAACACCGTTGGGGATAAACATGTTACAAACTTTTAATATGAAAAATGCTATTATCGGTAAGACCAAGCAATACTTTTCCATTAAATATGAGTTGCGCGAAACTCAATCTTATAGCGTTGACGTAAGAGCTATGATAAGCTGATGCAAAAATATTGAAACGCACTTGGTTCTTTGTCTTGTATTCATACCGCAAATATATAGCTGCAGTTACTTCTTTAGAATTTCAATCTTATTGTTAGAGACATAGAGTAGAATTTATTTTATGCAATGTCAATGTAAAGTTGTCAACATACTGGATATTTTCACCTAACTTGACACCTCTACAGAAAATTGTTAAACATTCCATCTGAAAATGTGTTTTTTTTTTCAATAAATATTAATGAGATCGTGAAAGTATTGGATTATTTGCTTTTCTTTTTGCCTCAGTTTGATTAAGAAAGTTTCGTTGAGGGTTTTATTTGGATCTCTGGGGGTCTCTGGGATCTCTGGTCACAGTTTTAATGAGGTTTACTTTTAGTCCCACAATGTAAGTTCGGGAATAGTTTGACAAATAAGGTTTGGTGTTACGATGACGTTTTTACTTCTGACATTTTATTTTAGATATTTAGGACGGTCTGATTTGGTTTAGTCTTAGATTAGTGGCCTACCAGTACCCTACTCTACTTTACCCAGTCCTTTTTGCATGCATACCCTGCCAAAGTAATTTGCAAAGGATTCATTCATCACAACCCTTAACAGTCCACTGCAGTACTTAGGGCCTCTCCTACGATAGGGTAGGTTATTGCACGTTTGGCGGGCGGGTTGGAGATCGCAGTGTTATAAATATAATAATGGAAAACGCTGTTGCCCATTTTCCAGCCTACGTGAGACTCCTAGGTATTTTGCCTCGAATACATTAGTCGCCTTGTACAACGCCCATCAGTGAAAGGGGCTATTCTACTCTGCCGGACACCACACGGGCAAAGGATTATTGATCCTAATTGGTTGTTGGCAGGGGATAACGTGCGATGGTGTATGTAGTTTATTTCCCTAGACAAACAACATTGAAACAAGTATGCGGGGCCTTTTGTACTTTGTGCAAGTATCCAGCCAGCACGTCATCAATTAAAAATAAAAGAGAACCAGAACAAAACATCGAAACCGTGCACCCGGCGCCACAGATCCGCGTCAGCTTCAATCAAAAATGGAACGCGTATTTTTTCCACCCGCCCTGACAAAAGTACAGCCGTCAAATGCCATTGCTCAAATGAGAAAGCGTTCTCGGTGTGGTGGAACGGAAAAATCATCCGGCGAAATGACATCGGCTTTCCCGCGATAATACATTTCAAACGAACGCGACAGAGGGCATCGCTCTGCCACCCGTTGTTTGTTTGAATAAGTGAACTTGTGAATGTTTTCAGCCATTTTGGTGGGGCTAGAAGTACTTGTAGCTGTTTTTGTGTAATTTTAAAGTGACATATTACGTTTTTCGTCGTGTATATTGTCTTCAGAGAGAGGTGTGGCGATTGCTCCGCCGACAAGGGTCATGACGATGATGGGTGGATGATTGTCTTCAGAATGAACTATAGCACGCGAATGTCAAGTACTAGCTATTTTTAAGACTACAAGTCGCCTGGTAAGAGCATTGAAGAGATAATACTGAATCGGTACTGAAACTAAAACTTAGTACATTAAGCCCGGCTTGCACCAAATTCTTAGATGTTGTCCTAAGTGGCATCGGTTGAAGGACCTTGATCGTGCGACGGGTGAAATTTGACGTCTCCTATTGGCCAGGTGAGCCCGTCATACGACCATGGAGCCGGCAGCATTCTCGCGCAGCGGATAGGCATCGCCACCCAGCGCGGGAACGCCGCCGCCATGATGGGCACCTTACCGCGGGGCCCAGGTTCTTTACACCTTTTTAAATTTAGTTTAGTTAATAAATTAAATATTTGTAACTTATTATAAGGTTTTCGTTTAGTTGTTTAATGGTCTGTGTATATGGTCAATAACTTAAGACTTAATACTAATTGGTAACTGGTGGTAGGAGTCTGTCAAGCCTGAGGAGTCTGCCTGTAAGGGTACCACTAGTTTATCTATTTCTGCCGCCAAGCAACCATGTTTGCATTGCTATGTTCAGCCTTACCATCTGGAAGACCGCAAGCATTATAAAAAAAAAGAATTTTATAAAAACATTTTTTATTCTTAGCAAAAAGAAAAAGATTGTACAGTTTTGTTTTTCCTAATATCACTGTGTAAACAGGCGCGCGTTGATGTCTATTGTAAGTAAATGTATCAAGGCTAACCTACTTTCTGTATTGTTGCGTGCTATACTTTATTCGTTATTGTTTTTTTTAATTATAAACAGACATACAGTTCCTTTAAATTGTAGATATGACATTGGATAGGGAATAATGGAGAAAGAAAACATACAGCCGACCCCAAATGAATATAAGGGCAGGCAAATTATTACATAGTTTATTTAAAAGCATTTTATCGTGGTGTAGCTATATAGTTAGGTATGTAATATATAAGCTCCTAAAACAGATTTTTGCATTGTCAAAAGCTAGGTCAAAACAGTTACCTAGGAGGTCCCCATTATTGTTAATCTAGGCGGGGTTATTTTTACGGATTGCAGCTAATTATAATTAAAATCATTACGTACTTACATTTTTAAATTCTGGTCAACTTATTTAAGAAGTGGCGTTTTTGTCAATAATCGAATTATTGACCAAAAAAACTAAGTTGCAATCAATAGCCAGTAAATAAATAAAAATATAATAATCATCTTGGCGTTCTCGAAGAGTAGCGATCATAAGGGTCATAGGTCATACGCTTCTACATGGCAATAGACTTCTCCGGATTTCGCACAGTCTGACTAAAACGTCAAGGCTGATCGGCGTCATGGGCCCCAGTGTCTATAATAGACTACCACAAGACGTCGTTGACGCTCCGAGCACCGCATCATTCAAAGACAGATTACGTCGATGGCTCGTCAAGAGTGCTTTTTATAGTTAAAATGAATTTTTAAATCTCAATATCTTGAATAAACTTGTGTCTACACTCTAGTAACTATTATAATGAATGAAATATTATTTTATATTGTTGACATTCCACTTTATAATTATTTTATTATTATTATTATGTAATATGACATTGCAAATGTCTTAATATGTAAAATAATGACTTGTAATGAATACGAATGAACAAATAAATTATTACAATACAATACAATACAAAACTCTTTATTGCACACCATAGAACACAACTACAGATACAAAAAATATGGTAGATAGTACAAAGGGCGGTCTTATCACTAATGTGATCTCTTCCAGACAACCTTAGTATGGAGAGTAGCACAGAATATTAGAATTATTAGAGGAATTTTAACTTCGAGTTTAGATTGGTGATGCCAGTTGAGGTAGTAAATATACTTTACTACCTATTATGATGAATTAAAATAAATATATAAATCATCTTGGCGTTAATGTGCCGGTTATGCTCCCGCGCACGAGGTCTCGGGGTCCACCTTGACCAGGGACCCAGGATTTGGCAGATCAGATAATTACAGTGGAGCGACCGCCGTCTGATCTCCGTGACTATGCTACCAGGGGTACCTGACCTGATTGGATTATGGTTACACATTCAGTCGCCTGAATGTGCAAGTTTTCCCTCACCGTAAGAGTATCAGTTAGCTTTCAACTAATGCACATAACTTAGAAAAGAGTATTTGGTACATGGCCGCAGTGGGATTTGAACAAGGCACCTCTCGCTTACTAGTCGGATACCGTCATCTCTAGCTTTAAATAAATGTTATGCGAGAAAGGAATTATACATAGCTAATAGCTAGTAAATAAATGTACTACTCAATATGCAAGGAAGGAATTATACAAGGAATCTGTTCTATTTCCATCACATTCATTTTCAGTCCGGTGCGCTCGCGCGCTGCACTGTGATTGGTGCGCGCCTCTGGGAAATCAAGTTGGGCTCCTTTAGACCTATTCATCTACAAGTTTGCAAATACATATACCTACTTAGCTATACAAGCTTGATATTGCACATAAGCATGAATTAGAGCATAAGAAAGCTCCAAAGTAAGCAAAGATTGGGTTATATAATTGTTAAACTACTTATATGTATTTTTTAAATACATACTTGTTATACATTCT
Organism: Blastobasis lacticolella; assembly: GCA_905147135.1. Taxonomy (NCBI): domain Eukaryota; kingdom Metazoa; phylum Arthropoda; class Insecta; order Lepidoptera; family Blastobasidae; genus Blastobasis; species Blastobasis lacticolella. The sequence goes on from LR990061.1 coordinate 3,706,475, forward strand.
ACGCCAAGACCTAAAAGAAATTAAAATTAATCATTTCAATTTATTATCGACCGGAAATCAAACCCGGGACTTCTGCGTGGCAGACTGGCATGTTAACCAACTTAACCACTTGGTTCGTCATCATTTCAGGATTTATGTCAGGATTTTAGTTAGTTATGTTAAATCACCCAAAATTAGTCTAAATAGGCACTTATTTTTTACAAATATACTAAATTAATACCATTTATAGATCTCCGTAACTCAAAAAACAGCAAATGCTTGCGACCTAAGTGCTTCTTGTAATCATTTCCAAATCAATCCTAATAAAAAGGAGCGTAAGCTGAAAGATTAGCTTTATTTACACTAGACTTGTAAAAGCAAATATCACCCTATTGAGCTACCCTCAAATTGCTATCAAATGGACTGCTTCAAACATATTAATTTACCCATACAATGGGTTTGGTTTGGGTAAAATTTGGACTCTATCTGTAGGTAGTTAGGACAGAGTTTGCGGTGGCGAAATAATTCGTTATAGCTGGATTATGTTAGGGTTGACAGTTGAAGATTGTACTTATTCATAAATATAGGTACTTTAGGTGGGTATTAGTAAAATAAAAATGTAACTAGGACGGTTCTTCATAGACGGTTTTTCTCTTCTATGCATAGATACCCTATAATTATTGAAATATTATTCATTGATTAAGGAAGCCATTATAAATTTACAAACGTAGACAGTGCGTAGACATTTAGGCGCTGTCTAAGGCATGCGACCACGGTCGTGCTACGGGCGGTTTTGAGGTCTCCTATATTGGTCGGGCAACATCCGTCGTACGACTATCGCACGACCGTTGCCAATTAGGACAGCGCCTTACACCCACATCTCTCAAGGGTTGTAAGAGACTATGTACAATCGACTGCCATAACTGCTACGAAAATAAAAGAATGTGCGTACTGGCCACTCTACGCTATAAAAGCGAAAAGTAAAAAGCGATTTCGAAAGGATATTTTTCAAAGAATAATGTGATGTATATTCGCCATAACGTAAATATAAATTATATGGAGTGGTGGCGTTAATATCTCAATTAATTTTTATTTATCCCTGCCAACCCTAAATACAATCATAGAAATGTACGCACCCGAAACCAAATGAAAAAGGTGTCAAAGATCGAATTTACGATTCATTATACTTAATCCGGACAAAAACGGGGGGCGACTGTCGGCGGCAATCAGACGAAAGTGTACTCTGTAACCTTCCGTTATGTTTGAATTCGGCTTGAATGGGGTGGGAGCGGTTGTCAGAAAAAAGCAATGGAAGTGCGCACGCACGTAAGTGCCCATTGTGGCGACAGATGGTATTCGAATCCGAATTGGAAACGTCAGAGTTCTTTTTTCAAACGAAAAAAGTCGTATGCGACGTTCGGTGCAGATAATGTACGTCGTTTTTACTTTTAAAAGGGTCGCTATCTTTTTAATGGCCAGCACTGGCATAAAAGCATACATGAAGATGAATCGGCGAGCGCTTATAAAAGTAATTCGCTGTTAAAACGCGGGGTTGCGAGGGTGACCGCCGTAATTAAGTCTATATATGAATCAGTTTCCGTGTCAATTAGTGTTTATGAATAAAATTACTGGCCGTCGCGTTTTGGGTGTGACTTGTTATTTTAGTTTTAATCCAAATGGCCAGTTAATGTGAAATGTGTTTCGCGTGAATTATTGTGGCGATGATAAAAAAATGTTTATGGCTCTCATGTTAATCATTGACCTTCCCTTTGAAGAAATATATGACGCTTATTTACGCGCTTATGTCGTAATTATTTCATCCTAATTAGTTTATTATTTCAATTTCGTAATATAGTTTAAAAACTCCTCAAATAACATTACATCCTGACAAACCTATTTACTCCTCCAAGCCCGATAAAAAGAAGCAACACCACAGACTGATAAAGCTAGATCGCCGCCTATCGCCCAATAAGGCCGCGGCTAATTGGCGGGAGAGGCTCGCGCGGGAATTGTAAATATTCCCGCCATTACGGCCGCCGCCATTACGCGCGTCCCGCGGCGCCGCGCCGGTGAGCGGCTAATGCGGATCTCAGCATAGAATAAGTAAGCCGAGTAAGTAAGTAAAAACTCTTTATTGCAAAAGATAATATACAAGAATCAGCATAATACATATGCGTGTAGTATGTCATATAAAATGTAAATGGGGAATAAAAGCAAATTCCCGTGATAGTAAAAGCTGTTTCAACATTAAGTACCTTTGAAGACTGACGCTGTTGTATGTACCCTAGCCCTAGTATACTTAATATTTGTAGTTCCTTTAAAGGGACTTTAAAGACGGATGCTGAATAACTATTAGATGCCACTCTGCGTCTAAATAATCTATGACCGCGCCCGCCCCAGTGTTTTGCCGTCGAGTGGGTCGGGTTTCGCGCCATTTGGCCAACCGGCCGTGTAATAGCCTAAAATTAAGAGCGGGACACACTGGCCGGAATGGACGTCTTCTCTCTGTGACGTGAGTGTTTTTAGTGCTTAATCTGTGGTTTGTCGAGGGAAGCTGGCGGCGTTAATGTGGAGTGTTTTGTGGTACAATAAATGAGTACCACTGTGTTCTAATTAAACTTACATACAGGAGATAAGTACCTGATTCGTTAGTTTCTCGCTGAATATATAGTATTTGTAAATGAAAGACAGTCTTCGTGTTTGTTTGTACATTCAGGTACATCTGTTCATATTATTATCATTGGATGTTATGGGTGACAGTTACCACTTACCATCAGGTGAGACGTTTGCTCGTTTGTCACTGACTAACATAAAAAAAACTATTTTACGCTATGGAGTTTTCACCGATAGAGGGGTTAATTTCAGATAATGGATACAGCTAAATTAGTCTATACGTTATTCTACATTACGTCTATTCATTCGTTGAACCGACGCGCACCTTTACAGTCTTTCCTCTGTATGTACTCATATGGTTCTTTTCTTGCTTCCTTAAACAAAATCATCTTGGTACCCTTAAGCACTTTCCAAAATCAAAACATATCTTATTAAGCTGACCTTTATGCACCCTGCCTTTACAGTCAAGTCTCCAGCCAGTATTGTCTATTCGAATTTGAAATAAGCCGTCTCATTGGATGGAGATGTTTAGATTCCCTCCGAGTGGCCGCATCTCGAAATTCGAATTCGCCGCCAATTCAAGGGGATTGTTACTGGCTGGATGACTTGTTAATGGTTGTTGTATTCTGTATTTGAATAAGTTATATAGTTATATTGTTGTTATTTGTGAGACTTAATTGTACCTAATATAGTTATTTTTCCATAGTAATATGCTATACGAATTTTGGATTGGTCATGCTAGTTGAGGTAGTGTAGATACTTGATTATTACTTATTGGTTAATGAATTATTTTCTAATAATAATATTAATAATATAACGTCATGGGGTGCCATGGAAGACATTGGTCAACCTTAGTTGATCAAAATAAATCATCTTGGCGTTAAGGTCTCAATTATGCTCCCGCAAACGAAGGCCCGGGGTCCGCCTTGACCATGATCCAGGATTTGGTAAATCAGGTAATTACAGTGGAGCGACTACCTCCTGACCTCCGTGACCTTGTTGCCAGGGGAACCTGAATAGTCGCCTGAATGTTCAAGTTTCATCACGATGTTTTCCCTCACCGTAAAGGCATCATTTAGCATTCAAATAACATACAATAACTCAGAAAAGAGTCAGGGGATTCGAACCCGGTACCTCTTGCTTATGAGTCGGATATCTTGACCACTCGACCATCGACGCTCCTCATCGAGATCGCTATATAATTAGACATTTTAAAAGTATTCTCTCCGAGTTCAATAACACATTCTTTAGTTTACGAGTTGCCCGAAATTTCGACTCCATTGCATCCATCAATGTGACAATAACCCCGAAAACACTTTTAAAGCCTACAACAATCCTTCGTGTAGTTGGACTCAAGCAGGCTTAAGATGTATAATAAATGTTAAGGACAAGGGTCACGAATCTTATGTAATAGCTTCCTCACATTATCCCTCTGTCCGTCCTCCATTGCGGCGTAAGTTGCACCCATAAAAAGCATTTACACAACAAAACCGCACTCGTAAAGATTACCCAAACAACTGGCGACAGAGCTTGCCCCGACTTCCCCCGGGACTCTGCGTCCTGCGGGATCCCGGGCTCCATGAGTCCGGGATAAGTCCCCCGGGACAGAGGGTGGTTAATGAGTATAAACACTAGTTAAATGATTGAAAGAGTGAGCTTTTAGGGTTCGAGCGCCATGTTTTGATTTCTGATAGTCATACTCGTTTTGTGGTTTGGCGTTGTTGTTGCATTAGATTTGTTGATAATTATGTTGAGATGAGTGAGTCGGTTGCCAAGTTTGTTAATGCGTAGCAAAAAAACCATGGTGTGGAGTCCTCAGGCAATCTTATTGCCTATAACGATATTTCTATATTTCGTAAATAGGCCAGAGGCTTCGTTTGAACTTCGTACCTCATTGACTGGTTTTTTTAACAATTGTATCAGAATATGGTACCATTTTCAGCAGTATGCAATTATACAGGTTTTAGGCACAACCTAACACAACAATATAACTGAGTTTGACTTACTTTTGCAAAACAAAATAACTTCACTCTTACGTAATACATATTTTTAAATACAAATACTAGTATCAAAATTTTGAAAAAATCTTACATTTTAAAGGAGTGTTTTTCGGCGCTCGCAGTTATCCAGTCGTCCCGTGACCATGATGCATGTAACGGCGTCGAAATATCGGGTACTTGACAACAAAGGTACGCGGTAGGAAACCCGGAACATACCCTTAAATGTGTGATAATAACCGCGATACTTTAAAACATTACACCATCATACGAGACAGACAAACACAAGATCCCTAAATCAACCGGCAATCACTATTAATAACATTATACACATTAGTATCGCCAAATTTGGACACACAAACAAGCAAACTCCCTTATAATGCCATACACGCATTATCATCCCCCTCTATAAGGGTTGGGTTACACGATTTGGCAATTACACATCCCCCTGTGTAATGGTCGCAAAACTTAAAACCTCTTTATTGTCTGTGTATTGTTTGGCTACTTCTGGTAATAGCCATGATGGATAGGTCATCGTTGTGTTACTATCTTAACTGGGGAAATATAAGCTGGTTAACAAAAATACAAATTGACTTACCAACAAAATACTCTGTGTTTTCATCAAAGTTTTATGTGTACAATAAACTGGAAATAAAGTTATCAAGCACTGTTTATTGTACACAGTAAATTAATATACTGTATGTAATAGTCTATTAATACAGATATATATAATAATATAAAAGACACAACAGCTGCTTATTTCTAAAAGGATTTTTTTTCCTGCAGGCCTACAGAAGAGAGATGCTACACTATATGAGAACAATAATTTAATATATAAATAAGTCCCGCCTTGATGATCCAGGATTTGACGGACAGGTAATTACAATGGAGCGACTGCCATCTGACTTCCGTGACCCTGTTAATAAGAGAACAGACCAGATTGGATCATGGTTACACATTCAGTCGCCTGAATGGGCAGGTTTCATAACGATGTTTTCCCTCACCGTAAAAGCATAGGTTAGTGTTCAACTACTGTACATATTTCAGAAAAGAGTCATTGGTACACGGGGTCCGAGTCGTTCCCTTTAACGCCAGACAAACATGCAAGTGAGCCTGATAGAAAGTGGTCCCGGCTGCTTATGGACTTCATCTTCAGCTTCATTACCGCCTGCCACTGGGCTGCCACCAATGCATTCTACAGAAATTTCTAATAAACGTCCTATTTAAACAACAACACAACACAACAAAAACTTAACCAAACTAAAAACAACTAAATTAATCTAACTCAAAAAAAACAAATCTAATTAACCGCTACCATTAAGCAACGTGCGCAAAATGCTGGCGACATTGCCACGTTGAATGGCAATGGTCAGACGCTGTGCTAAATAAAGACTAGCATTTATTAGAATAGAATAGCCCGAGCGTTGTTTCGAAGCTTGGCGTGGACACCAACAGAGGGTCTAATTAGCGAGGATGAGTACTCAACTGTGTTTCAACTGCAAAAGGCTATGATGGTTCGTACGTCTTTTGAACGTCTTTACATATAAAAAGCGTAACAGACAAGTGGTGTTTAGAGTTTTCACCTGCCGCTAAGTCGTAACAAGATAATTTCGGGATAATCTATCTGTTGTTTTGGTATATACTTACTGTAAAGTTTTTTTAAATCCGTTCAGTAGTTTTACGTAAAATCTAGATAGCTCGGTCTCTATGTCAGCTGTCGTAGCGAAAATGTGTTCATTCTTTATACTGTGTGTAATTTCTTACCTGCATTTTTCTGTTTGTAGTGTGTACCTACATTGAAATACCTACCCTCAAGAGAATGTCCCAATAATGTGACCATTGCAGAAGTCGGGATTGACCGCTCGGATGACGATGAAGATCATCATCACTAACTTTTGAATGTTAGTTGCACAGATTAGCAAGGAACTCTGACACTCTGACATCCTTTCCGAGAAATCGTACTCCAAAAGAGAGGCACGAAATAAAGGCCCGAACTCATCCGAAAATTAACGAGAGGTACAACATTAGGGCGTCCACACACGGGCGTGTAACGGAAACCCGGCGGTAATTAACGATCACATCAAAGCGGGTATATAACCTCCCCCTCCCCCATCCCCTCACCTCCCGCTCGTTAAGCCCTCGTTATAATTTAACCCGACGTTTTAATATTAATTTGCATGATATTTTTTTTGTCCCGACGGATACGTGTGGTGCCTTTATGATGTGCGTGGCTCATGGCTTATATTTTTCCGTCTCTGTTAATAATCGTTTGAGTGAATCTGCTGAATATTATTATAATCATCTTGGTATCAATGTCTCGGTAATGCTGTTGCGCGGGCTTAAGGTCCGCCTTGACCATGATCCAGGATTTGGCAGATCAGATAATCACGGAGCGACCGCCATCTAACCTCCGTGACGCTGCTACCAGGGAACCTGACCAGACTGGATCATGGTTATAAGATTAAGGCAGAATGTCCAGGTTTCATCACGTTGTTTTCCTTCACCGTAAGAGCATCATTTAGTATTCAACTAATGTACATAACTCCACATGGCGGCAGATCAGGTAATTACCGAAGACCGACTGCCTAATCTCCGTGACTCTGTTAACAATAGAACTTGGCCAGATTGCATCACGATCTACTGAATATTATATCAATTAATTAATAGAGAAACCGCTTAATATTTCCAAATCATCCACTATCGTCGTTTTCTATAAAGTTTTATTAAAAAAATTGTCAACTACAGCTGTACTATTACCGCGTATTCCCACAGCTGTTAGTAGTAATGCATACAAAATAATTGCACCTCCCAACGTGATGTGTCGGTGATCCGACCAAAATTGTCATTCCAGATTCAAACTCCAATATCATTCCGAGCCATTTCCAGCCAGCACCGGTTAAGCCAATACCACCTAATTACGTCCACACAACTGGGAGCCAACACCGTTCATCTGTCCAAACAATTATTACACTACGATAAATACAAATGAAATCGTCAAACAGATCGCGGAATTACCGCCATCTGCCAGTTTGACAGCTCCCAAAGGGTTTGGCGCGCTTTTCGGCGGCCGCCATCTTTAGAAGAGAAAATTTGCGATTTCGCGCGCCATTTATTGCAGTAATGTTAAATTAGGCGGACGGGATCCGTTTATTTTACAATTCCTAATTCGTGGCCGGATCACCGGTTTACGGAGCAGTTTTTGCGAGGATAACTGTCTATTTTTGAAATGTTCAACTGTATCTCTTGACTAGGACGACGGTCAGTTTCAAATACAAAAAAATACTAACGTTACATGTGTTAGCTTCTTTCTGATGCTGAGCCATACACAGAACAGTTCAAAATTACGGCAAACAATTCATAGGTCGCCTAACCTGAGAGCCACATAAAAAAATAGCAAGAGAACCTCCTAGTATCTCCTACGCTGACAATCTAATTGATAAACCTCCCTACGTCATCTCGATCCTCCGTACCTATTGGCTGTTAAACCGAATACAATAACAGCATTGAGGGCGGTCCCGTCGCCGCTGGTGCGTGAAATATGCCGAGCACTCGACAATGGGGCTAATAACTCGTATGAAGCACCCTTATCGGGCCGCGGGGTAAGGCATGGGAGGAGGCGATGAGCGGCGCGTTTGTGGTAATTATAGTGTCGACAAGGTGAACCGGAGCAGTAGAATGTATTATATCTGCACTAGGTTTCCGTCCGCGGCTCCGCCTAACGACTAAAAGACGACTGGCCTATGACCATCCTTAGATGCTAAACTAAATCTACTTACACAAAATTTTATCAAAATCCGTGCAGTGGTTAAGTCTCTCGTATATATAACATTATGTTATTAGATGGACATTATCAGCAAGCTATTCTGCTGTTCTCCACCACCCCACACAGATGGTAAGAAACTTTTGTATGTAAACATTAAAACATTAAGAAATATCCAGTATGGGGGCAGTAAAAACAAACTTTTGAAGTGTTTCAGATACACTTAGAAAATGTTGTAGTAAATATAAAATGTTGTTGCTATTGGAGGAAGGGAACGAAAACGTAACTGAGTCTAGTACGTACGTTTATTTACGTATTTGATCATAACCCAACCGTAAGAAAATCGCCTCCGCTCGCACTGTAGACCATAGAAACTGCGGTGGCTATGGAAAATATTATTTATCTACCATCAGTAATGCCTTTGTCGGGGTGAACTATGAAACTCACTATTGTTTACCGTAGACACGCGTTTTTTTCTGCCGGCGTCTGCCATTTTTTTTAACTTTGTGCCGGCGGCGTGTGTAAGGAAACAAGTTATTGTATTTTTTTAATTTTTTCCTAGCTACCGTTCGTTTACTCTAGTGGAGGTGTAGTCTTGGATATATTTTGCTATGGTTGTAAATATTTAGTTATGTTTAAAAGTTGAATGAGTTCCCAGCTACAGTGTTTCATTTGGACTATGACATGGTCTCTTCAGAGGCGGGCAACGCATTGGTAACTCTCCTAGTGTTGCTGATGTCCATAGGCGGCGGTGACCACTTTCCATCAGGTGGCCCGCTTGCCTGTACGTCTGCCGTATAACCTTAAAAAAGTTACATATGCATAATAGAATCGTCAGTGGCCGAGTGGTTAAGGTATCTGACTCGTAAGCAAGAGGTACCCGGTTCGAATCCCACTGCGGTTAAGTACTAAGTACTCTTTTCTAAGTTATGTTCATAAGTTGAATGATAACGGATTCTCCTACGGTAAGGGAAAATATCGTGATAAAACCTGAATGTGTAACCATGATCCGATCTGGTAAAGTTCCCCTGTTCCCCTTACGGAGCTCAGATGGCAGTAGCTCCACTATAACAACCTGATCTGCCAAATCCTGGATTATGGTCAAGGCGGACCCCTAGCCCTCGTTCTCGAGACCACACGGGACATTAACGCCAAGTTAATGATGATGATTTAATAGTTACATTATGCATTTGCAAAGGGTAAAACCAAAAAAGATAAAAAAAAAAAATTTGAATTCCAAGTGAACTTCACTGTATACTCTCTCTTCCGTCCAACGTGTCTGTCTCACGCGAAAACACTGGTACAGTGCCACAAACATGTCTAACCCGGTGGCTATACCTAGAACTAAGTCACCATTTTGATAATGTTATTTTGTTGTTAACAACAGCGACGCCGTCTCCGTGTCAGATAAGTTTGTGGCATTATAAACTACCACAACCGAGAGAAACAGAACCGTACGTACGGATATCACACGTGAAACTACTTATAAACGGTATGATACGATGTTACGTTCCTACCAGAAGACGTAGCGTGGGTCCCACAAGGTGGACCGACGACCTGGTAAACATCGCAGGTACCAGCTGGATGCGGAAGGCACAGGACCGGCCTTTGTGGAGATCTCTGGGGGAGGCCTATGCCCAGCAGTGGGCGTCTTTCGGCTGATTTGATGATGATGACGCTGATATGTTTCAGTGGGTAGAGTAGTCCGTATCGTGTTACTTTTCGGGCTTCACACGTTCCTATTACGGTCATGGTGTGATACGTTCTAGTGAGCAGAGGCCTTAAAGCTTTTGCTATACAAAGCACAGGTTTGTCCCCATATGATTAAATAACGTAATCCTAATACAAAAAATACTTTCATTTTCATTTTCATATGGAATACTGCTCCCGTATTTATGTATAGTATTTCCCGGGCGCGCTTCATACAAATGTAGTTTCATCATATTTTCAATATTACGGTATCAAAGCCAATATAATTTTGTAGAGGTGATCTAGAAACCAATATTCACGATTTGTGTCAGATTTTCGTTAAAATTAATCGTTTTAAAGTTGCTCCTGGCTTTAAGAATTTCATACAAATTGAAATTCTTTTTTTAAAAACGTTCCACATTTTTTTCAAACACAGCCGAAGCCGATTAATCACACATCTCCACAACCTTTTGCCGAAAAGGAAGCCGAAGGCTTATAAGCTCTAATACATTTTGTTCAAGATTGGCTACAAGCTACAATGAATAATGATTAGGTAATATGAATAATGAATAGTTATTTGAAAACTTTTATGTTGAAGGTTTATATTGACTGCATAAATAGAAAGGTAATTTCAATTATCTCTAGTAGTTCATCTAGATAAGATAAAAAAATTACCTTGCAATTAATTCCTCAAAAATAATAAAAACCACCTTCGACGAAACCTTTGGCCGGGCCGAAGATGGCCAAAGCCGAAGCCTAAGCTTCAATCGGACACTAACCGTATGACATAAAAAAGTACAAAAAAATTACGTTTATATTTATATTTATAAGCAAATAAATGAATTGAATTGAATTAAAGTAAGCCGACACAAAATAACGACAGCGTTTCCATAGCATGCATTATTATTAAATTATTTATTAGGATTCGGATATTCGAGTCGTAACCAGTGCTTCCGTACGACCAGGTATAAAAGAACCATGACTAAAGTTGTGGCTTCTCAAGCCGAGATCCATGCTCTCAAGATACGCTCTTAGGCAGATATAACTTTTTTCGAGCGTGAGTGCTAGATTTCAATACATAAGAGTAGTTACATCCATATGACTTAGTATGCTCAGTGTTAGGGCCCGGTTAGGTAAAATGTCAAACCGGACAGCAAATACGTATAGTGCATCAAACATAACTACACTGATAATTGGGTCTAATTGCAAATTTTTAAGCAAATAACTTATTATACTAATATCTACCTAAATAAAAAATTTATGTTTGTATCATCATCACAATCCGTAACAGTCCACTGCAGGACTTAGGGCCTCTCCCACGAAAGGGGAGGTTATTGCCATAATCTCCACGCTTGGCAGGCGGGTTGGAGATCACAGTGTTTAAATATAACAATAGAAAATGCTGCTGCCCATTATCCAGACTATGGAGACTCTTGATCTTTTGCCTCGAAAACAATAGTCGCCTTGTACGACATCCATGAGCGTAAGGGGTTGGTGCTATTCTACTCTGCCGGTCACCACACGGCCAGTCACCACACGGCAAACACCAATGTTTGTATAAATAATGTTTAAATTTTTGCGAAGTATTAGGAATTATATTATTAACTTTTTTGTCAAACTAAATATTATTTTAATACCTACTTCGCAAAAACAAGTAATAAGTAATTACTCGGCCAGTACAATCTTAGTATGAATACCTACTCCGTTGCCAGCCGAAAATCAGAAAACTGGCCATAAATAAAATAAAGCCGCCCACACACGTTCGACTAATGACTGCATAACTGATATTTACGCGCCTCCGACTGCTGTGGGATTCCCGCTACTGATAAGGGATTCAATGCTCATGCTTTTAAATATCTTTAGTCCTAGGTATACGCTCAAAAATAGTAAAGAAATACTTACCAAGGTTCATCTAAAGCAAAGAATTACCACTTTTTCCTAAACTTTGAAAAGGAAATATACAGTCCAGCCTACTTCAATAGTTAAAATTAATAACAGTACAAGTCTGTTTTGCAAGTCTGACGAAAAACATCGTATGACACTCGTGTGCCTCTTGTGACACTCTCGGCTCTATCACAATGTTCATTATACGTTTACAGTACTGTCATGGCGCCTCATGATTTTCTTCCATATCGAATCATTAAAAATCCAATTTTTTTTTATGCTGCTCGATGTGTAACGAGCAGACAACCCACCTGATGATAAGTCGTAACTATTACCCATAACATCTATGATTCATACATTTAGGCTGCAGGTATCGCAGGTGCGTTGTCACTGTAAGGACTAAGATGAAGTGTCTCATGCCTGTAACTTTGCTGGCTACCTTATCCTTCAAACCGGAACACAACAACCCTCCGCCTCCGCCCGCCTTTGTACTATTTTGTGCATGAAGATTTAATAAATAAATAACAACCCTAGCATTGTTGCTTGGCTGCAGAAATAAATAAGTCGGTGATACTCACCCAGGCGGAATCCTCAGGCTTGATAGAATCGTACCACCAGATCAAATCATGCTGATGCCGTGACTGAATAAATAAACAAATCAACATCTTCCTAGCAAACGCATGTACTAAATATATTACCAACAGTACCTAAAGCGCCACCATCACCGCGTGCACCCCGAAGCCATACAGCCAGAGAGAAGTAATATCTGTGGAAAAAATCCAGCTCTCCATCCGTACCTATGCAGTGCCAGTGCCTCGGCAAAACGAATTAAAAAAAAGAGCCTAAAAGTACGGATTCGGTAAAGGATTGGACTGGTGCTTGGTAAAAATGAAATATGAGGCTTAAAAGGGTGAGAGGCGGCGGCAAGGTAATTACTGCAGCTTAAATGCGTAGCTTAATGTGTAATTTGGATTTCTTTCTGACTGATAAATTTATAAATACTCTTTATTTATTTAGATAAACTAATATTTCTATTATATTTTTGTATATTACCTTAGGCTAATATACAATGATGTAACATAATAAATAATATCTATTTGGCGGTAACGTGGAGGAGAGAATTCCAGCCGCCAATGTTGACAAGCGAAGATGGAGAAGGTGGAAAAGGGTAATTACCCACCTGGCCGAGTTGCTGTGACCAGGGGATCGAAGTCCAATGGACGCTCTTTGGAACTTGTATATAAGCGTTGTAGATGGAACACTCCATTAGCGCGATGTAGATTTGACAGTTGCTGTCATGCTGATTGTCTTGCCAACTCGTGTGTGCGAGCTCTCTTTGGTTCTCTATGGAGATCGCTACTTCTACAATAAAAAGAAAAAGAAATTAACTTAAAATATGTAAAAAGTTTGGGCCGTGTGGAAGCGTACCCAAGATGCTGGCAGCATTACCTCTCTGAATAGCAATGCTTAGTCTTTGTGCGAGGTAGCTGCCAGCTCTTCGGTCACCTGTGGTGTCGACCAATTTCTTCGTAATTTCTCTGTATAAAGAGAGCGCTCCGGGGCCCCACGGACCCAGGGTCTCGACACCAAATGCAACAAAATTGTACTGGGTGCCGATACCCCGGTATTTATAAATACTTTTTAACCTCCAATGAAGGAAGGGTGGTGTAAGTTTGATGTGTGTATCTGTCGATCCGTGTGTCTGTCTGTAGCATCGTAGCTCCTGAACGGATGGACCGATTTGGATACGGTTTTCGCTATGTGAAAGACAGTTTAATCGAGATAGTTCCTGGCTTTGTTTCAATAAAATACGTTTAGTAGTTTTAAAAATTTTAGGGTATACGTAGATTTGGTCGGAGTTATTCGACTTTTTCTGTCGGTTATATTGACGTACGGTCTGCCCTGAACTGTTTTTGTAAGCTACTTAGTGACAAACTAACAGATAAGTATCTATCGATTCAAGGACTTAGGTTTTGCGTAACAAAAATGAAAAATTGCAGATGCGATGCCACTGGGAGGAAGATGATATGCCTTGAGGTGAGGGCAAACATTGTGATAAAACCTGCACCAGTCAACTGAATGTGTAACCAATAACCATGATCCAATCTAGTCAGGTTCCCCTATTAGCAGGGTCACGGAGGTCAGATGGCAGTCGCTAAACTGTAATTACCTGATCTGCCAAATCCTGGATCATGGTCAAGGGCCACTGGGCCCTTGAGCGCGGCAGCACAACCGTGACATTAACACCAAAGCTCTATATCATCATCATCATATCAGGTAATTACAGTAGAGCGTTGCCATTTGACCTCTTGGTCATGGTTATATATTCAGTAGAGATGAAACGGATAGTTGTTTGGCCGGATACCGGATACCAGATATCCGGCCAGCGTCCTAGCCGGATAGTCGGATATCCGGCGGCCGGATATTTACAGGCTCTGAACAAGTTTGTACAAGCTGTATACGACTGCATGTGTTTATGTAATTTAAAGTTTTCGTTTAATGTGAATAATTTGAACGTTGACCTGAATTATTCTTCCGCCCTTATACAGATTGATAGTTTCAATATACGGGCTTACACATTAGCCCACAGCATCGTAGGGGATAAACGACATCGTATACTACCTCTAAATATAAAGAAATTCATATTTTAATCCAGGATAATATTTTTTCATATCTATAATATCAATATATGTATATCTTGATTGACTTTAAATTATTACACTAAGTACATTATAATACTAAACAGCACTTGTCAAAACTACACACGACAAAAATGCGTATTTATGCTGATCAGCGGGTGTCACCCTGTTGGGCAAAGTACGTAATGTCCATACTCGTGGAAGCTCAATGCGATGGTGTGAGCGTGTGCTCTGCCGTCCCAAAGATCACCTTAGTGCAAGTAGCCCTAAATTTGGCGACGACGACTCGCTGACGCGAAAGACACCCACATGCCACCTGGCTGACGGCGGACCAACGGAAACTGAAGGACAATATTATTGACGCTGCTACTGCTCAAAATAGAAAGAAATGGAGGAAGCAGACAAGGAAAGCTGACTCCAGCTAATGGAAAAAGCAAAGTGCAAAAAGAAGAGGCCAGAAAACTATTAAACATTTTTGCTAATCTACCAAATGAACGATACCGTGCCGATGCCGACATAATCAATACTTCTTTGATTAATATTTATGGTTTTTAAACGTTTTGATACGACTTTTAACTCGACTGCTACAGAAGGGCATATATTTCCGATGAGCAAAATCACTTTCATGGGCTTTTCATACATTTTTTACTATCCGGTATCCGGCCGGATATTAACGCATTATCCGGTATCCGGCCGGATATTAACGCATTATCCGGTATCCGGCCGGATAGTAAATTATGGCCGGATAGGCCGGATACCGGATAGTGGCCGGATATCCGTTACATCTCTAAAATTCAGTCACCCGAATTTATCAGTCCGTATTCAAAGTTACAATTTCACCTGAATGTGCAGGTTTGCTCACGATATTTTCCCTGACCGTAAGTTAGTCGGCATCGGTTAGTGTTCTAGTAACGTACTTATATGTATATGCTGAGTTATCTCAGAAAAAATCATTGGTACCTACGTACACTTTGTCGCCCACACACTACGTCGACTTTTTATTTTTTATTTTTTTTATTTATTATACAGGTTGTTACATAATATATTATGTATGAAGCCGTGAACTGGATGGAGTGCTAAACGTATGAAAACGATAGGTACAATTATTTATGTCGTACGTGGAATAATTGTACCTATCGTTTTAATACATTTAGCACTCCATCCAGTACACGGTTTCATACACATATGATGTAACACCCTGTATTATACAGATTAATAATTTGACATGCTACTAATATTTGTATATTTACCATGACATTGTTATATTTAAAAAGACGACATCATTGTTAGTTACTTATGATATGAACTATATAATAACATAAGGTAATTTTCATAGATAAATAAATAAATCTAATCTACAGTACATCATCATTGGCCTAAAACATCTATTATAGATGATACGGTACTTTTTCTGATGACTGTAGAGCCCAACACGGGAAAGACAGACTCGGTAAGACAGTGAGCAGACACAAGAATTCGCCCTGGGTGGTGAGAGGTTGTTAGCGCAATTATACAGTACCATGACTTAAGACTTTGATTTGTCCAGCGTGCCCTACCACCTGCACGCGCGAGGATTTGTACGCGGCCACGGATAACGCTGTATCAGTGGCGGAGTACAGTAGCCGTATTCACAATGGCTCGGAAATCGGATTCGGATAGGGAATCCACAAAGGACCCCGCAAAAGTTCTTAGGAAAATGTCATCATATCAGCCAGAAGACGCCCACTGCTGGGCATAGGCCTCCCCCAGAGATCTCCACAAAGACCGGTCCTGTGCTTTCCGCATCCAGCTGGTACCTGCGATCCTTACCAGGTCGTCGGTCCACATTGTAGGAGACCTACCCACGCTGCGTCTACTGGTACGTGGTCGCCACTCGAGAACTTTACTGCCCCATCGGCCATCTGTTCTTCGAGCTATGTGCCCTGCCCACTGCCACTTCAGTCTGGCAATCCTTAGAGCTATGTCGGTGACCTTGGTTCGCTTGCGGATCTCCTCATTTCTGACTCGATCGCGCAAAGAAACTCCGAGCAAAATGTAGGAAAATGTGGTTTCAGTTATTTTCATGTTATAGAGAGTAGAGTTCCCATGGAATCTATCGGGATTCTGAATAACAATTTTCGAATCGGTCGACACGGATTCGCCGCTCACGAATTTCGTGTCGAATCGTTCGGAAACGGTTTCGAGTCATTGTGAATACGGCTACAGGTCCTCGCTATTTTGACCAGCCACTAGTCGACACGCTAAGAAGAAGAAGCGAACTTAAGGGTTCTTAGCTTTATCTTCCAGTTAACTGGAGAGCCATGAAGCGATTCTGGTGCTGCGGCATCTCGAATTCAATATAATATTATTGTGCTCTAGTCACAAATCTCTATTTAAAATGTCACAGAAACGTCTATTGCAGACACAAAATCTGCGACGATCCTTTCAAGTCGAAGATCACTTTCAGTGATATTTTTAACTAGCTAACCCGCCGCGACTTCGTTCGTGTAACGTCCTACATATAAACCTTCCTCATGAATCACTTTGTCTCTTGGTGAAAACGGCATGAAAGTTCGTTCAGTAGATCACGAAGAGACAGACTATGTTTAATAATATGTGATACATATTTGTGGCTAGAGGTAATTTAGATTAGATTTAGTTTTAATCTATTTTTTTATTAAGGGTGTAGAAACTTAAAAAATGATAAATGATAATTATGGTACCTATATGTTTATAATTGTGTTCTATTTTCTAAATGTTTTATTGTGTACAATAAAGCGTGAAAAAGTAATTAATAAATGAATCGATACGAAATTCAATTTTAAAATTGTGCACACATTTTCATCCATAGAGATGTTTCGTTTATCAGCGCGACATTCGAGCAAAGGCTCCGAAACGCGAACAGCCTTTGCCGAACGACCAAAAAATACCTCTACAAATGGGTTGCAAAAAATGTGTATGCAGCCTCGTAGTCCGTGTCCCAAATAAAACTAGCAAGTAAACGCACTGGTTATGGATTCTCGTGTTGCTAACGGAATGTTCGCATAAATCCGAATCTAGTTTCCTTTCGTTCTATTTAGGTACGGTCGGTGAGGAGGATTCCATTTCGGCCACGAGTTTTTGCTTCCGATAAAAGGAACTCGTGAATGTTGTTTGTATCTGGGGTTGGGACTGTCAGCTCTATAAAGTATCTTCAGGCTTCTTGGGGTTCTAGACATTACTGTCAATGTGGCAACGTTTTGGGCCACTACGTTTGTCATTGTCACGATAAGAAGAAGAAGGGGTCTAGAAACTATATAATATAATATAGCGTTCCGGCTCTGCCTGGCATTGTCGAGCACGGTTCGGTCGTGGTTGGTGAGGGATACATTTATCTACTTTCCTACCCCCCTCCTTTTTGACGATTGAAAGAGATATTTAATGTCCTAATCAATAAATAAATTTTGAATTTTGAATTGAATTTTGAAAGGCCACATTTGCGTTGCATAATATGATTCATATTAATTTGTCAGAAACTTAACTGCAGCGTATCTGTTGGCATTGACATGACAATTCAAAATGGCGTCGCTTAGTCCAGTATTAGCCACCGGATTATGCTTTGTCTAAAATAGGATGATAATTTTGACAGCTCACTAATTGTTGGTCTTTGGCGCACGCCTATGAAGTTTTGTGTTTTATTTCGGTAAAATGTACTACGGAAAATTTCGTACCTCATAGACAGGCCCCGCCCCTTTAGTGAAGTGCCACGAATAACGAATAACAACAGACAATCGAAAATCGATATTGATATAATATAATCGAACATTTAAAATTAACATTTAGGTAACCTTTTTATTTTTTTTAACTAAACTCTTATTATTTGTTTCGATTTCACCTTAAGAGCCCTTTCACAACAACAATTTCGAGTCGCGCGTATTCTACGTAATAGGATGACTGACCGAATAGAAATACGCACGTGTCATAATCGTCGTTGTAGAAGGGTTTTTAATGTCGTATTAATAAATTATTAATTTAGAAGAAAATAAATAGTTTATTTTGTATAATACGTATAGCATAACCATGCAACTATCGATTCCAAGTTCTATGAGAATGATAATCGATAATCGAATAGATTCATTAACGATTTTACACAACCACATCCCTACTGTGATCTGTCAAAATTATCATCCTATTTTAGACAAGGTATAGAGAAATTTGTGGCACTCCAATATGACTCATAACACTGGTCTACAGTGGTTTTGTTGCCCTAGATATGAAAGTGATTTTGGGTCTATTTATGCACACAATTCATGAAACTATTAATGATTTTGTAAGATTTGCTCCGATTTTTTTTTTAATCCTTATTTTCATTTTACATTACAAAAATAAAAAAAACGAGAAACAAAATAACAATATTCAATTTTGTACTTCAATATTGTCAAATAACTGAGATCTCAGCTGTCCTGTGTGGAGCAAGGGGTCTGTGAGTGGGCATCACGTGATGTTTGTATGCGCGAAAAAGTTGCGCAGAATCCTAATCATGACTGGAAAATTAAATTTCATTTTTAATAAGCCGATAATTGTTCAAAATATAAGATATGCAAAAATCATGAAAATACAAGCACATTGAGAACTTTCATGAATATATTCATAATCTGGGCACCCGAAAACGTAAAAATTTGCGATGATATCCAGGGCAACAAAAAAAGAGTTTTTTTGTAGAGCTGTGTAATATGAAACGCTAATGTGGCCTTTTTAGACTTGGATGGTCTAATTAGCGTATACCGTTGTATATTACAAGACTGAAGTAAGTAAGTTGTTTGTTTTTCCACCTTGACACCAGCACGTTAACTTTGTCACATTGGTTCAGAAAGATACCTACTTAGTTTTAAAATTTAGTTACCTTCAATGCAAGATTGTGTGAAAAAGGCACGGTTTAGCTAAGGAATTCGGATTTTCAAATATAAATAGACAATCCTAAGCCTCAGTTACAAAAACTACATTCTGTGCAAAACCAACCACCTCAGACATCTGCTTCCATTTTTAAAATCGCCCAAAATGTTTTTAGCCGGCCGGTGCCCCTCACAATGTGTTCGGTTGACCCTTTTCTTATCTGTGGCGATGCGATGGTTCGATATTTAAATAAAAATACAATTATGCGTTAGGCAAAGGCGTGTTGTTGTGACCAGCCGCCCGCTGGCGTTAGATTAATTTAGTTTTAACTGATAAGGTGATAACTGTTGGGGCAACTCGTGGACTTTGGACTTGGGCCTAAACTAAAAAGTTTATTTTTGGTATAAACCGAGGTTGAGCAAGGTCTTCTGCTGGTGAACTTGAGACTGGTTGAACAGTTTAGGGAGCAGATTGGACGGAATACTTACTTTCTTTTACTCATAATTTTTTTCCAAAATATTTTGTACCTAAAAAGTATAACATAACGTAATAACTCGCTTCTTCTGAAGCCCACTATAACTGTGAAGGCTCATACGACGTAATTTCATCGAAACTGTAATTACCTGATCTCCAAAATCCTGGAGCATGGTTAAGGCGGACCCCAGGCCCTCGGGTCCTCACCTAATGCCAAGATTATTATTATATTAGGGCCCGGGGTCCGCCTTGACCATGATCCAGAATTTTGCCGATCACAGTGTAAGATCTATGTATTTTATATTATTTTCCGGACTTGTGTCTTTAACAGTACAAATGTCTGACCTAATCAGAATCTGACGTAGTCCGAATCTGACTAAATTAGAAACTGACCTCAGAATCTTTCGTCCTGAGAATCAGACCTACATCTAAATTCAATCGAGAACGGAAAGCCCAAATGGCTTCAGTTCACAGTTTAATAAGTTCCACCGCATCGAATGCTTACGAAGGCTTCCAAAAATTTAAATTCAATGTTTTAGTGTGCATCCAAATTAATTGTATTACAGTTGTAACTTCGTAATGTTAATGTTTAAATTAATATTAATGGGAATAAGTAATTGATTTACGGTGAGCAGCGATAAAACACGTAAGTGAGCACTTATTTAATAGATTTGTTAGTTGAAGCATTATTATTAGTCTTAGTAATGTTATAAATGTGAAAGTTTGTAAGGGCGGGTGTTTGGGTATATGTTACTCATTCACACTAAAATTACTCCACGGATTTTGATGAAATTTGGCAGTAATATAGCTTATAGCCCAGAGTAGCACATAGGCTAATTTGTACCGATATCCGATGTGGTTCTCGCAGGAACCTTTCGGACCAAAAAGTTTAATTGTCATAAAGTCGAAATCACAAAATGTTGAATTTCCCAGAATGTTAAATTTTTATAGTTTAGCATAATGTTGAATTCCGTTATAACCGAATTTTACGGGAAGAAGTCGCGGGCAAAATCTAGCCAATTACGAATTTCATTGTCAGTACTAATAACGATTACGGTCGAATTTGGCAACTGCAATTACCCAAATCCTTTCACCACGATGGACCTAAACACGAGTACCTTGAAGTAAGTAAAGTAAGTAAAACACATTTATTACACTTAAACACACAGCACAAAATTCTATAAAATTAAATTTAAAAAATATAACCAAACAGAGACATAATCAAAACAAGAAAAAGAAAAAAAATACTCTAATCTCGTTGCTTGTGCCAGGTGGAGAGTGCAATGGGGCCACACTCACGAAATTTGCCGTGACGCTGGTTTTCAGTGGGCCCCCTTCAGCCCTATCAGAGCTCAGCACCACGGCGTACCATGGAGGACTTGTTCGAGGCCAGTTCAAACGGTGTATGCGTCGCCGAATACTTGTCGAATAAAGTGTAAGTCTGAGTTTAGTCCATCGACTCGATAAGAAGAAGATAGCCAATGTCCTGACGACCTGAGTGGTTCAATGGTCAACATGCTGGTCTGCCACGCAAGAGGTCCCGGGTTCGATTCCCGGCCGGGCAGAAATTGAAATGATGAATTTTAATTTCTGTTTCGGGTCTGGGTGTTCTTTTTTTTATATCATACGAAAGGCAAACAGGCAAGCTGGCCACCTGATGGAAAGTGGTCACCACTGCCTATAGTCATTAGCAACACCGAGACTATCGCCAATGCGTTGCCCACCTCTATAACACGTTACTCTGGCAGCAAAAAGGCAAATATCCCTCCACTGCCAAAGCCACGGTTCCCCAAATTCCCTGGAGCACTGGAAACCTTACTCACCGGCAGAGACACAATACTATTTAAAAGAGTATTGTTTAGCTGCGGTATTCTGTAAGGTGGAGGTACTTCTCCAGTCGGGCTGCTCCAATTCAAACGGGATACCCCGCTATGCCCTACCTCTCTTAACTATGAATCTATGTATGTTCTATGTATAACAAGTATGTATTTAAAAGTGTTTAAGTAGTATATCAGTTATCTAGCACCCATAGTACAACCTTTGCTTAGTTTGGGGCTAGATGGCGCTGTGTGAATTGGTCCACGAATATTTATTTATTTATATTTAATGTTTCCCACCTTGCAATTGATAGCTTTTACGGTACGGTCGTATCATTATCATCATCATCTTGGCATTAAGGCCCGGGATCTGCTTTCCTCTCCTCTTCGACCACTTTGTTCGGTCTTCGGCATCTTCGGCGGTATAATTGGCACGCATGTCATTCTTAACGACGTCTAGCCATCGCCTGTAATGTTATATTTCGTTTAGATATGAAATGTGGTTCAAATTTCTTAATAACTCCGTAGTTCATACACGATTTAGATTTCGATTCATACTTCCATGTAGACATACAAACTTACGCTCATATCCTTTAGTTCTTAAAACAAGAGTCAGTTACCACATGTGTATATCATACAAAAAAAAATTTTTTTTTTCATTTTTTTTTTATTTAAGTAAACTCAATTAACAAATTAATGGCACCACAATCTAACTAATGCTCACATCCGGTGTCATAAAGGACTCTTTTAATTTGTATCGTTGGCTCGCGCAATTAAAGCCCGACGTGTGCCACCCTGTATTAAAGAGGGTGTTGTGTCACCTTGAATAATGTCACTGGAACATCTGGTCGCCGGTGACCATATACAATTAATTGAAGCTAGATGAGGATAAAATAGCATACAATAAAATAAAAATAATCATCTTGGCGTTAATGTCCCGGTTGTGCTCTCGAGAACGAGGGCCCGGGGTCCGCCTTGACCATGACCCAGGATTTGGCGATCAGGTAATTACAGTGGAGCGACTACCATCTGACCTCCGCGACCCTGCTACCAGGGGAATCTGACCAGATTGGATCATGGTTACAGATTCAGTTGCCTGAATGTGCAGGTTTCATCACGATGTTTTCCCTCACCGTAAGAGCATCGGTTAGTGTTAGTTAGCGGTTAGTCAACTAATGTACATAAGTAATTGGTACATACCCGCATTGGGCTTCGAACCCGGTACTTCTCGCTTGCGAGTTGGATACTCAACCGCCCGGTTACCGACGTTCTTAGGATAAAATAATATATACCTATGTAAAATTTCATAAAGGATAAAATACCTCTACCTATCTGCTAAAGAATCGACAACCTTATGGATAAACGAGATGGATAATACTTGCTCTTATGGTGAGGGAAAACATCGTGATGTTACCGGCAATGTGTTACCATAATCCAATCTGGTCAGGTTCCCCTGCTAACAGGGCACGGTGGTCAGATGGCAGTCGCTCCACTGTGATTACCTGATCTGCCAAATCCTGGACAGTGGTTAAGCGGACCATAGGCCCTCGTGCGCGAGAGCACAACCGGTATATTGACGCAAAGATTATTGCTTAGATGTCGATGATGGAATAAATTGTAAATTTTGGAAACCCCCGTCTTTTGTCATTCCCGTCTGTCGTGATACCGAAAATGGGTGCAGCATTTTTTATTTTATACTCATTTCAAACCATGCAGGCCTACTTGCCAAGCGTGGAGAATAGGTAGGTGATAAAAAATTATCATCTTGGCGTTAATGTCCTGGTTTTGCTCTCGCGCACGAGGGCCCGGGGTCCGCCTTGACCATGACCATGTGGAGAATAGGTAGGACCTATGACAAAATTATAATTTATTAATGTGTGTTAGAGAAGGCTCAAGTCCAACAGTGAGGGAAAAAACGACTTATAAATTATCTTTCATACTTTTTGTTTTCAATAAAATCGAATTTTATGACGATAAGTAGAGTAGGCATGATATCCTTTTGCATATAGTATCCTTTCTAGTTAAAAAAACTTAGTACCTAGAGTGGCGCCCCTGGTGCTGCTGATGTCTTTAGGCGGCGGTGACCACTTTCCATCAGGTGGCCTGCTTGCCTGTTTGCCTACCGTATAACATAAATCATATTGCATTAACGATGTTACAAAACAAATTGGTAAAATCAAATGAACCGTAAGTAAAGAAAGGTTCAACATTTTATTTAGTTATGATATACTTAGATAATATTTGTAGTTACGCTGACAACCACGAGGCCTAAACGATGAAATTCTATCTACCTATCCCACATTTTTGTCACCAAAAACTCCCACAAAAACAGTTTTGAAATACGAGGTGACAAAGTGACGAATCTATTCGAAAGCCATTTAAAAAGGTTAGATTTAAAAACATTCGATTCCGATTTCAGAACGATTTGTTGTGTGTACGGCTGCGCGATAGTACTGGCTTCTCGTAGAGATTATAAAGATAATGAAATTAAATGTTTATAAGTTAAACTATTTTTTCAATTAACCCAACAGATTTACTTTATAATTTTAATTGTTGTTAAGTACTTCTAGATGTTATGACAGTAATCTGGAATACAGTCACTACAAAAAATATTTTTATTATTTTTCGTTAATTGCAATTCATTAACTATTAAAATTTGTACTGGTACTTTAAGAGTATTTAAAAAAATACTTTTGCCGTGCATCAACTAAAACAGCATCAACTAAAACGTTGTCAAGGACTTTATGACACTTTTAAAAACTGTTGAAAATACAAATACTTACTTAGGTTTTATAGGATGTAAGAATACTAATTCGTAGATTTTAAATGAGTCCTCACTTACGTCCGCCCATACGCGGAGGGAGTGTCCAATGACACCTACTGATGTTTTGAAATAAGAACGCCGCATTCGCAATTTGAACCTACGAATTACATTTTCAAAAAAAAGAAAGGGCGCTTTTTTGCCATTGTCAAAGGCCGATTCATGTTACTGCCTTCTGCTCAACTGTTATTTATCAAATTTTGAGCTCTATTTTCTCTAACATAGAAATGTTTATTTTTTACTCTGAATGCAAGGTTATGTTTGTCGAATTAAACAAAGCCGTTTATTTTTCTCTTTGTCCTGTATTAGTGCTACGATTTGGGCGTTAAGTTCCCTCTTTGACAAATGAATAGGTAAATAGTAACGTCTCACGTTGCAAAACGTTGAAATGATAGGTATTTTTTCGAGGGTACATTTGAGAAATAAGCTTTGGGCTTAAACGGATTTAAATGGAGTCAGACGCTATTCAAGTATAAACTGAATTAGATTTTGAAACGTATGTTTTTTATAGGCGGCTGCTTTTTTTTGAGATAGAGGCAAGCGGGTCGTAAAGTTTATGTATTACTTATAACTTTTAATACAGAAGTTGTTTGTAAGAAACATTTGTGGGACATCCTATCTAAAGGTTTTTTTTAGTTTAATTTAGTTTAGTTTGTTAAGTTTCAGTAGGTATTGTTTAGTTTTTGTTGTGTTGTGTTGTTGTCCAAGTATAAAACCAGTATTAAAAAATATCAACACGGTATTGGATGTGTGTTAGTTAAAGCAAAGCATTAGAAATTAAATACCTTAAGACAGCGGTTCTATCTACAGAAATCTCAATATATTAATTACCAAAATAATGTTGAACAGAATTTTGTGTCTAATAAATGGGTTTGTATTTTATTCAGTATTTATTTAATGTAACAAACATAGAAATCTAAAGAAGAGTCTTTATTCATTTAAATAAGTCAATGTATCTAAATTTCTGTGCTTGGTACACTTTGCAAGAGTGGTCGTTTCATATCCGTCGCCACTCTTCTGAAACTGCTGCTTTCCTAGTACACTCATAGAAAGTACCATTAACTGCAACTTACCTACACTTGGTCGGTCCAGCGCATCGGTGATCTTCTGTGTGGTGTTGTGCCTTCCGCTTTTCCATGCACCACAAGGCGTTAACAAAACGTTACATATTAATTATCAACGTAAAGGTATGGTAGGGTAGGGGTAGGACATCCCGATTACGTTGTGGTGTCCTCTAGTGGTATCCACGCGAAGATTTGAAAGAACGTTTCCCCCTTGTACGATTCGGATGTGGAATGAGCTCCCAGACACAATGTTTGTTTTGGACTACGATTATTCAAGAGGTATATTAGTAGGTCTCCTTAGAGACAGGCAATGCATTGGTAGCGCCTCTGGTGTTGCCGATGTCTATAGGTTACCACTTTATTTAATTTAAAAAAAGAACACTCACAAGAATACTCACTGTCCTCTTGCTGTCTTACTAATAAAAAAAGTACTGATCAACAAGCCACAAAGTAAAAAACAAGCGTTGAAAGCCTGCATACCTACAGTCATTAGTTTCACGGCGTGTGTACTAATTTATCTGGCCCAATGACGGCGCCGCTGTTGTTGATATTTAAATTGGCGACACTTACACCAGGTTTCTGAAACCCCCGGCTCTGACGCCCCATCGTCTGTCGATTCTGTGAGTTTCTCCCCATAATCGAATTAGTTAAAACCTGGTTCGAGTCCTGGACACGGACCGTTTCGTGGTTCAGGTTCAGGTCCTGGCCCCGGATCAGGTCCTGGTTCAGGTCCAGGTCCTGGTTCAGGTTCAGGTCCTGGCCCCGGATCAGATCCTGGTTCAGGTCCAGGTCCTGGTTCAGGTCCAGGTCCTGGTTCAGTCCCGGGTCCTGGTTCAGGTTCAGGTCCAGGTACCGGTCCCGGACCAGGTACTGGTTCAGGTCCAGGTCCTGGACCCGGACCAGTTCGTGGTTCAGGTTGGCAATGCGGGCTGGCAATGCGTTAGACAAAACATATATGAGAGAATGAATGTGACTGATTTTAGCAGGGGTAGCCAGACGAAAAAATTGATCTCTTGTTAATGGTCGATTAGCTAATTTTAGATTGATTGGCCTTTCAGAAACCCACAGTGATTTAACAGCTTGTTAAATGTGACAGTCTGTTAGCTAATCAATGATTTGACAAGCGTTTCAGAAACCGGGTGTAAGTGTCGCCAATTTGAAATGTCATGACAATTGCAACAACAGCGACGTTGTCACCGGGTCAGATAAGTTTGTTTCACATGCCAAAAGTATTTTGACATAAAGAAATGAGTTCCAGATTCAAGATTTAAGTTTCTTTATTTTGTTAAACACAGATAGGTATACTTAGGTGTTATGGATACATGAAAAGTGCTCTATGTTCTTCCATATTATGGCGTACAAAATATAGATAGAGGTTATATTTTTACATTAATTATTAACAAAAAATAAGAAACAATGAAATTAAAGTAAGAAACAGAGTTAGCTAATCTTTTATCAAACGACAAAATACATACTATCTAGAGACTGGTCCATTTCGGTTTCCGGTACATCACTGGCTTATCTTACGTAATTTTCAATAATTATAATTTACTGTATTCACCTTAGGTTTAGGATGTATTGTGAAACCGAATAAAGTGCTGTCTATATCCTATGTCTACTACGGAGAAACTAAAATAAACATTACAACAGCTCATGCAGGTAGATATGCCACATATACACGTACACCGGCCAGCGCGCTGAAATGTCAGCCTACCCACGTTTCCAGCGAAAACCGCCGACAGCACCCGAAGTTGACCGATGGGCAGCGACGCCTCGCGAGCCAAACGACGAATACGGTAATTGGATTTGACTAATGCCGTGCCGCGAGTGCGCTTTACATAAAATAAACATTAGTGCGCCCGCCGTGGGTACGGGGCGTGCGATGTATTTGGGTGCGATTTAAACTGACAGATGTCAGAAATTCCTGAAACTTGATTTTATTTATTTATTGAAAATACATCTAAACGTATAGCTATAATCCAAAGCGTCAAATGTCAGTCGGTCCACTTTTTATCAATTACCTGATCTGTCAAATCTCGGCCAACCAAGCATAACCAAGATTATTAAATATTATTTATTATGTACAAGTTACGATCCTGACACATCTCTTTTACTGCTTCCACATTCATAAAAATTTACATACATTTGCGCCGGTAGGGTACTCCTGACCTGCTCTTTTTGATGAAGGTAATTTATTTGATTTGTGAAGAATAAAGAAATGGAACAACGCACTCAATTAATCTGAATCTTGTGGAGCAAGCTAAGTTGAAATAATCGATTCTCGAAAGGCAATATTGTCTTCAATATAAATGTGTTTAATGTTCAAAATTATACTCTTATTTAACGTCAAGACACATAGGTAATTATCAAGAAACACAATGAATAATATCTCGCTGCGGCCATGTATCAATGACTCTTTTCTGAGTTATGTACATTAGTTGAATTCTAACCGATGCTCTTACGGTGAGGGAAAACATCGTGATGAAACCTGCAAATTCAGGCAACTGAATTTGTAACCATGATCCAATCTGGTCAGGTTTCCCTGGTAGCGGGGTCACGGAGGTCTGATGGCAGTCACTCCACTGTAATTACCTGATCGCCAAATCTTAGATCATGGTCAAGGCGGACCCCGGGCCCTCGTGCTCGAGAGCACAACCGGGACATTAATATGTATTTTTTTATTGTTATTTATATTTTATTTATTTATTTATTTAACAATTTATTGCACACAATATAAAGTATACAGAAATATCTTAGATTTATTCCGCTAAATACCGTATTGGTACTGGTAAATTAATGGCACCCACACGGGCCAAAGCCAAGTAAGTGTCATGTATTATTATGAAAATCATAGTTGCGTGTTGTCGGGGATGGATAGATAGATAAAAAACACTTTATTGCTCATAAAACATAACAATACCAATCACTTACAGTAACAAGTAACACATATGAGCAAAGGCGGCCTTATCGCTACAAGCGATCTCTTCCAGGCAACCTTTACAGAAATTGAGACAAGAATTTTAGGTAGTGTTGAGCAACTGGTGGTTATTATAGTTACTCATACCTACCACTACCAATGCCTACAGACCTTAAGCCAACAGGAATACACGATATCGCGCACCCATCCGCGCCGCACGGCCCACAGCGGGCCACGTTCCAAACTTTATCTCCCACCACATCGCTCATAAGGAAGCTAATTTATTGTCCTAATTACACATCGGGCCGTCTGTCCGTCCGTTAATGGTATTCGAACGCACCGGAACAACGATCTACACAAATTAAACCGTGTTACGGATATTAATTGTTTTTTTCTGTTCTTTAGGTGGTTTAAGCCGATCGTGCTGTTTTTTACTTTTTGTCGAGTTTGATTGTTTAATAATAAATACTGTAACAGGCCGTCAATCAGCTTCTGAAACTATTTATCTTGAAGAAGAGTCTCCCCCAAGCACGCTCCTTTCAAACGCAGTTTGTTCACATTTTCAGTTTTAGGTACGTTATTTGTGCTAATATAATCTAGTGGCCGTGTGGTTTCCAGCAGAGTAGAATAGCACCAACCCCTTACACTCGTGGGTGTCGTACAAGGCGACTAATGTTTTCGAGGCAAAAGATCAAGAGTCTCCGTAGTCTGGAAAATGGGCAGCAGCATTTTCCATTGTTATATTTAAGCACTGCGATCTCCAACCCACCTACCAAGCGTGGAGATTATGGCAATAACCTCCCCTTTCGCGGGAGAGGCCCTAAATCCTGCAGTGGACTGTTACGGGCTGTGATGATGCATCTAGAAACCAGCCAATATAGTTTCAAAGTTACATGGGATTTAAGATTTCTATAAAAAAATTAAATCCTATGTAACTTCAAAACAATATACTTTAATAAAAATATAACAAACCACAAGCATAGATATTGGTTTTTTTTATATCATGCAGTAGGCAAACAGGCAAGCGGGCCACCTGCTGGAAAGTGGTCACCACTGCCTATAGACATTAGCAACACCAAGAGTATCGCCAATGCGTTGCCCACCTCTATAACACGTTGCTCTGGCAGCAGTAAGACAAATGCCCCTCCACTGCCAAAGCCACGGTTACCCAAATCCCCACCCCATGGAGCACTGGAAATCTTACTCACCGGCAGAAACACTATTTAAAAGAGTATTGTTTAGCTGCGGTATTCTGTAAGGTGGAGGTACTAGATTACGTATACAAAACTTTACTGGCTTTGAAAGCGGCTTGGGGTAAACTAGCTTAAACCAGTCTCAAGGTCCCCCTTGGAAGACACCTAACGAGTGACGAGCTGTTAGGGCTGATGTGTATCCATTCTAGACTAAAGAAACACAACATAGCTTTTTCCATAGCTTTCTGTATGAGAGGGACCTTATGAGGCTCTTGGAATTGGCGGTTACTACGATCTAGGAGGCAATTGGACAGTTGATACTAATCCTTACTCAATATAAATTAAAGAGACTTTTTGGATACGCGGAGGCGATGTTGGTTGGACGTCCGACCACGTCCCGACATTCAAAAGCGATTTTATTTAATATTAAGTAAGAATTAGTATCAACTCTTCGCGGCCCTGCTGCGGTGTCATAAGTAGAGTCATTGTATTCTAAACAACTCAATGAAATACGAGCAGACAGACCTCCTCACGGACGGTCTACAGGGCCACAAACTTATCTGACCCGGTGACCGGTGGTCGGGGGTTTTCCGACTTTTTCCATCGGTAAGGTTACCTCACCTGGGCCTCAGGTTTGCTAATTTAGTAATAGCTCGATTGAATTTTAATCGAGTTACAATCGTCGCACGTTGGCAGAATTATGTGTTTTTGGTATCCTGCTACAATTAAAACTGCCGTTGCTCTGCTATTGCGATCCGATTACAATTCAATCGAGGGCTCGAGGTCCAGATGGGAAGCGACTATGAAGTCGATGCTTGCCTAAAAATATCTACACTGTTGATTTTAAGACTGCAATGTTATTTTTTGGGGAATAATGAAAATCTTTTGGCACAGACAATAAAAATACATGCGTCAATTAGTGCTAATATCGCAATAAATATAATATCTTAATTTAAACCAACTGATGGCCACATTCCGTGCCATAACCGCGACGGTAAAATACAAACTAGATTCACTCTTCTATACGTTATTATAGGGTACAAAATCCAATTTACATCCCACTATTGTCTGCGAAACCGCACGAATATGACTGCAGTACAATGCAACCTTAAAACAACCTTATATCTTTAATCATAAGGACCAAAATCAAGTGCCACTGTTAAGTCAAAAAGCCACAGTACACATTAGGAGCATAACGAGCGAATGTCGTGATGGAAATGTGTTTGCAATCGCAACAGTTCTACCGGATTAAGGGGAAGTTAATTAAAAGTAATCCGGTGGCTTTAGTTGGTCTGTGGCGATAGGACACGTGTTTTGGTGACGTCGTGAGAATTTATGACCTAATCCAGAAAGAATATTTACAACTGGAAATAAAAATTAAACACTAATACTAAAATGGTATATATTTAAAAATTATCCACACCGTTGTCCCGAGGAATGGTGCCCAGAAAGCTAGCTGCGTTGCCTCGTTGGATTGTAATACTTATCCTCTCCTTATATGACAGTAAAACGACAAAAAACTTTCAGCCATTTTTTTTTCTTTTTTTCCCAATTCAGGAGGGAGTTTATACTACATTTTAGTACTTAAATATCTCCTATACTATTGAACCGACTTTAATTAAACAAAACTTTGAACAATCTCGCTTAAACTGGCTTTCAAATAAAGAAAACCGCATCAAAATCGGTCTATCCATTCCGGAGCTATGATGCTACAAACCGACACACACCTCTACAGATACTCAGACACTTACGTCAAAATTATAACACTCCTGTTTTTTGTAAATTAACACATTAAGCTCTGCACTCGTCAGTACTCGAAGACGTTACACCTAAAAATCGACTACTGCACAGGTTCAATTTGTTTACATGTCACTGTAGACAGCAGGTTGCTCTATCTTCGGCCGCATCGTCGCTTCTCATCTGGTACTCCATTTTTGACCACTCGCATCCATGCGAGCGCTCGCGTGCGTTACCTATCTCTTTCACACTCGTGATCAGTTGCTAGAGACAGAAAAGTCAAGCATTAGATGGCGAGCGAAAAAAGGCGCGACATAGATATTGCTATCTCTTTCATCTTAGTATAGAGAGAAGGAAACAAAGGCTCTCTCGCGGCGCGAGCTGTGTCGTGGACACACTTGTTGGCTGTGACGGTGGCGGTCAAATACCGAGGTGGTAAAAACGACTTAACCTTAACAATTCCCTTGTAATTTTCACCCACTTCTAATAACCGTAAGTGGTTCTTGATATTCGGGTGGTAACGACACGCCAATGGCGGACCCCGGCCGATGACAGAGCTATTGTTTATCGGCCATTACTTTTTAATGTCCGCCTTTTTAATCTATGGCGCGTGGCTGTCATGATACTGGCCGTCAATAAGCCAATCGTTTCGAATTCCAATTTTGAAAAATTCGTGGCTGTGAACGGAATGACGCCATTACACCCCCTCTTTCCTACCGACTTGTATGTGTACTTGAATAATCATCTTGGCGTTAATTTCATGGTTGTGCATTCGTGCTCTCGCGCACGAATGCCCGGGGCCCGCCTAGACCATAATTCAGGATTTGGCAGAGCATATGATTACAGTGGAACGACTGCCATCTGACCTCCATGACAGTGGGTCCCGGGAAACCTGACCAGATTGAATAATGGTCACACTTTCAGTTGCCTGAATGTGCAGGTTTCATCGCGATGTTTTCCCACACCGTAAGAGCATCGGTTACAATTCAACTAATGTGTATGCACATTAGATAACACGTAACCTTAACCGCTCATCCACTGACGATCCAGTATGTGTAATTGATTGTTGAACAAATATACCAATTGAAAATGCTGCTGCCCATTTTCCAGCCTACGGAGACTAGATCTTTTGCCTCGAAAACACTAGTCGCCTCCTACGACACCCACGAGTGTAAGGGGTTGGTGCTATTCTACTCTGCCAGACACCACACGGCCAACCATCAGGCATGCCGTAAGCTTGTTGCCACTTTAGCGGTTTATAAAAAAACAGCAAAAGACAAACGTCGCCGGATCGCCCATAGCGTGAGCATTGCCCATAAATTACTAAGCATTAATGTTTTAATTTGACCCCGTGTTGTTGTTATCAACTTATTAATTAAAAAAATTCCCGGACTCAACTTCTGGTAGCGACGCGTGCACGTGGAGCGAAACAGTGTTGGGAAAATGTATCGATGATTGGGCTCTGCAATCGACTCGATATCGATTTGTTACTTTTTTCTGAGAGAATTAAAATATTTGCCTTGATGTTGGAAAATAGTAGATTAGCTATTTAATAAATATATTAAGTTTATTAAAAGTAAGTTTTTTTTAGTATCGGTGGCAAATGGCTAGCGGCTCGGACTCGTAAGCGAGAGGCACCGGATTCGATTCCCATAGTGCCGTCATGTACCAATGACATTTTCTGAGTTATATATTAAGTAGTTAAACAGTTACTAACCTACGCTCTCAAGGTGAGAGAAAATATCCTGAGAAACCAGCACATTCAGTCGACTGAATATGTAACAGTTTCCCTAATCTGCCAAATCTTAGTTCATCGTCAAGGCGGCAAGATGATGACGATGATATAAGGTTATTTTTTTAATAGATACGAATGTTTGCCTATATTACCTATAACACATTTTAATGTAAAAACTTCAATAATTTGCAGCTTGTTAACAATATTATGACGTCTATCTATCGATAACTTTTTATAATTGCTACAACCCTATTGCCGAAATTCAGTTATTATCGGCGTATCGAGAGATCTAACCACGATAGCCATAACGGTCTTCCTTGTTTGTTAGCAGGGCTGGTAAATTGTGGGCCCGATTAATTCAGATCCAATCAGGTATTTCATTATACTAACGTTTTAGCTTACATTTCCTCGAAACGGGGGCGAAATGGCAAATTATAGCTGCCCATGTTTTCGCCTGCAATTGTTTTATTTTCCGTTTCAACATAAATCTCTTTTAGGGATAAGTTCGCCTTTGTAAATTGTAATTTGACTATGTTTCTGTGTGCAATAAACGGTATACTATAAATTAGAACCTGCGAAAGGACGAGGGCTACTTTTTATATCTCAAAACACAACTGTACTGTACGTATACGAAGTAAAAGTTAGTGTCGCTTAAAGGGTTTATAAAAATGTTAAACAAGTAAACAAAGTAAGAATCAAGAAATGACAAAATTAAATGGATGCAAGGTGCAGATTTATGTAGAATCCTAATCCGTTTCCACGGCATAAGTAAGTTTTTATTCTTTAAAATGGTGAATAATTTTATTTAAAATAGTAAATAATTTTTGATAGTAGACAAATTAATAACTAGGAAAGTAGTAAAAAAATTAACAGCCATGCCTGTACAAGAAATTAAACAGAAACATTGCATTGTCGCCGAACTTACATGAGTGTGCAAAGTTTCAACAAAATCGGAAACCGGGAAACAGGTCAAATTTAAAAGCGACCAATGCTGATAGCATTGGTTAAAAAAAAAGTTACAAAAAATTTGTATTTAAAAAATGTAATCATTTTACGAATTATCTATGGGCAAGTTAGTGTACTGCGATCTCTAACCCGCCTGCCAAGCGTGGAGATTATGGCAATGACCTCTCCTTTCGTGGGAGAGGCCCGAAGTCCTGCAGTGGATTGTTATGGGCTGTGATGATGATGATGATGAAGTTAGTGTAAAATAACAGTAATGTTACTTATATGTACCCATAATATAATAATAATTATGTATTTACCCTCCTGACTGTTTAATAGTTAGGTTCCCTAACCTAACTGTCCCTACCTACGAATTTAAACAACTAATTTTCTTTGTAAATGTATTGTTCAACAATAATTATTTACTATTTATAATGTGTAATGTAATTTATGATCTAAAATAAATGTATTTTATTTTTAATTTTCAAGATTATATTACGCACAGACAAGGGGAAATGTGAAACTAAATAAAAGCTTGTACAATAGTCACAGACACAAATTCACGGGACATTAACCCAACTAATTGTTTGGGTCCATTGCAATTAAATAGTCCATTTACGCCTCTGTGGTGATCGTTCGACCGAACTTTACAACGAAATGAGACTATAAATTAAATGAATTCACCCTTCTAATATTTACATAAAAGGTAATTTCACAAATTAAGTACATCTAGGGAAGTGGCGTGTGGTGTCCGGCAGAGTAGAGTAGCACCAACTCCTTACACCCGTGGGTATCGTACGAGGCTACTAATGTTTTCGAGCCAAAAGATCTAGAGTGTCCGTAGGATGGAAAATGGGTAGCAGCATTTTCCATTGTTATATTTATAACACTGCGATCTCCAACCCGGCTGCCAAGCGTGGAAATTATAACAATAACCTCCACTTTCATGGGAGAGTCCCTAAGTCCAGCAGTGGACTATAATGGGCTGTGATGATGATGTGGGGAAATTAAGGGTGCATGGAGACGGTTCCATTGATATGTTTCGATTTAAGTATAGTATGTTGTCGGTACGCACAGCAACTAGTTTGTCTGCATCGCACACGTGTGAGCAAATACGAAGACTAAATTAGATGTTCATTATTTACGTGTCTACGCACTATATGCGTCGACTATAAAACTGCCTACGCCAAAACTCAGAAAAAAACCGAAAAATACAAACACATAATTATCAAATTGTTATCAAACCGATTAACTTCGCGACGGCGGCAGGCCGCGCGCGTCCAAAATCGATTATGGTTGGCCGCATCTGCCGTTCCAAATTTGAATAATTACAAGTTTTAAAAACAAACAGATCGGATACGGAACCGGTCATTAGAGTCACGTGTCATGTTTGGTCTGTTTAAAAAAATACCGGCAGCTCATGTAAATTATCTCTTAACATGATATTAATGGTTATTTTCTGTAACGTGTTTCGGGTGTTAATGTTTTTTCATTAAAGGGAGTCGCAATTTCTACTGGCATGGCGTTTTATTTGATATTAATCTGATATAAGTGGACTACAAGATCTTAGATTTATTTACTTAGGTACCCTATCCATTCTTTCTGTTCTGTATGGGTACCTCATAAAATACATCTAGGACTCAGAACGTCGTAGTCTGTCAAGAATTAAACGTTAAATTGGTCGCGAACTGTGCGGTTCCAGAGAAGCTTTCTCCCACGCACACTAAACATTTGGAATGCGCTTCCTGAAGAGTACAATATGGAGTGTTGCCCCTGGTATTTCAAACGTTCATAGGCTACGGTGACTCCTTACCATTTTATTTATTTATCGTAGGGCTTTTAAGCCCACTGCTACTTAAATTTTCAATTTACATTTCGTCAAGTAGGCGAGAGCTTCGGCCGAAAGGGACTGAAAATCTTCCGCTTGCCCGCTGTACTTGGTATCCGGACATTCCAATATAATATTGTTCACTGACTGCTCAGGGCAGCCGCACTGGCATGCCGCTGCCTAGCAACAACCCCATTTGTGCCATAGATACGCACAGTTTCCGACGCCTGTTCTTATTGGGTTCAGCAGTCACCAGACGCGCCGTGACTCTTTAAAGCCTGCTGGGTGCTGCTCTACGTTCAGCTTGAAGGGAGTATCGACAGGTGCCCTCAGTGCCCACTCAGCAGTCCAAGCGTCAGAGAGATCCTCCTTAGGTGCATTAGGCAGACCGTAAGCTTACTGGCATATATAAAATTGGCCCTCGTCGTAGTACGAAGCAATGAAATAGAGAACCATGAAAACTAGTTCATTTATTACCAGCGACAGCTACACTTAAGATACTGTAACTACGCTGGCGGCCACAGAGATTGAAAAATACGGAAGGTTCCTTCATGGCATTGGTGACCCCCCTGGTGTTGCTGATGTCCATGGGCGGCGGTGACCACTTTCCATCAGGTGGCCCGCTTGGCTGATTGTCTGCCGTATAACATAAAAAAAAATGTCAAGACTACTCTTCAAACCGCTGCACAACGACGCAATAACGTAACGACGTGACGAATGTTTTTTTTTATACCACCAAGGTGGCAAACAAGCTTACGGCCTGCCTGATGGTAAGCAGTCACCGCAGACTATGGACGTTTGCAATACCAGGGGCATCACCCACGCGTCGCGTTGTTTTCCCTGGAGAGTACAACTCCATGTTGTACTCTCCAGGGAAAACCTCTCCAGGTAATAATGTAATCCTGTTAAGGGAATATTAGTGTCCGGTTATACTTATCTATCTCAATAGGTATATAGTATAAAACAAAGTCGCTTCCCGCCGTCTGTCCCTATGTACGCTTAGATCTTTCAGCTACTCAACCGTTTTTAATGCAGTTTTCAGCAATGGATAGAGTGTTTTGAGAGGAAGGTTTATAAGCAAGAAAAAAAGGGTAGATGGGGGTAATTTAGGTGGAGTGTAGGTGTAGGGTAGGTGTTGAGTAGGGTAGGGTAGGAGTAAGGGTAGGGTAGTGTAGGGTAGGAGTAAGGACGCCACGCGTACGAAGTCGCGCCGGGTCCACTGGCTCATTTATAATACAGTAGAGCTCGTCTAGTCTAAAATGTTGATTTCGATGTGTGAGTGCAAATATTGATAACGACACTTCATCTGTGTGGGAGCCAATGAACGACGCGTGCTCCGACGTTTGAATCTCACCGACAACTGAATGACCAATTACAACGGCATTTGTATATGTATTGCGACCATATTTTAAACTTGCTTGTGTGCGTTAATGCGATAGTGGGGCGCGTCATTTAAGATTAGACGAGCTCTACGAAAGTCTTCAATAATGTTGTCAAGGAAAAATCGTTACAAACCAAGAACACCTTTTTGCATTGGTAGGGTTAAATAAAGTCCGTCGCACACCAAATCCATGTCCTAGCAGCGAAGCGTGCCAGCGATTAACGGCGGTCGCCCGATCGTGCGATATCGCAGCGATTTTAATTAAATCTACATTCCGGAACGGAATTGTAAATAACTTTGTAGAGGGTGGCGATTGGTGAGCGCGCCTTTTTTATTTTGTAGCTTTTTCGTGTAGGAAATGGAGGGATTGGTGTGTTTGATTGGTTTAAATTTATAGGTATATATTTTTACTTGACAGTCATCATAGGTTTTAAGACTTTCGTGGTTATTTACTACACTTTCATAGCACATATTATAGGGTTTGTTGCCACGATTAGTATTATTTTTACGTCGATATTTCGACGCAGTTGCATGCGTCATGGTGACGAGTAGAGTGGTGTCGTTGTCCTGTTGGGGCGCCAGTCTACTCATGACCATGAGAGTCTGTCATAATTGGCACCGGTTTATCGTGCGACAGTGGTCGTACGACGGACGTCGCCTGACCAATAGGATAGCTCAAAACCGCCCGTCGCACCACCATGGTCGCATGATGTTTGTTAATTAGGACAGCGACTACAAATGTAACTGCGTCGAAAAATCGAGGCATAAACAATACTAACAGTGGTAACATATCCGATAACATACGCGATGAAAGTGTAATACAGCCATCATCTTGGCGTCAATATCCCGGTGCTCTCGCGCGACGGACCTGGGTTCGTCTTAACCATGATGGTTTCTGGAGGGTCTAGCAGATCAGGTAATTATAATAGGATCAGGTCAGCCGCTGAATTTATCCAATGTTTTTTAATACGTCTAGCCAGGCATTTGACCGCCATCTTTTTGTGCCTTAGTGACAATTTGGCCATGCAATATCTTTCAATACTGCATGGCCTTTTCCTTACATGGATGTTTTGCTATTCATTATCACCAGAGACGCAACCTTAGCTTGAAGTATATGTGTCTCTACCCAAGTATATGATTTATTTAAGGAATTACAAATCTATAAGCATAAGCATAAGTGTAATTATATAATAATGTAATTCATGTTACCATACTTCTGTTAAAAGCAAATACAAACATAAGATCTTCATCGAACCTGCAACACAATTTAATTAAGCATTAGAGTTGATTTTTGAACAACACACCATTATGTACCGTTGTATCGCAGTGTAGTAATTAGCCAACGTTCCTGATAAGGCAGTCTAATCTCTATTACAAGCCAATAAAACCCAAATTGCTTTACGATTATGGCCACTCGGTTCCGTGCAAAGAGATCGTTAGCCAAAGAGGCTCTTTAACTTTTTTACGGGGCTCATAATCGAATTAATATCGGAACTGGAATCGGTAAATTAAATCGATATCTTTGTTAATGGCCAGCGTCATTTACGAGAAAAAGTAATTAATTACTTGGTACTCCATAAAGTTGATTGCTATGATAATTTGGAGTGTGTTTAGTGTAATTACATAATTGGCGTTAAGTCAAATGGGGATTTTTTTATTCTACTCAGTAACAAACGAGCAGACAGCCCACCTGATGGTAAATGGTAACTGTCGCCTATAACATCTACAATTCCTACATTTAGGTTGCAGGTAACAAAAATGCAGAACCGCAGGTGCGTTGTCACTGTGAGGACTAAGATAGAATGCCTCATGCCTGTAATTTCGCTCGCTACCTTATCCAAAACGGAACACAAAAATTGCTTGGCGACAGAAATAGATAAGGCGGTAACACTCACCCATGCGGACTCCTCAGGCTAGATAAAGTCCTAGCACCTGAAGAAGCGGTCACCAAGCGCATTCATGGAACAGAAATGCGGGAACCGTAGGCGCGTTGATACTTAGAACCGTTCCACTGTGTTGGTCCTCTTCCGATCTGGTCACCTGTTGATCTTGCAGGTAAGTAAAAATATGAGCCAGACACACACACCATAATCTTATTTTAAGTACTTATTTATATTTCTTCTTTTATTTTTGCTTTTTAATTACTTGAATGTAACCCACTATGAAATTGTCATGTTGCCCACAGTATAGTTTTACCTAAGCATAGATTAATCCATAAATATAATCTGGCGCCACGATACAGGCCTGCCCTAGTGTGGGGATAAAATAACCTTTCCATTTATCTGTAGCACTAGTTGATGTACTGGAAACGTGCAACAACATAATATGTATTAATTAGATTTTTTAAATAAACATATTTGTATTTGTATTTTGTATATGGCTCTATATTCTTCTAGATATGAGATCGTCGGTAGCCGGGCGGTTGACTATCCAACTCGTAAGCGATAGGTTTAAATACCGCTGCGGCCATGTACCAATGACTCTTTTCTGAGTTATGTACATTAGTTGAAGTCTAACCGATGCTCTTACGGTGAGGGAAAACATCGTGATGAAACCTGGAAATTCAGGCAACTGAATTTATAATCATGATCCAGTCTGGTCGGGTTCCTCCGGTCGCAGGGTCACGGAGGTCAGACGGTGGTCGCTTTACTGTAATTACCTGATCGCCAAAAGCCTGGATCATGGTCAGGGCGGACCCCGGGCCCTCGTTCTCGAGAGCGCAACCGGGACATTGACGCCAAGATGATTATTTTATTTCACTTCTAGATAAGAAGTAGTGTCTTCCTGAAGCCTTTTCTGTGCACTAACTCGGTGTTCTTCAAACGCATGTCTACAGGTGCCTCAAAGGCTGGCACCGCGTCCACTCCCTGGTTGCAGATGTCCCGAACGATGGTGGCCGCTTTTCATCAGGTGGACTGTCCCTCCGTATGCCTCCCTAGGCAATAAAAAAATTACCGTGGTAACCTCCATCTTACCTTCGCTTACGCGTTCGTAATGCGTATCACCTTCGTTTGAGTACATCAAGAGACCACGTCGCAGGCTCTTGCCATAGAAAAATAATAAGCAATATACCGTAGCGATGCCAATCGACTCCTAACTAAGACTATTCAACAAGTTTTAGGGTCCCCATGGTGCGACTGTGGCATATCTCCGCAAACTATGGACCACCTCGTTTCATGCTCGGCGTGCCCTAAAACTTGTACCATGGAGGACTTGTTCAAGGCCAGTTCAAACGCTGTATCCGTCGCCGAATAAAGTATAAGTGAGAGTTTTAGTCCATCGACTCGATAAGAAGAAGAAGGGTCCCCAGCGGAAGACCTTGCAAGCTCACTTCGCCAACGGTATTGAGAGGTAACGAGTGGCGAGCTCGTTGCGGTAATGAGGTTCGACATCCTCAAAGTACGAAACGGTCACCCGTACAGTTCCTGGATTCGTGCACTACTTACTTACTTCGCTGGCTCAGCGACCCGAAGTGGATCTTGGCGTCCGACACAAGAATTCGCCATTGATCCCTGTCCTGCGCCATTTGTTCACAGTGGCGTCACAGCCTTTCCGAACTTCGTCGATTCGTGCATTGCTTCCAATACTTTTAATTAATTATTGTTTAATAATACGTACAATCATTACTTAATACATTACACTGACCTACTAACATGGATGCCGACACAGGTAAATTGCTTACTTAGTTTGGGCATCTAGTTAATGAGAAATATATCGTGCATCTACTTAGTTTAATTAGCTTAAATTGCTTTGGTTGTGAATGATTTGAAATCGTTCTTAAAAATGTATCATTTCACTTTTAAATTTAACTACGGTAGGATTTAATTTTAAGCTTAAGTACTTGAATATTTTTTTTATACTACAGAAATGGCAAACAAGCTTAATGCCTTCCTGATGGTGAGCAGTCACTGCAGCCTATGACCGTTTGCAATACCAGGGGCATCACCCACGCGTTGCCGACCCCGCATAAACCCTTTCACCCCTTTCTTGAAGAACTCCATGTTGTACTCTCCAGGAAAACCTATTATAATATAAAAATTTATAATTTATTATTATTGATTATGAAGGTCAGTTATCGGTCTCGCTAGCACGATACGACCAGACATAAAAAATTAAAATCGCGTGCGTAAACTCCGTAGCGTTTACGAGGATGGCTATCGCTAAACGGAGTAATGAGTGTGGATGCATTTATAAACGGAGCCACGCTTCAGTCACGACCGCTTCCGCCGCCGCTTCCGGTCACCAGACACTGGGCCAGGGAGGGTAGTTTTACAATTTGATACCCTCTCCCTAACAGGGTAACCGCAGTGTGAACTGTAGATACAATATCTATCGCTGTAAAATTTCGGTAAATAGATAAAAATTTAGCACTATAAAAATAAGCATTATGATTATGGAAATCGATATAAATACTTACTGCGCTGGCTCAGCGACCCGAAGTGGATCTTTTTTTATGCTACTCTACGAACGGACTACTACAAACGAGCAGACAGTCCACCTGTTGGTAAGTGGTAACTGTCGCCAATAACTTATTGGCCTCCGACACAAGAATTATCTATTGGTCCCTATCCTGCGCGATTTGTTCCCAGTGAGTTATGCAGGACTTTTTTTTATACCACAGAGGTGGCAAACAAGCTTACCGCCTGCCTGATGGTAAGCAGTCACCTCACCAAGAGGTCTTTCCGGACTTCGTCCATTAATCTATACCTGGGCCGTCCCCGTTGGCATCCCGTGACGGTATCCTTTCCTTTCCTTTCATCTTCATTCTAAAGATCCAAATCGGTTCAGCAGTTTAAATGTCCAAACCAGAGTTTGTATACCAGGAAAGTTATACTATAAGTTTACTAACAATAGGCAAAGTCGTGGAGTTATAAAAAATCGTGATAAAATTAATAATAAATAAACCTTAATTTATCCGTTACAAATATTGCATTTGGAATGTTCGGACTTTTCGTCCGTGGAATAAAAAAACAAACGGCATAAATATTGCATATTTCGTTTTATTTCGCGCCTTATGCCGGCTTAATTAAATATTACATCGCGAGCCGACAAAGATCTACAATAAATAACATTAATATTTAGAAATAAGCATTTACTTACTCATTAGGCTAGCGATTTACAAAATTACACTGAAGCGACATGGCAACACAGTTCTTAACATGGCAACATTTTTGAATGACATTTTGCTACACTCTGTCAAAAAAGTCAAAGCGAGTTGGAAAATTATAAGATTCTAAAAATCTAAAATCAACAAGTATGCAATTGATTGAATACAGAGGACGTCCGTTTGATACAAGAAGTGAGTAGTTAAAAGATGGACGTCTACATTATTCAAAATCAGGTCGCTGACTGGTTGATTTCAATCAACCTTCTATATTCTCAAGTCGCTTGACTTTTTAGACAGTTGCGAAAACAGAACACTGACGGCTGTCCCTAAAAATGCTAAATTCCCTAAAAATAAAAAATCAATTGACTGTTTATTACAAAACATTAACTGATAATTTTCTAGGTTTAAAAAAAAAGAGAAATAATTTGATCTCACAACATCGTACAGGTGAAAACGACTTTACAGAGAATTGCTCATTTTCAGAACGTTGCACATAAAACTTTGTTGGGACTGATTTGTCTACATTTTCTGTTACTCGTTAGATCTTTTGGCCAACTGGCCAACATGAATATGTGGATTTTATTTTTATTTTACTACAATAGGTATTCTGTTAAATCTAAAACCATAAAAGCTTAATCAGTTCTTTGAATCGCTATTATTTACAAACATTAGCTAACTTAGCGTAGAATAAATACAAGAAAATTGCATTATTTCAAAACATTTTTTGTATTTACACACAATATGTACAAAATGGATTGACAATGATTTTTGTACGTTACTTATAATTTACTCGAAACATTTCTCAATACCTACTTACAACTAAATAAAATAGGTACAATATTTTACCAAGAAACTTAGATACTTACAAAAAACCTTACCGACACCTAATTTACACTACGCACTTTGAACGATTTTGGCATTCGACACTGATATGACTAGTCTTTTCGAACGTGGAACACGCTATTCTTTTCAAATTCAATTATTTTCTTTTCTATTTAGCGGCCAGTGTCTACGCGTCCGCTTCGTGGTCAGTCCTGAGCGGACTCGACCGAACACTACACTAGGCTGGATAGCGGTGCTCTGGAGGTGACCGGCGAAGGGGGCAACGGCTGCATCTGCTGCGGGGGTTGCTGCTGGAAATACACCCCTGGATCGTTCGAGAACTGGGGATGAAGTGGCAGCGGCGTATGCGGCATAGACGTCGGTCTCGACTCGTGATACAAAATCGGCACCCGGACCAATCTTTGCGCTGCATGCGCCATATTTGCGGCCTCCAACTCCGCCGCTAGCTGTCTCTTCCACTTATTCCTCCTATTCTGGAACCATATTTTAACTTGTGTCTCAGTTAAATGCAAGCTAGCGGCCAGTCCCGCTCGCTCCGAACTGCTGAGATACCTCTTCATATCGAAAGTGGATTCGAGTTGGAAGACCTGTGAGCGAGAGAAGACTGTGCGAGTTTTCTTCTTGCGTTTCCCGAGGTTGGCGTTGGGGTCTCGCTTTTCGTCTTTGTCGAAGTCGTCGCTTTCGTCGACGTCAGGATCAGAGTCGTTGGCGTCAGGGGCTGGGTACAGTGCCGGGTGGAGTCGCGGGGAGCGGGGGGAGGAGCGCGCGGGGCTCGGAGGGG
This sequence comes from Blastobasis lacticolella, assembly GCA_905147135.1. Classification (NCBI taxonomy): domain Eukaryota; kingdom Metazoa; phylum Arthropoda; class Insecta; order Lepidoptera; family Blastobasidae; genus Blastobasis; species Blastobasis lacticolella. The sequence continues at coordinate 3,750,530 of LR990061.1, forward strand.
TGGTGGCGCGCGGGGGAGAGCGCGCGGTGTGCGGGGAGCCTGCGCCTGAGCATTCTTCGGCTGTTGAGTCCTCTGTAACAAGAGGGGGGTATTAGTCTTGTGTTTTGTACCCAGTGGTTGGTATTTTTACTAGTTTTAGTAGTGACGGGATGACAATGTTTCTTTACTTAGCGTAATGAGGTCAAAGTAATATTTTTGTGTCGGGTGATGGATAAGGTTTGAATGAGTAGTATTGTCAGGCGGTCCAGTGCTCATGTCTTGACTTCCAAGACATGACTGAAAAAATATGTGATATGCTCGAGGACCGGAGTCCGCCTTGACCATGATCTAGGATTTGGTAGGTCAGGTAATTACAGTGGAGCGACTGTCATCTGACCCTATTAACAGGGGAACCTGACCAGTAGCCGTATTCACAATAATTCGGAACCGTTTCCGAACGATTCGACACGAAATTCGTGAGTGGCGAATCCGTGTCGAACGATTCGAAAACTGTTATTCAGAATCCCGATAGATTCTACGGAAACTACTCTCTATAACAAATGAAAATTTCATCAAAATTAACTGAAACCACATTTTCCTAAGAACTTTTGCGGGGTCCTTTGTCGATTCCGTATCCGAATCCGATTTCCGAGCCATTGTGAATACGGCTACAGGTTAGATTATGGTTACACATTCAGTAGCCTGAATTTGTAATCATGATGGTTAGTATGCTTGACTAACATTTATGTACTGTTGTACGGTACTGGGTGACGGCACTGGGTGTGCGGAAAAAATACTATCTATCTATATAGAGGCAAGAGGTTCAAAAACCAGTACAGACATTCACAATCATTCACGTTTTATGCTCTCTGTAACATTTCAAATGAAAACTGCGACAGTAAACAGAGCTTCAATCACAACCTTAGCGAGGATTAACCCACATTGGCTTCGGGGATAAACTCCGTCCGATTCAATCCGATATCCGATTACAATCGGATCATTCCGATTCGGAGTCCCCACGCCTGTGATTAGGCAATTTCACGGATTTCCGTTACGTTCGATTATTATTGTGTTGGTCACTGTTTTATTTTGTAAATAACGATCTTCTGAGACGTAATTAAACAGGCCTACCGATTCAGGCGTACGCCGCATCCTTGATAGGATCGCACCACCGAAATGTAACAAAATTGTTACACAAAGATATAATGTTTCTGTAATGAATAAGTCAGCTGTTACAACAACATAACAACCCCAAAAATATCGGTTAGGGCTGTATCGGAACACACGGCCATTGGTTTTAACGTGAAACGTCTTCCTTGGCAGCTTTGAGACGCTTTTGAAACCGCCTTCCTCGCTCTGCGCCGGACATCGGGGTACCCACGCGTGGCCCATAGCCCCCTCTTTCTGACGATAACCGTGATTTGTATTACTTGCTGGCTCTTGCACGGTCCGAGGCCGACATATTTAGTTTTCGTATATTTTTTGCCTGTTTTTACAATAAATATTGTCCAAATTACACCTATTTTTATATGGATCGATTGTTGAAGACAAACTCATTAAATACATGCAAAAATCACTATCCTATTACGTGTGAGTCGTAAGTTACACTGAATACAAATGCGCAGGAGCGCGCGTTTCGTTCATAGTCAGCGAGCTGACTATATAAACTAAATGACACTAGAGTGACTTTTCTAAGACTAATCGTTTTGATAAGACAATATAAATTTTTTAGTTTTTCTGATAACTTACTCACTGTGATTTTAACAACGTTTCACGTCAAAACAGCGTCATCATTATAGAGAAGGTGTAAAAGAGAACAAACATGTACATATCATGGCGGAGCAGAATATCCGCAGCAAACAAAGCGCATCAAACTGTCAAATCAATCTGTGATTTCACAACGTACGAACCGCAATCGACATTGGAATACAATCTCGTTTCACGCAATCTCTTCGAAAATTGGAATTCGAAATACGAACGACGCGCGACGCGCGAGCGAACATCACCGACTCGGTTTTATGAATCACTATAATAAAGGGTTATATTTCTTTGTTTATCAAAGCCTTCTTTATTTACTACTACACAGAGTTCAATTCCGAATAGCAGAGACTAAATTTGCTGGCAAGTCGTAAACGATGGCCAAAATAATGGGATCCCTTGTTAATATCGCGTACAATACGTAGGAAAGGTGTTCATAAATTGGCGCCGGCTTCGACCAACTTATAATGGTCCGCCAACTGAAGATTGTATTCTGAATTGAAGGGTCTTCATTTTCTAGTGATGCGGAAAAGTGCCAGCGTAATTTGAGCCAGGATTTATACGGTTAATAACGACAAGCAAGGCTCTTAGTATATTGACGGTAGTCGAGATTGATTTTAGAAGCCGTATGGACAAATCCTTTGTTACCCTCCGTTTGCTGTTTACACAAACGCTTACTAGTTAAGTAGTTTAGGAGAGGTGTGATTCTTAATAAATGTGTTGGTTTATGGTTTTTCATGATTAGGCTGATTACGTCCATTTTTAGACTCCAGATTCCAACACTATAGTGTAGGATTTGGCCTTAAAGGTCTCAATGAGACTTACGAGTTACGACAAACACCTAATGTACGAAGCCGTGGTATCCAGACAACCCTTACCAAAAATAAATTTGAAAATGGAATAGTATGTCAAAGGCCAGGAAAATAGCATCGGCTCCAAAAAGTCCATTTCGACATTCGACCTATAGTTTTTACAAATACGAAACGTAACACATTTTTCGAACACAAAAAGGCTGTTACGAGGTGCGCGGGAATCCAAACAAGCGCATTCGAAAATTAAAACGGTGCACGACATTTCAAACCTTCCCCGCATTGTGGGTGCGAATAAACATGTATAGACACAGCCATTGGAGTGACAGAGACGGGTACAGGTTTGCAATTTTGTCGGAGACGAGATATTGTGCGTGCAGATATTCCGGAGACTCGAAAGTGATGAGGCGTGGTTGGAGGAATGGAACCGTACTTTAAAATACATATTATTTTGAAACAGGGATATTTTATTTATAGTATGAATAGGCAACTGTTATGGGCTGTAATCACGATGATGATGAATAAGCATATTGTCGAGGCATGAATATTGGTCATTATTGGCCTTACGATTTTCTAATTCCTAATAAATGCCACAGATAGTGCTCTCTGAGATCTCAAACATTATTAAAATGTCTTCTTCCCTGTGGTATTGATATATTTATCTTAATTTAATGAAATTTATTTTAGATCTATAGAACTGTTTTATATGGTAGTGCTTTTTATAAATATTTTTGTTTTGTTTTGTGAACTTTAAACAAATGCAATATTATATTTTTAGATTCATAAGTTTCTGTGTTGATATCAAGGAAAATATGGGTAGTTTTCCATGTTTTTTTTTCATAATAATCATAATCATAATAATCATAATCATTTATTCAGTCATCACAGGTACATAAAGGTGGTAAATAATAATAGTAGCGGCTCCATGATGCGCCTTAAAGCATACTAAATATGACAAGTTTCACATGAACTTGATTGTTTATAATACAATTAAAAAGTAAATTAAATAAATGTCAAATCACTAAAATTCATTATGTCAAATAATTAAAATTGAATGTCTTAAGTTAAAATAATTAAATTATAATGACAAATAATAATAATTCAAATGTACTAATTATTCCATAAAATGTCAATAAAATATAAAATGTCAAGTAATAATAATTCAAATTTAATAGTTATTTCATAAAGTGCCACTAAAAAAATGTCAATCTGAATTATTAAAATAATGTCATCGCCCTTAAAAAAATAAAAATAAAATGTATTCCTACCAAATAGAATGCTAAAATATCCAAATGTCAAAGTTTTCTTAAATTGATGTCACTAAGGTAATCATTAATATTGTAATAGCATTTATCAATTAGCAAATTAGTTAAAAATACTTTAAAATTTTTAACATCCAGAGATTTTGCAAATTCTGGTAGTTTGTTGTATAGTTTGGGACCCATTTCAGTAATATTTTTACTCATCATTGCTGTTTTGCAGCAATGTGTCTCTATTATAATGTTTCTGGGTCTAAGCTTAATGGAGTCAACTACAGGCTTCTTTTTAAATATGTTTGGGTTGCAATGCACGAATACGCAACATTTCTTGACAAGAAAACACGTAAATTTTTTTTTGTTTGCGTAAATAACCATCTTAGTTCAAAAACTCTAAGCCCTTGCTAAGCCGGCTTGCATCAAATTCTTAAACACGTTTAAGAAGGACGTAAACGTTTTTTGGATAAATATTTTTTAAATTTGTTTAAGAATTTGGTGCAAGGTTAGTAATTTTTTTTTGTTTTCGTTATATCCCATGACCTAAACAAAAACCTTCAATATTATTGTCTTTAAGAAAAGTGACGCAAATAATTATAAAGAAACCAGAAACCGAAACCTTCGTCTTCATTTCTCATTGTACAGTCGGTTTGGCCTGCTTTGTTTCCCCGCGGAATTGTGGCAGCGAGGTTCGCGATGAGTCTCGTGTATTAGCAAATGAACCACTGTTTTGATGAAGACTGATGAAGATACCCAAGTAACTGGAGATGGGAACTGGGAACTTTATTGCTGTGCTCGTGATTTGCGATTCAGACGTCGTTTTCTTTGTATGTTAGTAGACAACTGCCAGCCTTGAATATTAACGTAACGTTGTTGGTTTGGTATCTACATTTTGTGTAACGCACTTCACAAATCAGCTTGTTAAGAGTACCTACCTACCTAACTATAAAACACTTATTTTTCAAATAATGGGACTGACAAATGAGCAAATGCCTAATGGTAAATCCGTAAAATCCGTGTCATAAAGTCGATAAACTTTTTATTTATTTATTGAAGGAGGCAAACGGACAAGCCAGATGAATCTTGCCCTGTAAGTGTGACAGTCACCGCAGTACTGCATACATATGTACATATTCGTCCAACCACGGTTAGTTAACTGGTAAATAAAAGGCAAAAATATTTTTTTTATACCACAAAGGTGACAAACAAGCTTACGGTTTGCCTGATGGTAAGCAGTTACCGCAGCCTATGGCTTTTGCAATACCAGGCGTTTGCACCACCCACGCGTTGCCGACCCCGTAAAAACCTTTAAACCCCTTTCTTGAAGATATAATCTGGATGCCTTCAAGGCTAGAGTGAATAGGCTGATCCTAGACAGGCATGCTCCGTCATCGGCCGCATCGTCACTTACCACCAGGTGAGGTGGCGGTCAAATGCCTGGCTAGTAAAGTAATAAAAAAAAGAAAAAACTCAATATTGTGTACTCTCCAGGGAAAACCTCTCCATGTAAATGCCAGAAATATAGGTTAAGTGCACCACGTCAATTCACACAAGGTGTTTACGTTATGTCTAGCATTAGGTAACTTGCCAATTAAAGGCTTTAAAATTGCCTATTGTCACCACGAAGTCCTACTAATTTATGTAGTACGCCTGAGTCACCACTTTGGTAGCCAAAAGCACGAGGTACACTTTAAAACTACAAGTACTATGTCTATATGAAACCGTAAGCAGAAACTGATCGCAGATGCGTTGCGGATGGAAACAAATTACACTCTTATCATCTCATTATCATCATCTTGGCATTATCACACGCGGAGGCCCGAAGTCAACCTTCCCGCTTTTCTTAGTCCACTTTGCTCGGTCTTCGGCATCCTTAGTGCTGAGTCCGTTGGCACGCATGTCACTCTTAACGACGTCCAGCCATCGCTTCTTGGGCTGGCCTCTCCTTTCCGTACCTGGCGGGGGCGGCATGGCCAGATATCTGTTCCCCACATAACTTGCCGGTCTGCGCAAGACGTAGCCGAACTATCGAAGGCGGCACTCTTTCTTATGTTATACTGCAGACAAACAGGCAAGCGGGCCACCTGATGGAAAGTGGTCATCGCCGCCTATGGACATCAGCAACACCGGGGGAGTCACGGACATGTACGCTACGTCTCTATAGTGTGTTCTGATCGCGATAAAACGCGTTTAAAACCATAACCTTCTAACATTACAATAACACCTACATTATAAGTGTGGCATTATCACACGAGGGGCGTCTCGGCGACGACACGACGCCGACACGTCAACGACACACGACCCGATGTCGTATCAGGTTGCGGCGGTGATTTGCGGTGTACCGTTACTTGGGGGAGCTTGGCCGGTTAAGTCGGCACAACATGAGTGTTGTATTGATCGGGTGTGTGATTGCAGCGTTCCAGATTAAAGGTATTTTTGTGTTTTGGAGAGATCTTTTTCATTTGTGGCCACTTTGGTTACGGCAGAGTCAATTTCAAGTTACTTGCATCTCTCGGATACACAAGTCGACGGTACTTAAGTAAAACATGAAATTATAAGTTTCAACTTTGAAAGTATGACAAAACTAGACATGTATACGGGTACCCGGTTTGGATCCGGTCGAGGCGGATCCGGCACCTTTGGCTAGGTACTAGGCTATTAGCGCCAGGTACCCTACTGTGCCGGGTAATTAACCAGCTATAAAGGACACATAATTTTCAAGATAGATTCACATGATTAATTAAATTAAAGATATTCAACTTGTTGATGGTTAGTGCGATTTACTCGACATTATTTAAACATCAATTTCTTCAAAAGACCTAGATGTGCCCAAAAGCCGGTCGTCGATCTTATGCTTGTATATATTTTTGTAACGTAAAAATGTTTCTTTATCGTAGCAACGACATCCCTGATATTCTACCTTCACCTCTTCGTGAAATTGCAGCCTCACTTCTACTATTTCTACTTGACAGACAAACTTATAATTTTTGGTTGAATTAGACATGTTATCACGAATACGTAGCGCGAGAAAGCGAGCTATCCGGGTACCCGGCTACCCGGCAGATTGGACCGCCAGGCAGCCTCTTGTGGTTTGTAACTGCCACCTAGAATTAGCTCAAATATAGCTTCATGTTACACGTTCCCTGGCTAGTCACCCTCCATCAATATGGAGGAGGATCAAGCCTGTCTTAGAACAGAGGACTACACGTCTACCTGAGTGGATCAGTGGTCAACATGCCGGTCTGCCACGCAAGAGGTCCTGGGTTTGATTCCCGGCCGGGCAGAAATTGAAATGATGAATTTTAATTTCTGTTATGGGTCTGGCTGTTCTATGTATAATAAGTATGTATTTAAAAGTATTTAAGTAGTTTATCAGTTATCTAGCACCCATAGCACAAGCTTCGCTTTGTTTGGGGCTAGATGGCGCTGTGTGAAATACGCCACGATATTTATTTTATTATTTATTTATTTACTGTCACGATCTGCTCATTTTTTTATACCACTAATGTGGCAAACAAGCTTACGACCTGCCTGATGGTAAGCAGTCACCGCAGCTTAAATGTGAGTAATGTATTCTAAAAGGTTTCCCTCACCTCTAGGTGGTGAAATGCGGTCAGGTGGTCTTTGCCAGTACCACGGAGCTGGCACCAGCCCTCCGTAGCGCCCAGCCAGAGCACTCCACTGCGATATGAGGCCTAGCCTGCAACAAATATGACAATATGTTATTATGGTTTTTGAGTAAACCTATCTAAACTATGAATAAGGCGCTGTTCTATTTGGCAATGGTCGCGCGACCAATAAGAGACCTTAAACCGCACGATCGTGGTCGCGCTACCGTTGCCAATTAGGACAGCGCCTAAGAGTTATGGAAGTGCGGGCTCCCCTGACACAGACAATCATTATTGCCTATTTATGAGATCCCATTTACATCAGATTCAGATCGTTTTCTTTTAAATTTTAGTAATGTAATACTATTTTTTTACTAGTCCGCCTGTGTGTGTACCACCGTCTTATCTATTTCCTACACCAAGCGACAAAGCTTGCATTTTTGGGTTTCGGCTTGAAGGATAAGGTGCGCACAATGACAGGCATAAGACATTTCATCTTAGTCCTCACAGTGACAACGCAACCCAAATTGATGTATTGCACATGTTATGAGTGTATTAGTAATTTGTAAGTACTGTAACGCTGTAAATTTATGGTAAATAAATAAATGAGCGACAGTTACCGCTTACCATCAGGTGGACTCTCTGCTCGTTTGTCACTGCGTAGAATATAAAATGTATAAAAAGAAAAAATAAATTATATCATGGGTGCTAGTTTCCAAACTACTGAGCCAATTTTTTCGTCGGAGGTTAAATACGAATATACCTCATCAAAACTACACCCACAATACAAACTTAAGGACGAATCGATAAAAATCCACTCGCTACACGCACAGTAGGCCTAGCACAAGTTGCTCTCGCGCGCGATAAGAGAGAAAAAGCGCGACATAGGTATTGCCATCTCTTTCTTTTTAGTATTGAGAGAAAGAGACAAACGCTCTCTCTTGGCGCGAGCTTTGTCGCGGACACACTTGTGCTAGGGCCACAGGGGACCAATTAAAACTGAAAGTAGGCAATATATCACACCTCCACAGACAGACAGAGCCCCAAATGCAAACTTCAAACTTACAAAACCTCTATTTTTTTCATCCGAGGTTAAAAACGAATATACCATATCAAAACTACACCCACAATACAAACTAAAGAACGAAAAATCCACGAATCGATAAAAATCCACTCGCTACACCCACAGGGGACCAAATAAAACTGAAAGTAGGCAATATATCAATTGACTTTGCTAAAACGCGGTTGTATTTCCAACTTTGTGCCCCGATACAAGTATTCTCACTTACAGCGATCGCTATATCGATATTATAGTGATGTATTCTTATCGATTGTTGCAGCTCGGGGGAGGGGGAAGCCATTCGACGTTCCACTTTCAAGCGGATAGGATTTAACTCTTTTGTTTTGTATTTTTTTAACAGTTCACCAGCTGGAAAGTACTAACTACCGTTTTCCAGGACACTGTACATTACTTGGACTCTTCTTTTTGTTCTTGGCTCAGTAGCTAGTGGTAATTCTACGAACCTGGCTCTTCTGCCTTTAGCAATTTACCACGAGTGTGAACGAGATAGCTAGCACACGCCAGCGCTCCCGTGGATGCGAGTGGTCCAAAAAGCCCATGGTACGCGTGTCAATCAAAGACAAAAACCTTCATAATGTAAAATCTGGGTGATAGTTGTAGATTTGGTGTAAAAAATTACTAATGATAAAATTTGTACACGACGCGATGGCATTTCGTAGCCGCGTAGACTTCGTAGGCGTGACGTAGAATATCTACGCCGTAGTAATTTATTGAATTTGAATGTGGAATATAATGGAACTGCAAAATTATTACCCAAATAGAAATTTGTTCGGCATTTCAGCCATAATTTACTTATATTTTATATGTATTTAACTGCTGTAAATCTGTGAAATGAACTAATAAATAAATAAATAATAATGATCGTTTAAAAAACTCGTATTTTAAAGTCACCGTTTCCAATATTTGTGTTCGCCCACTTAATATTTCAGTACGCCATAATCAGCTCTTGACAGCCTTAATTTGAATTTATATTCGAACATTTAAATACTACCCTTATTTAATTATCTGATCCCGACAAACGAGCCGATCGGTCACCTGATGAAAAGTGGTAACTGCCGTATAACATAATGCCTTAGGATTAAAATAACAAATATCCAGACCCAAAGTGCGTTCTCACAGTGAGGACTAAGATAAAATGCTTCATCACTGTAATTACTTTGAATGTGATAGGCGTCCTTATCATTGTTTTTGGCGGAAAAATAGATAAGAAAGAAAGAAGACATTTATTGCACTTAGACACCACACCAATAAGCGGCACTGGTATCGATAAACAAGGTTAAGCAACGTTTGCAGAGTCTGGGAATCTAGATAGGCAACATTTTCGTACTTTGACGCACCACAACGAGCTCACCACTTCTTAGTGATGAGCTCTCACTCTCACTCTCTCTTCTCTATGTGAGGTGTGCTTTTTAATAACGACGCTTAACCGAGGTTGACCAAGGTCTTCCGCTGGGGACCCCTGAGGCTGATTGAACAGCGGCCTTAGCCAAGAGGTTTCTTTAATCTACAATCGTTAATCTACAATCGTTTGTGGTAGAAAAAATGTATGGGATTTGACATAAGCTAACGTCACCTGACATAAGCTGTTTGTGGTAGAAATTCTTGGTCCATAGACAATTCACGTACTTTCGGTGTACAAAGGAGGCCGATTGGCGGATGCTCCTGCACAATCAGAGTCAATGTAGATGTTGGTAGAAATAGTCGAACTTCGACCTGTACATTTTCTACCATACACGCATCACGCAAGCGGAGCTGTCAAAGATGGCTAGACCGGTTTCCATTTACGGTGAGATAAGGTGGTGCTACCCTTCCACGCGGGCTTTCAGACGCGGGCTTTTCAGTTTTAGTTTTAAAGAGTTTCAAAATAAAAATGGCGCTAGGTATTATTTATGTATGCGAGCGGATTTTAATGCGGTTTTCAAAAATAGTTAGAGTAATTCAAAAGGAAGGTTTATAAGCAATAAAAAAGGAGTAGGTCTCACCGGATTCCTAAGTAAAGTTATATAGTAATGCGTTGTTTTTTAGGAAGGAGAATTGAGCCGTCAAGCGGCGGAGGTGCGTCGCCTAGCGGCGCGGCGCGGCAAAACCGACGTAATGCGTTGTAGAGCTCGTCTAGTCTAAAATGACGCGCCCCACTACTTAGTTAGTTGATTTCGATGTGTGAATGCAAATATTGATAACGACACTTCATCTGTGTGGGAGCCAATGAACGACGCGTGCTCCGACGTTTGAATGTTACCGGCAACTGCATAACCAATTACAACGGCATTTGTATATGTATTGCGTCCATATTTTAAACTTACTTGTGTGCGTTAATGCGATAGTGGGGCGCGTCATTTTAGATTAGACGAGCTCTAACATATAACAATAATATTTATTTATAAATTATAGACATGACATGATTTATTTTGACATCACAAAAATCCATAAGCGTTTATATAGTAAGGAAATTTTAGAACACAAACCATGGACCAATGCGATGCCAAAAGACCCCAGCTTAGCAAAAAGTAAGCAAAGCTTGTGTTATGGGTGTAAGATAACTGATAAACTACTTATTTAAGAATTATATTTTAAATTTTAGTATACAACTATAAGGTTAATATAATTATTCGCCGCCGCCGCGCCTCTTCGCCGCATCTCTTCTGTATAAAAGAGAATTTAAATCGAACCCTTAAACCACCTACGCTTTCACACTAACCTAACTAATTGAATTAAAACCTCAATATCCTCTGCGTATAGACACAAAACTGACCTATCCTAACAGAACTGAAAGCTCTATATCAAAAGATCTGTCAGAGAACATCACGATGGACCCAATTCAACGATTGATTAACGATAAATGTCCTTAACAAAGATTTCCAACAACCGATTTATTTACAACCAAACGAAATACTTTCAACAAGGGAAATATCAAGGTATTGCTTCCAGGGTTCTAATATTTCCGAAGAAATATCAGTTCTAATTACATTTTATACAAACGTTTACATACGAACTGTTAACAAAAATCAATCATATCATATTTATTTCTATTCTGCCATAACTCCAAACTCTTTTATCAGAACATCTATGATAAAATACCTTCGGCCAGCAACACGAACCAATAACGTACCTAACACCTTTATTACCCAACTAAAAACTAACGCTAACAACTACCCCAACTAACTCACCAAATTAAAACAACCTGATTACTACCCTCCAAACAAAACTGGCCGAAAATCAGACCCCATAAAAAAGAAATCGCGCCGCCAATTTGCATCGCCCCGCTAATCCTGGCAACTTTCAGATGAGAAATTCCATTACACGAACTGCTTCCTTTCAAACGTGGAATAGAAGAAGCCGCGGCGTGATTGGTCGGCTCACCGCCCGCTGATTGGCCCGCTCGTGACCCCGCCCCCTGGGGGCGATGGGTATAAAAATCGATGCGCGCCGCTGGCATTCTCTTTTTAGCCCGACGCGTCGGCTGACGCTTCACGGTTGCTTCTAATAATGGCGATTGTACCTCCTTTATGGAATAAAGTGTTTAGTTGTTGCCCGTTGTCCGCTGCTGACACGGGGACCTTTTGTTGGCTTATAGGGAGTCGCTTTAAAGACTTGGATGCGTCTTTTTGCTTATTTTCTCAGATGACATGCCCGTTACGGCCATTCTTTGCTCGCGGAGAATGCTGCCGGAGATCAGTGAGATGCTCCGTTACTAGCTTTCAACTAAGCTACAGAGACGATCGATTTCTAAGGTTCTTTGTTGTAGACAGAACATGCTTGTGCGAGCGAATGTTTTGCTCTATATTTAAGCTATGTTGACGATTGTCAATTACAGCTATAGAGTCATACTAAATCTCACGTGTCTTGTAAGCAAGTTAAAAGCAGTTATGTTCTACCTGAGCTATTGTTCATGGTACAGTGTAATTTTTTACTAGCACTTGGTAGATAGCTTTTCATTAGTACAAGGTAATACTAGGTAGGCCTCTGGCCGCCATCTCACCGTCGTAGAGCACGCTCGCTTCGATTCGAAAGGTTTTCAATGTTGATATTCGTCATGAAACATTCAATATTTTGTTTCATGACGCTGATTTTCCCTATTTTTTAACTGTTCGCTTTCGGTGTTGTCAATGTAGATAATTTAAAAAACGATTTTGAAGATTATCGAATTGAAAATGAAAACTGAAAATCGTTCATTTTGAGGCGAGCCGTTCAAAAATAGGACTGGGGCTATATTTTTGAACCGTCGCGCGGCGCTTAAGTCCAATGGTTTTCAATTTAGATTTTCGGCATAAACCTTTTTAACTCCGATTTTCCTATTATTATGTCGGTGTCGCAAAAATATTAAACTTTTTATAACGAATATCCAATCTGGAAAACCGTTCTACAGAACAGAACTTCATAAAGAGTCTAATCACTCTGATCTAGAGGGAATCGTAATGGTACTGCTCGGCATTAACACAGGTACGTATTTAAATATATTTTAATTGATTTTCATACAAAAATTAGTAATGAGGTAAGTCAAAAAACAATTAAATATTTTCTCACGTAAACCTCAAATAAAAATTTCCGACCTAAACCAACCTTAAACCTCTCATAATTCTCTCACGACACAAATCTAAAAAATCTAAATAAAAATAAAAATGCAAGCAACCCAATTGAGACAAAGAAATACCCCTAATAGTATTACTTAGCGAATTAAAGCCTCTTCATCCCTCAAGTCACGTTAAAAATGTGGCGTCACACCCTCCGACAAAACATAAGCCAAACATCTTAGGGGTGAATTCCTACGAAAAATCAGAAGCCCTTATATCAACCCCATAAACTGATAAGTAGGGAAGTGCCTGTCGGACGAGGGTACATAGGCTGTGGGTTGCTGATATGGTTATGAGCGGAGCGGGAAGCGGAGCGGACAGCGGTATAGGTACGCTTTTATTCATACATGTGTTTTATTATGTCGTAGCCTCCAGTATCGTTCCTCATTGTCGGTGAACCAACTCACTGCTTATACTACGACTTGCAAACTTCTTAAGGCTTTTCACGCCAGTATTTACAGATGGTCCGAAAAGTTTTCTTTTGTTTACAAAAGTTTCTAATTGTATCTAGAAACATTTCGAAACTTTATTTATACTGGTCCTGCTGATGTTTCTAAATGATAACAAAAGTTCTGAACACCGATACGAAAGGTCCCCTTTACGAGTTGCAAGAGGTGGCAATGATGCGTCTTATGCTGTATGACTTATACACATAATATACGCCTAGACTGGTGGGAGATGGCGCAGGATAGGAAGATGCGGCATTCTCTGGTGTCGGAGACCAAGATCCACTTTAAGTCGCTGAGCCAACGCAGTAAGTAAGCATTATTAAATCAATTAAAAATCTACTGCCACTTTGTGACAATATAATTTCTTGCTAACCAGAACAATTATTAAACGTCAACTCAAATGTCTAGAAATACCAATGGACAATTTTTAAATAGCGACGTTTTCAAAAACAACTTCTAACTACAGCTAAAAGTTACACACATGCTACAAACGGTCCGTTTTTGCAATAATTAAACTGTTCCCTAGTCAACAACGTTGTAAATGTAAGTTTACTATTTAAAAAAGTTAATTGCTATTTCTACACATTTATTTGAGCAGATTTTTCATAATTATTACAGTTAGCGAGAACTATTCCGTTTCTTTTCTTTTCTTTGTTTGTAATGCGTACGGCTAAGGAATGGAACGCGTTGCCTGCGAGTGTGTTCCCTTATCATTCTAATCTAGACGCCTTAACGGCTAGAGTGAATAGACTGGTTCTAGACAGGCATGCTCTATCATAGGCCGTATCGTCACTAACCACCAGGTGGTATGGCGGTCAAATGCCTGGCTAGTCTAACTATAAAAAAAATTGCAGCACTTTACACTTTTCACACCTTAGGGTCTTAGTTTCTCCCGCTATCGCTTATAACTTACACCACCCAATCTCGTGGAAGCGTTAAATTATTTATATTTACGGGAGGGGAAGACTTTAGCCAAGATTTCGGGTGCTCGGTTATTTACTATTATTAGCTGGGCGTGCGAGGGGCGCGGGTTCGATCCCGTGCCGTACCGTTTTGCTGCATTATAGCACCGTACGTTAATGGCCACCGTGCGTTAATGGAAACCGTTTATGGTTGCTTCTTTTTTGAAATGTGTATACTATAAAATAAAATAATATCGCTATTGGTCTATGGACAACTTATTAAGGAAAGGTGCCTAGTGTCCTTTCTAATAATTTCTTTTTAGAAATAAGCAGCGCCTGTTGTGTCTTTTGTTCTGTTATATTTCTCTGTATATCATTATTGTGTACAATAAACAGTTAAATAAATAAATAAAATAAAAGTCTAAGATATATAGTTTTTCACTAAATTAGTAGCTTTAGGCGGTGCTCGGCAGATTCGGGATAATTTTAGGGGACTCAACACAGTGGAAGCTACTTTAGATACTTATGTGCGAGTAGTTAGGATTAGTTTTGTTTGGGGAAAAGCCTTAGAAAAGCTAAAATAGCGTAGTAAGCGTAGTGTGGGATGCCCTCCGGCCAGATGAACTGACGATTTTCAAAAGGTTGCGGGTGGCCGAGGACAGGGTGCTAGCGCTCATTGGGGGAGGCCTATGTCCAGCAGTGGATTACTATAGACTGATAATGATGATGCTCACAATTTCTTTATAATAGAACCAATTTCAAGACCACGTGTCTTGCACGCCTGCAAGTGTGTTCTCTGATCATTAAAATCAAGACGTCTTCAAGGCTAGAGTGAATAGACTGATATTCGGCCGCATCCTCACTTACTACCCCACCTGGTAAGATAGCAGTCAAATACTTGGAGTCTAACTAAAGAAAATGTTCAGAACACATTACCTCGTACAAGTGACAGAAACCCCACAGAACGCAGAAAAACAAACCAGTGAACGCAAACATATGCGGCAAACACGCCTAATCAGTCCACTTATCCCAACGTCGTGCTGAGGGCCCACTTACACACCCCGTCCCTATTCCCCATAAGGAAAGGGGCTTTACTTGACTTCTACGATGCCTTTTATCTTACTACAACGGGGAAATTACCCCGCTCTCCTATGGGCAGTGGTGCGCTATCGTTGGAAATGTTATCGTTGTTTATTTTGAAGTCTTTTTTTTTCTTTTTATTCATAGATGAGCTCTTTTGGCGCTGGGTCGTTTTAAAAACCTTTTTTTATGTCCAAAAATGGCTTGCTTATCAATCAAGCGAAATATTGTAAACATCTCATGCTCACGCTTTTTATTTTTACCTCAAATAACAAAAATCGTTGATAATAAATTCGATAATTGTGACAACTCAAGTGTAGCTATATATTTTAAAACGTAATAAAAAATATACAAACTTTATTGTAACGTACAAAACAGTAACTAAGAGAGAGAGTGTAAGGTTGTCAGAGAGTCACACACTCATACATACAGTTGTACAGAGTCTAGAGTGTGGAGAGTTGGCTTTTGTTTGGTTTGGGTTTCAGATATTTTGTGACCCATTATTATGTATTTACTACATTGTACGAGCACAATGCAGTCATTCGAAGGTAGGGCGTATTAGGCTGGCACGTTCTTAACTAGCCGAGCCGGTAACGTTTCCTGGTTATGGCAAGGGTTGTATTTCCTATCTTTGTTTTCCGATATTAAACTTTATGTTCTTACAGATGAGGTAATAAACGATCGCTGCAAACATATGGACCAATGGAAAGATTGCACTGCTTAGGTGCGTTACTTTCCAATCTCTTTCGCTTAAAAAGCATTTTTTTTTAAATAATATTAGTTCCACTTTTTATAAAATACTTAATTCAGACACTCTATTATGCACAGTAAATTTATTAATGATCAACAGTTTTCATGTCAGTTTACATGAGAAGAGTTCATTATAGGTTATCTGCATTTTTGCATACCACTAGCGGTTTCACGCGGTTATTATCCAAATTAACATAGGACTTATTCCCAAATTACCTGACACGTCAATACAACTGAAACCAACACCGTCTTTATATCAAATCAGCTGTATCTCAAGACTGAATCCCAAGTCTTGGAGAGTGACTCACAGCGATTAGAAAAAAAGAACAAAAATTCAAAACGTTGAGCACCCCTGCCGGTTTCAGACGGGTTGTTCAGTGGCAAATTAGGGCTGCGCCTCTCCTTGTCGGACATGACCGCTGGCTGTCTGTTAAGGAGGCAATCTTGGGATATGGCCAGGGCTATTGCGACAACTGGAGAGCTCTGAATGGGTCTGTAGATGTCGCAGAGATATTGAAATAAACGGGGATATGTGTGTGTGAGTAAAGTATATATTAATAGAAAAAGAAATAACTTTTGTGTTTACTTTGATATTTTGACGCAGTTCCATGCGTCATGGTCATGAGTAGACTGAATTCAGTCAATTGTGATACTAATATGTATATGTCTATCGTATGACTTGAGCCTCCTCAGTATCAGTGGAGGGATTTGCCACAATTCCAGAAAATGATATTATGTATTTTCTGATCTGCACAGGTTCTTGCAGGTCTCAGATATTAGGCGTCTTTTAAGACGTGCACTCTAAAAGGGATTTGGTACAATATTCTACTCTGCCACCACACGGCGACGATAGATATCTAATTTCAACAGTGACTTTATTAAATTTGTTAAATTGTTTGGTTTAAACCGTAATTTGGACGATAACTACTGGAATTTTATATTATTTAAAGATAACAACATATATCTATCCACACATACTCCCCCAACTATCCTACTACCTCAATACACCGGATTAATATCCATTACCTCACTCCTGGTCCACTAGTTAAATCAAAGCTCAGAAGAACTCTTTTATTAAGCGAACAAAGGCATCACCCCCCGTTTAGCTGGGCAGGGGTCGTTCGCCCCACAAATTAGGGATCGTTCGTTTCATGTTCAACACGACAGTGACGACTGTCGTACCGACTGGGTTCCGTGCAACGCGAGTTTCGTAGGCGAATTGTAGGTTGTTTTGATCAGTTTATTTGAGTTTCGTTCACAAGTTTAGAAGACTGAGGTTTATTTGGGTGGACAAGCTATATCTCTATTTTAAAGGTATGTTCCAGGTTTCCTACCGCGTAACCGATATAGTTTAAAACATTGAGATATATCTAGTTTAGTTTTTGTGTGACATTGATTTGATGAACACTTACAGTAATCGATGACGAAGCTCTACGCAACGGAACAAGCCGATGTGCATATTTTACGGTCGATATCTTTACATACATACTAAGGTGGTCCACTTTTGTATGGAGTAAAATCGTTGTCAAACCTTGCCCCCACGTAGCTTATTTTGTACGTGGGCATGAGTAATTTGTGTACCAAAGAACCATCTTAGTTGTGATTTACGCCCAGAACGACACACCTACAGAAAGAACGTCAAGGATCGTTCGTTTCATGTTTAGTTTTCGTGTAACATTGATTTTTGGTACGGTCGGCACGTCACGGTATCACCGTGACGTTTCACGAAGGAACTATATTACAAAATCATGTCATAACACACACGATAATAAGAACTGTAGGCCTAGCACATGTTGCTCTCGCGCGCTATAAGCGAGAAAAAGCGCGACATATGTATTGCTATCTCTTTCGTCTTAGTATTGAGAGAAAGAGACAAACGCTCCCTCGTGGCGCGAGCTTTGTCGCGGACACGCTTGTGCTAGGGCCACTGTAAGGACCGTCAGTGTCTTTTCTTCAATAGTTTCCCTATCGGCAGCATGTTAGGACAATCATGAATATGGTGTAAAAAGGATACTAATGACGTTATTTATCACCCATCTAGCACATAGTCAAAGTTAATTTCGTGAGAGGCCATCCTATTAGTATGTACACGCTTTGTATGACCAGGTATCAGTCCATTCAATACAATACAAAACTCGACGCTATAACGCATCGGCGCGTGCTAAGAATGAGTTGTTTTGGTAAAGCCAAACAATAACTATGATGACAAGCTCTGCTCCAACTAACTTGCTTCTCAGACAGAAAGCCAATTTTAAGTGTTCCTAGAGAACGACTTTCTCGTGGATTAAATGTGCTCGGAGTTGTCCAATTCCACAATTTAGAAGAACAATTTAATTTAATTCTTTCACAGACAGTTCTCTGATCCTATTTAACATCTTAGGGAAAATTACGCTAACGACTTAGATGTTTATGAAAATAAATTAAAAGCAAACTCTACAAGCACGTCGACGACATTTTTATTTTCCACTTTCCTCTCCCTTCCTAATTACAAGGAAGTGACGGCGGACATTTTGTATTCTTGTAAACGATCTGTCATTGTTGCCGCCATTTTCAAGTTTTCTTTTTTTTTACATCTTTTTTTATCAACTGATTTTTGCTTCGTGCAGCCTTGTTTATCGCGGCTAATTAAGAATGAAAAAGGTTATGGTAACTTCGGAATTTAAAAATGGAATACTCTCATCAATGTTTAATTAGGGCTCTCTTGTGGGTACTTCTAAGGAAAATGAAAGGATTCTTTTCTTTTAGCTAATTGGATGTTTTTAAATTGTGTTTACAAGAAATGTAAGTAAAGTGTTTATAGCAAATTGTAATTCAGTCTCAAAGAATCGGCACTATATCTCCGCGTAAATCACAAGATAAAGAAAGAAGAAAAGTTTGTGACTAATTAAACTAGAACTAGGGACGGTGGGGCTGAACCGGGACCTTAAGCTTTCATTGTCTCTAGAATCGCTCTATTTGGACAAAATTCAATAAAAAAATATTTATGACTACATACACTCATATCCTAACATAAACTAAATCCATTAATTTAGCAAAAGCAACTGGATGTACAGAAATAATGATTATAAAAAAAATGGCATTTGCCCGGTTTTGCCCCACTAGGTGGGGTATAACCGGGTATGCTTTTTGGTGATACCCGATCGTGCCCCATTACTATTATCCTACCTATTTGTACAAAGAAAAAGAAATTTACGGGTACCGATGTAAGAATGGATTGGAATTTGGTTACGCTTGCTCGTTTTACTACGGTGTAGGTAACCGAATTATGCGCGAAAACATTCACGGGCAGAAGCTATTTTTTTTACATACACACTTTTTATATTATATAAAAGCTTGTCCACTGATGGGCCAACAATTAAATTCAATTTGCATTTAAAACAATAAAGAGAATACGTATAACCCCAATAGTGACATAATATCGTTACCCAGAATGATACCCGGTATTGCCCCATTTATTGCTACCCGGTTTTACCCCGAACATACAATTTTCAAACAAAATGGCATTATATTTTTTTTTATACTTATATATTTACATTTTATAACACCATTAAGCTGTTCTTAATACTATTCTTAATCTTTGACATATTTATCATTATAGATGTGTAGATATAAAGTTGAATTACTGTAGTCAAAATCAGTATCAAAATCGGTAACATTTTTAAGATTTTTAATAAAAATCTCTGAGAGCTGTAAAAAAATTCCGCGCAAAATACCTGTTACATACTGCCATGCCATCAGGACGTACACAATTAACTATAAGAGCGATAGATACCAATAATAGTTTCCGAAATAATAAGGTACCCGGTTTGACCCGCATACCCGGGTTTTATACAACTTTCCCCTATCTACTTATTTTTAACGATTATAGAAATAACAAAGATAGGATTGTCCAAAAATTGTCATCTTGGCGTTAATGTTGCGATTGTGCTTTAGCACAACTATAGCCATGATCCAGGATTTGGCAGATGCAGGATTGATTTTCAAGAAAATACGGACATAAAATAAATAAAAATGGTAATAAACTCAACAACTCTCTTACGCAAATTTTTCACACACCCTTCCCACGATATTTCTTCTGAAACCCCAAAAAGCTCCACCATTCCTAACTGACACAAGGTATAGTACGAAACTACTCAGGTAAATTAAGCAGCAATTCAACCCCGATTAAGAATATTGTACGTAAAATAGCCAGGCAATATAGAAACTAGTCTACGTAATCGCTTTCGCTAGTCCTAAAGGTGTGTCCAGAGCGGTGCGGTCATCCAATCGATGGGTCTCACAGACCGCAGCTTGGGTCCGATCCCTCTAAAGTTTAAACGGTATTTATCTCCAACGAGACGGTGCTCATTTGCTTTAGACTGGCAAACGGCCGATTACGTGTTTTGGAAGGGCTTTGTGAAGATCGGTTTGTGATGTGTTGCAGAGTATTTATGGTGACGTAAATGTAGTAAAAACATATTCATCTTAGCGTTAATATTCCGGCTGTGGTCTCACCCGCCCGGCTTGACCATGATAAAGGATTTGGCAGATCAGATAATTAAAATGGAGCGACTGTCATCTGACCCTGCTACCAGGGGAACATGACTAGATTGGATCATGATTACACCTTCAGACACCTGAATGTTTTCCGTCGCCGTAAGAGCATCGGTTAGTATCCAACTAATGTACTCGTACATATCTCAGAAAACAGACATAAATCAGTTGTTTTGACAACTGCTTGCCTGCTTAATAATAGATAATAATAATTTTTAGTAATTGCCTCACTTCACTTTTGTTTAAAATATAATTCAAAAGAACCTAAAACCAACAAACATACCTCGACAACATGGCGTCGTTCCCGCCAAACTGGTTTGCCGCCAACGCCGCTTCCAGAACATTCTCCCGCCGCGGCTCCGTCCTGTTCAGTATCGAGCTGATCGAAAAACTCGTGTACGGCGCGCTGCCCGTCGCCTTCTCCTCTTTATCCTTCTTCAGGTCATAGAAGGGGCTCTTCTGGTCCTTTCTAGAAGGTGACGAGGTTATGTCGGGGCTGCTCGCGCCGGACACGACGTTCACTTCTATGTCTCGGTCGTCTTGCGACGACGTTGGAGACTCCATGGCGACGTCAGTGCATTTTATTGTCTGTGGGCGGAAAATTGTACTGTTAAAGAACAGACTGATGACAAGAGACTGGGGCTACAAAATATTGAACGCTCATTGAATACGTATGCATTAGATAGGTCGCAAGAAGAAGAAAAATCATATAGGGGTCATTATCCCAGTTGTGATGACGCGCACGATAACCCGGAGTCCGCCTTAACCATGATCCAGGATTAGGCAGATCAGGTAATTACAGTAGAGCGACGTCTGTCTCGAGACGCGTGTCTGGTTGGGCTTACAGAAGCTGCATTAAACTCGCTGCGGGCCCCCGAAGACGTTTAGCATTATTAATTCAGTGTTTTGTAAGTGCGTTATTGTTCCAAGTCCCGGGTAAAGAGCCCCGCGTGTCCCAGAGGCGTACGCTAATACCGTACCTGAATTAATGATGCGACTTATAAGCAAGATCGGTTTGATAATCGAGTTTGGCAAGAAAGAAATTCGTGGGTTAGATAGAACTAGCTTCTCCCGTTACTTTGCTCACGTTATGATAATTTCGCGACTTTGTTTACACGACCATTTTACATGAGCTTAATTTGTTAATGCTAGTAGAATGGAAATGAGGAATTTTAATATCTGTTGTGGGTCTGAGTCCCATTTAATAAATAAATAAAATAAATATTCGTGGACAAATTCACACAGTGCCATCTAGCCCCAAACTAAGCTAAGCTTGTACTATTTGTATGTTAAGTATGTATTTAAAAGTATATAAGTAGTATATCAGTTATCTTACAATACAATCTTTGCTTACTTTGGGGCTAGATGGCGCTGTGTGAATTGTCTAAGCATATTTATTTATTTAAACCATTTACCACTTATACCACTATAGTGCACTAAGCACTATTAATGGGGCTCGGCTTAAAATCAGCGCCATGGTTTCTCTATCTACAGCATATGCTGAGCTAAGTTCTAATTTAAATTGAATATAGTTTTTACATGTTATACCTATAATTTTTATTGTTAAATTGCACTTGCCAAATAAAATTGATGTCTATGTATTTATCTATGCATCAATCAAAGATGTTGTGTTCGTTTGCCAAATACTCATTTATTATAAAAAACTGTTCATTTCATTCGAGTTTCGGAACGAAACCGTGATTTTAATTAGCGTGATTGCGCAACCGGTCGGGAATGTACGACAAATTGTGACAGTAGTGCATCGCACGGAACGGTTCGTGTGTCTACTGCGATAGGGATGTCGTCAGTCACTCGTGTCAGTCTTCCGTATCACGCGAATCGGATGGATGAACCAAGAATAAATAAGTATAGTACTTAATTCTATTAAACAGGACTCACACGTGACGAAAGACGGAACTTAAATAAAGGAGAATTTTAACATATACTTGCTTTATTACCCGCGACTTCATCCGCATAAAAGGCCATTCCCGTTGGTGTCACAGGAATTTCCGGAAAAACTGGGGAAGACGGAAAAAATTATAGTTACTTACTGATAACGTAGCGTAGAGTAGAAGTGAAAGAATTCTTAAAATCGTTTAAGTAGTTTTTGATTAACATACAAACGAATAATCAAATCTTTTCTCTTTGTAATAATATTAGTATCGATGTATAGAATATAGTTTAGGTAATGTCATTACCTAATTGGATGGTTACAGGCGAACCAAAAAGTTACACCTAAAATATAATTATATCGTGCAACTCCTTCGCACATTCATCACAATACAACCTAGATGGGACTAAGGAAGTCTTAGTCAGCTTACTTGTTAGCAAACACTTTTTTTTATTTTAAAGGAAATCTGCACCCGCATCCGCATCTTCGCATCCCTAAACAGTTCCGCCGTTTCACAGCTGGGCATTGCATAAATATTGCCCGGCGAGAGGAAATTACCAAAATGGCGTGGAAAGTGAGCTTTTCAACGCGAATTGCTCGTTTGATCGCCGCATAGCTTATGAATTGCTGGCTCGATGCATGTAATGACAGACCGACAGATAGTGAGCGCCATGTACGGACGGACATATGTTACTGATGTCCGATATCACTGATTTCGTGGTGGCATTCGCAAAATGGGTTTCCGGACACAAATTGTTGTATGTAGGTGCTGTAAAACGTGTGTTGACACGTACTTAATATGAGTTTTGTTATTATACCGTTCGGTGTTCTCCTAATGGCTACGGTCGTGCGATTATGGTCGCCCGACCAATAGGAGGCCTCAAAACCTCCCGTCGCACGACCGTTGCCAATTAGAACAGCGCCTTAGTGTAGATATGTTTAGGCTGATAAATGATAATCATTTTCTAAACATTTAGGGCCCGTTTATATGTCAACACTTGCGAACTGGCAAGATAACACATACGCGTCGTGCTCGCATAGTCACCGCGCAACAATCGGACACAAAGCGTGCAGTCTGACCTGACGCGCACACGACGCGGTGAGTGTGGTCTATATTGGTCTATACTGTGGGTGCGGCATGATGATTATGCGGTTTCGACACGGTTTCTGTGCGGTGATGACGCTGGTTCAGGTCTCGGAGGTTACCCAACATTTTCTGTCTTGAATACATCTTGCATTGCGACATTGTTAGACCTAATCAACCCATAGCATGGTATGGCGCTTTTTGAACCACCGACGAATAAATTAGGGGTGTTTGTTTAAGTTTGACGTGTGTATTTGTGGATCTGTGGCGGTGTGTGGTATCGTAGCTTCCTAACGGCTAGACCAATTAGGGTGCGGTTTTTTTATTTAGAAGCTATATAGTTCAATCGGTTCAATAGTTTAAAAAATATTTGAATATATGTATACTTAGACGACCTGAGTGGTTCAGTGGTCTGCCACGCAAGAGGTCCCGAGTTCGATTCCCGGCCGGGTAGACACTGAAATGATGAATTTTAATTTCTGTTACGGGTCTGTTTGTCAACGATTATTTATTTATTTATACTTGGGTCGGGTGTTATCTGATGTTTTCTGCCGGTTAAGTTATTTAAAACAAAGGTTAATTTAACCCAACCGACAGAGAAAGTCGAATAACCGCGGACCACTCACACACTTATCCAAATATTTTCTAAACTACTGCATCGATTTTAATAAAACAAAGCTAAGAACTATCTAGATTAAACTGGCTTTCAAATAGACAAAAACCGCATCCAAATCAATACATCAGTTTGGGACTCGAGATATTTTGTGTCGAAAACATTAGTCGCTCATACGTCACCCACAAGTGTAAAGGCCACCACAAGGCCAATCTTAGAACACTCCCTCATATCCGTCGGAGGTTAAAAAAGCGCCATACCATGCTACAGGGTGATTAGGTCCAACAATTTCGCAATTCAGAACGTTAGGGAGGGCCGCGCCTTCGTGTGGTAAAACTAGACTTTATGTGTTACAGTTAAAATAATACACTGAGGATTTGGAGGAATTGCGTTTTGATGAGCCAAGGCTCTAGTTTGTGAAAGTGAGTGTGTGGTTGTTTGTTTCTAACCTTTTCCTATGACTTCTGCATATTTAGGTATCTACTTTTATATTAACATCCTATAACCGATATCCTATAACCTATATACTATCCTAAAAGGCAAAAACATCGAAACTTGGCGTTGTTGCTGTATGTAGTATTTCGATGTAGGTAGTGTAGTATTAGTTGTATGGCCGTGTGGTGTCCGGCAGAGTAGAATAGCACCAACCCCTTACACTCATGGGTGTCGTACAAAGCGACTAATGTTTTCGAGGCAACAGATCAAGAGTGTCCGTAGTCTGTAAAATGGGCAGCAGCATTTTCGATTGTTATATTTTAACACTGCGATCTCCAACCCGCCTGCCAAGCGTGGAGATTAAGGCAATAACCTCCCCTTTCGTGGGAGAAGCCCTAAATCCTGCAGTGGACTGTTACGGGCTGTGGTGATGATGATGGTGATCTTGACCACAACCCAGGTCGTGGCAGATGAGGCACAGTCAAGCGACTGCCATCTGATCTCCGTGACGTATTAAGAGTGGATCCTGACCTGGGGTGATGGATACTGTTGTCACCTGAAAGCAGGTTTCATCACGGTGTTTTGCCTCACCGCAAGAGCAACGGTTAGTGTTCAACTATGTACATACCTAACTCAGAAAAGAGTTATAAATTATTTCTTTATTTCTTTCTTTATGTATTTATTTATTTTAAATAAATGCAAACTTACAGACATTTCATGTCATTTATTTTGATAAACATAAATTTACACGCCAAATGTCATTAAATTCTTGAGTAGCCATTATTCTTAAAATAATGTTACAACAAATAAAAAAATCACAATCTTAATGTCATGAGGTTAGTTACACAGATTAACGTATTTTGTCCTAGGGAGTTAATTACAAATTCAGATGTCATAACATAACCAAAACATTCAAACACAATCCAAAACATTATTATTATTATTATTTATTTATTCAATTCATGAATTAAATCACTTTTTGTACACTAGTTCCACTTTATTATATAATTTTTATTAAATTGCAACCGGTTTCGAATTACTCATCTTCAGGCAATTACTTTATATTTTGATTACAAGCTATATGTAGGTACCGACAAAGAGGAAAAAGTGATTTAATTCATAATAATGGAGTTCCATCATGAAGTGACAACACAAAGTGTTAAATATTTATTCAATTCAATTCATTTATTTAATCGTCAACATGGGTTACAAAGTTGGTTTCATGTATTTTATAGGTCTCCTTTGGTACATACGTGGCATTGTAGCTCGAACCCGATACCTCGGATGCGACCCGGACCTCCAACCCCTTATGGATCTGATCAATCTATACCTACTCTATTTAAAATTAGCTTTTGAAAGCGACTTTGTCCGCTTTGAATTCGATTTTTTTTAGAATAAAAATATTTATATTATCCTTTTCTCAGTTTGCCATATATTTCCTTGCGAAATATTATCTAAAACGTGCTCAGCGACTTGTGCCTGATAAGTTGCAGAAGCTTTGAAACAAAGGTGATCCGTCAAAAGTGACCTAGAATTCTCATCATGCAATTAATCTCAGATTTAGAGTATCTAATAGGAGATTATGTATTGTCAAGAGACGCTATTGTCAAATTCTGTAACTGAATAAAACTTCCCGGGCAAAAGTAAAACTAAATTAGTTACCGAAATTGACGACAATGTCTCTTGACAACTAAAATCTGAGATAGGTACATATCTTTTGTGCCTCGTTTTTTTTCTATGGGATTTGTCCTTTGCTTACTATTTCACGCTGAGAAAGTCGCGGGAAAAGTTAGTTGCACAATATTCGGTATGTATACCCTTTAAACAAACAAATTCACAAAATAATACGATGACACACGCACCTATCGTAAAAGTAAAGTCAATTCGTTATAGTTAATAGCAAAAATAATACTCCAGAGGCCTGTAGTGTTCGTGGTGTATCCATTGTAGTAATTATGCGTTTAAATTTAGCGGTCAATTTAATGACAAGCGTTAGTTAACGCGAATACAGCTATGTTTCGAGTGAATAGTCGCTTATTCTGTAATGGTTAATTAATACGTGTGTTTATAGTTAAATGCTAACAATTTGTCAATAACTTAAGACAAGTCGGTCTCTCAGTCTAGGTCACAGGTCTGCAATCTGTCTGAATAACCTAACCGATAGAAAAAGTCGAATATCTAACCACCAAGTTAAATGTTATCTAAATTACTAAACTGATTTTAATAGCACAAAGCTAAGAAGTATCATGATTAAACTGGCTCACAGCTAAAAGAAACAGACAGACACACACCTCCATACATACACCAATACAAAGAGCCATTAATACACATCAGAGCAGCGAAAAAGATTGCCAGTCTAGTCTCAGCCGTGAAGGTAGTTAACTGTCCAATGTTTTTAAATACACACGTCAAAATACCATCCCTCTTTTTTGGGATTAATAATGGGATTCCGTGGGATCATTATCACCATCATCACAGCCCGTAACAGTCCACTGCAGGACTTAGGGCCTCTCCCACGAAAGGGGAGGTTATTGCCATAATCTCCACGCTTGGCAGGCGGGTTGGAGATCGCAGTGTTTAAATATAACAATGGAAAATGCTGCTGCCCATTTTCCAGACTATGTAGACTTTTGATCTTTTCCCTCGAAAGCATTAGCCGCCTTGTACGGCACCCACGAGTGTAAGGGGTTGGTGCTATTCTACTCTGCCGGACACCACACGGCCACACGGCCGTGGGATAGTACATGAATATTGAAATAGAGTTTTGACTTACATTAAAAAAAGTGTCTATCAACTATATACCGTAGGGTAGTCCCGCCAAACATTTGGACAAACGTTTGATTCAACTACCTAATTAAAAGGCATAAAAGGTGAATAGGTGTTCTTAGTAAAAAGTTGATCGATTTTAAAAAGTATCTGTTACAATTCTCACACACGGTTGAGTCTGAACACCCGGCGGCTTGATTGCTATCTCTTCTGGGTGTTGCGTTACCTAACTGTTTTGGTTTTGACTTTTTATAATGCTTACACGGTGGTCAGGTTCACTCTTCAACCTCCTGTTTTTATGTAGGAAAACGAACAAGCAGGCCGCCTGATGGAAAGTGGTCACCGTTGCCTATAAATATTAGTATCACCAGTGGCATTTCCAATGCGCTGTCCACCTCTAAGACCCCATGACGTTTCTCTGATAGCAAACATGTAAATGCTAGCCAAAGCCATGGTGCCCAGTGTTTTATAGTATGAGCAATCCACTTTGACTTGCTCTCCGCCTTTTTCTTATAAATTTAGACGACTGGAATTAGCCAAATGCCAGCCACAGCTCATATGTGACCGCACTGCTGTTTTGAAAGCTCTATGATTAGTAAATTGCGTGCTTCTTACCAATCGCCACTCAAGTATTGAACCATGTGCGTCCGCGCACACTGGGAGACCTCGCAGTAACGACTCGCGATACGAATATAAAAATACGCAACGGACTCCACATGCTATAATACATGAGTAACCATCGGAAACTGTCTATCTGTCCATCGTAATCTAGTGATACTGATACAATGTACTGGCCAGTTGCCGTATCGCAGTATCAGTCATAAAGTTTACTGTTGATGGCGTCACGGCTTGTTCCTTACCATTTCGACGGATGGCGGGAGTCGGTCGTAAAACGTAAACTTTACTGATAGTTTGTAGGGATACAGTGCCACAGACTTATCTGCTTGGTTTTGAACGGGTTTGCAGGGGACGCTGTTTTTGGCATTAACATGTCAGTTGAAATACAATTCAAAATGAAGTGCCGCGGTTTCGCCGGTTACAGTTTTAGCCACCAAGGACCAAAAATACCGGGAAAGTTAAATTTGTTTGTACATTAATTGACGAAAGAAGTAAGGAGTTTTTTATCCGTAAGGAAGACAAGCCCCTATCCCATATCTCTACCCTACCGTTCAATTTCTATGGCGATGAGTTTGCGCTTAGGTTCCATGTAAACAACAATGCAGAACCGGATATGTGCTGTCACTGTAAGGACGAAGCCAGTACGCCTTATGCCTGTGATTACCTTAACATTCAAACCAGGATAGAACAATACAAGCATAAGATACCTTATACCTTAGGTACCGGTGGGGACAAAATCTGTAAAATATAAGCAAGTTACTTTGTTGAGAGATGTAATAAGAATGCAAAAAACTAACTACTACAGCTTACATATATTTCAAATGGAATATATTTGAATTCCTACATAGCCTGTATGATGTGCGCCCAACAAGCCTACAGACGCTCCGATCCCCAGTATGACCAAATCTAACCGAAGCGCACTTACACCATTAGCCGTATTTACGATGGTTCGGAAATCGGATTCGGATACGGAATCGACAAAGGACCCCGCAAAAGTTCTTAGAAAAATGTGGTTTCAGTTAATTATGATGAAATTTTCATTTGTTATGGAGAGTAGAATTTCCGTGAAATCTATCGGGATTCTGAATAACAGTTTTCGAATCGATCGACACGGATTCTCCGCTCACGAATTTCGTTTCGAATCGTTCGGAAACGGTTTCGAATCATTGTGAATACGGCTACAGATCAGTGCGAGCACCCCAGCCTGCGGACCTAGCAACCGATACCTACGTCCTACCTAAACCTACCCGAATGCTGGCTGACCTAATCCTAAAGCCTACACCTAACAAACCAACCTGCTTAACCTACCCTAGCCCCGGCCACACTGTCGGAACGTCAACCCATCCCAAAAGCCTACCTATCCTAAAGACCGATCTAACTTAAGATCTTCCAGAGCACACGTGTTACAGTACCCACCCAGGCGAACTCCTCAGAGTTCAACATCAGGAAAGACTTGCACAAGAGACTTTTTTTTATATATCATACGGCAGACAAACAGGCATGCGGGCCACCTGATGGAAAGTGGTCACCGCCGCCTATGGACATCATCAACACCAGGGGTGCTACCAATGCGTTGCCCGTCTCTATAGAGACATCTAATATACCTCTTGAAGAGTCCCATGTCATAGTCCAAAGGAAACACTGTGGCTGGGAGCTCATTCCACATCCGAATAGTACTTACGAGAAACGTTATTTCGAATCTTCGCGTGGACACCACTAGAGGGATACTACCAGGAACGCTTAGTAACTACTCTTCACCTAAGTCGAGCCTAGCTTTAAACCTAGTTCGAAGGCAACAATGCATCGCGACAGCTGACAACCGACCGATGGTATCTAGAGCGCAGTAAAGTTTACAACGCCTTTACAATGATGACATGCTAATCAGGATTGGTGGGTCTGACCGGCTGTCACACCGGCGCGTAACACCGCCGTTCTTGTCATCGAGCGGGAGTACGCGAATTAAATTCACGGTTTAGTGTTTTGCAGCATTGTTTAGTGCGTTAAACTTCAGCAACGCAACGTAAAATTATATTGCTATAAATAAATAAATGTGCTTGGATAATTAACACAGCGCCATCTAGCCCTAAAGCAAGCAAAGCTTGTGTTATGGATGCTAGACAACTGATAAAGGACTTTTATATATTTAAATATATATAAGTCGTAGTGTGCCGTGTGGTGTCCGGCAGATTAGAATAACACCAACCCCTTACACTCATGGGTGTCGTACAAGGCGACTAATGTTTTCGAGGCAAAAGATCAAGTCTCCGTAGTCTGGAAAATGGGCAGCAGCATTTTCCATTGTTATTTTTAAACTTTGCGATCTCCAACCCGCCTGCCAAGCGTGGAGATTATGGCAATAACCTCCCCTTTCGTGGGAGAGGCCCTAAGTCCTGCAGAGGACGGTTACGGGCTGTGATGATGATATTTAAATACATACTTATTGTACATAGATGCGACTGCGGCTAGATGGCAAATATTCTGGGGAAATGTGTGATTGTACAAGCATATTTATTTAATTATGTGATAGATACCGTAACACGGAACTGTTAAAATAGGTATAGGTTTCATGATACGCGCCAAATAATTAATTTTAAACGAAAACGCAATAAATAGTAATTCAAAAATGAAAAACCGTTGACACTGAAAAAATACGCTAACCAAAAACCCTAATCTAAAAAGTTTAGGCCTATTTAAGTGTTCCTACTTATTTGTTTTACAATTTCTGTATATTGTTGTTTAAGAAATGCTCAGCGTAATCGTTAAAAAAATATTTTGTGAAAAATTACGCTCGACGCTATGCAGCGCTCGTTCCGGTGTGAACGCGCTCACACGCTCGTTCCGGTGTGAGCGCGTTCACACTCAAAGCGCATCTTAGCCCGTTGGCAAAAGGGTTATTAAAATTTGCCTTTGTAATTTCATTTTACTACTTAGCACTGGCGTGATGAAAGTTAGAATTAAAGGGTTGACTTTGTAACGCGCCGGCGTTTTTAATTTAATTGTTTTTTAATTAATTGTGCGGTTTAACGACTGGGCGACGAGCGATCGTAAAACTTAACGCGCCAGTTGCGTATGATGCGTTGGTTTTGACCCTAGCGGGTGTTATGGGTTTGTCGTGTGTTTGAGTATCTGTGTGTCTGACTGGGGCATTGTAGCTCTTTAACGGATGGATCGAGGACGATGCGGTTCAGCTCGGCTAAAACGAGCCCGCGACACAGCCCGCGCCGCGAGACAGCGTTTGTTTCCTTCTCTCAATACTAAGATGAAAGAAATATCGGTATTGATGTCGCGCCTTTTCTTGCTT
The DNA here is from genome assembly GCA_905147135.1 of Blastobasis lacticolella. Taxonomy (NCBI): domain Eukaryota; kingdom Metazoa; phylum Arthropoda; class Insecta; order Lepidoptera; family Blastobasidae; genus Blastobasis; species Blastobasis lacticolella. The sequence continues at coordinate 3,782,011 of LR990061.1, forward strand.
ATCGTGCGCGGGAGCACGCTTGTGTAAGTGCAGGCCTAGCGGGTGCTATGGGTTTGTAGTGTGTGTTTGTATCTGTGTGTCTGCCTGTGGCTTCGTAGCTCCTGAAGGGATGGACCGATTTCAATGAGGTTCTCTTTATCCGAAAACCGGTTTAATCAAGATGGTTATCTTGTTTGTTTCATAGTTTGAGAAATACACTGATGGACTAAAAATTGACTAAATGTGTTACCCGACTCTTGGAAAAATAACTTAATATATGTAGCAAAAACTACATGAAATGTGGTTATCATTTGAAATGCCTAAGTGTCCTCCTTTCATTAAATGTCTTTTTGTTTAAAAAATGCGATACAAGCTGAAAAGATATATTTTTTCAAATGTCAGGCAACAAATCTAGAGTAGATTTTTTAAGTTCACCAATACCTATATATGAGTAAATGCAAGTAGAAGAAGAATTTTTTTTTATATACCTATATCTATTTACCAAAGCAACTGCCATTGTACCTTTTTTTTTCAAGTTTTAGGAGATAAGTACGTATATTTTATTTTCGTTCTGTATTATTTAGATTTTTAATATTTTAAGTTTTCCGATTTGTCAAAGGGATAAAAATATTTTTGATCTAAATGTATGGTTTTAATACCATTAATGTGGCAAACAGATGTACGACCTACCCGAAGGTAAGCAGTTAACGTAGCCTCTAAACGTTTGATAAGGGATATCACTAACCAACTCGGCGATGTAGATCAGATATACAGAACGACAGATTCTGAGGTACTCAATTTCTTATTTAGTCAGATTCGGACTACGTCACATTCCGATATCAGGCGCGCTTTGGTACAGTTAACCCGGCTTGCACCAAATTCTTAAACACGTTCAAGAATTAAGTTTAACATTTATTTGTATATAGCTCTATGTTTAAGTATCGACTTTAAGAATTTGGTGCAAGCCGGGTTAACTGTACCAAAGCGCGCCTGATACCAGAATGTGACGTAGTCCGAATCTGACTAAACTAAGGTGGAACCGAAGAGGGCGCGAATTATATCAACGTTAGTTGAGTTATTCTAGATAGATTCACGTCAGCTCCTCGACAAACGTCAGATGTCTAACAGTTTAATGGTTAACAGGCAAAATACGCGCCGCTAAAACACGATAAAACTATTCTAAACACGATAAAACTAGTTCATAAAGATAATTGACCTACATCGCCGGGTGGTCACTAACGCATTAGGCGCTGTCCTTATTGTCAAAGGTCGTGCGACCATGGCCGTACGACGGATGTCGCCCGACCTATAGGTTGAGAATTAGGACAGCGCCTTAAACGCGTTTAAGGATAACGTTTTAGTATGAAGTTTCTTTCAATATCAACTTAAACGCATTTAAGAATTTGGTACAAGCCGTCCTTAAGGTAGAAACGTAGAGGGCGCGGATTATGTTTCTAGCGACGCGCGTCTGGCCCTCTTCAAACGTCAGATGTCAACAGTTTAAAGATCCGCAGGCAGCCATTATTAATAAAATAAAATAATAATCTTAACGATATAACTGTTGGTTCTACAACATTAATTCATACAGAGAATGCGCTCACTAGCGCATTAGGCGCTGTCCTAATTGGCAACGGTTCTGCGATCATGGTGAAACCTAAAAACCACCCGTCGCACAATGAGGACAGCGCGTTACGGACCCCATAAAACGTAAAACATTCTCACACAACTCTATCGGCAAATATGCGAAGCTCCACTGGCAATGGATTAAATGGGTTACCTTTACTATGCAGAAAAAAACTGCGCTGAAAATAGGGCAAAAGGAAGGTTTCTCTTAATTTTTATGTTTTATTTTATTTTTAGTTGGGACCTATTCGTTGTTATTACAGCGACCTTACTTCTTGTGTATATAATTTACAACAGGAGCTGGCGCGACTTCGTTCGCGTACACCTATCTACCCTTTGTTTCTTGATTATAAACCTTCCTCTTGAATCACTCTATTGTTGAAAACCGCATTAAAGTTTAAAAAGCGCACATAGATACATAGAGACAGACGGCGGGAAGTGACTTTGTTTAATACTATGTGTAGATTAACCCTTATGCAGAGTCATCTATCGGAATTTTTTGATAACTGCCTCCAAAAACAGATCATACTGTGAAAATTTCAACTGTCTATGTAATATATCTAGACACTAATAGGGTTCCAAATATACAGCCTGTGACAGACAAACAATATTTAGGCTTAGTACTTGGTTCCTTTACACAATGCATAATCTTACACGAAGGTACGGATCCCTAAAAAGAACAAAATATTAAAAACTACTTCGCTCAGGCTCGGTGTTGTCACAGTCGGACGTTCTCAATTAATTAATTAAAAGGGGCCCCGAAGTAATTAATTACCAGTGTTGCCAGACGAGCGAATGTCAGCTGACAGACGGAATCATGACACGGTGTAAGCTTTTTGTAATAACTTTTATGGGCAGCTTACATAAGCTTTGCATAAGTCTACCAGATAACAATATTTTGATCAAAAGCTTCAGTGGTTTGTAAATAAATATGCCATGCTTATATTGGGGCTAGGTGACGCTGTGTGAATGATCCAAGCGTAGAATTATTTATTAAATATATGTGAATATCACTAGTGAAAGACCTTTTTTCGACGTTTGTCTGTTACTTGTTCCTTACTAGCTTTTGCCCGTGACTTCGGCTGTGTTAGACATACCACTCAGTCCTCACAGTGATAATGCACTGCCGTCCTACATTTTTGTTACATGATGCGTAAGTGCATGATTCGTAAATAATATCATGGACCGCTTTCATGGCACGGCTTTTCATATTACCTAACATAGGTTATCTTCTGTGTCCGTTACTCATGTAACAGATTATTATTTTCTCTAGCTTTTCGTCAGAAGGGGCCCTGGTCAGCAGCAGCATTACGAGATCAATAATCAAAGTAAAACAAAACATGCATAGTCCGAAAACTAAATGGGTGGCCGTTTTAATCTAGTCGAGCTTCAGCACTGCAACGAGCAATGGTACAGATCTTCTGCTGGGGATCCTGAGACTATTTGAACAGTTGTGGGAGGCTGAATAAGACTCCTACAAGGTGGACCGACGACCTGGTAAGGATCGCAGGTACCAGCTTGATGCGGAAAGCACAGGACCGGCCTTTGTGGAGATCTCTAGGGGAGGCCTATGCCCAGCAGTGGGCGTCTTCTGGCTGATATGATGATGATGGGAGACTGAATAGTAATCGTTTCAATCACGGCCAAGTGAATTTTTTTATACCACCCAGTGATAAACGGGCAGACATTCCACCTAACGGTATGCGGTAGCTTTCACCAGTAACATCTACGATTCATGCATTTAGGTTGAAGCCAACTAAAATCTATAACCACATTGCGGTGTGTCTTGGCAGAAATATATACGGCATCTAAACCAAATAAACATACGAGTATAGCAAGGCATTTAGTGCCAATTGAGTCAACCAGTCTGACTCAGGGTCCCCAGTCTTGTGGCGTCAGTCTTTCGAGAGCGGTAACTCAAAGTAACACATACCGAAGCCGATAACTGGATGGGTGACCATTCCATGCTTTAAATACTCTAACTCTACTCTTAACTGTGAAATGAACTAATAAATAAATAAATAAATAATATCGTTGGCACAGCGAGTGTACCAAGGTCTTACGATGGATCCAATGATTATGTTATTGATTAGTTTTTCATGCCACTCAGCGAAAAACGAACAGGCCACCTGATGGTAAACGGTAACTATCGCCTATAACATTAGATAGCCATTATCAAGGATTTTACGTATAGGTATCATCATCATCCCATAACAGTCCACTGCAGGACTGAGGGCCTCTTCCACGATAGGGAGGTTATTGCCACAATCTCCACGCTTAGCAGGCGGATTGGAGATCGCAGTGTTATAAATATAACAATGAAAATGCTGATGCCGACTTTCCAGCAGGAGACTCTTGATCTTTAGTCTCGAAAATATTAGACGCCTTCTCCGACAGCCACGAGTGTAAGGGGTTGGTGCTATTCTACTCTGCGGGACACCACACATAGGCATAACAATAAAAATGTGTTCGTAAAATAATTACCTTTATAAACAACTATCCATCGGCATCACGGATTCATCACAACGTATATTTTTCGAATTCACACCTCTCACTGCGTCTCAATCTCAAAACCTCGAGTCCAACACAAATGCAAACCTCTCCTTTTACACAAGAGTAGATAAAACAAAAACTTCAACAACTGTCTCTATTAAAATTAAAAACAATAATGTATGCAGATCACAAATACTGTTACTAAAGTCCGTGCAAAGAAACACAGAACTCATAAATAGGTACCTATTACCGACACGCGTATCCCACGATCTCCGAGACGCGGTCCCGACTACGTGGTCACATCTACTGCTTTGTCGAGACACTGACTCGCTACCCTCGATTTTTGGGGCGGTCCTTCCCTTGCACCATCCCCATCGGACGTGTAAAGAATCCACCCCTACTCGCTGTCCCTTTCTCACTACCCTGCCACGGTATATTCCACGCGAATACAGACGAATTCCACCCTTAACGACTCAAGAATAAGGTGCAGCACGACTGAATCGCGTTATATGGTAAATCTGGGGGCGAAATAATCAAACTGGAATAGTCTAAAGCAATTAAAGAAGGTACACTGCACCGATGGGGCCTTAATATGTACAGTCGTGGTCTAAAAATGTTTAGCAGTCCAATTATCCTATTTATAAATTTTTGTAGCACCTTATGGCGTGACATTTTTTTTTGGGTAACTTTTTTCTAACCTGGTGACAAGAGGTCAATAGGTGTCAAGAGTTAATAAAATAAATACATAATAAATATGCTTGCACAAACTCACACAGCGCCATCTAGCCCCGAAGTAAGCAAAGCTTGTGTTATGGGAGTTTGATAACTGATAAAGGTAAACCTTTTTTTAAACATACTACACCCGCACCCGTAACAGAAATTAAAGCACATCATTTCAATTTCTGCTCTTCCTTGAATCAAACGCGGGACCTCTGCGTGACAGATGTTAACCAACTGAACAACTCAGGTCGTTACTTTTAGGGGTTTAGTACATAGATGCGATGCTGTGGAACGTTATGCTGCGTCTCACACAACAAGCAGCGAGAAGTATATATCTCACGGCGCGTCTCGCGTACACTCAGGTAGGTAGTCGAATCCCCTTTCACGCTATCAATGAACTGTGTACCGTTTTTGTAAGTTCTACAATCGCGCATTTCCCAAAAACTGGACCAGAACCTGTTAGCATTAGAATAATCCCACCATACACAGTGAAATCCACTAAACTTAGGTGACTCCTAAGTAAAGAGGCGCCAAAGTTTAGTGCATTATAAATATAAATATATTCGTGGACAAATTCACACAGCGCCATCAGCCCCAAACTAAGCAAAGCTTGTACTATGGGTGCTAGATAACTGATATACTACTTAAATACTTTTAAATACATACTTATTATACATAGAACACCCAGACCCGTAACAGAAATTTAAATTCATCATTTCAATTTCTGCCCGGCCGGGAATCGAACCCGGGACCTCTTGCGTGGCAGACCGGTATGTTGACCATTGAACCACTCAGGTCGTCAAGGCATTCGAGCATAAAAATATATTTAAAGTAACATAATACTTAAACTATCGCGGTTATTATCACACACTTTAAGGTTATGTTCCGGGTTTCCTACCGCGTACTTATGTCGTCCCGTGACCATGATGCATGCAACTGCGTCGAAATATCGGGCTACTCATCAACAAAGGTACGCGATAGGGAACCCGGAACATACCCTTAAAATGTATATTTAAAGTACTTTAAGTACTTAACCTAATATTGTACGATGTTTTCTATATTTCTTGCCGTGGTAACCAATAATTAAGGTTGCATGATAATGTATTTTTATCTATAAGATGCTATAACTTTTGTTAGTGTAAGTCTTGTTGGTTGTCCTAAATAAATAAATAAAGAGGTATAGTATCAAGTGTTAGTAAAGATAAATGTCATGGTGTAAAGCAGCATATGCAGATAGTTCTTATCGGATAAATGTCACGTCCAATTTTTAACTATAGGTAGGTAGAGCTCGTCTAGTCTAAGATGACGCGCCCCACTATTTAGTTAGTTGATTTCGATGTGTGAGTGCAAATATTAATAACGACACTTCATCTGTGTGGGAGCCAATGAACGGCGCGTGCTCCGACGTTTGAATCTTACCGGCAACTGAATGACCAATTACAACGGCATTTGTATATGTATTGCGTCCATATTTTAAACTTGCTTGTGTGCGTTAATGCGATAGTGGGGTGCGTCATTTTAAATTAGACGAGCTCTACCTACAACAATGGTTTTCATTACCTAGAACCGTCGCTAAGTACGAATGTCGTAAGTATGCAGAGATTTAATACCTTGTGTAAGTGAGCCCCCGCATGCTTCAAATGTTCCACCTAAGTGCGTCATGCCCGGGAGACTTATCCTTAAACATTTGTGTTATAACCGTCGTCGTAACTTCTCTGGCCGTAATTAGCATTGCGCTCGCGCACGCGCAGGCTGCACACATCTGGTAAAAATATGGACGAATACTCTCTAAAATCATGAGTGAAGCATAAAAATGGCCGCCCATTTATACGTGTGCGTGCGCTGGCGTGACAACACGGTACAAAATCAAAGACAATGGCGGCGGATTGTCGGACCTGGGTGTAAGTGTGTAGGTTTAGGTCATGTACAACAAAATAATGAATAAATGAATGAATAACGCTTTATTGCACAATCAAAAGTATACAATGGGTAACTTAAATTAACAGCAGGAGAAGCAACAGGCGGCCTTATCTCTTAAAGCGATTAAATTGTCATGATATTATCGTACCTTGCATCCTTCACTTCCCTACAAAAAGCTTCAGCCTCGCAAACTCCATTCACACTTACGTGCAGAGGCAGCAAGCCAGTATACATTTTATTATTTTCTTTCTAAAATTATTCTTTTCCTTTATTAAACACGAAAAAAAATTACGGATTATTGTCCTTACAATGTAATAGTACAAACGGTTAGTTGCAAACCAAACGTTTTAGTCCGCGACTGTACTTACCTTCGAAACTATTTTCGTGTACACACGACATCACCTTATCCTACCCTGTGTAGACTTTGGACTGTCTCCGGTTTATGCGCGCATCCATCGTGAAGCTAAGTAGTACATTTTGTACCTCCTTCTACTTCTGTATATACATTAAGATTAAATTCGCTAACATAAGGTAACCAAAGGTAGAGATATATCCCACTTATGTGATGTGTCGTACGTAAATAATGCATCTCAAGCTAAAATAATGACAATCTTCTTGTTAAGGCTTCGTTGGGAGTCCTCATCTTTGTCGCTCGGAACACAAGCTTTCCGTTTTCAACTAGGAGCTGTTACAACAATTATCTATCTATACTAATATTATAAAGAGGAAAGGTTTGATTTTTTGTTTGTTTGTTGGTTTGTATTGAATAGGCTTCGAAACTACTGGACCGATTTCAAAAATTCTTTCACCGTTGGGAAGCTACACTATCCCCGGGTGACATAGGCTATATACCCGTGTACCCGTAGTGGTACCCGTGCGAAGCCGGGGTGGCTGCTAGTAAGTTATATTTTACTAGTGAACCCCACGTAGTTGTGGCCGAGTATACGACTCGTAAGCCAGAGGTCCCGGGTTCGAATCCCGCTCCGGCCATGTACCAATGACTCTTTTCTGAGTTATTTAGAGTTGAATACTAACCGACGCTCTTACGGTGAGGGAAAACATCGTGATGAAACCTGCATATTCAGGCGACTGGATGTGTAACCATGATTAAATCTGGTCAGGTTCCCCTGTTAACAGGGCCATGGAGGTCAGATGGCAGTCGCTCCACTGTAATTACCTGACCTGCCAAATCCTGGATCATGGTCAAGGCGGATCCCGGGCCCTAGTGGACCCGGCGCGAAATAATTCGCGTGGCATCCTCTCTACATACACCTACTTAACCCCTACCTACCCTTTTTTTCATGCTTATAAACCATCCGCTTGAATCTTTTGTTGCGTAGTTTAAAAGATCTAAGCGTACATAGATACATTACATACATAGATACGGCGGGAAGCGACTTTGTTTTATACTATATATACTATATTTTATTTATATAATATATTGAGCGCGGTCCGGCTTTGCCTGGCATTGCCGGGCACGGTCCGGTCGTGACTGGCGTGGGGTGGGTTTGCTGCTGCCATGGGGCGGCCAGCGTGTCACTGTGTGCTCCCTTCCTACTTTCCTACCCCCTTTTCCTTTTTGACGATTGAAAGAGATATTTAATGTCCTAATCAATAAATAAATTTTGAATTTTGAGATTTTAACAAAATACACCATAAGCATTTTTTACAATCGATCCATAAAAAGTACAACCATGTACAATTGTTACATATCTTCATTAAGAGGAAGCTATGCTGGTAGCTAAAAATATTGATAAATGTAATCTGTAAAGGCAATCTGTTTAATTCCGTATAGTATGGAATACGTAGGCATTCGATACAATACTGAATATCAAGCCGGCAAAGTGTTAAATAGGCGAACGGATAGCGGGATGTCGGGAAGACATCTAATAATTAATAGATGATTTTTTATGATTAATTGACATTTAAACTAACATCATTATTATGTATCAGTTATCTAGCACCCATAGTACAAGCTTTGCTTCGTTTGGGGCTAGATGGCGCTGTGTGAATTTGTTCAAGAATATTTATTATTTATTATTATTATTATCATCCTCTTCGCATTATATCCCGATTGTTTTCTGCGAGGGTCTTGGGTCCGCCATGACATTTACATTAACAACTTGTTCGCAATTGTTTTACGTTACCTTTAACCTTCTAGGTTTTGATCGAACTTTCGTAATAATGTTGATTTTGAGTGTCAGTGTCAGTAGACTACCTATTAAAGACAAAACACATTTTATCTGTTTATAATTTTATACTTTACCGGACTTCTTCATGGCATTCCATACAATACCTAGGCAAGGTATGTAAACGTTTTATATTGCCTAGACAAACCCGGCATTCCATAAAATGACTAGCTATACTATACAAGGACTGAGTTATATGCTTTGCCGGCCGGTAATACATTGTAAACAAATCGTGTGACTGTTTGAACCTATTTGGGTGCATTCCCTCTTTACTTACTCTACTTAATTTTATGTTGGAGGTTTTATAAGCTCTGTATATGTATTTTGTAGCCTAGGAGACTAGACGTGCGAATCCCTCGACGATCTTCACTACACTGATGCGAGTGACGTGACATGCACGTGTGTTGTATACACATGTACGTCACGCCACGTCCAGTGTGGCTCCAATGTAACGTCGTGTAACATCACGTCACATCACGCAACTATGACGTTAGTCTGGTATCGTTTCACCTTTAACGGTAGTAAGGTACAGCTAGTGTTTCCATAAAGTTGGCATACCTACTGGCAAATTTCATTGCTTATTTCACTTTTTTTTTGTAATGACACTCCGGCCAGCGGTCCACCTAATGGAAAGTGGTTACCGTCGTCCAGGAGATCTGCAAGCAAAAGGCCCACACGGGTGTTATGAAGCGGTTGTAACCATTTAGAGACATCCGGCGTGGAAGCAGTTATAGACTTTATACCTAAATATGCCTAAACTGTTATAGATTAAATATTTATCAACATTTAATTTTTTGTGGTGTCCGGCAGAGTAGAATAGCACCATTCCCTTACACTCGTGGGTGTCGTACAAGGCGACTAATGCTTTCGAGGCAAAACTTTTAGTCTCCGTAGTCTGGAAAATGGGCAGCAGCTTTTTCCCCTTTTATATTTACAAGACCGCGATCTCCAACGCGCCTGCCACGCGTAGAGACACAACTGATGTACATAACTCCAAGGCCGCACTGGGCTTCGAATCTGGTACCTCGGGATATAAGTCGGACCCTTTAACCGTTAGACCACCGACGCTCCTACGGTAGCCCTAGCTGATTAACCTATAACACATAAGTCGCTTCCTATGACACTCGCAAGTTGAAGGGTATTTTTTTATGTTATACCGCAGACAAACAGGCATGCGGGCCACCTGATGGAAAGTGGTCACCGCCGCCTATGAACGTCAGCAACCAGGGTTTTGATTCAATATTCTTCTGTGCCACTAAACGACCAAATTTATCAAAATTAATGCCTAAATAACAATTTTAATATTTACAAGGGCAATTAATGGGTAATTAGGCTGTATACACACACACGCTTTGTGCTTCTGCACGCCCCTAAGGCTAAGAAGGGTTCTCACAACAAGCTTATACCGTTTTATTGGAGGTTATGGGCCCACACCACTTTTATGCAACGACAAACTGACATGGTATTTTAGGTTTCTTATTATAATGGTTGGTATGGTAATTAGCAGTAATAGTATAAACCATTTCTTTGATGGTTTCATTTTGATACGGTTACGGAAACGGCTTCAACAATTTCGATTTAGTGTTAGTATTTATGGCCGTGTTGTATCCGGCATTGTAGAAAAGCACCAACCCCTTACACTCGTGGGTGTCGTACAAGGCGACTAATGTTTTCGAGGCAAAATATCGATAGTCTCCATAAGTTGGAAAATGAACAGCAGCGTTTTTCATTGTCATATTTACAACACTGCGATCTCCAACCTGCCTGCCAAGCGTGAAGATTATGGCAATAACCTCTCGTTTCGTGAGAGAGGCCCTAAGTCCTGCAGTGTTGACTGTTATGGGCTGTGATGACGTAGTGAAGTCTACGGTTCGCTACGCGTCGTAGACTTTACAAGAATCTGTCCAAACTAAGTTGTCTTATTTAGTTACGGAAATTATGTATTTTAATAGATAATTTTTACATTTCACATTAGATGTATTTCTTATATAATTCAAGACATCTGTACACAATGTACGTAGCGTGATTAATACCGCAAGTCGTGATTTTGGGTATTGTTTGTTCACCAAAGAAGACAAGTCCGTATAAACAGGTCATACGTCTGCTCTTAATACGTGGTAGTAAGTAGTAGTGTCCCTAAAATCTCTGTTTTTTTAGTATCTACCTAATGGGTTAGCCACGCCGACGCATCTTAGCGTGACAAAAAGGTGAACTAACTTTTGCCACACGGACGGCAAAAGTGCATTGAAAGATAAACATTTTTAGGTGGTCGAATTTTACGTGGACGAAGTCGTGAGCAACGGCTAAAGTTTACGGCTTTGGGTCCCACAACAACATTCAGTAAAATTATAACAACGCCATCTAGCAAAATCTGATGGAACTTTTATACGACAAAGTTTTGCGGAGCACCTATTTGGGTAATTTGTGATGCGAGAAACGCAAGTGTTACTTTGTATGTCAAGTAGATGTCACTGTATTTTTATTTTATTAGTAAAGATATCTAGAGAATAGATCAACTTTTGCTGCAATAAGGGGAGATATCAATAAATACAATCCCGTTTATCGGCTCGGCACTTTACCTATTCGATCGTGCCAGCCACATTCAGGCTCGCCACGGCCCTTCTTGGCGCACCTGTAGCCGTATTCACAATGATTCGAGAGCGCTTCGCATACCTTTGTAGTCGCCCTGTTGCCCAGTTCAACCACCATAGCCTGTCTTGCGGCTGGAACGCTGGTCGCATTCCTCGGCACGCGGACCGCTCAGGCGCTGCCTCGCTGCTATTGGTGCCTATCCCTATAGGATCCGCCGGGCCACCCATTGTGCTAGAACCGAGTGTGAGTTAGCTCACGACGATGGTGAGGCCCGGCGGAACTATACTCACTTACTCATATGTGGGACAGCCTCCGGTCAAGTCTAGCTGCAGCTGGTGGCGCCACAAAAGAAATGCCAACCTATGCTATGTTTTAAAACCTTTGTGAAGTGGGGACTAGGCGCATATTCCCTTATAATAAAAATTTTAAACGCCTGGTCGAAATTAATAATGACCAGGAGGAAGGCCTCATTTTGGATCAGCGTATTCGCCAAAATGGGGCAACGCGACCAGCCTTCCGAGAAAGATAATATAATACTATAGTAATAAATACCTTCTGAGACTTTTCAAAATGCCAGACTACCTGGACCACTTTTTTTACCTAAATTAGGATTGTATTGTACTATTCTTTTTCTGTGTGATTAGGATAAGGGTTATTCGAACAAGAGTCGACCATCCGACGCAGTGATTATATTCTCTTCGAGACCACGAAATCCAACGAAAAGGCAGTTACAAAAACAGATTTATGTTCAAAATACTTTATTTCTCAACAACATTATTGTATAAAACATTCTCACTGTTTCTATATGTAAGTATTGTATGTACTAAATGCTAACTAGTTCACTAAATCATTGGACTTTTGTATGTACACGAATTTTTAATAAGTATAATATTACCACTGACTTAACAACGATAGGCCTTCCAAAGTACAAGTACTCAAAACAGCAGTAAACACTCGAGTGATTTCAAATTCATGATACAAAGACTTCAAATTCACAGTACCGTATGCATTTGCTGATGATAACAAGCAACTTTTGCCATGGCACCAACTCTGAAATCTCAACAAAAGGCTGCTTCATACAAAATTGGTCACTATTTCTACCAAAATGTATGAAGCAGCTCTTTTTTGCAAGTACAGAGTTGGTGCTACAGTAAAAGTTGTTTGTTATAACGTGCATATGCATACGGTATGAAATCCCTTGGTATCATGAATTTGAAATCACCCAGTATATGAAAATTAGATAGAAAACAATACAAACTTCTGCAAGGCCAATATCATCTTTACGTACAACGAATTTTCAATATAAACTTACAGGTATAATGTTAATTACATTGGTAATTTGTTGCGTTCATATTTTTAAAACAGATAACAATATAATATACTTAGATATATAAATATTAAATACATATTGATCTCGCCGAACAATATTATTAAATTCGTTCTTTATATTTTAATCAGGATTGAATAATCCCAATGCTTGGATTAATTTATCAATATTAAAATATACTAGACCGAAATGAAAACGGTGACCAAATTTTGATTTAATAATTATCGCTAGTTTGATCAAATTCACCTTTGTGGTCCATTTGGCCCCTGAAGAGTTAAGACAAGATAGTTTATTAAGAAAAAAAAGGTTTTATCTCACCACCCACATAATAATTTTTAGGTATCTGAAATGTACTGTAGGATTATTACAATTTTTTTTATAAATTATTTATATCCGTCCAGATTGACTTGATTGATTGTTTTATTATACGTCAGGTCGTGAATTTGGGTATTGTTTGTTCATCAAATAAGACGAGTCAGTCTGGACGATCATAGTAAAATCTTGTATCAAACTCATAACCACAGGGTTACAGATGCCAGCAGCATAATCAACTTTGGGCCTTCAAAATAAGCCACAGTTCCATATCAGACATATCCGTATGCCCATTATACTGTAATAACAACTAGTTAATATAAAACATTACGTGATTTCAGTAGATTTACACAACCGTTGCGCAGTGGTATTTAAATAAGGATAGGTAAAAGTGAGAATGTCCGTACAAATCGAGGTCAAGAAGACTAAAACGACTATAAATCTAATATAACGTCTTAAAGTCTTCATTGTAAGAGTTCCAACTAAGAACTCTTGTTGCAACTTAGTACTCATGCGGCATCACAAACGTTGAACATTGAACATTATTTTCATCTCATTTACAACAGACACATTGAGGTCATCTGAGCAGTGAGCCTTACGCTGCCAAGTTGCATCGCTAAAAAAATCAAATATACAACAAATTGACTAACAAAACTAAATGCTAAAAGACATGATACTATTTTTTTTGTTACAATTTTCACTTCCATTCGTCGAGTATTTAATTCGTAATTGACTTTAAATCTGTCACAATATTACTAATTGTTATATCGGAGAATACTATTGGGATTTTCTTGACCGGTATCCTTTCTGAATTTGTAGCCATCTTCTATCTAAGGAGAAGCAATAAGGTGTCTCATTCATAGAGAATCAGATATGATAGTCAAAAAATTTTATTTTAGTTTTGATAAAACTTACAGCTGCCTTACTTTGAACATGATAAATGATATTAAAAGGACAGATATTTAAAATAATTTAGGCAGTCTTACCAATAATAAAAGCCAAATTATGCAACTAAAAATTACACATTTCCGAACATAATATTCAATTAAATATCCTTAAACGAGTGTTTACATTAAAATAAATATCATCACAACGAACAAACAAACAGTATATCCTCTAGTAACATTGACTAGGCTTTCTTTTAAATTATCTAATTATGTAATATTTGTTTCATTCATAGGAATACTGATGATAATTATATGTAGATCAAAATGTTTTGGTTATCATGTCACAGATTTGAATAAAAATGTTTGCATTCTACATTACATATCACCAGTATTTCTAACAACATTAGAATATTACACATAATAACTCCTGTTATGAAACTAATGTCACTAAAGACGAAACTGTTGATCGAAAGAATTACGTTTATCAAAAACTAATTTTACCTAAACTGGTACCAAATTATAATTTAAATGGCATGATAGTAAGAAAACAGATTTAATTTCACTGCAAGTTTCATGTTTAATATAAAATTACAAGATATATTTACATTGTGATTAAGCAACAATGTATGTAACCATCAAATCAAAATGGGGGACCAAGTGGTTGTTTAAAAAATTTGGAAAATAAAATTTGTGTAATTATCAAACAATATTATACAAAATGACTTTCAAATATTTGTATTTGGTCCCCATAACAAGCCTATCCAAATATCCTGACAATGAGCTCTACAGTAAACTAGAAACTGTGTCACTGTAATGTAAACGGGTGCTTGTTCACAAGTATCTTTATTTTAATATAGGAACAATTTATGAGTTTGGCACTTACAATCTCAATGGAAGCTTAAGTTTTAAAACAATCAATTAAATGATTCGTTTTACTTAAATAGTTTGACTGGTATTTTAGTTGTCAATACTTACCTAAACTAACATTTGACTTTTGCCTCAGAATAGAAACACTTATTCTGGTGAGAACGTAATACGTCCACAAAATCGCACCTTCTCTAAATGTGTTGTGTGAGTGTCACACACAATTACATTATAGGAATGTCGGTAGCACCAAATAATTAATATCGATTAAGTAAAACAAACCATTTTTTTTGGTTGTCATGTTTTATAGATTTTTTTATACATAGAAAAAGGAACAAAATAATATATACAGTATTGCAAGAGTACCTTAAAAATAATAAAAAGATTTTTTTATCTTAATGGTAACATACAACTTAAAATAAGGCAGTGAAATAGGTCTCCGATTTCGTTTTCAAATTTTGTATTCAATATTCAACATATATCTGTATTTACAATTATATATGAACACAAACAAAGAAGTTAGATGTATATCTCAGTATTCAAAAAGTAAGTACCAACTACGTATATTAATCCTGTACTGAATCTTACAGAAACTAGGGAAAGTCGATAATAAGTCATTTTAATGTAATATTATTGTTCAATTTCTTAATAATTTTAACATTAGTTACTATTTGTTTTGCAGTCCTTACTCCTTGCAAATATGCACTCATATCCACAATATGCACAAGCAATTCAACAGTTATAAATGTTTAAATTAAACAACATATTATCAGTATTGTTTTATTATGGTCTAAAGTACTATCTACGAGAGGTAATGTTGTGCATTATACATAACAACTATGTACCAAAAAAAGCAGTGAACATAAGACACTATTATTTACAATACTAAATCTAAAACTACTCTAATACAATGAGTGTACTAAGTTTTATATCTAAAGGAATTAATTAGTAGTGAGCAGGTGCAAAAATGTCCAGTTGATTTATGCGAGGCAGCTGCCAAATGAATGACAGATATGTTTACAAAGTACGTTTGCAAACTATAACATCAAGTCCAAGTTTTTGATTCACAAAAATTTGGAACTCATTTTCATAAGACTATAGCCTCAATAATGTAAAATCAGTATTATGTATTACAACATTTACATTTATTTAAACAATATTGGATTTTTTCATCTGTGCCTCTAAATGAAAAATATATACAAATTCCCAAAAAAGAAATGTAAATCATCAACGGAGACTTGGCAACAATACAATGTTAACGTCCACATGTAGGTTGGCCCGGTGTAAACTGTCTTAGTACTGAAAAGTACTTACCGATGCAACCATGAAACTAACTGTCCTTAACACGAACCTAGAGACGTACATCACTTTCGAAAGAACGGCACACAAACTTGCCGCACAAGATACAACACTTAACAATGTAGCGGCACAATTTTTTTTGTCACATTTTTTCACTCTATTTTTCTCCGCGCACTTTTCACTGGTTTGTCTTGAGGCACTAGTCTTTTGTCTATCGGTGGCTGCGTTGCCAGGATTGAGCAATCGTCAAGGCTCATCGCTCGTTGCGGGGTTGTCGGTCTTCCTCTGGGTGATCTTTTCTCTGACGTCAGAGAGCAGATCATCGAAGGTCATGACGTCATCGTCGAGGGTGAGGGTTGGCAGGCGCGGGGCCACCGGCATACCGTGGAAGGCGCTTTCTGTATACTTAGCCTCTAGACCGTCTGAAAATGATAAAGAAAACATTTGAGTGCGCTATTTAACCCATGTTGTAAGTTAAGACATTTTGCCTACGAGCATCAGTGGCCTAATGACTAAGGAGTCCACTTGTTCCCCAAGATACCAGGTTCGCCAATGCCGCCATGTACCAATGACTCTTTTCTAATCTATGTACAATAGCTGAACACTAACCGATGCTCTTACAGTGAGGGAAACATCGTGATGAAACCTGCACAATCAGGCGACTGAATGTGTAACCAATCTGGTCAGGTTCCCCTGTCAACAGGGTCACGGAGGTCAGATGGCAGTTGCCCCACTGTATTTACTGATTTGCCAAATCCTGGATCATGGACAATGCGGACAAGATGACCATGTATCGTCAGACATTTCTCATTGCAAACTAACTGCAATCATGATATCAGAAAAATGATCAAAACATTGGATTCAAAATATAAAAATAAAATAGTTTCACATAAAAAAGAGAACATTATTTCTTTTAATTTAGAACAAATTACCTACGCTAACAATTCTCCAGTTTAGCTGTGACTTATTACGAGCTAAAATGGCCAGGTTAATTACCTAATTCAATTATCGAGTATCGAATGGTCGGCGATAAAGACCCATTCATGAGAGTTAAACCATTAAAAAGGCCATTTTATTGTGCTGAAGTTATTGAGTGTGAAACTGTATGAGATACTACAGGTCTAATGCTACATTTGGGTACCTGGTGGATCCTTGGGGAGCAATGTGATGAGGATTATGAGTGATGACTCCTACTGAATACTTTTTTATGTCACATGGTAGATATACAGGCAAGCGGGCCATCTGATGTAAAGTGGTCACTGCTGCCTAAAAACATGAGGTACGCTAATGCGTTGCCCACCTCTATAACACGTTTCTCAAGCAGAAGAAAGGCAAATAGCCATTCACTGCCAAACACGGTTCCCCAAATCCCCACCCCATGGAGCACTGGAAACCTTACTCACTGGCAGGAACACAGTTTAAAAAAGTTGTGTATGGCTACAGTATTCTATAAAGTGGAGATCTGTCAAATCCTGGCTCATGGTCAATGCGGACCACGGGCCCTGATGCGCGAGAGCACAACCAGTCCTTTAACGCCAAGGCAATAATTTCTTCTTTAGATACTAACCGAGATCAGCATATTTATGGCCGCAGAACGCCCGCCGCCCACCGAATCCGATATCGTAGTACGGAAACTTGGAGTGCGACTCCACGGCTGTCCAGGCGTCCCTTGGCCTCTGGAAGGTCACGAACCCGTAGCGGGACCTGACACGGAAATTGTTCATGATAATTTCGTTTTTATACAAGACAAGCTAACGGCCTGACTGGTGGTAAGCTGTCACTGCAGCCTATGGACGTTTGCAATGCCCGGGGCGTCACCCACGCGTTGCCGACCCCGTAAAAACCTTTCTTTAAGAACTCCATGTTGTACTCTCCAGGGAAAACTACTACTACTCGTTTAATAGAGTAGTCAGAATATTGCACCGACCCATTCCATATCGTTGATATTGTACAGTCAGGCTAAAGTGGTTTATTAAGAGGCTGTTTTTTAAAAGGACTTCCCGTATTCCAGCTACAATGTTAGAAATGACCGCTCGTTCGCGTTCTCCTAGAGCGATACTCATTGTACGGCATTCGTGCTCCATCCGTCATAGTTAAAATAATTGAAATTGAACATAAACATTTGAATTGTACTGTGTTCTGACAATAAAAAAGTTTTGAGTTAATGTTAGGGGCAGACCAACTGGGATATCCGAGACCAGATAATGGACGGCAGCGGTTTCTGTTTCCAACATTGCCAATCCCAACCCGCCTGCCAAGCGTGGAGATTATAACAGAACCCTCCACTAATGCCAACGAGGCTCGAGCCCTCACGTCACAACTGTCACAGGCTCTTGCTGGTGATGAGGCCCAGATTGGGTAAACTTAGTCTTAGAATAAATGATTTCAGGCGAGACTTACCCATCCTCCTTGCTATGAAGACGCACTTCTATGATTGGCCCGAACTGGACGAACTGTGCGCGCAACCTGGACTTCGTTATGTCGTTTTCTAATTTCCCGACGAATACTATCCGCCTCTCTTCCACCGACTGCTTTTCGCTGCGAAGGAAACAATCTATTATGAATATCGTTCACTATGTGCAAATAATGTACTGAAGTGTTCAGTGATATGCGCGGGCGCGCGAGGGGTGTACTTGCAATCAAAGAGGGTTCTTACGATTTCTGTGAGGCGCAAGGTCTGTTGTCAAAATACTGTCGTGCTATTGGACAGAAACAACTGCCGTAAACTCTATTCTAGCCAATGACAAGGCTTTATTTTAGCATACCTTACGTTATACGCCATCTCATGGATTTTGGAATCACGAAAACCCTATGTAAGGTAGCTTGCAAGCCAAGTTGACTCGTTACTGTTCGATCGGTTTACACCACTGTACTTCCTCACCGGACCAATGTAAATCGGACAAAAGCGAGGCCTTGGCTGAAGTATATGCCCAGCAGTGCAATGATATGACGATACCTTGTTTAGTTTTATAGTTATATTCACTCGTCTGCGTAAATTTTACAAGACTTCGATATTGGTAGCCTATGCTATGTCCTCCAGGGGTTTAAAGCTAACAATTGAGCCTCCAATTTAATCCTATTTTCTAACGTTCATTTCATTGTGATTGTGATTGTGCAAAGATTGATACATGTCATTGTGATTGTGCAAAGTGTTTGGGGTTCGAATCCCGGTTTAACGAGGGTAGCGACTGATATGTAGTAGAAAATAGGTAGGTTACATTTATTATTATTATTTTTTTTTGTTATTTATGCTTATTTCCTTGTTTTCTCTTTTGTTGTACCTAACTGTCGTGTCGTAGTGTCTATGTGTAATAAATGTCTCTTTTCTTTCTTTCTTTCTTTAAAATTGCCGAGCACAAGTCTCTCGCCAAACAGACCACAAAATAATACAAACAATAACATTTTGTTTAAATTGGTCCGAAATAAAAGTTTAAAAATTATAACAAAACTGTTCCCAAGCAATTTTATTTTATTTTACAAGCAAAAGAATAAACATACATATAATAAAACTGTCAAAAGAAATCTACCAATAACAGATTCAGTTCTAGATTAGTTTGACACCACACATACTCCGTAGAGATCACTTAAAAATTTACCTCTTAAATCACTATTAGAATACCTATAGACAACTTACCGATCGTCTCCGCTGTAGGCCTTATACTCATTTCTGTACTCCTGTCGGTACGGACTGACGGAGCGCCGAGGCCGGCTCTCCTCGGAGCTGGAGGATGACGAGCTCGATGATGAGGAGGAACTGAGGAGTTGAAAGGTTCCCTTTAGCTTGCGGCAGTGAGAAGACGAAATTGTATATGTCTATGTATTTCTACTAATTCCTTTTAAACTAAGTAACGGATTTTGATGGGTTTTTCACCGTCAGTTGGAGAATTTCTTACGGAAAGTTTATATGAATAATGCATGCATATTCGACTAAAAAATGCCGAGGAACCCGTAGAGTATTTTGAAGGTGCGGCATGTAAATTGAAGAGTATTGGGAATTGTGACATGTGTTTACACAACCCACTGGATATAATAATATTATTCTATCACTACAAAATTACAATTAAAGCATTGTATTGTGGTTGCTACCAAGTAGTAATGTCGGTAACCCATCCAATAAGACCCCTTTATGAAAGTTGAAGCTTAGAACTCACCTAGACGACGACGAAGAATCCGAGCTCTCCGACACCGTCGGCTTTCGCGGGGGCGGCGTCATCGATTTTTTCGGCGGCGCCTTCTCTGCTCCATTCACTTTGGGCGGACTCGCAGACTTCTTAGCGGGTCTGGAAGGCGCTGCGTCGAATTTGGGTCGACGGTAGTCTCGTCGGGGGGACGGCGACCGCCTGTGCGAAGGGGACCGCCTGGAACGGTAGTGGGACCTGGATCGGGACCTGGACCTGGACCGCCGCCGGCGACGGTACGGCGAGTCCGACCTCCTATATCGGCGGTACCCTCGCGACCGCGACCGACTACGACTGGGCGACCTCTTCCTCTTAGGAGCGCGCGCAGGAGACCGCGACCGCTTGTACTTGTCGTGTCGCTCCGTCGATCGCGACCGCTTTTCCTTCGATCGCGACCGCTTGACGTTCGACGCTGGCTTCCGCCTCGCCTCGTCCAGTTTCGACGCCTCTTTCGGACGTACCGGACTACCTTCGCTCGACATCGACATGTCGCTCTCGGTCCTTTTACGGTTAGTTTGCGGCATGGGTGGGGAGTCCTTTTTAACACCGCTAGACTCAGAAGTCTTGTTTGGTCTTGATTGGTCGGTCTGTACCGCCCGGTGCGCAGACTCCGGCTTTGTTCTATTCTTACCGAGGTGAAGTATCACCTTGTCCTCCCCGTGTTCGGTTTTCGTGTCGTACTCTCGCACTATCGCGGTCTTCACGCGGTGGAAATCCTCCCGCTTCGGCGAATCAGACTTCAAGCGTCGTTTTGCGCCTCCACCAACTTTCTCCTCTTCAGGAGACTTCTTCAAGACAAGATTCTTGATGTTGGCGAAGAGGGAATTGCTGGGAATCTTTCTGTCCACATTCTTTTCGACGCTCTTTAGTGTAGCCGTGATGTCTCTAAGCCTCTCTTTGTTGATTTTTATGTCTGTGTTCCTCTTGTCCTCTGTGGGACTCTTTTTGTCTCGCTTGTGGGACTCTTCTTGTCTCGAATGTGTTGAATGTGACTCGAACACATTCTTCTTGAGTATTTGGTCCGACTTCTTTATTTTGAAATTGATCAGATTCTTAGTGTCCACCGGCGATAGAGACTTGGTTTTCTCCACTGGTTTTTGCAGTTGTCTGAAGACGTTTTCGTCTGTACAAGTCCCTGCGCTGACCATTACGATTTCGTCGTACTCCGCGGGCGCCTGGGGCTTCTCCACGACAGACGCTGGTTGGGCCTCCACAGGCGCCATGCCCACCATCTTCATCATATCAGCTTCACTCATGAGAGGCTGCAACTCGAGATTTTCTACCTTCGGAATCTTGCGCATGACTATATCCTCATCTCGTTTGCGCATCGCGGCAGCCTTCTGCTTTTTAGTATTCATCAGTATCTTTCTAGATGCTTCCATTATAGGGTCGAACATTTTCTTTGGAACTTCCTTGGTGGTCTGCACAGTGACAGTATTGACACCATTTGAGGAGCTCTTGTTCGAGACCGATTTCGTTTTGTCCAAGTTCAGTGCACTGGGCATTTCGGGGAAAATAGACTCTGGGCTTACAGCGGTAGAGCTGTTATTTGAACTGACTCCCCTTCTCATTTTGTATTCCTGTAGATTTAATTTCTTCTTCTTTTGTGGCTGTTCAGCCTCAACTGTACTTGCCATAGTCAATTCCTCCTCAAAAGTGCGTTTTTCTTTTTTCGCCTTCATTCCTGCAGGTATTTGAACATCTCTCTTATTAGTTATTAAACCTGTGTACAGGTTTTCAACTTTTGGACGGGACTCTTCTTTGTTATTCAGTACAGGTTTATTTACATTTTTAAGTTTATCGCCCTCTTCATCTTTAACATGTTTTACAATTTTTACTTTCTCACTCTCTTCTACTTTAACAGATTTTACAAATTTTGCTTTGTCAACTTCTTCCACTTTAATATGTTTATCTTTAATTTCTTCATCTTTATATATTTTTGTAACTTTATTTTGAATATTGTCTTTAATTTCACTCTTTATTACAGGTTTATTATTTACAGAACTAGGATTACTTTTTTCTATAACTTTATCTTTCTGAGAGTCTTTAACATCACAGCTGAGAATAACTTCAGATTTATTCTTAATGGTTAACTTAATTCTACCATTACAAGTTTGACTATTAGAATTATCACGCGCTTTAGAAGCATCATTGACCATCACAGTATCATTGCTTTTAACTTTAAAATCATTTGAAACACTGTGAACCGGCGACGGCTTTTTCCGAATAGCATTTGGCATTACCTTTTCAGTTTTTAAACTAGCTTTCTTAACACTATTAAATATAACGTCACTGTCGTCACTTTTGTTTGTCTTTTTGTTTTTGTTTTTATTTTCACTTTCATCGTCACTTTCGTGGTAAACGACTTTTTTGTTCTTGCAAGCTCTGTGTCTAGAGCTGAGTATTTTGTTGTTGCTGGACAGCACTTCCGGCTTAAGGAGGCTCTGCCCCCCGCGAATGACTGGGAGGCTCTTCAGCCTTTTAGAAGTGCAATAGTCATGGTCGAGCCGAGCAGGGCTGGACGACCTTCGCACCACCGGGCCTACAACAGGCGGGACCTGCAAGACAAATAGAGCCTAAGTCCTGATGAACTGTACACAAAAAAACTGTACCAAGCTTAGGAAAATCAGTGAGTCAAAGCGTTAGCTTCCTTCCATTATAAGTACAATTATAATGTGTGCAAGAACAAAATGAGGCTTCTCCAGTTTTGTCTAGATTTTTTATACACCAAGTGCCACCTGCCTGATGATAAGAAGTTACCGCAGTCTAGATGCCTTGTTGTATGGAAAAATAAATTGATTACATATGATTTGGCATGCATACTCACCACTATTTGCCGCATTTTGTTCTTGTTCGTCTGCATTCTAGCGTCATGATGACTGTTGCCACTAGTTAGAGTGACTGGTTTCAATTTAAGATCCTCATTTTTGATGATAACCTTCTTAGGCTTGGTGTTTGCCTTCTCAGTTGCCTCATACTGCTCCAACAACGATGACAAAGAATTAGCCTCTATCACCGGAATCGCAGCGTCGTTACAGGATTCCACGTCAACGAAATCTTCCGGCTCCACTTTCATAGTGCGCTCCACACGTGCGGGTTCTTTCTTTGCCGTGGGCTTTTCTATGCAGAAGTCAAGCAGAGCGGGCACTGAATGGATCACAGTGACGGGGTTATGGACAGGACTCGCTATCTCCATTTCATCGGAACTTAATTCATCCTTGATCCCTTCAGTAACAGCCCGATTGTTTGTTATAAGGAAGCTGTTGACATCCTCGTCAGTCAACGTGCAGATTTCAGAGTTGTCGCGACATTCTTCTATATACTCTGTGACGTCTTCAAAACTGATACTCGTTTTATGATCGTCAATGTCCAAATGTGGCGATTGGGGCAAGGAAAACGATTTGTGTCGAGATTTAAGGTTTGGAATATCGCCTTGTAGATAGTTTTTGATATCCTCTATTGTTGGTCCAGCATTTAGATAAGAAAATGGCGCCGCAGTGTTTATTTCACTCGGTACTTGCGATACAGGTTTCTTTGGGGTGGCATTAAAGAAATCTTCTACTCGTATGGGTTCGTCGGCCTGATCCAGTGGCAGTTTGTTAGAACCAAAGAGTGCCGGTTCTGACTTTATTATAGTATCACAATAATCCTCTTTCACTTGCGGCTGTGGTTTCTCATTCTTCACAAAGAATTCATCAACATCCAGAACAACTGGTTTGTCTTCAACATCAAGAATACCATCTTTATTGTCCTTAACGAAATATTCGTCGACATTTGAAACAACATGGTCATTAGGGTTGAATACTTCTTGTGACGTGTAGTCTATTGAATCATTGGGCATGTGTTGCACGTACATATATTCCGATTCATCTACACTATCTTCATATATAACCTCATTTGATGGCACAGACACTTCATGATGTATTTCCACAGAATGATCGGGTTCATCTTCATCTGACGATTCTGCATTAGGATCGACTGGAATAATTGTTATCAAGTCATATTGATATGCATTTGGTGGATTTCTGTTGAGAATTTGTTGCAATGTTGGGTGTTCATCATCAGAGCTAGTTTCGTTATGTTGTTCTTGCTCCTCATCAGAGCTAGTTTCTTGGATTTGATGCATGGTTACCTGCGAAGATGTAATCTGTTAGTATTCAAATAAATACATTACAACTAAATAAGCAGTTTGAAACATAAATATAACATTAGGAGATGGAAATAGAAGGACAAAGGAAAGTTGATGTCTTGACAACGTGAAATTGGATCGAGATTTATAATGGTCTATTGAGCTTTTCCTCTAAGTTTACCGGTATTTTGGGGTCACAAATGACACGCGTCACCCCCCTCCATTTGGCCCAAGCCGCGAATATTCGGTAACGTCACTGTAGCCTCATCACCATTGCAGCATGTATTTAGTATTTGTAATTCTAAGGGAACACTTCAGCAACACCAGAAATAGTGTCACGTTATTGAATTGAAATGTGACATGGATCTTGTAATTCTAAGGGAACACTTCAGCAACACCAGAAGTAGTGTAACGTTATTGAATTAAAATGTGACATGGATCAGAACTAACGTAGTGGTACAAGGAACAAACATATTGCGACACGAAAAATATGAAAAGCAAAAAACTGTTTGCCGCTCTATTACATACATTTTTTTTTTATTAACACTGAAAAAGAATACTCACTTTCTGACTGCTATTTCTCCATACATCTTCATTTGTATCCTTATATTGTTGCTGTTGCCTGTTTCGTATATGCTCTGGACTCGTATGGTTGCCACTGCTGCACTCCGAAGACGATGATTCTCTAGCCGTACGGTGGCCAATACCTCTGTAGTTTGCTTGATGATAAGTGTTGAGAATATGAGAATCCATCTCTGCAAATAATTTTATTTGAAATTACATTTATGTCATACTTTACTTAAGATAGAAGAGCCTAAGAAAATCTTAGCATATTGTTCAATGCCTACGATGCCAACAATATGGATACTCCAAAAACTATTGTACAAGACCTTTCAGATACGTCAAATGTGGCAAGGGTCATCATAGCACATCTGACTGCCCAAAAAAGGACGAAAATTCACCTACCAAGTGTGCATTGTGCTCTGCGACCACCCAGATAACTTTAAAGGTTGCCAGGTGTATACCATGACAGACTCTCAAGACAAAGTCTTCAAAGAATTCAATCCAAGACATTAAGGTTAGTAGGTGACACACCTTGGTATGTAAATAATAAGAACATCCACAAAGACCTGTGATGATGAAAACAGTAATACGAGAAATCAAGGACAACATTGAAACTTATTCAACACTACTGAAGGAGCTATCCAATCCCACTGGCAACAGAATTAGTGTCAAACACAGCAATCAAACCCACTGGCAACAGAATTAGTGTCAAACACAGCAACTATTTCTAGACTGAAGTAAAAGGGACCCCAAGATCTACTTAAAACATAGCTTACCAGGAGCTATGATAATTTGAATGAAGCAATGGCTTCATTCCAAGCATGCCACACATCATAAAATAATGCTGAATTTTCTGTATTGCTGAGTTGCATTAAAAGAAGTTTTAAAAACTTCCAAGACGCCATAAATATTTATGTGAGGTGTACCTACCTACCCAAATGTTTTATATATTTATGCAAATGAGCAGCTTGACAAGAGTCCTACCTATTCCTTCTCAGCCTTATCATATTATATTTGATCTGATTAATAAACGAAACTATAAATTCTATACCAAATCATTTCTTTTCATTCTAAGTTGCATGATTCTTAATAAATAGCTTTAATAATATTACCTTTAAGTATTATCGGCTGCAGTCTAATTTTCTTCATTATTATTACTTTTCTAAAGACTGTTTTTAACAAAACTGATTCACCCACCAGATTATATGCAAAGTCTACACAGTATTTTATTTGAAAATTATTTATAAAGATCACTTAAACCTCCATTTTCTTTACAACATTATTTATTTTATAGAATTATTCATTTTATTTTTACAATTACTTTTGAAACTGAAAATGACCAATTTTATTCCACTGCACATTTGACTGATTTCTGACATCACAGAGAACATATTCTAATGAAATGACATTATCAGAAAAAGTTTGTATTTCATTTGTCAATTTCTTGACTTATTTCATTTGTCAATGTCATGGACTGGCAAAAGTTACAGAAAAAAATTACATTCTCAAACAGCTGCAACAAACTAATCAACAAAATGTAATGCAATTTTGAAAATAAAATAAAAAATAGAAAAACAGAAAATCTAACTAAAAAAATTGATCTAAGAATATATTGAAGGAAGAATAGTTTTGTAGTAAAAATTAAAACAGATAGGAAGCAAGGTATGTATGTCATACTCCCAAATGATAAGATTACATAATTTAGCAAGAGGTAAGTGAAATCCCTTCTTTTTATTGATTAATACATTTTTTGCTTATCAGTCCATAACACAAAACACTATAACATCCATATCATAAAGATTATCACATCACACTAACTGCTGAGTATATATTTTGGTTACGTTACTTTAAAATCTAAGCCAAATATGAATATTAAATCTTACACAGTAAACATTTTTTAAGCTGTATACTGCTTTTATTTTTAAATGTAATAGGCACATAATACTAACTGTTATTTACAACATCATAATGTAATACTTACCCAAACATTTTACAAAGTCAAGTCAGATACTGTCACCTATCATAATGGAATTCCCTTGCAAGATCATATCATTTACTAACAAATGGCATAACCATATACCTAAACAAATTGTTGAGAAAACACCAGCATAAATCTTATGGAGTGCAGAACAGACAGTGTGAAATTATCCTTGCGAAAAACGACAATCTATCATAGATTTATAGAAATCATTGGCATCGGTATCTTGACGGCGTTCTTACGCCGCTAGTTGATAAGGACCAAAATATCTCCCACTAACAGCGAGGTTCTGCGACAACGTGCGAAATAACACGTGACAATAACGTAACTTAGACATCCCCGCGACGCCGCGCGGCCACTGCGCGACCGACTGACTGATCCTTGCCGAAAATTACGCACGTTACAACTTACAAAGTTAGAGGTTAGAATCACAATCACATACACCGTAAACAATACGCAACTTGAGGGAGTTACAGTTCACCGTACATTATCACATTTTGGACCGATCCTTTGTAAGTACATGCAATACCGTTACTCCAGTAAATAAAAGGAAAACAAACAATACAGCTGGGAATCAACTCGCGCGCTCGACAACCTAACCTTGATAACGAAATAATGTTGATACAGATTTCTAGTTCAAGGTCTAAATGAGAAAAACTGAAAAGTCACATGAATGTGTTACACAAACAAAACTGAAATATCATTACGACCCGCACAGAAATCTATTTTAAGACAAACAACAGACGAAAAAAGCACTAACCTTTACAACCTCAGGTGACGGCTTTATCCATGTATTTTTGTTGTTTGATTTTGCACCTTGTAAATAATATCACAACACGCAACAGTCACTGGGGATATATAATAACACTTTTATGTCCACTGCTACACAAAACTATAATGTTTTTCGTTAAAAATTAACACTTTTCACGAAACATCACATGTTACAAACTTCACGCACGACAGCAAAATTTTACTCTGGTGTTGCAAGCGCAGAAATGTATTTCGCGGGAACTCTAAAGAATAGATACACGTTCTACTGTAGAGACAGCTCAATGCACGGCGTAGGGAGCGTCCGCACAGCGCGCCTATTCAATACTGACTGACTGCCTGTCTTTATGAGCCTGCTTTAAATACATGGTTCGCCGCTGCTCATCCCTGCCGCCCTCTACCCTTTGTTTGTTGTTTATTGCACTGCCCATTGGCGCAGGTAAAGTGTGGTATTTTTGCCAAATATTAACAATTGTACTTTGCATGTTTTAATGTTTAATTTTAATATTTTATTGCGTAAATGGGCAGACGATTCATATTGATTTAAATTTAAATTAGAATACAATTATTATCGGATTACTGAAGTAGAACTTACGCAAAATAATGTGTAGTTAAAAAATAATCTTGGCGTTAATGTCCCGGTTGTGCTCTCGCGCACGAGGGCCCGGGGTCCGCCTTGACCATGATCCAGGATTTGGCAGGTCAGGTAATTACAGTGGAGCGACTGCCATCTGACATCCATACCCTGCTACCAGTGGAACCTGACCAGATTGGATCATGATTACACATCCAGTGGTCTGAATGTGCAGGTTTCATCACGATATTTTCCCTCACCGTAAGAGCATCGGTTAGTATTCAACTAATGTACATAACTCAGAAAACAGTCATTGGTACATGGCCGGAGCGGGATTCGAACCCGGGACCTCTGGCTTACGAGTCGGATACTCTGACCGCTCGGCCACCGACGCTCTCACAAAATAATGTGTAGTTAAAAGTAATATATACCGAGGATCCATATAGCTCCCTAAATCACAAAAAAATTATAAGACCATATACAATTATTTAAATTAGTAGTTAGCTGTAGAAAGTACTTAAGTAGTGTATTTTAATCTTTGCTTTTTGCAAATCCCTTTCGATTGGGTGTCATTAAAAGCGACTAACATCTGAGATTAGAAAATGGCTAGCAAGCAGCTTTTCTGGTGTGTATTTTAAACACTGCGACTTTTTACCCACCTGCAAAGCATGGAGATTATGATAAAGCTCTCTACTGGCCTAGAGGAGCCTTAAGACCAGTAGTAGACTGTTAGGTGCTGTTTATGTGTAATGTACACATCATACAGTAAACATATTTTAAACACAAGCACAACCTTTATTTGTAAATAACTAGGTACTAATAATATTATAGAGAGGTAAAAGTATGTATGTTTGTAAGTTTGTGAGGTTTTATTTAGTAAAATAACTGTTTGTGCAACAATACTATCACTAATGGAAAGATACATTATTACCGAGTGTCGTAGGGTACCGTTGATCCCGGAAAAAATCGGGACCCGCGGCATTTTGAAGTTTACATAGATCCGACCTGCGCGCGGGTAAAAACCTAGTTTGTTGTAAAAGTATAACATTTTAGTTACTGTCATGTTTCGCAGATGCCTGAGAGTGAAGAATTAGTCAATGAAGAATTAGATGAGTTTTTAGAGGGAGAACAAGAAGAACAAGAACTAAATGATGAGCAGGACTATCTGGAAGAGGGTCCTCCACCTGGTGTGTGCGATCCATGTCCTGCCACCTGCTACGAATCCCAAGAGCCAGAGGAGAATAAAATAGATGAAAAAGAAGTGGAGAGACTACTTGCGGCACAAGAACAACAATTATGTGAAGAATTTGAGGCGAAACTGAAAAAAGAAATGGCGTCGCTCATTGACAGATTCGATTTTATTTTAAAGTGAGAATCATACTTAAGTATAATAATGAATAAATTGTCTTTTCTATTATTATTCAAATTGAACTAAAATGGAATTTATCAAAAGATGTAACATCTTTAGTGAATGTACTCGTAGGAAGAGACTTAATTAACTAATTTTACTATTGTAATCAGAAACGAACAAACACGTGCATCTTTCATGCAAGCTCAAGCATACAGGGAACGACAGGAGAAGATAGCTGCGATACAAACCCAGCTTGAATGCAAGAATTTAGCTGGAATGATGTTTGTTTTGTGCTCTGAGAGACGAAAAAGTAAACTGGAAAAATTAAAGATAATTGAAGGTTTGAGACCATATTTTTGATTCGTTAGTGGAACAACCAAAGTGTCACAGCAAAATAAAGTATAATAATTGTTTTTTCGTATTTCCAGAATACTCGGAATACATTGAGTACTTATTGGGTATTCTTACGGATGCACAGGATGTGATATTAGATTTGTCGCGTGGATACAAAACAGCAGCTCGAGTTGATTTCGAATGGCGAGAAAAAATGAAAAAAATAATGACTGAGGTATCTACTTAACTACAATAAGTACCTATCAATTTATACCTACATAACTTACTATGAAACAGAATTCGTTTTCAACTCGCGAATTGAAAACGAATTCTCTTTCAAAATTCTTTGCTGGTCAGAGGCTACATTAACATTGGTTGTCATAGTTTCTAATTAATCTAAAAGTATCAAGATCACACGGGATAATCGAATGTAAACGGTCTCGAACAGCGCACAGGTGAAAACCACTGACTAACTATCAATCTATCAATGATCAAGCCAAAACTACTGAGCAAACGTAAAAAAGTTTAATTCATCCATTCTATAAGAAGTTTCAAGGGGCTGGAAGAGGTAATTTTATATGAAAGACTCGATCTATTCCAAAAATGCAAGAGCCCAAAGCATGGCCGGACACGGCGAGTGTGGTAATTTTCTAAAAATGCAAAAATACATTTACCCATATCATAGAAAACTTTACGCCGAGCGGTTTCGACTGTACCTTGATAAGCTATTCAACCGGTCCCACTTAGGTAATGAATGTTACCTTTTTAAAGAGATAAGAATATAGATGGCTACCTGCCTAACTATTGTGTGAAAGTAAAGTTTTTGCCAATACATTAGAACTAAGTTTTCTTAACAAAATAATATTACGAGGAAGCAATTAACTACACATTAGATTCAAAATAAACTTTAACAAAATCGTGGCAAAGCATTCCAATAATCTAATTGCTTATTTTATTAATTATGTTTACTTATATAGGTCATACTTCCATTACATTCATATTTTATACATCACTAGCTATTGCCCTTCAATTTGTCTGCGTAAAATTTGGTTATAACGTTCTCGATTTGGTACCACTAGAACCACGTTAAATTTTGAGATAAATTATAGCCGTAATATAACGTCACTGCCAAATTTCATAAAACCCGTTTAGTATTTTAAAAGTATATTCCGGGTTTCCATCGCATACCTTTGTTTACGTTCCGTAAACAATACATACTTTTAAATTAAGTGATAATTACCGCGATATATAGGCATTATCTGTTCATTAGTTTTTGCGTGAAGGAGTAACAAACATCCATACATCTATCCATTCTTACAAAATTATCTGACCTGGTGACAGCGTCGCTGTTATGTAGTCGCGACACAGCTTTGGCCACTGGGTCAGATAAGTGTGGACTGTATTGTTGTCGTTAACTGTCATAATGTTTTTCGATTTTATTTTCAGTTCCAAAACTTCGTATTTCACTTTGCTGGTGGTCCACCAGAAACATGTCAATATTTTTTCGATTTACCAAATATTTTGAAGACTGAAACGCCAATTTTTGATGACCCTAAAGAGAATCCAATATGTCGTTGTGATGAAAACGTGGAAGAAAAAGATCGTAAGAATTTAATGGCATAATTACTTAATTCACATTGCAGATAGTTAATTGGTTACACACGCCCGTGCATATTATAAAGTGAACTTTATATCGTGAACACAAATAAATTATAAGCTGTCGAGCCTATTATATCTCGACAACTTTAGTTTGTTGTAAATCTATAAAAGTCTTATTAAACATTAATAGGTCAGGTAAATCAATAACTTGAATTGTAAGTTAATTTGTTGATTACCTACTTACTATTCAACTTATCAATGTAATATGAGATTTATTTAGTTTTCGGTTTACTTATTTATTTATCTTAGACAACTGAGAAGTACCTACACAGCAGAATACAACAAATTATAAAAATAATAACAAAATATATACCTACTTACCTAAATAATTTTTTTATGAAGTTAACTTATATATCAAAATTAAAAATGTAGATCAATCTAAAACTTTAACGTCTAAACACACTTCACTATACTTCATAGTGGCTTTTAAGTATTTGTAAATGCATTTTAAAATAAGTAAAAAGTACATTCCCAAACCTTCGTTTCTAATTCTCCATACTCTTATAGAACGTATATAGTACCATTGACTGTGATATGACTGTGGCAACATTAATATGTCAAACAAACTCGCATTGCATCCGTCATTACAATCTCATGATGGTACGGTAGTTCATCCTTATTAACTAGATGTCGTTAGATACGTACGTAATTATTATACACACTAAAGTTGAATAATCTGTTCAAGAAATGGAATTGTAATGGCTAACGAATCTAACGATGTACTTAAAAGATGCTACAAGATAATTAGGCCTAGCCGTGGGTAGGTACTTACTCTCGCGTAAAGCGTAGGTCAAACTTCGGTATCTAAAGTGGATTAGTACCTATATTTTATCAATAGGTATTGTGAAGCCGGGTCCACAATTGCAAGAGTTTACGCAAGATAAGATAAGTCTGCAATATGGCGACCCTGTTGTTGACTTTGTTTGCAGTTGTTTTTGTTGACTATCAAATTTAGTCCAATTTTCGGCGGCGAGTAAGTTATCTTGCTATAATTTTAGTGAATCAGATCTCCGTCGCGTGGCAGCGAGTCGCTAGTTTACATGCAAAATGATAGGCGATCGTATCACACACACGCCAAGCTGATAACCCCGTTCTATAGGACGGTGTAGGAACATATCAGCAGATTACCTGAGCTAGTTAGGTAGGTAGGTACATTTTAATTGATATAAAATTCTTTAACCTACTTAGCAAGACAAGTCTGGTAGTAGGTACTCTTCGGTAGGTATCTATGGCGTCGTCGATGTCGTTTTTATTGGGAGTTGTTTTTGTTGGCTCCCTGTCAAAATATTCCTTTTACCTGTCAAAATATTCTTTTATCTATAGACCGTGAAATCACCGTAGGTTATCCTACTATAGTACAAGAAAAATTCCACTTTGTAGTAGTGGTAGTAGAAATTTAGGAGACCCACAAAACGTTGGCTGCCCGTGCACAAGCCGGCACAAAGAATTATTTTTTTATTATTTTTTTATTTAACAAAATTTATTTTTTAGTTACCCAAACTTCGACTTTTAATACCGATAATACTTATGCGCTTTTTACACATTCCTAAATTCATGACTGAATTCAGAAACAAAAAGCGTGAGAGCAAATCAATGTAGAATGTATTGCTCAGAGAATAAGGTCTATTTTTGTATCTCGGATTTTTGAAAAGCGGAGCGACGCGTGACTTAATATAAGTGATACAAAAATTGACCTTATTTTATGAGTAATACATTCCACTTTGATTTGCTCTCACGATTCTATTAGTAAACATCTCACATCCTCTTGTAGTTATTAGGTCTAAGAGCATAAATTTATTGTCTAAGAGACATAAAATGGCCGAATTTTTTTTTTATAAAATCATGAAACTTGGTACAGTTGTTCCTTGGGTCAAAGTAAGCCGATTTAGATCGCTAGCCCTCCGGAGCCCCCCCTTTGACGCTGGAGGGGGGTGTCCAAAGCATCGCTCCGCCCGGCTTCATTCTAAAATTTATAACTGCCCATGTTTGGATAATAGGTCAAGTGTGGTATCATTTTCGTATAAATCAATAACGTAGAATTCATTTCTGGTGTAAAAAATGCAATACCTTGAGCAGATTTTTTTTTAATTTATTCATATTACATAAAGCTCACGCCTGTGTCCCATATTTGTTTAATTAAACAATATTAAAAACTTACAAAAAAAATTTTATATATGTCACCGTAAATATTTAGCTTGTGCTTTTATTTGCAAAGAAAAAATATGGCTACAAAGCCATGGCATTTAATGCAGATATGAAAAAATACAACTTAGACCTTTACTAACAATAAATAGCGAACAAAAAAATTTTAACGACGTGCGCCGGCAATTTTTTTCTGCAACATCCGCACGAAGAGCTCATTCTGGCGACCCACTGACCTGCTATCAACTATTGTTGTCATATCATTGATCATAAATATGAAGGAATATTTATTACCCGACTGCCGAAGGAGGCTCATGTTTCCGAGTGTATGTACTTATGTATGTTTGTAAATCTATTTCTCTACGGTTACTAACTAAAATAAGTACTGTTTGTTTGATGGATTTCAACTTATGATGTGTCATTAGATTCATCTTAATTGTGGGACTGACATAGTGTAGGTACTTACATTAGATTATGACGCCACCGTCATAAAAATACATAAATACATACCGTGGCGCCATTTTCCTGTAGATGTAGTCAGTGACCCACATTGTTCCAATTGCTACGGTCCCAACATACATTATGATAACTTATTTTTTATGTCATACGGTAGGCAAACAGGCAAGCGGGCCACCTGATGGAAAGTGGTCACCACTGCCTATAGACATTAGCAACACCAAGAGTATCGCAAATGCGTACATAATGCGGTACAGGTAAAATCAGTTTAAGACAGTTGAGCAAAGGCAGTCTTATTCCTACAAGCGATCTCTTCCAGGCAACTTTCACAGAAATAAAGAAGAGAGAACAGCAGAGTTGAGCACTAACAAGTATTAAAACAGTTCTAGCTATAATGTTTTACACTATCGCGGTTATTTTGTTATCACACATTTTAAGGGTAGTAGCCCAATATTTCGACACATTTTCATGTATCATGGTCACGGGACTATGCATGCAACTGTGTCGAAATATCGGGCTACTCGTCAACAAAGGTACGCGGAAGGAAACCCGGAAAATGCCCTTTAAATTCTAGCTAGTTTTAGTTAGTCTTATACTAATAAAAAACTCTGTGATGTCCCCAGCTTGCCGCGGCAAAGAATGGTGGGAGACCCTGGACAGGTCGTGTAGACCCTTCATAGTGTTTGGAGATATGGCTGGGTTCAAGCCTACACGCCGCAGAATGGTGAACCAATGTCTGAAGGCTAAGAAGACAGCACCTTATGCCTGGAAAGAGTATAGTGAGTTGAGCTTATTCTTTTTAAATTGTGTTTCTTGTACGTTTGACGTGTGTATATGTGTATCTGTCTGTTGCATCATTGCTTCCGGACGGATGGACCGATTTTGATGCGGTTTTCTTTGTTTGAAATCCAGTTTTATCGAGATGGTTCTCAGCTTTGTTTAGTTGAAATTGGTTGAGCGGTTTAGGAAATATTTTAATAGCTGTATGTTTACTTGGACGTATGCCCAAGTAGGCCGACGGACCCGACGACGGTAGGAGCGTCCGAGTGGTTAAGGTGACTCACACACCATGTTTACTTCGTCGGGGTTCGCAAACGTTTTTCCGTCGGTTAGGTTTTAAATAACTTACTGACAAATGGGGTTTCGTAACGTAATGCGTAAGCCCCAGCGAGACTATAGAAACGGTGCCTAAACCTGCTGATATGGGGAAAGAGGCCCCCGGGCGGTGCTAGAAGCGATGTATTGACATCGCTGAGCAGTGGCCATTCCAGATGTGTAGTCTTGGGTTGAACGCGAGGATACGGTTATATTTTCCACAATAAAAAAACTACTGAGATGCATCGATTGAGAGTCGATTCGATTACAACTCAATTGCGCTTACCTGAGAAAGTTGTTGCAGAATACCCAATTTGTCGAGTTACCAGTAGAAGTAATGTAATCGAATCGTAAGCGTAATGTAAGATAACTAAAAATAGCGGACTTGAGGAGGTTAAACGTCGTAATTGCAACCGCCATTTAATTCCACGATTCATGCGCTAAGACTAAGGGCTCGTGTAATCAATACGCAGAACAGCTGGAGTTGCCTGTCACTATGAAGACTAAACTGTCAGCCATAGCATGACGTGCTTTATCGCGCGAGATACAATGTTGTGTTTCACTGTATAGTTGTAAGTGTCCGACCGAAGCTTCCTTCTTCCCATTTTCGGCTTTGGCCGGGTTTCGTACCGAGCCGGAGGTTTCGCCGAAAGTGGGTTTTATTATTTTTGACAAATAAATTGCAAGGTAGAATATTTTTATCATCTCTAGATCAACTTCTAGAGATGATTTAAATTACCTTTCTACAGTCCATGTAATGCGCTTATTACACATGCCTAAAATCAGAAGCAATAAGAGTGAGACCAAATCAAAGTGGAATGTATTGCTCATTAAATAAGGTACATTTTTGTATCACGGCTTTTAAAGCGGAGCGACACGTACCATAATATAAGTGATCCAAAAATGGACCTTATTCTATGAGCTATACATTTCACTTTGATTTGCTCTTACGCTTTTTGCTTCTGAGTTTAGTAACTGAATTTAGGCATGTCTAATTAGCGCATAAGCCTTCAATAATTAAAGTTTTAAAATCATTTATATTATTAAATGAAGCTAGTAGCAATCTTGAACAACATTTCTTAGAGCTTTAAGAGCTTAAAAGCCTTCGGGTTCAATTTCGGCCGAAAGTTGTGGCGATAGCCGATTAATTGGCTTCGGCTTCTGCCAGAAATTAACCTTCAGTCGGACACTATACCGACTGTAGATAGACGTCTTTACATATTTACATACATACACAAAGCTCACGCCTGTGTCCCACAGGTGGGGTAGGCAGAGACTATGGACCGCCACTTTGCTCTGTTCTGACACTACTCCCTAGCCTCGCATATATCCACAACTTTTTTCATACATCTCCTTTTATTCTTACCACTTCGGACCCCAGCTTTTTTGAGAACGTTACTGATCTGATCAGCGAATGTTTTTCTGGGTCGTCCTCTTAAGGGCCGTCTAAAGTAGATGTCTTTATAGTTAGGTAAATAATAGGTACGTTAATTTAATAGGGTATCTTGAAGTAGGTACACCATATCCACGCAGAATAGGCGCGAGTTCGTCTGAATGCGAAACCGGCCTGGATACTGCATCTATCTATCTATCTATAGGTACGTTATGCGATTCAGATCTATTGATACCACGATTTCGTTTCAAATACAGAGTTCAACAACATGCGATTCCATCCGAAGTGTACGAATCTAGACCAGATCAAGGACGAATACGAGAATTTCGGGCAAATACCTGCTCAAGTGGAGATGGCCAATATGGCCATGTCTTCGGACGAAGTCGCGCCGCCAGCTGGCAAATTTGCGGTAAGGATAAGCCCTTTTTAACATGCTTTTATTAGCTTCACTTGTATGTTTGTGGGTTTGTAACTCTCCTTTGCGCGCCTGCTGCTCTCCTTGGCCCTGGTGGCTGACTTTGCTACCTTTTATCGGCGATAACCCTAATTCCCCGTTACGCGTTACTACTATGGTCGGTAAGAAAACTAACATCAATAATAAAAAAAAAGGGTGGGGCGCTTTGTGCCATAATTTTCGTATATCGAGTACCCCAAGCTTTTCCCTCAATTATACTAGTATTTTTATATACTATTGCTTTAAGTTTATTTTTAAAATTATTTTCAACTTTTTAGTTTGATATTCTTTAAAAGCGTGTTTTTTTAGTTTTTTTAAACTATAATAATTTATGCTTGTTTTAAACTAATCTCCCGTTCTTTACACATATTATTGTATTGTTGTAGGTACTAAACTTATAGACTTAAGCTATTATATATGTAAGTATAGTGTTCTTGGAGTCTCCTAATACAGGCCTTAAATGCTTAAAAGAGGGTTCCTGCCACTTATTGTTCCTAAGGCACAATGTTGTTATAAAAAAAAAGAGAAAGAAAGAAAAACAAAGATCTACACCCTGTTTTTGAGCCATTGTTGACAGACTACAGCCATCCACGGCACGTGTTACAGTTCTACGCAAAGAATTACGAACCCTCTTCCTTTCACCACAAGGTTCATAATTGATGTATTGTCATTCATTCTTGATGGTGCGGCGTGCCTAGGTGTCGTCAGGTCGCATAGCATGGAATAATCCACCCACGGCACGAGGCACATTTCTACGTAAGGAATTACGAACCCTATTTCCTTCACTATAAGGTTCATAATTGATGTATTCTCATTCTTTGTTGATGGTGTGGCGTACCTAGGTGGCGTCGGTTCGCATGACATGGAACAAGTATTTCTAACTAAATGATTGTCAGTCGACTTATAAAATGTATGGGCTCCGTCCGACGCACTCAGTGGCCCTTTTTTTTGGAATCGCTAGCCTCAATTCGCGCGGTTTTCAATTTTGATTTTCGGCATGAAAAATTCTACATTTTGATGCATGATGCAGATTTTTTCATTTATAGATTTTAGGTGTTGTCAATTTGATTTAAAAAATATTAAATGCTTCATGCCGAAGATCTAAATTGAAAACCGTTCGAATCGAGACGAGCGATTCAAAAATAGAGCACCAGATCGGCGTACGTTGCCCACGTACCTCTTCCTATACCTAAGTGTGTCCTTTCACTTGACATAGAACGAATTACCTACGTACATGTCTTTTTCAAGCCACCAATCATCATCATCATCATCATAAATCCGGGTTGCGCTCCCGTACAGCACGCGGGGGCCCGGGGTCCGCCTTCCTGCTTTTCTTAGTCTACTTTGGTCGGTCTTCGGCATCCTTAGTGATGAGTCCGTTGGCACCCATGCCACTCTTAACGACGTCCAGCCACCACTTTTTGGGCCGGTAAACGAATGTCCCATTGGCCGAATATATCATTGGCCGTGTGGTGTCCGGCAGAGTAGAATAGCACCAACCCCCAATGGGTGTCGTACAAGGCGACTAATGTTTTCGAGACAAAAGATCAAGAGTGTCCGTAGTCTGGAAAATGGCAGCAGTATTTTCCATCGTTATATTTAAACACTGCGATCTCCAACCCGCCTGCCAAGCGTGGAGATTATGGCAATAACCTCCCCTTTCTTGGCAGAGGCCTTAAATCCTGCAGTGGACTATTACGGGCTGTGATGATGATGATATAAAATGTATAGGCTCCTTCCAACGCACCCAGGTCGGCGTACTAGGCCTATATGTGCCTAATAGTAGTTCAGCCTATACCTGTGTGTGTTCTATCACCACAATACACACCAAAGGACATATATAAAGATAACATATACCTATATTAAAGGGTAGTCTTATCACTAACGCGATCTCTTCTAAACAACCTTGGTATGGAATGAAAATAAAGAATTTCGACAAAACAGATAGGTTGTGCACACTAGCACATATAAATATTAACCTTTTACCAAATAATGTACCTTTACAAATAATCCCTAATAATTATCTAGTAATTAGTGTTTTGTCAAGTGACAAGGAACTACGAACAACTCTTTTTAAAGCCACCAACCAACCCGTACTATTAACTAACGAGTTTCCTACAACTAATTTGTAAGCAGTTAAAGCGATAGCATAGACGTATTGTTTTCAATTGAAGGAAATAGAAAAGTTTAGAACAGTTTTCATGAAATAATTATAAACAATAATAAATATTGACCTGACGACCTGAGTGGTTCAGTGGTCAACATGGCCGGTCTGCCACGCAAGAGGTCCCGGTTCGATTCCCCGCCGGGCAGAAATTGAAATGATGAATTTTAATTTCTGTACGGGTCTGGGTGTCCTATGTATAATAAGTATGTATTTAAAAGTATATAAGTAGTTTATCAGTTATCTAGCACCCATAACACAAGCTTTGCTTACTTTGGGGCTAGATGGCGCTGTGTGAAGTTGAACATATTATTTATTTAATATGTTTAGACAATTCACACAGTTCTATCAATTTCTGTGGTGCTATCTAACCTAAAAGTAAGCAAAGCTATTACCTTTAGCGTCCGGATGGCGGGAACTCGCGGCAGTCATATGTGACCTGAAAATCCCTGTCAAGCTCATAAGGCGTATATACAAGAGCATAATTAGACCTATGATGCTTTATGGCTGCGAGACATGGCCAGCGCTGACGAAACACGTTCACGAACTTCACGCCAACGATATGAAAATGCTGCGCTGGATGTGCGGAGTTACGCGACTTGATACGTAACGAGTACATCCGTGGCAGCCTTGGCGTTAGGGATGTCGTAGATGAAATCGAGGAGGCTCGCCTGCACTTGTTTGGTCACGTGTTGCGTAAGCCTCAGGGATACGTGGGAAATAGGTGCCTTAACCTGCCGGTATCAGAAAAGAGGCCCCGTGGGCGACTCAAGAAGCGAGGGGTTGACATCGCTGAGTCGGATGCGAGAGTCAACAGCCCACGACATGAGGATGCCGAAGACCGGGCGAAGTGGGGAAGAATGAGTAGGAAAGCGGACCCTGGCAGAGGTC
Source organism: Blastobasis lacticolella (assembly GCA_905147135.1). Lineage (NCBI taxonomy): Eukaryota > Metazoa > Arthropoda > Insecta > Lepidoptera > Blastobasidae > Blastobasis > Blastobasis lacticolella. Next base: position 3,822,345 of record LR990061.1, read on the forward strand.
GGGAGAAGCGCTAGGACGATGATGATGACTGCCGTGCCAAGCAAAAATCTCCACTCCTTATGTGGAGGAGGCTCTCCTGCTGCAGTGGACTGTTACGGCTAATATACGTAACCGGCCAACGTAATACGGCTACGTGTTTTTTTTATAATAAATAAATAATAATAATAAATATTCGGGGACAAATTCACACAGCGCCATCTAGCCCCAAACTAAGCAAAGCTTGTACTATGGGTGCTAGATAACTGATATACTACTTAAATACTTTTTTAAATACATACTTATTATACATAGAACACCCAGACCCGTAACAGAACTTAAAATTCATCATTTCAATTTCTGCCCGGCCGGGAATCGAACCCGCGACCTCTTGCGTGGCAGACCGGCATGTTGACCATTGAACCACTCAGGTCGTCAGGTTATCTCTTCCAATTGTAATTATTTTATCTTTTTTCAGGACCCCTGCAGTCGCCGTGTTACCACAGCCAGCATTGACGCCCGCGGCATGGGATCGATGTTCAAAATTATGTAAGTACCTTATTTCTTTACCTACCAAAGTAGAGAGTATGCAATTGTTTTTAAATCCTTACACACTGTTCTTGATTGTAGCGGTAAAGGATTAGCGGCTAGCGGTATATCTGCCAATCAGGGTGCGCTCTGTGGTGTGTGGTGCCGCCACCTCAAAGAATAGCACCATCCATCTCTTCCCGTGGGTGTCGTAAGAGGCGACTAAGGGACAAATCCGAAAGGTGGGCAGCAGCATCTTTCTGGGTAGATTTACATCAACTGCACTGCGATCTCCAACCCGCCTGCCAAGCGTGGAGATTATGGCAATGACCTCCCCTTTCGTGGGAGAGGCCCGAAGTCCTGCAGTGGACTGTTATGGGCTGTGATGATGAGGGTACGCTCTACTACCAGGCAACCGTTTTCCGAATCATTTCGTTACATTCAATACTCTTAACTAGTACTAAGTGTAAGTACTATTGACCGCAGACGCTCGGCAATAGTACTTTTGACTGAAATTACAGTGAAAACTAGTTTTGCCCAATGGAGCTGGTTAAATGTTTTGAGTAACTGAATCCGTCATATACATATAATAAAACTGTAACAGATCCAATTCTGTAGGTGCATTGAAGATATTAAAAAAAAAAATTATTGGAGGCAAAGACTTCTATATACTATAGCGTATAGATATATGTATAGATCAATAATTGGAGGGTATCTACTCTATAAACGATACTGAAGTCAAAACTGTAATATTTTCATTTTTGTCTGTCTGTCTGTCTTGGTATGATTTGAGTTCATACTACGAGGTAGAACATTAAATACTTATTATCCCGAAATTCATCACGGCTCCCTTTGTAAAGGTCGAAATCGAAATGCGTACTTAGTTGTAATCCATTATCGTTAGGATAATGGATTACAACTAAGTACGCATTTACGTACGTGATCCTATTTCATTCATTATTTTTTTAGTTTCACTGACTATTTTACATTTACCTATTGTCTGAACTGTCTACCTGAGTTACTACTGCCTTTTATAAATCCAAAGTAAAAATATCCTTTTCATGATAGGAGTGCTTGACAGTGTCGCGGGCACAGCAGCTAGTTCTCTCAAATTTTTACTGTAGGTACTATTTGGTACATACACGTACAGTAGGTATCTAATAGTTAAAACCTATACAAGAAATAAGTACCGCAAAATATGAGCGCCGCTGGTATAATGTCTGGCGGGTCGGTCTCATAAGCCAGAGGTACCGTGTTCGTTGCGACCCCAAGGTTGCGACCAATGACTTTTTCCGAGTTACGTACACATTCTATAGTTATTGGACGTGTGGTATTTTTTTTTTGCACCCAACTCAAAGGAAATGGGCACCCGGCAGCGGTTGGGAGGGAGGAGGTGAACTCTCATAGAGTCTGGTTTATGCACGACTCGCTGAAACAAGTCTAAACAGTGGGGGCATCGCGTCGTAAGCCGTTGGCTCTCGCATACGTCTCAGCGATGTCAATCCATCGCTTCTTGGGTTACCGACGGGGCCCCTTTCCTGATACCGGCAGGTTCAGGCACCTATTTCCCACGTATCCCTGGGGCTTACGTAACACGTGACCAAACCTGCGCATGCGAGCCTCCTCGATCTTATCTGCAATATACCTCACGCCAAAGCTGCTACGGATGTACTTGATCGAGTCGCGTAACTCCGCATATCAACCGCAGCATTTTCATTTCGCTGGCGTGGAGTTCGCGGACGTGTTTCGTCAGCGCTGGCCATGTCTAATTATACTCTTGTATATGTATATAACCCCTGTGAGCTTGAGAAAAGTTATATCTACGTCTTATCTTTATCTACTAATAAGCAGATATTGGGTACCTATAGACTGGAAGCTGCGCCGTGAGAAAAACATTTTTTTATTGTGCATGAACTTTTACAGATTAGTTTATACTCACGAAAGCCCACCACAATTTTTGCGAATGCAGTTGGCGCCCCAGTCACCATACAATTTTATCTAAAAAGGCCAATAAAATTGACACTTGTTTTGGCGGCGTTCTAAGAATGCAACCGCTAGGCGGTCTCTTCAAAAGAAAAAAAAACAATGGAGCAATAGTAATATTTTGAGCTTTTATTTCTTTTATCAACCGAAGAGTGCCAAACTGGTTAATATTTTGCATTTTGTCGGTAGTTGAAATTCGTGGGATTTGCAAATGTTTGGGCAGCTTTCTACCTGGGGCGGCGTTGTGACACTCTAAATAAGCCATTACTTGTTACTAAGGATCTGACATTCTCATGTAAGAATCCATTTCTCAAAGTACGCACGACAGATTCTGTTTTAAGTGTGTTGTAGGTGCTTTAAAGTGTGAATCAATAGCAAAATACTTACCTTAACCATTGAGTTCGACATGACAACGATTATTATGATCGTGGGGGCCTGTTGCCCTTTTTGTAAATAAATATGAAAAAGTATGTATTGAATTAGGATTAGGTACGTAATTAATCTCTTTTCAAACGTCAAAAATCTAATGCAAAGCAAAGGGGAAGGTTAGCGAGGTCAGCGAGCTCATTCAGGGGCGACGTATGCAGACCGATCAGCGCGTACGAGTGCTTACTCCGACGAGCAGTGTTACCAGCAGTAGTTTCCAAAAAAGTACGTCCGGGCTCCTAAAATAGTACGAAAATGGCTAATTAGGCACGATTTACCTTCTCTTCTATTTTATCGGCCTTGGGGGGGGGGTCTAGATCCGTTGTAAGTTGAATTATAGACAATAAAACGCCGTTATTTTGACAAGACAAGGACCTTATTTACTCGCCGGTGGTGCCAGTGAGCAAATACACGTCAAAATCAACCCTTCCTTTCATTATTTTACGGTATTTTGCGGATAGGAAAGACGACCAACACCGCTCAGCAACATTTTGCATTTAGTAAAAACATACTAAATAGTGCGATTTGGAGCAAAGTACGCCAAAGGTACGACAGTCGGCCAAATAGTACGTAAATCGTACCAAAAGGTACGATTTGGCAACGCTGCCTACAAGTGTGTTTGAGTGTAATAAATGTGTGTACTTTACTTTACTTTACAACGGGCACCGATACACGCCACGCACATAACCGCCTAGGCAGACCATGTGAACAACGTACCTGGCCCTAGCCAGCCCGCCGCGCCGGCGCGAGCATTTGCAGGCACGAGCCGGCCTACCTGAGTGGCCCCCTGAGTGACCCTGAGCTCGGGACAATTAAGTAAAAAAAAATTGTTTATCTCTTAGTACGCCGCTTCATAGTTAGAATAATGAATGGCCATCTGTGGGAGAAAGAAACTGCAAGAAACCCACAGGTACATTTAAATATGTTTACATTGAGAGCGTCGGTGGCCTAGTGGTTAAAATATCCGACTCGTAAGCGAGAGGTTTCTGGTTCGAGTCCCACTGCCGCCATGTACCGATCACTCTTTTCTGTCACATCGCTCTTACGGTGAGGGAAACCATTCTGTCGCCTAAATGTGCAGGTTTCATCACGTCGTTTTCCCTCACAGTAAGAGCATCGGTTAGTAATAATGTCATCTTAGCGTTAATGTCCCGGTTGTGCTCTCGAGGACGAGGGCCGGGGGTCCGCCTTGACCATGATTCAGGATTTGGCAGGTCAGGTAATTTCAGTTGAGCGACTGCCATCTGACCTCCATGACCCTACTACCAGGGAAACCTAGCCAGATTGGATCATGGTTACACATCCAGTCGCCTGAATGTGCAGGTTTCATCACGATGTTTTCCCTCACCGTAAGAACTCTGTTAGAATTCAACGAATGTACATAACTCAGAAAACAGGCATTGGTACATGGCCGGAACGGGTTTCGAACCCGGTACCTGTCGCTTAGGAGTCGGATACCGTAACCGCTCGGCCACCGACACTCCTGTGTTTGGTATGACTGCCCCGGACTACCCGGAGACTAAAATGTTCAAGCAACTATCGATCAGGTGAAAAACAATCTAGAACCCAAAAGATAGTAGTATAGTAGTAGCGGCATACTTTTCGTAAACGACGTCAACTGCATTGTAAAACTATTGTAGTGTTTTTACAAAATTTGATGTATATGTCTACACACTGCAACTTCGGTGATCGGTTCGAAGAGGATATCCGCGACCAATTCGTGTAGGAATTACGAAGCGAGGAGATGCGGTCTCGCTTATTTGCGGAGCCAGCATTCTATTACAAGAGGGCGGTGGAGCTGGCGCTTGCGCTGGAGGCTGACCGGTACGCGACGTAGGCCGTGGCGCGCGGCGGCGCTCCGCCCGGGGCCGGCGGAGGGCCAAATAACTCTCACTGTCAGGAGCTGTCACTAGTAAAGTCAACTAAAGTCGTGGCGAGCAGAAAAGACACATCGATCAAAGGCCGATTCATCCATCCAGTTTTTGGACTCTGCCGCTAGACTAGACTATATATTTTTTATTTGTCTGTATGTTGTGACTTCTGAGAAATAATACAAACATACGGGTGGCGAATTAGCGATCAAATGCCTAGAATCAAAACTAACCGACAGAAAAAGTCGGATATTCATATATACTCCAATATTTTCTAAACTACTGAACCGATTTTAATGAAACAAAACTAAGGACTATCTCGATTATACTGGCTTTCGAATAGAGAAAACCACACCCGAATCGGTCCATCCGTTCGGGAGCTACGATGCTGCAGACAGATACACAAATCCACCATTACATACAAACTTATACCACTCCTCTTTTTCCGTCTGTGGTTAAAAATAAACAATACAATTATCTGATAATAAGCTAGCATTTTGTTCTGTACCTAAGCTCGATTGACTATCTATCTTTATCGTGGCTAGTGAATGTTTGGCATTGTTAAAGGTCGAAATACGTCGCCTGACTCCATAAGGATTTCTACCTGATCCTAGAGCTTTTATGATTCATATTATAAGAAAGTATGGTATCTATTGTACCTAATTGGGTCTGGGCTGCGAACCCTGCTTATCCTTACCCTTTGTCTGTTAACAGACTTTTGGCCCGGCAACCCGAAAAAAGTGTCTAGCTGTATTTTTCTATAATAATAATAATAATAACAACATTTCTATAGTCATAGTTCTAATAGTAGGTAGGTTGTTTGTAGAACCGATGGCCGATGGCGCGGAAATAGGGTTGTTAACCGTCCCGTTCCTGGGACCCTTAATGAGAGGTCCCGCTCAGGGTGTGTGCGTTAAATATTCCGCTTTTCGGAATTAGCTAAGTACACACATAGTAGTAGTAGTATCGGCCGTGTGGTGTCCGGCAGAGTAGAATAGCACCAACCCCTTACACTCGTGGGTGTCGTACAAGGCGACTAATATTTTCGAGGCAAAAGATCAAGAGTCTCCGTAGTCTGGAAAATGGGCAGCAGCATTTTCCATTGTTATATTTAAACACTGCGATCTCCAACCAGGCGGGTTGGAGATCGCAGTGTTTAAAGCGTGGAGATTATGGCAATAACCTCCCCTTTCGTGGGAGAGGCCCTAAGTCCTGCAGTGGACTGTTACGGGCTATGATGATGCACATAGTATATCGACCGCAATGAGCTCGCCACTCGTAAGGTTTGCCCCCTAATACCTTTGGCGTAGCGAGATTGGTTAAAGTCTGCGGATGGGAACCTTGAGACTGGTCGAATAGGGAGCCAATTGGTAGCCTCAAAGGTGATCAAAGCACCCCGTGATGGTAAATTATAATTCAGGCGGACCCCGGGTCTTCGCGCGCCGCGCCGGAGCGCAACGGGGACATAACGCCGAGATGATGATGATGATGAGACATGCTATCTTGACCACATCGATCTCGATAGCACAGCAACACGAACTAATTTAAAGTTTTCATTATTTATTTATTTATTTAAATTAGGAGCCCTATTTATGAATCGCTCTCATCCAAGCTTGCGCTTGCGCTTGCGTGCGCTACCTATCTCTTTACATTGCACACACACTGCACACATTTAAAAATAAAGTAAAGCAGCATTATCTAATGTCTGTAGTGGGGTAATTGTGTGTGCTGTGGTCCTGGGTTTTTCTCTGGTTTTTATTCTTTATTTATGGATCTGTGGGTATTTTGTTGTGAAGATGTATGTATTTTTTTTTTGTATATTTTTTGTCATAAGTGATGCTTTTGTGTGCACTACCTGTCTGTTGTTTTAATCCTGTGCTTCTCTCCATACTAAGGTTGTCTGGAAGAGATCACATTAGTGATAAGACCGCCCTTTGTACTATCTACCATATTTTTTGTATCTGTACTTGTGTTCTATGGTGTGCAATAAAGAGTTTTGTATTGTATTGTATTGTACATTTGTGGTAAGTTGCTAGAGATAGAAAAGACAGGCATTAGAAGGCGATCGCTCACGTAGCAAACCCAGGTAGTAAAACTCAAAACAGTGGGAGCTAACGGCTTACGACGTGAAGACACCGAAGACCGGGCGAAGTAGAGATGAATAGGTAGGAAAGCGGACCCTGGCAAAGGCCGGGATAACCGCTAGGACGATGATGTAGTAAACACTCATGTTACAAAGCAAGAATTTACAATTTATGTAGTTTGTAGACCTACGACTACCTTAAATAACATTACTTACAGCACAGAATAAACTTACATAGTATAATATAGTGACAGTTTTACTTAAAAGTCCCTACTTAGTTACTTTAAAGCGATTATACAGTGCCACAACTATACCCTGTCAATTCCACAAAATAATATAGTAAATGCAAATGTTTCTAAATAATAATAAAAATATCTATTACACCAAAAAATAAATTGTATGTGTTTAGAGAATGCAGGAGAGAAAGGAATTGTAAATTACACTATTGTATAACTGTTTATTTAGTAAAGTAAAACATGTTTATTGCAACTACTTGCCTTAAAGGCACAAAAGTACTAAACAAACAAGACAATAACAAAAACAGAAAAACAAAAATATTTACCTAAATAACGCCAATTGTCCATTATCCGTGTAATGAAGAAGTGCAATGGGTCAGCATAATTATGACTCAGCATAATGCCATGGCTGACGCAGTGGCGTTGGTTTTCAGTGCGCCCCATTAGTAAATGATATTTACTAATTATTGTCTATTATTAATCTAACAAGGTGTAGAACACTTTGTTATACTTCTCATCCTAATTTGCAAATAAAAAGTTGACGTTTTCGTATTTCTAACGAAATTAGTTAGATCCCGCTTTTGAAACCCTTGTCTTGTTGATTTGAAAACATTAGTAGAGCTCGTCTAATCTAAAATGACGCGCCCCACTATCGCATTAACGCACACAAGCAAGTTTAAAATATGGACGCAATACATATACAAATGCCGTTGTAATTGGTTATTCAGTTGCCGGTGAGATTCAAACGTAGGAGAACGCGTCGTTCATTGGCTCCCACACAGATGAAGTGTCGTTATCAATATTTGCACTCACACATCGAAATCAACTAACTAAGTAGTGGGGCGCGTCATCTTAGACTAGACGAGCTCTACCCGTGTATTTTAAATTTTGGCAAGCTTTTCGAGTGGCTACCATACCATGTAACGGTAATCGCAGCAGGCCCCTACGAGATGGACGAATATCCCCGCAAGGGTCGTAGAGAACCAATGGATTTTTATTGCTACGCAGTAAACACATCGAAACACAACAATGCAAGCATTGTTGCTTGGCGGCAGAAATAGATAAGGCGGTGGTACTCATCCAGACAGACTCCTCAGGTTTGGCAAAGCCCGCACCTAATAAAAACGGATGCCAGAGGCACAGAGCCGATCTGTGTGGGGGACGCGGGAAGGATTTGTCCAGTACCTATCCCTGGGGCTTATGCAAGCAGCGCAGGCGAGCCACATCAATGTCATCTGCGATCATACTAAATAGTAATAAATAAATAATCGTGGACAAATTCACACAGCGCCATCTAGCCCCAAACTAAGCAAAGCTATGGGTGCTTGATAACTGATATACTAAATGTATACTTTTAAATACATATAATAGAACACCCAGACCCGTAACAGAAATTAAAATTAATAACATTAATTTCTGAATCGAACCTGCGACCTCTTGCGTGACAGACTGGCATGTTGACCACTGAATCACTCAAGGCGTCAAACTCGTCATACTGCCACGAATGTAAGACTTGTTACGTTAGTCGGTCAACTCATGACCGAGTAACGTAACATGTGTATACTTTGGGACCTATCCCGGGGTGTATAGTGGTGTAATATATGGGTATGTAATGAACTATCTGTATGGCTCCATTTATTATATATGCACAAAAATAGCTCATATGGGTTGGTTGTGTGAATAAAACTAAGTAATGAATTTGTAAACCAATTGTAAGCATTATCAGGTTTGTATTACGAGAGAAACACCATTGCCAACTAGTTACCTAGTTACCTTGCCAGTTTGGCAGGGTAACTAGAAGTAAGACTGAATGTACGAAATATTGTAAGGATTAAATAAATATATAAATAATAAATGTAACGCCGCACTTCATACCCACTACAGCACATCCATGCATTATCGCAGTATAATGTTAAATAGCCACTAGTATACTAACTTTAAGAGCATCGGTGGCCGAGTGGTAGCGACATCCGACTCGCAAGCGAGAGGTACCAGGTTTGACTCCTACTGCCGCCATGTACCAATGAGTCTTTTCTGAGTAATGTACATTAGTTAAATACTAACCGATGCCGAGGGAAAACATTCAGGCGCAAAGGAAACCTAATTCAAATTCAATTATTTATTGCAGTAAATGTGATACTTAAGTATTTTTGTACAACATGATATTACAGAGTATAAATCCAAGTATAAAGCCAAGTCACACATAAAGCCAAGTCAATTGGCATGCAAAATGAAAAGAGAGCGTCACAAACAATAACAAAAATAAATTATTCAAATACAATTATATGTCAAAGAAAATCAATTGAATACCTATGTCAAAATTATCGAATAAATCACACTACGTCAAATATTTCACAAATGTCAAAATTCATTGAAATCATTCATTTAAATGAAATAAATTACTTATGTCACTTATTTGATATTTACATTCAAGTTTTGACGGTAATTTTTAAATACATTTTAAATTCATCAATCAATATTGCAAACATTTGTGAATAATGTGAAAATAATAAATGATTTAAAAAAATAAAAGTAAAATATTTTTAACTACATCTGGCAGCATATTGTAGATTTCTATGGACATGTTGTGGCTATTTCTCGCGAAACATGTAGTTGAGTGAGGGAGAGTCACGAGATTATCAGGAAAATCTTTGGAAAACGTGCATACATCAGACTACACCTTGAATAAAACTGGGTTATTTTTTACAAATAGGCATAATTCGAGAACGTACATTGAGGGCAAAGTCAGAAGTTTAAGCTTTCTGAATAGCGGTCTGCAGGAATCCAGTGGAGCTGCACCGCACATAATAAGCCCATACCTCAAAGCGGAGCAGACATGCCCATGGTAGGCTAATAACGCGGTCTTTTGATTACTCAATTTTGTCAAGCGATACAAGGCATAGGTAAAACGATTGATTGTTTTACAAACTTCATCAACTTGATCATAAATGTGTAACCATGATCCAATCTGGTCTAGTTCCCTTGGTAGCAGGTCATATGGGAGTCGCTCCACTGTGAGTAATCTAGTACCTGATCTGCAGTGGCGTAGCGTGCCCTTCGGGGGCCCCGTATCAATTATTGTGTTGGGGCTCCCCCAGGCGGATACCCCCCCCCCCAACCACGGGGGGGGTACTAATGAGTAACTTAAATCCTAGTCTCAGCTTAAGTCAATAAATGGACTAGCATAGCGAGCTCTTTGTTTGTGTGACAATAGTCTCTAACAGTCAGTTTCGCGAGGATAGGTAGGGCTAGGAATTTTTGATATATTGGCCTTTGGCTTGGCTATATTAATACCTTGCGCGATTATAACTTATATCGAAATTTTTGTAACTTATCCATTAAAGCCTTGTGCGATTTAAATAAAAAATTACGTAAAATCAGCAAAATGACTCAAAATTTTTGACGAGAATCTATAATAAAATCAACTTCGCGAACAGTTAATGAGCGAGCGTAAGAACTCGAAATTTCTTGATATTTTGGCTATCAAAACGTTCTATTATTAACTTGAAAACAGACAAATTCAAAGATTGATTGCGTGTGAGCCAAGACGATTATGCATGCGTATGGGCGTGTGGGCCAAGGTATATTATGAGCCACGTTCATATGACACGTTTAAGAAAGAACGGAGTAAGGAGTTTCTTAAGCCTTTGGTGCTACCGATAATTCCGAAAATATGAAATTTTCAATATGAGATCAAAATTGTTACCATTTTTGCCATCTGATATATTAATAATCTGATATTTTACCCAAAATTCAATGAAGTAATAAATGAGTGCGCGTGGAGGGCACTACGTTGTCTTGTTTTCTTTCAATAAAAATGATAAATATCTCTTTAACGAAAGGTGAATGAAAACGGATTGTATTACTTGATTTCAATTGTCTTTTTTGCGGAGGGGCCTCCGACCCTGGTCTGAAATTCTATAAAATAATTATTTTTATCGGGAAATAGGGAAAGTTTAACGGAATGAAATGATGGATAACGAATTTTTGCTTACACACGTTTGGGGGCCCTATGGCCCGGGGGCCCCGTATAATTGATACGGCAGATACGGCGGTAGCTACGCCCCTGCTGATCTGCCAAATCCTGGATCATGGTCAAGGCGGACCCCGGGCCCTCATGCGCGAGAGCACGACTGGGACATGATACTGTAATTGATGTAAGACTTGTTACGCACTCGGTCAACTCATATAATACATCCACCGCAGTAGCATAAAGTTAAATATCCGCTAGTATACAAACTTTATGCGCAGTGTCATTATCGTTGACGTGGAGTTCGCGGACGTGCTTCATCAGTGCCGTCCATGTCTTGCAGATATACCTGTTTATGTGTATAAGAACAACCACGGAAAAAAAAATTATTCCCTTTTTAAATCTGTTACATTGCAACGGGTGGCGAAATGAATGGAAAACACTGACTGCGTTCAGATGTATATTGACTAATTTATGGTTGCACCTTATATATGTATACTAAAAGGAGAGAGAGGGGAGTGCATACACTACCTATCCATACCTATCTATATAGCGCAGTCCAGGTCCAATAAATTACACTCTTGTCTTATTAAGCCTGGTTACCTACACGTTCCATATTAGGCGTACCAAAGATTGTGTAGGAAATACGAAATACCACTCTGAGCAATATGAACAGGAGCCGCATTTTCGAAACCGCTCGCATCCACACGAGCGCTCGCCTTCTAATGCTTGTCTTTTCTATCTCTAGCAGTATACCACGAGTGTGAAAGAGATAGGTAGCGCACGCGAGCGCCCGCGTGGATGCGAGCGATTCAATAATAGGGCCCTGTAAGCGACGCGCATTTGCATCTAACTTATTTTATGTTTTGTCAAACCTTTTAGGTATAATTTTAGTTACATAAAGCTATTTTAATTTACGATTATTACAATTGTAAACACTACTGTTTTATATATTGAAAACATTCTATGTACAACTAATGCCATCTTGTGACATATTTCAGAACCAATAAATAAAAATTGACAGATGAAGGTGTGTCGAGAAAAGTTTTGATTTTTGTTGATTATTGGATGGTAGTTTCAGTTTCTCTCAAGCAATTTTGCGTGGGGGCACTTCTTACCTGCAATCGCACCTTCATGCATCAATTTTTCACTATAATTCGACGTTTCATTGTCAATCCCTTACAAAGTTTTGGTCTTCGAGCCGCATATTGTGAACTAGTTGTGTGAAATACGTCACATTATGTTTAATACTCCATCTAAGTTATTGACACGTCGTCAACGTCAACTGATGAATAGTGAAGCCGTGAACATGAACAGTGCACCTAGTGTTCCTAGTATTCCCGGTACATCCGACGTACTACAGCTGGGGAAGAATGAAGAACTTAAGCGGGAACTTAATGTACCTATACCCTACACTTCCGTCAACTCTTCACCGCCTCATGCACCCATAGAACCGGAGAAACCTACTGCACCGATATCCAGCCTACCAGAACTGGCACCGAGCTCATCCAGCAGCTCCAGGAAGTCTACAGCATCTGTAGCCAGGCGTAAGCAACTGGAACTCGAAGCCGCAGAAGCCAAGGCCAAAATTCAGTTAGACCTTATCGACAAGCGTTTGGAAGCTGACTTGGCAGCAATTGAGGCTGAAGAGAACAATGATGATGCGTTAAGTTCTAATGCAAGTAAGTGTCACATTCAAATACCTGAACAGGAAGTTCAGACTAATGTACAGACCTGGCTAGACCAAGGACACAACGAGACACGTAAATCTTCACACATAAATTTCCAACCTGTAATGGAGCCATCGGTTCAGCCAGCCGCTAACCTAGAATCCAGCATTCAATATTTAGCTCACACCCTAAAAGATATGGTGAACCACTCGTCAAGCCATCGTGAAGATCGTATATTAAACAGACTCGCCACTCCACGAGAGTTGCCTCCATTTGGTGGAGAATGCATTGACTGGCTGCACTTCAAGAACGCCTATGAAGAGTCTACACGGGTATGTAACTTTAGTGACTCAGAAAACCTGTGGAGACTCCGCCGAGCCCTGCACGGAGACGCCAAAGACGCCGTGACAGACCTACTCATAGGTAACACACCGCCTGCAGATGTTATGCAAGCTCTGGAACTCCGATTCGGCAGGTCAGATCTAATAATTCAAACACTTACATTACAGTTACGTAAGTTACCTACTCTGCCTATTTACTATCAACATGATATCATCAATTTCTCAATGAAAATCAATAACTGTGTGGCTACAATCCGTTCACTAAATCAAAAAGATTATTTACGCAGTCCTGAGCTCGCGTCAGCTGTTATTTCTAAATTGCCGAGCACATTAATCGGAAAGTGGACAGATTTCGCTTATAATAAGCTACTAGAAGGCCATCCCAAACTTGAGTTATTAGCGAGTTTCTTAAAACTAGAAAGCGAGAGATTATCCGTTGTAGGGGTCGCACAAACTCCCCAAGAACAAAACAAGCCGACTGATAACCACACAGGAAGGCGGATTGATAACAACAAATTCCGCAATCGCTCTGTTCTCACTACTACGAACACACCTGGAGATGAAATGGTGAATTTATGCAAGTTCTGTCAAAAACACAAGCATTCATTAACTGATTGTCGTCTATTCAAGCGAGCATTGCGAAAAGATAAGTGGAACTACTTAAAAACTCAGAGGTTATGTTTTTGTTGTCTAATTACGCGACACGCGCGAGATACAACATGTCCTGCGCCTGTGTGTGACGTAGATGGATGCGGTCGCGCACACCATCGACTACTCCATTGGACAAAACCAGCGCCGCAGACAGCGCAAGCGCTAGACGCCCAACTGCCTTCAAGCGCAGCTTCAAGCGCCACCGTGGCTCATGTTTCATCGAAGCAACAATGCGACGTTGCCGCTGCGTGCATTTGCGATGATCAACAAACAAACAGCTGTGCGGACAACGTAATGCTAAAAGTGATCAAAGTAAGATTAAATGGCCCTAAGGGCACAATAAATACCTATGCGCTCTTAGATGACGGCGCGTCCGTTTCTATAATCGACTCGGACTTAGTAAGTACCCTTGGATTGCAGTGTGAACGATCAGATTCTATCAAATTCGTAGACGCGTTCGGTATCGAAGTTTACCAACAAAACGCACCTCAAGTGTCAGCAAAGATTTGTGGACAAGACAATCATTATTATGACATTAAGTTACGTAAAGTAAATAAGCTGTGTTTGCCTACTCAAAATCTGTCGTTCTTAAATAATTTATCTTGTGATTATTTGTCGCACGTTATTAATGGCGTTTGCAAGGAGCGAGTAGTGCCGCGTATATTAATCGGCCAAGATAACTATTTCCTTATCGCACCCATGGAGATAATCAACGGCGGTAAGCGAACGCCGTATGGAACCCGGTGTCGTCTAGGCTGGACCGTGCATGGCTATTGCGGTCGCACTCACTCCGCGGGTCATGTAAGTACCCATAATGTTTTCCATCTTGCTCATTCCCTTTGTGATAACGAGGTAAACAATACGCAGTACAATGAATTAAATGCACTTATTAAACATTATTTTTCTCTCGAATCGATCGGAATATCGTCTTTACGCCGCGACAATACGGATCATTTACGTGCGGTACAGATTTTAGATAGCACTTCTCATTACAATGGTAGTTGTTGGGAAGTTGGTTTGCCATTTCTTAAAGATGATTTCGTTATGCCCGAAACTTATAGGTATTCGCTCTCACGGTTACAAATGTTAATGAATAAATTCAAACGTGATGAGACCTACGTCGATAGGTATAAAAAAGAGGTACATAAATTATTTTCCGAAGGTTACGCGCGAGAACTTGAGGAGCATGAATTATTCTCAGCGTCACATATTTGGTACCTTCCTCATTTCGGCGTACAAAATGTAAACAAACCCGGTAAATTGCGGTTAGTTTTTGATGCCGCTGCTAAAGTACAAGGCTTATGTCTTAATGACTTTTTATTGACGGGACCCGACTTATACAACTCCCTTATGGGAATTATGTTTAGATTTCGCGAAAATAAAATAGCGATAATGGGGGACATACGGGACATGTTCCTGCGGGTTAAGATAAGACGTGCCGATCAACACGTACTTAGGTTTTTATGGCAAGACGCACCTGATGCGCCAGTTAAAGTCTGTGCGATGCAAAGTTTGATTTTCGGTGCTACTTGTTCGCCTTTTATTGCACAATATATTAAAAATAAAAATGCTAAATTATACGAAAACAAGTATCCCGAGGCCGTAAGCATCATAGTTAGTGACCATTACATGGACGACTGTGTCCATTCAACTTTCAGTGAAGACAGTGCCATAAAATTAATTTCAGAAATTACTGAAGTACTTACATAAAAACGGAGGTTTTGAAATTAGGGGGTGGTCCAGTAACTCAAAGAGAGTTTTGGAAAATATACCTACTGAGGCGCTTGCACAATCAGCTGTGCGGTTCAAAGACGGCGCGACCAACACCACTGAGCGCACTCTCGGGTTGGTGTGGCATCCCGCGGATGACTCATTTGCGTTCAAAGTTAACTTAACACACATTCCGTCTGATATTTTAAATGGTAAACAGCGCCCAACAAAATCTCAAATGTTAAGCGTTATAATGTCTATTTATGACATGCATGGTTTTTTGTCTCCACTTATGATAAAAAGTAAAATGTTGTTCCAAAATGTACATAGGAGTGGTGTTGACTGGAAATGCCACATCCGAACCGAACAGTACGTTCAGTGGACCACCTGGTTGGATGAATTGAAGAAAATAGAAACATTACGCATACCACGCTGGTACGATGCAGCTGGGGATTGGACGCCATGCTACGCCGTGGCACCCCCTAGTACATCACCTATAGGTACAATTGTAAATACACAGCTACATACCTTTTGTGATGCGTCCACCAAGGCGTGCGCTGCTGTTAGTTATTGGCGTTTCACAAAAGATGATGGCAGCGTAAACGTGTGTTTCGTGGCTAGTAAAAGTCGTGTCTCTCCACTGCGCCCAGTCTCCGTACCGAGGTTGGAACTACAAGCAGCAGTGATAGGTGCTCGACTCGGCCAAACAGTCGAAAAAGAACATAGGATGATAAAAGTCAACAAACGTTACCTTTGGTCGGATGCCAGCACCGTTCTTCAATGGATCCGCAGCGATCCTCGTGATTATAAACCATTCGTGGCCCACAGACTTGGCGAAATCGACGAATTGACCAGCGTTAGTGAATGGCATTACGTACCTTCAGCGTTGAATGTAGCAGATCTCGCCACGAAAGGGAGTGCACCCACTCTAACTTTCACCGATGTGTGGTTCCAAGGACCTAAATTTTTACGTCAGCCCGAATCCAGCTGGCCACGAGACTTGAAAAGTGCTAGATTGTTGGAAAATGAAGGCACTGAAACTGAAGTTGTGTTAACTACTACACAAACAACCGATTTTTCTCTACCAGATGAAAATAAATTTTCATCGTGGATAAGACTTCTTCGAACTACAGCCAGAGTACTGTATTTTGTCAAGAGGTGTCAGGGCAAAAATGTTAACATGGACGTTAGTCTGATGCAAGAAGCAGAATCATTGCTGCTTAGAAAATGTCAATCTGACTCATTTGGTCCAGAGTTAAACTGCCTCCAACAGAACAAGTCTGTTTCATCCACTAGTCGATTACGATGTTTGACGCCTTACTTAGATGCCAATCGCATCATACGGGTTGAAGGCCGCATAGATAAAGTGACAAATGTAAATCACTCTATCACACGACCAGCAATACTGGATGGTAAGCACAAGATTACCCTTTTAATAGTGGAACATTACCATCGACGAGCGTTGCACGGAGCCAATGAGTTTGTCGTGAATGAATTACGCCAAAAATATTGGATAGTGAAGTTAAGACCTACCGTACGTTCCATAGCAAGCCGTTGCCTATTTTGCCGGTTCCGTCGGGCACTAGCGCAGCCACAGCGCATGGGTAACCTACCCGCGGCCCGATTGCAACACAACCGGCCACCATTCACCTTTACAGGTGTCGACTTTTTTGGGCCAATTGAAATAACTATGGGACGCAGTAAAGTTAAAAGATACGGTGTTCTTTTTACTTGCCTCACTATTCGCGCTATTCATATAGAGATAAGTGAAAATCTTTCGACTGATTCCACCATTATGGCTCTGCAAAGAATGGCTGCTCGCCGAGGAATGCCCAGTGTCATATACTCGGATAATGGCACGAACTTTCGTGGCGCTAGTGCGGAATTAAAGAAGAGCATGAGCGAACTTGATATGGATCAAATTCGACGCGACGGCTCGATCAAGGGTTTTGAATGGCGTTTTATTACACCAGGGGCACCAGAAATGGGCGGCTCGTGGGAGCGCATGATACGAACGGTAAAGTCAGCTCTACATGTTGTACTAAAAGAGCGCGCGCCTCGTTACGAAACTCTTATCACTCTGATAGCAGAGGTGGAAGCCTTAGTAAACTCGCGTCCTATTACTTACGTGTCCAACGATCCAAACTACCCAGAGGCTCTCACGCCTAACCATTTTTTAATTGGACGTTCGTCTAACGGTCCTTTATTAGGTAAATTTGACAGTTTTGATTTAAATCTCAGAAAGCAATGGCGAATTGCACAACATTTCACCGATTTGTTTTGGACTCGATGGATACGAGAGTACTTACCCACACTTCTACCAAGACAGAAGTGGACCGCTGAAACTAAACCCTTAAAAGTCGGCGATTATGTAATCCTAATCGAGCCTAAATTAGATCGTGGTTCCTGGCGTCACGGTGTCGTCACCACAGCCCAGGAAGGCGAAGACGGTCGCGTACGAATCGTAGACGTGCGCACACGCACCGGCACTCTCCGGCGTCCGGTTACTCGCGTCGCCCTACTCGCTCCAGCGGATATCAGTGATGATACTACTTAGGGTAGCTATCACCACTTAGGGGGTGGAATTGTAAGCGACGCGCATTTGCATCTAACTTATTTTATGTTTTGTCAAACCTTTTAGGTATAATTTTAGTTACATAAAGCTATTTTAATTTACGATTATTACAATTGTAAACACTACTGTTTTATATATTGAAAACATTCTATGTACAACTAATGCCATCTTGTGACATATTTCAGAACCAATAAATAAAAATTGACAGATGAAGGTGTGTCGAGAAAAGTTTTGATTTTTGTTGATTATTGGATGGTAGTTTCAGTTTCTCTCAAGCAATTTTGCGTGGGGGCACTTCTTACCTGCAATCGCACCTTCATGCATCAATTTTTCACTATAATTCGACGTTTCATTGTCAATCCCTTACAGGCCCCATAGACTCTATTTTCGAATCGCTCGTCCTGATTTGAACGGTTTTTAAATCGGCTTGAAATCTTCAATATTTTTTAAATCACATTGGCAGCACTGAAAAAGTATTGTTAAAAAGTAGGAGAAATAAGCGTCATGCATCAAAATATCTAATTTTTCATGCCGAAAATAAAAAATGAAAACCGTTAGAATCGAGGTGAGCGATTCAAAAATAGAGTCGTGTAGACACCTTGCGAGGTGTTACCGAGGTTCGAGAACCGTCCTTTGCGGAGGAATGCAATGGAGTACTTACTAATTACGCAATTTAGTTTTAGAAATTAAGAGATTAATATTAATTATATAATTGACTTTTCACCTCATCAGGAGAGTAGTCCATAATATTTGGCATCGATTAGGACGCTACTCTAGACTTTAAACTGAGTAACTTTAACCTCTTAATAATTAACTAATGAATAATTCATAAATGCATGGACAAATTCTCACAATGCCACCCAGCTCCAAAGTAAGCAAACCTTGGGTTATGGATGTTAGATTACTGATAAACTACTTATATACTTTTTTTAAATACATGCTTATTATACATACTACACCCAGACCCGTAACATAAATTAAAATTCATCATTTCAATTTCTGCTCGGCCGAGAATCGAACCCGGGACCTCCGCGTGGCGACCGGCATGTTAACCAACTGAGCCACTCAGGTCGTCATGATATCTAATGATACAAACGAATTGCATAAATCGCAGATATACCTATATATGGCTACTGTTTTCCATCAGGTTTACTGTGAAAATAACGTTTTCTGGGTAAAAATACGTGTGATACGCCCGAATACTGGAATGGTTCAGTATTGATTCATATTTTTATTTATAATTCATTTAAGGGCTCCTTAAAGATAAATTTGCCACTTTCAAATCATTGACATTCAAAAGGGATATCATTATCTAATGAGCCTTTAAGAGACATTAGAGTATTCGGGCATAGGTTATTAGAAGCGGACCTTGTCAAGTGGCAGAGTGCTTACGAGCGCGATTACCGGTTTATTTATAAGTATAACAATGGAAAACGCTGCTGCCCATTTTCCAGCCTACGGAGACTAGATATTTTGTCTAGATGACATAAGGCGCGTTTTACGACGCCTACGAGTGTAAGGGGTTGCTGCTGTTCTACTCTGCCGGACACCACACGGCTAATAAGAACCAGTATTGATCATCACACGCCGAGTCCGGGGGCCTTGTTTTTGAATCAAATCATCACGAATCATCTGAAATTCTCGTGCCGGAAATCAAAATTGAAAACCGATCGAAACGTAGCCAGCTATTCAAAAATAGAGCTTCAGGAACTGGAGTGATAATTGTTTCGTGTGTTTTTTTATACTTGGACTAGCTAGGCATTTAACCGCCATCTCACCTGGCGGTAAGTGACCATGCGGGCGATGATGGAGCACGCCTGTCTAGGAACAGCCTATTCACTCTAGCCTTGAAGGCGTCCAGAATATAATAATCAGGGAACACACTCGCAGGCATCGCGTTCCATTCCTTGGCCGTACGTATTATAAAGGTTGAACTAAAGCGACTCATGGAGCAAGCTGGAAGATCCACAACATAAGGATGAAGCGCTCGCCCGGATCGCGTTTCCCGATGTCAGAAAGGGGCCTGCGGAATGAGGTCGTGCTTTGATCACCTCTGAGGCTAATCGAACTTCATCATCGTAACGAGCTCGCTATTTGTTAGGTTTGCCTCTTAGTACCGTTAGCGTAGCGAGGTTCGCCAAGATCTGCGAATGGGAACCTTGAGACTGGTCGAACAGTATCAAAAGACCACTGGCACTTCGTAACTGAATTACGTTGGGTTGAAGTAAGTAAGAAGTAAGAAGCTTGGTAAAGATAACTTTTAACCGGGAGCCAACTTGTTACGATTAGATCTTCGTCACGTAGTCAATATTATATAGGAAAATCTGCCCTTTTTCGAGCTATACTCGAATTTGTTCATTTGTAATTGTTGTAATAATAATTAAGTTACATAATTGACAAAGAAAAAACATTTAAAACAATGAGTACTCTCCCTTGCCACTATCAATGTCGCCAAGGCCGCCGTTGGCGGAGCGAAATTGAGATCCTGAGTCTGGTCGATTGGCACCCCGTGACGGTAAATTACAATTATTTTACTTACTTCCCTTTATTTGTTTAACAATCTGTCCACAGAACTCAAGGTGTCGGCCAGAGCCAACATACGAACAAGGCTGTGCTTCTTGGGGCCAGAGACTCTATGGAGATTCAGTCTACGACTAAATTGGTAATTCATTACTTGACGAGTACCTACCCGATAGCACTAGACTTTGGCGAAGCTTAATATGGCGCCTTAAGATATTAATAGGTACCTATTTAAAATTAATATAATCATGCTGATTGAACTAAAGAAAAAGCATTGCACCAGCATCTTAAGTGAAAACTACACTCGCTAAGTCGCTCTTAACTTTACGACACCAAGTTTGTGATGCCTAAAGGCTTAGGAATATCTTAAGGCGTCTACTTATGAATCGCCTAAGTTTGGTCCAATTGGGCATGAGTTACCAGTGTCATAAAGTTAAGAGTGACTTAAGTTTTGCCTAATGTGCTTTTTACATTTGACTAATTAAAGGAAATTCAGAAGCAAAAAGCGTGAAAGCAAATCAAAGTTGAATGTATTGCTCATAGAATAAGGTCTATTATTATGTCACATAAATTGGCGGACCCCAGGCCCTCGTGCGCGAGTGTACAACCGGGACATTAACGGCAAGATGATGATTATTTAATTATATTATGTCACATAAATTATATTACGCGTCCTTTGACGTTTCAAAACCGTGATACAAAAATGGACCTTATTTTATGAGCAACACTTTCCACTTTTTTTTGCTCTCACGCTTTTTGCTATTGAATTTAGGCTACTTAATTTAGTCAAATGTAATAAGCGCATTCGCCTGGTGTTGATGCAATGATTTTTTGTTAGCAATATCTTAAAACATTTAGAAGGACGCCTTCTAGTTTTCTTTTCTTCTAGCTCAAGTTTCAATGTCATGCAATCGGACATTCGTTTTCTTACCGTTCATTCCCACAGCTGCAACTCTTATTTAGCCAGGATCTACACTGAGTCTACACTGACTTTTGACATTGAGGTACGTCAAAGAGGTACGCGAACTCAGGAATACGCGATGCTACGGATATCAGCACCAGTTCCGGTTTTTCAGCCTCCCGTGACATGACGAACACGAAAAGTTTATTCGTGAATCGCGAGTGGAAGGCTTTCATCTAAACAGCCGTTTTTTTACGCGGTGAATGCATGACGCACGGTACCTTCCATAGGGGGGACGGGGGGGCTGTGTGGGACTCCCAACAGTCACCGGTGTACCCACTAAACCCCGCGGGGCTCATGCATCGCCTGAAAGCATGTGTTATGAGAGCAGCCCAAGCCTTGTCATCCACGACACCTCCGGCGACCGCCCGCCTTACACGGCGTGCCCGCCATGTCCCCCTTGCGAGGGCCGTAGGTAGGTTTGCCAACTTTTTTTAGACCAAATATAGTATATTCGGGTTTAGAATCCATAAAAATATAGTAGGTAGGGAATTAATCAAAAATATATAGTTAGGTTTAAAATAAAATGTACGTACCTATATTATTTCTTAAACGTATATTTTCTGCTACATTGAGCTTCATAGCTGTTTTGTTTTAATTGACTTGAGTTTGACGTCACGTCATCCAAATGTCAAGACTCAAGATCGTTCTGAAATAATCGATTTGCATCAGGAAATATTTTTTTTTGTGGATCTTATGGACGCGTTCCGATTTGCGGTAAGTGGTAATGTTGTGCTAATTAAATATAGTCGTTTCGCCTACTATATATTAATTTCTAATTTATAGTAGGTAGACTCCTAATATAGTAGGATACTATATTATATAGTAGGGTTGGCAACCATAGGCGTAGGTGCAATGTAGGTGGAGGCCTGTGCAATACACACGGAGAATTCCCCGCACCTCCAGCCCGCTGGTCACCACCGGAAAAACTATTCCAACCTGAGCCAACCCTTCGTACCACCGAAAATCAACCTTCCCAGATAGAAACTGATCGTTGTACCCATATCTATGCCAGAAGTTACGACGCTGACACTCCTCATAGTGTCTGTCCTCTTTTTTATTTATTCATATTATCTTTATTTATAATTGTTTTAGCGTGAGAAGAGTCGACAGTCGATGCCGAGCACCCAACCCGATGGGAAGTCCGATGCCAAGTCTGATAAACTTAATGTTGGCAGCAGGCGGGTAAGTCAAATAATTGACTTGTGTGTCTGTCGGTCTGTCGATCTGTGTGTCTGTCTGTGGCGCTATGACAAAAAAAGGGTGTTATGAGTTTGACTGGGTTTGTCTGTGACATTGTAGCTCTCTAACGAATGGACCGATATGAATGCTGTTTTGTCTGTTTGAAAGCCAGTTTATTCAATATGGTTCTTAGCTTTATTTGAAAGCTGGTTTAATTGAAATGTTTATTACCGTCTGCAGATGAGGAAATATTTCCTAATCGGGGGCTTTCCGACGGTTTTCTTTCGATTAGGTTATTCGGCTTCTTATTTACTTTTGTTACGCAAATTAGAGTAGAAAGAGTAGGAAATCCGACACTGGCCGAAGCCGGGAAAGACATTAGGATGATGGTTTCGTCTTGTAGCAAGGTAGGTATTATATGTGTAGCTAGGTGTGTAGAGAAGTGATTACGATCAAAAGTGCATAACATTTAACCCGTACCCATAGACTTAAACAACACGTTATGTCTTAGTACAGTCAGCTGCAGAGTGAATGGACCCCCCTAGCGTACATTACATGTCGGGAGGGAGGAGGGAGGTCAATTCTCTCTGCAGCTAACTGTATAAATCACAATCACATGCAATTACACCACCGCCGCGGGCTGGGTACTTTGTCTCAAACCAACTTTTCATTGAATACAAACTAAGGTCGTGTAGTTTTGGACAGCGTATAGTACCGGATAATGTCGATAACATCTCTATTTCACAACATAACCATCTATGAAGGCACAAGCAAAACATGAAATTCTTGACACGCGATGAACCAGCAGCGGTACCGCCGATCTCCGATAGCACGCCGCCATTGTGATCCCATCCTGAAATGTATTGAACATTGAACATGTTCAATTTTATAGCGGCTACAATTAGTCGAGCGAGAAATAGCGAGGTGTGACAGGACAATTGCTAAAATTAGCGCGAATTTCATTATCGGGATAATGAAACTCGCACATTATCTGGAATACAATATCGGGATAGCAGGAACCCGAAATACCGGGATCCCGCATACATTTTGCGGGACTAATCACGGTCGAAAATTTTGCGGAATCCTGTTGGATTGGCGGGATTACAGAGAAGCGTGGTTTATAAGTGTGTTAAAGTGCGCGCGGAGGCTCGTCGGCCGTGGACTGTCTGGCTGGGCGCCTGGCTAAACGAAGCTACACTTGTAAACTTAACTATCGAACCATTCCATATTTTTCCATATAACGTACATACATTTCTGACGTTACAAAAAAGCCTATGACTATATAAATAACTAATGGATTCTAATTCGGTTTTCGTGGTTTGATAGCCAATAAGACAATGATTACCTCTGTATTAAATTAATATCTGTAAGAGTTAAATTAGTATTTATGACGTTAAAGACTGATTTGTAACGCCAGAAATGTATGAGCGGGTATGGAAAAATATGGAGTGGTTCGATAGTTATGCTTGCAACTTGCAAGTGTATTTCCAAAATAATGTTTAATTTGCAGACGATGTTGTTTGTGGTGTGTACCTAATTATTTTAATTTATGTTGATGTGAGTATGTCAATTTATGTCTAAAAATACTAAATAACTATTTTAAATGTACCAAAAAGCTTGTGTAATTTGTGTTAAAATTAAAAACATGAAAACGAGGTCTATAAGGTCTTTTTTACGAATGATTTCTGGGGTCTAAGTCCACCTTGCTGGATCCCGCATATACCTGGATCCCGCGGGACTGAGATGGTTAAATCCCGCAAATACCTGGGTTGAAATTATCTTGCGGTATTGCATTCCCTAAGCGCAAGTGTAACCGGTCCCCAAAAAAAATTCGTTATATTGTTGGCTTGGGCAGTTTTTTTTAGTCTGTTGTTTTGTAACGTTTGTATCTTGCCGACGTCATAAAATTTATTTATAACGTTATAAAAGAAATTTTATAACGTCGGCACACTTTCTTTTATCGTTTTCTTCGGCTAGATAAGCACAGGCCAACCGAATCAATTGTCTTTTGTCGACGAGTACTGATGAGAGTGGGCTCTGAGTTAGACAATCGTCCTTCAGAACTATTTAAAATACAAATACAAAAGTTTATTGAAAAAATCAAAATTAATACATATTTATTTATTTATTCGTATGGCATTAATAGCCGAGTCGCTAATTATAACCTAGGTAATTAATAAATTGCGGTGCCCCTGTGCAGTCCATCATGTCATTCACGAATGTCCAAAGCGGAAATACACTGTAGACTCTTTGGACTTGATCTCCCCTGATGAAAACGCAGCCCAACGGGTGAAGAATTTAGATATTTACTTGTAGTTTTAGTGTTTATTAATTAATACATATTAATTATGTTGTTATGTTTGTATTATGTTGTTACACGTTTCCAGTACATCAACTAGTACTACAGATAAATGGAAAGGTTATTTTAGCCCCACACTAGGGCAGGCCTGTATCGTGGGGCCTGATTATATTTATGAATTTATCTATGCTTAGGTAAAACTATACTGTGGGCAACATGACAATTTCATAGTGGGTTACATTCAAGTAATTAAAAAGCAAGAATAAAAAAAAATCCTATTTATATTAATTAACTCTAGCGGTCTTTCTAAATCGCCTTCGCGGTGGACCGGAAGACCGCGGTCGACCACTAGGCCATTCCTGGACTTAAGTTTGTTCTAGAGGGTAAGCTAGTAACATTTTTTTTTAAACCTAAGTGTTACGGACTGTCTGCTCGTTTATCACTGACAATGAATGAGAAACGAATCACGGCATTAGGACTCAGGGGTTCTCACAGAGCGTTGAGGCGCCTTACTCATTGTGTCGTGGGATTATCAAAATATCCCAAATCCATTAGGAAAAGCTACTTCAAAACGACCATTATAATCTGGACGCCTTCAAAGTTAAAGTGAATAGGCTGTTCCGAGACAGGTATGCTACATCTTTGGACCACCAGGTAAGATAGCGATTAAATGCCTGGCTAGTCTGATAATAAAATAAAAGTTTTGTTTAGAATAGCAAGCTAATATTTAGTGTTCGTCGCAATTGTCCTCTGCTAGGTTCACACGCAGGGGTCTTCTTTTAGAATGATATAAAAAAGTTAAGAAGGGATCATTGCTACTTAGGTGCCACTATACCCATTTAAGGCTTTGACCAGACCATAGAACAGTGAACCTTAATGTTTTAAACTAATAAATATTCGTGGACAAATTCACACAGCGCCATCTAGCCCCAAACTAAGCAAAGATTGTACTATGGGTGCTAGATAACTGATATACTACTTAAATACATACTTATTATACATAGAACACCCAGACCCGTAACAGAAATTAAAATTTATCATTTCAATTTCTGCCCGGCCGGGAATCGAACCCGAGACCTCTTGCGTGGCAGACCGGCATGTTGACCATTGAACCATTTCAGGTCGTCAAATTTTATGTTTTATTTATTACACATTTTAAGGAGGTGTTCCGGATTTCCTACCGCGTACCTTTGTTTACGAGTAGCCCAATATTTAGACGCAGTTGGATGCATCACGGGACCACAATCGTGACAGAAGGTACGCGGTAGGAAACCCGGAACATACCTTTAAAATGACTTGACTACTTTCTGTATTATTTAGACCCTATTTTTGAAACCGCTTGCATCCACTCGAGCGCTTGCGTCTTACGCGCTCATCTTTACTATCTCAGTACGGCTAGCACGAGTTGCTCTCGCGCGCGATGAACAAGAAAAAGCGCGACATAGGTATTGCTATCTCTATCGTTTTAGTATTGAGAGAAAGAGACAAACGCTCTCTCGCGGCGCGAGCTTTGTCGCGGACACACTTTTTTTTTTTTTATACGGCAGACTAACAGGCTAGGGACACTTGCGCTAGGGCCACTGGCAACTTAGCACGTATGTGAAAGAGACAGATCCCCGCCCAGGCGAGCGCTCGCGTAGATGCGAGCCATTCAAAAACAGACCATACAAAAGTCTGAAACAAATAAAGAATTAGACAACAACGCCTTTCTTTGAAGGTACAAATGTTAAAACAGATATCACATTTCGGGTTCCTTTCTTTCGAAAGAAGAAAAACAAAGATCCATTCATAAATTTGTTTTGTCATAGTCTCCTTCATTTTGCTAAAGGAAGCTATTTTGTGGTATTGTCTAAGAAAGCGGGGATTGTTATTCAAAATATTACCATAGATACATATTATAATGAAGTGCTTTTACTGAATCAGTTTTTTGTTTTACTGAATCTATCACTATCACGACCATAAACGAGTTACTATTGTAATTGCGCTTATCGGTATGTCTTGGGGTTTGGGACGTAGAGAAAAAAAATCTAAAATATTTCCTTTATGGTTTGGGAGCGGCACGGTGCGGTCATGCTGTGGCGACAAAAGACATCGAACTTAAAGCCACTAATTGGGCACTCGGGAAAGTATTGTACAGTGCCACTAACTTATACCTGTGTGTACGGCAGATAAAATCGGAAATAACTCATTATTTTACTAAATTTCACAGTTTGAAACGTGCACTTTTTACCACCAGCGACGCCGGCATGCCGGCGGGATAACCTCATAACAGACAGAAAACCTCGGATAATGCCCGATCAAATTTACAAGACAAAAGCAAATGCATTAATTGTGACACAGATAAATGTGCAATACAGTACTCATCATCATCATCATTGTCTTAGCGCTTATCCCGGCCTCTGCCGGGGTCCGCTTTCCTACTCCTTCTTCTCCACTTCGCCCGGTCTTCGGCATTCTCGCGTCGTAAGCCATTGGCGCTCGCATCCGACTCAGCGATGTCAATCCATCGCTTCTTGGGCCGCCCACGGGGCGTCTTTCCTGATACCGGCAGGTTCAGGCACCTATTTCCCACGTATCTCTGAGGCTTACGCAACACGTGACCAAACCAGCGCAGATGAGCCTCCTCGATCTTATCTGCGATATCCCTTACGCCAAGGCTGCCACTGTGCAGTACAGTACTGGACCGATTTTAATGAAACAAAGCTAAAAACCGTCTTGATTAAACTGGCTTTCAAATAGAGAAAACCGCATCCAAATCGATCCATCCGGTCCAGAGCTACAATGCCACAGATATATATACAGATACATACAGTGAAATTTATAAACACCCCCTTGTTTCGTCGGAGGTTAGCGTCGGAGGTAAACAGCTAAGTAGCTAACGTCGCACTGAAATCTGCACATTCAGGCGACTGAGTGACATGATCAAATCTGGTCAGGTTCCCCTGGCAGCAGGGTCACGTAGGTCAGATGGCAGTCGCTCCACTGTAATTACCTGAGGGCCTATCGGCTATCTCAGTGGACAACTGAATTTGACATAAAAAAATCTGACACTACTCTAATTTGGTAGACGCTATTGACACAGTTTTCAACGTAGATGACGTGGTGTAGAATTATCTAGTGTCAAATACAGTTGTCAACTGAGTTAGCCAATAGCCCCGCTGAGCTGCACAAATCCTGGAACATTGTCAAGGCAGATCCCGGGCTCTCGTGCGCGAGAGCACAACCGGGACATTAACGCCAAGATGATTTTTTTTAGGTGGCGATCAAAATGGCGGCGGTCCATTGTCTCCGCCTACCCCACCTGTGGGACACAGGCGTGAGCTAAAGCTCATACATACACATAGTCATACATAAATGTATATGATTTTCTTATATTATATGTTCTGGTTTTTATTTGCGCAGACTTCGTTCTTGGAGGGATCAACTCTCTACGGTTACTATGACGACGCGGTGGAGGAGAGCCCCTCCATACCAGCTGCAACGGCTTTCACTAAGTAAGTATAATTTTAGCAGGTGGTAGGACACTGTCAAGCCTGGGTGAGTACCACCGCCTCTGTTTCTGCTACCAAACAACAATGCTTACATTAAAATAAATAAAAAGTAAATAATTTATTCACAAAACTTAAGTCTAGAATTACATTGCACTTTGGTTAAATTTAAAAGTACCTTGTTATAATAACATATATAAGTAGAAAAAATTCAAGTCATTTACAGCCATAGTAATTTAAGCTAAGTAAATTAAGTAGATACATGCTATATTTATCATTAAGCATTGTTGTGTATGCATTAGGCATTTCGTGTATAAATTCAAATAGCGCCATCTAGCCAAGCAATCATTCCAATTTCTGCCCGGGCGGGAATCGAACTCGAGACCTCTTGCGTGGCGTTCAGTGGTTAACATTTCAGTTTGCCAGACATTCTCTTGCGTGGCAGAGTTGCTTGGTTTCGAATCCCGGCCGGGCAGAAATGGAAACGATGAACTTTAACTTCTGTTTTGGGTCTGGTAGTTATATGTATAATAAGTATGTATTTAGAAGTATATAAGTAGTTTATAACTACTTATATACACCTATAACAAAAGCTTTCTTAATTTGGGCTAGATGGCGCTGTGTGGATTGCCCAAGCATAATATTTATTTGTGCGCTGTAGCACAGGCAGTAGTTCTCGATAGGAAAACCCCACATGGCATTTCTATTTACTTATCTTATTTTGATTTAGAGCATCGGTGGCCGAGTGGGTACGGTATCCGATTCGTAGGTACCAGGTTCGGATCCCACTGCGGTAATGTACCAATGACTATTTTCTGAG
This sequence comes from Blastobasis lacticolella, assembly GCA_905147135.1. Taxonomy (NCBI): domain Eukaryota; kingdom Metazoa; phylum Arthropoda; class Insecta; order Lepidoptera; family Blastobasidae; genus Blastobasis; species Blastobasis lacticolella. Next base: position 3,851,635 of record LR990061.1, read on the forward strand.
TAATGTACACTAGTTGAATAATAACCGATGCTCTTACAGTGAGGGAAAACATCGTGATGAAACCTGCACATTCAGCCGACTGAATGTGTAACCATAATCCAATCTGGCCAGATTCTACTGGTAGCATGGAGGTCTGATGGCAGTCGCCAAATCCTGGTCATGGTCAAGGCGGAAGTCAGGCCCTCGTGCGCGCGAGCACAACCGGGACATCAACGCCAAGATGATTATTTCATATTACTTTTATTTTATTTTTTGATTGTTTTCTACAGGTCTGAACTGATTGACGCTGAGAGTAGCGTGGTACAAACTAAATTAGGGTAAGCCTAGTGCTGTTTTCTTAATAAACCATGTTGTAAAAAAACTGCTTTTTTTTGCCCTGCCGCAAAGGGTATAATGGCAGCAGTGCGGCCGGCAGGCTGATGATGCTGAACTCGCCTAGACCTAGGCCTACCATCTAAACTCAGCCTTAGGAATACCTATAGCCGGGAAGGCTTTTCAGGTTTCATCGAATGCGACATCCCGTGTTGCAAAACAACTTGCACATGGGCAGTTTTCATACAATTGAGACAATTCGGAGACATTGGATCTCCCCCTGGAAACTTTCTGGGTGCAATCTGATTATGCACATTTAGACTTAATTTATTTACTTTATTTAACAGTTTATTGTTCAAAAGATAAAACATACACGTTATATTACAGATGTATAAGACAACAGGCACTGCTTATCTCTAGAAAGAAATATCTTCCAGCAGTCTTGGAATTTAGACAATAATGAGGAGGCCTAGAGTTCCTAAGGTACCCAACTAATCCAGTTGACCGTTTACTCTTAGAGTTTTTTTTTTATTTTTTTTTATTTTTTTTATGTCTTACGGTAGGCAAACAGGCAAGCGGGCCACCTGATGGAAAGTGGTCACCACTGCCTATAGACATTAGCAACACCAAGAGTATCGCTAATGCGTTGCCCACCTCTATAACACGTTGCTCTGGCAGCAAAAAGCAAATGCCACTCCACTGCCAAAGCCACGGTTCCCCAAATCCCCACCCCATGGAGCACTGGAAACCTTACTCACCGGCAGAAACACAATACTATTTAAAAGAGTATTATTTAGCTGCGACCTAACCGTTTGAAAAGGCCACTTACGACAGAATTTTGATTCCTTACAACCGGTGTATGAAATCGAAATTCCGACGCAAGCTTTCCCGCTGTGAAATAAACGGCCTTTTGGATCAGTTAGGTACCTTAAGAAGTCTAGAACTCCTCTACCCATGCTCTAGATGAACATGTGTTTAATTGTCACGCTCTCTCTGCTGCATGCCTGCTGGAAGAAATAAGTTGACCTGTTTGGTCTGATATATTCTGTCATATAGTTTTGTAACAATCTTGTGTACAATAAATGGTTAAATAAAAAAATAAAAATAATCAGATTGCACCCAGAAAGTTCCTAGGGTCTCCAAACTGTCTCGATTGTATGAAAATTGCCCATGTACCGAAAAGAGTGTTTTAAACTTTATTTTTTATATTATAATAATGTTTATAACGTCATGGCATGGGATGCCAATCGGTTCCCGGGACTGTCGAGGCGGTGGCTCGACCACGATCGGCGAGGAAAGCGTTAGGGAGGCTTTTATGCCCATCAGTGGGTGTCTGGCGGCTTCCTAAGATGTTGATAATATTATAATTAAACACTGGCTTAAACTCCATGTTGCATCTGGGACTTAATTTTTACTAATACAATATTTGCCTACTTAACAATTTGATATTTTATTTGAATTTTGAATTTATTTTCGATTATGACATTGTGATGATTTTATGAATTGAATGTTTAATTATGTACCAACGCGATTGTTTTTAACAATATATTATAAGTAATTTTACTAACACAATACAGTATGGACTGTTAACATTTATATTTAAATTGGTCTGAAATAAATGATTAATGATAATAATGCGTTCATGTTCACAGTGAGGCTCACACCGACAGCATGGAACTAGTTGATCAACATGTTCCGGATAAAGACCATCATCCGCATTACGAAAGGGTAAGATAATAGACTGTAAGGGTAGGTTATCCTATGTCATTGAGTACAATAAAAAATCCACTTTGTAGTTATACTAGACGTTTAGGAGACCCACAGAACGTTGGTCTAGTCGTGCATAGCCTGTGGCCCTAGAACAAGTGTGTCCGCGACAAAGCTCGCGCCGCGAAACAGCGTTTGTCTCTACCTCTCAATACTAAGACGAAAGAGACAGCAATATCTATGTCGCGCTTTTTCTCGCTTATCGCGCGCGAGAGAAACTTGTGCTAGGCCTACTGGAACAAAACAATTTTTTTAGTGACCCTAACTTCGACTTTTCGTAGCGATAATACTTACATATCCTCTTGTGTGTGTTCTATTAAAACCGGTTCAGCTTTTCAGCCACGTTAGGTATAGTCACAAAAGAGAAAAGTGACTTGAATAGCATAGCATGATATAAACCTCAATTGTCATTATCTTCTATTGACATTTTAATTAATTATGACATTGAATAGTGAAATTTTATAATGATTATTTAAGACTACTTTTATATTCTTGAATGTTTGATGTATATGAAATTATTTAAATTCAAAATTGTAATTATACACTCCAAATTTGTGTGCCGATGGCATGTCACAGAGGAGCCATCTACTAAAATTGTAACAACTGCATAACCTGTGTACCACAAATAAGTAAATTGAAATTGAAATTGAAATAGTAAAAAGATTTTTTTGTGCCAGGCTTTGCACGGGCAGACCAACGTTTCGTGGGTCTCCTAAAAGTCTACTATAACTACAAAGTAGAATTTTTCTTGTACTGAATGACGTAGGATTTAACCTACAGCGCCCTTACAGTCTCCAGCTAAGCTGCGTTCAAATCAATTGCCCCAGCTATTCTATAAAGTTTCAATCCTTTCGTTTAGTTCAGTTGCAGCATTACAAATCTCTCTTACAAATAACAAACCAAAGGTGAGTAGGAAAATCTTCTAGGCATGCATGCTACATCTTCGACCTCATCGTCGCTTCCCATCAGGTGCGTTGAGGGCATGTGCAAGCCTATTGCTAATAAAAAAATATGGTTTCTTCAGTGTCTGACGGTTTTATTGTCTGTAGCGACATCGAAACTCAACGATACTCACATTACGAGTACACGAAACACATGGTTGGCAAGCATCCGCACATAGATGACGCTAACAATCCTACATCGCGCTAGACAAATGTGCCAACTTCCACAGCATATATACAACTTCCGACGATCAACTGTTGGACCCTTGGTCCCCTGGTCACAACACCCGGCCAGGTGGGTAATTACCCTTTTCTACCTTCTCCCCATCTTCGCTTGCCAACATTGGCGGCTATCTTATCCTGCACCGCCAAAGTCAGTGTTCGGTTTCCAGGTGTGCCCCATGGAGAAGTGCCAACGCCAGCACGTGAACTCGTTCTTGCGCCAGCTGCCAGCGTACATGCAAGCGAGCCCCTTCACACAGTTCCAGAGCACATTCGAGAAGTATGAGGCTTGCACACCAGGTGAGGAATCCGTCAGCATTTGGTGGCGAGCAAGTGTCGACGACTTCTCTTCCGATACCTGCTTATATGACTGTTTCTAATAGATTAGAACATTAGTTGTATAATAGAAAAGACACATAAGACTCTTCATCATCATATTAGCCGAAAGATGCGCACTGCTGGACCTCTGAGCCTCTCCTAGAGGTCTCCACAAACGCCGGTCTTGTGCTTTCCGCATCCATCTGGCACCTGCGATCTTTACCAGGTCGTCGGTCCACCTTGCGGGAGGCCTACCCACGCTGCGTCTTCCGGTACGTGGTCGCCACTCGAGAACTGTACGGCTCCATCGGCCATCTGTTCTTCGAGCTATGTGCTCTGCCCACTGCCACTTTAGCCTGGCAATCTTCACTCTATGGCGGTGACTTTAGTTCGCTTGCGGATCTCATCATTCCTGATTTTATCACGTAACGAGACTCTGAGAATCGACATCGATAGCGATCGCAAACTTAAACATTTCAGTCGTTATGTCATAACGATTAGATTTTATCGATATTTCGAAGTCGATAAAATCGAATCGTTAAAGATAGCTAAAGCTAAAGAAGCTATCGATAAAGATAGGTAACTTTATGAATTCAGAAGTCAACATAACGAATTATATGTAAGATGTAATGTGCAAATTTAACAAAGCTTAGGTACAATAAATGGTTTGAAAATCATTACACAGAAACAGAGTAAGACTTTGACGTTGACAAATTGTAAATTAACAAATAAACAAACATGTATATGATTAGTTACCAACTTAGATTACTCAAAACAGGGATTTTCAAATAGAATAATGTAACAAAACTAATACTTAGATAGGACAGTTTCTTAAAAAAATTTAGCTAGGAACTATTTATATTGAGTAAAACATTTTTTTTTATAAATGCTCTAAACTTCAGGATTATTTAAAAGTAGAAATGCCACTTTAAAAACTTTCTCCATGAATTTTATCTTTACAGTAGAGACTTGCATTTGAGCTAACAATCGTTACGGCAACCAAATATTTTCGCTAATTATTAACGATCGTTGCTTTACGACTTTTATCGTTAAGCAGGCGTGAAAACTATTGCACAACCCTCGTAGTAGGCTGATAAACACTGTTGATGACGTATTTACTAATCAACAAACCTCTCTGTCCACCTGTGGAGCTATTAGCTGTCTTAGTGGGAAACTGAATTTGACATTTGATAATACACTACGTCACCTCCGTTGGCCACTGGCCATGGCGCATACGCATAGTGTGGAATTATCAAATGTCAAATTCAGTTACTCACTGAGATAAATAAATAAATAAATATGCTGGGACAAATTCATATAGCGCCATCTAGCTCTAAAGTAAGCAAAGCTTGTATTATGATAGCCAACAGTCCCGCTGGTTGAACGGTTAGGAAACTTTTTCTTAACTAATAACCTAGTTCGTCGGTTGATGTTTCTTTTTCCTAACTGATAGCCTTGTGTGACTGTAAAGTGGATCATTATAATCCTCATCATCATATCAGCCGAAAGCTGCCCAGTATGGGACATAGGCCTCCCCCAGATATCTCCACAAAGGCCGGTCCTGTGCTTTCCGCATCCACCTGTAGCCGTATTCACAATGATTCGAAACCGTTTCCGAACGATTCGACACGAAATTCGTGAACTGCGAATCCGTGTTGATCGATTCGAAAACTGTTATTCAAAATCCCGATAGATTCCACGGAAACTCTACTCTCTATAACATATGAAAATTTCATCAAAATTAACTGAAACCACATTTTTCTAAGAACTTTTGCGGGGTCCTTTGTCGATTCCGTATCCGAATCCGATTTCCGAGCCATTGTGAATACGGCTACTAGTAAGTGCGATCTTTATCAGGTCGTCGGTCCATCTTGTGGGAGGTCGTGGATCTTCCAGCTATCCGCACGAGCCGCGTTGGTTTGATCTTTATAATGCGTACTAAATGGCTAGAGATTGAAACATGTTGCCTGCGAGTGTGTTCCCTCATCAATATAATCTGGACGCCTTCAAGGCTTGAGTTAATAGGCTATTCCAAGATGAGCATGCACCATATTCGGCCGCATCGTCACTTATCAAAAGGTAAGATGGTGGTCAAATGCCTGTCTTCTCTAATAAAAAAACGTAACCGTAACCCCCTTTCCCACAACAGAGCAAATAGCGATACTGAAGAAGAAGATAGAGGAACGTAAGAAACGCGAGAGGGCCGATATGAGCAAGCCAGACCCGACCGCCGAGTGGGCGGTCGTGGAGGGCGTCGCCGCCCAGACCTCGGACCTGTCCATGTACAACCTGCCGCCTTGCTCGTGCAGGGAGCCGAACTTATCACCTATCTCGAGCCACGCACGTGTGTTCAATGGTGAGTTAGCCTTGCTTATGTTATTTGATTCAAATACTTCTTTAGTTGCAGTAACGAGTAAGGGGTACGACTCGTTAGCGATTTTGAAAGAAAGAAAGAACATTTATTGACACAAACAACAACACCACAATATTGGAAAAGAAACTAGAAATACAAAAATACATGAAAAGAATGCAATTATAACATAAAATACACAGGAAGTGCCGATGTATAAACGTACTGATTATTACATAATGTGTTGCGGTGGTGAGTTTGTGTAAAAAGGACCTCACTCAACGTTATGCCCCGGCGTGAACTGGAGTCATAGAAATAATCATTGACTGGAGTGCTTTTTTGAGTTAGTGTTTTTTTAGTTATGTACATTAGTTGAACACTAACCAGGACTTGGCGATCAGGTAATTACAGTGAAGCGACTGCCATCTGGCCTCCGTAACCCAGCTGCCTGGGGAACCTGACCAGATTGGATCATGGTTACAAATTCAGTTGCCTGAATTTGCAGGTTTCATCACGATGTTTTCCTTCACCTCGGTAAGCAATTAACTAATGTACATAACTCAGAAAAGAGTCATTGCTACATGGCCACAGTGGGTTTCGAACCCAGCACCTCTCGCTTACGAGTCGGATACCTTAACCACTCAGTCACCGATGCTCCTAGCGGCAATCCTGTACTTAGTGGTGAAAAATATTTCAATTCAATTTCAATTCATTTTAATTTTAGTTTCATTAAAATCTGTTACGTAATCTTGGAAAAAATTTTACTGTATGTAAAGAATTAAATTTTTTAAATGTTACCACTAAAGTGGTAAAACAGGTTAGGCTTCATATACAATATATTGTCACTAAAATCGGATTTGTCACTACAGTTTTCCGTACGGCATATACGGCATACGGCTTGCCTGATGGAGAGCAATTACTGTAACCTATGGACACTACAGGTCCATTTCTATAGGTCTGTTCCACGCAAGTGTGATTAAAATCATTGTATGAAACGCATGTGCATTGATCATTTACAATCTCGATTCACCTATGCGCGCTCGCCTGCCTCGACGGTAATTACAAATATATAATAGCACACTGAATGAATGAATAAATGAACATTTTATTGCATAAATAGATACAGGATATAGTTGGTACATATCGGTAGTAATAGAGAAAACCACAGGCGGCCTTATCGTTCAAAACACACACACCCATCATAACACACTTGTTTTACAATGTACAATTATCATACATCAGAAACGATATATTTATTTGTTGTTGACGGAAATCACCATGGCCATTGCATATTTCGCTCCTGCATTACTGTCCCTGCTCTATTGGAATTTAAATAAATAAATAAAATATTTTTGGACAAATTCACACAGCGCCATCTAGCCCCAAACTAAGCAAAGCTTGTACTATGGGTGCTAGATAACTGATATACCTACTACTTAAAATACTTTTTTTTTTAAATACATACTTATTATACATAGAGCACCCAGACCCGTAACAGAAATTAAAATTCATCATTTCAATTTCTGCGCGGCCGGGAATCGAACCCGGGACCTCTTGCGTGGCAGACCGGCATGTTGACCATTGAACCACTCAGGTCGGAATGGTTGAACCAGGTTTAGAACTTTAAAAATTTAAAACAAATTCTTCTCTTTTAGTGGAGGAGCTGATACCAGTGAAGCAGAAGATGGACCAGATCGCCAAGGAGTGCTTCTTCGACACCGAAATCGATTTCAACAGGTTCAAGGTCCTTGGCGAGATTAGTGACAACTCATTGTAAGTCAATTCAGTAAATATTAATTATATACTTCTGTCACCGTAAATATAAATACAAGATATTTATGTAATTATTTATTTAAGTCGTGTTAAACTTCTATACGAATTTAATTGGGCTATTCAGCGGATCTAGCCTAGGTGCTAATGAGGAAGTTTAAAGTATAAGTCTAGAGATTAGTCCATCGACTCGATAAGAAGCAGAAGAATGAGGAAGTTTCCATGAGGTATTTTTTTTTCCATCCCCCAGACATGAGCAGAAGAAACCCCTTGACCCAAGGGACCCGGCGTTCACCACCAAACGGATGATGGAGATACGGAAGATACTCAAGAACCACCCAAGCTTGTGTGACATATTCCAGGCGAACTTGCGCTGTTGAATCGATACTGTTGTACGACGATTTTTTATTACTCGATGTTTTGATTGATAGTATTATCGAAGTCCTGTTTTGTCAACCGAATCTAACTAAAGATAGCATATAATCTGGACGCCTTCAAGGTTCCATTGAATAAGGAATGGGACGCATTGTCTGCGAGTGTGTTCCTTGACCAATATAATCTGGACGCCTTCAAGGTTAGAGTGAATAGGCTGTTCCAAGACGGGCATGCTCCATCTTCGGCCGTATCGTCACTTACCAAGAGGTGAGATGGCGGTCGAATGCCTGTCCAGTCTAATATAAAAAATATACATATTATGTCGCGCTTTTACTCGCTTGTCGCTCTCGCGCCGACTTGTGCTATTGCTGGCAACTCATAGCCACTTGAGAAATGTTTCATCATGAGCAACAAGGAACGGAAATGATTATGTTTTGTGAATATAATGGAAAGTACAGCGGTATCATAGGTAATGCAATGGATCGGTACGGGAACCAAAAAAAAGGTCACCATCGAAGTAAACAAATGGCCATGAAAAATGTAAAGTACTCATCAATCCTTCACAAAGTATTCAACAATCTGTCATAACAAGAACAAGGGGTCTAAAAAGGGGTGTTCATATTAGAGTAGAGCTCGTCTAATCTAAAATGACGCGCCCCACTATCGCATTACCGCACACAAGCAAGTTTAAAATATGGACGCAATACATATACAAATGCCGTTGTAATTGGTCATTCAGTTGCCGGTGAGATTCAAACGTAGGAACACGCGTCGTTCATTGGCTCCCACACAGATGAAGTGTCGTTATCAATATTTGCACTCACACATCGAAATCAACTAACTAAGTAGTGGGGCGCGTCATCTTAGACTAGACGAGCTCTACGACAAACTTATTTGATCCGGTGGCTAAAACTGGAACTAAATGACGCCATTATAAAATATCATGTTAATGCCAACAGCGGCGCTGCAGATCAGTTTGTGACAAATTATTATGAATAATAGTATGAATCACTAATGTGCCTTTTTAAACCACTTGATGCGAATACACGCCATGGGTCATTAGTTTTGCTTCAATTTTGTAAGCAATTAAGTAACTAATTATAACGATTTGCAAATCACCAATAGTTAAGAGTTGTTTACATCGATGGGAAATTTATCTGAGACCGACCGGTAACTTAAGCTCTGTGCCGGTAACCATTTTACTTGTATCTGACTGATATGTAGGTAGGGTATTCTTGGTCACCATCATTTGTAATTTACAACAGAAACAATTAGATCTTTTTACAAATAAATTAGAAAAAAAATTAACAGCTCTGCTAGTTTTATTTTTAAATTAACAACATTTATATGACGTTCATCGTTAGAATAACATATTATATTTCAATTTTATACGCACCAGGTGAATTCCTACTGTTTTTGAATTAACAACATTTATATGACGTTCATCGTTAGAATAACATATTATATTTCAATTTTATACGCACCAGGTGAATTCCTACTGTTTCTGAATTAACAACATTTATATGACGTTCATCGTTAGAATAACATATTATATTTCAATTTTATACGCACCAGGTGAATTCCTACTGTTTTTGAATTAACAACATTTATATGACGTTCATCGTTAGAATAACATATTATATTTCAATTTTATACGCACCAGGTGAATTAATACTGTTTTTGAATTAACAACATTTATATGACGTTCATCGTTAGAATAACATATTATATTTCAATTTTATACGCACCAGGTGAATTCCTACTGTTTTTGAATTAACAACATTTATATGACGTTCATCGTTAGAATAACATATATTTCAATTTATACGCACCAGGTGGATTCCTACTGGGGACCTTTCTTTGTTTGCCTCCCACTGGTGGGGCCAAAGATTTTGGTTGTTAGGGCAAAACAGTTTGACGACCTGAGTGGTTCAATTGGTTAAGGTGCCGGTCGCCACGCAGAGGTCCTGAATCGATTCCCGGCCCAGCGAAAATTGAAATGCTTTTAATTTCTGTTACAGGTCTGGATGTAGTATGTATAATAAGTATGTATTAAAAACAAAAAAAAAGTATATTAGAAGTTCATCTGTTATCTAACACCTATAACACAAGCTTTGCTTACTTTGGGGCTAGATTGCGCTGTGTGAATTTGTCCAAAAGCATATTAAAAGTCTAGAAGCGCGGCGAAGCACCCGCAGTGTCACACATGTGTTAAACTGTCATGTGACATCTCGAAAGCATTTGATGGGGTCTGGCAAGCAAGTCTCCTTGGCAAGCTTCCTGCATGAGACTCCGATATTGGAACACAGACAAAACTTGCGGGTGGGCGGCGTGGCAAGTAACGTGATTAGTATTACATTGTTACCTGAGCCAAGAAATTTTAATAGGTGAACAAACAATAAGATCTGTAAACTGATAAGAACAAGAAAAATAAATAACATTCCCATATTTACTTATCTCCGCACCTAAAAATTTCTTTGGAAGTCAGTAGATTTATGCGGATCCATTGTGTTTACTTTGTTCTCTATCAATAGTTTGAAAAAAAATAGATTTAACTTTCCTCTATGTACCCGCGGAGCTAACTATTATTTCTATAGCCCTGTAAGGGAAGCATAAAAGTACAAACTACAATAAACCTAAACGGAAAAATACTTTAGATGTGAATGTGTATCTACAACTGCAGATAACAAAATAACGGAAGGATGCTGAAAATTACCTATGCTCATTTATCAGTAATGTTCCTCGCTGGAAGTAGGTGGGTATAAAATATATAAATAAATAATCAAACAAAGTAAGCAAAACTTGTGTTATTTGTGCTAGATAACTGATAAACTACTAATATACTATACCGAAGTACTTGCGTCTGGAGACTGATCCCAGTGACATGAATGCCACACATTTATTGACAAATTTATAACATTGTCAAAGCTTTTGATTGCTATAGTAAGTACACTTGCACTATGTAGCCTGGTGTTTGCTTAAAAATACACCATTTACTAAATTGAGCTTAGTAGCTGAAGGAAGCTATATTTACTTTCCATAGATTACCATAGGGTCACATCGACCCGGGATCTGTCGTCTAATAAATAAAAAACATTTTTTTTTAAATAATGAAAAATCATTTATTTGTGTCTCCTTTTAGGAATAGCCTGTGTTAGGAGGCACCGCTCTTCAAGAACTACACATGTTAAGAACTAAGTATCTACAACAAAACTTAAGTATAAAACTAAATTAGTATAAAATATGTTTGTGAAGTTGTAACAAGGGTCACGTTAACAAGATGTGATGTGTGTGCGTATGCGTTTGCGTGCTTCAAAATAGGCATTTCGGTTAAAGCTCCTTCCAAGAGTGGATCGTGCAGACCATATTTTAAGGCGTGTGATGTGCTGGCGCGCATTTATACTGGAAGCACGGCACGAAAAGCGCCGAGTGCCCGCGATGCGCCGTTCGCTAGGCATTTGTGCGGCGAGCTCCCTTCCGCGGTCAACCTGTACGGCCAGCCAGAAGAGCTAGCCACAGCCCAGCCCAGCCTGCGACAGTCGAAGCGAGCAAACAATACTGCTTTTGTGGTGAAGAAAAGGAAGATGCTGAGGTAATCGCCTGCGACGCGATGGGGTGCCCCTAAGGAGTGGTACCACTTCGTTTGCGTGGATATATTGAGAATTGCCGCGATATAGGTAATGCAATGGATCGGTACGGGAGTAAACAAGAAGTAAGCAAACTTACTTGAGCACTTAGCCGAGTGGTGCCCGGCAGAGTAGAATAGCACCAACCCCTTACACTCGTGGGTGTCGTACAAGGCGACTAATGTTTTCGAGGCAATAGATTTTAAGAGTCTCCGTAGACTGGAAAATGGGCAGCAGCGTTTTCCATTGTTATATTTACAACACTGCGATCTCCAACCCGCCTGCCAAGCGTGGAGATTTTGGCAATAACCTTCCCTTTGTGGGAGAGGCCTTGGGTCCTGCAGTGGACTGTTGTGGGCTGTGATGATGAAGCAAACTTTGTCTTAAACGTGGTCTCAAACCAACTTTCCATCGAAATAAACAAACTACTAATCGCACTAAAAAAGTCAAAGTATGTCAATCTGTCAAAACAGAAGAACAAGGGGTCTAAAAGGCTACATTGAGTGTTTTGTATTATTATTCATATTAAAGTGCCACCAACTTATCCAGCCCGGTGGCCAAAACTGGAACCATGTGACGCCATTTTGGATTGTCATGTCAACGTAAACAACAGCGACGTTTCAGATAAGTTTGGTACAAATTATTATGAATCATAATATGCAACACTACTGCGGCCTTATTAGAACCCCACATGATTTCACGACATGGGCATTAGTTTTGCTTCAGTTTTGCAAGCAATGAGGAGTTTTCAGTAGGTATTGTCAGTTGGTTTCAAAAAGCATCAATAGATGGCGCTCCTACAATTTTGGTAATATTTTTTTAATCTGCATGATGGTGGTTGTGATTTCATGCAGCCAACTAATACTAAACTTAAAAAAAAAATGTTTTTTAATATAAACATAACTGTTAAAGGTTGAACGAAATGTAAAAAGAAATATTTATAGAAGTTGGCACTATGTTCCATTATTATTACAACCTCTAAAATGGTTGAAAACTATTGACAAATGCAATATTATCCAATACAACGTACCTAGTGTTTATTCTATTGTTTATTGTTTGCTAAGAACCTATTTCAAGCGATTATAAATTACCAAAATTGTCGGGGCGCCATCTAGTGAGTGGTTAGGAATGCTTTAGATACCTATTGGAAAACTGCTCATTAAGTAACTACTTAAAACGATCTGCAAATCATCAATAGTAAAGATAAAAACATTCCGATTGTTAACATCGATGGGAAATTGGTCTGAGACCTGAGGTGCTGGTAACTAACTAACTTACTTTACTTAGCAGGATTCCTTACGTTTTTTCTCATCATAAGAGCTTCGGTCAGTGTACAACTGCATTAAGCACTAAGTACGTCTACATAACTCGGTAAAAGTCAGGGGATCGAACTCGGTACACCTGGCTTGTGAGACCGACCCGCCAGACATTATGCCAGCGGCGCTTATATTTTGACCCTGCACTGGATTAGCACGAGTTTTTTCCTTTACTATAATGTACGTGTATCATACATATAAACCTTCTAAAAGAAATTCTCTGACCGATGGAGATCGCATTAAAAGCGTGCAATACTTTATGAGTTTATCACGGACAGACAGACGCAGCGTTTTGGTTTTATAATCAACATGTGAATGTTTCACCTCGTTGTGAATAAAACATTCTGTTACATCCCACTATTCAACAATACTCTTTTCTCCATTTCATTCCCAAGTTTAAATACAAAAATAAATTCAAGTTTAGGTACATAGGTAAGTAACTAAAGTATGTACCCTTTTTATATACCTAAAGCAATATTAATTATTCAAAATGAGCAAGTAATAAATGGGAAACATTTAAGACCCTTTCGTTTGCGAAAAACTAACACGATACCACTTTAGTGTCATTTGCTAATCGCTTTCGCGGGCCCAATCTACCTGTTTTAGGGTCTCATATAAATACGAGCCACCAGCGGACCTCTAGTCATTCCAAGTCAATATTTTGTTGTTCATGGACCTATCCAGCTACAAAATGAACATTGCAGTTAAAGCCTTCAAGTGCGGATCCTGCAGACTAGTGTTCCAAACTTACGATGTGCTTCTCGCACATTTGTACTGGAGGCACGGTACGAAGAGCGCCGAGTGCCCGCGCTGCCCCGTCAGGGTGTGGCCTTTCGCCCGGCACTTGTGCGGCGTGCTCCCTTCCACTGTTGACCCATATGGAGAAGAACCAGCCACAGCCCAGCCTGCGACAGTCGACGCTGCGGGCAATTACTGCTTTTGTGGCGAAGAAAAAAAAAACGCTGAAATGATCGCTTGCGACACGAAGGGGTGCCACAAGGAGTGGTACCACTTTGAGTGCGTGGGCGTGACAGTGCCGCCCAAAGGCGATTGGGTTTGCCCTCTGTGTGTGGCAAAGAACGTCCTTGCGGAGTAAGACGACCTGTCCTGAGGACGAGCGGGCGGGCGTGCGTGGAGGGGGAACCGCAAACCTGGTTGGGTTCCACTGTCGTGTGCGGGGCCTGATCGGGGCCCTGGATCGTTCCGGGGCTGGGGCACACGACCATGTTTTTTAACATGACTTTGAACGCTCGTACGACCGCCAAGGTGGTTAATGGCTAGTTTCTCCTGTGTGCGCTTCAGCGCGCTCTATTCAAACGTAGTTTGATCATATTTTCAATATTGCGTTACCAAAACCAATGAAATTTTGTTTAAGTGACCTAGAAGTCAAAATCTATGCTTGTGGTTTGTTAGATTTTCGTATAAATATATTGTTTCAAAATTAAAAAGGACTGAAAATTTGTATGGAAAACTTTAAATTCCGTCTAACGTTTAAACTACATATTTTAACGAAAATCTGTTATAGGACAAGCGTAGACATAGGTTTCGGGATCACGTCTACAAAATTTAATTGGCTTTGATAGCGTAATTGAACGAAAGTTTGCCTGTTATTAGATTTAACATTTAAGTGCTAAAGATCTTTCATATAATATTTCAATGTAACAAAAGTGTAAGTCTGTTGGCAAATAAAATAAATAAATAAAAGTAATATTGAAAATATTATCAAACTACCTTTAAATGGAGCGCGCTCGGGGCAGACTCTAAAATCTAAATTATGCAAACGTAAACAATGATATCTACTTTTATTTTTAAAGGTTGCTGTGTTTTTGCCACTGCTGACTTGGCTAATTAATGAAAATGTATTTCATGATAACTGCATGTGTAATCCTGATAGTTAATCACGACACGAATTTTATTCTTGAAAGGCATGATGCTACTTTAATAGCTTGTCTCTATGAAACATCTGGTAATCTATCTATATGCAACAAACAAGGCCCACTTTATAAAAAAAGCCTATCACGATCGGGGCGGCCAATCTCATCTTCTGTCAGGGTCCGTTTTCCTGCTTTATCTTTATGAAGAGGAAACTTATCGAAGACTACATTTTTATTAAAAACGACTTTTACAATTAAAATTAAAAGTTGACTGATTCATAGGGATAGCATCCATCATGATTACGAAGCCAGTATTATGGTCACTATACTCATAAGTAGTAGCGGTCTGGGTGACATTATGTGCGTACGTAATAATAGATTTCTAGATTGGGGTTTTAGGTTTATTAATTTTAGTTGTATGTTGTATTTCTTTTCTCTAGGATTTTAGTTATATCTCACTGAAAAAAATTAAAACTATTATTTCTATAGCTCTGTAAATGAAGCATAAAAGTACGAACTACAATAAACCTAAACGGAAAAATGCTGTAGATATGAATATGTACCTACAAGCAGATTACAAAATTAATGAAGGATTCTGCAAATTACCTATGCTCATTTATCAGTAATGTTCCTCGCAGGAAGTAGGTAGGTATACCGAAGTACTTGCGTCTGGAGACTGATCCCGGTGACATGAATGCCACACATTTATTGACAAATTTATTTCATTGTCAAAGCTTTTGATTGCTATAGTAAGTACACTTGCACTATGTAGCCTGGTGTTTGCTTAAAAATACACCATTTACTAAATTGAGCTTAGTAGCTGAAGAAAGCTATATTTACTTTCCATAGATTACCATAGGGTCACATCGACCCGGGATCTGTCGTCTAATAAATAAAAAACATTTTTTTTTTATAATAAAAAATCATTTAATTGTGTCTCCTTTTAGGAATAGCCTGTGTTAGGAGGCACCGCTCTCCAAGAACTACACATGTTAAGAACTAAGTATCTACAACAAAACTTAAGTATAAACCTAAATTAGTATAAAATATGTTTGTGAAGTTGTAACAAGGGTCACGTTAACAAGATGTGATGTGTGTGCGTATGCGTTTGCGTGCTCCAAAATAGGCATTTCGTTTAAAGCTCCTTCCAAGAGTGGATCGTGCAGACCATATTTCAAGGCGTGTGATGTGCTGGCGCATTTATACTGGAAGCACGGCACGAAAAGCGCCGAGTGCCCGCGATGCGCCGTTTGCCAGGCATTTGTGCGGCGAGCTCCCTTCCGCGGTCAACCTGTACGGCCAGCCAGAAGAGCCAGCCATAGCCCAGCCTGCGACAGTCGAAGCGAGCAAACAATACTGCTTTTGTGGTAAAGCAAAGGAAGATGCTGAGATAATCGCCTGCGACGCGGTAGGGTGCCCCTAAGGAGTGGTACCACTTCGTTTGCGTGGATATATTGAGAATTGCCGCGATATAGGTAATGCAATGGATCGGTACGGGAGTAAACAAGAAGTAAGCAAACTTACTTAAGCACTTAGCCGAGTGGTGCCCGGCAGAGTAGAATAGCACCAACCCCTTACACTCGTGGGTGTCGTACAAGGCGACTAATGTTTTCGAGGCAATAGATTTTAAGAGTCTCCGTAGACTGGAAAATGGGCAGCAGCGTTTTCCATTGTTATATTTACAACACTGCGATCTCCAACCCGCCTACCAAGCGTGGAGATTATGGCAATAACCTTCCCTTTCGTGGGAGAGGCCTTGGGTCCTGCAGTGGACTGTTGTGGGCTGTGATGATGAAGCAAACTTTGTCTTAAACGTGGTCTCAAACCAACTTTCCATCGAAATAAACAAACTACTAATCGCACTAAAAATGTCAAAATATGTCAATCTGTCAAAACAGAAGAACAAGTGGTCTAAAAGGCTACATTGAGTGTTTTGTATTATTATTCATATTAAAGTGCCACCAACTTATTCGGTCCAGTGGCCAAAACTGGTACCATGTGACGCCATTTTGAATTGTCATGGCAACGTAAACAACAGCGACGTTTCAGATAAGTTTGGGACAAATGATTATGAATCATAATATGCAACACTACTGCGGCCTTATTAGAACCCCAGATGATTTCACGACATGGCCATTAGTTTTACTTCAGTTTTGTAAGTAATTAAGTAACTACTTAAAACGATCTGCAAATCACCAATAGTAAAGATAAAAACATTGCGATTGTTAACATCGATGGGAAATTGGTCTGAGACCTGAGGTGCTGGTAACTAACTAACTTACTTTACTTAGCAGGATTTCTTACGTTTTTTCTCACATAAGAGCTTCGGTCAGTGTACAACTTAAGTATGTCTACATAACTCGGTAAAAGTCAGGAGATCGAACTCGGTACCCCTAGCTTGTGAGACCAACCCGCCAGACATTATGCCAGCGGCTCTTATATTTTGACCCTGCACTGGCTTCGCACGAGTTTTTTCCTTTACTATAATGTACGTGTATTATACATATAAACCTTCTAAAAGAAATTCTCTGACCGATGGAGATCGCATTAAAAGCGTGCAGTACTTTATGAGTTTATCACGGACAGACAGACTCAGCGTGGTGGTTTTATAATCAACATGTGAATGTTTCACCTCGCTGTGAATAAAACATTCTGTTACATCCCACTATTCAACAATACTCTTTTCCCCATTTCATTCCCAAGATTAAGTACAAAAATAAATTCAAGTTTAGGTACATAGGTAAGTAATTAAAGTATGTACCCTTTTTATATACCTAAAGCAATATTAATTATTCAAAATGAGCAAGTAATAAATGTGAAACATTTAAGACCCTTTCGTTTGCGAAAAACTAACGCGATACCACGTTAGTGTCATTTGCTAATCGCTTTCGCGGGCCCAATCTACCTGTTTTAGGGTCTCATATAAATACGAGCCACCAGCGGACCTCTAGTCATTCCAAGTCAATATTTTGTTGTTCATGGACCTACCCAGCTACAAAATGAACATTGCAGTTAAGGCCTTCAAGTGCGGATCCTGCAGACTGGTGTTCCAAACTTACGATGTGCTTCTCGCACATTTGTACTGGAGGCACGGTACGAAGAGCGCCGAGTGCCCGCGCTGCCCCGTCAGGGTGTGGCCTTTCGCCCGGCACTTGTGCGGCGTGCTCCCTTCCGCTGTTGACCCATATGGAGAAGAATCAGCCACAGCCCAGCCTGCGACAGTCGACGCTGCGGGCAATTACTGCTTTTGTGGCGAGGAAAAAAAAAACGCTGAAATGATCGCTTGCGACACGAAGGGGTGCCACAAGGAGTGGTACCACTTCGAGTGCGTGGGCGTGACAGTGCCGCCCAAAGGCGATTGGGTTTGCCCTCTGTGTGTGGCAAAGAACGTCCCGGCGGAGTAAGACGACCTGTCTGAACTGAGTGAACTTTATGAAGATGAAACTTATCGAAGAATATATTTTTATTGCAAACGACTTTTACAATTAAAATTAAAAGTTGACTGGCTCATAGGGATAGCATCCAGCATGATAATGCAGCCAGTATTATGGTCACTATACTCATACGTGGTAGCGGTCTGGGTGACATTATGTGCGTACATAATACACACACACAAACACGCACGCACGCACGCACGCACGCACGCACGCACGCACGCACGCACACACGCACGCACGCACTCACGCACGCACACACACACGCACACACACACGCATACACACCCACACCCACACATATGCATACATTTTTTACACCTTTATTAACAAACAAACAACAAAATTTATAAAATAAAACAAAAAAATTACGTTATGTATTTTATATTTCATTAATTAAATTGTTTCATATTATCTAATTGTAACTAAAACATACGTACCAGTTCCATAGATATAAGTAGATAAGGTTCCTCCTGAAACAGGCTAAGCTTAAAAGGAGTCTCCAGCAACCATAGATTTAAGGCACTTTTTGTTAGTGAAATAAAGAATTTATTTATTTATTATTTATTTAATAATAATAGATTTCTAGATTGAGGTTTTAGGTTAATTACTTTTAGTTGTATGTTGTATTTCTTTTCTCTAGGATTTTAGTTATATCTTACTGAAAAAAGTTAAAACTATTAATTCTATAGCCCTGTCAAGGAAGCATAAAAGTACGAACTACAATAAACCTAAACGGAAATATGCTGTAGATATGAAAATTTAAGCTCATTTATCAGTAATATTCCTCGCAGGAAGTAGGTAGGTATACTGAAGTACTTGCGTCTGGAGACTGATCCCAGTGACATGAATTATTGACAAAATTTATATCATTCCCAAAGCTTTTGATTGCTAAAGTAAGTACACTTGCACTATGTGGGCTAGTGTTTGCTTAAAAAAATACACCATTAACTAAATTGAGCTAAGTAACGCATTGGAGAATATCTTGCAGACGCTGGACTTTAAAGGTATGGCATTACATAACTCTCAGATGATTGAATATATTCACAGTGGCGGAGTCGCCGGAGGAGCTATAACTGATGATGGCCGGCCTAGCATCAGCCTCGTAGTGGGTAGGGTCACATCGACCCGGGATCTGATCGGGATAAATAATAAATAACATATCGTTATTGCTTTTCAAACATATCACTTGGCATTTGTGCGTCGAGCTCCTTACGGAGAAGAGCCAGCCACAGCCCAGCCTGCAACAGTCGACACAGAGAGCAATTACTGCATTTGTCGCGAAGAAAAGGCAAATTCTGACATGATTGCCTGCCACACGAAGGGGTGCCCCAAGGAGTGGTACCACTTCCTGTGCGTGGGCGTGACAGTGCCGCCTAAAGGCGATTGGGTTTGCCTACTTTGTGTGGCAAAGAACGTCCTTGCTAAATACGACGACCTGACCTGAGGACGAGGCGGCGAGGGCGGGCGTGCGTGGAGGTGGAACCGCAAACCTGTTTGGGTTCCACTGTCGCGTGCGGGGTCTATTTTGATTTCTAGATTGGGTTTTTACCTATGCTCATTTATCAGTAATGTTTCTCACTGGAAGTAGGTAGGTATACCGAAGTACTTGCGTCTAGAAACTGATCCCAGTGACATAAATGCTACAAATTTATAACATTACCAAAGCTTTTGATTGCTATAGTAAGTTCACTTGCACTATGTGTCCTAGTGTTTGCTTAAAAAATACACAATTCACAAAATTGAGCTTAGTAGCTAAAGAAAGCTAGTTTTACTTTTCACAGATTACCCTAGGGTCACATCGACCCGGGATCTGTCGTCGTAAATGTCCTCCTCCTTGAATAATAAATAAAACATCTTTGTTTTAAAAAAACTTAATAAGAAATCATATATTTGTGTCTTCTTTTAGGAATAGCCTGTGTTAGGAGGTACCGCTCTTCGAGAACTACACATGTTCTCGATAACTGGAGTAAGAACTAAGTATCTACAACAAAACTTAAGTATTAAACTAAAATAGTATGAAATATGTTTGTAAAGTTGTAAGTAGAATGTACGTTAACAAGATGTGATGTGTGTGCGTATGCGTTTGCGTGCTCCAAAATCGGCATTTCGTTTAAAGCTCCTACCAAGAGTGGATCGTGCAGACCATTTTTCAAGGCGTGTACGCGGCACGAAAAGCGCTGAGTGCGGCACTCGAAGTGCCCGCGATGCGCCGTTAGCGTGTGGCCGTTCGACAGCCAGAAGAACCAGCCACAGCCCAGCCTGCGATAGTCGAAGCGAGCAAACAATACTGCTTTTGTGGTGAAGAAAAGGAAGATGCTGAGAGAATCGCCTGCGACGCGATGGGGTGCCCCTAAGGAGTGGTACCACTTCGTTTGCGTGGATATATTGAGTATTGTCGCGATATAGGTAATGCAATGGATCGGTACGGGAGTAAACAAGAAGTAAGCAAACTTTGTCTTAAACGTGGTCTCAAACCAACTTTCCATCGAAATAAACAAACTACTATTCTGTCAAAACAGAAGAACAAGGGGTCTGAAAAGTACATTGAGTGTTTTGTATTATTATTCATATTAAAGTGCCTCCAACTTATCCGGTCCGGTGGCCAAAACTGGATCTATGTGACGTCATATTGAATTGTCATGTCAACGTAAACAACAGCGACGTTGCAGATAAGTTTGGGACAAATGATTATGAATCATAAAATGCAACACTACTGCGGCCTTATAAGAACCCCAGAGGACAGTGTGTCAGAAGCTGGAGTCGACAACAATGTTGCCAGAGCGGCAAACTGGACTGGAAACAAAAGCGACGCGTCTGAATATGAAGACAGAGAGATTGACTATGATATGGAATCTGATGCAGAGTGTGAAGACGGCGTAGATGAAGCCTATATAATATTATCAAACGAAGTCTCCTACTCTAACGATATCGCCACTAGCAATATGGAGAACGCATATATAATAAATGAAATTATGAATCGGGAATATACGTCTGAAGAAGAGATCGAAATGATGAAATCTATGAGTATATCTATGAGTATATGACTGAGGATCAAGATTACAAGATACTTGTGCAAAATAAACTTTACTTGTACATAGTGACTGCAATGGGTGACTGTGTAATGGTAAGCCAGGACAATTACCACGCCTTTTACACTGTCAATAAGCGGACACTGTGCAGACTCTGTCGATGCTTGGTGAACGACCAGTACATTCATATCAGAACGGAGCAGCATATGGATATGATGCGGTCCCCGCTGACTGACCGAAGTTGTATACGACAGGTGAGTTTGCAATCTTTCTGTTAGCCATGAAAAATACATGACAGTCTGTTAGTTTTCATATTTTCACTGCACACGTCTTTTAACAGCTGGACTTGAGCCACCTCCATAACAGTGAAGGGATTACACACAAGCTTGGCAGCCCACTTGGATTTCGTAGTTTTAAATGTAACATACAAGATAAATAAAAACCCTTTTACACTTTCCCTTAGCTGGCTAACACCACTATACAATCTCCTACTCCGCTAGCCATCTCCTTACCTTCATTTTACCTTACTCCACTCCCCTCTACCTTTTCTTCTCTTCTTGGACCGGCAGAAATGTATGGACCCCAGCCTATGTGACCAATAACGTTGAGCGATATGTTGTTAGACAGGATTTAACAATTTTTACAACTCTTACTATGACGACAACTCTCGAATCGTTGTGGGAAAAAATTTGTAGTCAGTTAATGTAATTGTCGATTTGTACTTGAAAATTCGGTCTATATGACCAATAACGTCAAAACGTAAACAACAGCGATGTTTCAGATAAGTTTGGGACAAATTATTATGATTCATAATATGCACCACTACTGCGGCCTTATTAGAACCCCAGACGATTTCACGCCATGGGCCATTAGTTTTGCTTCAGTTTTGTAAGCAATTAAGTAATAACTTAAAATGATCTGCAAATCACCAATAGTAAAGATAAAAAATTCCGATTGTTTACATCGATGGGAAATTGGTCTGAGACCCGAGGTGCTGGTAACTAACTAACTAACTTTACTTAGCAGAATTCCTTCCTTTTTTTCTCACCATAAGAGCTTCGGTCAGTGTACAACTTAAGTACGTCTACATAACTCGGTAAAAGTCAGGGGATCGAACTCGGTACCTCTGGCTTGTGAGACCGACCCGCCAGACATTATGCCAGCGGCGCTCATATTTGTTTCGAACTTATTTCTTGTATAGGTATTGTCTATTAGATACCTACTATACGTGTATGTACCTAATAGTACAGTAATAATGTGAGAACCATTAATAAGTACACCTACTAACGACCCGCACTGGCTTCGCATGGGTTTTCTCAGCTTTTCTTTGCTATAATTTACATGTATCATTCATATAAACCCTCCGAAAGAAATTCTCTAACCGATGGTGAAAACTGCATGAGCAGCAGAAATTTTTTGAGTTTATCACAAACAGACAGATGCAGCGTGGTGGTTTTATAATAAACATGTGAATGTTTCACCTCGTTATGAAAAAATCATTCTGTTACATCCCACTCTATTCTTTTCCCCATTTCATCCCCAAGTTTAAGTACAAAAAATAATTCAAGTTTAGGTACATAGGAAAATAATTAAAGTATGTATCCTTCTTTATATACCTACAGCAAAACTAATTATTCAAAATAAGCAAGTAATCAATGGGAAACATTTAAGACCCTTTCGTTTGCGAAAAACTAACACGATACCACGTTAGTGTCATTCGCTAATCGCTTTCGCGGGCCCAATCTACCTGTTTTAGGGTCTCATATAAATACGAGCCACCAGCGGACCTCTAGTCATTCCAAGTCAATATTTTGTTGTTCACGGACCTACACAGCTACAAAATGAACATTGCAGTTAAAGCCTTCAAGTGAGGATCCTGCAGACTAGTGTTCCAAACTTACGATGTGCTTCTCGCACATTAGTACTGGAGGCACGGTACGAAGAGCGCCGAGTGCCCGCGTTGCCCCGTCAGGGTGTGGCCTTTCGCCCGGCAAGTGCTTAGCTACGATAGTCTTACAATAGTTCGTAGAATCTGATTTACAGATATTTCTCGTGTACTGCGTAGGACTAACAAAAGAGTACAAAGGAAAGGGATGGGGGTGGTATAAATAGAGACTGCGCCTGCGCCGACGCCTGTGTTTCGCATTAGTTCGTAGCAATCGCCTTAAGTCAGAACCTTACACACCGTATCAACTTTGGTTAAGTCTTTCATATTTTTCTAAAACTTTACTAATTCAATAATTAAATATGGCAGCCAGTGGTAGTGCTAGTGGTAGTGGCCGTTCCGGTGGAAAGAACGTAAGTATTATCTTTCATTATATATGTAAATGCGTGTCGTGATTCTATTCAGTGTTCCGATCACCGCGTATTGCGTAACTAGGTAAAGCAGTGGCGGTGTAGCTAGTCCAAAGTAGATATTTGTACCGCATCTTTTTGAAAATGCTTAATAACTCGCATATTATGTGAAAAATGAACGCCGGCTTGTGCGGCGAGCTCCCTTGCGCGGTCAACCCATACAGAGAAGAACCACCCACAGCCCAGTCTGCGACAGTCGACGCTGCGGGCAATTACTGCATTTGTGGCGAGGAAAAAAAAGAGCTGAAATGATCGCTTGCGACACGAAGGGGTGCCACAAGGAGTGGTACCACTTCGAGTGCGTGGGCGTGACAGTGCCTGCCTGATCGGGGCCCTGGATCGCTTCGGGGCTGGGGCTTACGACTATGTTTTCTAACATAAAAACGAACGATCGCCGAGGTTGTTAAAGACTAGTTTCCCCTGTGTGCGCTTCAGCGCATTTTCAATATTACACTATCAAAGTCTGTGAAATGTTGTTTTAGTAACCTAGAAATCAATATCAATTTGTGGTTTGTTAGATTTTCGTAAAAATATATTGTTTCAATATTACACAGGGCTTATTTGTATGGAATACTTTAAATCCCGTGTAACGTTAAAACGATATATTTTAATGAAAATCTGTTATAAGACTATCATAGACATAGGCATTTGTCATTTATTTATTGCTTCACATGGTAATATAATAACATTAGATCTTAAAAATAGGTAAGTATCTCATGTGACCCTGTGAGGGCACTGCAAAATAATAAAAAATATAGGAAACAAAATAATCTTAACAATTAAATCTAGATTCCATATTGCATAAATTATTACATGTTCATTAATAACAAATTAATTAATTAATCAATTAGCGATACATCAAAAATGAGAATATGTCAATTATTGAAATAACATTAAGTTAAATTTCACCTTATCAAATTTAAGTACATGGCAACAATCAATTTTTATTAAATTAAATGTCAATAACCAATAAAAATCATTAGAAAAATTATATTCTAAGTCATAAAAAGTACAGATATAGAGCCTTAATACAAAATAAGTCGTTGATATCAATTTTTCTTATTAAAAAATTCATTTAAACTATAGTAACTCTTGCTAAGAGTAACTTCTTAAGCTTCCTAATAAAAACTTTGCCATCTGTTTCTTTTTTTAAAGTTTCAGGTAATTTATTATATATTTTGATGGACATGGTATATGTGCTTGTATTGTGGATCTTTAGTCTAGACACTGGAAGCATTAACTTGCTTTTGTAGCGCAAACTCATGTTTGTAGGCAAATCTTCACGTTTGGGATATGAGCCTAGGTGGTTCCTTACGAACTTACACATTTCAAAAATATACATACTCGGAAGTGTAAGAATCTTCAGTTTCTGAAAGTGTGGTTTGCATGTTTCAGTTTGTTTAATTTTTGCCAATATCCGAATCAGCCTTTTTTTGCAAAATAAAGAGTGTAGGTGCATCTGTACTGCATCCCCACAGGATTACTCCATAGTTCAACCACGCATGAGCATATGCATAATAAGTAGCAAGGGCAGTATTTAAGTTAGTAGATTTTTTTATTACACGTAGCGCGTACGAAAATTTTGATATTTTTTTACAAATTTTCCCAATGTGATTTTTCCAATCTATGTGTCTATCTATATCTACACCCAACAATGTGAATGAATTTACTGGTTCCAGTGTATTGTTTTTGTAATTAAAAGTAATGTGTAAGGGATCTTTTTAACGAGGGTAAAATGTTATTATTTTTTATTTTTAAAAATGTTATTCTAAACAGTGTTTGTATATCCAATCGGTTATAGAGTCGAGCATGGAAGTTAGTTTATCCTCTATATCAGAACCATCCTGACATGAGGTCAATAGTGAAATATCATCTGCAAATAAATTACAGTGATCATTTACAATTTTAGGTAAGTCATTAATGTATATTATAAATAGAAGACATCCTAGAATACTGCCCTGGGGGATTGAGGCATTTAAACTGGTTATTTTAGATCGTATAATTTTTTTCGTGACGTTTTTTTATCGTAATATTCTACTTCTACAAATTGTTCCCTTCTTGACAAATATGACTTAAACCATTCGTGTGCTATTCCCCTTATTCCTATCCCATATAACTTGTTCAGTAAAAATCCATACTGGACCTTATCATAGGCTTTTGTCATATCTAGAAGCATTCCCACCGCATATTTTTTCTTGTCAATGATGTTTATTACTTCTTGAATGTATTTATAAACTGATAGTACTGTAAATCGTTTCTTACGGAATCTGTTTTGATTATCGTCAAACACTTTAAACTTTTCACAAAAAGTGTAAACGCGGTTGTACATCGCTCTTTCGTAGATTTTCGAAATTGTTGGTAATAAAGCAATTGGACGGTAATTAGATGGATCCGTTTTTGAATTTTTCATGTAAATTGGTCTTATTATAGCTTTTTTCAGCGCATTTGGAAAAATACCACTTTCAAGGTTTCTGGATCACGTATACAAAATTTTATTCGCTTTGATAGCTTAATATTGAAAATATCATCAAACTGCCTTTGTATGGAGCGCGCTCGGGGAAGACTCCAAAATTCAAATTATGCAAGCGTTAACAAATTCATCATGATATCTACTTTTATTTTTAAAGGTTGCTGTGCTTCTGCCACTGCTGACTTGGCTAAGTAATGGAAACGTATTTCATGGTAACTGCAATATTATGATCCTGATAACTAATCACGACACGAATTTTATTTTATATCTTTGACAGCTTGTCTCAATGAAACATCTAGTAGAACTGGAGTCATGTAAGAAGAGACTTGGCGGGTCACGTGGTTCGACTTGCGCAGTTGCTCATCTTCTGTCAGGGTCCGGTTTCCTGTTCTAACTTTATGAAGAAATCTTATTGAAGATTATGTTTTTGTTATAAACGACATTTAAAATAAAAATTTGGCTGGCTCATTCCTCTGCCTGCGCATAGGGATAGCATCCAGCATGAGAATGCAGCCAGTATTATGGTCACCATACTCATAAGTAGTAGCGGTCGGGGTGATATTATGTGCGTACATAATAATAGATTTCTAAATTGGGGTTTTAGGTTAATTACTTTTAGTTGTATGTTTTATTTCTTTTCTCTAGGAATTTAGTTATATCTTACTGAAAAAAGTTAAAACAATTATTTGTATAGCCCTGTCAAGGAAGCATAAAAGTACGAACTACAATAAACCTAAACGGAAAAATGCTGTAGATATGAAAATTTAAGCTCATTTATCAGTAATTTTCCTCGCAGGAAGTAGGTAGGTATACTGAAGTACTTGCGTCTGGAGACTGATCCCAGTGACATGAATTATTGACAAAATTTATATCATTCCCAAAGCTTTTGATTGCTAAAGTAAGTACACTTGCACTATGTGGGCTAGTGTTTGCTTAAAAAAATACACCATTAACT
Organism: Blastobasis lacticolella; assembly: GCA_905147135.1. Lineage (NCBI taxonomy): Eukaryota > Metazoa > Arthropoda > Insecta > Lepidoptera > Blastobasidae > Blastobasis > Blastobasis lacticolella. The sequence goes on from LR990061.1 coordinate 3,878,752, forward strand.
AAATTGAGCTAAGTAACGCATTGGAGAATATCTTGCAGACGCTGGACTTTAAAGGTATGGCATTACATAACTCTCAGATGATTGAATATATTCACAGTGGCGGAGTCGCCGGAGGAGCTATAACTGATGATGGCCGGCCTAGCATCAGCCTCGTAGTGGGTAGGGTCACATCGACCCGGGATCTGATCGGGATAAATAATAAATAACATATCGTTATTGCTTTTCAAACATATCACTTGGCATTTGTGCGTCGAGCTCCTTACGGAGAAGAGCCAGCCACAGCCCAGCCTGCAACAGTCGACACAGAGAGCAATTACTGCATTTGTCGCGAAGAAAAGGCAAATTCTGACATGATTGCCTGCCACACGAAGGGGTGCCCCAAGGAGTGGTACCACTTCCTGTGCGTGGGCGTGACAGTGCCGCCTAAAGGCGATTGGGTTTGCCTACTTTGTGTGGCAAAGAACGTCCTTGCTAAATACGACGACCTGACCTGAGGACGAGGCGGCGAGGGCGGGCGTGCGTGGAGGTGGAACCGCAAACCTGTTTGGGTTCCACTGTCGCGTGCGGGGTCTATTTTGATTTCTAGATTGGGTTTTTACCTATGCTCATTTATCAGTAATGTTTCTCACTGGAAGTAGGTAGGTATACCGAAGTACTTGCGTCTAGAAACTGATCCCAGTGACATAAATGCTACAAATTTATAACATTACCAAAGCTTTTGATTGCTATAGTAAGTTCACTTGCACTATGTGTCCTAGTGTTTGCTTAAAAAATACACAATTCACAAAATTGAGCTTAGTAGCTAAAGAAAGCTAGTTTTACTTTTCACAGATTACCCTAGGGTCACATCGACCCGGGATCTGTCGTCGTAAATGTCCTCCTCCTTGAATAATAAATAAAACATCTTTGTTTTAAAAAAACTTAATAAGAAATCATATATTTGTGTCTTCTTTTAGGAATAGCCTGTGTTAGGAGGTACCGCTCTTCGAGAACTACACATGTTCTCGATAACTGGAGTAAGAACTAAGTATCTACAACAAAACTTAAGTATTAAACTAAAATAGTATGAAATATGTTTGTAAAGTTGTAAGTAGAATGTACGTTAACAAGATGTGATGTGTGTGCGTATGCGTTTGCGTGCTCCAAAATCGGCATTTCGTTTAAAGCTCCTACCAAGAGTGGATCGTGCAGACCATTTTTCAAGGCGTGTACGCGGCACGAAAAGCGCTGAGTGCGGCACTCGAAGTGCCCGCGATGCGCCGTTAGCGTGTGGCCGTTCGACAGCCAGAAGAACCAGCCACAGCCCAGCCTGCGATAGTCGAAGCGAGCAAACAATACTGCTTTTGTGGTGAAGAAAAGGAAGATGCTGAGAGAATCGCCTGCGACGCGATGGGGTGCCCCTAAGGAGTGGTACCACTTCGTTTGCGTGGATATATTGAGTATTGTCGCGATATAGGTAATGCAATGGATCGGTACGGGAGTAAACAAGAAGTAAGCAAACTTTGTCTTAAACGTGGTCTTAAACCAACTTTCCATCGAAATAAACAAACTACAAATCTGTCAAAACAGAAGAACAAGGGGTCTAAAAACGCTACATTGAGTGTTTTGCATTATTATTTATATTAAAGTGCCTCCAACTTATCCGGTCCGGTGGCCAAAACTGGATCTATGTGACGCCATATTGAATTGTCATGTCAACGTAAATAACACCGACGTTGCAGATAAGTTTGGGACAAATGATGATGAATCATAATATGCAACACTACTGCGGCCTTATTAGAACCCCAGAGGACAGTGTGTCAGAAGCTGGAGTCGACAACAATGTTGCCAGAGCGGCAAACTGGACTGGAAACAAAAGCGACGCGTCTGAATATGAAGACAGAGAGATTGACTATGATATGGAACCTGATGCAGAGTGTGAAGACGGCGTAGATGAAGCCTATAAAATATTATCAAAAGAAGTCCCCTACTCCAACGATGACTACTATATCGCCACTAGCAATATGGAGAGCGCATATATAATAAATGAAATTATGAATCGGGAATATACGCCTGAAGAAGAGACCGAAATGGTGAAATACTATGAATATATCTATGAATATATGACTGAAGAGCAGGATTGCACTCACAAGATACTTGTGCAAAATGAACTGTACTTGTACATAGTGACTGCAATGGGTGACTGTGTAATGGTAAGCCAGGACAATTACCACGCCTTTTACACTGTCAATAAGCGGACACTGTGCAGACTCTGTCGAAGCCGGGGTGCCCCTAAGGAGTGGTACCACTTCGTTTGCGTGGATATATTGAGAATTGCCGCGATATAGGTAATGCAAGGGATCGGACGGGAGTAAACAAGAAGTAAGCAAACTTTGTCTTAAACGTGGTCTCAAACCAACTTTTCAGTGAAATAAACAAACTACTAATCTGTCAAAACAGAAGAACAAGGGGTCTGAAAAGGCTACATTCAGTGTTTTGTATTATTATTTATACTAAAGTGCCTCCAACTTATCCGGTCCGGTGGCCAAAACTGGATCTATGTGACGCCATATTGAATTGTCATGTCAACGTTAATAACACCGACGTTGCAGATAAGTTTGGGACAAATGATGATGAATCATAATATGCAACACTACTGCGGCCTTATTAGAACCCCAGAGGACAGTGTGTCAGAAGCTGGAGTCGACAACAATGTTGCCAGAGCGGCAAACTGGACTGGAAACAAAAGCGACGCGTCTGAATATGAAGACAGAGAGATTGACTATGATATGGAACCTGATGCAGAGTGTGAAGACGGCGTAGATGAAGCCTACAAAATATTATCAAAAGAAGTCCCCTACTCCAACGATGACTACTATATCGCCACTAGCAATATGGAGAGCGCATATATAATAAATGAAATTATGAATCGGGAAAATACGCCTGAAGAAGAGACCGAAATGGTGAACTACTATGAATATATCTATGAATATATGACTGAGGAGCAGGATTGTACTCACAAGATACTTGTGCAAAATGAACTGTACTTGTACATAGTGACTGCAATGGGTGACTGTGTAATGGTAAGCCAGGACAATTACCACGCCTTTTACACTGTCAATAAGCGGACACTGTGCAGACTCTGTCGAAGCCGGGGTGCCCCTAAGGAGTGGTACCACTTCGTTTGCGTGGATATATTGAGAATTGCCGCGATATAGGTAATGGAAGGGATCGGACGGGAGTAAACAAGAAGTAAGCAAACTTTGTCTTAAACGTGGTCTCAAACCAACTTTCCAGTGAAATAAACAAACTACTAATCTGTCAAAACAAAAGAACAAGGGGTCTAAACAGGCTACATTCAGTGTTTTGTATTATTATTTATATTAAAGTGCCTCAAACTTATCCGGTCCGGTGGCCAAAACTGGATCTATGTGACGCCATATTGAATTGTCATGTCAACGTAAATAACACCGACGTTGCAGATAAGTTTGGGACAAATGATGATGAATCATAATATGCAACACTACTGCGGCCTTATTAAAACCCCAGAGGACAGTGTGTCAGAAGCTGGAGTCGACAACAATGTTGCCAGAGCGGCAAACTGGACTGGAAACAAAAGCGACGCGTCTGAATATGAAGACAGAGAGATTGTCTATGATATGGAACCTGATGCAGAGTGTGAAGACGGCGTAGATGAAGCCTACAAAATATTATCAAAAGAAGTCCCCTACTCCAACGATGACTACTATATCGCCACTAGCAATATGGAGAGCGCATATATAATAAATGAAATTATGAATCGGGAATATACGCCTGAAGAAGAGACCGAAATGGTGAACTACTATGAATATATCTATGAATATATGACTGAGGAGCAGGATTGTACTCACAAGATACTTGTGCAAAATGAACTGTACTTGTACATAGTGACTGCAATGGGTGACTGTGTAATGGTAAGCCAGGACAATTACCACGCCTTTTACACTGTCAATAAGCGGACACTGTGCAGACTCTGTCGAAGCCGGGGTGCCCCTAAGGAGTGGTACCACTTCGTTTGCGTGGATATATTGAGAATTGCCGCGATATAGGTAATGGAAGGGATCGGACGGGAGTAAACAAGAAGTAAGCAAACTTTGTCTTAAACGTGGTCTCAAACCAACTTTCCAGTGAAATAAACAAACTACTAATCTGTCAAAACAAAAGAACAAGGGGTCTAAACAGGCTACATTCAGTGTTTTGTATTATTATTTATATTAAAGTGCCTCAAACTTATCCGGTCCGGTGGCCAAAACTGGATCTATGTGACGCCATATTGAATTGTCATGTCAACGTAAATAACACCGACGTTGCAGATAAGTTTGGGACAAATGATGATGAATCATAATATGCAACACTACTGCGGCCTTATTAAAACCCCAGAGGACAGTGTGTCAGAAGCTGGAGTCGACAACAATGTTGCCAGAGCGGCAAACTGGACTGGAAACAAAAGCGACGCGTCTGAATATGAAGACAGAGAGATTGACTATGATATGGAACCTGATGCAGAGTGTGAAGACGGCGTAGATGAAGCCTACAAAATATTATCAGAAGAAGTCCCCTACTCCAACGATGACTACTATATCGCCACTAGCAATATGGAGAGCGCATATATAATAAATGAAATTATGAATCGGGAATATACGCCTGAAGAAGAGACCGAAATGGTGAAAAACTATGAATATATGACTGAGGAGCAGGATTGCACTCACAAGATACTTGTGCAAAATGAACTGTACTTGTACATAGTGACTGCAATGGGTGACTGTGTAATGGTAAGCCAGGACAATTACCACGCCTTTTACACTGTCAATAAGCGGACACTGTGCAGACTCTGTCGAAGCCGGGGTGCCCCTAAGGAGTGGTACCACTTCGTTTGCGTGGATATATTGAGAATTGCCGCGATATAGGTAATGCAAGGGATCGGACGGGAGTAAACAAGAAGTAAGCAAACTTTGTCTTAAACGTGGTCTCAAACCAACTTTCCAGTGAAATAAACAAACTACTAATCTGTCAAAACAGAAGAACAAAGGGTCTAAAAAGGCTACATTCAGTGTTTTGTATTATTATTTATATTAAAGTGCCTCCAACTTATCCGGTCCGGTGGCCAAAACTGGATCTATGTGACGCCATATTGAATTGTCATGTCAACGTAAATAACACCGACGTTGCAGATAAGTTTGGGACAAATGATGATGAATCATAATATGCAACACTACTGCGGCCTTATAAGAACCCCAGAGGACAGTGTGTCAGAAGCTGGAGTCGACAACAATGTTGCCAGAGCGGCAAACTGGACTGGAAACAAAAGCGACGCGTCTGAATATGAAGACAGAGAGATTGACTATGATATGGAACCTGATGCAGAGTGTGAAGACGGCGTAGATGAAGCCTATAAAATATTATCAAAAGAAGTCCCCTACTCCAACGATGACTACTATATCGCCACTAGCAATATGGAGAGCGCATATATAATAAATGAAATTATGAATCGGGAATATACGCCTGAAGAAGAGACCGAAATGGTGAAAAACTATGAATATATCTATGAATATATGACTGAGGAGCAGGATTGCACTCACAAGATACTTGTGCAAAATGAACTGTACTTGTACATAGTGACTGCAATGGGTGACTGTGTAATGGTAAGCCAGGACAATTACCACGCCTTTTACACTGTCAATAAGCGGACACTGTGCAGACTCTGTCGAAGCCGGGGTGCCCCTTAGGAGTGGTACCACTTCGTTTGCGTGGATATATTGAGAATTGCCGCGATATAGGTAATGCAAGGGATCGGACGGGAGTAAACAAGAAGTAAGCAAACTTTGTCTTAAACGTGGTCTCAAACCAACTTTCCAGTGAAATAAACAAACTACTAATCTGTCAAAACAGAAGAACAAGGGGTCTAAAAAGGCTACATTCAGTGTTTTGTATTATTATTTATATTAAAGTGCCTCCAACTTATCCGGTCCGGTGGCCAAAACTGGATCTATGTGACGCCATATTGAATTGTCATGTCAACGTAAATAACACCGACGTTGCAGATAAGTTTGGGACAAATGATGATGAATCATAATATGCAACACTACTGCGGCCTTATTAGAACCCCAGAGGACAGTGTGTCAGAAGCTGGAGTCGACAACAATGTTGCCAGAGCGGCAATCTGGACTGGAAACAAAAGCGACGCGTCTGAATATGAAGACAGAGAGATTGACTATGATATGGAACCTGATGCAGAGTGTGAAGACGGCGTAGATGAAGCCTATAAAATATTATCAAAAGAAGTCCCCTACTCCAACGATGACTACTATATCGCCACTAGCAATATGAAACGCGTATATAATAAATGAAATTATGAATCGGGAATATACGTCTGAAGAAGAGACCGAAATGGTGAAATACTATGAATATATCTATGAATATATGACTGAGGAGCAGGATTGCACATACAATATACTTGTGCAAAATGAACTGTACTTGTACATAGTGACTGCAATGGGTGACTGTGTAATGGTAAGCCAGGACAATTACCACGCCTTTTACACTGTCAATAAGCGGACACTGTGCAGACTCTGTCGATGCCTGGTGAACGACCAGTACATTCATATCAGAACGGAGCAGCATCGCGGAGTGTCCGCGATTCGCCGTTAGCGTGTAGCCGTTCGCCAGGCACTTGTGCGGCGAGCTCTCTTCCGCGGCCAACCTGTACGGCCAGCCAGAAGTGCCAGCGACAGCCCAGCCTGCGACAGTCGAAGCGAGCAAACAATACTGCTTTTGTTGTGAAGAAAAGGAAGATGCTGAGATAATCGCCTGCGACGCGGTGGAGTGCCCCTAAGGAGTGGTACCACTTCGTTTGCGTAGATATATTGAGAATTGCCGCGATATAGGTAATGCAAGGGATCGGTACGGGAGTAAACAAGAAGTAAGCAAACTTTGTCTTAAACGTGGTCTCAAACCAACTTTTCATCGAAATAAACATACTACGTTAATAATAATAACATATTTTTTTAAATTAAGTCTAAAAAATTATGTTTAAGTGATCTAGAAACAGTATCTACGCTTTATGGTTTACCAGGAGTTAAAATGAGGACCGGCAGAAATGTTTGTACCCCAGCCTATATGACCCATAACATTAAGCGATATGTCATTGAAAAGGATTATTTATTTTCTACATCTTTTAAGTGACCATAACTTTTAAATCACAACGTTGCGAGAATTATTGTTGCTATAGTAAAAGTTGTAATGACATATCGCTCAACGTTATTGGTCATTATTTTCCAGTACAAATAATGTCCAATCCAGTACAAAAGACCGCCAAAGTGGTTAAACTCTAGTTTCTCCTATGTGCACTGAGCACCGCTCGCGGCGCCCCACCTGACACGACGCCCGCCGCCGGCGCGCGCACTGCGCCCGGCGGCCAACCCCACCGGACCGACTGCCCGGCGCTGCATTTCCGTCCCTACGGGTCGACGGATCTAAGCGGATCGTGCAGACGGGTGTTCCACAGCTGTTATGTGCTTCTGACACATTTATATTAGAAGCACGATACGAAAAGTGCCGAGTGACCACGCTGCCCTGTCTGGGTGTGGCCTTTCGTTCGGCACATGTGCAACGTGCTCCCTTCCGCAGTTGACTTTCACGGAGAAGAGCCAGACACAGCCCAGCCTGCGACAGTCGACGCTGCGGGCAATTACTGCATTTGTGGCGAGGAAAAAAAAACGCTGACATGATCGACTGCGAGGCGAAGGGGTGCCACATGGAGTGGTACCACTTCGAGTGCTTGGGCGTGACAGTGCCGCCCAAAGGCGATTGGGCTTGCCTTCTTTGTGTGGCAAAGAATGTCCCGGCTGAATACGACGACCTGCCCTGAGGGCGAGGCGGCGAGGGCGGGCATACATGGAGGGGGAACCGCACACCTGGTTGGGTTCCATTGCCGTGTGCGGGGCCTGATCGGGGCCCTGGGTAGCTTCTCCTCCTCTATCTTTAACAGCTTGTCTCGATGAAACATCCTGTAATATATCTATATGCAACAAACAGGGTTCCACTTTATAAAAACATTCTACATCACTATCCAAGCGGTCAATCTTATCTTCTGTCAGGGTCCGTTTCATGCTTTAACTTTATGAAAAAATACTGATTGAAGACTTCAATTTTATTTTGAACAATTTTATTTTGAACAATTAAAAACATTCACAATTAAAATAAAAAGTTGGCTGGCTCATTCCTCTGCCTACGCATAGGGATACCATAGCGTAGGAATGCAGCAGTTGTATGGTCACCAAACTAATAAGTGGCAGCGGTCTGGGTGACATTGTGTAGGTACATAATTATAGATTTCTAGATTGGGCTTTTACGTTTATTACTTTTAGTTGTATGTAGTATTTCTTATCGCTATGATTTTCGATATATTTTAAATGATAAATGGAAACTATTTAATATGTAGTAATGGAAAGGAAACATAAAAGTACTAACTATAATAAACCTAAACGGAAAGAGCTTTAGATGTGAATATGTACCTACAAGCAGATAACAGAATTGCTGAAGGTTGCTGCAAATTACCTATGCTGATCATCTGTAATGTTCCTCGCTGGAAGTAGGTATACCAAATGTTTATGGAGTAAAAATCGTCTATCATCAAAATCGCTGCTGGCGCATTTATACTGGAAGCACAGCACGAAGAGCGCCGAGTGCCCGCGATGAGCCTTTGGGCGTTCGCCTGGTATTTGTACGCCGAGCTTCCTTGCGCGGCCAACCCTTACGAGGAAGAGCCAGCCGACTCCCAGCCTGCGACACACGACGCTGCGGACAAGCAAAACTGCTTTTATGGTGAAGAAAAATTCCGAGACGCGAAGGGTGTTCCAAGGAGTGGTACCACTTTGTGTGCATGGGCGAGACAGTGCCGCCCAAAGGCGATTGGGGTTGCCCTCATTTGTGTGGCAAAAAAGCTCTGTAACTATTTTAGTTTGCTGCTGCTCGTAATTCGTGTAGTATTTTGTTAATTTGGTCTCGTACATAATGGAACGGTAACCATGAATAATTTCCCTTTATGGGGGGGTACCTTTTTTACCTAATTGTGTTTTAACCTGCTTACATTATTATTTTTTTCGCTACTACTTACTAGACCCTGAAGGTATAGTGGCTCCTCAGAGCTGCGTAGACATCGTGGTTCGTTATACCCAACCATAAGCGTCGCATTGCAATACCCCCGTAAAATTCAGGATATCTATTTACGACCGGAACAACAGGTTAACACAAAATTAAAGGGCAAAACGGTTATGAATGTTAATATTCACTATTTAAACAAGTCTAAACTAACTATTATTTAAATGTGTTGCAGGCGTTTGGTAAAAAAGGTGTTCCAGTTAAATTGGTAGAAGGAGAGCCTATGGGTATACAGCTAGAAAGCAGAGGAGAGGAGAGGAGTTTCCACCCAATGACTGCAAGGGCAACTCCAGTACGGGCTATAGAATAGCAAGCTGCATACAGCAACCGACCTTCAAGTGACAGGTTAAAATAATGTACTATAATTTTATATAGCTATGACTTATGATATTAAGGACCTAAATACATTACATGAAAGTCAACATAACATAGGCTATCTGAGGTTGAAACCTCAATTATCGATATCGTAAATTTATCTATAATGTACTCTTTTAATTAACTATCGATGAAAAATAATCATCTTCTTGTTAATGTCCCATTGTGCTCTCGGCACGAGGGCCCGGAGTCCGCCTTGACTATGATCAGGCAGGATTGGGCAGGTTTGGTCATTATAGTGGAGTGACTGCCATCTGTCCTCTGTGACACTGATACCAGGGGAACCTTACCAGATTGGATCGTGGTCAAAATATTATGATAAAACCTGTATGTTCAGTCGCCTGAATGTGCAGGTTTTATCATAATATTTTCCCTCACCTTGAAAGAATTTAGCATAATTAAAAGAATGTCCATAACTCCGAAAAGAGTAATTGGTACATGGTGGCAATTGAGATCCAAACCCTGTACCTCTTGCTTATGAGACGAATACCTTATCCACTCGGCCACCGATGCTCTCTTTTTATAGAACTATCTATAAAGAAGAATATTACTACAGTTTGGCAAGAAAGTCGTGAAAAGAATGTTTTCGGAACTACTGCTCTCGCCTAAATTGGCCACACTAAATTACTGTCAAACTCAAATATTCTATACCTATCTGTGGTCAAAGTTACTTCAACTGTCACGTTATCTGGACATAGTCGTTGTTTTGTGTAAGTTTATATGTTTATATGTAAATATTTCTAGATTTACAGTGTTGGACATTTTTTTTCACAATGAATGCAAATTAATAAACGCGGCGTGAGAAATGTAATTTTTAGAGTTGTTCATAAATGTATGGCTGAGTTTAGAGCAGATTAGTTGCCATTTGGATGATGTTTACAGCCGAATAGCAAAGATTATCTTTATGTAAAATGTACCTCAATTTTGAAAATATTGAATGAAATGTGAGCTTTTGGAAATCATTTGAATTTCCGTAAAATTAATGTGTTTTATAGTATTTATTTAAGGTTACAAAATTAACCGTCAAATTATAGTGTACTTTTGATACGTTTGTATTTTTTTCTCTTAAATATTATATTCATTGATATTTTTGCGTTCAGGTGAGTCTAAAAGCAGTGCGGCGTTTCTGTATTGTATTGTAGCAGAGAGCTATATTATCCAGGCACATTACGCAATGTACGACTATTCGGGCTGGAGAAATGAAACCCAGGATCAAGGAATTTTGAAAAATATACTAGGTTATTAAGATTAATAAAATATTGATAAACAGTTTGACATGACATCGTTCCGTGCATCAGTGCATGTCAATAAATTAATAAGAGTAAATATATACCAGACTTTTATTTAAATTTTCAATACTTCCGTGACAGCTTAAGTGGGTACTCCCCAAAATGCAAAAACTATTCTATTTAATATTACCTACTTTTCATCATGATACTCTAAATACAAGGGCAGATGCAAGGGCTGTGTGACAAGATCTGATGACATTTTCAGATTATTTAAGGTCTGATTAAAATAGTCATGGTTACCACCATGGTCAAATCTTGTTTGTGTAACCTGGTAGCAGGGTCACGTAGGTCAGATGGCAGTCGCTCCACTGTAATTATCTGATCTGCCAAATCCTGGATCATGGTCAAGGCAGACCACGGGCCCCCGTGCGCGAGAGCACAAACGTGACATTATCACCAACATGATATATTACCAATACCTTTGTCTAACTATACTAAATTAGCACTTTAGACTGATGTTGCTTAAGCCAAGCATTGGACTGTTGTAGGTAGCTAGAAGCGTTGTAGTCGTGCGATATGATAAAATATTAACAAGTATCAAATTCTCTAGTCAAAGTATACGAGACAAAGACACAAAGAAATTGGACATGAGGCAAAACACAGATGCTATTTTTAAAATTTTAAGTCCACAGACTGATACAGAACAGTGATACCATGTAAACGATTGTGGCGCCCTTAATTTTTTTCTCGACTTTCTTGCCAAACTATAATTATAGGGTAGAGCAACCAGAAAATGTTGTAGCTCTTGCAATTGCTCAGTCAGCATTGCTGCGTTATTTCTGCATACTCAACCAGACCAAGATGTGAAGTCCTCATGACCGTGTCCAGAATGGTTGCACATTGGATCGGCCCGGAAATTTTTTTTCTGGTTTGTGATCGGATTAGTATTCACGCTTGTTTTAAAACCTTTAACATAATATTTTTAACAAGGAGCAAAATAAAGTATTTGATATTTTACGAAAACAATAACGTATACAGTAAAAAAAAAGAGTTCCCGCGGGAGACCCAATAAGCGATAAATTGATATCGCCGAGTCGGATGCGAGAGCCAATGGCTTACGACGTGAAGATGCCAGGAAAGTGGAGAAGAAAAATTAGGAAAACGATCTCTGGCAGAAGACCCGTCTTGACCACTCGGATGATGGTGATGACTTCGCCAGGAATGCTCCGCAGCAGATTGCCAATACGGCTTCATGCCGATACGCATCACAACAGATTCAACTTTTGCCCATACACTTGACACACCTGGATCAGTGTCAACCTTTGTGCCGCGTTCTCAATCCGCCAGCGGCTGTCAGTTGTGTAGATCCACTCCACGGTCGAAAAGTGACGAGGCAGTTGACATAGCTAAACATTTATGTGCGCGATGAGACAAAAAACATGACATGTCCGACACAAACAAAAGACATGTCCGTGTGGTGTTCGGCAGAGTAGAATAGCACAAACCCCTTACACTCGTGGGTGTCATACAAGGCGACTAATGTTTAGAGACAAAAGATCTAGAGTCTCCGTAAACTGGAAAATGGGCAGCAGCGTTTTCCTTTGTTATGTTTGCAACACTGCGATCTCCAACCCGCCTGCCAAGCGTGGAGATTATGGCAATAACCTCCCCTTTTGTGGGAGAGGCCCAAAGTCCTGCAGTGGACTGTTATGGGCTGTGATGGTGATGTTGAGACAAAAAACTTCAGAATGACTTCAGAAGGAACATATTTTTGTTATGACAAATGTGTGTAGGGATGTGTCAGATATGATTACCTGCGACGCGAAGTGGTGCCCTAAGGAGTGGTACAACTTTGAGTGCGTAGGCGTGACAGTGCCGCGCAAAGGCGAGTGGATTTGCCCAATATGCGTGGCAAAGAACGTCCCGGCCGAGTACGATAACCTGCGCTGAGGAACAGGTGGTGAAAGCGATCGTGGAGGGGGGAACGCAAACCTGGTTTAGAGCACACAATTTTGTGTAAGTGTATTAAAATATGAGATTTTTGAAAATAACAAAAACTTTTATTATATCTATTGTTATATACCTACTTTATAGATCAGAAAAATTGCAGATCCCAGCCAGTTCTGAAGTGACGAAATATTATGTTCCCATAAAGTTTTTGGGCGGAGATTTGCTCTCCAACTTTTGTTTTTCCAACTTTACTAACCAAGACCGTTAGTGCTGTCATTTATAGATGCTGTTTAACTAGGCCAACAAAGATTTTTATATTAATTTATTCAGTGTTAGTTGTACATCGTCCAAAATACATTGCAAATATTTCGTCCAAATATTCCAAAATTCCAAAAATTCTTGCCACCACAACAGCTTTTTGCAAACCTTGGTTTTATAAGCCCGTTTACCCCTGATGAGGTGGCGATGTAGGTCTCTGAAGAACGGAACCCTATGAAGAACGAAAAGCCATTGGCTATGATGGACTTCCCATAGAAACCTGGAAAACATTGGGGGACGACGACTGTCGACGCTCACTGTAAACTTTTCAATAGGATTTCAATCTTGGAACTTATATCAGACGCTTATATTATCAAATAAATGAGATATGCATAATGAAGCTATTCGATCTAATAATAGACCAGAGACTTCGCCTGGAATCACTGCAACTTGCGCCAACTGGCAGGAGCTCGCGACAGTCACCTGTGACCCCAAAATCCCGATCAAGCTTAAGGGGCTAATATACAATAGCATAATCAGGCCTGTGATGCTTTATAGCTGCGAAACCAGGCGGACGATGATAAAGTTCGCCCGCGAACTCCACGCTAATAAAATGAAAATGCTACATTAGATGTGCGAAGTTACGGACTCCTTGGCTTGGAGGCGGATGCGAAAGCCAATGGCTTACGACGTGAGGATGCCGAAGATCGGGCAAAGTGGATAAGAACAATTAGGAAAGCGATCCCTGGCAGAAGACGAGATTAACCGCTGTTGACTTCGCCAGCAATGCTCCGTATCAGATTGCCATAACGGCTTCATGCCGATTCGCAACACAACGGATTTGACTTTTGCCAATTCACAAGACACAGCTGGATGTCAATGCGCCAAGCCTCTGTGCAGCGTTCTTAATCCGCCAGTGGCTTTCGGTTGTGGAAATCCTCTCCACGGTCGGAGAGTGACGAAAAAGTTGACATAGTTAAACATTTATGTGCACGGTGGGACAACAATTCCAAAATGACTTCGGAAGGAAAGTATTTTTGCAAAGACAAATTTGTTTACGATTGATTCAGATAAGGCACGGCACGAGGAGGCTACGACAATTAACACCGCGGGTTCGCATTATTTTTAGGTGGTGCATACAATGAAAATGCTGATATGATCGGTCACCTGCCTGACGATACGAATTTTATTCTAGACCGACATGATGCATCTTTAACAGCTTGTCTTGGTGGGATATCTGGCAAAATATATGCAACAAACAGGGCCCACTTCATAAACAAAAAAAATACTATCAACATTCGAGCGGTCAATCTCATTTATGCTATTTGCCAAGCGCTCGCCGCCGTCTCGCGTACCTATACTGGTATCGACTGTCATCTCTAAGCGAAAGAGATCGTAATGTTCTACCCGCTTATTAGTATAAGTTACTCTGAGATCTGAGAAGATCTGAATATTGATAAGAACAAGAAAAAGTAATAAAAATTTGCTTGCCTACTTATCTCCGCACCAAATAATTTCTTTAAAAGTTTTTTGTTTTATGTGGGGTGCATGGTTTTGTTGAATTCGACTTCAATTTAAATAATTGCCACGCTCCTGTAGGTATAACGACCGGCGTACTAAGCTTTGGAAAGTGTATTATTTTTCGGTAAATAAAGGTTGTCTCCGGCGACACAGATTTTGTGGTATTTGTAAATAAAGAAAGAACAAAAAAATATCATATAAAAGATCTCTAGATAAGTCCTATGCCCAGCAATGGGCGTATTACGGCCGATATGATGATGATGATAATTAAATAAAACAACAATCATCTTGGTTCAATCATCTTGTGGGAAACCATTAGGAAATTGGCACATCAAAGATTGTAAGCCGAAGAATAGTACAAACTCCTCTGACTAGACCGAACCCCTGGACTGCAGAGATTTTAGGAATGAGAACACCTGTCCTGGGTGCTCGTTTTTTGTTAATTAGTCGGATTCGAAAGTTTTGTTCGTGCTAGTTAGTTGTTTGGTGTCTACAAAGTATATTTTATTCACATTATTTACCTATTTTTCCAAGATGAGTTATGGGATCCACTCCAGTAAATATAAGCCTTCACTGGTGCGATTGGGGACACAAAAAATTAGCCCTAATACACCATATTTTTTGCAGAGCGGGCGGTGACTGGTGAGCTGGATTGGTGACATCCTTTTCCTCTTTTATAATAACCTTCTTTTATAGGTTCCGCGTGTATCATGTTTTCCACAGGGTCCACCGAAACCATACATACCTTATGTATTTCAATTATTATTATTTATTACAGTTTACTCCAGCAGTCTTCGGATTTTGTTATTGATGCTGTCATTTCAAGAAGCTCTGTAACTTTTTTAGCTTGCCGCTGACAGATAGATGTTATTGTATTTTTTGTTGATTTCGTAATTCGCGTGGTAGTTTGTTACTTTGTTCTCGTACTTAATAAAACGGTAATAATGAATAATGTCCATGTTTTCGTATTTCCAGTTTTATTAGATTTCTATCTCAATGCCAAACACACTTACAAACAACTCCTAACTTTCTATAATCCATACTTCCCGTTCCAAGTTAATTATAAGTTGGAGCATTATTATGGATTTCAATTATTAGGTACTACGCCATGATAATTTTTACAGATATTTTTTTACAGCGTATACCACATTAAATACAAATGTATATTCCTCGACCACGACCACGTAAATATATGTATTCTTCATCACGCTCCAATCTACCAGTCAACTCCTTCTAAGGTGTTATCGAGTTTTCTGTATTCTGAATTATGCTTTCCTCTGAATTAGCATCATTTGCGGTAGTCCGTATAGGATCCTGTTTAATCACAGCAGTAGTAGCAACTTGCGGGCGATGGCGTGAGTTATATAGAGACATGGCTGATCACGTCAACAATCCCAGAGGGTTGTTGCTGTACATTGACAATAATTGGTTGGAGGATGCCGTTCCTTATTTAACAAGGGTGCGATCCTACTTGGATGGGAGTGAGAGATGCCTTGGAGTGTTCCTAGACCTTGAAAAGGCTTTTATCAAGACTGCAATACTTGGGAATCAGGGGAATACCTCTTCATGGTTGGTGGACGGACACAGAGAGTCAGGATAAACGGGTGTTTAAGTAGTAAATCCTCTTGCTCATTTGGTGTACCACAAGGAAATACCCTTGGATCGACGTTATTTATTATTTACGTAAACGCACTGTGCATTCTTAAACTATAAAGTTCGGCATGGCTGACGATACAGATACGTGTCAGATGTATTCCCTCATCGTAAGAGCTTTAGTTAGTATACAAATTACGTATTAATAACTCGAAAAAAGTCAATTATACAAAAGTTATGAGGTCAATCCGCTAGACATTGATACTGCTTCTGATGTTAGATGGAATAAGTAAATAATAATGGAAAAATTTAATAAACAAAGAAGTGTCTAATCCACGTCAGAACACTATTTTACGAGAGGGATCTGAGATCGCAAATATAACATATTATCAATATGATACAATAGTAGCAGTACGCTTCTACAACATACTACATTCATCGGACTAAATGAATAATTTGTGTTCCAGATACTTTGGAAACTGCAGTAGCCGCCATGCCACCCAGTCCGCATATCGAGCCACGACGCAAACTACAGGAGATCCGAACTTCCGACCAAACGACCTTCGGAATATATATTCGGAAATTGGAAAGCTCTCGATGTAAACTCACCTGTGTTCGTGCAGTAATCGTGTTCGTTTTTGTTACAGATGTGTGTGCGTTGAACGTGAATGCGCCCACGTTCGTGCCGCAGTCGCTGTCGGACAGCGGTCGAGGGTCGCCGGAATCGCAGGATGAAGAAGCATGGCCCGACAGATTCACTTTTTTCTTTTCGGGGAGCAATTCAGGAGTAACATGGGTTCCTCCTGAGTATGGACTAGTAGCTATCAACGATGCTAGACTGATTCCAGACCTAGAACAAACGATTAAAAAATACAAGATTCAACTGCAGGAGGACCAGGAGACATAGGAATAAGCACCCCACTTGGCAAGTACACCACTGTCTTCCAAGCTGAATGCACGGAAATTTGTCATAGCCACCCGCGCTATACGGGATAGATGCACTCTAGAACAGCCAATTCGAATTTTTACAGATAGTCAATCAGTTCATAAGGCCCTTGACAACGACATAATTGCTTCGCGACTCATACTCGAATGAGGCATGTAAACCGAATCCTGTAACTTTACAGTGAATATAACTATACAGCGGATCAAAGGGAAACGACGCTTTATTTCTGGAGGAGGACTGCAAGGAGGATTCGGATCGGAATAACGGCCGAGTGCCCGCGCTGCCCCATAGGTGTGGACGTTCACTCGGCATTTGGGCTGCATCCTTGCACTGCAACCCTTATGAGGAAGAGCCAGCCGACTCAAAAGCTACGACAATTAACGCTGCCGGTACGCATTATTTTTATGTGGTGAGTACAAAAAATTTATGACATGATCGCCTGTGATGCAAAGGGGTGCCACAAGAAGTGGTACCACTTAGAGTGTGTGTGCGTGACACTGCCGCCCAAATTCGAGTGGATTTGCCCACTAGGTATGCGTGGCAAAGGACGTCCGGACCGAGTACGACGAGACTTTCTCTAAGGTCAAAACGTTAAAGTTATATATTTATTTATTTATTTATTTATTATCTCACGGTGCAAACTACAGGAGATCCGAACTTCGTCCGGTCGGAAGCTGGAAAGCTCTCGACGTAAACGAACCCGTGTTCGTGCCGCAATCGTGTTCGTTATTTGTTACAAATGTGTGTGCGTTGAACGTAAATACGCACACGTTCGTGCCGCGGTGGCCTGTCGGACAGCGGTCGAGGGTCGCCGGAATCGCAGGATGAAGAAGCATGGCTAGACAGTGAAACTCTTCTTCTTTTTCAGGAAGCAATACAGGAGGAACCCATACTAGTAGCTATCAACGATGCTATTCCAAACCTAGAACAAACGATAAAAAAATACAAGATTTAACTTGCAAGAGGACCAGGAGTAGTAAGGAGGAGGTAGGTCCTCCTGGTCCTCTCTCAACGATTGCTCCTGCAGTGTAGTGAAGACGATGAAGAGCATGAAGTGAAGATCTTTACTGATGGACTTAAGTCAAAATCATTAAGTGTATGTAGAGTTTTCTCAGAGAAATTGGACATGGGAAAGTCCACCACTGTCTTCCAAGCTGAATGCATGCGAATTATCATAGCCACCCACGCTTTATGGGATAGATGCACACTAGAAAGCCAATTTGAATTATTTCAGATAGTCATACAGTTCTTAGGGCCCTTGACGACGACATAATTACTTCACGGCTCAAACTGGAATGTCAGAAATGTCAAAATGAGGTATGTCAAACGAATCCTGTAACTCTGCAGTGGATAAAAGGACAAAGCGAATCAAAGGGAAACGACGCAGCTGACAAGTTGGCCAGGCGAGGGTCCCGAGCTAAGCCTATTTGCCCGGAGCCAATTCTACTCATGGGCCCGTAAATACCTGAAAGGTAAAATCTATATAAATCGTGATCGACACTTGACTTTTCTCGACTTCCATAAAATTTAGGAAGACTCTACTCTTATCTTAAAGCCTATTTGATTACGTTTTATTAGTTTTTTCTTGAAATCGACTTTTGAAGCAAATGAAGGACGAGGTTCTATATTCGAATGTTTTTATATAATTTCCACACTCCTGTAGGTAGGTATCAACATCAACCAGTGCACTAAGCTTCCTTGGAAAATGTATTATTTTCTGGTGATTAAAGGTTGTCGCCGGCGACGCATATTTTGTGGTATTTATAATAAAAGAAAGAACACACTTTTTGGAACTGGACTTTGCTGTGAGTAGTTAAAGTTTAAACACACAATTGAAGTTTGGGTCGAGTTATTAATTATTAAATTATAACTATCAAGTATAGTGTAGTGTAATGCTCATATAAACATGCAACACAACGGATTCGATTTATGCCAATACACTTGATTCAGCTGGATGTCAATGCGCCAGCCTTCGTGGCGCGTTTTCAATCCGCCAGTGGCTGTTGGTTGTGGGGATCTTCTATACGGTCGGAGAGTGACGAGGAAGTCGTCATAGTTAAACATTCATGTGCGCGGTGGGACAAAAATTTCAAAATGTCTGCGGAAGGAAAGTATTTTTTTACGAAGAACTTGTACGATTGATTCGGATTTTGTACGGCACGAGGAGGCTACGACAATTAATGCTGCGGGATCGCATTATTTTTATGTGGTAAATTCAATGAAACTGAAATGTTGCAATGACAAATGTGTGTTCCATTGTTCGAAAATTAACGGTGCTTAATGCTACAACTGCTGCGAGGAGGATTCGGATCGAAATAACGGCACGAGGAGCGCCGAGTGCCCGCGCTGCCCCATCAGGGTGTGGACGTTCACTCGGCATTTGTGCGGCTTCCTTGCACGGCCAATCTTTATGAGGAAGCGCCAGCCGATTCAAAAGCTACGACAATTTACACTGCCGGTACGCATTATTTTTACAAAAAAATACAAGATTCAACTGTAGGAGAACCAGGGGACACAGGAATAAGCACCCCACTTGGTAAGTCCACCACTGTCTTCCAAGCTGAATGCATGGGAATTTGTCATAGCCATCCGAGCTATACGGGATAGATGCACACTAGAACAGCTAATTCGAATTTCGACAGATAGTCAAGCAGTCTTTTAGGCCCTTGACAACGACATAATTACCTCGCGGCTCATACTCGAGTGTCACAAATGTCTAAATGAGGTATGTAAAACGAATCCTGTAACTCTGCAGTGGATTTTATCCACACACACACAGCGAATCAAAGGGAAACGACGCAGCTGACAAGTTGGCCAGGCGAGGGTCCCGAGCTAAGCCTATTTGACCGGACCCAATTCTATTCATGGGCCCGTAAACACCTGAAATGTAAAATCTATATATATCGTGATCGACTATTGACATTTCTCGACTACCATTAAATTTAGAAAGACCCAACTCTCATCTTAAAGCCTATTTGATTACGTTTTATCAGTTTATTCTTGAAATCGACTTTTAAAGCAAATGAAGGACGAGGTTCTATATTCGAATGCTTTTATATAATTCCCACACACCTGTAGGTATATCAACCGGTGCACTAAGCTTTCTTGGAAAGTGTATTATTTTCTGGTGATTAAAATAGTCTCCTGCGACGCAGATTTTGTGGTATTTATAATAAAAGAAGGAACACACTTTTTGGAACTGGACTTTGCTGTGGGTAGTTAAAGTTTAAACACACAATTGAAGTTGGGGTCGAGTTATTAATTATTAAATTATAATTATCAAGTATAGTGTAGTGTAATGCTCATATAGACATCCGCAACACAACGTATTCCATTTTTGCCAATACACTTGATTCAGCTGGATGTCAATGCGCCAGCCTTCGTGGCGCGTTGTCAATCCGCCAGTGGCTGTTGGTTGTGGGGATCTTCTCTACGGTCGGAGAGTGACGAGGAAGTCGACATAGTTAAACATTAATGTTGGGAATGAAGGAAAGTATTTCTTTACGAAGAACTTGTACGATTGATTCGGATTTTGCACGGCACGAGGAGGCTACGGCAATTAACGCTGCGGGATAGCATTTTTTTTATTTTGTAAATTCAATGAAACTGTTTAGATGATCGCCTGCGATGCAAAGGGGTGCCCTAGGGATGGGTACCACTTCGAGTGCGTGGGCGTGACAGTGCCTTATTTTTTAACTTATTGTTGCAATGACAAAAGTGTGTTCCATTGGAGGTAAATTAGCGGTTTTTAATACTACAACTGCTGCGAGGATGATTCGGATCGAAAAAACGGCATGAGGAGCGCCGAGTATCCGTGCTGCCCCATCAGGGTATGGACGTTCACTCGCCATTTGTGCGGCTTCTTTGCACGGCCATCCCTTACGCGGAAGACCCAGCTGACTCAAAAGCTACGACAATGAACGCTTCCGGTATGCATTATTTTTATGTGGTGAGCACAAAAAAATGATGACATGATCGCCTGCGATGCGAAGGGTGCCACGAGTAGTGGTACCACTTCGAGTGCGCGTGCGTGACACTGCCGCCCAAATTCAAGTGGATTTGCCCACTAGGTATGCGTGGCAAAGGACGTCCCGGCCGAGTACGACGAGACTTTGTCTGAAGACGAAACGTTAAAGTTATATATTGATTGATTTATTATCTCACGGTGCAAACTACGGGAGATCCGAACTTCGTCCGGTCGGAAGCTGGAAAGCTCTCGACGTAAACGCACCCGTGTTCGTGCCGCAATCGTGTTCGTTATTTGTTACAGATGTGTGTGCGTTGAACGTGAATACGCACACGTTCGTGCCGCTGTGGCCAGTCGGACAGCGGTCGAGGGTCGCCGGAATCGCAGGATGAAGAAGCATGGCTCGACAGTGAAACTCTTCTTCTTTTTCAGGAAGCAAAACAGGAGGAACCCATACTAGTAGCTATCAACGATGCTATTCCAAACCAAGATCAAACGATAAAAAAATACAAGATTTAACTTGCAAGAGGACCAGGAGGAGTAAGGAGGAGGAGGGTCCTCCTGGTCCTCTCTCAACGATTGCTCCTGCAGTGTAGTGAAGACGATGAAAAGCATGAAGTGAAGATTTTACTGATGGACTTAAGACAAAATCATTAAGTGTATGTAGAGTTTTCTCGGGGAAGTTGGACATGGGAAAGTCCACCACTGTCTTCCAAGCTGAATGCATGCGATTTATCATAGCCATCCACGCTTTATGGGATAGAGATGCACACTATAAAGCCAATTTGAATTATTTCAGATAGTCATACAGTTCTTAGGGCCCTTGACGACGACATAATTACTTCACGGCTCAAACTGGAATGTCAGAAATGTCAAAATGAGGTATGTCAAACGAATCCTGTAACTCTGCAGTGGATAAAAGGACAAAGCGAATCAAAGGGAAACGACGCAGCTGACAAGTTGGCCAGGCGAGGGTCCCGAGCTAAGCCTATTTGCCCGGAGCCAATTCTACTCATGCCTCTCTGGTGGGCCCATAGACACCTGAAAGGTAAAATCTATATAAATCGTGATCGACTCTTGACATTTTTCCACTACCATACAATTCAGGGTGGCTCTTTTCTCATCTTAGAGCCTATTTGATTATGTTCTATTAGTTTTTCCTTGAAATCATTTTTAAAAGCAAATGAAGGACGTTGTTCTATGTTCAAATGTTTTTAAATAATTCTTACACTCTTGTAGGTATAACAACCGGCGCATTAACCTTTTTGTAAAGTATTATTTTCTGGTGATAAAAGGTTGTCTCCGGCGACGCAGATTTTGTGGTATTTATAATTAAAGAAGAAACAAACTTTTTGGTACAGGACTTTGCTGTGGGTTTTTTGAATTTTATAGTTTGGTTTGATTTATTGTTTAATTAAAATACAATTATCAAATACAGTAAAGAGTAATGCTCATATAATAATGCCGATCCGCAACACAACGGATTCGATTTTTCGACACAGCTGGATATGAGTAGTAAGTGTGTACAACATTTAGCGACTTATAAAGTGATATTTTACAATGTGGACATTTTGCGACCTGGACATTTTGCAACCTGGACATTTTGCAACTTGGACATTTTGCGACTTGGACATTTTTTTATTAGTGGACATTTTGCAACTGGGACACAAAAATAAATTACTATCACCATCCCAGCGGTCAATCTCATTTATTTAGTTGCCGAGCGCTCGCCTCCCTGTCGCGTATACTTGTATCGACTGTCAACTCTATGCGAGAAGAGATCGCAATGTTCTACCTGTTTAATGATAGGTATTTTTAAATTATGCAATATTGCTTTTGTGGGGTCACAATGCAAATTCCGAAACGATTGCCTGCGACGCAAAGTGGTGCCCAAAGGACTGGTACCACTTCGAGTGCAAAGAATGTCCCGGCTGACTACGACGGACCTGCCCTGAGGACCAAATGGTGAGTGCGGGCGTTCGAGGAGGGAAAACCGTATACTCGGTTGTGTTTCACTGTCGTGTGCCACAGTCATGCCACGACGTCGTCGTCGCCACCGTCGTCGCCGCAAAGAATTTCTACAGAAGAGATCATGCGATCTGACTGACTTGAGCCCGAGTTGTGGGCAATGGGTCATCTCGTAGAGATGGACAATGGTAAAGCGTTTTTCCACGTAAATTCTTCGCCACGGCCTGCACCGATGCGCTTGTTATAGCTGGATGTCATAACATGTAGATGTTTAGAGCCTAAAATTTTGAGTAAGTGTATTAAAATAAGAGACTTTTGAAAATAACAAAAACTATCATTATATCTCCTTAAGAGAAAAAATATACGTGCGTTATATACCTTGGAAGGGCAGAAGCTCATCTATAAGCTTTTTCAGAAGTGACTTATTGAAGTTCCCATAAAGTTTCTAGGCGGATATTTGCTCTCAAAAATTGTTTTTTAAATTTTTAAACCAAGACCATCTACGATTGATTCGGATTCACGGCACGAGGAGGCTACGACAATTAACGCTGCGGGTTCGCATTATTTTTAGGTGATGAATACAATGAAAATGCTGACATGATCTGTCTGCTGACGACCTGCCTGACGAACCGCAAACTAGGTTGTGTTTCACTGTCGTGTGCCACAGTCATGCCACGACGTCGTCGTCGACACCATCGTCGCCGCAAACAATTTCGACTGAAGAGTTCGTGCATGATCTGCAGCAGCTGACTTTGAGCCTGTGCGAGTTATGGGCGGTTGGTTATCCAGTAGAGTACATATGGATATACATATAGTAATAAACAATGGTAAAGCGAATTTCTACGTGAATTCTCCGCCACGGCTTATATACGGCAATACGTTGACACAGATGGATGTCGTGTTCTGAATCCGCCAGTGGCTGTCGTTTGTAGGGATTCTGTCCACGGTCGGAGAGTAACGAGGAAACTGACATATTTAAACATGACGAGACAATGGTGAGACTAACATTTGAAAATAACTACGGAAGGAACATATTTTTGCAATGACAAATGTGTGTTCCATTTGTGGAAAATAAGCAGTGTTTAATACTGCAATTGCTGCGAGGAGGATTCGGATAGACATAACGTGAAAAAAATACGTGCGTTTCATACTGACAGAATCGCAGACCCCAGCCCGTTCTGAAGTGACGAAATAAATTTCCTTAAAGTTTCTGGGCGGAGTTTTGCTCTCCAACTATTGTTTTTCAAACTTTGTCAACCAAGACCGTGAACGATTGATGCAGATAAAGCACGGTACGAAGAGGCTACGACAATTAACGCTGCGGGTTCACATTATTTTTATGTGGTAAATACAATGAAAAAGCTGAGATGATCGCTTGCGATGCAAAGGGGTGCCCCAAGGAGTGGTACAACTGCAAGTGCGTAGGCGTGACAGTGAATTGCCGCCAAAAGGCGAGTGGATTTGCCCAATATGCGTGGCAAAGAACGTCCCGGCCGAGTAGGACGACCTGCCTGACTGCACGAATTTTATTCTGGACCTCATGTCGGTCTTGCATCAATAACAGCTTGTTTCGGTGAGACATTTGGTTAAATTATATGCAGCAAACAAGGCCCACTCATATCGACTGTCAACTACATGCGAAAAGAGATCGCAATGTTCAACCCGTTAAATAGTATTAGTTACTTCTGGATTATGCAATACTGCTTTTGTAGGACCGAAATGCAAGTTCCGGCACGATCGTCTGCCACGCGAGGTGGTGCCCTAAGGAGTGGTACCACTTCGAGTGCGTGGGCGTGAGAGTGCCGCCCAAAGGCGAGTGGATTTGACTTAATGAATAATTTGTGTTCCAGAAACTGTGGAGAGACTGTTGTCGCTGCCATGCCGCCCAGCCCGCACCATCGAGCGCAAACTACAGGAGTTCCGAAAAAGCTTTCGACATAAACGCAGCTGTGTTCGTGCTGCAATCGTGTTCATTTTTTGTTACAGATGTGTGCGTTAAACGTGAATGCGCCCACGATCGTGCCGCGGTTGCTGTCGTTCAGCGGTCGAGCATTGAAGCTTTTCTTCTTTTTCAGGAAGTACCAGAGAAGGAACTCATACCAGTAGCTATCATCGATGCTATTCCAGACCAAGTCCAACGATACAAACATACAAGGTTCAACTGCAGGAGAACCAGTAGGAGGAGGGTTCTCCTGGTCCTCCCTCATAGATTCCTCCTGCAGATGAAGTGAAGATCTATTCTGATGGATCAAAGACTAAATCAGGCAGTGGATGTGGAGATTTCTCGAAGGATTTGGAGATAGAATAAGCAACCCGCGCAGCAAGTACACTGTCTTCCAAGCTGAATGCATGGGAATTATCATAGCCAGCCACACTAGGGATAGATGATGCACACTTGAACAGCTAATTCGAATTTCGACAGATAGTCAAGCAGTCCTTAAGGCCCTTGACAACGACATAATTATCTCTAGGCTCATACTCGAGTGTCACAAATGTCAAAATGAGGTATGTAAAACGAATCCTGTAACTCTGCAGTGGATAATAGGACACAGCGCAGCAAAGGGAAACGACGCAGCTGAAAAGTTGGCCAGGCTAGGGTTTCGTGCTAAGCCTATTTGCCCGGAGCCAATTCTACTCATGCCCCTCTGATGGGCCCATAGACACCTGAAAGGTAAAATCTATATAAATCGTGATCGACTCTTGACATTTTTCCACTACCATACAATTCAGGGTGGCTCTTTTCTCATCTTAGAGCCTATTGGATTATGTTCTATTAGTTTTTCCTTGAAATCATTTTTAAAAGCAAATGAAGGACGTTGTTCTATGTTCGAATGTTTTTAAATAATTCTTACACTCTTAGGCGCATTAACCTTTCTTGTAAAGTATTATTTTCTGGTGATAAAAGGTTGTCTCCGGCGATGCAGATTTTGCGGTATTTATAATTAAAGAAGAAACAATCATTTTGGTACAGGACTTTGCTGTGGGTTTTTTGAATTTTAGAGTTTGGTTTGATTTATTGTTTAGTTACAATACAATTATCAAATACAGTTAAGAGTAATGCTCATATAATAATACCGATCCGCAACACAACGGATTCGATTTTTGACAATACACTTGACACAGCTGCATATGAGTACATTTAGCGACTTATAAAGTGATATTTTACAATGTGGACATTTTGCGACCTGGACATTTTGCAACCTGGACATTTTGCAACCTGGATATTTTGCAACTTGGACATTTTGCGACTTGTACATTTTTTTACCAGTGGACATTTTGCAACTGGGACACAAAAAGAAATTACTATCACCATCCCAGCGGTCAATCTCATTTATTTAGTTGCCGAGCGCTCGCCTCCCTGTCGCGTATACTTGTATCGACTGTCAACTCTATGCGAGAAGAGATCGCAATGTTCTACCTGTTTAATGATAGGTATTTTTAAATTATGCAATATTGCTTTTGTGGGGTCACAATGCAAATTCCGAAACGATTGCCTGTGACGCGAAGTGGTGCCCAAAGGACTGGTACCACTTCGAGTGCAAAGAATGTCCCGGCTGACTACGACGGACCTGCCCTGAGGACCAAATGGTGAGTGCGGGCGTTCGAGGAGGGAAAACCGTATACTCGGTTGTGTTTCACTGTCGTGTGCCACAGTCATGCCACAACGTCGTCGTCGACACCGTCGTCGCCGCAAAGAATTTCGACTGAAGAGATCATGCGATCTGACTGACTTGAGCCCGAGTTGTGGGCAATGGGTTATCTCGTAGAGATGGACAATGGTGTTTCGTGTTTCCTCGTGAATTCATCGCCACGGCCTGCACCGATGTGCTTGACTTAGCTGGATGTTATAACATGTAGATGTTTAGAGCCTAACATTTTGAGTAAGTGTATTAAAATAAGAGACTTTTGAAAATAACAAAAACTATCATTACATCTCCTTGGAAGAAATAAAATACGTGCGTTATATACCTTGGAAGGGCAGAAGCTCATCTATAAGCTGATAAAATCGCAGATCCCAGCCATTTCAGAAGTGACTTATTGAAGTTCCCATAAAGTTTCTAGGCGGATATTTGCTCTCAAAAAATTGTTTTTTAAATTTTTAAACCAAGACCATCTACGATTGATTCGGATTCACGGCACGAGGAGGCTACGACAATTAACGCTGCGGGTTCGCATTATTTTTAGGTGGTGAATACAATGAAAATGCTGACATGATCTGTCTGCTGACGACCTGCCTGACGAACCGCAAACTAGGTTGTGTTTCACTGTCGTGTGCCACAGTCATGCCACGACGTCGTCGTCGACACCGTCGTCGCCGCAAAGAATTTCGACTGAAGAGTTTATGCATGATCTGCAGCAGCTGATTTTAAACCTGTGCGAGTTATGGGCGGTTGGTTATCCAGTAGAGATAGACAATGGTAAAGCGTATTTCTACGTGATTTCTTCGCCACGGCTTGGATGGATGTCAAAACATGTAGATGTTTAGAGCATAAAATTTTAAGTTAGTGTACTAAAATAAAACAAAAACTTATATTATATCTCCTTGGAAGAAAAAAAATACGTGCGTTTCATACTGACAAAATCGCAGATCCCAGCCCGTTCTGAAGTGACAAAATAAATTCCCATAAGTTTCTGGGCGGAGTATTGCTCTCCAACTTTTGTTTTTCAAACTTTTTCAACCAAGACCGTGAACGATTGATGCAGATAAAGCACGGTACGAGGAGGCTACGACAATTAACGCTGCGGGTTCACATTATTTTTATGTGGTAAATACAATGAAAAAGCTGAGATGATCGCTTGCGATGCAAAGGGGTGCCCCAAGGAGTGGTACAACTGCGAGTGCGTAGGCGTGACAGTGAATTGCCGCCCAAACGCGAGTGGATTTGCCCAATATGCGTGGCAAAGAACGTCCCGGCCGAGTAGGACGACCTGCCTGACTGCACGAATTTTATTCTAGACCTCATGTCGGTCTTGCATCAATGACAGCTTGTTTCGGTGAGACATTTGGTTAAATTATATGCAACAAACAAGGCCCACTCATATCGACTGTCAACTACATGCGAAAAGAGATCGCAATGTTCAACCCGTTAAATAGTATTAGTTACTTCTGGATTATGCAATACTGCTTTTGTAGGACCGAAATGCAAGTTCCGGCACGATCGTCTGCCACGCGAGGTGGTGCCCTAAGGAGTGGTACCACTTCGAGTGCGTGGGCGTGAGAGTGCCGCCCAAAGGCGAGTGGATTTGCCCAATATGCGTGGCAAAGGACGTCCCAGCAAAGTGATCGCAATGTTCTACCCGTTTATTAGAATAAGTCACTCTGAGAACTGAGAAAATCTAAAAATTTATAAGAACAAGTAAAATGAACAAAAATTTACTTGTTCCACACTTAATAATTTCTTAGAAAGTTTTATATCGGGTCCATGATTTTGTTGAAATCGACTTCAAAAGCAAATGAAGGTTGAGGTTTTATGTTCGAATGCTTTGAAATGATTGCCAAACTCCTGTAAGTATAACGACCGACGCACTAAGCTATCTTGAAAAGTGTATTATTTTCTGGTAATTAAAAGTTGTCTCCGGCGACACAGAGTTTGTGGTATATATAATTAAAGAAAATATCTCTTTGGTAGGCCTATGCCCAGCAGTGGGCGTGTTTCGGCCGATATTCGGACGTCGTCCGGTAAGTAGCTGGAAAGCTCTCGACGTAAATGCACCTGTATTCGTGCCGCAATCGTGTTCGTTTTTTGTTACAGATGTGTGTGCGTTGAACGTCACGAAACGAAAGCCATTTCGAATTTTCACAGATAGTCAAGCAGTCCTTAAGGCCCTTAACAACTACCTCGCTGTCGGGCAGCTAGCGAGGGTCGCCGGAATCGCAGGATGAAGAAGCATGGCCCGACAGTGAAACTGTTCTTCTTTTCAGGAAGCAATACAGGAGGAACCTATACTAGTAGCTATCAACGATGCTATTCCAAACCAAAAACAAACGATATAAAATTACAATATTCAACTGCCTCCTCAACGAGTCCTCCTGCAGATGAGGAGATGATCTTTACTGATAGATCTAAGACAAAATCAGACAGTGGATGTGGAGTTTTCTCGAAGGATTACGACATAGGAATTAGCACCCCGCTTGGCAAGTACACCACTGTCTTCCAAGCTAAATGCATGGGCATTATCATAGCCACGCATGATATACGGGATAGATGCTTGCTAGATGAGATAGAGCAACAGCCAATTCGAATTTTTACAGACAGTCAAGAAGTCCTTAAGGCCCTTGACAACTACATCATTACCTCGCGGCTCATACTCCAATGGCACAAATGTCTAAACGAGGTATATAAAACGAATTTTGTAACGCTGCAGTGGACACAGCGGATTAAAGGAAAACCACGCAGCTGACAATTGACCAGGCGTGGGTCCTGTTCTAAGTCTATTGGCACGGAGCCAATTCTACCCATGCCTCTCTCATGGGCCCGTAAACACCTGAAAGGTAAAATCTATATAATTCGTGATCGACTCCTAACATTACTCGACTACCATTAAAATCAGAAAGGCTCTATCTTAGACCTATTTTATTGTGTTTAATCATTGTTTTTTCCTTAGAAGTTGACGGGTCCATAATAGTAGCATTGACACAATGGAAACACCTTAATTACTTATTATTTTTTGTATACTTTTATATTTTTTATAATCTTTTATTAAGTCATTTCCCGGTAGCCGCGGTGTCCTTTATCCATTGCAGAGTTAGAGAATCGCTTTTACATCATCGTCACAACCCATATCAGTCAACTGCAGAAATAAGGGCCTCTACCACGAAAGGGAAAATTATTGCCATAATCTCTGCGCTTGGCAGGCGGGTTGAAGATCGAAGTGTTATAAATAATTATTTTTATCTGGACTGAGAATGCGTTATATTGTAAACGCACTAAAAACATTGCATTCATGGTGAATTTTGTCTTACAGACGATGAGACAAGAATTTCAAAATTAATTCGGGAGAATCATATTTTTGCAATAACAAATGTGTTTACGGCGGATTCCAATTATAAGCACTTCCAAAGAAAAGCCGTCGACTCCCAGCCTACTACAATTAACGTTGCAGGTACGCAGTATGTTGATGTGGTGAACACAAAAAAATGCTGATATGATCGCCAGCGATGCGAAGAGGTGTCCTAAGGAGTAGTACCACTTTGAGTGCATGGGCGTGACAGTGCCGCCCAAAGGCGAGTGGATTTGCCCAGTATGCGTGGCAAAGAAAGTCCCGGCCAAGTAGGACGGCCTACCTGACGACACGAATTTTATTCTAGACCGACATGATGCATCTTTAACAGCTTGTCTCTGTGAGACATTTGGTAAATCATATGCAACAAACAAGGCCCACTCATATCGACTGTTAACTACATGCGAAAAGAGATCGCAATGTTCAACCCGTTTAATAGTATCAGTTACTTCTGGATGATGCAAAACTACTTTTGTAGGACTAACATGCAAGTTCAAGCACGATCGTCTGCCACGCGAGGTGGTACCCTAAGTAGTGGTACCACTTCGAGTGCGTGGGCGTGAGAGTGCCGCCCAAAGGCGAGTGGATTTGCCCAATATGCGTGGCAAAGGACGTCCCAGCCGATAACGACGAGACCTTCCCTGAGGACGAAACGTTAACGTTACATAATTATGCAAGTGTAGTTACTATGCTGTGAAATTGTCGTGCGGGTTCGTAGCACCCGCGTAGAATGCGTAGCGACGTAGGAGTGAGGTCAGCCTCGCGGCGTAGGCCGTAGCAGTGACGAGGCTCTAGACCGCTAAGAGCTGCTTATTACCGTATCGCCGCCACTGAGCCATGCTAAGGCGTTCCATGTTATGTACATGGCAGGCTATTAAATTAACTCATATTGAAAAGTTTAGGAGATCAGGATGGGAGGTAAAATTTCCACCTGCTTGTGCAAATAAAATGGTAAAAGTTTACTACTTACCGCTGGGACGTATTTTGTGGATTTTATACCATTAAACAGACTTTAGGCGGAGATATCATAAGTGTCATTGATCCCATCGATAACGGAATGACCCAACTTAAATCCCGATGGTATTGTTGTACCAATGAAAGTAAGTATAAGAAATACAGTGAGATTAAAGACATGTAGTGTCATGACAACGTAAATGAGAAATCAGTATAGAGTCTTCCAGCACCAGTCTTCCTCCCGAAGAAAAAGTTGATTCAAAGTCCTAAAATTATATTTCAGTGTTACATAACATGTCACCAGTGAGTAGAGTGGTCTTTGTAATGTTACTTTTTATCAACTCCAAAGCATTGTCACAATCCGAGCTTTCAATCTCATTTATGCTGTTGCCGAGCGCTCGCCTCCCTCTCGCGTGTTATGTTGAAGCTACGCCGGGTTCATTTGCGGTCAAGACCGAGTGCAGTGTTAACAATGTTGTGTAATCCTAAACGTATCGAATTATAAAAAGCAATACAAGCCCTTGCGTGGCGCCTTCCTTACTCATCAATCGAACGGGTCGGACACTCTTAATTTGTAATATTTTTATTAATAAATTCCTAGTTCTTAATCTATTTGTATTTTTTAAAAGATCCTCCAGTGCCGCTTGAATCTGATTCGCGTATACTTGTATTGACCGTCAACTCTTTGCGAAAAGTGATCGCAATGTTCTATCCGTTTATTAGTATAAGTTACTCTGAAAACTGAGAATATCTAAAAATTTATAAGAACAAGAAAAATGAATAAAAATTTACTTGCTCCCAACCTAATAATTACTTAGAAAGGTTTATATCGGGTCCATGATTTTGTTGAAATCGACTTCAAAAGCAAATGTAGGTTGAGGTTCTATGTTCGAATGCTTTTAAATAATTGCCAAACTCCTGTAGGTATAACGCCCGACGCACTAAGCTATCTTGGAAAGTGTATTATTTTCTGGTAATTAAAAGTTGTCTCTGGCGACACAGAGTTTGTGGTATTTATAATTAAAGAAAATATCTCTTTGGTAGGCCTATGCCGAGCAGTGGGCGTGTTTCGGCCGACATCCGGACGTCGTCCGGTAAGTAGCTGGAAAGCTCTCGACGTAAATGCACCTGTGTTCGTGCCGCAATCGTGTTCGTTTTTTGTTACAGATGTGTGTGCGTTGAACGTCACGAAACGAAAGCCATTTCGAATTTTTACAGATAGTCAAGCAGTCCTTAAGGCTCTTGACAACTACCTCGCTGTCGAACAGCTGGCGAGGGTCGCCGGAATCGCAGGATGAAGAAGCATGGCCCAACAGTGAAACAGTTCTTCTTTCCAGGACGCAATACAGGAGGAACCTATACTAGTAGCTATCAACGATGCTATTCCAAACCAAAAACAAACGATATAGAATAACAATATTCAACTGCGGAGGACCAGGAGGAGGAGAGTCCTCCTTGTCCTACCTCAACGAGTCCTCCTGCAGATGGGGAGAAGATCTTTACTGATGGATCTAAGACAAAATCAGACAGTGGATGTGGAGATTTCTCGAAGGATTTGGAGATAGAATAAGCACCCCGCGCAGCAAGTACACTGTCTTCCAAGCTGAATGCATGGGAATTATCATAGCCAGCCACACTAGGGATACATGCACACTAGAACAGCTAATTCGAATATACAAAAAAAAAATAGGTAATGCAATGGATCGGTACGGGAGTAAACAAGAAGTAAGTAAACTTTGTCTTAAACGTGGTCTCAAACCAACTTTCCATCGAAATAAACAAACTACTAATCTGTCAAAACAGATGAACAAGGGGTCTAAAAAGGCTACATTGAGTGTTTTGTATTATTATTCATAATAAAGTGCCTCCAACTTATCCGGTCCGGTGGCCAAAACTGGATCTATGTGACGCCATATTGAATTGTCATGTCAACGTAAACAACAGCGACGTTGCAGATAAGTTTGGGACAAATGATTATGAATCAAAATATGCAACACTACTGCGGCCTTATTAGAACCCCAGAGGACAGTGTGTCAGAAGCTGGAGTCTTCCAAACTGAATGCATGGGAATTATCATAGCCAGCCACACTAGGGATAGATGCACACTAGAACAGCTAATTTGAATTTCGACAGATAGTCAAACAGTCCTTAAGGCACTTGACAACGACATAATTACCTCGCGGCTCATACTCGAGTGTCACAAATGTCAAAATGAGGTATGTAAAACGAATCCTGTAACTCTGCAGTGGATAATAGGACACAGCGCAGCAAAGGGAAACGACGCAGCTGAAAAGTTGGCCAGGCGAGGGTTTCGTGCTAAGCCTATTTGCCCGGAGCCAATTCTACTCATGCCTCTCTGATGGGCCCATAGACACCTGAAAGGTAAAATCTATATAAATCGTGATCGACTCTTGACATTTTTCCACTACCATACAATTCAGGGTGGCTCTTTTCTCATCTTAGAGCCTATTTGATTATGTTCTATTAGTTTTTCCTTGAAATCATTTTTTAAAGCAAATGAAGGACGTTGTTCTATGTTCGAATGTTTTTAAATAATTCTTACACTCTTGTAGGTATAACAACCCCGGCGCATTAACCTTTCTTGTAAAGTATTATTTTCTGGTGATAAAAGGTTGTCTCCGGCGACGCAGATTTTGTGGTATTTATAATTAAAGAAGAAACAATCTTTTTGGTACAGGACTTTGCTGTGGGTTTTTTGAATTTTATAGTTTGGTTTGATTTATTGTTTAATTAAAATACAATTATCAAATACAGTAAAGAGTAATGCTCATATAATAATGCCGATCCGCAACACAACGGATTCGATTTTTGACAATACACTTGACACAGCTGGATATGAGTAGTAAGTGTGTACAACATTTAGCGACTTATAAAGTGATATTTTACAATGTGGACATTTTGCGACCTGGACATTTTGCAACCTGGACATTTTGCAACCTGGACATTTTGCAACTTGGACATTTTGCGACTTGTACATTTTTTTACCAGTGGACATTTTGCAACTGGGACACAAAAAGAAATTACTATCACCATCCCAGCGGTCAATCTCATTTATTTAGTTGCCGAGCGCTCGCCTCCCTGTCGCGTATACTTGTATCGACTGTCAACTCTATGCGAGAAGAGATCGCAATGTTGTACCTGTTTAATGATAGGTATTTTTAAATTATGCAATATTGCTTTTGTGGGGTCACAATGCAAATTCCGAAACGATTGCCTGCGACGCGAAGTGGTGCCCAAAGGACTGGTACCACTTCGAGTGCAAAGAATGTCCCGGCTGACTACGACGGACCTGCCCTGAGGACCAAATGGTGAGCGCGGGCGTTCGAGGAGGGAAAACCGTATACTCGGTTGTGTTTCACTGTCGTGTGCCACAGTCATGCCAAGACGTCGTCGTCGACACCGTCGTCGCCGCAAAGAATTTCGACTGAAGAGATCATGCGATCTGACTGACTTGAGCCCGAGTTGTGGGCAATGGGTTATCTCGTAGAGATGGAAAATCGCAGATCCCAGCCATTTCAGAAGTGACTTATTTAAGTTCCCATAAAGTTTCTAGGCGGATATTTGCTCTCAAACATTTGTTTTTTAAATTTGTAAACCAAGACCATCTACGATTGATTCGGAAGTACGGCACGAGGAGGCTACGACAATTAACGCTACGGGTTCGCATTATTTTTAGGTGGTGAATACAATAAAAATGCTGACATGATCGGTCTGCTGACGACCGGCCTGACGAACCGCAAACTAGGTTGTGTTTCACTGTCGTGTGCCACAATCATGCCACGACGTCGTCGTCGACACCGTCGTCGCCGCAAAGAATTTCGACTGAAAAGTTTATGCATGATCTGCAGCAGCTGATTTTGAACCTGTGCGAGTTATGGGCGGTTGGTTATCCAGTAGAGATAGACAATGGTAAAGCGTATTTCTACGTGAATTCTCCGCCACGGCTTACATACGGCAATACGGCAGAATCGCAGACCCCAGCCCGTTCTGAAGTGACGAAATAAATTTCCTTAAAGTTTCTGGGCGGAGTTTTGCTCTCCAACTTTTGTTTTTCAAACTTTGTCAACCAAGACCGTGAACGATTGATGCAGATAAAGCACGGTACGAGGAGGCTAACAATGTACGATTACGTAAATACAATGAAAAAGCTGAGATGATCGCTTGCGATGCAAAGGGGTGCCCCAAGGAGTGGTACAACTGCGAGTACGTAGGCGTGACAGTGAATTGCCGCCCAAAGGCGAGTGGATTTGCCTGCCCAATATGCGTGGCAAAGAACGTCCCGGCCGAGTAGGACGACCTGCCTGACTGCACAAATTTTATTCTAGACCTCATGTCGGTCTTGCATCAATAACAGCTTGTTTCGGTGAGACATTTGGTTAAAATATATGCAACAAACAAGGCCCACTCATATCGACTGTCAACTACATGCGAAAAGAGATCGCAATGTTCAACCCGTTAAATAGTATCAGTTACTTCTGGATGATGCAATACTGCTTTTGTAGGATTAAAATGCAAGTTCCAGCATGATCGTCTGCCACGCGAGGTGGTGCCCTAAGGAGTGGTACCACTTCGAGTGCGTGGGCGTGAGAGTGCCGCCCAAAAGCGAGGGATTTGCCCAATATGCGTGGCAAAGGACGTCCCAGCCGATAACGACGAGACCTTCCCTGAGGACGAAACGTTAACGTTACATAATTATGCAAGTGTAGTTACTATGCTGTGAAATTTGTCGTGCGGGTTCGTAGCACCCGCGTAGAATGCATAGCGACGTAGGAGTGACGTCAACCTCGCGGCGTAGGCCGTAGCAGTGACGAGGCTCTGGACCGCTCCGAGCTGGTTTCTACCGTATCGCCGCCACTGAGCCAGGTTAAGGCGTTCCATGTTATGTACATGGCAGGCTATTAAATTAACTCATATTGAAAAGTTTAGGAGATCAGGATGGGAGGTAAAATTTCCACCTGCTTGTGCAAATAAAATGGTAAAAGTTTACTACTTACCGCTGGGACGTATTTTGTGGTTTTAATACCATTAAACAGACTTTAGGCGGAGATATCATAAGTGTCATTGATCCCATCGATAACGGAATGACCCAACTTAAATCACGATGGTATTGTTGTATACACCAATGAAAGTAAGTAAAAGAAATACAGTGAGATTATAGACATGTAGTGTCATGACAACGTAAATGAGAAATCAGTATAGAGTCTTCCAGCACCAGTCTTCCTCCCGAAGAAAAAGTTGATTCAAAGTCCTAAAATTATATTTCAGTGTTACATAACATGTCACCAGTGAGTAGAGTGGTCTTTGTAATGTTACTATTTATCAATTCCAAAGCATTGTCACTATCCGAGCTTTCAATCTCATTTATGCTGTTGCTGAGCGCTCGCCTCCCTCTCGCGTGTTATGTTGAAGCTACGCCGGGTTCATTTACGGTCAAGACCGAGTGCAGTGTTAACAATGTTGTGTAATCCTAAACGTATCGAATTATAAAAAGCAATACAAGCCCTTGCGTGGCGCCTTCCTTACTCATCAATCGAACGGGTCGGACACTCTTAATTTGTAATATATTTATTAATAAATTCCTAGTTCTTAATCTATTTGTATTTTTTTAAAGATCCTGTGCCGCTTAAATCTGATTCGCGTATACTTGTATCGACCGTCAACTCTTTGCGAAAAGTGATCGCAATGTTCTACCCGTTTATTAGTATACTAGTGGACCCGGCGCGACTTCGTTCGCGTACACCTACTTTACTCCTACCTACCCTCTTTCTACTTATAAACCTTCCTCTTGAATCACTCTATCTGCTGTTGAAACCCGCATCAAAATCCGTTGCGTAGTTTCAAAGATTTAAGCATACAAAGGGACATAGGGACAGAGAAAGCGACTTTGTTTTATACTATGTAGTGAAGTTACTCTGAGAACTGAGAAAATCTAAAAATTGATAAGAACAAGAAAAATGAATAAAAATTTACTTGCTCCACACCTAATAATTTCTTAGAAAGTTTTATATCGGGTCCATGATTTTGTTGAAATCGACTATAAAAGCAAATGAAGGTTGAGGTTCTATGTTTGAATGCTTTTAAATAATTGCCAAACTCCTGTAGGTATATCGGTCGACGCACTAAGCTATCTTGGAAAGTGTATTATTTTCTGGTAATTAAAAGTTGTCTCTGGCGACACAGAGTTTGTGGTATTTATAATTAAAGAAAAGATCTCTTTGGTAGGCCTATGCCCAGCAGTGGGCGTTTTTCGGCCGATATCCGGACGTCGTCCGGTAAGTAGCTGGAAAGCTCTCGACGTAAATGCACCTGTGTTCATGGCGCAATCGTGTTCGTTTTTTGTTACAGATGTGTGTGCGTTGAACGTGAATGCGCTTACGTCTTGGCAAGATGCACACTAGAAAGCCATTTCGAATTTTCACAGATAGTCAAACAGTCCTTAAGGCCCTTGACAACTACCTCGCTGTCAGACAGCTGCCGAGAAGAAGCATGGCCCGACAGTGAAACTGTTCTTCTTTTTAGGATTCAATACAGGAGGAACCTATACCAGTAGCTATCAACAATGCTATTCCAAACCAAAAACAAACGATATAAAATTACAATATTCAACTGCAGGAGGACCAGGAGGAGGAGAGTACTCCTTGTCCTACCTCAACAAGTCCTCCTGCAGATGAGGAGAAGATCTTTACTGATGGATCTAAGACAAAATCAGACGGTGGATGTGGAGTTTTCTCGAAGGATTAGGACATAGGAATTAGCACCCCGCTTGGCAAGTACACCACTGTCTTCCAAGCTAAATGCATGGGCATTATCATAGCCACGCATGCTATACGGGATAGATGCTTGCTAGATGAGATAGAGCAACAGCCAATTCGAATTTTTACAGACAGTCAAGCAGTCCTTAAGGCCCTTGACAACTACATCATTACCTCGCGGCTCATACTCAAATGGCACAAATGTCTAAATGAGGTATTTAAAACGAATTTGGTAACGCTGCAATGGACACAGTGGATTAAAGGAAAACCACGCAGCTGACAATTGACCAGGCATGGGTCCTGTGCTAAGTCTATTGGCACGGAGCAAATTCTACCAATGCCTCTCTCATGGGCCCGTAAACACCTGAAAGGTAAAATCTATATAATTCGTGATCGACTCCTAACATTACTCGACTACCATTAAAATCAGGAAGGCTCTACTCTCATCTTAGACCTATTTCATTGTGTTTAATCATTGTTTTTTCCTTAGAAGTTGACGGGTCCATAATAGTGGCATTGACACAATGGAAACACCTTAATTAGTTATTATTTTTTGTAAACTTTTATATTTTTTATTATCTTTTATTAAGTCATTTACCGGTAGCCGCGGTGTAAGGACACCATAATAAAGGTGGATAAAGGTATCTATTGCAGAGGAAGAGGATCGCTTTTACATCATCATCACAGCCCATATCAGTCAACTGCAGAAATTAGGGCCTCTACCACGAAAGGGAAGATTATTGCTATAATCTCTGCGCTTGGCAGGCGGGTTGGAGATCGAAGTGTTATAAATATAAATATTTATCTGGACTGTGAATATTGTAAACACACTAAAAACATTGCATTTCAAAACATTGCAACAAGCTTTCGACATAAACGCACCTGTGTTCGTGCCGCAATCGTGTTCGTTTTTTGTTACAGATGTGTGCGTTAAACGTGAATGCGCCCACGTTCGTGCCGTGGTTGCTGTCGTTCAGCGGTCGAGCATTAAAACTTTTCTTCTTTTTCAGGAAGTACCGATGCTATTCCAGACCAAGTCCAACGATAAAAAAATACAAGGTTCAACTGCAGGAGAACCAGGAAGAGGAGGGTTCTCCTGGTCCTCCCTCATAGATTCCTCCTGCAGATGTAGTGAAGATCGATTCTGATAGATCAAAGACAAAATCAGGCAGTGGATGTGGAGCTTTCTCGAAGGATTTGGAGATAGAATAAGCACCCCGCGCAGCAAGTACACTGTCTTCCAAGCTGAATGCATGGGAATTATCATAGCCAGCCACACTAGGGATAGATGCACACTAGAACAGCTAATTCGAATTTCCACAGATAGTCGAGCAGTCCTTAAGGCACTTGAACTAGGTTGTGTTTCACTGTCGTGTGCCACAGTCATGCCACGACGTCGTCGTCGACACCGTCGTCGCCGCAAAGAATTTCGACTGAAGAGTTCGTGCAGCAGCTGACTTTGAGCCTGTGCGAGTTATGGGCGGTTGGTTATCCAGTAGAGATAGACAATGATAAAGCGAATTTCTACGTGAATTCTCCGCCACGGCTTATATACGGCAATACGCTTGACACAGATGGATGTCGTGTTCTGAATCCGCCAGTGGCTGTCGTTTGTGGGGATTCTGTCCACGGTCGGAGAGTAACGAGGAAACTGACATATATAAACATGACGAGACAATGGTGAGACTAAAATTTGACATAACGCCACGAGGAGCGCCGTGTTCTCGCGCTGCCTCCTCAGGATGTGGACGTTCGGTGAGCATTTGTGCGGCTTCCTTGCACGGCCAACCTTTACGAGGAAGAGCCAGCCGACTCCCAGTCTACGACAAGTAACACTGGTACGCATTACTTTAATGTGGTGAACACAAATAAAATGATGACATGATCGCCTGCGATGCGAAAGGTGCCACGAGGAGTGGTAACACTTCGAGTGCGTGGGCGTGACAGTGCCGAATAAAGGCGAGTGGATTTGCCCAATATGCGTGGCAAAGGACGTCCCAGCCGATAACGACGAGACCTTCCCTGAGGACGAAACGTTAACGTTACATAAATATGAAAGTGTAGTTACTATGCTGTGAAATTTGTCGTGCGGGTTCGTAGCACCCGCGTAGAATGCATAGCGACGTAGCGCGTAGGAGTGACGTCAACCTCGCGGCGTAGGCCGTAGCAGTGACGAGGCTCTAAACCGCTACGAGCTGCTTTTTACCGTATCGCCGCCACTGAGCCATGCTAAGGCGTTCCATGTTATGTACATGGCAGGCTATTTAATTAACTCATATTGAAAAGTTTAGGAGATCAGGATGGGAGGTAAAATTTCCACCTGCTTGTGCAAATAAAATGGTAAAAGTTTACTACTTACCGCTGGGACGTATTTTGTGGTTTTAATACCATTAAACAGACGGAGATATCATAAGTGTCATTGATCCCATCGATAACGGAATGACCCAACTTAAATCACGATGGTATTGTTGTATACACCAATGAAAGTAAGTAAAAGAAATACAGTGAGATTATAGACATGTAGTGTCATGACAACGTAAATGAGAAATCAGTATAGAGTCTTCCAGCACCAGTCTTCCTCCCGAAGAAAAAGTTGATTCAAAGTCCTAAAATTATATTTCAGTGTTACATAACATGTCACCAGTGAGTAGAGTGGTCTTTGTAATGTTACTATTTATCAATTCCAAAGCATTGTCACTATCCGAGCTTTCAATCTCATTTATGCTGTTGCTGAGCGCTCGCCTCCCTCTCGCGTGTTATGTTGAAGCTACGCCGGGTTCATTTACGGTCAAGACCGAGTGCAGTGTTAACAATGTTGTGTAATCCTAAACGTATCGAATTATAAAAAGCAATACAAGCCCTTGCGTGGCGCCTTCCTTACTCATCAATCGAACGGGTCGGACACTCTTAATTTGTAATATATTTATTAATAAATTCCTAGTTCTTAATCTATTTGTATTTTTTTAAAGATCCTGTGCCGCTTAAATCTGATTCGCGTATACTTGTATCGACCGTCAACTCTTTGCGAAAAGTGATCGCAATGTTCTACCCGTTTATTAGTATACTAGTGGACCCGGCGCGACTTCGTTCGCGTACACCTACTTTACTCCTACCTACCCTCTTTCTACTTATAAACCTTCCTCTTGAATCACTCTATCTGCTGTTGAAACCCGCATCAAAATCCGTTGCGTAGTTTCAAAGATTTAAGCATACAAAGGGACATAGGGACAGAGAAAGCGACTTTGTTTTATACTATGTAGTGAAGTTACTCTGAGAACTGAGAAAATCTAAAAATTGATAAGAACAAGAAAAATGAATAAAAATTTACTTGCTCCACACCTAATAATTTCTTAGAAAGTTTTATATCGGGTCCATGATTTTGTTGAAATCGACTTCAAAAGCAAATGAAGGTTGAGGTTCTATGTTTGAATGCTTTTAAATAATTGCCAAACTCCTGTAGGTATATCGGTCGACGCACTAAGCTATCTTGGAAAGTGTATTATTTTCTGGTAATTAAAAGTTGTCTCTGGCGACACAGAGTTTGTGGTATTTATAATTAAAGAAAAGATCTCTTTGGTAGGCCTATGCCCAGCAGTGGGCGTGTTTCGGCCGATATCCGGACGTCGTCCGGTAAGTAGCTGGAAAGCTCTCGACGTAAATGCACCTGTGTTCATGGCGCAATCGTGTTCGTTTTTTGTTACAGATGTGTGTGCGTTGATCGTGAATGCGCTTACGTCTTGGCAAGATGAACACTAGAAAGCCATTTCGAATTTTTACAGATAGTCAAACAGTCCTTAAGGCCCTTGACAACTACCTCGCTGTCAGACAGCTGGCGAGAAGAAGCATGGCCCGACAGTGAAACTGTTCTTCTTTTTAGAAATCAATACAGGAGGAACCTATACCAGTAGCTATCAACAATGCTATTCCAAACCAAAAACAAACGATATAAAATTACAATATTCAACTGCAGGAGGACCAGGAGGAGGAGAGTACTCCTTGTCCTACCTCAACAAGTCCTCCTGCAGATGAGGAGAAAATCTTTACTGATGGATCTAAGACAAAATCAGACGGTGGATGTGGAGTTTTCTCGAAGGATTAGGACATAGGAATTAGCACCCCGCTTGGCAAGTACACCACTGTCTTCCAAGCTAAATGCATGGGAATTATCATAGCCACGCATGCTGTACGGGATAGATGCTTGTTAGATGAGATAGAGCAACAGCCAATTCGAATTTTTACAGACAGTCAAGCAGTCCTTAAGGCCCTTGACAACTACATTATTACCTCGCAGCTCATACTCAAATGGCACAAATGTCTAAATGAGGTATTTAAAACGAATTTTGTAACGCTGCAGTGGACACAGTGGATTAAAGGAAAACCACGCAGCTGACAATTGACCAGGCATGGGTCCTGTGCTAAGTTAATTGGCACGGAGCAAATTCTACCCATGCCTCTCTCATGGGCCAGTAAACACCTGAAAGGTAAAATCTATATAATTCGTGATCGACTCCTAACATTACTCGACTACCATTAAAATCAGGAAGGCTCTACTCTCATCTTAGACCTATTTCATTGTGTTTAATTATTGCTTTTCCTTAGAAGTTGACGGGTCCATAATAGTGGCATTGACACAATGGAAACACCTTAATTACTTATTATTTTTTGTCTACTTTTATATTTTTTATAATCTTTTATTAAGTCATTTCCCGGTAGCCGCGGTGTCCTTTATCCATTGCAGAGTAAGAGGATCGCTTTTCCATCATCATCACAGCCCAAATCAGTCAACTGCAGAAATTAGGGCCTCTACCACGAAAGGGAAGATTATTGCCATAATCTCTGCGCTTGGCAGGCGGGATGGAGATCGACGTGTTATAAATATAAATATTTATCTGGACTGAGAATGCGTTATATTGTAAACGCACTAAAAACATTGCATTCATGGTGAATTTTGTCTCACAGACGATGAGACAAAAATTTCAATATTAATTCGGGAGAATCATAGTTTTGCAGTAACAAATGTGTGTACGACGGATCCCGATTATAAGCACTTCCAAAGAAAAGTCGTCGACTCCCAGCCTACTACAATTAACGTTGCAGGTACGCAGTATGTTGATGTGGTGAACACAAAAAAATGCTGATATGATCGCCAGCGATGCGAAGAGGTGTCCTAAGGAGTGGTACCACTTTGAGTGCATGGGTGTGACAGTGCCGCCCAAAGGCGAGTGGATTTGCCCAGTATGCGTGGCAAAGAAATTCCCGGCCAAGTAGGACGGCCTGCCTGACGACACGAATTTTATTCTAGACCGACATGATGCATCTTTAACAGCTTGTCTCTGTGAGACATTTGGTAAATCATATGCAACAAACAAGGCCCACTCATATCGACTGTTAACTACATGCGAAAAGAGATCGCAATGTTCAACCCGTTTAATAGTATCAGTTACTTCTGGATGTTGCAAAACTGCTTTTGTAGGCCTTAAATGCAAATTCCGGCACGATCGTCTGCCACGCGAGGTGGTGCCCTAAGGAGTGGTACCATTTCGAGTGCGTGGGCGTAAGAGTGCCGCTCAAAGGCGAGTGGATTTGCCCAATATGCGTGGCAAAGGACGTCCCAGCTGATAACGACGAGACCTTCGCTGAGGACGAAACGTTAATGTTACATAAATATGCAAGTGTAGTTACTATGCTGTGAAATTTGTCGTGCGGGTTCGTAGCACCCGCGTAGAATGCATAGCGACGTAGGAGTGTCATCAACCTCGCGGCGTAGGCCGTAGCAGTGACGAGGCTCTGGACCGCTCCGAGCTGGTTTCTACCGTATCGCCGCCACTGAGCCAGGTTAAGGCGTTCCATGTTATAAACAAGGCAGGGTATTAAATGAACTCATATTGATCGTTTTTTGTTACAGATGTGTGTGCGTTGAACGTGAATGCGCTTACGTCTTGGCTAGATGCTGTAACATATATTTCTCGGCTGAGAAATATCAGTCAAAGCATGGCTGTATGATGACTGATTCCCTTTGGCGAAATGTCAATTTTTAGAAAACTAAACGCGGGTGTTGCTGACATAAAACTAATTTCCTGCAGAAATAAATAAACTAATAAATATTTTTATTATGGTTGATTCCATTTCATTCTTTTCTTTTTATATTTTACATTCTTCAAATGTTAGAGAATGGATATTTGGTTTTATCTCAGAATCACCAAATTGGTCTTTGGTCTTTTTTTACAGGTTCCGATATAGCGTTCCGGCTCTGCCTGGCATTGTTGAGCTCGGTTCGGTTGGCGAGGGATACGTTTATCTACGGTCATAGGGCGGTCAGCGTGTCACTGTGTGTTTCCTTCCTACTTTCCTATCCCCCTCCTTTTTGACGATTGAAAGAGATATTTATTGTCCTAATCAATAAAGAAATTTTAAATTTTTGAATTTTGATGGAGTTAAATCGGAATTACGTCAATTTATATTACTTAAATTCGTTTTAGGTTTCCTGTAATCCATTATTTGGGTGAAACTTGGGTTTTACCTTAATTAAATTTGTTCGTTTCTAGCGTCACCGTTTGGCTGTATGATTTTTAACCTTTCGCTGAATTTCGAAAAAAGTTATAGCTTGACAACCCCAAGCTGTTTTTTTGTTATAGGTCTTATACAGTCAGAACAAATTAGTCTTGAATA
Source organism: Blastobasis lacticolella (assembly GCA_905147135.1). NCBI lineage: Eukaryota > Metazoa > Arthropoda > Insecta > Lepidoptera > Blastobasidae > Blastobasis > Blastobasis lacticolella. The sequence goes on from LR990061.1 coordinate 3,923,134, forward strand.
TTGTGGAATGGGAGAATTGTGTCCGCGTGGTGTCCACCGGATACGTCCTACCCGAGAAGGCGGCCACGTACCACGAGTTTGCTGGCCTGTCAGCTTCCCAAACCAACGGGAAACCTCGGTAGTTGGTGGCTGGAGGATTCCCGCGTGAGTAGCACATCGCGATGGCTTGTTGGCATCCGCTTGGCGCGATGAAGCCCATCTTAACCTTTTTGTTGTTTTCAGCCGACGTAGGCACGCCTCCTAAGGTCCCGCGCCCAGTTGCCTATGCACGTCGCCAGTGGCAGCGACGCGTAGGAAGCTTTGGAACCTGCCTCCAACAGGTAAGCAAGCTTTTACCTGGCTATTTCTCCATCCCGCTGTTAAGTGATTGAAGCTGTGCCACGCGTGGCCTAGCATGGCCCCGTCTTGTCGTGCTTTTGCTAATTCCTTCCATCTGTCACCCTCTGACGTTAGTGATTACACCACGCGGCCAGGCGTGACCGCATGCTACCGTGCCTTCGCTTATTTTTGTCACTCATCATTATCTGGTGTTGGAGGTTATGCCGCGCGACCTGACGTGACCGCGTGCTACAGTGATTTTGCTTATTTCTGCCACCCATCATCATCTGATGTTCGAGGTTATGCCACGCAACCTAACGTGACCGCGTGCTGCACTGCCTTTGCTAAATCCTGCCACCTATCATCATCTGGCGTTGGAGGTTATGCCGCTAGCCTGGCATGCCGCACGCTTTTGCTTGTTTACCCCTGTTAGTGACAACCTATTGTCACACCCATTAACCCCAAAGCCAGCTGAGAATGAATGGATTGCTCGCTTCCTAATTATTATTTTTCCCCTAAATGATTGCAACGGTGTGATCATTACAGGAGGTGCTTGGTACCAGCCCATAATTGGGATTGGGCAGCCGTCTGCTTGGAGCAGTTTTGGCCAGCTGCTTCAGGGGATACTCCTGCTCGACTTTAGTCGAGGCTCCAAAGGACAGTCAGCTGAGTTAATCTAAATATAAAATATTATAGGCTCCTCGTATGCGTTATCGGTCAAACCCTCTATGTAACCCTTTTGTTCATTTATGTGTTTAATTAATTTAATTTTAATATCATTTCGCGGAAACCTAAGGACATTTTGGTGTGTAATCCAACCAAAGCTAATAAAGCAGTTATTTCAAATACAAACATAATCTTTCATTCCGAGCCTCTAGGTTAAGCGCAACTTTACCCACTAAAATTATAAACATTACAATGCACACTAAAAAGCCATTTCGAATTTTTACAGATAGTTAAGCAGTCCTAAAGGCTCTTGACAACTACCTCGCTATCGGACAGCTGGCGAGGGTCGCCGGAATCGCAGGATGAAGAAGCATGGCCCGACAGTGAAACTGTTCTTCTTTTCAGGAAGCAATACAGGAGGAACCTATACTAGTAGCTATCAACGATGCTATTCCAAACCAAAAACAAACAAAACAATATTCAACTGCAGGAGGACCAGGAGGAGGAGAGTACTCCTTGTCCTACCTCAACGTGTCCTCCTGCAGATGAGGAGAAGATATTTACTGATGAATCTAAGACAAAATCAGACGGTGGATGTGGAGTTTTCTCGAAGGATTAGGACATAGGAATTACCACCCCGCTTGGCAAGTACACCACTGTCTTCCAAGCTAAATGCATGGGCATTATCATAGCCATGCATGCTATACGGGATAGATGCTTGCTAGATGAGATAGAGCAACAGACAATTCGAATTTTTACAGACAGTCAAGGGCCTACATCATTACCTCGCGGCTCATACTCAAATGGCACAAATGTCTAAATGAGGTATATGAAACGAATTCTGTAACGCTGCAGTGGACACAGCGGATCAAAGGAAAACCACGCAGCTGACAATTGACCAGGCAAGGGTCCTATGCTAAGCCTATTGGCACGGAGCCAATTCTACCCATGCCTCTCTCATGGGCCCGTAAACACCTGAAAGGTAAAATCTATATAATTCGTGATCGACTCCTAACATTACTCGACTACCATTAAAATCAGGAAGGCTCTACTCTCATCTTAGAGCCTATTTCATTGTTTTTTACTTAGAAGTTGACGGGTCCTACCCTGAGGACGAAACATTAACGTTACATAATTATGCAAGTGTAGTTACTATGCTGTGAAATTTGTCGTGCGGATTCGTAGCACCTGCGTAGAATGCATAGCGACATAGGAGTGACGTCAGCCTCGCGGCGTAGGCCGTAGCAGTGACGAGGCTCCAAACCGCTACGAGCTGCTTTTTACCGTATCGCCGCCACTGAGCCATGCTAAGGCGTGCCATGTTATGTACATGGCAGGCTATTAAATTAACTCATATTGAAAAGTTTAGGAGATCAGGATGGGAGGTGAAATTTCCACCTGCTTGTGCAAATAAAATGGTAAAAGTTTACTACTTACCGCTGGGACGTATTTTGTGGATTTAATACCATTAAACAGACTTTAGGCGGAGATATCATAAGTGTCATTGATCCCATCGATAACGGAATGACCCAACTTAAATCACGATGGTATTGTTGTATACACCAATGAAAGTAAGTATAAGAAATACAGTGAGATTAAAGACATGTAGTGTCATGACAACGTGAATAAGAAATCAGTATAGAGTCTTCCAGCACCAGTCTTCCTCTCCAAAGCATTGTCACTATCCGAGCTTTCAATCTCATTTATGCTTTTGCCGAGCGCTCGCCTCCCTCTCGCGTGTTATGTTGAAGCTACGCCGGGTTCATTTGCGGTCAAGACCGAGTGCAGTGTTAACAATGTTGTGTAATCCTAAACGTATCGAATTATAAAAAGCAATACAAGCCCTTGCGTGGCGCCTTCCTTACTCATCAATCGAACGGGTCGGACACTCTTAATTTGTAATATATTTATTAATAAATTCCTAGTTCTTAATCTATTTGTATTTTTTTAAAGATCCTGTGCCGCTTAAATCTGATTCGCGTATACTTGTATTGACCGCCAACTCTTTGCGAAAAGTTATCGCAATGTTCTACCCGTTTATGAGTATAAGTTACTCTGAAAACTGAGAATATCTAAAAATTTATAAGAACAAGAAAAATGAATAAAAATTTACTTGCTCCACACCTAATAATTTCTTAGAAAGTTTTATATCGGGTCCATGATTTTGTTGAATTCGACTTCAAAAGCAAATGAAGGTTGAGGTTCTATGTTTGAATGCTTTTAAATAATTGCCAAACTCCTGTAGGTATATCGACCGACGCACTAAGCTATCTTGGAAAGTGTATTATTTTCTGGTAATTAAAAGTTGTCTCTGGCGACACAGAGTTTGTGGTATTTATAATTAAAGAAAATATCTCTTTGGTTGGCCTATGCCCAGCAGTGGGCGTGTTTCGGCCGGTATCCGGACGTCATCCGGTAAGTAGCTGGAAAGCTCTCGACGTAAATGCACCTGTGTTCATGGCGCAATCGTGTTCGTTTTTTTGTTACAGATGTGTGTGCGTTGAACGTGAATGCGCTTACGTCTTGGCAAGATGCACACTGGAAAGCCATTTCGAATTTTTACAGATAGTCAAACAGTCCTTAAGGCCCTTGACAACTACCTCGCTGTCAGACAGCTGGCGAGAAGAAGCATGGCCCGACATTGAAACTGTTCTTCTTTTAGGAATCAATACAGGAGGAGCCTATACCAGTAGCTATCAACAATGCTATTCCAAACCAAAAACAAACGATATAAAATTACAATATTCAACTGCAGGAGGACCAGGAGGAGGAGAGTACTCCTTGTCCTACCTCAACAAGTCCTCCTGCAGATGAGGAGAAGATCTTTACTGATGGATCTAAGACAAAATCAGACGGTGGATGTGGAGTTTTCTCGAAGGATTAGGGCATAGGAATTAGCACCCCGCTTGGCAAGTACACCACTGACTTCCAAGCTAAATGCATGGGTATTATCATAGCCACGCACGCTATACGGGATAGATACTTGCTAGATGAGAAAGAGCAACAGCCAATTCGAATTTTTACAGACAGTCAAGCAGTCCTTAAGGCCCTTGACAACTACATCATTACCTCGCGGCTCATACTCAAATGGCACAAATGTCTAAATGAGGTGTTTAAAACTAATTTTGTAACGCTGCAGTGGACACAGTGGATTAAAGGAAAACCACGCAGCTGACAATTGACCAGGCATGGGTCCTGTGCTAAGTCTATTGGCACGGAGCAAATTCTACCCATGCCTCTCTCATGGGCCCGTTAACACCTGAAAGGTAAAATCTATATAATTCGTGATCGACTCCTAACATTACTCGACTACCATTAAAATCAGGAAGGCTCTACTCTCATCTTAGACCTATTTCATTGTGTTTAATCATTGTTTTTTCCTTAGAAGTTGACGGGTCCATAATAGTGGCATTGACACAATGGAAACACCTTAATTAGTTATTATTTTTTGTCTACTTTTATATTTTTTATAATCTTTTATTAAGTCATTTCCCGGTAGCCGCGGTGTCCTTTATCCATTGCAGAGTAAGAGGATCGCTTTTACATCATCATCACAGCCCATATCAGTCCACTGCAGAAATTAGGGCCTCTACCACGAAAGGGAAGATTATTGCCATAATCTCTGCGCTCGGCAGGCGGGTTGGAGATTGCAGTGTTATAACTTATAAATATAATCGTTTTCTCGACTGAAAATGTTTTATGCGATCGCGAACTATGGGTCCTGCATGAAGTAATAAAGGAAGAACCAATGCTAAAGGCTATTGACGATGGTATTCCAAAGCAAGCACAAACGATCAACAATACATGATTCAAAGGCACGAGGACCCGTTTGAGGATCTGAAGATACGTGAAGTAACAATCTTTACGGATGGATGTAAAACAAAATCAGGCAGTGGTTGTGGAGTTTTCTCTGAGGATTAGCCAATTTACAAGCACGCCCGGTCAGCGTGCGTACTAGGAAAGCGGACTTTTCTTTGGATTAACTTAGGCCAAAGGGCCCGGTAGCCCATACCCATTAAACACAGATGTAGGTCGATCCCTATGCGCAGTTTTGCGGCGAAGCACTATCTGTATCGGGTTTCTGTACTTGTCCTGCCATGAATTTTCGTGGACATTTTTATTTTTACGTGCGACAACTCCTATGTGACTCGCACAACCCGCTAGGGAAAAGCCGATTAGTCAGAGCCTCGTCCGTCTGCCACAGCAGGGAGACCACATGTAGATGAGGTTGGCTTGGGCCCTGGAGATGGTGGTGGGACTTCATAAGCCCCATGGCACAACGGAATAATAGTTAATAATGAAGAACATTAAAAAAAGAAAAACAAACATGAACCAAGGAACAAATTCAACAAATATGCACACTAAGAAAAACTAGAATAGACGATAGTGCAAAATAAAAATAAATAATTCTTAATTGAAAGTTGCTATCAATACATCCAGAATATTTAAACAAAAATACTTAATCTAATTTCAAAACATTACAATAAATTAAAAATCGGAATCGAAACTAATTTCGTTAATTCAATTAATGGACAATGATAGCTCGGTAAATAATCTCTTTGTTTGCAGTAGTTTTTTAGAAGTTTAATAGTAAGATTAATTAATCGTAAATAAACAAATATTTTTATGAGTTTGAAACATTATTTGTAAACGGGGAAAAAATAGTAAAAGCAGTACGTGTACTCATCCAAGCATATGTAATTTTATAATGTAATATTACTAGTTTAGAAACGGCACTATCGGCGTATCACGCGTTCGCAGTGTCATGGCTGCGATACGGACTAACACTATGGGGCAGAGGCGCCACCGCTCAGGAACTATTTGTCATGCAAAAAAAATGCATTCGCATACTTTTCAACGTAAAAGACAGAGATAGCTGTAGGCCTTATTTTATTGAGAAACAATTATTGACTCTTCCGTGTTTGTATATCCTAGAAACGGCAATGTTTGTCAAGAATAACCTGCATTTATTTACATTTAACAGCAGTGTCTTAAAAAGGACATTAAGACCGAGAACTAATATTATTTTACCTACTTCCAACTTACAAATATATAGGAAGGGTCCGTATTGTTCTGCCATACAAATATATAACAACATTCCGGACACGATAAAAACCGAATCGAAACCACACATATTCGCAAAAAAGCTTAAACAATATTTAATTGAGAAATGTTACTACAAAATTGACGACTTCCTAAATAACAGATAATCCCGTAGATCAACGTAGATGTAATTTAGTGTTTAATAGATTTGACATAAGAAATATTGTGTGAATATGCTGACATTGATTAGATTTTTTATAATTATTGTATTTCTAATTATTGAATTATTGTATGACATTTTAACATTTATTAGCTTATAGTTTGACCATAAAATTACCTGCCCATTATGTGTACCTACCTATTATATTTACTTGCAAAGAATATGGTTAAACTTAACTTATAGGACAATTTTATAATGTTTAAATCATTAGTTTGTATGATGTAACAATTGTGACAGCAATTTAAATTTGCAGTGCCTTCCAAAGGTGTCTAATGTGAATCTTGTTAATTATTAAGACCTTATGTACCATTGGACAGCAAATAAATAAATATGAAATATGAATATTGTGAAGTGTGTAATGGAGATGGACGAGAAAGTAAAAAGTAAAATTTTAATAAAAAATCGCAATTTTACAAAAATTATGCCATACGAACGACTAAATTATGTCAGCGTTCTTTTTAACTTCGCTACTGAACTACTGCTTCCTCGGACATTGTACACCGCAAGCTCAGAGTTGACTGGCTCCTTACAGTACTGGCCGCACAGATGCGCGATGAACCGTCACGCTGTGACATGGCAGTGAAGACACTCGGCACTCTCCGTTCGGATTCCATACAGATGCGCCAGTAGCACATATCAATTGAATAAGTATAGTATGCACGCTGTATGGAGGGGTCAGTCTGACTCCTGAGTTTCATTGTCGGGCCATGCTTGTTCATCCTGCAATTCCGGCGACCCTCGACCGCTGACCGACAGCGACCGAATCACGAACGGCATCGAACACGATTACGGCACGAACAAAGGTACGTTTACGTCAAAAGCTTTCCTGCTTCGGAATCATCCGACGGTCGTTCGGTCAGTAGTTCGGATCTTCTGTAGTTTGCGTCGCGAAAGGGCGGGGTCACGGGTAACTGCCCTGACTTGGCAGCGAAGGCACTCGTTGCTCCTCGTACCATGCTTCCAGTACAGATAAGCCAGCAGCATGGTTTGAGCTGTATAGTCGTCAAAGTATGAACAAACATAAGTAATAAAACAAGTAAAAAGTAAACCTCACCATGACACAACAGAATAACTATAAATAATCTAATAATAAATAACTAAGGAACAAACACGCACCCATAAGATAATCTAAATTGGAAATTATAAAAATAGTTATAAGATATAAAATATATTCAAACATTAATTGAAAATTCCAAAAAAAAAAACAGTATTTGTGGTAATCTAATTTAATAACCGTACAATTATTAAAAATGATATCCATATTTTGTCATGTCATGACAGTATCCCTAGCAGAATCGTCTGGCCTACACGTATACGAACAAATATATAATTGAAATTGACATTTTAGGTAGGCACACATGATATAGCACAGAATTGTATAAAAAAACAGACGGAGAGACAGAACACAATAACAAATCGATAATCAAAAATCAATATATATAACGAAGAAAACATAAGAAGAAAATTATAGAAAAAAAACGTTAATGAAAGAACATAATTGACAAACACGCACACGTCATACACAATTAACAACTACAACAACAAGAAAATTATAAAAAATAAGAAAACAAAGCCCACACATTCGAAGCGAAGCGAGCGCAGGCCATCATATCGGAGTTCTTCTTATATTCGCCACAGAAGCAATATTGCGTACCCACAGCGTACTGTCGCAGGCTAGGAGTCGGCTGACTCCTCTACGTAAGGGCTAGCCGCACCCTGTCGGCAGCACAAACGGCGACGGCCACACCCTGAGGGGCAGCGAGGTACCTACTTAGCGCTCTTCGTGCCGTGCTTCCGATACAAATGCGCCAGCAGCACCTCGTACTCCTTGCAGAATCGTCGACACGACGTGCATATGAACAAATATATAATTGAAATTTCCATTTTAGGTAGGTCACGATAGGACACAAATTTACCTATATATTTACAAAAAGAAAAACATTAGTCAAGGAACAACATTGACAAACAAGCACACGTCATACACAATTAACGACAACAACAACATGAAAATTATAAAAAAATAAGAAATCTCTCACGGATCTTGTTGTTATTCGAGCGGCAATGGAACCCAACTAAGTTTGCAGTGGCCCCTCCATAAGCGCCCGCCCTCAACACCTCCTCCTCGGGGCAGGTTGTTGTTCCTTGCCACGCACAGGGGCCAAATCCACTCGCTTTTGGGTGGCAGTTTCATGCCCACGCCTCAAATTGGTACCACACCTTAGGGCACCTTGACCTTCGTGTCAAAGACGATCATGTCGGAATTTTGCTTTTCTTCACGGGTACGTAATATTGCTTCTGTGGAAGCGTACTGTCGCAAGCTACGAGCTGGCTAGGAGTCAGCTGGCTGTTCCTCGCACAAGTTGGCTACGCAAGGAAGCTCTCACAAATGCTGGGCCAACGGCCACACCCTGACAAAGCAGCGCAGGCACGGCGTTTATCGTGCCTTCGTGCAGTATTAACAAACAAGAGTAACAATAAAAACACTTGACACGCAAAACTATGTGTAAAAAAGAAAAGCAGTAAAAAAAGAAGGAACAACATCGACAAACACGCACACACATAAAATAACAAGAGCAAAAATGAACGAAAAAAGAATGAATGAAAAAAATGAACGGATATGTTAATGGCATGGTAATTTCCATTTTTCCATACCGCCTTTGGGTGGTACCTTCAGCCCACGCACTCAAACCTTTAGGGCACCCCTTCATTCTTAGGCGATTATATCATATTTCATTGTTTCTAAACAATGAAATAAACTTTTTCGCTTTCGATGCATCGAAGATAGCGGGAACTGTTTGCTATCTGCAAATGGAACCTCGCTGCAGAATATCAGAACGAGCTCATACCGTTGTGTCACGTTCTGCTGAGTGCAATGGATTACGATAATTATTCGCTTCGTATTCAGAGCTAGAAAACGAAGTAGCATTTTCCTAGCCTGCGACAGACCATGCTGCAAGCAAACAGTACTCCTGTGGCGAAGTTAAGAATAAAGCAGACATAATCGTCAGCCTGTACGCGCAGGACACGAAAACTAGGCCACCATCGAGAAAAAGTTTTGTTTCTGTGGCGAAATCTTTGGCGTGCTTTGGCCTTAGCACATCTATGTTTTAATTTCATTCATTGTTATTAGCTTATATATTTTAATTTAATAACCTACTGCTCTTTATTGTGTATAATTTTTAATATTTGGATTGCTTTGTTTATTATCAAAAAGTCCCACGCCAAGTTTGTCTGTCTGTTCACGATAAACTTAAAAACTGCTGACCGGATTTTTATACGTTTTCACCAATTATAGACAGAGTGATAAAGTGCGGACAGAGTGATTAAGATATATCCGAAATCGAATGACGCATTTTTAAAGCAGTCAGATATTTTAATTAGCCAAAAAAACATTTATATCACCTGCTGTAGGTGAGGTAGGTAGGACGGTGATTTTTCGTGTATGAACGCGGGGGTGCGGGGCGCGGGGCGCGGGACAGTCAGCATTTTCTTCTGCGAAACGTCACTTGATGATGTTGCTGCATATCCGTATGTCACTCATACAAATATTACATATATTTATCAATTAAAATTTCAATTGCACGTATTACACCCCGACATTATGCTCTCTTCACGGATTGTGAGGTTGGCTGGAAGAGATCTCTTTTAGGGATAAGCTCGCCTTTGTACTTTGTATTGTGACTATGTTTCTAATGTGTTTTGTGCAATAAAGAGAGTTAAAAAAAAAACAATTATGTCACGTTCTACTGATTGCAATGGATTACGATAATTATTCGCTTCGAATTCGGAGCTAGAAGATGAGGTAGCATATTCCTAGCCTGCGACAGACCATGCTGCAAGCAAACAGTACTCCTGTGGCGAAGTTAAGCATAACACAGACTTGATCGTCAGCCTATACGGACAGGAAAACTAGGTCTCCATCGAGGAAAATTTTGCATGACATGACGTCGACAGCAAACAAGATATCGACGCTGGCCGCGCCGCTGCTGTAGTTGCTACGCGCGTTGCTGGCCGCCGCGACGACGACGTGACGGGTATTCAATAGTGCTCTTTTGGCGAGGAAAGGATGTACTCCCATACGATCGTCTGCGACGCAAAGGGGTGCCGCCCTAATAAGTGGTACTACTTCGAGTGCGTGGGCGTGACAGTGCCGCCCAGAGGCGAGTGCATTTGCCACCCCTGCATGGCAAAGAACGTCCCGGCTGAGTACGACAACCTGCTACGAGGACGAGGCTTCATGGAGATTTCTTTAAATGAGTATAGATATATATAAAATGGATACAAAGAATATGTGCCTGATTTCTCTACACATAACAACCCTATTTATCCACCTAATGACTAATAGATCGGCCAGCTGTAAGTATAAGTTTAACGGAGAAAACCCTGGATTCTAACGAAAGGATAAAATGTTCCTGCTGACAAAGAGTAACATCATGTTACCGAAGAACGTATGCTGTAGGATGTACACATTTCTCTAAACATAACAACCCTATTTATCCACCTAATGACTAATAGACCGGCCAGCTGTAAGTAAAAGTTTAACGGAGAAAACCCTGGATTCTAACAAAAGGATAAAATGTTCCTGCTGACAAAGAGTAACATCATGTTACCGAAGAACGTATGCTCTAGGATGTAATTATGTGCTTTCGAATTGCAAATGCAATAAACGTGATATTGTTACATATATAAAAAAAAATTCTTCACCTTCTGGATAAACTTCTGAGTATATATTTTATCTATCAAATATATATTAATCAATATATTTCATGCTGTCAAATACTCCAATGCAATCGCCAGCCACGCGAAGGGTGGCCCAAGTCAGTTGGCATGGCAAGAATATACTTGACCGCGCCCATATAGGCTTGATCCCGCTCACTTTGGCTTGATCCCGCCCATTTGACATGACGTTTAAGCAACGGCAGTAAACTGCAAAAGCAGCTTTCCAGCCTGCGAGAGTCGACGTGGCGGGTATGCAATATTGCTTTTATGGAGAAGAAAAGAAAAATTCCGATATGATCGTCTGCGACGCGAAGGGGTGTCCAAACGAATAGTACCACTTTCGAGTGCGTTGGTGTGACAGTGCCGAACAGAGGCCAGTGGTTTTGCACCCCGTGCGTGGACAAGAATCCTCCCGGAACGAATAGTATAGATAGTTCAACTCAGTTGTGCGCGCGGCGCTATGTGTGCGTGCGCTTGTAAATATACAGCTTTCATTTATGTGGCAGTAACGCGGCAGTCATCGTCCGAGCAAGACGTGTTCTTATCGCTTTTTCTTACGGGTACAGCCGTTAACAAAAATGTCTAGTTCGTCACGAAGAAAATGTTTAAGGAGTCAGGTAAATATTTGTTAATTTTGAATTTAGATATAAAATATATTTATAATAATTCTATATACGAAAAAATATATCCTTGTTGACGTTAACGTATTATTGTTTTAGACTCGAGAAACCATTGCTATGGTATACGAATTTCTGAAAAAAGATACGAGAGATATATTGCAACTAGTAAGTGATCCAGTTTGCAGTGCAAGTCCAATTTTAATATCGAAATTAAGTGAACATTTAAACAGCGTACGGAAAAGAACAGCAATGGCAGTGGGGGTATCATAGAGAACAATCACTAATATATTAGCTGAAGAAAAAGAATCTGACTCTAAATTTAAATCTCCGCATAAAGACCGCAAAAAACGTTCAAAGAAGTTAGAATTATACAACTTTAACGTTGATGTTATACGTTCAACTATTCAAAATTACCATTTAGAACATCACGAGTTACCTACATTGCTAAAGTTGAAAAGAATATTTCAAGAAAATCTTAATTATGGTGGAAGTATTTCGACTCTGCGTACAGCTTTGTTAAAGTTGGGATACAAATGGCGAAAAACTGTGGATAACAGACGTGTTATTATAGAGCGGCATGACATCCAAAAACTAAGATTTTCTTACCTGAAAAACTTACTCAGATACCGTCAAGAAAATCGGTGTATCGTATATACAGATGAAAGCTATATCTTAACTAATCATGTGAAAAACAAAGGATGGGGTAATAAAGATGGACCACCTCTAAAGAGAAACCTGTCGAAAGGACAAAGAATTATTATTGTGCATGCTGGTTCAGAACAAGGTTTCGTATCTAACACACTATTGAATACAAAGCAAATAGTGTTTCCGGTGATTACCACTCTAACATGAATGCAGAAAACTATGAAAAGTGGCTAAAAGAACGTCTTATACCGAATCTTCCACCTAACTCTGTGGTTGTGCTTGATAATGCCTCATACCATAACGTTCAAAATGACAGAGCTCCAAATTCTAATTCCAAAAAAAATGAAATGCAGAGATGGCTGACTGAAAAAAATATAGCTTTTAATTTAGATATGAAAAAAATTGAACTGTATGATTTGATTAAAAACATAAAGAAAACCATTGTTGTTATAAGATTGATGACATACTTCAGCCATATGGCATAAAAGTTCTTCGACTGCCACCATATCATCCTGAACTAAACCCCATAGAAAATGTATAGGAAATTTTAAAAAATTATATTGCTTCGCGTAATGTCGACCAAAATGTGACAGGAATAATGAAACTAATAAATAAACGTTTAAGTCAAATTGATAAAGGGATGTGGGGTAATACTTGTCGACATGTACAAAAGAAAGAAGAAGAATACTATCGACATTTTCACTTGGAGGCAGAATTCATAATTAACCTTGGTGACAGCAGCGAATCCGAAAATTCATCATTTGATTTTTCAAGTAGCGATTCAGAATAATATGTTCAATACATAATTACCCGTATATTATCAAACACAACAAGTTACAAAGACCTTAAAACCGAGTTATTCCTTTTTGTTTCAAATTTGCTTAAATAACTGTATTTGTATTTTGTACCCGACTGTACCTCTTGTCACGCACACAAAGTCACTGTATATGAACAAGGTTTACCCACACATAGGGCCGCGCGCACAAATGAGTTGAAATATCTGTAATGCAATGGATCGGTACGGGAGTAAACAAGAAGTAAGCAAACTTTGTCTTAAACGTGGTCTCAAACCAACTTTCCATCGAAATAAACAAACTACTAATCTGTCAAAACAGAAGAACAAGGGGTCTAAAAAGGCAACATTCGGTATTTTGTATTATTATTCATATTAAAGTGCCTCCAACTTATCCGGTCCGGTGGCCAAAACTGGATCTATGTGACGCCATGTTGAATTGTCATGTCAACGTAAACAACAGCGACGTTGCAGATAAGTTTGGGACAAATGATTATGAATCATAATATGCAACACTACTGCGGCCTTATTAGAACCCCAGAGGACAGTGTGTCAGAAGCTGGAGTCGACAACAATGTTGCCAGAGCGGCAAACTGGACTGGAAACAAAAGCGACGCGTCTGAATATGAAGACAGAGAGATTGACTATGATATGGAACCTGATGCAGAGTGTGAAGACGGCGTAGATGAAGCCTATAAAATATTATCAAACGAAGTCCCCTACTCCAACGATGACTACTATATCGCCACTAGCAATCTGGAGAACGCATATATAATAAATGAAATTATGAATCGGGAATATACGTCTGAACAAAGGCCGTAATGATGAAATACTATGAATATATGACTGAGGAGCAGGATTGCACTCACTAGATACTTGTGCAAAATGAACTGTACTTGTACATAGTGACTGCAATGGGTGACTGTGTAATGGTAAGCCAGGACAATTACCACGCCTTCTACACTGTCAATAAGCGGACACTGTGCAGACTCTGTCGATGCTTGGTGAACGACCAGTACATTCATATCAGAACGGAGCAGCATATGGATATGGTCCGGTCCCCGCTGACTGACCAAAGTTGTATACGACAGGTGAGTTTGCAATCTTTCTGTTAGCCATGAAAACATACATGACAGTCTGTTAGTTTTCATATTTCCACTGCACACGTCTTTTAACAGCTGGACTTGAGCCACCTCCATAACAGTGAAGGGATTACACACAAGCTTGGCAGCCCGCTTGGGTTTCGTAGTTTTGAATGTAACATACAAGATAAATAACGACCCTTTTACACTTTTCCTTAGCTGGCTAACACCACTCTACAATTTCCTACTCCGCCAGCCATCTCCTTACCTTCTTTTTTCCTTACTCCACTCTCCTCTACCTTTCCTTCTCTTCTTGGACCGGCAGAAATGTATGGACCCCAGCCTATATGACCAATAACGTTGAGCGATATGTTGTTAGACAGGATTTAACAATTTTTACAACTCTTACTATGACGACAACTCTCGAATCGTTGTAGGAAAAAAGTTGTAGTCAGTTAATGTAAACGTCGATTTGTACTTGAAAATTCGCTCTATATGACCAATAACGTTAAAACGTAAACAACAGCGACGTTTCAGATAAGTTTGGGACAAATTATTATGATTCATAATATGCACCACTACTGCGGCCTTATTAGAACCCCAGACGATTTCACGCCATGAGCCATTAGTTTTGCTTCAGTTTTGTAAGCAATTAAGTAATAACTTAAAATGATCTGCAAATCACCAATAGTAAAGATAAAAAATTCCGATTGTTTATATCGATGGGAAATTGGTCTGAGACCTGAGGTGTTGGTAACTAACTAACTAACTTTACTTAGCAGAATTCCTTACGTTTTTTCTCACCATAAGAGCTTCGGTCAGTGCACAACTTAAGTACGTCTACATAACTCGGTAAAAGTCAGGGGATCGAACTCGGTACCTCTGGCTTGTGAGACCGACCCGCCAGACATTATGCCAGCGGCGCTCATATTTTGTCGAACTTATTTCTTGTATAGGTATTGTCTATTAGATACCTACTATACGTGTATGTACCTAATAGTACAGTAATAATGTGAGAACCATTAATAAGTACACCTACTAACGACCCGCACTAGCTTCGCATGGGTTTTCTCAGCTTTTCTTTGCTATAATTTACATGTATCATTCATATTAACCTTCCAAAAGAAATTCTCTGACCGATGGTGAAAACTGCATGAAAATCCGAATTTTTTTGAGTTTATCACGAACAGACAGACGCAGCGTGGTGGTTTTATAATAAACATGTGAATGTTTCACCTCATTATGAAAAAATCATTCTGTTACATCCCACTCTATTCTTTTCCCCATTTCATCCCCAAGTTTAAGTACAAAAATTAATTCAAGTTTAGGTACATAGGTAAATAATTAAAGTATGTATCCTTCTTTATATACCTACAGCAATATTAATTATTCAAAATGAGCAGGTAATCAATGGGAAACATTTAAGACCCTTTCGTTTGCGAAAAACTAACGCGATACCACGTTAGTGTCATTCGCTAATCGCTTTCGCGGGCCCAATCTACCTGTTTTAGAGTCTCATATAAATACGAGCCACCAGCGGACCTCTAGTCATTCCAAGTCAATATTTTGTTGTTCACGGACCTACACAGCTACAAAATGAACATTGCAGTTAAAGCCTTCAAGTGCGGATCCTGCAGACTAGTGTTCCAAACTTACGATGTGCTTCTCGCACATTAGTACTGGAGGCACGGTACGAAGAGCGCCGAGTGCCCGCGTTGCCCCGTCAGGGTGTGGCCTTTCGCCCGGCAAGTGCTTAGCTACGATAGTCTTACAATAGTTCGTAGAATCTGATTTACAGATAGTTCTCGTGTACTGCGTAGGACTAACAAAAGAGTACAAAGGAAAGGGATGGGGGCGGAGCTTGGGGGTGGTATAAATAGAGACTGCGCCTGCGCCGACGCCTGTGTTTCGCATTAGTTCGTAGCAATCGCCTTAAGTCAGAACCTTACACACCGTATCAACTTATGTTAAGCCTTACATATTTTACTAAAACTTTACTAATTCATAGTTAAATATGGCAGCCAGTGGTAGTGCTAGTGGTAGTGGCCGTTCCGGTGGAGAGAACGTAAGTATTATATTTCTTTATATATGTAAATGCGTGTCGTGATTCTATTCAGGGTTCCGATCCCCGCGTATTGCGTAACTAGGTGAAGCAGTGGCGGTGTAGCTAGTCCAAAGTAGATATTTGTACCGCATCTTTTTGAAAATGCTTTATAACTGGCATATTATGTGAAAAATGAACGCCGGCTTGTGCGGCGAGCTCCCTTGCGCGGTCAACCCATACGGAGAAGAACCAGCCACAGCCCAGCCTGCGACAGTCGACGCTGCGGGCAATTACTGCATTTGTGGCGAGAAAAAAAAACGCTGAAATGATCGCTTGCGACACGAAGGGGTGCCACAAGGAGTGGTATCACTTCGAGTGCGTGGGCGTGACAGTGCCGCCCAAAGGCGATTGGGTTTGCCCTCTGTGTGTGGCAAAGAACGTCCCGGCGGAGTAACACGACCTGCCCTGAGGACGAGCGGGAGGGTGTGCGTTGAGGGGGAACCGGAAACCTGGTTGGGTTCCACTGTCGCGTGCGGGGTCTATTTTGATTTCTAGATTGGGTTTTTAGGTTTATTACCTTAATGAAGTATGCTTCAAATTACCTATGCTCATTTATCAGTAATGTTTCTCACTGGAAGTAGGTAGGTATACCGAAGTACTTGCGTCTAGAAACTGATCCCAGTTACATGAATGCTACACATTTATAACATTACCAAAGCTTTTGATTGCTATAGTAAGTTCACTTGCACTATGTGTCCTAGTGTTTGCTTAAAAAAATACACAATTTACAAAATTGAGCTTAGTAGCTAAAGAAAGCTATTTTTACTTACATAGATTACCCTAGGGTCACATCGACCCGGGATCTGTCGTCGTAAATGTCCTCCTCCTTGAATAATAAATAAAAATTAAAATTAGGAATAGCCTGTGTTACGAGGTACCGCTCTTCGAGAACAACACATGTTCTCGATAACTGGAGTAAGAACTAAGTATCTACAACAAAACTTAAGTATTAAACTAAAATAGTATGAAATACGTTTGTTAAGTTGTAAGTAGAATGTACGTTAACAAGAGTGTGTTTTGACCTATTTTGGAGCACGCAAACGCATACGCACGTATGCGTTTGCGTGCTCCAAAATAGGCATTTCGTTTAAAGCTCCTACCAAGAGTGGATCGCGCAGACCATTTTTCAAGGCCTGTACGCGGCACGAAAAGCGCCGAGTGCGGCACTCGAAGTGCCCGCGATGCGCCGTTAGCGTGTGGCCGTTCGACAGCCAGAAGAACTAGCCACAGCCCAGCCTGCGATAGTCAAAGCGAGCAAACAATACTGCTTTTGTGGTGAAGAAAAGGAAGATGCTGAGAGAATCGCCTGCGACGCGATGGGGTGCCCCTAAGGAGTGGTACCACTTCGTTTGCGTGGATATATTGAGAATTGCCGCGATATAGGTAATGCAAGGGATCGGACGGGAGTAAACAAGAAGTAAGCAAACTTTGTCTTAAACGTGGTCTCAAACCAACTTTTCAGTGAAATAAACAAACTACTAATCTGTCAAAACAGAAGAACAAGGGGTCTAAAAAGGCTACATTCAGTGTTTTGTATTATTATTTATACTAAAGTGCCTCCAACTTATCCGGTCCGGTGGCCAAAACTGGATCTATGTGACGCCATATTGAATTGTCATGTCAACGTAAATAACAACGACGTTGCAGATAAGTTTGGGACAAATGATGATGAATCATAATATGCAACACTACTGCGGCCTTATTAGAACCCCAGAGGACAGTGTGTCAGAAGCTGGAGTCGACAACAATGTTGCCAGAGCGGCAAACTGGACTGGAAACAAAAGCGACGCGTCTGAATATGAAGACAGAGAGATTGACTATGATATGGAACCTGATGCAGAGTGTGAAGACGGCGTAGATGAAGCCTATAAAATCTTATCAAAAGAAGTCCCCTACTCCAACGATGACTACTATATCGCCACTAGCAATATGGAGAGCGCATATATAATAAATGAAATTATGAATCGGGAATATACGCCTGAAGAAGAGACCGAAATGGTGAAATACTATGAATATATCTATGAATATATGACTGAGGAGCAGGATTGCACTCACAAGATACTTGTGCAAAATGAACTGTACTTGTACATAGTGACTGCAATGGGTGACTGTGTAATGGTAAGCCAGGACAATTACCACGCCTTTTACACTGTCAATAAGCGGACACTGTGCAGACTCTGTCGAAGCCGGGGTGCCCCTAAGGAGTGGTACCACTTCGTTTGCGTGGATATATTGAGAATTGCCGCGATATAGGTAATGCAAGGGATCGGACGGGAGTGAACAAGAAGTAAGTAAACTTTGTCTTAAACGTGGTCTCAAACCAACTTTTCAGTGAAATAAACAAACTACTAATCTGTCAAAACAGAAGAACAATGGGTCTAAAAAGGCTACATTCAGTGTTTTGTATTATTATTTATATTAAAGTGCCTCCAACTTATCCGGTCCGGTGGCCAAAACTGGATCTATGTGACGCCATATTGAATTGTCATGTCAACGTAAATAACACCGACGTTGCAGATAAGTTTGGGACAAATGATGATGAATCATAATATGCAACACTACTGCGGCCTTATTAGAACCCCAGAGGACAGTGTGTCAGAAGCTGGAGTCGACAACAATGTTGCCAGAGCGGCAAACTTAACTGGAAACAAAAGCGACGCGTCTGAATATGAAGACAGAGAGATTGACTATGATATGGAACCTGATGCAGAGTGTGAAGACGGCGTAGATGAAGCCTATAAAATATTATCAAAAGAAGTCCCCTACTCCAACGATGACTACTATATCGCCACTAGCAATATGGAGAGCGCATATATAATAAATGAAATTATGAATCGGGAATATACGCCTGAAGAAGAGACCGAAATGGTGAAATACTATGAATATATCTATGAATATATGACTGAGGAGCAGGATTGCACTCACAAGATACTTGTGCAAAATGAACTGTACTTGTACATAGTGACTGCAATGGGTGACTGTGTAATGGTAAGCCAGGACAATTACCACGCCTTTTACACTGTCAATAAGCGGACACTGTGCAGACTCTGTCGAAGCCGGGGTGCCCCTAAGGAGTGGTACCACTTCGTTTGCGTGGATATATTGAGAATTGCCGCGATATAGGTAATGCAAGGGATCGGACGGGAGTAAACAAGAAGTAAGCAAACTTTGTCTTAAACGTGGTCTCAAACCAACTTTTCAGTGAAATAAACAAACTACTAATCTGTCAAAACAGAAGAACAAGGGGTCTAAAAAGGCTACATTCAGTGTTTTGTATTATTATTTATACTAAAGTGCCTCCAACTTATCCGGTCCGGTGGCCAAAACTGGATCTATGTGACGCCATATTGAATTGTCATGTCAACGTAAATAACAACGACGTTGCAGATAAGTTTGGGACAAATGATGATGAATCATAATATGCAACACTACTGCGGCCTTATTAGAACCCCAGAGGACAGTGTGTCAGAAGCTGGAGTCGACAACAATGTTGCCAGAGCGGCAAACTGGACTGGAAACAAAAGCGACGCGTCTGAATATGAAGACAGAGAGATTGACTATGATATGGAACCTGATGCAGAGTGTGAAGACGGCGTAGATGAAGCCTATAAAATCTTATCAAAAGAAGTCCCCTACTCCAACGATGACTACTATATCGCCACTAGCAATATGGAGAGCGCATATATAATAAATGAAATTATGAATCGGGAATATACGCCTGAAGAAGAGACCGAAATGGTGAAATACTATGAATATATCTATGAATATATGACTGAGGAGCAGGATTGCACTCACAAGATACTTGTGCAAAATGAACTGTACTTGTACATAGTGACTGCAATGGGTGACTGTGTAATGGTAAGCCAGGACAATTACCACGCCTTTTACACTGTCAATAAGCGGACACTGTGCAGACTCTGTCGAAGCCGGGGTGCCCCTAAGGAGTGGTACCACTTCGTTTGCGTGGATATATTGAGAATTGCCGCGATATAGGTAATGCAAGGGATCGGACGGGAGTGAACAAGAAGTAAGTAAACTTTGTCTTAAACGTGGTCTCAAACCAACTTTTCAGTGAAATAAACAAACTACTAATCTGTCAAAACAGAAGAACAAGGGGTCTAAAAAGGCTACATTCAGTGTTTTGTATTATTATTTATACTAAAGTGCCTCCAACTTATCCGGTCCGGTGGCCAAAACTGGATCTATGTGACGCCATATTGAATTGTCATGTCAACGTAAATAACAACGACGTTGCAGATAAGTTTGGGACAAATGATGATGAATCATAATATAAAACACTACTGCGGCCTTATTAGAACCCCAGAGGACAGTGTGTCAGAAGCTGGAGTCGACAACAATATTGCCAGAGCGGCAAACTGGACTGGAAACAAAAGCGACGCGTCTGAATATGAAGACAGAGAGATTGACTATGATATGGAACCTGATGCAGAGTGTGAAGACGGCGTAGATGAAGCCTATAAAATATTATCAAAAGAAGTCCCCTACTCCAACGATGACTACTATATCGCCACTAGCAATATGGAGAGCGCATATATAATAAATGAAATTATGAATCGGGAATATACGTCTGAAGAAGAGACCGAAATGGTGAAATACTATGAATATATGACTGAGGAGCAGGATTGCACTCACAAGATACTTGTGCAAAATGAACTGTACTTGTACATAGTGACTGCAATGGGTGACTGTGTAATGGTAAGCCAGGACAATTACCACGCCTTTTACACTGTCAATAAGCGGACACTGTGCAGACTCTGTCGATGTCTGGTGAACGACCAGTACATTCATATCAGAACGGAGCAGCATCGCGGAGTGTCCGCGATTCGCCGTTAGCGTGTAGCCGTTCGCCAGGCACTTGTGCGGCGAGCTCCCTTCCGCGGCCAACCTGTACGGCCAGCCAGAAGTGCCAGCGACAGCCCAGCCTGCGACAGTCGAAGCGAGCAAACAATACTGCTTTTATTGTGAAGAAAAGGAAGATGCTGAGATAATCGCCTGCGACGCGGTGGAGTGCCCCTAAGGAGTGGTACCACTTCGTTTGCGTGGATATATTGAGAATTGCCGCGATATAGGTAATGCAATGGATCGGTCGGTACGGTCTTCATTACAACAATGTAATGAAGACCGTACCAATATTATAGTAATGGTCGGAAATAGCATGGGAATAACTAGAAATGATATCGTAGAGAGTTTTCAAAAAATTCAGTCCCATAATTTTAATAAAATTACTTTGTGTGCTTTCCCATACACAAATAATGACCCTAAGTTAAATATACGTATTCATAGACTAAATACATGTTTATATCATTTGACTCGTTATAGTAACGCATTTACATTTTTTGACATCAACAAATTTGTTGGCAATATTATTTGTACAAATGATACATTGTATCTCAAGGAAAAGGACAAAGAGTATATTGCTACATTGTTAGCTTATAATATTAATTGTTATAACAATATGAGCGTAAGTAGGATTGACCAGGGTTTCTGCATGTTATCATCTAAGGGCAAAGGATGCTCTTTAAAGTAGATTTTAAGACAAAAGAAAAGCCCAAGAATTGTTTACGATTAATTCATCAAAATATACAAGGTTCTTCTGGCAAAGAACATGAAATAGAATTACATTTAAAGAAAACTCCTGTAGAAGTTGTATGTTTAACTGAGCACTGGCTGAGAGAATCTGAGATGTCATTTAATTTATCTAACTATAATATAATTAGTTGTTTTAATCGGGAATCTATTTCCCGTGGTGGTTCATTAATTGCAGTACGGCAAAATATTAAATCGAAAGACCGGAAAGATGTTTCTGGCCTCTCAGTTGAACATAAGATTGAGTTATCCTGCGTAGAGCTAGAAAAGTGCATCATACTTTGTGTGTATAGGCCACCATACAATGAAAACTTTGAGATTTTTGAAAAAGCTATGGAACAAGTTTTAGAAAGACTTTGTACGTAAAAAAAAGGTAATCGTTTGTGGAGACTTTAATGTTAATTTACTAGAAAAAACAACGTTTAGTAAGAGAATAATAAGCTTATTTCGTAGTTTTAATCTTAATTATGTATTTTTAGAGCCGACACGATGCACAGAATCATCAGCGACTTGCATCGACAATGTGTTCTGCTGTTGCGAGGAACGAAAATCTGACCATAGTGGACATTCGTTGTTTTTAATTTTAAGGAACAATGTAATATCAATGAAATAATTACCAGACCAATTACTCGAAGGAGAATTGAACACTTCAAACAAGTCTTATCGGAGACCATTCTCTTGATTCTCATGACCCAAACATTATATTTTCTGATATGTTCAATTCTGTCAATAATGTTTATCAAAGTGTTTTTACGCAAAAAAGAATAAAAAGTAACTGTAAATCTAAATTTAGTGATTGGGCTACTTTAGGTATCCGCAAAAGCAGAGATAGAATGTTTGAACTATACGGTCAGCGAGCTTATTGCCATGATAAAGATTTTGTAGAATATGTCAAAAAATATTCAAAAACCTTTAAGAAAGTTTGTCTAATTGCAAAATCACAGCATTATAAGAAAATTATAAGTTCGTCTTCAAACAAGGCTAAGACTGTGTGGAATGTAATAAATAAGAAGGCAGGGAAAACAAAGCCTCGTGATACACATTATGAAATCAAAACAGAAACCAGAACTAGTACCGCAAATAAAGAAGTGGCAGAGTTGTTAAAAACATTTTTTACCGAAATACCGATTAAAACTACCTCGCTGCTAATCTCGTGCCCAATTAGTGCAGAAAACTTGTTAAAAGAAAATATAGGTGCCTGTGAAAATGGCTCTTGTTATTCCGAAGTAGACGCTAAAACTATCATTAAAGCTTTTAAAAGCATTAAGTTGAAAAATACGGAAGATATTTGGGGAATGTCAGTTAGTTATAAGTACTGTTGTTGATATTTTAGCACCGTATTTAGCTTACATTTTTAATGCTTGCGTCGAAGTAGGTGTTTTCCCCGACCTCATGAAAATCAGTAAAGTGGTGCCATTATTCAAATCAGGTTGTAAAAATTGTTTGAATAATTTTAGATTGGTATCCATCATGCCCGTTTTCAGTAAAATCTTTGAAAAAATCATGTTAACTTTAACAGTAATAAATTATTTCATCAACAACAATATAGCTTTACAAAAGGCCTCAATACTACCGAAGCTGGTATTAGCCTCATTCAACAAATT
Source organism: Blastobasis lacticolella (assembly GCA_905147135.1). Taxonomy (NCBI): domain Eukaryota; kingdom Metazoa; phylum Arthropoda; class Insecta; order Lepidoptera; family Blastobasidae; genus Blastobasis; species Blastobasis lacticolella. The sequence goes on from LR990061.1 coordinate 3,946,555, forward strand.
TTTGGCGCTTGGGAAGAACATCATAATGCAGTAGGTGTTTTTTGCGATTTGTCTAAAGCATTTGATTGTGTAAATCATTGAACACTATTACTAAAATTAAAACATTACGGTTTTACGCATGATAGTCTTGAAATGATGAAATCATACTTAGAAGGTAGAGTTCAAAAAGAAAATGTAAATGGCGAGTTATCTGCGGGTGGGAAAGTGAGCATTGGAGTGCCACAAGGATCTATATTGGGGCCGTTTCTCTTTCTTGTATATATAAATGACCTTCCATACATGGTGCAGAACATTGCTGGTATAGTCTTGTTTGCTGACGACACTTCACTGATATTTAAAATTAATAGGAAAGATAATAATATAGACGAAGTAAACTGTGTTCTTCAGAATGTGCTTCATTGGTTTACGATTAATAACTTAGTCTTAAACACTAAAAAACAAAATGCGTTCATTTTTGCCTTCCTAATGTACAAAGTAATCAATGTAATGTTATATTAGATAAAACGCAACTTGAGTTGGTAGATAAAACTACTTTTTTAGGCGTTAATATAGATTCAAAAATTCAATGGGGCTCACATATTGAATCATTGGCTAGTAGGTTAAGTTCGGCTGCATTTGCCGTGTAGCGAATAAGGAGGCTAACGGATGTGAATACAGCTAGATTAGTTTATTATAGTTATTTTCATAGTATTATATCATACGGCATCATACTATGGGGCAAGTGTGCTGATAGTGACATTTTTTTTTATTACGTTACTAGCCAGGCATTTGACCGCCACCTCACCTGGTGGTAAGTGACGATGCGGTCTATGATGGAGCATGCCTGTCTAGGAACAGCCTATTCACTCTAGCCTTGAAGGCATCCAGATTATAATTCACATCATTTTCAAACTACAAAAGCGAGCTGTAAGAGCAATATATGAATTACGTCGACGTGATTCGCTCAAAGAATTGTTTAAAGAAATTGATGTACCTATTGACTTTCTCAAGTCAATATATATTTGATAATATTATGTATGTTAGAAAGCATATTACCCAATTTGCTAAAAATACTGATATTCATAATGTCAATTTAAGAAACAAAAATAAACTGGTAACACCGTTGTTCAGACTAAGTAAAGTAAATTCATCTTTCATGGGTAACTGTATAAGATTTTATAATCATATTCCTGAATGTATTATTAATTTGCCTGAATTACAATTTAAAGATAAGGTGAAAACAACTTTAATGAAAAAAGCCTATTATAAAATTGATGAATATATCAATGACAAAAATGTATGGTGTACTACTAGCTCTTCGAAATAGGAAGTTATTTATAAATTTACAATTTTGTTAATTGGGTGAGGATGATTTGATGTGTAATAGTCATTGAATAACAAATATTTTTTTAATGTGTACGGGATTGGCAGCGCATGCTCACTTAAAAGTCTGCCTGGTGGTGGCATGGGGGTCGGGTCGTTCTCTTCCCTCAAATATGGTTGAATTGGACGATGGCTGGGCCCTGCGTCATGCTCGTGAACGGGTGCTGCCTTGGTGGACTGGCCTGCTGTTGCTGTGCCATTTTTTATGTTTTTGAATTTATTTTTATTTTTAGTTATCTTGACCGATTTGTAGAGGTTCACATCATATTCAAATCAAGACAGGCTCACTCAAATTAAATTGACAAATGTATCAATGCAATGTAATCATATTTAAATGTACCTGTGGGTTTCTTGCCGTTTCTTTTTCCCACAGATGGTCATTTTCCTAACTGAAGCGGCATACTGACAGACATACGACATTCTCTTTACTTATTTGTTCCGAGCTCAGGGGGCGACGCGCGTAGGCCGGCTGGTGCGTGCGGGTGTGAGCGCCGATTGGCTGGCTGGGGCCGGGCGCGCGCCGCACATGATTCGCCTAGGCGGTTATGTGCGTGGCGCGTATCGGTGCCCGGTGTCTCGCCGGAGTAAGCCCTCGCACGCTCTGATCGGTCTGCATGCGTCGCCCCCTATCTGGATGAGCTCGCTTAACTTCCCTTTGTTTTCCGTTAGATTTTTGACTTTCGAAAAGAGATTAATTAACGTAATCCTAATTCAATAAATACTTTTCATTTTCATTTTCATTTTCATCGGTACGGGAGTAAACAAGAAGTAAGCAAACTTTCGTGGTTATTCACTACACTTTCACTACACATATTATCGGGTTTGTTACCACGGTTAGTATTGTTTTTACCTCCATATATCGACGCAGTTGCATGCGTCAGAGTCAACTCCATGTTGACCATGTTGAGTTGACCATGACGCATGCAACTGCGTCGAAATATCGAGGTAAAAACAATACTAACCGTGGTAACAAACCCGATAATATGTGTAGTGAAAGTGTAAGCAAACTTTGTCTTAAACGTGGTCTCAAATAAACAAACTTCTAATCTGTCAAAACAGAAGAACAAGGGGTCTGAAAAGGCTACATTAAGTGTTTTGTATTATTATTAATATTAAAGTGCCTCCAACTTATCCTGTCCGGTGGCCAAAACTATGTGACGCCATATTGAATCGTCATGTCGACGTAAACAACAGCGACGTTGCAGATAAGTTTGGGACAAATGATTATGAATCATAATATGCAACACTACTGCGGCCTTATTAGACAACAATGTTGCCAGAGCGGCAAACTGGACTGGAAACAAAAGCGACGCGTCTGAATATGAAGACAGAGAGATTGACTATGATATGGAATCTGATGCAGAGTGTGAAGACGGCGTAGATGAAGCCTATAAAATATTATCAAACGAAGTCCCCTACTCCAATGATGACTACTATATCGCCACTAGCAATATGGAGAACGCATATATAATCAATGAAATTATGAATCGGGAATATACGTCTGAAGAAGAGACCGAAATGATGAAATACTATGAATATATCTATGAATATATGACTGAGGAGCAGGATTGCACTCACAAGATACTTGTGCAAAATGAACTGTACTTGTACATAGTGACTGTGTAATGGTAAGCCAGGACAATTACCACGCCTTTTACACTGTCAATAAGCGGACACTGTGCAGACTCTGTCGAAGCCGGGGTGCCCCTAAGGAGTGGTACCACTTCGTTTGCGTGGATATAATGAGAACTGCGGCCTTATTAGAACCCCAGAAGACAGTGTGTCAGAAGCTGGAGTCGACAACAATGTTACCAGAGCGGCAAACTGGACTGGAAACAAAAGCCACGCGTCTGAATATGAAGACAGAGAGATTGACTATGATATGGAACCTGATGCAGAGTGTGAAGACGGCGTAGATGAAGCCTATAAAATATTATCAAACGAAGTCCCCTACTCCAACGATGACTACTATATCGCCACTAGCAATATGGAGAACGCATATATAATAAATGAAATTATGGATCGGGAATATACGTCTGAAGAAGAGACCGAAATGATGAAATAATATGAATATATCTATGAGTATATGACTGAGGACCAGGATTACAAGATACTTGTGCAAAATGAACTGTACTTGTACATAGTGACTGCAATGGGTGACTGTGTAATGGTAAGCCAGGACAATTACCACGCCTTTTACACTGTCAATAAGCGGACACTGTGCAGACTCTGGCGATGCCTGGTGAACGACCAGTACATTCATATCAGAACGGAGCAGCATCGCGGAGTGTCCGCGATTCGCCGTTAGCGTGTAGCCGTTCGCCAGGCACTTGTGCGGCGAGCTCCCTTCCGCGGCCAACCTGTACGGCCAGCCAGAAGTGCCAGCGACAGCCCAGCCTGCGACAGTCGAAGCGAGCAAATAATACTGCTTTTGTTGTGAAGAAAAGGAAGATGCTGAGATAATCGCTTGCGACGCGGTGGAGTGCCCCTAAGGAGTGGTACCACTTCGTTTGCTTGGATATATTGAGAATTGTCGCGATATAGGTAATGCAAGGGATCGGTACGGGAGTAAACAAGAAGTAAGCAAACTTTGTCTTAAACGTGGTCTCAAACCAACTTTCCATCGAAATAAACAAACTACTAATCTGTCAAAACAGATGAACAAGGGGTCTAAAAAGGCTACATTTAGTGTTTTGTATTATTATTCATATTAAAGTGCCTCCAACTTATCCGGTCCGGTGGCCAAAACTGGATCTATGTGACGCCATATTGAATTGTCATGTCAACGTAAACAACAGCGACGTTGCAGATAAGTTTGGGACAAATGATTATGAATCATAATATGCAACACTACTGCGGCCTTATTACAACCCCAGATTGTGTCAGATTGGTGTTGCCCTCTTTTGTGTGGCAAAAAAGCTCTGTAACTATTTTAGCTTGCTGCTGCTCACAGATAGATGTTATTGCGTTTTTAGTTGATTACGTAATTCGCGTAGTATTTTGTTACTTTGTTCTCGTACATAATGGAACGGTAATAATGAATAATTTCCCTTTATTACCTAACTGTGTTTTACCCTGCTTTCAATATTATGTATTTCGCTACTACTTACTAGACCCTGAAGGTATAGTTGCTCCTCAGAGCTGCGTAGACATCGTGGTTCGTTATACCCAACCATAAGCGTCGCATTGCAATACCCCCGTAAAATTCAGGATATCTATTTACGACCGGAACACGCAACATGTTAACACAAAATTAAAGGGCAAAACGGTTATGAATGTTAATATTCACTATTTAAACAAGTCTAAACTAACTATTATTTAAATGTGTTGCAGGCGTTTGGTAAAAAAGGTGTTCCAGTTAAGTTGGTAGAAGGAGAGCCTATGGGTATACAGCTAGAAAGCAGAGGAGAGGAGAGGAGTTTCCACCCAATGACTGCAAGGGCAACTCCAGTACGGGCTATAGAATAGCAAGCCGCATACAGCAACCGACCTTCAAGTGACAGGTTAAAATAATGTACTTTAATTTTATATGGCTATGACTTATGATATTAAGGACCTATTTAAATTACATGAAAGTCAACATAACATTGGCTATCTGAGGTAAAAACCTCAATTATCGATATCGTAAATTTATCTATAATGTACTCTTTTAATCAACTATCGATGAAAATAATAATCTTGGTGTTAATGTCCCGTTGTGCTAAGGCAGGATTGGGCAGGTTTGGTCATTATAGTGGAGTGACTGCCATCTGTCCTCTGTGACACTGATACCAGGGGAACCTTAACAGATTGGATCATGGTCACACATTCAGTCGCCTGAATGTGCAGGTTTTAATATTTTCCCTCACCTTGAAAGAATTTAGGTGGACGCGTTGTAGTCGTGCGACATGATAAAATATTAACAAGTATTAAATTTTCTAGTCAAAGTATACGAGACACAGACACAAAGAAATTGGACACGAGGCAAAACACAATGCTATTTTTTAAAATTTTAGGTTTACAGACTGATACAGAACAATGATACCATGTAAACGATGGTGGCGCCCTTAATTTTCTTCACGACTTTCTTGCCAAACTATAATTATAGGGTAGAGCAACCAGAAAATGTTGTAGCTCTTGCAATTGCTCAGTCAGCATTGCTGCGATATTTCTGTATACTCAACCAGACCAAGATGTGAAGTCCTCATGACCATGGCCAGAATGGTTGCACTTTGGATCGGCCCGGAAAATGTTTTTCTGCTTTGTGATCGGATTAGTATTCACACTTGTTTTAAAACCTTTAACATAGTATTTTTAACAAGGAGCAAAATAATGTATTTGATATTTTACAAAAACAATAACGTATACAGTAAAAAAAAAAAATAGAGTTCCCGCGGGAGACCCAATAAGCGATAGATTGATATCGCCGAGTCGGATGCGAGAGCCAATGGCTTACGACGTGAAGATGCCAGAAAAGTGGAGAAGAAAAATTTGGAAAACGATCTCTGGCAGAAGACCCGTCTTGACCACTCGGATGATGGTGATGACTTCGCCAGGAATGCTGCGCAGCAGATTGCCAATACGGCTTCATGCCGGTACGCATCACAACAGATTCAACTTTTGCCCATACACTTGACACACCTGGATCAATGTCAATGCGCCTACCTTTGTGCCGCGTTCTCAATCCGCCAGTGGCTGTCGGTTGTGTAGATCCACTCCACGGTCGGAAAGTGACGAGGAAGTTGACATAGCTAAATTTATGTGCGCGGTGAGACAAAAAACATGACATGTCCGACACAAATAAAAGACATGTCCGTGTGGTGAACGGCAGAGTAGAATAGCACCAACTCCTAACACTCGTGGGTGTCGTACAAGGCGACTAATGTTTAGAGACAAAAGATCTAGAGTCTCCGTAAACTGGAAAATGGGCAGCAACGTTTTCCTTTGTTATGTTTGCAACAATGCGATCTCCAACCCGCCTGCCAAGCGTGGAGATTATGGCAATAACCTCCCCTTTTGTGGGAGAGGCCCAAAGTCCTGCAGTGGACTGTTATGGGCTGTGATGGTGATGTTGAGACAAAAAACTTCAGAATGACTTCAGAAAGAACATATTTTTGTTATGACAAATGTGTGTAGGGTGGTGTCAGATATGATTGCCTGCGACGCGAAGTGGTGCCCTAAGGAGTGGTACAACTTTGAGTGCGTAGGCGTGACAGTGCCGCGCAAAGCCGAGTGGATTTGCCCAATATGCGTGGCAAAGAACGTCCCGGCCGAGTACGATGACCTGCGCTGAGGAACAGGTGGTGAAAGCGTTCGTGGAGGGGGAAACGCAAACCTGGTTTTGAGCATACAATTTTGTGTAAGTGTATTAAAATATGAGATTTTTGAAAATAACAAAAACTTTTATTATATCTATTACTTTATAGATCAGAAAAATTGCAGATCCCAGCCAGTTCTGAAGTGACGAAATATTATGTTCCCATAATGTTTTTGGGCGGAGATTTGCTCTCCTACTTTTGTTTTTCCAACTTTACTAACCAAGACCGTTAGTGCTGTCATTTATAGATGCTGTTTAACTAGGCCAACAAAGATTTTTATATTAATTTATTCAGTGTTAGTTGTACATCGTCCAAAATACATTGCAAATATTTCGTCCAAATATTCCAAAATTCCCAAAATTCTTGCCCCCACAACAGCTTTTTGCAAACCTTGGTTTTATAAGCCCGTTTACCCCTGATGAGGTGGCGAGGTAGGTCTCTGGAGAACGGAACCCTATGAAGAACGAAAAGCCATTGGCTATGATGGACTTCCCATAGAAACCTGGAAACCATTGGGGGCGACGACTCTCAGGCTCACTGTAAACTATTCAATAGGATTTCAATCTTGGAACTTATATCAGACGCTTATATTATCAAATAAATGAGATATGCATAATGAAGCTATTCGACTCGTAGCTGCGAAACCAGGCGGACGATGATAAAGTTCGCCCGCGAACTCCACGCTAATGAAATGAAAATGCTACATTGGATGTGCGAAGTTACGGACTCCTTGGCTTGAAGGCGGATGCGAAAGCCAATGGCTTCCGACGTGAGGATGCTGAAGATCGGGCAAAGTGGATAAGAACAATTAGGAAAGCGATCCCTGGCAGAAGACGGGATTGACCGCTGTTGACTTCGCCAGCAATGCTCCGTATCAGATTGCCATAACGGCTTCATGCCGATTCGCAACACAACGGATTTGACTTTTGCCAATTCACTAGACACAGCTGGATGTCAATGCGCCAAGCCTTTGTGCAGCGTTCTTAATCCGCCAGTGGCTTTCGGTTGTGGAAATCCTCTCCACGGTCGGAGAGTGTTGAAAAAGTTGACATAGTTAAACATTTATGTGCGCGGTGGGACAACAATTTCAAAATGACTTCGGAAGGAAAGTATTTTTGCAATGACAAATTTGTTTACGATTGATTCAGATAAGGCACGGCACGAGGAGGCTACGACAATTAACACTGCGGGTTCGCATTATTTTTAGGTGGTGAATACAATGAAAATGCTGACATGATCGGTCTGCTGATGACCTGCCTGACGATACGAATTTTATTCTAGACCGACATGATGCATCTTTAACAGCTTGTCTTGGTGGGATATCTGGTGAAATATATGCAACAAACAGGGCCCACTTCATAAAAAAAAAAAATACTATCAACATCCGAGCGGTCAATCTCATTTATGCTATTTGCCAAGCGCTCGCCGCCGTCTCGCGTACCTATACTAGTATCGACTGTCAACTCTAAGCGAAAAGAGATCGTAATGTTCTACCCGCTTATTAGTATAAGTTACTCTGAGAACTGAGAAGATCTGAATATTGATAAGAACAAGAAAAAGTAATAAAAATTTGCTTGCCTACTTATCTCCCGCACCAAATAATTTCTTTGAAAGTCTTTTGTTTTATGTGGGGTGCATGGTTTTGTTGAAATCGACTTCAATTTAAATAATTGCCACGCTTCTGTAGGTATAACGACTGGCGTACTAAGCTTTGGAAAGTGTATTATTTTTCGGTAAAACGACGCAGATTTTGTGGTATTTGTAAATAAAGAAGGAACAAAAAAATATTGGCCGTGTGGTGTCCGGCAGAGTAGATTAGCACCAACCCCTTGCACTCGTGGGTGTCGTACAAGGCGACTAATGTTTTCGAGGCAAAAGATCTTAGAGTCTCCGTAGGCTGGAAAATGGGCAGCAGCGTTTTCCATTGTTATATTTACAACACTGCGATCTCCAACCCGCCTGCCAAGCGTGGAGATTATGGCAATAACCTTCCCTTTCGTGGGAGAGGCCTTAAGTCCTGCAGTGGATTGTTATGGGCTGTGCTGATGAGTCTTGGGATTTTATTAATGATGCTGTCATTTCAAGAAGCTCTGTAACTTTTTTAGCTTGCCGCTGACAGATAGATGTTATTGTGTTTTTTGTTGATTTCGTAATTCGCGTAGTAGTTTATTACTTTGTTCTCGTACTTAATAAAACGGTAATAATGAATAATTTCCATGTTTTCGTATTTCCAGTTTCATTGGATTTCTATCTCAATGCCAAACACACACAAACAACTCCTAACTTTCTATAATCCATACTTCCAGTTCCAAGTTAATTATAAGGTGGAGCATTATTTTGGATTTCAATTATTAGGTACTACGCCATGATAATTTTTACAGATATTTTTTTACAGCGTCTACCACATTGAATACAAATGTATCTTCCTCGACCACGACCACGTAAATATATGTATTCTTCATCACGCTCCAATCTACCAGTCAACTCCTTCTAAGGTGTTATCGAGATTTCTGTATTCTGAATTATGCTTTCCTCTGAATTAGCATCATCCGCGGTAGTCCGTATAGGATCCTGTTTAATCACAGCAGTAGTAGCAACTTGCGGGCGATGGCGTGAGTTATATAGAGACATGGCTGATCACGTCAACAATCCCAGAGGGTTGTTGCTGTACATTGACAATAATTGGTTGGTGGATGCCGTTCCTTATTTAACAAGGGTGCGATCCTACTTGGATGGGAGTGAGAGATACCTTGGAGTGTTCCTAGACCTTGAAAAGGCTTTTATCAAGAATGCAATACTTGGGAATTAGGGGAATACCTCTTCATGGTTGGTGGACGGACACAGAGAGTCAGGATAAACGGGTGTTTAAGTAGTAAATCCTCTTGCTCATTTGGTGTACCACAAGGAAGTACCCTTGGATCGACGTTATTTATTATTTACGGAAACGCACTGTGCAATCTTAAACTATAAAGTTCGGCATGGCTGACGATACAGCTCTCAAAAGCACCAATGATAACTTCAAATTACGTGTCAGATGTATTCCCTCATCGTAAGAGCTTTAGTTAGTGTACAAATTACGTATTAATAACTCGAAAAAAGTCAATTATACAAAAGTTATGAGGTCAATCCGCTAGACATTGATACTGCTTCTGATGTTAGATAGAATAAGTAAATATTAATGGAAAATTTTAATAAACAAAGAAGTGTCTAATCCACGTCGGAACACTATTTTAGGAGAGGGATCTGAGATTGCAAATATAACATATTATCAATATGATACAATAGTAGCAGTACGCTTCTACGACATACTACATTCATCCGACTTAATGAATAATTTGTGTTCCAGATACTTTGGAGAGACTGCAGTAGCCGCCATGCCACCCAGCCCGCACTATCGAGCCACGACACAAACTACAGGAGATCCGAACTTCCGACCAAACGACCTTCGGAATATATATTCGGAAATTGGAAAGCTCTCGATGTAAACGCACCTGTGTTCGTGCAGTAATCGTGTTCGTTTTTGTTACAGATGTGTGTGCGTTGAACGTGAATGCGCCCACGTTCGTGCCGCAGTCGCTGTCGGACAGCGGTCGAGGGTCGCCGGAATCGCAGGATGAAGAAGCATGGCCCGACAGATTAACTTTTTTTCTTTTCGGGGAGCAATTCAGGAGGAACATGGGTTCCTCCTGAGTATGGACTAGTAGCTATCAACGATGCTAGACTGATTCCAGACCTAGAACAAACGATAAAAAAATACAAGATTCAACTGCAGGAGGACCAGGAGACATAGGAATAAGCACCCCACTTGGCAAATACACCACTGTCTTCCAAGCTGAATGCATGGATATTTGTCATAGCCACCCGCGCTATACGGGATAGATGCACACTAGAACAGCCAATTCGAATTTTCACAGATAGTCAAGCAGTTCTTAAGGCCCTTGACAACGACATAATTACTTCGCGGCTCATACTCGAATGAGGCATGTAAACCGAATCATGTAACTTTACAGTTAATATAAGTATACAGCGGATCAAAGGGAAACGACGCAGTTGACAAGTTGGTCAGGCGAGGGTCTTGTGCTAAGTCTATTGGCCCGGAGCCAATTCTACTCATGGGCCCGTAAACACCTGAAAGGTAAAATGTAAATAAATCGTGATCGACTCTTGACTTTTCTCGACTTCCATAAAATTTAGAAAGACTACTCTCATCTTAAAGCCTATTTGATTACGTTTTATCAGTTTTTTCTTGAAATCGACTTTTAAAGCAAATGAAGGACGAGGTTCTATATTCGAATGTTTTTATATAATTCCCACACTCCTGAAGGTATATCAACCGGTGCACTAAGCTTTCTTGGAAAGTGTATTATTTTCTGGTGATTAAAGGTTGTCTCCGGCGATGCAGATTTTGTGGTATTTAAAAAGAAGGAACAAACTTTTTGGAACTGGACTTTGCTGTGGGTAGTTAAAGTTTAAACACACAATTGAAGTTTGGGTCGATTTATTAATTATTAAATTATAATTATCAAGTATAGTGTAGTGTAATGCTCATATAAACATGCCGATCCACAACACAACGGATTCGATTTTTGCCAATACACTTGATACAGCTGGATGTCAATGCGCCAGCCTTCGTGGCGCGTTCTCAATCCGCCAGTGGCGGTTGGTTGTGGGGATCTTCTATACGGTCGGAGAGTGACGAGGAAGTCGACATAGTTAAACATTAATGTGCGCGGTGGGACAAAAATTTCAAAATGTATTCGGAAGGAAAGTATTTTTTTACGAAGAACTTGTACGATTGATTCGGATTTTGTACGGCACGAGGAGGCTACGACAATTAACGCTGCGGGATCGCATTATTTTTATGTGGTAAAATCAATGAAAATGTTTAAATGATCGAGGGAGTGGTACCACTTCGAGTGCGTGGGCGTGACAGTGCCTTATTTTTAAACTTATTGTTGTAATGAGAAATGTATTTTCCATTGGAGGAAAATTAGCGGTTTTTAATACTACAACTGCTGCGAGGAGGATTCGGATAAAAAAAACGGCACGAGGAGCGCCGAGTACCAGCGCTGCCCCATCAGGGTATGGACGTTTACTCGCCATTTGTGCGGCTTCTTTGCACGGCCATCCCTTACGCGGTAGACCCAGCGGACTCAAAAGCTACGACAATGAACGCTGCCGGTATGCATTATTTTTATGTGGTGAGCACAAAACAATGATGACATGATCGCCTGCGATGCGAAGGGTGCCACTAGTAGTGGTACCACTTCGAGTGCGTGTGCGTGACACTGCCGCCCAAATTCAAGTGGATTTGCCCACTAGGTATGCGTGGCAAAGGACGTCCCGGCCGAGTACGACGAGACTTTCTCTGAAGACGAAACGTTAAAGTTATATTTTGATTTCTTTATTTATTTATTATCTCACGGTGCAAACTTCAGGAGATCCGAACTTCGTCCGGTCGGAAGCTGGAAAGCTCTCGGCGTAAACGCACCCGTGTTCGTGCCGCAATCGTGTTCGTTATTTGTTACAGATGTGTGTGCGTTGGACGTGAATGCAACCACGTTCGTGCCGCGGTGGCCTGTCGGACAGCGGTCGAGGGTCGCCGGAATCGCAGGATGACAAAGCACGGCTCGACAGTAAAACTCTTCTTCTTTTTCAGGAAGCAATACAGGAGGAACCATACTAATAGCTATCAATGATGCTATTCCAATCCAAGATCAAACGACACAAAAATTCAAGATTCAACTTGCAGGAGGACCAGGAGGAGGAAGGGGTAAGAGAATCCTCCTGGTCCTCTCTTAAAGATTAATAATAATAAATAATAATAATAATAAATGCTCCTGCAGATAATGTGAAGATCTTTACTGATGGCTCTAAGACAAATCATTAAGTGTATGTAGAGTGTATCTCGGAGAAATTGGACCTAAAAATAAGCCTTCCGCTGGAAAAGTCTACCACTGTCTTCCAAACTGAATGCATGGGTATTATCATAGCCACCCACGCTTTGCGGAATAGATGTACACTAGAAAGCCAATTTTAATATTTTCAGATAGTCAAACAGTTGTTAAGGCCCTTGACGACGACATAATTACCTCGCGGCTCATACTGGAGTGTCACAAATGTCAAAATGAGGTATGTAAAACGAATCCTGTAACTCTGCAGTTGATAAAAGGACACAGCGAGTCAAAGGGAAACGACGCAGCTGACAAGTTGGCCAGGCGAGGGTCCCGAGCTAAGCCTATTTGCCCGGAGCCAATTCTACTCATGGGCCCGTAAACACCTGAAAGGTAAAATCTATATAAATCGTGATCGACTCTTGACATTTCTCGACTTCCATAAAATTTTGTAAGACTACTCTCATCTTAAAGCCTATTTGATTACGTTTTATCAGTTTTTTTTGAAATCGACTTTTAAAGCAAATGAAGGACGAGGTTCTATATTCGAATGTTTTTATATCATTTCCACACTCCTGTAGGTGGGTATATCAACCGGTGCACTAAGCTTCCTTGGAAAGTATATTTTTTTCTGGTGATTAAAGGTTGTCTCCGGCGACGCAGATTTTGTGGTATTTATAATAAAAGAAGGAACACACTTTTTGGAACTGGACTTTGCTGTGGGTAATTTAAGTTTAAACACACAATTGAAGTTTGGATCGATTTCTTAATTATTAAATTATAATTATCAAGTATAGTGTAGTGTAATGCTCATATAAACATCCACAAAATAAAAAAAATAGATTTTTGCCAATACACTTGATACAGCTGGATGTCAATGCACCAGCCTTCGTTGCGCGTTCTCAATCCGCCAGTGGCGGTTGTTTGTGGGGATCCTCTCTACGGTCGGAGAGTGACAAGGAAGTCGACATAGTTAAACAGTAATGAGCGTGCGGGGACAAAAATTTTAAAATGACTTCGGAAGTAAAGTATTTTTGCAATGACAAATGTGTTCACAATTGATTCGGAAATCGCACGGCACGAGGAGGCTACGACAATTAACTCTGCGGGTTTGCAATATTTGTAAGTGGTAAATACAATGAAAATGTTTAGATGATCGCCTGTGATGCAAATGGGTGCCACTTCAAGTGCGTGGGCGTGACATTCTCTTATTTTTTAACTTATTGTTGCAATGACAAAAGTGTGTTCCATTGGAGGTAAATTAGCGGTATTTAATACTACACTGCTGCAAGGAGGAATCGGATAAAAAAAACGGCACGAGGAGCGCCGAGTACCCACCCACCCGCGCTGCCCTATCAGGGTGTGGACGTTCACTCGCCATTTGTGCGGCTTCCTTGCACGGCCAACCCTTACGCGGAAGAGCCAGCCGACTCAAAAGCTACGACAATTAGCGCTGCCGGTACGCATTATTTTTATGTCGTAAGCACAAAATAAATGATGTCATGATCGCCTGCAATGCTAAAGATGCCACAAGAAGTGGTACCACTTTGAGTGCGTAGGCGTGACAGTGCCGCCTAAAGGCGAGTGGATTTGCGCAATATGCGTGGTAAAGGACGTTTTGGCCGAGTACAACGAGACTTTCTCTGAGGACGAAACGTTAAAGTTACATAATTATGGAAGTGTAGTTACTATGCTGTGAAATTGTTTGTGCGAGTTCGTAGCACCCGCATAGAATGCATAGCGTTAGAAGAGTGACGTTGCTCCGTACCGCTTCGAGCAGCTTTTTAACGTATCGCCGCCACTGAGCCAGATATAAAATGAACTCATATTGAAAAGTTTACAAGATCTGGATAGGAGGTGTTTGTACCTTATACCTAAGGGCTATCTAACATTCAATCAAAACAAAGACTTATCTCGGATTACTTTTCATTTTGAAGATTTAATTACTATACAAAAACATATGCTACGCGGAAAAACGGGTAGCCCAAAATGGGTATGGTTTTTTATGAAACGGATTACATGAAGAACTTGTTATAAATGCATATATTTCAATCTATATTGAAAAAAGACCTCATAGGGGTATAGGTAATTTGATCTGCAAGTCCTGTGAGTGGGTTGATTTTGTTAGGTGGTTGAGATTTTAAATGATAACAATGAGCCTTCTAACGATATTATAAAGGCTGACCGCACTACTATCGTGGCAGTAGCAGTACGCTTCTACAACATACTACATTCATTCGACTTAATGAATAATTTGTGTTTCAGATACTTTGGCGAGACCGTTGTCGCCACTATGCCGATCAGCCCACACCATCAAGCCACGGCGCAAACTACAGGAAATCCGAAAAAGCTCTCTACGTAAACGCACGTGTGATCGTGTCGAAATCGTATTCGTTTTTTGTAACAGATGTGTGTGCGTTGAACGTGAATGCGCCCACGTTCATGCCGCGGTGGCCTGTCGGATAGCGGTCGAGGGTCGCCGGTATTACAATATAAAGAAGCATGGCCCGACAGTAAACCTCTTCTTCTTTTTCAGCAAGCAATACAGGAGGAACCTATACTAGTAGCTATCAACGATGCTATTCCAAACCAAGAACAAACGATAAAAAAAATACAAGATTCAACTTGCAGGAGGACCAGGAGGAGAAAGGAGGAGGACTCTCGAAGAAAGGAGGAGGGTCCTCCTGGTCCTCCCTCAACTAGTCCTTATTTATTCATTTATTTTATTTTTCAGTTTATTGTACACATGAAACTGTGAGGAAAAAATGTAAAGTTATAGATGACACAACAGGCGCTTCTTATTTGTTAGAAGAAATCTCTTCCAGCAGGTCTTCAGGCAGCAGCAGGCAGCAGGTCCTTCTGCAGATGAAGTGAAGACCTTACTGATAGATTTTAGACAAAATCAGGCAGTGCATGTGGAGATTTCTCGAAGGATTTGGAGATAGGAATAAGCACCCCGCGTAACAAATACACTGTCTTCCAAGCTGAATGCATAGGAATTATCATAGCCACCCACGCTTTACGGGATAGATGCACACTAGAAAGCCAATTTGAATTTCGACAGATAGTCAAGCAGTCCTTAAGGCCCTTGACAACGACCCTGGAGTGTCACAAATGTCTAAATGAAGTATGTAAAACGAATCCTGTAACTCTGCAGTGGATAAAAGGACACAGCGAATCAAAGGGAAACGACGCAGCTGACAAGTTGGCCAGGCGAGGGTCCCGAGCTAAGCCTATTTGCCCGGTGCCAATTCTACTGATGGGCCCGTAAATACCTGAAAGGTAAAATCTATATAAATCGTGATCGACTATTGACATTTCTCGACTACCATAAAATTTAGAAAGACCCAACTCTCATCTTAAAGCCTATTTGATTACGTTTTATCAGTTTTTTCTTGAAATCGACTTTTAAAGCAAATGAAGGACGAGGTTCTATATTCGTATGTTTTTATATATTTCCCACACTCCTGTAGGTATATCAACCGGTGCACTAAGCTTTCTTGGAAAGTGTATTATTTTCTGGTGATTATAGGTTGTCTCCGGCGATGCAGATTTTGTGGTATTTAAAAAAAAGGAACAAACTTTTAGGAACTGGACTTTGCTGTAAGTAGTTAAAGTTTAAACACACAATTGAAGTTTGGTTTGATTTATTAATTATTAAATAATTATTATCACGTATAGTGTAATGCTGATATAAACATGACGATCCGCAACACAACGGATTCGATTTTTGCCAATACACTTGATACAGCTGAATGTCAATGCGCCAGCCTTCGTTGCGCGTTCTCAATCCGCCAGTGGCTGTTGGTTGTGGGGATCCTCTCTACGGTCGGAGAGTGACGAGGAAGTCGACATAGTTAAACATTAATGTACGCGGTGGGACAAAAATATTAAAATGACTTCGAAAGTAAAGTATTTTTTCAAGTACTAAGCAATACAGGAGGAACCTATAATAGTAGCTATCAACGATGCTATTCCAAACCAAGAACAAACGATAAAAAAAATATAAGTTTCAACTTATAGGAGGACCAGGAGGAGGAAGGGGGAGGAGAATCCTCCTGGTTCTCTCTTAACGATTGCTTCTGCAGATAATGTGAAGATCTTTACTGATGGATCTAAGACATAAACATTAAGTGTAAGTAGAGTTTTCTCGGAGAAATTGTACATAGAAATAAGCCTCCCGCTGGAAAAGTCTACCACTGTCTTCCAAGCTGAATGCATGGGAATTATCATAGCCACCCACGCTTTACGGGATAGATGCACACTAGAAAGCCAATTTTAATTTTTTCAGATAGTCAAACAGTTCTTAAAGCCCTTGACGACGTCATAATTACCTCGCGGCTCATACTGTAGTGTCACTAATGTCTAAATGAGGTATGTAAAACAAATCCTGTAACTCTGCAGTGGATAAAAGGACACAGCGAATCATAGGGAAACGACGCAGCTGACAAGGCCGGGCGAGGGTCCCGTGCAAAGCCTATTTGCCCGGAGCCAATTCTAGTCATGCCCCTCTCATGGGTCCGTAAACACCTAAAAGGTATAATCTATATAAATCGTGATTTACTCCTGACATTATTCGACTACTATTAAAGTCAGTAAGGGTCTACTCTCATCTTAAAGCCTATTTGATTACGTTTTATAATTTTTTTCTTGAAATCGACTTTTAAAGCAAATGAAGGACAAGGTTCTATATTCAATTGTTTTTATATAATTTCCACACTCCTGTAGGTATATCAACCGGTCCACTAAGCTTTCTTGGAAAATGAAGTTCCTGGTGATTAAAGGTTGTCTTTGGCGACGCAAATTTTGAGGTATTTGTAATAAAAGAAGGAACAAACTTTTTGGAACAGGACTTTGCTGTGGGTAATTTAAATTTAAACACACAATTGAAGTTTGGTACTATTTATTAATTACTAAATTATAATTATCAAGTATAGTGTAGTGTAATGCTCATACAAACATGCCGATCCACAACACAACGGATTCGATTTTTGCCAATACACTTGATACAACTGGATGTCAATGCGCCAGCCTTCGTGGCGCGTTCTCAATCCGCCAGTGGCTGTTGGTTGTGGGGATCTTATATACGGTCGGAGAGTGACGAGGAAGTCGACATAGTTAAACATTAATGTGCGCGGTGGGACAAAAGTTTCAAAATGACTTCGGCAGGAAAGAAAAGTATTTTTTAAAGAAGTACTTGTACGATTGATTCGGATTTTGCACGGCACGAGGAGGCTACGACAATTAACGCTGCGGGATCGCATTATTTTTAAGTGGTAAATTCAATGAAAATGTTTAGATGATCGCCAGCGATGCAAAGGGGTGCCCTAGGGATGGGTACCACTTCGAGTGCGTGGGCGTGACAGTGCCTTATTTTTTAACTTAACGTTGCAATGACAAATGTGTGTTCCATTGGAGAAAAAATTGCGATGTTTAATACTACAACTGCTGCGAGGAGTATTCGGATCGAAATAATGGCACGAGGAGGGCCGAGTGCCCGCGCTGCCCCATCAGGGTGTGGATGTTCACTCGGCATTTGTGCGGCTTCCTTGCACGGCCAACCCTTACGCGGAAGCGCCAGCCAACTCAAAAGTCAAAAGCTACGACAATTAGCGCTGCTGGTACGCATTATTTTTAAGTGGTGAGCACAAAAAAATGATGACATGATCGCCTGCGATGCGAAGGGTGCCACAAGTAGTGGTACCACTTCGAATGCGTGACTGTGACAGTGCCGCCCAAAGTCGAGTGGATTTGCCCAATAGGTATGCGTAGCAAAGAACGTCCCGGCCGAGTACGACGAGACTTTCTCTGAGGACGAAACGTTAAAGTTACATAATTATGGAAGTGTAGTTACTATGCTGTGAAATTGTTCGTGCGAGTTCGTAGCATCCACATAGAATGCATAGCGTTAGAAGAGTGACGTTGCTCCGTACCGCTTCGAGCAGCTTTTTAACGTATCGCCGCGACTGAGCCAAACTAAGGCGTACCGTGTTATATACATGACAAGGTATAAAATGAACTCATATTGAAAAGTTTACAAGATCTGGATAGGAGGTTGTAACGATCACTATGTACCATGAGCTCGTCACCGTACAATTTATTTATATATCATATGGTTGTAGTTGATGGACTTGGAAATGAATACACATATCATACACAAAGCAGTGTGTGGTTAAAAATAGTTTGCTTATCATGATTTCTTTTAACAAATGCTTTCAAATACTTAACCAAAACTTGGTTTTGTAATAAACCTAAACAATTTATTTGACGATAAGAGAAATATTTTACTTCAAAAGCCCGTAATAAATTTACGCTATTGATTGGTTGGACGACAGGCAAAATATCGTGAATATCTTAAATGTTTGGCGTCAAGTATGGGACTCAAGAAAAATACTCACAAGTGATAGTGATGTGAAATTCATACAAATACGTTCCAACGAAATATCGAAATAAAAAATTGAATAAAAGCACACCTAAATATTAAACGAGTCTAGAATTTAATTTTAATCTACTTGTTTGATGACTCAAATGGATTTGCTTCATAGGAATTAAATATATCTCTATACTCAGTCTGATGAAACATTACATCGAGTTTATAGTACCTAAAATGTCCTTATATTGTTTACTTATAACTCCCTACATTATAAATTTTGGTCTAAAGAAATTTCACATCGAATCCATTTGCTTACATATTTTTGTTTGCGTTGTTTAAATTTAATCGACTCGGTAAATAAATAAAACGTCGTATGCACACATCCCTACATCCCTAGCTGTTGTAACATTTAACTATTTTCAGTTTATCAGGAACATTTTGTAAAAGTTATGGATGTGCGAACGTTATAAGAGCAGTCGCTTTAGACCTCATAAACTTAGAAATATTTCATTTTTCTAAGTTTGTTTGAAATATTGAACTGTGGGAATTTTGACGATAACGATTTAAAGCAAGGTGGCCAGAGTAGGAGAAAACGAGACAGTCAGCCCTTGGGTCGCGTCGCGTGAGCATCATCGTATCCATTTCCGTAACTAAGAAACCCCAGGCTTTTCCAAATTTCCTCGTAAAATTTCATTACAACTCGCGTGTAGTTTGTTAAATTAATTAGTGCTTCATTATTTGTGTTATCTTTCAGCTTTGTGTCGTTTCTTTCGTTCTCTATCTATTTTTTAATCTATGTAGTGTCCGTGATTTGGTTTGTTTTACATTTGTCTTTGTTTCTAAGTTTCGAAAGCGTAAGTTACATTCTCATTATTTTTATGGTAGTTAAGAGTATTTATTAGGGCTCTTAGAGATTTCAACATAAGTGTGAAAGGCGATTAAAACACAAATTTTGAGGAAAATATAACCAAATTAAATATCATCACTGAATAAAAAACTATAAAACTAACCTGGGACACAGTTTCGGATGTGACATCGAATACACTCTAAGAGAATGAGTCCGGCACGAATCCCGACTTGGTCTTCGATGGCCTAGGCGCTCTAACTAAGTCTACGCCTAGGTTTGCCGCCGAATTCTGGTACGATTTTGGCCCATGTTCCGTTTAATATCCTTTGTGCTTTTAGAGCTTTAATGACATTTTCCTACGGACATGAATCTCGAGTTTGGATCGAAACCTGGCCCGGGTCGTTATCGTCCCTCACACTAGGCACACAACTTACACACGCGAAGTAAATATAATTTAAATAATAGTCGCTCCTTTGGCTCGTGAGTCGATAGGTAGGACCATAATAATGCCTGACGAGATGATCGGAATATGTGTGACGGTTTGAGCGAAGTAGACAATAGGTCACTGATTCGTTTGATGTTGAAGGCTTTGCTGGTTGGCTGAGATATGAAGTGTGATGGGAGTCTCAGTTCCTTATCGATTAGGTAGGTTTTCCGAGACCTAATGGCCTCTATTCTATATTATTTAAGTGAGGAAAACGTTAGGGTTTCGCAATCATAGGGTTAGAGTGGCCACAGAAGAAAGAAGAATCCGTTGCCGTTCTGTCAAAGCTAAGTCGCATGTTTACTTTATACTTTGTTTGATTTTTTGTACGGATTTTATAAATTGTGTGACTATTTCGATTTGCGTGGATTACATTTAAATCATCTTATTTACGCGGATTTATGTTTCATTCGTTTCATTTTTTAAGGATTTTGACTATTGACTTTACTTTTATTTATGTGAACTAAATTTTATTCATTTGCGAATATCTTCCTAATATTCGTGCGGTTGAATTACAGAGAATTTCTATAAAACTTACATATTCCTTGTGACGTTTTCAAAATGTGTACACAACGTAATGGGTCTTAAAATTTAAATCAATAACTAGACGATCACTTGCTTACGGCCAAATCTCAATATATGAAATGATATTTATTATGTTATGTCTACTCTTTATAGATAGATACTCGTATGTGTGTATTTATACAGACAGATAGGTATTAGGGTGACTGAGAAGTTACAAGGTGTTTGTACCTTATACTTAAGGGCTATCTAACATTCAATCAAAACAAAGAGTTATCTCGGATTACTTTTCATTTTGAAATTTTAATTACTATACAAAAACATATGCTACTCGGCTAAACGGGTAGCCCAAAATGGGTATGGTTTTTTATGAAACGAATTACATGAAGAACTTGTTATAAATGCACATATTACAATCTATATTGAAAAAAGACCTCATAGGGGTATAGGTATTTTGATCTGCAAGTCCTGTGAGTGGGTTGATTTTGTTAGGTGGTTGAGGTTTTAAATGATAACAATGACCCTTCTAACAATATCATAAAGGCTGACCGCACTACTATCGTGGCAGTAGCAGTACGCTTCTACAACATACTACATTCATTCGACTTAATGAATAATTTGTGTTCCAGATACTTTGGCGAGACCGTTGTCGCCACCATGCCGACCAGCCCACACCATCGAGCCACGGCGCAAACTACAGGAAATCCGAAAAAGCTCTCTACGTAAACGCACGTGTGATCGTGTCGCAATCGTATTAGTTTTTTGTAACAGATGTGTGTGCGTTGAACGTGAATGCGCCCACGTTCGTGCCGCGGTGGCCTGTCGGATAGCGGTCGAGGGTCGCCGGTATCACAATATAAAGAAGCATGGCCCGACAGTAAACCTCTTCTTCTTTTTCAGCAAGCAATACAGGAGGAACCTATACTAGTAGCTATCAACGATGCTATTCCAAACCAAGAACAAACGATAAAAAAAGTACAAGATTCAACTTCCAGGAGGACCAGGAGGAGAAAGGAGGAGGAGGGTCCTCCTGGTCCTCCCTCAACGAGTCCTTATTTATTTATTTATTTTATTTTTCAGTTTATTGTACACATGAAACTTTGAGGAAAAAATGCAAAGTTATAGATGACACAACAGGCGCTTCTTATTTTTTAGAAGAAATCTCTTCCAGCAGGTCTTCAGGCAGCAGCAGGCAGCAGGTCCTTCTGCAGATGAAGTGAAGACCTTACTGATAGATCTTAGACAAAATCAGGCAGTGCATGTGGAGATTTCTCGAAGGATTTGGAGATAGAATAAGCACCCCGCGTAACAAATACACTGTCTTCCAAGCTGAATGCATAGGAATGATCATAGTCACCCACGCTATACGCGATAGATGCACACTAGAACAGCTAATTCGAATTTCGACAGATAGTCAAGCAGTCCTTAAGGCCCTTGACAACGACATAATTACCTCGTGGCTCATACCCGAGTGTCACAAATGTCAAAATGAGGTATGTAAAACGAATCCTGTAACTCTGCAGTGGATAAAAGGACACAGCGGAGCCAAGGGAAACGACGCAGCTGAATAGTTGGTCAGGCGAGGGTTTGGTGTTAAGCCTATTTGCCCGGAGCCAATTCTACCCATGCCCCACATGCATCTTATGGGCCCGTAAACACCTGAAAGGTTAAATCTTTATAAATCGTGATCGACTCTTGACGTTTCTCGACTACCATAAAATTTAGGAAGGCTACTCTCATATTAAAGCCTATTTGATTAGATATAGATGTTGAAATCGACTTTTAAAGTAAATGAAGGACGAGGTTCTACATTCGAATGTTTTAAAATAATTCCTACACTCCTGTGGATATATCAACCGGCGCACTAAGCTTTCTTGGAAAGAGTATTATTTTCTGCTGATTAAAGGTTGTCTCCGGCGACGCAGATTCTGTGATATTTATATTAAAAGAAGGAACAAACTTTTTGGCACTGGACTTTGCTGTAAGTAGTTAAAGTTTAAACACACAATTGAAGTTTGGTTTGATTTATTAATTATTAAATAATTATTATCAAGTATAAGTGTAATGCCTAAGGCCTACCGTGTTGTATACATGACAAGGTATAAATGAACTCATATTAAAAAGTTTACGGAATCCAGAGGTGAAATTTTTACCTACCCTATACATTTAAATAAGACAAAGAGTTATCTTGGAATACCTTTCATTTTGAAGTTTTAATTATTTTACAAAAACATATGCTATTGGGCAAAACGGGTAGCCCAAAACGGGTATAGTTTTGTATGCAACAGATTGCATAAAGAACTACATAGTTATGAATGTGTATATTTCAATATATATTGTAAAAAGACCTCATAGGGGTATGGGTATTTTGATCTACAACTCCTGTGAGTTCGTTGATTTTGTTAGGTGGTTAAGGTTTTTAATGATAACAATGAGCCTTCTAACGACAATAGAACGGCTGAAAACGAAAATGAAAAAATATTTATTGAGTTATTATTACGTTAATTAATCTCCTTTCAAAAGTCAGAAATCTAACGGT
This sequence comes from Blastobasis lacticolella, assembly GCA_905147135.1. Classification (NCBI taxonomy): domain Eukaryota; kingdom Metazoa; phylum Arthropoda; class Insecta; order Lepidoptera; family Blastobasidae; genus Blastobasis; species Blastobasis lacticolella. The sequence continues at coordinate 3,969,873 of LR990061.1, forward strand.
AATCAAAGGGAAAGTTAAGCGAGCTCATCCAGGTAGAGGGCGATGAATGCAGACCGATCAGCGCGTACGAGGGCTCACTCCAGCTGACTCCACTATTATCGTGGGAGTAGCAGTACGCTTCTACAACATACTACATTTATTCGACTTAATGAATAATTTGTGTTCCAGATACTGTGGAGAGACTGTTGTCGCTGCCTTGTCGCCCAGCCCGCACCATCGAGCGCAAACTACAGGAGTTCCGAAAAAGCTTTCGACATAAACGCACCTGTGTTCGTGCCGCAATCATGTTCGTTTTTTGTTACAGATGTGTGCGTTGAACGTGAATGCGCCCACGTTCGTGCCGCGGTTGCTGTCGTTCAGCGGTCGAGCATTGAAACTTTTCTTCTTTTTCAGGAAGTACCAGAGAAGGAACTCATACCAGTAGCTATCATCGATGCTATTCCAGACCAAGTCCAACAACAAACAATACAAGGTTTAACTGCAGGAGAACCAGGAGGAGGAGGGTTCTCCTGGTCCTCCCTCATAGATTCCTCCTGCAGATGTAGTGAAGATCTATTCTGATGGATCAAAGACTAAATCAGGCAGTGGCTGTGGAGATTTCTCGAAGGATTTGGAGATAGAATAAGCACCCCGCGCAGCAAGTACACTGTCTTCCAAGCTGAATGCATGGGAATTATCATAGCCAGCCACACTGGGGATAGATGCACACTGGAACAGCTAATTCGAATTTCGACAGATAGTCAAGCAGTCCTTAAGGCCCTTGACAACGACATAATTACCTCTCGGCTCATACTCGAGTGTCACAAATGTCAAAATGAGGTATGTAAAACGAATCCTGTAACTCTGCAGTGGATAAAAGGACACAGCGGAGCAAAGGGAAACGACGCAGCTGAAAAGTTGGCCAGGCGAGGGATTCGTGCTAAGCCTATTTGCCCGGAGCCAATTCTACCCATGGCCCTCTTATAGGCCCATAAACACCTGAAAGGTAAAATCTATATAAATCGTAATCGACTCTTGACATTTCTCCACTACCATACAATTCAGGATGGCTCTTTTCTCATCTTAAGAGTCTATTTGATTGGTGATTAAAGGTTGTCTCCGGCGACGCAGATTTTGTGGTATTTATAATTAAAGAAGAAACAAACTTTTTGGAACAGGATTTTGCTGTGGGTAGTTGAATTTTAAAGTTTGGTCTGATTTATTGATTAATTAAATTATCATTATCAAATTCAGTAAAGTGCAATGTTCATATAATAATGCCGACCCGCAACACAACGGATTCGATTTTTGACAATATACTTGACACAGCTGGATGTCAAGGCGCCAGCCTTTGTGCCGCTTTCTCAATTCACCAGCGGCCGTCGGTTGTGGGGATCCTATCCACGATCGGAGAGTGACGAGGAAGTTGACATAGTTTAACAATTATTGAGACAAAAATTTAAAAATTACTTCGAAAGTAAAGTATTTTTGCAATGACAAATGTGTTTACGATTGATTCAGATAACACACGGCAGGAGGCTACGACAATTAACGCTGCGGGTTCGCATTAGTTTTAGGTGGTGAATACAATGAAAAGGGTGACAAGATCTGTCTAATGACGACCTGCCTGACGACACGAAGTTTATTCTAGACAGGCTGCTGCATCTTTAACAGCTCGTCTTAGTGGGGCATCTAGTAAAATTTATGCAACATACAAGGCGCACTTCATAAACAAATAGAAATTACTATCACCATCCCAGCGGTCAATCTCAATTATTTAGTTGCCGAGCGCTCGCCTCCCTGTCGCGTATACTTGTATCGACTGTCAACTCTATGCGAGAAGAGATCGCAATGTTCTTCCTGTTTAATGATAGGTATTTTTAAATTATGCAATATCACTTTTGTGGGGTCACAATGCAAATTCCGAAACTGCCTGTGACGCGAAGTGGTGCCCAAAGAACTGGTACCACTTCGAGTGCAAAGAACGTCCTGGCTGACTACGACGACCTGCCCTGAGGACCAAATGGTGAGAGCGGGCGTTCGAGGAGGGAAAACCGTATACTTGGTTGCGTTCCACTGTCGTGTGCGGTGCCACACTCAAGCCATGACGTCGTCGTCGCCACCGTCGTCGCCGCAAAGAATTTCTACAGAAGAGATCATGCGATCTGACTGACTTGAGCCCGAGTTGTGGGCAATGGGTCATCTCGTAGAGATGGACAATGGTACAGCGTATTTCCACGTGAATTCTTTGCCACGGCCTGCACCAATGTGCTTGACATAGCTGGATGTTATAAGATGTAGATGTTTATAGCCTAAAATTTTAAGTAAGTGTATTAAAATAAGAGACTTTTGAAAATAACAAAAACTATCATTATATCTCCTTAAGAGAAAAAAAATACTTGCGTTAAATACCTTGGAAGGGCAGAAGCTCATCTATAAGCTGATAAAATCGCAGATCCCAGCCATTTCAGAAGTGACTTACTTAAGTTCCCATAAAGTTAGCCGTGTGGTGACCGGTAGAGTAGAATAGCACCAACCCCTTACACTCGTGGGTGTCGTACAAGGCGACTAATGTTTAGAGGCAAAATATCTAGTCTCCATAAACTGGAAAATGGGCAGCAGCGTTTTTCATTGTTATGTTTGCAACACTGCGATCTCCAACCCGCCTGCCAAGCGTGGAGATTATGGCAATAACCTCCCCTTTTGCGGGAGAGGCCCAAAGTCCTGTAGTGGACTGTTATGGGCTGTGATGATGAAAGTTTCTAGGCGGATATTTGCTCTCAAAAAATTGTTTTTTAAATTTTTAAACCAAGACATCTACGATTGATTCGGAATCACGGCACGAGGAGGCTACGACAATTAACGCTGCGGGTTCGCATTATTTTTAGGTGGTGAATACAATGAAAATGCTGACATGATCTGTCTGCTGACGACCTGCCTGACGAACCGCAAACTAGGTTGTGTTTCACTTTCGTGTGCCACAGTCATGCCACGACGTCGTCAACGACACCGTCGTCGCCGCAAAGAATTTCGACTGAAGAGTTCGTGCATGATCTGCAGCAGCTGACTTTGAGCCTGTGCGAGTTATGGGCGGTTGGTTATCCAGTAGAGATAGACAATGGTAAAGCGTATTTCTACGTGAATTCTTCGCCACGGCCTGCACCAATACGCTTGACACAGCTGGATGTCAAAACATGTAGATGTTTAGGGCATAAAATTTTAAGTAAGTGACTAAAATAAAACAAAAACTTATATTATATCTCCTTGGAAGAAAAAAAATACGTGCGTTTCATACTGACAAAATCGCAGATCCCAGCCCGTTCTGAAGTGACGAAATAAATTCCCTTAAAGTTTCTGGGCGGAGTTTTGCTCTCCAACTTTTGTGCTTCAAACTTTTTCAACCAAGACCGTGAACAATTGATGCAGATAAAGCACGGTACGAGGAGGCTACGACAATTAACGCTGCGGGTTCACATTATTTTTATGTGGTAAATACAATGAAAAAGCTGAGATGATCGCTTGCGATGCAAAGGGGTGCCCCAAGGAGTGGTACAACTGCGAGTGCGTAGGCGTGACAGTGAATTGCCGCCCAAACGCGAGTGGATTTGCCCAATATGCGTGGCAAAGAACGTCCCGGCCGAGTAGGACGACCTGCCTGACTGCACAAATTTTATTCTAGACCTCATGTCGGTCTTGCATCAATAACAGCTTGTTTCGGTGAGACATTTGGTTAAATTATATGCAACAAACAAGGCCCACTCATATCGACTGTTAACAGCATGCGAAAAGAGATCGCAATGTTCAACCCGTTTAATAGTATTAGTTACTTCTGGATTATGCAATACTGCTTTTGTAGGACTGAAATGCAAGTTCCGGCACGATCGTCTGCCACGCGAGGTGGTGCCCTAAGGAGTGGTACCACTTCGAGTGCGTGGGCGTGAGAGTGCCGCCCAAAGGCGAGTGGATTTGACTTAATGAATAATTTGTGTTCCAGAAACTGTGGAGAGACTGTTGTCGCTGCCATGCCGCCCAGCCCGCACCATCGAGCGCAAACTACAGGAGTTCCGAAAAAGCTTTCGACATAAACGCACCTGTGTTCGTGCTGCAATCGTGTTTGTTTTTTGTTACAGATGTGTGCGTTAAACGTGAATGCGCCCACGATCGTGCCGCGGTTGCTGTCGTTCAGCGGTCGAGCATTGAAACTTTTCTTCTTTTTCAGGAAGTACCAGAGAAGGAACTCATACCAGTAGCTATCATCGATGCTATTCCAGACCAAGTCCAACGATAAAAAAATACAAGGTTCAACTGCAGGAGAACCAGGAGGAGGAGGGTTCTCCTGGTCCTCCCTCATAGATTCCTCCTGCAGATGTAGTGAAGATCTATTCTGATGGATCAAAGACTAAATCAGGCAGTGGATGTGGAGATTTCTCGAAGGATTTGGAGATAGAATAAGCAACCCGCGCAGCAAGTACACTGTCTTCCAAGCTGAATGCATGGGAATTATCATAGCCAGCCACACTAGGGATAGATGATGCACTTTTGAACAGCTAATTCGAATTTCGACAGATAGTCAAGCAGTCCTTAAGGCCCTTGACAACGACATAATTATCTCTCGGCTCATACTCGAGTGTCACAAATGTCTAAATGAGGTATGTAAAACGAATCCTGTAACTCTGCAGTGGATAATAGGACACAGCGCAGCAAAAGGAAACGACGCAGCTGAAAAGTTGGCCAGGCTAGGGTTTCGTGCAAGCCTATTTGCCCGGAGCCAATTCTACTCATACCCCTCTGATGGGCCCATAGACACCTGAAAGGTAAAATCTATATAAATCGTGATCGACTCTTGACATTTTTCCACTACCATACAATTCAGGGTGGCTCTTTTCTCATCTTAGAGCCTATTTGATTATATTCTATTAGTTTTTCCATTAAATCATTTTTAAAAGCAAATGAAGGACGTTGTTCTATGTTCGAATGTTTTTAAATAATTCTTACACTCTTGTAGGTATAACAACCGGCGCACTAACCTTTCTTGTAAAGTATTATTGTCTGATGATTAAAGGTTGTCTCTGGCGACGCAGATTTTGTGGTATTTATAATTATAGAAGAAACAAACTTTTTGGTACAGGACTTTGCTGTGGGTTTTTTGAATTTTATAGTTTGGTTTGATTTATTGTTTAATTAAAATACAATTATCAAATACAGTAAAGAGTAATGCTCATATAATAAAGCCGATCCGCAACACAACGGATTCGATTTTTGGAAAACACTTGACACAGCTGGATATGAGTAGTAAGTGTGTACAACATTTAGCAACTTATATAGTGATATTTTACAATGTGGACATTTTGCGACCTGAACATTTTGCAACCTGGACATTTTGCAACCTGAACATTTTGAGACTAAACGCTTGATGTCAAGGCGCCAGCCTTTGTGCCGCTTTCTCAATTCACCAGCGGCTGTCGGTTGTGGGGATCCTATCCACGATCGGAGAGTGACAAGGAATTTGACATAGTTTAACAATTATTGAGACAAAAATTTCAAAATTACTTCGAAAGGAAAGTATTTTTGCAATGACAAATGTGTTAACGATTGATTCAGATAACACGCGGCAGGAGGCTACGACAATTAACGCTGCGGGTTTGCATTAGTTTTAGGGGGTGAATACAATGAAAATGCTGACATGATCTGTCTAATGACGACCTGCCTGACGACACGAAGTTTATTCTAGACAGGCTGCTGCATCTTTAACAGCTTGTCTTAGTGCATCTAGTAAAATATATGCAACATACAAGGCGCACTTCATAAACAAATAGAAATTACTATCACCATCCCAGCGGTCAATCTCATTTATTTAGTTGCCGAGCGCTCGCCTCCCTGTCGCGTATACTTGTATCGACTGTCAACTCTATGCGAGAAGAGATCGCAATGACCTGTTTAAAGATAGGTATTTTTAAATTATGCAATTTTGCTTTTGTGGGGTCACAATGCAAATTCCGAAACGATTGCCTGCGACGCGAAGTGGTGCCCAAAGGACTGGTTCCACTTCGAGTGCAAAGAATGTCCCGGCTGACTACGACGGACCTGCCCTGAGGACCAAATGGTGAGTGCGGGCGTTCGAGGAGGGAAAACCGTATACTTGGTTGCGTTCCACTGTCGTGTGCGGTGCCATACTCAAGTCATGACGTCGTCGTCGCCACCGTCGTCGCCGCAAAGAATTTCTACAGAAGAGATAATGCGATCTGACTGACTTGAGCCCGAGTTGTGGGCAATGGGTTATCTCGTAGAGATGGACAATGGTAAAGCGTATTTCTAAGTGAATTCTTCGCGACGGCCTGCACCGATGCGCTTGACATAGCTGGATGTCAAAACATGTAGATGTTGAGAGCCTAAAATTTTGAGTTAGTGTATTAAAATAAGATACTTTTGAAAATAACAAAAACTATCATTATATCTCCCTGGAAGAAAAAAAATACGTGCGTGGTATATATACCTTGGAAGGGCAGAAGCTCATATATAAGCTGATAAAATCGCAGATCCCAGCCATTTTAGAAGTGACTTATTTAAGTTCCCATAAAGTTTCTAGGCGGATATTTGCTCTCAAACATTTGTTTATTAAATTTTCAAACCAAGACCATCCACGATTGATTCGGAGGTACGGCACGAGGAGGTTACGACAATTAACGCTGCGGGTTCGCATTATTTTTAGGTGGTGAATACAATGAAAATGCTGACATGATCGGTCTGCTGACGACCGGCCTGACGAACCGCAAACTAGGTTGTGTTTCACTGTCGTGTGCCACAATGATGCCACGACGTCGTCGTCGACACCGTCTTTGCCGCAAATAATTTCGACTGAAGAGTTCGTGCATGATCTACAGCAGCTGACTTTGAACCTGTGCGAGTTATGGGCGGTTGGTTATCCAGTAGAGATAGACAATGATAAAGCGAATTTCTACGTGAATTCTCCGCCACGGCTTATATACGGCAATACGTTGACACAGATGGATGTCGTGTTCTGAATCCGCCAGTGGCTGTCGTTTGTGGGGATTCTGTCCACGGCCGGAGAGTAACGAGGTAACTGATATATTTAAACATGACGAGACAATGGTGAGACTAAATTTGAAAATGACTACGGAAGGAACATATTTTTGCAATGACAAATGTGTGTTCCATTTGTGGAAAATTAGCAGTGTTTAATACTGCAATTGCTGCGAGGAGGATTCGGATAGACATAACGGCACGAGGAGCGCCGAGTACCCGCGCTGCCTTCTCAGGATGTGGACGTTCGGTGAACATTTGTGCGGCTTCTTTGCACGGCCAACCTTTACGAGGAAGAGCCAGCCGACTCCCAGTCTACGACAAGTAACACCGATACGCATTATCTTTATGTGGTGAACACAAATAAAATGATGACGTGATCGCCTGCGATGCGAAAGGTGCCACAAGGAGTGGTACCACTTTGAGTGCGTGGGCGTGACAGTGCCGCCCAAAGGCGAGTGGATTTGCACAATATGCGTGGCAAAGGACGTCCCGGCTGACTTCGACGACCTGCCCAGAGGACCAGATAGTGAGGGCGGACGTTCGTGGAGGGGGAACCGCAAACCTGGTTGCGAGCCACTGTCGTGTGTTATGCCACACTCAAGCCATGACCACGTCGTTGCCACCGTCGTTGCCGCAAAGAATTTCAACTAAAGAGTTCGTGCATGATCTGCAGCAGCTGACCTTGAGCCCATGCGAGTTGTAGGTGATGAGTTACCTTGTAGAGATAGACAATGGTTAAGCGTATTTCTACGTGAATTCTTCGCCACGGCCTGCACCAATACGCTTGACACAGCTGGATGTCAAAACACGTAGATGTTTAGAGCATAACATTTTAAGTTAGTGTACTAAAATAAAACAAATACTTATATTAGATCTCCTTGGAAGTAAAAAAGACGTGCGTTTTATACTGACAAAATAGCAGATCCCAGCCCGTTCTGAAGTGACGAAATAAATTCCCATAAGTTTCTGGACGGAGTATTGCTCTCCAACTTTTGTTTTTCAAACTTTTTCAACCAAGACCGTGAACGATTGATGCAGATAAAGCACGGTACGAGGAGGCTACGACAATTAACGCTGCGGGTTCACATTATTTTTGTGTGGTAAATACAATGAAAAAGCTGAGATGATCGCTTGCGATGCAAAGGGGTGCCCCAAGGAGTGGTACAACTGCGAGTGCGTAGGCGTGACAGTGAATTGCCGCCCAAACGCGAGTGGATTTGCCCAATATGCGTGGCAAAGAACGTCCCGGCCGAGTAGGACGACCTGCCTGACTGCACAAATTTTATTCTAGCCCTCATGTCGGTCTTGCATCAATAACAGCTTGTTTCGGTGAGACATTTGGTTAAATTATATGCAACAAACAAGGCCCACTCATATCGACTGTTAACAGCATGCGAAAAGAGATCGCAATGTTCAACCCGTTTAATAGTATTAGTTACTTCTGGATTATGCAATACTGCTTTTGTAGGACTGAAATGCAAGTTCCGGCACGATCGTCTGCCACGCGAGGTGGTGCCCTAAGGAGTGGTACCACTTCGAGTGCGTGGGCGTGAGAGTGCCGCCCAAAGGCGAGTGGATTTGACTTAATGAATAATTTGTGTTCCAGAAACTGTGGAGAGACTGTTGTCGCTGCCATGCCGCCCAGCCCGCACCATCGAGCGCAAACTACAGGAGTTCCGAAAAAGCTTTCGACATAAACGCACCTGTGTTCGTGCTGCAATCGTGTTTGTTTTTTGTTACAGATGTGTGCGTTAAACGTGAATGCGCCCACGATCGTGCCGCGGTTGCTGTCGTTCAGCGGTCGAGCATTGAAACTTTTCTTCTTTTTCAGGAAGTACCAGAGAAGGAACTCATACCAGTAGCTATCATCGATGCTATTCCAGACCAAGTCCAACGATAAAAAAATACAAGGTTCAACTGCAGGAGAACCAGGAGGAGGAGGGTTCTCCTGGTCCTCCCTCATAGATTCCTCCTGCAGATGTAGTGAAGATCTATTCTGATGGATCAAAGACTCAATCAGGCAGTGGATGTGGAGATTTCTCGAAGGATTTGGAGATAGAATAAGCAACCCGCGCAGCAAGTACACTGTCTTCCAAGCTGAATGCATGGGAATTATCATAGCCAGCCACACTAGGGATAGATGATGCACTTTTGAACAGCTAATTCGAATTTCGACAGATAGTCAAGCAGTCCTTAAGGCCCTTGACAACGACATAATTATCTCTCGGCTCATACTCGAGTGTCACAAATGTCAAAATGAGGTATGTAAAACGAATCCTGTAACTCTGCAGTGGATAATAGGACACAGCGCAGCAAAGGGAAACGACGCAGCTGAAAAGTTGGCCAGGCGAGGGTTTCGTGCTAAGCCTATTTTCCCGGAGCCAATTCTACTCATGCCCCTCTGATGGGCCCATAGACACCTGAAAGGTAAAATCTATATAAATCGTGATCGACTCTTGACATTTTTCCACTACCATACAATTCAGGGTGGCTCTTTTCTCATCTTAGAGCCTATTTGATTATGTTCTATTAGTTTTTCCTTGAAATCATTTTTAAAAGCAAATGAAGGACGTTGTTCTATGTTCGAATGTTTTTAAATAATTCTTACACTCTTGTAGGTATAACAACCGGCGCATTAACCTTTCTTGTAAAGTATTATTTTCTGATGATTAAAGGTTGTCTCCGGCGACGCAGATTTTGTGGTATTTATAATTAAAGAAGAAACACTCTTTTTGGTACAGGACTTTGCTGTGGGTTTTTTGAATTTTAGAGTTTGGTTTGATTTATTGTTTAATTAAAATACAATTATCAAATACAGTAAAGAGTAATGCTCATATAATAATGCCGATCCGCAACACAACGGATTCGATTTTTGACAATACACTTGACACAGCTGGATATGAGTAGTAAGTGTGTACAACATTTAGCGACTTATAAAGTGATATCTTACAATGTGGACATTTTGCGACCTGGACATTTTGCAACCTGGACATTTTGCAACCTGGACATTTTGCAACCTGGACATTTTGCAACTTGGACATTTTGCGACATGTACATTTTTTTACCAGTGGACATTTTGCAACTGGGACACAAAAAGAAATTACTATCAACATCCCAGCGGTCAATTACTATCAACGAGGAGCGCCGAGTTCTCGCGCTGCCTCCTCAGGATGTGGACGTTCGGTAAGCATTTGTGCGGCTTCCTTGCACGGACAACCTTTACGAGGAAGAGCCAGCCGACTCCCAGTCTACGACAAGTAACACCGGTACGCATTACTTTTATGTGGTGAACACAAATAAAATGATGACATGATCGCCTGCGATGCGAAAGGTGCCACGAGGAGTGGTACCACTTCGAGTGCGTGGGCGTGAGAGTGCCGCCCAAATGCGAGTGGATTTGCCCAATATGCGTGGCAAAGGACGTCTCAGCCGATAACGACAAGACCTTCCCTGAGGACGAAACGTTAACGTTACATAATTATGCAAGTGTAGTTACTATGCTGTAAAATTTGTCGTGCGGGTTCGTAGCACCCGCGTAGAATGCGTAGCGACGTAGGAGTGAGGTCAGCCTCGCGGCATAGGCCGTAGCAGTGACAAGGCTCTAGACCGCTACGAGCTGCTTCCTACCGTATCGCCGCCACTGAGCCATGCTAAGGCGTTCTATGTTATGTACATGGCAGGCAATTAAATAATCTCATATTGAAAAGTTTAGAAGATCAGGATGGGAGGTAAAATTTCCACCTGCTTGTGCAAATAAAATGGTAAAAGTTTACTACTTACCGCTGGGACGTATTTTGTGGTTTTAATACCATTAAACAGACTTTAGGCGGAGATATCATAAGTGTCATTGATCCCATCGATAACGGAATGACCCAACTTAAATCACGATGGTATTGTTGTATACACCAATGAAAGTAAGTAAAAGAAATACAGTGAGATTATAGACATGTAGTGTCATGACAACGTAAATGAGAAATCAGTATAGAGTCTTCCAGCACCAGTCTTCCTCCCGAAGAAAAAGTTGATTCAAAGTCCTAAAATTATATTTCAGTGTTACATAACATGTCACCAGTGAGTAGAGTGGTCTTTGTAATGTTACTATTTATCAATTCCAAAGCATTGTCACTATCCGAGCTTTCAATCTCATTTATGCTGTTGCCGAGCGCTCGCCTCCCTCTCGCGTGTTATGTTGAAGCTACGCCGGGTTCATTTACGGTCAAGACCGAGTGCAGTGTCAACAATGTTGTGTAATCCTAAACGTATCGAATTATAAAAAGCAATACAAGCCCTTGCGTGGCGCCTTCCTTACTCATCAATCGAACGGGTCGGACACTCTTAATTTGTAATATATTTATTAATAAATTCCTAGTTCTTAATCTATTTGTATTTTTTTAAAGATCCTGTGCCGCTTAAATCTGATTCGCGTATACTTGTATCGACCGTCAACTCTTTGCGAAAAGTGATCGCAATGTTCTACCCGTTTATTAGTATAAGTTACTCTGAGAACTGAGAAAATCTAAAAATTGATAAGAACAAGAAAAATGAATAAAAATTTACTTGCTCCACACCTAATAATTACTTAGAAAGTTTTATATCGGGTCCATGATTTTGTTGAAATCGACTTCAAAAGCAAATGAAGGTTGAGGTTCTATGTTTGAATGCTTTTAAATAATTGCCAAACTCCTGTAGGTATATCGGTCGACGCACTAAGCTATCTTGGAAAGTGTATTTATTTTCTGGTAATTAAAAGTTGTCTCTGGCGACACAGAGTTTGTGGTATTTATAATTAAAGAAAAGATCTCTTTGGTAGGCCTATGCCCAGCAGTGGGCGTGTTTCGGCCGATATCCGGACGTCGTCCGGTAAGTAGCTGGAAAGCTCTCGACGTAAATGCACCTGTGTTCATGGCGCAATCGTGTTCGTTTTTTGTTACAGATGTGTGTGCGTTGAACGTGAATGCGCTTACGTCTTGGCAAGATGCACACTAGAAAGCCATTTCGAATTTTTACAGATAGTCAAACAGTCCTTAAGGCCCTTGACAACTACCTCGCTGTCAGACAGCTGGCGAGAAGAAGCATGGCCCGACAGTGAAACTGTTCTTCTTTTTAGGAATCAATGCAGGAGGAACCTATACCAGTAGCTATCAACAATGCTATTCCAAACCAAAAACAAACGATATAAAATTACAATATTCAACTGCAGGAGGACCAAAAGGAGGAGAGTCCTCCTTGTCCTACCTCAACGAGTCCTCCTGCAGATGTGGAGAAGATCATTACTGATGGATCTAAGACAAAATCAGACAGTGGATGTGGAGTTTTCTCGAAGGATTAGGACATAGGAATTAGCACCCCGCTTGGCAAGTACACCACTGTCTTCCAAGCTAAATACATGGGCATTATCATAGCCACGCATGCTATACGGGATAGATGCTTGCTAGATGAGATAGAGCAACAGCCAATTCCAATTTTTACAGACAGTCAAGCAGTCCTTAAGGCCCTTGACAACTACATCATTACCTCGCGGCTCATACTCAAATGGCACAAATGTCTAAATGAGGCATTTAAAAAGAATTTTGTAACGCTGCAATGGACACAGTGGATTAAAGGAAAACCACGCAGCTGACAATTGACCAGGCATGGGTCCTGTGCTAAGTCTATTGGCACGGAGCAAATTCCACCCATGCCTCTCTCATGGGCCCGTAAACACCTTAAAGGTAAAATCTATATAATTCGTGATCGACTCCTAGCATTACTCGACTACCATTAAAATCAGGAAGGCTCTACTCTCATCTTAGACCTATTTCATTGTGTTTTATCATTGTTTTTTCTTTAGAAGTTGACGGGTCCATAATAGTGGCATTGACACAATGGAAACACCTTAATTAGTTATTATTTTTTGTATACTTTTATATTTTTTATAATCTTTTATTAAGTCATTTCCCGGTAGCCGCGGTGTAAGGACACCATAATAAAGGTGGATAAAGGTATCCATTGCAGAGTAAGAGGATCGCTTTTACATCATCATCACAGCCAATATCAGTCAACTGCAGAAATTAGGGGCTTTACCACGAAAGGGAAGATTATTGCTATAAACTCTGCGCTTGGCAGGCGGGTTGGAGATCGAAGTGTTATAAATATAAATATTTATCTGGACTGTAAATATAAACACACTAAAAACATTGCATTTCAAAACATTGCAACAAGCTTTCGACATAAACGCACCTGTGTTCGTGCCGCAATCGTGTTCGTTTTTTGTTACAGATGTGTGCGTTAAACGTGAATGTGCCCACGTTCGTGCCACGGTTGCTGTCGTTCAGCGGTCGAGCATTGAAACTTTTCTTCTTTTTCAGGAAGTACCGATGCTATTCCAGACCAAGTCCAACGATAAAAAAATACAAGGTTCAACTGCAGGAGAACCAGGAGGAGGAGGGTTCTCCTGGTCCTCCCTCATAGATTCCTCCTGCAGATGTAGTGAAGATCTATTCTGATGGATCAAAGACTAAATTAGGCAGTGGATGTGGAGATTTCTCGAAGGATTTGGAGATAGAATAAGCACCCCGTGCAGCAAGTACACTATCTTCCAAGCTGAATGCATGGGAATTATCATAGCCAGCCACACTAGGGACAGATGCACACTAGAACAGCTAATTCGAATTTCGACAGATAGTCAAGCAGTCCTTAAGGCACTTGAACTAGGTTGTGTTTCACTGTCGTGTGCCACAGTCATGCCACGACGTCGTCGTCGACACCGACACTGACCTTGAGCCCATGCGAGTTTTAGGTGATGAGTTATCTTGTGGGCAATGGGTTATCTCGTAGAGATAGACAATGGTTAAGCGTATTTCTACGTAAATTCTTCGCCACGGCCTGCACCAATACGCTTGACACAGCTGGATGTCAAAACATGTAGATGTTTAGGGCATAAAATTTTAAGTTAGTGACTAAAATAAAACAAAAACTTATATTATATCTCCTTGGAAGAAAAAAAATACGTGCGTTTCATACTGACAAAATTGCAGATCCCAGCCCGTTCTGAAGTGACGAAATAAATTCCCTTAAAGTTTCAGGGCGGAGTTTTGCTCTCCAACTTTTGTTTTTCAAACTTTTTCAACCAAGACCGTGAACGATTGATGCAGATAAAGCACGGTACGAGGAGGCTACGACAAAAAACGCTGCGGGTTCGCATTATTTTTATGTGGTAAATACAATGAAAAAGCTGAGATGATCGCTTGCGATGCAAAGGGGTGCCCCAAGGAGTGGTACAACTACGAGTGCGTAGGCGTGACAGTGAATTGCCGCCCAAAGGCGAGTGGATTTGCCCAATATGCGTGGCAAAGAACGTCCCGGCCAAGTAGGACGACCTGCCTGACTGCACGAATTTTATTCTAGACCTCATGTCGGTCTTGCATCAATAACAGCTTGTTTCAGTGAGACATTTGGTTAAAATATATATAAAATACCGAGAAAATCTAAAAATTTATAAAAAAAGAAAAATGAATAAAAATTTACTTGCTCCACACCTAATAATTTCTTAGAAAGTTTTATATCGGGTCCATGATTTTGTTGAAATCGACTTCAAAAGCAAATGAAGGTTGAGGTTCTATGTTCGAATGCTTTTAAATAATTGCCAAACTCCTGAAGGTATAACGACCGACGCACTAAGCTATCTTGGAAAGTGTATTATTTTCTGGTAATTAAAAGTTGTCTCCGGCGACACAGAGTTTGTGGTATTTATAATTAAAGAAAATATCTTTTTGGTAGGCCTATGCCCAGCAGTGGGCGTGTTTCGGCCGATATTCGGACGTCGTCCGGTAAGTAGCTGGAAAGCTCTCGACGTAAATGCACCTGTGTTCGTGCCGCAATCGTGTTCGTTTTTCGTTACAGATGTGTGTGCGTTGAACGTGAATGCGCTTACGTCTTGGCTAGATGCTGTAACATATATTTCTCGGCTGAGAAATATCAGTCAAGGCATGGCTGTATGATGACTGATTCCCTTTGCCGAAATGTCAATTTTTAGAAAAGTAAACGCTGGTGTTGCTGACATAAAACTAATTTCCTGCAGAAATAAATAAACCAATAAATATTTTTATTATGGTTGATTCCATTTCATTCTTTTCTTTTTATATATTACATTCTATAACTGAAATGTTATAGAATGGATAATTGGTTTTATCTCAGAATTACCAAATTGGTCTATGGTCTTTTTATTACAGGTTCCGATGGAGTTAAATCGGAATTACGTCAATTTATATTACTTAAATTCGTTTCAGGTTTCCTGTAATCCATTATTTGGGTGAAACTTGGCTTTTACCTTAATTAAATTTGTTCGTTTCTAGCGTCACCGTTTGGCTGTATGATTTTTAACCTTTCGCTAAATTTCGAAAAAAGTTATAGCTTGACTACTCCAAGCCGTTTTTTTGTTATAGGTCTTATTGGCGAGTAGGTTAGGGCGGAGGCTGAGGAATAAAGCCCGGAGCACGCGGGTCCTCGGTCGTTTTGCCTGACCGAAGCCCCGAAGTCGGTCTTACGAACAATAAATAGTGATCTCGTAAGTGTTATCGGAGCCGCTAGATTTCATTGTTGTTTGTTTGCGCGGGGCTAATTTCCAAATATTTTCGGTTGAACCAGTCCGAACAAATTAGTCGAAGTCGTTGAATATTGTGGAAAGGGAGAATTGTGTCCGCGTGGTGTCCACCGGATACGTCCTGCCCGAGAAGGCGGCCACGTACCACGAGTTTGCTGGCCTGTCAGCTTCCCAAACCAACGGAAACCCCGGTAGTTGGTGGCTGGAGGATTCTTACGTGAGTAGCGCATCGCGATGGCTTGTTGGCATCCGGGTGGCGCGATGAAGCCCATCTTAACCTTTTTGGTGTTTTCAGCCGACGTAGGCACGCCTCCTACGGTCCCGCGCCCAGTTGCCTACGCACGTCGCCAGTGGCAGCGGCGCGTAGGAAGCTTTGGAACCCGCCACCATTAGGTAAGTATGCTTTTACCTGGCTATTTCTCCATCCCGCTGTTAAGTGATTGAAGCTGTGCCACGCGTGGCCTAGCATGGCCCCGTCTTGTCGTGCTTTTGCTAATTCCTTCCATCTGTCACACTCTGACGTTAGTGATTACACCACGCGGCCAGGCGTGACCGCGTGCTACCGTGCCTTCGCTTATTTTTGTCACCTATCATTATCTGGTGTTGGAGGTTATGCCGCGCGACCTGACGTGACCGCGTGCTACAGTGATTTTGCTTATTTCTGCCACCCATCATCATCTGATGTTCAAGGTTATGCCACGCAACCTAACGTGACCGCGTGCTGCACTGCCTTTGCTAAATCCTGCCACCTATCGTCATCTGGCGTTGGAGGTTATGCCGCTAGCCTGGCATGCCGCACGCTTTTGCTTGTTTACCCCTGTTAGTGACAACCTATTATCACACCCATTTACCCCAAAGCCAGCTGAGAACGAATGGATTGCTCGCTTCCTAATTATTATTTTCCCCTTGAATGATTGCAACGGTGTGATCATTACAGGAGGTGCTTGGTACCAGCCCATAATTGAGATTGGGCAGCCGTCTGCTTGAAGCAGTTTTGGCCAGCTGCTTCAGGGGATGCTCCTGCTCGACTTTAGTCGAGGCTCCAAAGGACAGTCAGCTGAGTTAATCTAAAAATAAAATATTATTGACTCCTCGTATGTGTTATCGATCAAACCCTCTATGTAACCCTTGTGTACATTTATGTGTTTAATTAATTTAATTTTAATATCATTTCGCGGAAACCTAAGGACATTTTTGTGTGTAATCCAACCAAAGCTAATAAAGCAGTTATTTCAAATTCAAACACAATCTTTCATTCCGAGCCTCTAAATTAAGCGCAACTTTATCCACTAAAATTATAAACATTACAATGCATACTAAAAAGCCATTTCGAATTTTTACAGATAGTTAAGCAGTCCTTAAGGCTCTTGACAACTACCTCGCTGTCGGACAGCTGGCGAGGGTCGCCGGAATCGCAGGATGAAGAAGCATGGCCCGACAGTGAAACTGTTCTTCTTTTCAGGAAGTAATACAGGAGGAACCTACACTAGTAGCTATCAACGATGCTATTGTAAACCAAAAACAAACGATATTAAATTACAATATTCAACTGCAGTTGGACCAGGAGGAGGAGAGTACTCCTTGTCCTACCTCAACGAGTCCTCCTGCAGATGAGGAGAAGATCTTTACTGATGTATTTAAGACAAAAACAGACAGTGGATGTGGAGTTTTCTCGAAGGATTAGGACATAGGAATTAGCACCCCGCTTGGCAAGTACACCACTGTCTTCCAAGCTAAATGCATGGGCATTATCAAAGCCACTCACGCTATACGGGATAAATGCTTGCTTGATGAGATAGAGCAACAGCCAATTCGAATTTTTACAGACAGTCAAGCAGTCCTTAAGGCCCTTGACAACTACATCATTACCTCGCGGCTCATATTTAAATGGCACAAATGTCTAAATGAGGTATTTAAAACGAATTTTGTAACGCTGCAGTGGACACAATGGATTAAAGGAAAACCACGCAGCTGACAATTGACCAGGCATGGGTCCTGTGCTAAGTCTATGGGCCTGTAAACACCTTAAAGGTAAAATCTATATAATTCGAGATCGACTCCTAGCATTACTCGACTACCATTAAAATCAGGAAGGCTCTACTCTCATCTTAGACCTATTTCATTGTGTTTAATCATTGTTTTTTCATTAGTAGTTGACGGGTCCATAATAGTGGCATTGACACAATGGAAACACCTTAATTAGTTATTATTTTTTGTATACTTTTAAATTTTTTATAATTTTCTATTAAGTCGTTTCCCGGTAGCCGCGGTGTAAGGACACTATAATAAAGGTGGATAAAGGTATCCATTGCAGAGTGAGAGGATCGCTTTTACATCATCATCACAGCCCATATCAGTCAACTGCAGAAATTAGGGCCTCTACCACGAAAGGGAAGATTATTGCTATAATCTCTGCGCTTGGCAGGCGGGTTGGAGATCGAAGTGTTATAAATATAAATATTTATGTGGACTGTGAATATTGTAAACACACTAAAAACATTGCATTTCAAAACATTGTAAAAAGCTTTCGACATAAACGCACCTGTGTTCGTGCCGCAATCGTGTTTGTTTTTTGTTACAGATGTGTGCGTTAAACGTGAATGCGCCCACGTTCGTGCCGCGTTTGCTTTCGTTCAGCGGTCGAGCATTGAAACTTTTCTTCTTTTTCAGGAAGAACCAGAGAAGGAACTCATACCAGTAGCTATCATCGATGCTATTCCAGACCGAGTCCAACGATAAAAAAATACAAGGTTCAACTGCAGGAGAACCAGGAGGAGGAGGGTTCTCCTGGTCCTCCCTCATAGATTCCTCCTGCAGATGTAGTAAAGATCTATTCTGATGGATCAAAGACTAAATCAGGCAGTGGATGTGGAGATTTGTCGAAGGATTTGGAGATAGAATAAGCACCCCGCGCAGCAAGTACACTGTCTTCCAAGCTGAATGCATGGGAATTATCATAGCCAGCCACACTAGGGATAGATGCACACTAGAACAGCTAATTTGAATTTCGACAGATAGTCAAGCAGTCCTTAATGCACTTGACAACGACATAATTACCTCGCGGCTCATACTCGAGTGTCACAAATGTCAAAATGAGGTATGTAAAACGAATCCTGTAACTCTGCAATGGATAAAAGGACACAGCAGAGCAAAGGGAAACGACGCAGCTGAAAAGTTGGCCAGGCGAGGGTTTCGTGCTAAGCCTATTTGCCCGGAGCCAATTCTACCCATGCCCCTCTTATGGGCCCATAAACACCTGAAAGGTAAAATCTATATAAATCGTGATCGACTCTTGACATTTCTCCACTAAAATACAATTCAGGATGGCTCTTTTCTCAGCTTAGAGCCTATTTGATTATGTTCTATTAGTTTTACCTTGAAATAATTTTGCAAATGAAGGACGTTGTTCTATGTTCGAATGTTTTTAAATAATTCTCACACTCTTGTAGGTATAACAACCGGCGCACTAACCTTCCTTGTAAAGTGTATTATTTTCTGATGATTAAAGGTTGTCTACGGCGACGCAGATTTTGTGGTATTTATAATTAAAGAAGAACAAAGATCTATTCTGATGGATCAAAGACTAAAGCAGGCAGTGGATGTGGAGATTTCTCGAAGGATTTGGAGATAGAATAAGCACCCCTCGCAGCAAGTACACTGTCTTCCAAGCTGAAGGCATGGGAATTATCATTGCCAGCCACACTAGGGATAGATGCACACAGCTAATACGAATATACAAAAAAAATATAGGTAATGCAATGGATCGGTACGGGAGTAAACAAGAAGTAAGCAAACTTTGTCTTAAACGTGGTCTCAAACCAACTTTCCATCGAAATAAACAAACTACTAATCTGTCAAAACAGAAGAACAAGGGGTCTAAAAAGGTTACATTGGGTGTTTTGTATTATTATTCATAATAAAGTGCCTCCAACTTACCCGGTCCGGTGGCCAAAACTGGATCTATGTGACGCCATATTGAATTGTCATGTCAACGTAAACAACAGCGACGTTGCAGATAAGTTTGGGACAAATGATGATGAATCATAATATGCAACACTTCTGCGGCCTTATTAGAACCCCAGAGGACAGTGTGTCAGAAGCTGGAGTCGACAACAATGTTGCCAGAGCGGTAAACAGAGTGTGAAGACGGCGTAGATGAAGCCTATAAAATATTATCAAACGAAGTCCCCTACTCCAACGATGACTACTATATCGCCACTAGCAATATGGAGAACGCATATATAATAAACGAAATTATGAATCGGGAATATACGTCTGAAGAAGAGACCGAAATGATGAAATACTATGAATATATCTATGAGTATATGACTGAGGACCAAGATTACAAGATACTTGTGCAAAATGAACTATACTTGTACATAGTGACTGCAATGGGTGACTGTGTAATGGTAGGCCAGGACAATTACCACGCCTTTTACACTGTAGGGGGTAGGGTAGGGTAGGAGTAAGATAGCGGTAAGTAAGTATAGGGTGGGGTAGGGGTAAGATAGTGGTAGGGTCGGGGTAAGATAGTGGTAGGGTAGGGGTAAGGTAGTGGTAGGGTAGGGTTAAGGCAATGGTAGGATAGGGTAGGGGTAAGGTAGCGATAGGGTAGGGATAGGATAGAGTAGGGTGGGATCGACTACCTATCACATGCAGCATGTGTGATGGACGCTCACTTAAAAGTCTGTCTGGCGGTGGCGTGGGGGCCGGGTCGCTCTTTTCCCTCAAATATGGTTGAATTGGACGATGGCTGGGCCCTGCGTTATACTCGTGAACTCGTGCTGCCTTGGTGGACTGGCTTACTCTTGTTGTAGTATTAGGTGGTTTTTCTTAATTATACTAGACATACCTATATAATATAATATAGCGTTCCGGCTCTGCCTGGCATTGTCGAGCACGGTTCGGTCGTGGTTGGTGAGGGATACGTTTATCTACGGCCATAGGGCGAGCAGCGTGTCACTGTGTGTTTCCTACCCCCACCTTTTTGACGATTGAAAGAGATATTTAATGTCCTAATCAATAGAGAAATTTTGAATTTTGATGTGAATTTTTTGAATTCGGTTTCCGCTGACTGACCAAAGTTATATACGACAGGTGAGTTTGCAATATTTTTGTTAGCCATGAAAAAATACATGACAGTCTGTTAGTTTTCATATTTTCACTGCACACGTCTTTTAACAGCTGGACTTGAGCCACCTCCATAACAGTGAAGGGATTACACACAAGCTTGGCAGCCCGCTTGGATTTCGTAGTTTTGAATGTAACATACAAGATAAATAACAAACCCTTTTACACTTTCTCTTAGCTGGCTAACACCACTATACAATCTCCTACTCCCCCAGCCATCTCCTTACCTTCTTTTTTCCTTACTCCACTCTCCTCTACCTTTTCTTCTCTTCATGGACCGGCAGAAATGTATGGACCCCAGCCTATATGACCAATAACGTTGAGCGATATGTTGTTAGACAGGATTTAACAATTTTTACAGCTCTTACTGTGACGGCAACTCTCGAATCGTTGTGGGAAAAAAGTTGTAGTCAGTTAATGTAAACGTCGATTTGTACTTGAAATTTCGGTCTATATGACCAATAACGTCAAAACGTAAACAACAGCGACGTTTCAGATAGGTTTGGGACAAATTATTATGATTCATAATATGCACCACTACTGCGGCCTTATTAGAACCCCAGACGATTTCACGCCATGGGCCATTAGTTTTGCTTTAGTTTTGTAAGCAATTAAGTAATAACTTAAAATGATCTGCAAATCACCAATAGTAAAGTTAAAAAATTCCGATTGTTTACATCGATGGGAAATTGGTCTGAGACCTGAGGTGCTGGTAACTAACCAACTTACTTTACTTAGCAGAATTCCTTACGTTTTTTTTCACCATAAGAGCTTCGGTCAGTGTACAACTTAAGTACGTCTACATATCTCGGTAAAAGTCAGAGGATCGAACTCGGTACCTCTGGCTTGTGAGACCGACCCGCCAGACATTATGCCAGCGGCGCTCATATTTTGTCGAACTTATTTCTTGTATAGGTATTGTCTATTAGATACCTACTATACGTGTATGTACCTAATAGTACAGTAATAATGTGAGAACCATTAATAAGTACACCTACTAACGACCCGCACTGGCTTCGCATGGGTTTTCTTAGCTTTTCTTTGCTATAATTAACATGTATCATTCATGTAAACCTTCCAAAAGAAATTCTCTGACCGATGGTGAAAACTGCATGAAAAGCCGAAATTTTTTGAGTTTGTCACGAACAGACAGATGCAGCGTGGTGGTTTTATAATAAACATGTGAATGTTTCACCTCGTTATGAAAATATCATTCTGTTACATCCCACTCTATTCTTTTCCTCATTTCATCCCCAAGTTTAAGTACAAAAATTAATTAAAGTTTAGGTACATAGGTAAATAATTAAAGTATGTATCTTTCTTTATATACCTACAGCAATATTAATTATTCAAAATGAGTAAGTAATCAATGGGAAACATTTAAGACCCTTTCGTTTGCGAAAAACTAACACGATACCACGTTAGTGTCATTTGCTAATCGCTTTTGCGGGCCCAATCTACCTGTTTTAGGGTCTCATATAAATACGAGCCACCAGCGGACCTCTAGTGATTCCAAGTCAATATTTTGTTGTCCACGGATCTACACAGCTACAAAATGAACATTGCAGTTAAAGCCTTCAAGTGCGGATCCTGCAGACCAGTGTTCCAAACTTACGATATGCTTCTCGCACATTTGTACTGGAGGCACGGTACGAAGAGCGCCGAGTGCCCGCGTTACCCCGTCAGGGTGTGGCCTTTCGCCCGGCAAATGCTTAGCTACGATAGTCTTACAATAGTTCGTAGAATCTGATTTACAGATAGTTCTCGTGTACTGCGTAGGACTAACAAAAGAGTACAAAGGAAAGGGATGGGGGTGGTATAAATAGAGACTGCGCCTGCGCCGACGCCTGTGTTTCGCATTAGTTCGTAGCAATCGCCTTAAGTCAGAACCTTACACACCGTATCAACTTTTGTTAAGTCTTTCATATTTTTCTAAAACTTTACTAATTCAATAATTAAATATGGCAGCCAGTGGTAGTGCTAGTGGTAGTGGCCGTTCCGGTGGAAAGAACGTAAGTATTATCTTTTATTATATATGTAAATGCGTGTCGTGATTCTATTCAGTGTCCCGATCACCGCGTATTGCGTAACTAGGTAAAGCAGTGGCGGTGTAGCTAGTCCAAAGTAGATATTTGTACCGCATCTTTTTGAAAATGCTTAATAACTCGCATATTATGTGAAAAATGAACGCCGGCTTGTGCGGCGAGCTCCCTTGCGCGGTCAACCCATACAGAGAAGAACCACCCACAGCCCAGTCTGCGACAGTCGACGCTGCGGGCAATTACTGCATTTGTGGCGAGGAAAAAAAAGAGCTGAAATGATCGCTTGCGACACGAAGGGGTGCCACAAGAAGTGGTACCACTTCGAGTGCGTGGGCGTGACAGTGCCTGCCTGATCGGGGCCCTGGATCGCTTCGGGGCTGGGGCTTACGACTATGTTTTCTAACATGAAAACGAACGATCGCCGAGGTTGTTAAAGACTAGTTTCCCCTGTGTGCGCTTCAGCGCATTTTCAATATTACACTATCAAAGTCTGTGAAATTTTGTTTTAGTAACCTAGAAATCAATATCTATTTGTGGTTTGTTAGATTTTCGTAAAAATATATTGTTTCAAAATTACACAGGGCTTATTTGTATGGAATACTTTAAATCCCGTGTAACGTTAAAACGATATATTTTAATGAAAATCTGTTATAAGACTATCATAGACATAGGCATTTGTCATTTATTTATTGCTTCACATGGTAATATAATAACATTAGATCTTAAAAATAGGTAAGTATCTCATGTGACCTTGTGAGGGCACTGCAAAATAATAAAAAATATAGGAAACAAAATTATCTTAACAATTAAATCTAGATTCCATATTGCATAAATTATTACATGTTCATTAATAACAAATTAATTAATTAATCAATTAGCGATACATCAAAAATGAGAATATGTCAATTATTTAAATAAAATTAAGTTAAATTTCACCTTATCAAATTTAAGTACATGGCAACAATCAATTTTTATTAAATTAAATGTCAATAACCGATAAAAATCATTAGAAAAATTATATTCTAAGTCATAACAAGTACAGATATAGAGCCTTAATACAAAATAAGTCGTTGATATCAATTTTTCTTATTAAAAAATTCATTTAAACTATAGTAACTCTTGCTAAGAGTAACTTCTTAAGCTTCCTAATAAAAACTTTGCCATCTGTTTCTTTTTTTAAAGTTTCAGGTAATTTATTATATATTTTGATGGACATGGTATATGTGCTTGTATTGTGGATCTTTAGTCTAGACACTGGAAGCATTAACTTGCTTTTGTAGCGCAAACTCATGTTTGTAGGCAAATCTTCACGTTTGGGATATGAGCCAAGGTGGTTCCTAACGAACTTACACATTTCAAAAATATACATACTCGGAAGTGTAAGAATCTTCAGTTTCTGAAAGTGTGGTTTGCATGTTTCAGTTTGTTTAATTTTTGCCAATATCCGAATCAGCTTTTTTTTGCAAAATAAAGAGTGTAGGTGCATCTGTACTGCATCCCCACAGGATTACTCCATAGTTCAACCACGCATGAGCATATGCATAATAAGTAGCAAGGGCAGTATCTAAGTTAGTAGATTTTTTTATTACACGTAGCGCATACGAAAATTTTGTTATTTTTTTACAGATTTTCCCAATGTGATTTTTCTAATCTATGTGTCTATCTATATCTACACCCAACAATGTGAATGAATTTACTGGTTCCAGTGTATTGTTTTTGTAATTAAAAGTAATGTGAAAGGGATCTTTTGACGAGGGTAAAATGTTATTATTTTTTATTTTTAAAAATTTTATTCTAAACAGTGTTTGTATATCCAATCGGTTATAGAGTCGAGCATGGAAGTTAGTTTATCCTCTATATCAGAACCATCCTGACATGAGGTCAATAGTGAAATATCATCTGCAAATAAATTACAGTGATCATTTACAATTTTAGGTAAGTCATTAATGTATATTATAAATAGAAGACATCCTAGAATACTGCCCTGGGGGATTGAGGCATTTAAACTGGTTATTTTAGATCGTATAATTTTTTTCGTGACGTTTTTTTATCGTAATATTCTACTTCTACAAATTGTTCCCTTCTTGACAAATATGACTTAAACCATTCGTGTGCTATTCCCCTTATTCCTATCCCATATAACTTGTTCAGTAAAATTCCATACTGGACCTTATCATAGGCTTTTGTCATATCTAGAAGCATTCCCACCGCATATTTTTTCTTGTCAATGATGTTTATTACTTCTTGAATGTATTTATAAACTGATAGTACTGTAAATCGTTTCTTACGGAATCTGTTTTGATTATCGTCAAAAACTTTAAACTTTTCACAAAAAGTGTAAACGCGGTTGTACATCGCTCTTTCGTATATTTTCGAAATTGTTGGTAATAAAGCAATTGGACGGTAATTAGATGGATCCGTTTTTGAATTTTTCATGTAAATTGGTCTTATTATAGCTTTTTTCAGCGCATTTGGAAAAATACCACTTTCATGGTTTCTGGATCACGTATACAAAATTTTATTCGCTTTGATAGCTTAATATTGAAAATATCATCAAACTGCCTTTGTATGGAGCGCGCTCGGGGAAGACTCCAAAATTCAAATTATGCAAGCGTTAACAAATTC
Organism: Blastobasis lacticolella; assembly: GCA_905147135.1. Classification (NCBI taxonomy): domain Eukaryota; kingdom Metazoa; phylum Arthropoda; class Insecta; order Lepidoptera; family Blastobasidae; genus Blastobasis; species Blastobasis lacticolella. The sequence continues at coordinate 3,995,274 of LR990061.1, forward strand.
ATCATGATATCTACTTTTATTTTTAAAGGTTGCTGTGCTTCTGCCACTGCTGACTTGGCTAAGTAATGGAAACGTATTTCATGGTAACTGCAATATTATGATCCTGATACCTAATCACGACACGAATTTTATTTTATATCTTTGACAGCTTGTCTCAATGAAACATCTAGTAGAACTAGAGACATGTAAGAAGAGACTTGGCGAGTCACGTGGTTCGACTTGCGCAGTTGCTCATCTTCTGTCAGGGTCCGGTTTCCTGTTCTAACTTTATGAAGAAATCTTATTGAAGATTATGTTTTTGTTATAAACGACATTTAAAATAAAAATTTGGCTGGCTCATTCCTCTGCCTGCGCATAGGGATAGCATCCAGCATGAGAATGCAGCCAGTATTATGGTCACCATACTCATAAGTAGTAGCGGTCGGGGTGATATTATGTGCGTACATAATAATAGATTTCTAAATTGGGGTTTTAGGTTAATTACTTTTAGTTGTATGTTTTATTTCTTTTCTCTAGGAATTTAGTTATATCTTACTGAAAAAAGTTAAAACAATTATTTGTATAGCCCTGTCAAGGAAGCATAAAAGTACGAACTACAATAAACCTAAACGGAAAAATGCTGTAGATATGAAAATTTAAGCTCATTTATCAGTAATTTTCCTCGCAGGAAGTAGGTAGGTATACTGAAGTACTTGCGTCTGGAGACTGATCCCAGTAACATGAATTATTGACAAAATTTATATCATTCCCAAAGCTTTTGATTGCTAAAGTAAGTACACTTGCACTATGTGGGCTAGTGTTTGCTTAAAAAAATACACCATTAACTAAATTGAGCTAAGTTACGCATTGGAGAATATCTTGCAGACGCTGGACTTTAAAGGTATGGCATTACATAACTCTCAGATGATTGAATATATTCACAGTGGCGGAGTCGCCGGAGGAGCTATAACTGATGATGGCCGGCCTAGCATCAGCCTCGTAGTGGGTAGGGTCACATCGACCCGGGATCTGATCGGGATAAATAATAAATAATATATCGTTATTGCTTTTCAAACATATCACTTGGCATTTGTGCGTCGAGCTCCTTACGGAGAAGAGCCAGCCACAGCCCAGCCTGCAACAGTCGACACAGAGAGCAATTACTGCATTTGTCGCGATGAAAAGGCAAATTCTGACATGATTGCCTGCCACGCGAAGGGGTGCCCCAAGGAGTGGTACCACTTCGTGTGCGTGGGCGTGACAGTGCCGCCTAAAGGCGATTGGGTTTGCCTACTTTGTGTGGCAAAGAACGTCCTTGCTAAATACGACGACCTGACCTGAGGACGAGGCGGCGAGGGCGGGCGTGCGTGGAGATGGAACCGCAAACCTGTTTGGGTTCCACTGTCGCGTGCGGGGTCTATTTTGATTTCTAGATTGGGTTTTTAGGTTTATTACCTTTATGAATGCTTCAAATTACCTATGCTCATTTATCAGTAATGTTTCTCACTGGAAGTAGGTAGGTATACCGAAGTACTTGCGTCTAGAAACTGATCCCAGTGACATGAATGCTACAAATTTATAACATTACCAAAGCTTTTGATTGCTATAGTAAGTTCACTTGCACTATGTGTCCTAGTGTTTGCTTAAAAAATACACAATTCACAAAATTGAGCTTAGTAGCTAAAGAAAGCTAGTTTTACTTTTCATAGATTACCCTAGGGTCACATCGACCCGGGATCTGTCGTCGTAAATGTCCTCCTCCTTGAATAATAAATAAAACATCTTTGTTTAAAAAAAAAACTTAATAAGAAATCATTTATTTGTGTCTTCTTTTAGGAATAGCCTGTGTTAGGAGGTACCGCTCTTCGAGAACTACACATGTTCTCGATAACTGGAGTAAGAACTAAGTATCTACAACAAAACTTAAGTATTAAACTAAAATAGTATGAAATATGTTTGTTAAGTTGTAAGTAGAATGTACGTTAACAAGATGTGATGTGTGTGCGTATGCGTTTGCATGCTCCAAAATAGGCATTTCGTTTAAAGCTCTTCCCAAGAGTGGATCGTGCAGACCATTTTTCAAGGCGTGTACGCGGCACGAAAAGCGCCGAGTGCGTGCCCGCGATGCGCCGTTAGCGTGTGGCCGTTCGACAGCCAGAAGAACCAGCCACAGCCCAGCCTGCGATAGTCGAAGCGAGCAAACAATACTGCTTTTGTGGTGAAGAAAAGGAAGATGCTGAGAGAATCGCCTGCGACGCGATGGGGTGCCCCTAAGGAGTGGTACCACTTCGTTTGCGTGGATATATTGAGTATTGTCGCGATATAGGTAATGCAATGGATCGGTACGGGAGTAAACAAGAAGTAAGCAAACTTTGTCTTAAACGTGGTCTCAAACCAACTTTCCATCGAAATAAACAAACTACAAATCTGTCAAAACAGAAGAACAAGGGGTCTAAAAAGGCTACATTTAGTATTTTGTATTATTATTCATATTAAAGTGCCTCCAACTTATCCGGTCCGGTGGCCAAAACTGGATCTATGTGACGCCATATTGAATTGTCATGTCAACGTAAATAACACCGACGTTGCAGATAAGTTTGGGACAAATGATGATGAATCATAATATGCAACACTACTGCGGCCTTATTAGAACCCCAGAGGACAGTGTGTCAGAAGCTGGAGTCGACAACAATGTTGCCAGAGCGGTAAACTGGACTGGAAACAAAAGCGACGCGTCTGAATATGAAGACAGAGAGATTGACTATGCTATGGAACCTGATGCAGAGTGTGAAGACGGCGTAGATGAAGCCTATAAAATATTATCAAAAGAAGTCCCCTACTCCAACGATGACTACTATATCGCCACTAGCAATATGGAGAGCGCATATATAATAAATGAAATTATGAATCGGGAATATACGCCTGAAGAAGAGACCGAAATGGTGAAATACTATGAATATATCTATGAATATATGACTGAGGAGCAGGATTGCACTCACAAGATACTTGTGCAAAATGAACTGTACTTGTACATAGTGACTGCAATGGGTGACTGTGTAATGGTAAGCCAGGACAATTACCACGCCTTTTACACTGTCAAAAAGCGGACACTGTGCAGACTCTGTCGAAGCCGGGGTGCCCCTAAGGAGTGGTACCACTTCGTTTGCGTGGATATATTGAGAATTGCTGCGATATAGGTAATGCAAGGGATCGGACGGGAGTAAACAAGAAGTAAGCAAACTTTGTCTTAAACGTGGTCTCAAACCAACTTTCCAGTGAAATAAACAAACTACTAATCTGTCAAAACAGAAGAACAAGGGGTCTAAAAAGGTTACATTGAGTGATTGTATTATTATTCATATTAAAGCGCCTCCAACTTATCCGGTCCGGTAGCCAAAACTGGATCTATGTGACGCCATATTGAATTGTCATGTCAACGTAAATAACACCGACGTTGCAGATAAGTTTGGGACAAATGATAATGAATCATAATATGCAACACTACTGCGGCCTTATTAGAACCCCAGAGGACAGTGTGTCAGAAGCTGGAGTCGACAACAATGTTGCCAGAGCGGTAAACTGGACTGGAAACAAAAGCGACGCGTCTGAATATGAAGACAGAGAGATTGACTATGCTATGGAACCTGATGCAGAGTGTGAAGACGGCGTAGATGAAGCCTATAAAATATTATCAAAAGAAGTCCCCTACTCCAGCGATGACTACTATATCGCCACTAGCAATATGGAGAGCGCATATATAATAAATGAAATTATGAATCGGGAATATACGCCTGAAGAAGAGACCGAAATGGTGAAATACTATGAATATATCTATGAATATATGACTGAGGAGCAGGATTGCACGTACATGATACTTGTGCAAAATGAACTGTACTTGTACATAGTGACTGCAATGGGTGACTGTGTAATGGTAAGCCAGGACAATTACCACGCCTTTTACACTGTCAATAAGCGGACACTGTGCAGACTCTGTCGAAGCCGGGGTGCCCCTAAGGAGTGGTACCACTTCGTTTGCGTAAATATATTGAGAATTGCCGCGATATAGGTAATGCAAGGGATCGGACGGGAGTAAACAAGAAGTAAGCAAACTTTGTCTTAAACGTGGTCTCAAACCAACTTTCCAGTGAAATAAACAAACTACTAATCTGTCAAAACAGAAGAACAAGGGGTCTAAAAAGGCTACACTCAGTGTTTTGTATTATTATTTATATTAAAGTGCCTCCAACTTATCCGGTCCGGTGGCCAAAACTGGATCTATGTGACGCCATATTGAATTGTCATGTCAACGTAAATAACACCGACGTTGCAGATAAGTTTGGGACAAAATGATGATGAATCATAATATAAAACACTACTGCGGCCTTATTAGAACCCCAGAGGACAGTGTGTCAGAAGCTGGGGTCGACAACAATGTTGCCAGAGCGGCAAACTGGACTGAAAACAAAAGCGACGCGTCTGAATATGAAGACAGAGAGATTGACTATGATATGGAACCTGATGCAGAGTGTGAAGACGGCGTAGATGAAGCCTATAAAATATTATCAAACGAAGTCCCCTACTCTAACGATGACTACTATATCGCCACTAGCAATATTGAAAACGCATTTATAATAAATGTAATTATGAATCGGGAATATACGTCTGAAGAAGAGACCGAAATGATGAAATACTATGAATATATCTATGAATATATGACTGAGGAGCAGAATTGCACTCACAAGATACTTGTGCAAAATGAACTGTACTTGTACATAGTGACTGCAATGGGTGACTCTGTAATGGTAAGCCAGGACAATTACCACGCCTTTTACACTCTCAATAAGCGGACACTGTGCAGACTCTGTCGATGCCTGGTGAACGACCATTACATTCATATCAGAACGGAGCAGCATCGCGGAGTGTCCGCTATTCGCCGTTAGCGTGTAGCCGTTCGCCAGGCACTTGTGCGGCGAGCTCCCTTCCGCGGCCAACCTGTAGGGCCAGCCAGAAGTGCCAGCGACAGCCCAGCCTGCGACAGTCGAAGCGAGCAAACAATACTGCTTTTGTTGTGAAGAAAAGGAAGATGCTGAGATAATCGCCTGCGACGCGGTGGAGTGCCCCTAAGGAGTGGTACCACTTCGTTTGCGTGGATATATTGAGATTTGCCGCGATATAGGTAATGCAATGGATCGGTCGGTACGGTCTTCATTACAACATTGTAATGAAGACCGTACCAATATTATAGTAATGGTCGGAAATAGCATGGGAATAACTAGAAATGATATCGTAGAGAGTTTTCAAAAAATTCAGTCCCATAATTTTAATAAAATTACTTTGTGTGCTTTCCCATACACAAATAATGACCCTAAGTTAAATATACGTATTTATAGACTAAATACATGTTTATATCATTTGACTCGTTATAGTAACGCATTTACATTTTTTGACATCAACAAATTTGTTGGCAATATTATTTGTACAAATGATACATTGTATCTCAAGGAAAAGGACAAAAAGTATATTGCTACATTGTTAGCTTATAATATTAATTGTTATAATAATATGAGCGTAAGTAGGATTGACCAGGGTTTCTGCATGTTATCATCTAAGGGCAAAGGATGCTTTTTAAAGTAGATTTTAAGACAAAAGAAAAGCTCAAGAATTGTTTACGATTAATTCATCAAAATATACAAGGTTCTTCTGGCAAAGAACATGAAATAGAATTACATTTAAAGAAAACTCCTGTAGAAGTTGTATGTTTAACTGAGCACTGGCTGAGAGAATCTGAGATGTCATTTAATTTATCTAACTATAATATAATTAGTTGTTTTAATCGGAAATCTATTTCCCGTGGTGGTTCATTAATTGCAGTACGGCAAAATATTAAATCGAAAGACCGGAAAGATGTTTGTGGCCTCTCAGTTGAACATAAGATTGAGTTATCCTGCGTAGAGCTAGAAAAGTGCATCATACTTTGTGTGTATAGGCCACCATACAATGAAAACTTTGAGATTTTTGAAAAAACTATGGAACAAGTTTTAGAAAGACTTTGTACGTAAAAAAAAGGTAATCGTTTGTGGAGACTTTAATGTTAATTTACTAGAAAAAACAACGTTTAGTAAGAGAATAATAAGCTTATTTCGTAGTTTTAATCTTAATTATGTATTTTTAGAGCCGACACGATGCACAGAATCATCAGTGACTTGCATCGACAATGTGTTCTGCTGTTGCGAGGTCAACGAAAATCTGACCATAGTGGACAATTCGTTGTTTTTAATTTTACGGAACAATGTAATATCAATGAAATAATTACCAGACCAATTACTCGAAGGAGATTTGAACACTTCAAACAAGTCTTATCGGAGACCATTCTCTTGATTCTCATGACCCAAACATTATACTTTCTGATATGTTCAATTCTGTCAATAATGTTTATCAAAGTGTTTTTACGCAAAAAAGAATAAAAAGTAACTGTAAATCTAAATTTAGTGATTGGGCTACTTTAGGTATCCGCAAAAGCAGAGATAGAATGTTTGAACTATACGGTCAGCGAGCTTATTGCCATGATAAAGATTTTGTAGAATATGTCAAAAAATATTCAAAAACGTTTAAGAAAGTTTGTCTAATTGCAAAATCACAGCATTATAAGAAAATTATAAGTTCGTCTTCAAACAAGGCTAAGACTGTGTGGAATGTAATAAATAAGAAGGCAGGGAAAACAAAGCCTCGTGATACACATTATGAAATCAAAACAGAAACCAGAACTAGTACCGCAAATAAAGAAGTGGCAGAGTTGTTCCAAACATTTTTTACCGAAATACCGATTAAAACTACCTCGCTGCTAATCTCGTGCCCAATTAGTGCAGAAAACTTGTTAAAAGAAAATATAGGTGCCTGTGAAAATGGCTCTTGTTATTCCGAAGTAGACGCTAAAACTATCATTAAAGCTTTTAAAAGCATTAAGTTGAAAAATACGGAAGATATTTGGGGAATGTCAGTTAGTTATAAGTACTGTTGTTGATATTTTAGCACCGTATTTAGCTTACATTTTTAATGCTTGCGTCGAAGTAGGTGTTTTCCCCGACCTCATGAAAATCAGTAAAGTGGTGCCATTATTCAAATCAGGTTGTAAAAATAGTTTGAATAATTTTAGATTGGTATCCATCCTGCCCGTTTTCAGTAAAATCTTTGAAAAAATCATGTTAACTTTAACAGTAATAAATTATTTAATCAACAACAATATAGCTTTACAAAACTCCATGTTGACCATGTTGAGTTGACCATGACGCATGCAACTGCGTCGAAATATCGAGGTAAAAACAATACTAACCGTGGTAACAAACCCGATAATATGTGTAGTGAAAGTGTAAGCAAACTTTGTCTTAAACGTGGTCTCAAATAAACAAACTTCTAATCTGTCAAAACAGAAGAACAAGGGGTCTGAAAAGGCTACATTAAGTGTTTTGTATTATTATTAATATTAAAGTGCCTCCAACTTATTCGGTCCGGTGGCCAAAACTATGTGACGCCATATTGAATCGTCATGTCGACGTAAACAACAGCGACGTTGCAGATAAGTTTGGGACAAATGATTATGAATCATAATATGCAACACTACTGCGGCCTTATTAGAACCCCAGAGGACAGCGTGTCAGAAGCTGGAGTCGACAACAATGTTGCCAGAGCGGCAAACTGGACTGGAAACAAAAGCGACGCGTCTGAATATGAAGACAGAGAGATTGACTATGATATGGAATCTGATGCAGAGTGTGAAGACGGCGTAGATGAAGCCTATAAAATATTATGAAACGAAGTCCCCTACTCGAACGATGACTACTATATCGCCACTAGCAATATGGAGAACGCATATATAATAAATGAAATTATGAATCGGGAATATACGTCTGATGAAGAGATCGAAATGATGAAATACTATGAATATATCTATGAATATATGACTGAGGAGCAGGATTGCACTCACAATATACTTGTGCAAAATGAACTGTACTTGTACATAGTGACTGCAATGGGTGACTGTGTAATGGTAAGCCAGGACAATTACCACGCCTTTTACACTGTCAATAAGCGGACACTGTGCAGACTCTGTCGATGCTTGGTGAACGACCAGTACATTCATATCAGAACGGAGGAACATCGCGGAGTGCCCGCGATGCGCCGTTAGCGTGTGGCCGTTCGCCAGGCACTTGTGAGGCGAGCTCCGTTCCGCTGTAAACCTGTACGGCCAGCCAGAAGAACCAGCCACAGCCCAGCCTGCGATAGCCGAAGCGAGCAAACAATACTGCTTTTGTGGTGACGAAAAGAAAGATTCTGTGAGAATCGCCTGCGACGCGGTGGGGTGCCCCTAAGAAATTGTACCACTTCGTTTGCGTGGATATATTGAGAATTGCCGCGATATAGGTAATGCAATGGATCGGTACGGGAGTAAACAAGAAGTAAGCAAACTTTGTCTTAAACGTGGTCTCAAACCAACTTTTCATCGAAATAAACAAACTACTAATCTGTCAAAACAGAAGAACAAGGGGTCTAAAAAGGCTACATTGAGTGTTTTGTATTATAATAACTAATTTGGTCCGGTGGCCAAAACTGGATCTATGTGACGCCATATTGAATTGTCATGTCAACGTAAACAACAGCGACGTTGCAGATAAGTTTGGGACAAATGATTATGAATCATAATATGCAACACTACTGCGGCCTTATTACAACCCCAGAGGACAGTGTGTCAGAAGCTGCAGTCGACAACAATGTTGCCAGAGCGGCAAACTGGACTGGAAACAAAAGCCACGCGTCTGAATATGAAGACAGAGAGATTGACTATGATATGGAATCTGATGCAGAGTGTGAAGACGGCGTAGATGAAGCCTATAAAATATTATCAAACGAAGTCCCCTACTCAAACGATGACTACTATATCGCCACTAGCAATATGGAGAACGCATATATAATAAATGAAATTATGAATCAGGAATATACGTCTGAAGAAGAGACCGAAATGATGAAATACTATGAATATATCTATGAATATATGACTGAGGAGCAGGATTGCACTCACAAGATACTTGTGCAAAATGAACTGTACTTGTACATAGTGACTGCAATGGGTGACTGTGTAATGGTAAGCCAGGACAATTACCACGCCTTTTACACTGTCAATAAGCGGACACTGTGCAGACTCTGTCGAAGCCGGGGTGCCCCTAAGGAGTGGTACCGCTTCGTTTGCGTGGATGTATTGAGAACTGCGGCCTTATTAGAACCCCAGAAGACAGTGTGTCAGAAGCTGGAGTCGACAACAATGTTGCCAGAGCGGCAACTGGACTGGAAACAAAAGCCACGCGTCTGAATATGAAGACAGAGAGATTGACTATTATATGGAACCTGATGCAAAGTGTGAAGACGGCGTAGATGAAGCTTATAAAATATTAGCAAACGAAGTTCCCTACTCCAACGATGACTACTATATCGCCACTAGCAATATGGAGAACGCATATATAATAAATGAAATTATGAATCGGGAATATACGTCTGAAGAAGAGACCGAAATGATGAAATACTATGAATATATCTATGAATATATGACTGAGGAGCAGGATTGCACTCACAAGATACTTGTGCAAAATGAACTGTACTTGTACATAGTGACTGCAATGGGTGACTGTGTAATGGTAAGCCAGGACAATTACCACGCCTTTTACACTGTCAATAAGCGGACACTGTGCAGACTCTGTCGAAGCCGGGGTGCCCCTAAGGAGTGGTACCACTTCGTTTGCGTGGATATATTGAGAACTGCGGCTTTATTAGAACCCCAGAAGACAGTGTGTCAGAAGCTGGAGTCGACAACAATGTTGCCAGAGCGGCAAACTGGACTGGAAACAAAAGCCACGCGTCTGAATATGAAGACAGAGAGATTGACTATGATATGGAATCTGATGCAGAGTGTGAAGACGGCGTAGATGAAGCCTATAAAATATTATCAAACGAAGTCCCCTACTCCAACGATGACTACTATATCGCCACTAGCAATATGGAGAACGCATATATAATAAATGAAATTATGAATCGGGAATATAGGTCTGAAGAAGAGACCGAAATGATGAAATACTATGAATATATCTATGAATATATGACTGAGGAGCAGGATTGCACTCACAAGATACTTGTGCAAAATGAACTGTACTTGTACATAGTGACTGCAGTGGGTGACTGTGTAATGGTAAGCCAGGACAATTACCACGCCTTTTACACTGTCAATAAGCAGACACTGTGCAGACTCTGTCGATGCCTGGTGAACGACCAGTACATTCATATCAGAACGGAGCAGCATCGCGGAGTGTCCGCGATTCGCCGTTAGCGTGTAGCCGTTCGCCAGGCACTTGTGCGGCGAGCTCCCTTCCGCGGCCAACCTGTACGGCCAGCCAGAAGTGCCAGCGACAGCCCAGCCTGCGACAGTCGAAGCGAGCAAACAATACTGCTTTTGTTGTGAAGAAAAGGAAGATGCTGAGATAATCGCCTGCGACGCGGTGGAGTGCCCCTAAGGAGTGGTACCACTTCGTTTGCTTGGATATATTGAGAATTGTCGCGATGTAGGTAATGCAAGGGATCGGTACGGGAGCAAACTTTGTCTTAAACGTGGTCTCAAACCAACTTTCCATCGAAATAAACAAACTACTAATCTGTCAAAACAGATGAACAAGGGGTCTAAAAAGGCTACATTTAGTGTTTTGTATTATTATTCATATTAAAGTGCCTCCAACTTATCCGGTCCGGTGGCCAAAACTGGATCTATGTGACGCCATATTGAATTGTCATGTCAACGTAAACAACAGCGACGTTGCAGATAAGTTTGGGACAAATGATTATGAATCATAATATGCAACACTACTGCGGCCTTATTACAACCCCAGATTGTGTCAGATTGGGGTTGCCCTCTTTTGTGTGGCAAAAAAGCTCTGTAACTATTTTAGCTTGCTGCTGCTCACAGATAGATGTTATTGCGTTTTTTGTTTATTTCGTAATTCGCGTAGTATTTTGTTACTTTGTTTTCCTACATAATGGAACGGTAATAATGAATAATATCCCTTTATGGGGGGTACCTTTTTTACCTAACTGTGTTTTACCCTGCTCTCATTATTATGTATTTCGCTACTACTTACTAGACCCTGAAGGTGTAGTGGCTCCTCAGAGCTGCGTAGACATCGTGGTTCGTTATACCCAACCATAAGCGTCGCATTGCAATACCCCCGCAAAATTCCGGATATCTATTTACGACCGGAACACGCAACAGGTTAACACAAAATTAAAGGGCAAAACGGTTATGAATGTTAATATTCACTATTTGAACAAGTCTAAACTAACTATTATTTAAATGTGTTGCAGGCGTTTGGTAAAAAAGGTGTTCCAGTTAAGTTGGTAGAAGGAGAGCCTATGGGTATACAGCTAGAAAGCAGAGGAGAGGAGAGGAGTTTTCACCCAATGACTGCAAGGGTAACTCCAGTACGGGCTATAGAATAGCAAGCCGCATACAGCAACCGACCTTCAAGTGACAGGTAAAAATAATGTACGAAAATTTTATATAGCTATGACTTATGATATTAAGGACCGAAATAAATGACATGAAAGTCAACATAACATAGGCTATCTGAGGTAGAAACCTCAATTATCGATATCGTAAATTTATCTATAATGTACTCTTTTAATCAACTATCGATGAAAAATAATCATCTTCTTGTTAATGTCCCATTGTGCTCTCGGCACGAGGGCCCGGAGTCCGCCTTGACTATGATCAGGCAGGATTGGGCAGGTTTGATCATTATAGTGGAGTAACTGCCATCTGTGCTCTGTGACACTGATACCAGGGGAACCTTACCAGACTGGATCATGGTCACACATTCAGTCGCCTGAATGTGCGGGTTTTAATATTTTCCCTCACCTTGAAAGAATTTAGCATAATTAAACGAATGTCCATAACTCCGAAAAGAGTCATTGGTACATGGTGGCAATTGAGATTCAAACCCTGTACCTCTTGCTTATGAGACGAATACCTTATCCACTCGGTAACCGATGCTCTCTTTTCATAGAACTATCTATAAAGAAGAATATTACTACAGTTTGGCAAGAAAGTCGTGAAAATAATGTTTTCGGAACTACTGCTCTCGCCTAAATTGGCCACACTAAATTACTGTCAAACTCAAATATTCTATACCTATCTGTGGTCAAAGTTACTTCAACTGTCACGTTATCTGGACATAGTCGTTGTTTTGTGTAAGTTTATATGTAAATATTTCTAGATTTACAGTGTTGGACATTTTTTTTTCGCAATGAATGCAAATCTAATAAAAGCGGCGTGAGAAATGTAATATTTAGAGTTGTTCATAAATGTATGGCTGAGTTTAGAGCAGATAAGTTGCTGTGCCATTTGGAAGATGTTTACAGCCGAATAGCAAAGATTATCTTTATGTAAAATGTACCACAATTTTGAAAATATTGAATAAAATGTGAGCTTTTGGAAATCATTTGAATTTCCGTAAAATTAATGTGTTTTATAGTATTTGTTACATTTATTTAAGGTTACAAAATTAACCGTCAAATTATAGTGTACTGTTATAGTTTTGATACGTTTGTATATTTTTTCCAAAATATTATATTCATTGATATTTTTGCGTTCAGGTGAGTCTAAAAGCAGTGCGGCGTTTCTGTATTGTATTGTAGCAGAGAGCTATATTATCCAGGCACATTACGCAATGTACGACTATTCGGGCTGGAGAAATGAAACCCAGGATCAAGGAATTTCGAAAAGAATTTCGGTTATTAAGATTAATAAAATATTGATAAACAGTTTGACATGACATCGTTCCGTGCATCATTGCATGTCAATAAATTAATAAGAGTAAATATATACCAGACTTTTATTTCAATTTTCAATTCCGTGACAGCTTAAGTGGGTACACCCCAAAATGCAAAAACTATACTATTTAATATTACCTACATTTCATCATGATACTCTAAATACAAGGGCAGATGCAAGGGCTTTGTGACAAGATCTGTTGACATTTTTAGATTATTTAAGGTCTGATTAAAATAGTCATGTAATAAACCTCCCATCTTACTTGAAGCGGGCCTTATGTGAATCTTGATTTTACTATCAGTAAGTGAAAACGTCGTGATGAAACTGACTGAATGGGTAACTATGGTCAAATCTTGTATGTGTAACCTGGTAGCAGGGTCACGGAGGTCAGATGGCAGTCGCTCCACTGTAATTATCTAATCTGCTAAATCCTGGATCCTGGAAATCCTGGAGAGCACAAACGGGACATTAACACCGACGTGATATATTCCCAATCCCTTTGTCTAACTATACTAAATTAGCACATTCGACTGATGTTGTCTAAGCCCAGCATTGGACTGTTGTAGGTAGGTGGACGCGTTGTAGTCGTGCGATATGATAAAATATTAACAAGTATTAAATTTTCTAGTCAAAGTATACGAGACACAGACACAAAGAAATTGGACATGAGGCAAAACACAGATGCTATTTTTTAAAATTTTAAGTTCACAGACTGATACAGAACAATTATACCATGTACACGATGGTGGCGCCCTTAATTTTATTCACGACTTTCTTGCCAAACAATAATTATAGGGTAGAGCAACCAGAAAATGTTGTAGCTCTTGCAATTGCTCAGTCAGCATTGCTGCGATATTTCTGCATACTCAACCAGACAAAGATGTGAATTCCTCATGACCGTGGCCAGAATGGTGGTTGCACTTTGGATCGGCCCGGAAAATGTTTTTCTGCTTTGTGATCGGATTAGTATTCACACTTGTTTTAAAACCTTTAACATAATATTTTTAACAAGGAGCAAAATAATGTATTTGATATTTTACAAAAACAATAACGTATACAGTAAAAAAAAAATAGAGTTCCCGCGGGAGACCCAATAAGCGATAGATTGATATCGCCGAGTCGGATGCGAGAGCCAATGGCTTACGACGTGAAGATGCCAGAAAAGTGGAGAAGAAAAATTAGGAAAACGAACTCTGGCAGAAGACCCGTCTTGACCACTCGGATGATGGTGATGACTTCGCCAGGAATGCTCCACAGCAGATTGCCAATAGGGCTTCATGCCGATACGCATCACAACAGATTCAACTTTTGCCCATACACTTGACACACCTGGATCAATTTCAATGCGCCTACCTTTGTGTCGCGTTCTCAATCCGCCAGTGGCTGTCGGTTGTGTAGATCCACTCCACGGTCGGAAAGTGACGAGGAAGTTGACATATCTAAACATTTATGTGCGCGGTGAGACAAAAATCATGACATGTCCGACACAAACAAAAGACATGTCCGTGTGGTGTCCGGCAGAGTAGAATAGCACCAACCCCTAACACTCGTGGGTGTCGTACAAGGCGACTAATGTTTAGAGACAAAAGATCTAGAGTCTCCGTAAACTGGAAAATGGGCAGCAGCGTTTTCCTTTGTTATGTTTGCAACAATGCGATCTCCAACCTGCCTGCCAAGCGTGGAGATTATGGCAATAACCTCCCCTTTTGTGGGAGAGGCCCAAAGTCCTGCAGTGGACTGTTATGGGCTGTGATGGTGATGTTGAGACAAAAACTTCAGAATGACTTCAGTAGGAACATATTTTTGTTATGACAAATGTGTGTAGGGATGTGTCAGATATGATTGCCTGCGACGCGAAGTGGTGCCCTAAGGAGTGGTACAACTTTGAGTGCGTAGGCGTGACAGTGTCGCGCAAAGGCGAGTGGATTTGCCCAATATGCGTGGCAAAGAACGTCCCGGCCGAGTACGATGACCTGCGCTGAGGAACAGGTGGTGAAAGCGATCGTGGAGGGGGAAACGCAAACCTGGTTTTGAGCATACAATTTTGTGTATGTGTATTAAAATAGGATATTTTTGAAAATAACAACAACTTTTATTATATCTGTTGTTATATACTTTATAGATCAGAAAAATTGCAGATCCCAGCCAGTTCTGAAGTGACGAAATATTATGTTCTCATAAAGTTTTTGGGCGGAGATTTGCTCTCCAACTTTTGTTTTTCCAACTTTACTAACCAAGACCGTTAGTGCTGTCATTTATAGATGCTGTTTAATGCCAACAAAGATTTTTATATTTATTTATTCAGTGTTAGTTGTACATCGTCCAAAATACATTACAAATATTTCGCCCAAATATTCCAAAATTCCAAAAATTCTTGCCGCCACAACAGCTTTTTGCAAACCTTGGTTTTATAAGCCCGTTTACCCCTGATGAGGTGGCGAGGTAGGTCTCTGGAGAACGGAACCCTATGAAGAACGAAAAGCAATTGGCTATGATGGACTTCCCATAGAAACCTGGAAAACTTTGGGGGACGACGACTCTCAGGCTCACTGTAAACTTTTCAATAGGATTTTAATCTTGGAACTTATTTCAGACGCTTATATTATCCAATAAATGAGATATGCACAATGAAGCTATTCGATCCAATAATAGACTAGAGACTTCGCCTGGAATCTCTGCAACTTGGGCCAACTGGCAGGAGCTCGCGGCAGTCACCTGTGACCACAAAATCCCGATCCAGCTTAAGGGGCTAATTAATATACAATAGCATAATCAGGCCTGTGATGCTTTATAGCTGCGAAACCAGGCGGACGATGATAAAGTTCGCCCGCGAACTCCACGCTAATGAAATGAAAATGCTACATTGGATGTGCGAAGTTACGGACTCCTTGGCTTGGAGGCGGATGCGAAAGCCAATGGCTTACGACTTGAGGATGCCGAAGATCGGGCAAAGTGTATAAGAACAATTAGGAAAGCAATCCCTAGCAGAAGACGGGATTGACCGCTGTTGACTTCGCCAGCAATGCTCCGTATCAGATTGCCATAACGGCTTCATGCCGATTCGCAACACAACGGATTTGACTTTTGCCAATTCACTAGACACAGCTGGATGTCAATGCGCCAAGCCTTTGTGCATCGTTCTTAATTCGCCAGTGGCTTTCGGTTGTGGAAATCATTTCCACCGTCGGAGAGTGACGAAAAAGTTGACATAGTTAAACATTTATGTGCGCGGTGGAACAACAATTTCAAAATGACTTCGGAAGGAAAGTATTTTTGCAATGACAAATTTGTTTACGATTGATTCAGATAAGGCACGGCACGAGGAGGCTACGACAATTAACACTGCGGGTTCGCATTATTTTAAGGTGGTGAATACAATGAAAATGCTGACATGATCGGTCTGCTGACGACCTGCCTGACGATACGAATTTTATTCTAGACCGACATGATGCATCTTTAACAGCTTGTCTTGGTGGGATATCTGGTAAAATATATGCAACAAACAGGGCCCACTTCATAAACATGAAAAAATACTATCAACATCCGAGCGGTCAATCTCATTTATGCTATTTGCCAAGCGCTCGCCGCCGTTTTGCGTACCTATACTGGTATCGACTGTCAACTCTAAGCGAAAAGAGATCGTAATGTTCTACCCGCTTATTAGTATAAGTTACTCTGAGAACTGAGAAAATCTGAATATTGATAAGAACAAGAAAAAGTAATAAAAATTTGCTTGCCTACTTATCTCCGCACCAAATAATTTCTTTGAAAGTTTTTTGTTTTATGTGGGGTGCATGGTTTTGCTGAAATCGACTTCAATTTAAATAATTGCCACGCTCCTGTAGGTATAACGACCGGCGTACTAAGCTTTGGAAAGTGTATTATTTTTCGGTAAATAAAGGTTGTCTCCGGCGACGCAGATTTTGTGGTATTTGTAAATAAAGAAGGAACAAAAAAAATATCATATAAAAGATCTCTAGATAAGTCCTATGCCCAGCAGTGGGCGTATTCCGGCCTATATGATGATGATGATAATTAAATAAAACAACAATTATCTTGGTTTCAATATCCCGTAAGTCATACCGAGGGCCCAGAGTTCGGTGTCCATGTCTTCATGGTCCACGGTATACAACAGACTATTATTGCGCTTAAATATTACTCCAGCAGTCTTCGGATTTTGTTGTTGATGCTGTCATTTCAAGAAGCTCTGTAACTTTTTAAGCTTGCTGCTGACAGATAGATGATATTGTGTTTCTTGTTGATTTCGTAATTCGCGTGGTAGTTTGTTACTTTGTTCTCGTACTTAATAAAACGGTAATAATGAATAATTTCCATGTTTTCGTATTTCCAGTTTCAATGGATTTCTATCTCAATGCCAAACACACTTACAAACTTCTCCTAACTTTCTATAATCCATACTTCCAGTTCCAAGTTAATTATAAGTTGGAGCATTATTATGGATTTCAATTATTAGGTACTACGCCATGATAATTTTTACAGATATTTTTTTACAGCGTATACCACATTAAATACAAATGTATCTTCCTCGGCCACGACCACGTAAATATATGTATTCTTCATCACGCTCCAATCTACCAGTCAACTCCTTCTAAGGTGTTATCGAGTTTTCTGTATTCTGAATTATGCTTTCCTCTGAATTAGCATCATTTGCGGTAGTCCGTATAGGATCCTATTTAATCACAGCAGTAGTAGCAACTTGCGGGCGATGGCATGAGTTATATAGAGACATGGCTGATCACGTCAACAATCCCAGAGGGTTGTTGCTGTACATTGACAAGAATTGGCTGGAGGATGCCGTTCCTTAGTTAACAAGGGTGCGATACTACTTGGATGGGAGTGAGAGATGCCTTGGAGTGTTCCTAGACCTTGAAAAGGCTTTTATCAAGAATGCAATACTTGGGAATTAGGGGAATACCTCTTCATGGTTGGTGGACGGACACAGAGAGTCAGGATAAACGGGTGTTTAAGTAGGAAATCCTCTTGCCACTTGTGTACCACAAGGAAGTACCCTTGGATTGACGTTATTTATTATTTACGTAAACGCGCTGTGCAATCTTAAACTATGAAGTTCGGCATGGCTGACGATACAGCTCTCAAAAGCCCCAATGATAGCTTCAAATTACGTGTGAGATGTATTCCCTCATCGTAAGAGCTTTCGTTAGTGTACAAATTATGTATTAATAACTCGAAAAAAGTCAATTATACAAAAGTTATGAAATCAATCCGCTAGACATTGATACTGCTTTTGATGTTAGATAGAATAAGTAAATAATAATGGAAAAAATTAATGAACAAAGAAGTGTCTAATCCACGTCAGAAGACTATTTTAGGAGAGGGATCTGAGATTGCAAATATAACATATTATCAATATGATACAATAGTGGCAGTACGCTTCTACAACTACTACATTCATCCGACTTAATGAATAATTTGTGTTCCAGATACTTTAGAGAGACTGCTAGCCGCCATGCCACGCAACCCGCACTATCGAGCCACGACGCAAACTACAGGAGATCCGAACTTCCGACCAAACGACCTTCGGAATATATATTCGGAAATTGGAAAGCTCTCGATGTAAACGCACCTGTGTTCGTGCAGTAATCGTGTTCGTTTTTGTTACAGATGTGTGTGCGTTCAACGTGAATGCGCCCACGTTCGTGCCGCAGTCGCTATCGGACAGCGGTCGAGGGTCGCCGGAATCGCAGGATGAAGAAGCATGGCCCGATAGATTAACTTTTTTTCTTTTCGGGGAGCAATTCAGGAGGAACATGGGTTCCACCTAAGTATGGGCTAGTAGCTATCAACGATGCTAAACTGATTCCAGACCTAGAACAAACGATAAAAAAATACAAGATTCAACTGTAGGAGGACCAGGAGACATAGGAATAAGCACCTCACTTGGCAAGTACACCACTATCTTCCAAGCTGAATGCATGGGAATTTGTCATAGCCATCCGCGCTATACGGGATAGATGCACACTAGAACAGCCAATTCGAATTTTTACAGATAGTCAAGCACTTCTTAAGGCCCTTGACAACGACATAATTACTTCGCGGCTCATACTCGAATGAGGCATGTAAACCGAATCCTGTAACTTTACAGTGAATATAAGTATACAGCGGATCAAAGGGAAACGACGCAGTTTACAAGTTGGTCAGGCGAGGGTCTTGTGCTAAGTCTATTGGCCCGGAGCCAATTCTATCTCATGGGTCCGTAAACACCTAAAAGGTATAATCTATATAAATCGTGATTTACCCCTGACATTATTCGACTACTATTAAAGTGAGTAAGGGTCTACTCTCATCTTAGAGCCTATTTGATTGTGGTTAATCATAGTTTTTTTTAAATCGTCTTCAAAAGCATATGAAGGACGAGGTTCTATGTTCGAATGTTTATAAATAATTCCCACACTCCTGTAGGTATAACGACTGGCGCACTAAGCTTTCTTGGAAAATGTATTATTTTCTGATGATTAAAGGTTGTCTCCGGCGACGCAGATTTTGTGGTATTTATAGTAAAAGAAGGAACAAACTTTTTGGAACAGAACTTTGCTTTGGGTAGTTGAAGTATAAACACACAATTCAAGATTAGTCCGATTTATTAATTAATTCAATTATTATTATCAAGTATAGTGTAGTGTAATGCTCATATAAACATTCAATAATTGTCTTTACATAAGTCTAGTAGGTATATAATCTTCTCCTTTCAACTCAGCACTCTATATATTTTAACTATGGATTCATATACGAAAGCTCCAATAATCACTATGTTTGAGTCCAGGATGAGCCAGTTTGAGCAAAACGTTCAGTCTCAAGTAACATTACAGGAGTGATCTAAAGATCTAAACAGTTCACTTTGCAGTCTCTCACTTTGTTTAAATTTGCCTTGACAGGCATGAAATCGCTTCTAGAAGGACCGTGATTCTATTCCATGGTCTCCAAGAAGAAAAAACAGAGGACAAAAACTCAGATCCAAGTACCGCAATACTAAAGGTGTTAACTGACAAAATAAAGTTGAACATTTGCAACGCAAATGATATTTCTGTTACTTGTCACCTGGGCAAAGTAGAGAAGAAAACGGGAAAAGACGTGGTATAAGACGAGACTGATCACTGATGACTTCGCCAGGAATGCTCCGTATCAGATTGCCAATACGGATTCATGCCGATCCGCAACACAACGGTTTCAACTTTTGCCTATACACTTGACATAGCTGGATGTCAATGTGCCAGCTTTCGTGCCGCATTCTCAATCCGCCAGTGGCTGTCGGTTGTAGGGATCATCTCTAGGATCGGAGAGTGACGAGGAAGTTGACACACCTTTATGTGCGCGAAGAGACAAAAATTTCAAAATGACGTCGGAAGGAACATATTTTTGCAATTACAAATGTGTGTAACATTGGTGGAAAATTAGCGGTGCTTATTACTACAACTGCAGCGAGGAGAATTCGGATCGTCACGGAACGAAGAGTGCCGAGTAACTGCGGGTTCGCATTATTTTTATGTGGTTAATTCAATGAAAATGTTTAGATGATCAAGGGAGTGGTACCACTTCGAGTGCGTGGGCGTGACAGTGCCTTATTTTTTTGACTTATTATTGTAATGAGAAATGTGTTTTCCATTGGAGAAAAATTAGCGGTTTTTAATACTACAACTGCTGCGAGGAGGATTCGGATCGAAAAAACGGCACGAGGAGCGCCGAGTACCCGCGCTGCCCCATCAGGGTATGGACGTTCACTCACCATTTGTGCGGCTTCTTTGTACGGCCATCCCTTACGCGGAAGACCCAGCCGACTCAAAAGCTACGACAATTAACGCTGCCGGTACGCATTATTTTTATGTGGTGAGTACAAAAAATGTATGACATAATCGCCTGTGATGCGAAGGGGTGCCACAAGAAGTGGTACCACTTAGAGTGTGTGTGCGTGACACTGCCGCCCAAATTCGAGTGGATTTGCCCACTAGGTATGCGTGGCAAAGGACGTCCGGACCGAGTACGACGAGACTTTCTCTGAGGTCAAAACGTTAAAGTTATATATTGATTGATTTATTTATTTATTATCTCACGGTGCAAACTACAGGAGATCCGAACTTCGTCCGGTCGGAAGCTGGAAAGCTCTCGACGTAAACGAACCCGTGTTCGTGCCGCAATCGTGTTCGTTATTTGTTACAGATGTGTGTGTGTTGAACGTGAATACGCACACGTTCGTGCCGCGGTGGCCTGTCGGACAGCGGTCGAGGGTCGCCGGAATCGCAGGATGAAGAAGCATGGCTAGACAGTAAAACTCTTCTTCTTTTTCAGGAAGCAATACAGGAGGAACCCATACAACTAGCTATCAACGATGCTATTCCAAACCAAGAACAAACGATAAAAAATACAAGATTTAACTTGCAAGAGGACCAGGAGGAGTAAGGAGGAGGAGGGTCCTCCTGGTCCTCTCTCAACGATTGCTCCTGCAGTGTAGTGAAGATGATGAAGAGCATGAAGTGAAGATCTTTACTGATGGACTTAAGACAAAATCGTTAAGCGTCGTTAAACTCTACATGAGTTTCCTCGGAGAAGTTGGACATGGGAAAGTCCACCACTGTATTCCAAGCTGAATGCATGCGAATTATCATAGCCGCCCACGCTTTACGGGATAGATGCACACTAGAAAGCCAATTTGAATTATTTCAGATAGTCATACAGTTCTTAAGGCCCTTGACGACGACATAATTACTTCGCGGCTCAAACTGTCGAATGTCAGAAATGTCAAAATGAGGTATGTCAAACGAATCCTGTAACTCTGCAGTTGATAAAAGGACACAGCGAATCAAAGGGAAACGACGCAGCTGACAAGTTGGCCAGGCAAGGGTCCCGAGCTAAGCCTATTTGCCCGGAGCCAATTCTACTCAAGCCCCTATTATGGGCCCGTAAACACCTGAAAGGTAAAATCTATATAAATCGTGATCGACTCTTGACATTTTTCCACTACCATACAATTCAGGGTGGCTCTTTTCTCATCTTAGAGCCTATTTGATTATGTTCTATTAGTTTTTCCTTGAAATCATTTTTAAAAGTAAATGAAGGACGTTGTTCTATGTTCAAATGTTTTTAAATAATTCTTACACTCTTGTAGGTATAACAACCGGCGCATTAACCTTTCTTGTAAAGTATTATTTTCTGGTGATAAAAGGTTGTCTCCGGCGACGCAGATTTTGTGGTATTTATAATTAAAGAAGAAACAAACTTTTTGGTACAGGGCTTAGCTGTGGGTTTTTTGAATTTTATAGTTTGGTTTGATTTATTGTTTAATTAAAATACAATTATCAAATACAGTAAAGAGTAATGCTCATATAATAATGCCGATCCGCAACACAACGGATTCGATTTTTGACAATACACTTGACACAGCTGGATATGAGTAGTAAGTGTGTACGACATTTAGCGACTTATATAGTGATATTTTACAATGTGGATATTTTACAATGTGGACATTTTGCAACCTGGACATTTTTTTATCAGTGGACATTTTGCAACTGGGACATTTTGAGACTAAACGCTGGATGTCAAGGCGCCAGCCTTTGTGCCGCTTTCTCAATTCACCAGCGGCTGTCGGTTGTGGCCGTGTGGTGTCCGGCAGAGTAGAATAGCACCAACCCCTTACATTCGTGGGTGTCGTACAAGGCGACTAATGTTTTCGAGGCAAAAGATCTAAGCGCCTCCGTAGACTGGAAAATGGGCAGCAGCATTTTCAATTGTTATATTATAACACTGCGATCTCCAACCCGCCTGCCAAGCGTGGAGATTATGGCAATAACCTCCCTTTTTGTGGGAGAGGCCCTGGGTCCTGCAGTGGACTGTTATGGGCTGTGATGTGTGTCGGTTGTGGGGATCCTATCCACGATCGGAGAGTGACAAGGAATTTGACATAGTTTAACAATTATTGAGACAAAAATTTCAAAATTACTTCGAAAGGAAAGTATTTTTGCAATGACAAATGTGTTTACGATTGATTCAGATAACACGCGGTAGGAGGCTACGACAATTAACGCTGCGGGTTCGCATTAGTTTTAGGTGGTGAATACAATGAAAATGCTGACATGTGACATGATCTGTCTGCTGACGACCTGCCTGACGACTCGAAGTTTATTCTAGACAGGCTGATGCATCTTTAACAGCTTGTCTTAGTAAGGTATCTAGTAAAATTTATGCAACATACAAGGCACACTTCATAAACAAAAAGAAATTACTATCACCATCTCAGCGGCCAATCTCATTTATGTTAGTTGCCGAGCGCTCGCCTCCCTATCGCGTATACTTGTATCGACTGTCAACTCTATGCGAGAAGAGATCGCAATGTTCTACCTGTTTAATGATAGGTATTTTTAAATTATGCAATATTACTTTTGTGGGGTCATAATGCAAATTCCGAAACTGCCTGTGACGCGAAGTGGTGCCCAAAGAACTGGTACCACTTCGAGTGCAAAGAACGTCCTGGCTGACTACGACGACCTGCCCTGAGGACCAAATGGTGAGAGCGGGCGTTCGAGGAGGGAAACCGTATACTTGGTTGCGTTCCACTGTCGTGTGCGGTGCCACACTTAAGCCATGACGTCGTCGTCGCCACCGTCGTCGCCGCAAAGAATTTCTACAGAAGAGATCATGCGATCTGACTGACTTGAGCCCGAGTTGTGGCCAATGGGTCATCTCGTAGAGATGCACAATGGTAAAGCGTTTTTCCACGTGAATTCTTCGCCACGGCCTGCACCGATGCGCTTGTTATAGCTGGATGTCACAACATGTAGATGTTTAGAGCCTAAAATTTTGAGTAAGTGTATTAAAATAAGAGACTTTTGAAAATAACAAAAACTATCATTATATCTCCTTAAGAGAAAAATAATACGTGCGTTATATACCTTGGAAGGGCAGAAGCTCATCTATAAGCTGATAAAATCGCAGATACCAGCCATTTCAGAAGTGACTTATTGAAGTTCCCATAAAGTTTCTAGGCGGATATTTGCTCTCAAAAAATTGTTTTTTAAATTTTTAAACCAAGACCATCTACGATTGATTCGGATTCACGGCACGAGGAGGCTACGACAATTAACGCTGCGGGTTCGCATTATTTTTATGTGGTAAATACAATGAAAATGCTGACATGATCGCTTGCGATGCAAAGGGGTGCCCCAAGGACTGGTACAACTGCAAGTGCGTAGGCGTGACAGTGAATTGCCGCCCAAAGGCGAGTGGATTTGCCCAATATGCGTGGCAAAGAACGTCCCGGCCAAGTAGGACGACCTGCCTGACTGCACAAATTTTATTCTAGACCTCATGTCGGTCTTGCATCAATAACAGCTTGTTTCGGTGAGACATTTGGTTAAATTATATGCAACAGACAAGGCCCACTCATATCGACTGTCAACTACATGCGAATAGAGATCGCAATGTTCAACCCGTTAAATAGTATCAGTTACTTCTGGATGATGCAAAACCGCTTTTGTAGGACTAAAATGCAAGTTCCGGCATGATCGTCTGCCACGCGAGGTGGTGCCCTAAGGAGTGGTACCACTTCGAGTGCGTGGGCGTGAGAGTGCCGCCCAAAGACGAGTGGATTTGCCCAATATGCGTGGCAAAGGACGTCCCAGCCGATAACGACGAGACCTTCCCTGAGGACGAAACGTTAACGTTACATAAATATGCAAGTGTAGTTACTATGCTGTGAAATTTGTCGTGCGGGTTCGTAGCACCCGCGTAGAATGCGTAGCGACGTAGGAGTGAGGTCAGCCTCGCGGCATAGGCCGTAGCAGTGACAAGGCTCTGGACCGCTACGAGCTGCTTCCT
Source organism: Blastobasis lacticolella (assembly GCA_905147135.1). Lineage (NCBI taxonomy): Eukaryota > Metazoa > Arthropoda > Insecta > Lepidoptera > Blastobasidae > Blastobasis > Blastobasis lacticolella. The sequence continues at coordinate 4,019,959 of LR990061.1, forward strand.
ACCGTATCGCCGTTACTGAGCCATGCTAAGGCGTTCCATGTTATGTACATGGCAGGCTATTAAATAAACTCATATTGAAAAGTTTTGGAGATCAGGATGGGAGGTGAAATTTCCACCTGCTTTTGCAAATATGTAAAATGGTAAAAGTTTACTACTTACCGCTGGGACGTATTCTGTGGATTTAATACCATTATACAGACTTTAGGCGGAGATATCATAAGTGTCATTGATCCCATCGATAACGGAATGACCCAACTTAAATCCCGATGGTATTGTTGTATACACCAATGAAAGTAAGTATAAGAAATACAGTGAGATTATAGACATGTAGTGTCATGACAACGTAAATGAGAAATCAGTATAGAGTCTTCCAGCACCAGTCTTCCTCCCGAAGAAAAAGTTGATTCAAAGTCCTAAAATTCTATTTCAGGGTTACATAACATGTCACCAGTGAGTAGAGTGGTCTTTGTAAAGTTACTTTTTATCAACTCCAAAGCATTTTCACTATCCGAGCTTTCAATCTCATTTATGCTGTTGCCGTGCGCTCGCCTCCCTCTCGCGTTTTACGTTGAAGCGACGCCGGGTTCATTTGCGGTCAAAACCGAGTGCAGTGTTAACAATGTTGTGTAATCCTAAACGTATCGAATTATAAAAAGCAATACAAGCCCTTGCGTGGCGCCTTCCTTACTCATCAATCGAACGGGTCGGACACTCTTAATTTGTAATATATTTATTAATAAATTCCTAGTTCTTAATCTATTTGTATTTTTTTAAAGATCCTGTGCCGCTTAAATCTGATTCGCGTATACTTGTATCGACCGTCAACTCTTTGCGAAAAGTGATCGCAATGTTCTACCCGTTTATTAGTATAAGTTACTCTGAGAACTGAGAAAATCTAAAAATTGATAAGAACAAGAACAATGAATAAAAATTTACTTGCTCCACACCTAATAATTTCTTAGAAAGTTTTATATCGGGTCCATGATTTTGTTGAAATCGACTTCAAAAGCAAATGAAGGTTGAGGTTCTATGTTTGAATGCTTTTAAATAATTGCCAAACTCCTGTAGGTATATCGGTCGACGCACTAAGCTATCTTGGAAAGTGTATTATTTTCTGGTAATTAAAAGTTGTCTCTGGCGACACAGAGTTTGTGGTATTTATAATTAAAGAAAAGATCTCTTTGGTAGGCCTATGCCCAGCAGTGGGCGTGTTTCGGCCGATATCCGGACGTCGTCTGGTAAGTAGCTGGAAAGCTCTCGACGTAAATGCACCTGTGTTCATGGCGCAATCGTGTTCGTTTTTTGTTACAGATGTGTGTGCGTTGAACGTGAATGCGCTTACGTCTTGGCAAGATGCACACTAGAAAGCCATTTCGAATTTTTACAGATAGTCAAACAGTCCTTAAGGCCCTTGACAACTACCTCGCTGTCAGACAGCTGGCGAGAAGAAGCATGGCCCGACAGTGAAACTGTTCTTCTTTTTAGAAATCAATACAGGAGGAACCTATACCAGTAGCTATCAACAATGCTATTCCAAACCAAAAACAAACGATATAAAATTACAATATTCAACTGCAGGAGGACCAGGAGGAGGAGAGTACTCCTTGTCCTACCTCAACAAGTCCTCCTGCAGATGAGGAGAAGATCTTTACTGATGGATCTAAGACAAAATCAGACGGTGGATGTGGAGTTTTCTCGAAGGATTAGGACATAGGAATTAGCACCCCGCTTGGCAAGTACACCACTGTCTTCCAAGCTAAATGCATGGGCATTATCATAGCCACGCATGCTATACGGGATAGATGCTTGCTAGATGAGATAGAGCAACAGCCAATTCGAATTTTTACAGACAGTCAAGCAATCCTTAAGGCCCTTGACAACTACATTATTACCTCGCAGCTCATACTCAAATGGCACAAATGTCTAAATGAGGTATTTAAAACGAATTTTGTAACGCTGCAGTGGACACAGTGGATTAAAGGAAAACCACGCAGCTGACAATTGACCAGGCATGGGTCCTGTGCTAAGTTAATTGGCACGGAGCAAATTCTACCCATGCCTCTCTCATGGGCCAGTAAACACCTGAAAGGTAAAATCTATATAATTCGTGATCGACTCCTAACATTACTCGACTACCATTAAAATCAGGAAGGCTCTACTCTCATCTTAGACCTATTTCATTGTGTTTAATTATTGCTTTTCCTTAGAAGTTGACGGGTCCATAATAGTGGCATTGACACAATGGAAACACCTTAATTACTTATTATTTTTTGTCTACTTTTATATTTTTTATAATCTTTTATTAAGTCATTTCCCGGTAGCCGCGGTGTCCTTTATCCATTGCAGAGTAAGAGGATCGCTTTTCCATCATCATCACAGCCCAAATCAGTCAACTGCAGAAATTAGGGCTCTACCACGAAAGGGAAGATTATTGCTATAATCTCTGCGCTTGGCAGGCGGGTTGGAGATCGACGTGTTATAAATATAAATATTTATCTGGACTGAGAATGCGTTATATTGTAAACGCACTAAAAACATTGCATTCATGGTGAATTTTGTCTCACAGACGATGAGACAAAAATTTCAAAATTAATTCGGGAGAATCATAGTTTTGCAGTAACAAATGTGTGTACGACGGATCCCGATTATAAGCACTTCCAAAGAAAAGTCGTCGACTCCCAGCCTACTACAATTAACGTTGCAGGTACGCAGTATGTTGATGTGGTGAACACAAAAAAATGCTGATATGATCGCCAGCGATTCGAAGAGGTGTCCTAAGGAGTGGTACCATTTTGAGTGCATGGGTGTGACAGTGCCGCCCAAAGGCGAGTGGATTTGCCCAGTATGCGTGGCAAAGAAAGTCCCGGCCAAGTAGGACGGCCTGCCTGACGACACGAATTTTATTCTAGACCGACATGATGCATCTTTAACAGCTTGTCTCTGTGAGACATTTGGTAAATCATATGCAACAAACAAGGCCCACTCATATCGACTGTTAACTACATGCGAAAAGAGATCGCAATGTTTAACCCGTTTAATAGTATCAGTTACTTCTGGATGTTGCAAAACTGCTTTTGTAGGCCTTAAATGCAAATTCCGGCACGATCGTCTGCCACGCGAGGTGGTGCCCTAAGGAGTGGTACCATTTCGAGTGCGTGGGCGTAGGAGTGCCGCTCAAAGGCGAGTGGATTTGCCCAATATGCGTGGCAAAGGACGTCCCAGCTGATAACGACGAGACCTTCGCTGAGGACGAAACGTTAACGTTACATAAATATGCAAGTGTAGTTACTATGCTGTGAAATTTGTCGTGCGGGTTCGTAGCACCCGCGTAGAATGCATAGCGACGTAGGAGTGTCATCAACCTCGCGGCGTAGGCCGTAGCAGTGACGAGGCTCTGGACCGCTCCGAGCTGGTTTCTACCGTATCGCCGCCACTGAGCCAGGTTAAGGCGTTCCATGTTATAAACAAGGCAGGGTATTAAATGAACTCATATTGATAGTTTTTTGTTACAGATGTGTGTGCGTTGAACGTGAATGCGCTTACGTCTTGGCTAGATGCTGTAACATATATTTCTCGGCTGAGAAATATCAGTCAAAGCATGGCTGTATGATGACTGATTCCCTTTGCCGAAATGTCAATTTTTAGAAAACTAAACGCGGGTGTTGCTGACATAAAACTAATTTCCTGCAGAAATAAATAAACTATTAAATGTTAGAGAATGGATATTTGGTTTTATCTCAGAATCACCAAATTGGTCTTTGGTCTTTTTTTACAGGTTCCGATATAGCGTTCCGGCTCTGCCTGGCATTGTTGAGCTCGGTTCGGTTGGCGAGGGATACGTTTATCTACGGTCATAGGGCGGTCAGCGTGTCACTGTGTGTTTCCTTCCTACTTTCCTATCCCCCTCCTTTTTGACGATTGAAAGAGATATTTATTGTCCTAATCAATAAAGAAATTTTAAATTTTTGAATTTTGATGGAGTTAAATCGGAATTACGTCAATTTATATTACTTAAATTCGTTTTAGGTTTCCTGTAATCCATTATTTGGGTGAAACTTGGGTTTTACCTTAATTAAATTTGTTCGTTTCTAGCGTCACCGTTTGGCTGTATGATTTTTAACCTTTCGCTGAATTTCGAAAAAAGTTATAGCTTGACAACCCCAAGCTGTTTTTTTGTTATAGGTCTTATACAGTCAGAACAAATTAGTCTTGAATATTGTGGAAAGGGAGAATTGTGTCCGCGTGGTGTCCACCGGATACGTCCTACCCGAGAAGGCGGCCACGTACCACGAGTTTGCTGGCCTGTCAGCTTCCCAAACCAACGGGAAACCTCGGTAGTTGGTGGCTGGAGGATTCCCGCGTGAGTAGCACATCGCGATGGCTTGTTGGCATCCGCGTGGCGCGATGAAGCCCATCTTAACCTTTTTGTTGTTTTCAGCCGACGTAGGCACGCCTCCTACGGTCCCGCGCCCAGTTGCCTATGCACGTCGCCAGTGGCAGCGACGCGTAGGAAGCTTTGGAACCTGCCTCCAACAGGTAAGCAAGCTTTTACCTGGCTATTTCTCCATCCCGCTGTTAAGTGATTGAAGCTGTGCCACGCGTGGCCTAGCATGGCCCCGTCTTGTCGTGCTTTTGCTAATTCCTTCCATCTGTCACCCTCTGACGTTAGTGATTACACCACGCGGCCAGGCGTGACCGCATGCTACCGTGCCTTCGCTTATTTTTGTCACTCATCATTATCTGGTGTTGGAGGTTATGCCGCGCGACCTGACGTGACCGCGTGCTACAGTGATTTTGCTTATTTCTGCCACCCATCATCATCTGATGTTCGAGGTTATGCCACGCAACCTAACGTGACCGCGTGCTGCACTGCCTTTGCTAAATCCTACCACCTATCATCATCTGGCGTTGGAGGTTATGCCGCTAGCCTGGCATGCCGCACGCTTTTGCTTGTTTACCCCTGTTAGTGACAACCTATTGTCACACCCATTAACCCCAAAGCCAGCTGAAAATGAATGGATTGCTCGCTTCCTAATTATTATTTTTCCCCTGAATGATTGCAACGGTGTGATCATTACAGGAGGTGCTTGGTACCAGCCCATAATTGGGATTGGGCAGCCGTCTGCTTGGAGCAGTTTTGGCCAGCTGCTTCAGGGGATACTCCTGCTCGACTTTAGTCGAGGCTCCAAAGGACAGTCAGCTGAGTTAATCTAAATATAAAATATTATAGGCTCCTCGTATGCGTTATCGGTCAAACCCTCTATGTAACCCTTTTGTTCATTTATGTGTTTAATTAATTTAATTTTAATATCATTTCGCGGAACTCTAAGGACATTTTGGTGTGTAATCCAACCAAAGCTAATAAAGCAGTTATTTCAAATACAAACACAATCTTTCATTCCGAGCCTAGGTTAAGCGCAACTTTACCCACTAAAATTATAAACATTACAATGCACACTAAAAAGCCATTTCGAATTTTTACAGATAGTTAAGCAGTCCTAAAGGCTCTTGACAACTACCTCGCTGTCGGACAGCTGGCGAGGGTCGCCGGAATCGCAGGATGAAGAAGCATGGCCCGACAGTGAAACTGTTCTTCTTTTCAGGAAGCAATACAGGAGGAACCTATACTAGTAGCTATCAACGATGCTATTCCAAACCAAAAACAAACAAAACAATATTCAACTGCAGGAGGACCAGGAGGAGGAGAGTACTCCTTGTCCTACCTCAACGTGTCCTCCTGCAGATGAGGAGAAGATATTTACTGATGGATCTAAGACAAAATCAGACAGTGGATGTGGAGTTTTCTCGAAGGATTAGGATATAGGAATTACCACCCCGCTTGGCAAGTACACCACTGTCTTCCAAGCTAAATGCATGGGCATTATCATTGCCATGCATGCTATACGGGACAGATGCTTGCTAGATGAGATAGAGCAACAGACAATTCGAATTTTTACAGACAGTCAAGGGCCTACATCATTACCTCGCGGCTCATACTCAAATGGCACAAATGTCTAAATGAGGTATATGAAACGAATTCTGTAACGCTGCAGTGGACACAGCGGATCAAAGGAAAACCACGCAGCTGACAATTGACCAGGCAAGGGTCCTATGCTAAGCCTATTGGCACGGAGCCAATTCTACCCATGCCTCTCTCATGGGCCCGTAAACACCTGAAAGGTAAAATCTATATAATTCGTGATCGACTCCTAACATTACTCGACTACCATTAAAATCAGGAAGGCTCTACTCTCATCTTAGACCTATTTCATTGTGTTTAATTATTGCTTTTCCTTAGAAGTTGACGGGTCCATAATAGTGGCATTGACACAATGGAAACACCTTAATTACTTATTATTTTTTGTCTACTTTTATATTTTTTATAATCTTTTATTAAGTCATTTCCCGGTAGCCGCGGTGTCCTTTATCCATTGCAGAGTAAGAGGATCGCTTTTCCATCATCATCACATCCCATATCAGTCCACTGCAGAAATTAGGGCCGATGATTGCCATAATCTCTGCGCTCGGCAGGCGGATTGAAGATTGCAGTGTTATAACTTATAAATATGATCGTTTTCTAGGCTGAAAATGTTTTATGCGAAGGCGAACTATGTGTCCTTTATGAAGTAATAAAGGAAGAACCAATGCTAATGGCTATTAACGATGGTATTCCAAAGCAAGCACAAACGATCAACAATACATGATTCAAAGGCACGAGAACCCGTTTGAGGATCTGAAGATACGTGAAGTAACAATCTTTACGAATGGATGTAAAACAAAATCAGGCAGTGGTTGTGGAGTTTTCTCTGAGGATTGGTTAATTAACAAGCACGCCCGATCAGCGTGCGTACTAGGAAAGCGGACTTTTCTTTGGGTTAACTTAGGCCAAAGGGCTTGGTAGCCCATACCCATTAAACACAGATGTAGGTCGATCCCTATGCGCAGTTTTGCGGCGAAGCACTATCTGTATCGGGTTTCTGTACTTGTCCTGCCATGAATTTTCGTGGACATTTTGATTTTTCCGTGCGACAACTCCTATTTTAAATGAAAGTTGCTATTAATACAACCAGAATATTTAAACAAAAATACTTAATCTAATTTAAAAACAAAACAATAAATTAAAAATCGGAATCGAAACTAATTTCGTTAATTCAATTAATGGACAATGATAGCTCGGTAAATAATTGTCTTTGTTTTCAGTAGTTTTTTAGACGTTTAATAGTAAGATTAATTAATCGTAAATAAACAAATATTTTTATGAGTTTGAAACATTATTTGTAAACGGGGAAAAAATAGTAAAAGCAGTACGTGTAATTAAGCATATGTAATTTTATAATGTAATTTTGTGAAGTGTGTAATGGAGATGGACGAGAAAGTAAAAAGTAAAATTTTAATAAATCATCGCAATTTTACAAAAATTATGCCATACGAACGACTAAATTATGTCAGCGTTCTTTTTAACTTCGCTGCTGAAGTACTGCTTGCTTGGAGAATTGTATACCGCGAGCTCAGAGTCGACTGGCTCCTTACAGTACTGGCCGCACAGATGCGCGATGAACCGTCACGCTGTGACATGGCAGTGAAAACACTCGGCACTCTCCGTTCGGATTCCATACAGATGCGCCAGTACCACATATCAATTGAATAAATATAGTATGCACGCTGTATGGAGGGGTCAGTCTGACTCCTGAGTTTCATTGTCGGGCCATGCTTGTTCATCCTGCAATTCCGGCGACCCTCGACCGCTGACCGACAGCGACCGAGGCACGAACGGCATCGAACACGATTACGGCATGAACAAAGGTACGTTTACGTCGAAAGCTTTCCTGCTTCGGAATATTCCGACGGTCGTTCGGTCAGTAGTTCGGATCTTCTGTAGTTTACGTCGCGAAAGGGCGGGGTCACGGGTAACTGCCCTGACTTGGCAGCGAAGGCACTCGTTGCTCCTCGTACCATGCTTCCAGTACAGATAAACCAGCAGCATGGTTTGAGCTGTGTAGTCGTCAAAGTATGAACAAACATAAGTAATAAAACAAGTAAAAAGTAAACCTCACCATGACACAACAGAATAACTATAAATAATCTAATAATAAATAACTAAGGAACAAACACGCACCCATAAGATAATCTAAATTGGAAATTATAAAAATAGTTATAAGATATTGATATCCATATTTTGTCATATCATGACAGTATCCCTAGCAGAATCGTCTGGCCTACGCGTATACGAACAAATATATAATTGAAATTGACATTTTAGGTAGGCACACATGATATAGCACAGAATTGTATAAAAAACAGACAGAGAGAGACAGAACACAATAACAAATAGATAATCAAAAATCAATATATATATAACGAAGAAAACATAAGAAGAAAATTATAGAAAAAACGTTATTGAAAGAACATAATTGACAAACACGCACACGTCATACACAATTAACAACTACAACAACAAGAAAATTATAAAAAATAAGAAAACAAAGCCCACACATTCGAAGCGAAGCGAGCGCAGGCGATCATATCGGAGTTCTTCTTATCTTCGCCACAGAAGCAATATTGCGTACCCACAGCGTACTGTCGCAGGCTAGGAGTCGGCTGACTCCTCTACGTAAGGGCTAGCCGCAGGGTGCTCGCAGCACAAACGGCGACGGCCAAACCTTAACGGGGCAGCGAGGTTAGCGCTCTTCGTGCCGTGCTTCCGATACAAATGCGCCAGCAGCACCTCGTACTCCTTGCAGAATCGTCGACACGACGTGCATATGAACAAATATATAATTGAAATTTCCATTTTAGGTAGGTCACGATAGGACACAAATTTACCTATATACTCGTATTTACAAAAAGAAAAACATTAATCAAGGAACAACATTGACAAACAAGCACACGTCATACACAATTAACGACTACAACAACATGAAAATTATAAAAAAATAAGAACTCTCTCACGGATCTGGTTGTTATTCGAACGGCAATGGAACCCAACCAAGTTTGCAGTGGCCCCTCCATGAGCGCCCGCCCTCGACGCCTCGTCCTCGGGGCAGGTTGTCGTTCCTTGCCACGCACAGGGGCCAAATCCACTCGCCTTTGGGTGGCAGTTTCATGCCCACGCCTCAAATTGGTACCACTCCTTAGGGCACCTTGACCTTCGTGTCAAAGACGATCATGTCGGAATTTTGCTTTTCTTCACGGGTACGCAATATTGCTTCTGGGGAAGTGTACTGTCGTAAGCTAGGAGCTGGCTAGGAGTCAGCTGGCTGTTTCTCGCACAAGAGTAACAATAAAAACACTTGACACGCAAAACTATGTGTAAAAAAGAAAAACAGTAAAAAAAGAAGGAACAACATCGACAAACACGCGCACACATAAAATAACAAGAGCAAAAATGAACGAAAAAAAAATGAACGGATATGTTAATGGCATGGTAATTTCCATTTTTCCATACCGTCTTTGGGTGGAACCTCCTGCCCACGCACTCAAACCTTTACGGCACCCCTTCATTCTAAGCCGATCATATCATATTTCTTTGTTTCTAAACAACGAAATAAACTTTTTCGCTTTCGATGCATCGAAGATCGCGAGAACTGTTTGCTGTCTGCAAATGGAACCTCGCTGCAGAATATCTGAATGGGCTCATACTGCTGTGTCACGTTCTGCTGATTGCAATGGATTACGATAATTATTCGCTTCGTATTCAGAGCTAGAAGATGAAGTAGCATTCTCCTAGCCTGCGACAGACCATGCTGCAAGCAAACAGTACTCCTGTGGCGAAGTTAAGAATAAAGCAGACATGATCGTCAGCCTGTACGGGCAGGACACGAAAACTAGGCCACCATCAAGAAAAAGTTTTGTTTCAGTTTCGAAATCTTTGGCGTGCTTTGGCCTTAGCACATCTATGTTTTAATTTCATTCATTGTTATTAGCTTATATATTTTAATTTAATAACATACTGCTCTTTATTGTGTATAATTTTTAATATTTGGATTGCTTTGTTTATTATCAAAGTTAAAATCACTACATTTTAATACTTATTATAAAACAAAGTCCCACGCCATGTTTGTCTGTCTGTTCACGATAAACTCAAAAACTGCTGAACGGATTTTTATACGTTTTCACCAATTATAGACACAGTGATAAAGTGCGGACAGAGTGATTAAGATATATCCGAAATCGAATGACGCATTTTTAAAGCAGTCAGATATTTTAATTAGCCAAAAAAACATTTATATCACCTGCTGTAGGTGAGGTAGGAAGGTGATTTTTCGTGTATGAAAGCGGGGTTGCGGGGCGCGGGGCGCGGGACAGTCAGCATTTTCTTCTGCGAAACGTCACTTGATGATGTTGCTGAATATCCGTATGTCACTCATACCATTATGTCACGATTACGATAATTATTCGCTTCGAATTCGGAGCTAGAAAATGATGTGGCATTCTCCTAGCTTGCGACTTGTTATTGCATATATCCAATGTTACACCTACAATAGAAACTTATTTCAAACGTTTCAAGTACCTCCAGGACAGGTCCCCAACTCGAAACTAACGGATTGGCCTAAAAACTAGTCCTGCTTGATAGAATCAATAGTCCCGGATATCCCTTGGTTCTTGTCAGGGGAAATCGGAAGTAAACGTCAGTAGCGTGGAATATACGGTGCGGTTTCATTTTACTCAACGACGATATAAATAAACCATAAAATAAATGTAAAACTCAAGTGTTATAGCTTTTTTGGATATGAATTTTAATCATTAATAAATAATTCCAATATGCTAATGTGATCAAGGATACTGATTACTATAATGTCTGTCGGATGCAGTTTATATTATGATATATGATAGCTTAGACGTATCTCAAATTTTTTTATTCATGATAACTACTGTAGACGATAGAATGCAGACGCACTTACTTACTTTTTACATTTGTATTTATAGTAGGCAATTTAAACGAGCACTGAGGAAGTCTAAATGGCAATTCATAAGGTCACATAACTTATGCTATTGTTGTTTATCCGTATTGAACACGCGTGGTACAGTGGTCGTGCCTGGTAGGGTACTAGGCAGTGTAGGAGAGGTAAACCACTACCTTTTAAGAGTTACTCTTGTTCCGCAGGTGGGTATTTTTCATTTACAGGGAAAACTCTTGTGAAGAAGTGAGGGGGGAATGTAGACTCGAGCAGCGGCCACCCCGCCAAGCCGACGCCCAGTGAGAGGCCGCGTCGGCGCGTGCGATTCTAAATTGCGCTCACGATACGGTCTGACCGAACAGCGGCGCACCTCAGTGCGACCGATCCAAGATCGCGCTAGGGGCCCCTGGGTCACACCGTGCAGTTCAACTTGTCGGAGCACTTACCCCATGACGATGTCGTCGCCGCATTGGAGTTAGTCCAAGTAAAAATGATTCGATTTTTAGGGGGTACGAGTACCTAGAAACATATATAGCCACCTTATTTTCCCTGAGCGCTACAACTTTGGTCTCATTAATGAGAATCAGGTGAGATGCCAGTCACAACCAGACTATTTTCCATTTAAAAAAAGTCTAATGGATCATTTAGCTATTAGTATAAGTTTACCGAAAATCCTAACGAAATGATAAAATGTGTCTGCGGACAAAGAATAACATCATGATATGGATGTAATTATGTGCTTTCGAATTGCAAATGCAATAAACGTGATATTGTTACATATATAAAAAAAAATTCTTCACCTTCTGGATAAACTCCCGAGTATATATTTTATCTATCAAATATATATCTATTAATCAATATATTTTATGCTGTCAAATACTCCAATGCAATCGCCAGCCACGCGAAGGGTGGCCCAAGTCAGTTGGCATGGCAAGAATTTACTTGACCGCGCCCATATAGGCATGACCCCGCTCACTTTGGCTTGATCCCGCCCATTTGACATGACGTTTAAGCAACGGCAGTAAACAACAGCTTTCCAGCCTGCGAGAGTCGACGTGGCGGGTATGCAATATTGCTTTTATGGAGAAGAAAAGAAAAATTCCGATATGATCGTCTGCGACGCGAAGGGGTGCCCTAACGAATAGTACCACTTTGAGTGCGTTGGTGTGACAGTGCCGAACAGAGGCCAGTGGATTTGCACCCCGTGCGTGGACAAGAACCTCCCGGTTGAGTACGACGATCTGCCCTGAGGATTGACCGCAATTATGAGTATTGCCTCCTTTTTAACCTTTTTAGTATCTTCATAGAGATTTCTTTAAATGAGAATAGCTATACAGGGTGTTCCATAATATATATGTATAAAGCTGTTATTGGATGGAGTGCTAAACGTGGTAAAACGATAGGTGGCTTCATGGAGATTTCTTTTAACCTTTTGAACTGCCTGAGAACTTGAATGGCACGAATTACCTACATTTTTTACGAGAAAATTTACCAACTTTGTTAGAGGACGTACCACTAACAGATCGTCGCCACATGTGGTATCAACAAGATGGCTGCCCAGTTGAGTCTTATAAAAAGTAAATAGTGAATCTCTTAAACCAGTTAGAACGAGTTATAATTGTAGTAAATCTTGTGGAAAGTGACAAATTGTGTCCATGTGTTGTCCACCGGCTACGTCCTGCCCGAGAAGGCGGCCACGCGCCTGCGACTGCGCAGAGCATTTGCTGGCCTGTCATCTTCCCAAACTAACAGGTCACCGCGGTAGTTGGTGGTGAGAGGATTCCCACCCGACGTAATAGGAGGCACGCCTCCTACGGTCCCGCGCCCAGTTGCCTATGCACGTCGCCAGTGGCCGCGACGCGTAGGAAGCCTTGGAACCCGCCTCCTACAGGAGGTGCTTTGTACCAGCCAATAATTGGGTAACGGCTGTAGTGTAGCTCACTTGCCGTCTGCTTGGAGCAGTTTTGGCCAGCTGCTTCAGGGGACGCCCCTACTCGGTTTTAGTCGAGGCTCCAAAGGACAGTCAGCTGAGTTTAACCTAAATATCAAACATACAGACTCGTATGCGTTATCGATCACAATTTCTATGTAACCCTTGTATTCATATTATCTGTAATTCGATTATTTCTAAGCCGCGATAACCTAAGGACATTTTGTGTATAATCCAAACCCAAGGCTAATAAAGCAGTTCTTTCAAATTTAAACACCATCTTTCATTCCGAGCCTCTAGGTTAAGCGCCCTACTACATACCATAAAATTTTAAACATTACATGGCGCCCGAACAGAGTAATTAGAGAGTATATCCCAATTTTGAGGTTTTGCTACATCATTGAAGTCTGATCAATAACGCATATTCACGATTAATTGATAGATTTAAGTTTAATGTTTGCCGCTAATTTTTTTCAAACATCTAGTTGCTTATTATTTTTAATATTTTTTACAGTATTTGGTCTACTTAATGCCAGTGTACTAAATAACTTGCAAGCATTATTTTAAATAGTACTTGCAATATATCATTGCAGCTCTGCTACATTTAAACAATTTATTTTTTGCTCAATGCTAAGGCTATAGGCATTTTAAATTGTTCTGACTGGTTGAGAGGCAAACTATGTATTAAATTAAGTGTCTTTGAACACTTTATATTTGTTTTTTTTTTTAAAGTAAAGTTGTACTTTTAAAAGGAAAAGAAAAGGTAGCATTCATAGTAACTTCTGTGGAATACTTTATATTTCAATATAACAATCTCAACATACAAGATTGACGGGGTCGCTCAGACAAAAGGCATTTTTTTCTTTTCTTTTTTCTTTTTTAAATTTGCAACTGTTTTGTTGTTTATGCTTTGGAAGTTGTGCTTAGGCACACCTTTTGTGTAACAATTGTGTAATCAGTGGCCGTGTATTGGCTACAACCTCTTTTATATTGTTGGAAATCAATAGTCAGTTTGACTTAAACCTTTAATATAACTATTGGTAACAGTTTTTGCTCACGGATTCAAACTTTTTTATTTTGTAAATTTAATTTCAACGTTATATTTTAACAATATTGTAATTGATCGATAACGCATCCACACAATAATCAACAACAACTTTTTTCTCCAAATTTACCTGCAGCTTTGCTTAATATTCTGAATTGACCCGGAGTTTTACTTTTACGTTTGTTTACAACATAAACAAATAACAGCCTTTTATATTAAATTAATACGTAGGGACTGGAATCCCTGTTCGTTCTCTTGCTTTAGGGTTTTCGGCGTTGTTTTCTTTTCCAGTTTTTATTTATTCCAAAATGGAGGAACGAAGACCAGGGACAGCATAAAATCATAATGTCATGTAACCGGCAGAAGCCTGGTACACAACGACGGAAAAAGAATACCTAGAAGTGGTATGTGGACTCAGAAAAATGAAAGCATTCCTCGAGGAGTCAGTCATAACGGACCATCATTCAATAAGATAACTAAATACCACGAATAACCCTTTGGCAAGGTTGTTTTTTTTTAAAAGTAAAGTTGTACTTTTAAAAGGAAAAGATTTACAGTATGCACTAGAATTACAATACGACTTCGTACTAACCTATAAAAGTGGGGCACAAAATACAGTAGCAGACGAGCTATCTAGAAACCCAGTAAATGCAACTACCAGAATACAACTACCAGAAAGACACCTTTAATATGTTCAGGCACTAGCTGCTGAACACGAAAACTTGAGCTGAAATTGATCTAGGTAAATAGACTAGATCTAGGAAATAGAGTTAGGCACTAAATGAAACCCAAAAGTCTAGATCTGAATGTAGTATATTAGGTAAACAACATTATAGCATATCACAAAAAAACAAGACTCACTCGCTACCGCGATGTAGAATACGTCCAGCAACATCTATCGGAATTATAATGAACTATTCTGCACTGCTTATACAAAAATAAAGAAACCTTTCGATAGCGCGTTCTAACTGACCGGCAGCGACATCTAACGATAAAATCTTACACTATTGATCTCGAAGATAAGAACCCTAAAGCACATCCCAATAATTGCATAAAAGACAGCAACCTATACCGTAAAATAATCAACTTCATGTGGCATAAATTGACATTCCAAATCAGAATGGAAATTGTGTGTACGTAGGTACATCCGACAGAACCCCAGTACTGGCACAGGCTCATAACGATCCACACACAGGCTACCTAGGAACGTGAAAGATCTTACATAGAATAGCACAACGACACTAATGGCCAGGGATGTAAAGAAAAGAATATCTAGATAAAAGGATACGAAAAAATAAACGTAAAGAAATTATTACGCATCAGAAAAAAACAACAAAGCGCCACCGACACCCAGCGATCCACCACAAAACGTTTAAATAAAACGACGACCACAACGTGACCGATATTACAATCCAACTACCCTCACACCCACGATCAGCAGCACCAGGTAATGTTTACACAAAATTTTATTCATCGCAGTGAGGGGTTTTACATAGAATAGCGAAAAAACGTAGTAGTTTTTTAAAATTATAATTATAATTCTGAGCTTAATTACAAAGAAATTACTGTTGCAACCGTAAATTGCCAAAAATAATACTTAACCCGAACATCTCATATCACGGGTAGAAACGTATTCATAAATTACTACTTGTTTTTAATTCACCAGATACATCCTGAACGGAACTTACCCAAAACCGAAATTTCTATAAAACTGGAAACGTAAAGTGCTCTGATCGAAACGCAAAATGCGAAAATCGGTAATAAAATGTATGTTATTGATCGACAAAATGCAACAACAATTTTCTCATCAGCAGAGGGTGGAAAAAAGAAGATAAAAGTAGACCGCCTCGTAAAAATAATAAACTCCGTGAATGCCTAAGAAAAATTTATCAATATGACATAATCAGCAGAGCAACTACCAGCACGCGCGCATACTTCCCCAGCGGCCGTAGTAACGAAAGAACCACGACTAGTTTACCAGCGTGTGTAGCCGATAAATCAGATAGCTCGATTAAGAAGTCGGTGGATTCCAACAGCTGGGGTTAATGAAAATAGTTAAACCTTACCGTACTAGGAAGCAAAAACGGTAAGTCATTAATTGTAGGTGCTGGAGCTGATGACAATTATATTAAAATCGTACAGAGAATACTGCGTATTATGGAATCCGCAGCCCGGCGCTAGCTGTGATGCTGGATTTCTAGAAGACTACAAGGCAGTACGTTGTCAACAGACGAGGTGTCTTGCGAGCTAAGGATGTGTCTACGTTGCCACAGGGATCGTCTCTGTCGAACCATGCCTTCCTGTTGCTTCTGAATGACCTTCCAGAAACTTTGAGAGACATTGACGATTGTAATATTGGAAGAAGATGTGGCTAGTTTCAACTACCCCTGTATTATAGCGAACAAAACAAAATAATTTGAGGTTTATAAATTGTTTTAATTACTTTGACATTATATTTCTATTGACATTCGAATTTTTATTGATTATCTTCTATTGACATTTTAATTATTAATGACATTGAGTGGCTTATAGTGCAATTTTATAATGATTATTTATGACTATTTTTTATAATTTTGAATGTATTCCATTCATTTGATATTATTTAGATTCAACATTTTATTACTCAAAATTTGTATGCCGATGGCGGGTCACAGACGACCTATCTATTAAAACTGTAACACAACTGCATAACCTGTGTACCACAAATAAATAAGTGACTGATTGATTGAGAAGTCAAGCCTCACTATAAGCATGCACGCCGCACGACGATTTTGACAGAATCCCCAATTCAGCTCCATTTCAAGTTAGTCGTACACAATAGTTGTAAACTATGTTTAAGTTCTAACGATGTTACATTGTTTTATGTACAATAAAGAATATATATATAGCTGTTGACTATAGCTTCCCTGGCTTCATCACATTCGACTACCTTACTTTGTTCAGAATTTAAAAGAGACATGTATTTCCCAAACTACACCTCTGCTCATCACAGCAGCAGACAAGGAGATTGAAATGGCCACACATATTAATGCTTTGATGGATCTCTTTCTCCGAAACTTTCGAAATATGGATTACACGCAGATGACACCATTTTATGTGCTTTGCAGGTCTGCCCTCAATTTCGATTACTGAGGAATATGTGGCAAGCCAGGCAAATAATTGAAAAAAAAAACCAGCGTTTCACCTATGTGAAAATCAGTATTAGCCAAAAAAATTACAATAACATTTAAAAGTTAGAAGGCTGTGTTGCCGCTGGATTAATAACGAACTTGTCCCAGAACAAAAACGAACTCAAGTTTATTGTTGTCATTTTGTTTTTGTTTAAGTACGATCATGGACGTTAAAATGCTGTGTATGACATTGTGACAGGAGACGAAGTATGAACATATTATTACATGCCTGAAAAAAGCAACTAAATTGAAGCTTAGGCAAAAAAGTTATTGCGTTTTTTCTCCCGGACGTGCCTTGTCTGCAGGATCCCATTTGAAGAACAAAAGACTTAATGCTGAGTGGTACACAACCATTTGGTTGCCCAGTGTCTTGTTGTTTTCTCAGTTGCATTCTATTACACTATGACAATGCTTCGTCGCACACCGTAAATAAGATAAAGTAATTGTTGGCTTCCGAAACGGTAGAGATTGAGACCCCTCTAGTCCAGACCGGGATCTATGCGATTTTTTTATTTCCCCAAAAATCAAAGATTTGATGAAAGGTTTTAAATTTACGGGGCCGGAAGAGGTCGTGATAGCATTCAACTAGCACGTGAAAAACATACCCTCAGACCAGACCTCATGTTTTCAAAAATGGTTAGATCGAGTGAATAATTGTAAATACAGGGTGGCTTTAGCCTCTGGACAAACAACTAAACCCTGTTTAAAACTGCTACTCAGCAGCATCATAAAATAGGTCTTCCTTTAATTAGACAAAAAACATAAAACTATTTAGTCCAACAAATTAAGTTGTAACTTAATCTGCAATAATTACAACATACTGTATGATGACAACACGGATGAATTAGTCTAGAATTAATTATTAACATTCATGACATGATTCTTGAGAAGCGAGTGACGTTATGTCACACTTCAAATTATTGTCAAATTACAATACAATTCTTTTTATTTAATTTAATCTGTCTATTGGCGTGGAGTTCTAATGCAATTCAAAGAGTTTGCAATGTTTAGGGTACTTTCTAGACCATGCCACTACATACAGGTGCTCCTGAGTGTTAAATTTAAAATCGCTGATTTTTCGGTTTCGGTTTGACTGATTGTTATGATACTTTGCAGTTTTGTTTAAAATACCCTACTCAAGTAGTCGTATTCGGCTTGCCCCACAGCGTAAGGACACCTGTATATTACTTGACATGTAAATTGTTTTATTAATGAGTTACGCAAAACATTCAGTGTACCCTACGTATTAAGCCTTTGATGGTTTATGCGAGAGCTCACCGACGTTGACGAAGCAAATCAGCTCTTCCTCCAACGAAATGAACGGCTACATAACTCGACCGAAATGGTAACCCTTACCCTTAAGATTGGCCATTCGAATGATTTTTTTTTCTAGACACTGATTTACAGTGGCTGACCTCATTGTTCTGCACATTTATTCGTGAGCCGTGAACGCTTGGGAATGACTTCTCGCCAATTAAAATTATGATCGTAATAGCCATCAGTTCATAATTTTATTTATTTGAAATTGATTTACATAACAAGATTACAATGTAAAAGAAATAATATATTGTAATGATGATTACAATAAATATTGATAAATACACTCGAGAATTATAGTCAGTGTCTAAACTTGGGTGGTGGTAATCGTGAGTTACTTTTTTATGATTTTGATAATGGCGAGTACCATCTAGGTGTTCTTGTAATTGATCGTCGGAATTTGTAAGAACTTTACATATCGTGCAAAAATATCTTGGGAACTTTCGTACTTTTGTCTGTTTATTATCATTCATTTTAAAGTTGGACGAGTGGTGACCCTTTTACCTGAAATGGATTAATTAAATGTGTAGTAATATGTAGATTAAAAGGAGGCCCCTGTACATGAGAATTATTAAAAAGTTGTATTTTATTGATGATAGGACAGGAATAAAATCGAGTATTGTACATAGCAAAGCACTGAAAATAATAAAGATACCTAAATAATAATTGTAACTGTAAATATTTTATGTGTATTTTAGTGTATTTTATAATTAAAATCAAATAAATTTACAATAATAAAAATATGATGTTCTTTCGACGCCAGTGTCGACATGGTTGCTTAGTCCAATTTGGACAAAAATTTACTGAATTAATCTCTTGGCATGGCTTAATTATTAGAACTATTGCGCGTTCCCTAGACATGGTAGAGATGAATTGCAAATTATTTTTATGTAACAAGCCTGAGAGGATGACTTTTTAATTAGGGTGGGCTAAATATATCTAGAGTACGCGAATCTCCAATAAAAATCCAAAATTGGTGACAGCATTATTGTCAGTTAAGTACTTACCAATGACCCGATACTGATTAGACATTTCCCATAAGCAAGTACTCCATTCAAAGAAAAGCGAAAAGTGCGAGCAAAAGCCATAAACAGTGATTTCCAAAACAATGTATATTTCCATGCGATGGCAAACAATTAGTTTTGTTTGTATGCACGATAATCTTTTAGAAGTAAGTTTACCAATAGTGACTTCGTATTATAAAAAAGAACAACTTATTACTGTCCCAAAATTGGACATTGACTTGGGAAGAGAGAACAGGGTATTCCAAGTTGATTATTATAGAGAGATTAAGCATACAATACTTTAAAATCAAGAAGAAGCTATTCCATACCACTCAAATTTGTCATATTGATATTCTGAAGTACAAAGCAAACATGATTTTCACTACAAAATGAACATTAAAGTTCCGAAGAATCACCGGTTCCAATTTAACTTTCCACTTTTGTCATTGTGTGATGCAAAAACCAGGTGACGCTATGCTGACGTGTTTCGAAATTCTACATGCCACAACCTGCATTAACCCAAATTGTATTTAGAAATGCATAAGTACTTTATCAGTTCTCTGGTTACATATTGATTCTGGTTACACACAGGCTTTGCTTACGTTGGGGCTAGATGGCGCTGTGTGAATTGTCCAAGCATATTTATTTTATTTATTTATTTTTAACAGCTCTTGGAGGAATGTCAATTTTCATGGACGACAATGCTCGCGCTCGTCATTCTGGAGACGTAGAAGCGGATATGAAAGAAGTAGGGATCCGTCATTTAGATTGGCCAACTCGAAGTCCCGACCTAAATCAGCAGCAATGCAAAACATCAGGGCGATAAAAAGAATAATTGCAGATGAATGACAACGACGTTATGAAAATATAATGAAAAGCATGCCCAGAAGGAAGCTGTAGGGTTTTGCAAGAGGAGGTTATTACTCGTTATTATTGTACCCGTATCGGTACTATTTTGATTATTTTAATTGACTTGTTATTTCTAAACTAAGTATATTGTTAGTATACCTACTTATAATTTATATTTTTTATTTTGATTAAGCTTGATAATTTAAATATTTTGATTGATTATTGTATTTGACATGATGTTTTAATCCTTAGGTATTGTTTGTATACCTACTCATTTATCATATTGTATCGAATTTTTATTTTATTATATCATGATATATAAATTGACATGCTACTAATATTTGTATATTTTACCATGACATTGTTATATTCAAATTTAAGACGATATCCTTGTGAGTTACTTATGTTATGAAATGTATAATAATATAAGGTAATTTTCATAGATAAATAAATAAATCTAAATCTAAATCTAATTTATTATAATTTCACATTTCAATATATTTATTTAAATTCAAGTGAACTTTAATTGGCTATGGAAAGTGAATTTCCTTAGAGTCGTTTTTTTTGAAAAGGAAGACGTGGGATTGTCCAAGGACATGGATACATAAAATTTGGATCGATATCATCTGAATACACTGTGATTATACGGTATGGAGTGGGCATTAAATAAGTTTAGAATTACTTGGATTATGTTGAAATAATTAAATGGTCAAGTACCTCTAAAAACAACTATGACCAAAAGAAAAATTTTACAATTTACATATTTTGCTCATTCATACATTTGTGAATTTTTTTCTATTATTATTTAATAGTGAGCTCTCATGTTAAATGTGGAAACAGTACCAATTGTAATACCTAGCATAATTAAGTCGACCGACAGTTTTTCATAACTAGATTGACAAGTCTCATAGCTCGCAGAACCGATGACCAATCGGGCGAAAACTTAGAGGATTACACCAGAATTAATCCTCTAAGGGCGAACAAATTTGGACTTCCCCTCCTTTCCCTCCCTCTCAATATATACGGATGATTTTCTGTAGTTCATGATGTGCGAGAGTATGCAACTGGCATAAAGCCGACGAATGTGGAAGACTGGGGGAGAGGCCTTTGTCTCTGGTAGTCTCTGGCGGCGTTGACAGATGAACGATACAATAAGAGAAATGAAATTAATTTTGAATTTTTTATTCTATGTAATAATATCATGAGATAGTGGAGCACGTTTCTATTGTCCCGACTACGCGGCAGCGCCAACACCATACTGAAGATGTTTGTGGCACGTGGGACTCCCAAAAGCACCAATGCTGGACCCATATACATCTTAATATTCATTAAAGTATTTTTGTATTACTAATAATTTGCACAATGAAAGAAAGTAATTTACTTACAAAATAAAAATATTATTAATTGAGAAAATGGTTGTTCAACGCCGTGAACTCTATGTCTACATGAAAGAGATTAAATGAATTAGGGTGAAGGTTGAATAAAATCGCATAGAAGAGGCTACAATCCAAAAATGGCCTGCTATAGAGTTAGAACAACGAAGATGGCAGTAAATTAACGACTTTGTCAAGGCAAGAAGAAAAACAAGACAAAATAATTTGGCTAATATTGAATGTAGGTGTGTTAGTCTTGCATATTACTTCAATGAACAAAATATATAGTCTACCTCATTCAAGTAAATAATATACATTACTATAATAATATACATTCAACATTAGCCACTCTCTAATGACCAAATAAATTAAATATGATGTTAAAGTAAATGCATGGATGAGCATTTTCTTTCTTACTGGGATTCGAACCTATGACAACCAGAGGCAACACTACAATTATTATCAACGATTACCACTTAGCTGGCTGACCAGCGAATACGTAGGATTTGATAGCGATTCAGCATAGGAATGTTGCCTTGTGCCAATGGCAAATCTCCCAAGTAGCTTAGAGGTTGGGGGTGTTGAGAAAAGATTCTTAATTTTTTGAATTGACCCTTTTCGTTTAATATGACAGACTTGAATGCATTTAAAATAAATAATTTTAGCTTTCCACATACGGAGAACGTAAGAAATATTGTAAAATATTTTGTTGTGTGAAATTAATAATTTAATATTACAGACAGATGTTACTACTTTATACTAGCTTTGACCCTCTTCTTCATTCGCGCATATGTTTGTGTACAAGTTGGTAGGAATATACCTATGGCGAACGTAAAGACAGGAAGAATATACCACAAATCAAATGTGTCCAACCTGTTCCGCACACGTCGTACCAAGCGACTAATGTCTCACCAGGCAGTTCCTTAGACCAAAGAATGAGCATCAGTGAATTTTCTGGCGTCTCACTCACATACTCTGCCTTCATGCTCCACACTGGCAAAAACCTCCACCAATTTGGAGAAGACTCAAGCCTAATAATAGATGTGTTGTCGATGTCTATGATGATGATAATCCTATTCCTGGAGTTATCTAGCTCTGTGTTAAATTTCATACAAATCGGACGGACAGTTAAACGTGTTATGTATGGGAGATAGGTGGCCGCCTTCCATAGAAAAAGAAGAAGGGTAGAATGTATTTATTTAAAAAGTGGCAATCTTTAAACGGTGTCATCGGGCCCACTGCTGGAGATAGACCTCCCCCAGAGATCTCCTTAAAGGCCGGTCCTATGCCTTCCATGTCCAGCTGGTACCTGCAATGTTTACTATGTCATCGGTCCACCTTGTGGGGGGCCTACCCTCGCTGCGCCCATCAGTTCTGCGGCTATATGCCCTGCCTACATTACAATGTGTTCAACAAGAAAGTAACCATTAAAAATGTTTAAATTTTTTTTATTAAGTAAGTACTGGATTAAGTAACTCTAGCGAAAATGATTCGTGTCAATTATACTTATTTGCGCATTAACGCATTTCTCGTTTTGATTGCCGCGTATGACAAATCATACTATCCTGGGATCAAGAAGATAAAGCACGACTGAGGTCGTACAAATTTTTTAGCCAAAGTTTTGTTTTGGGCATCGAATTTTCATGATAACATCGCTATGTTTGAATTACAAATTGTTTTTACCGAAAGTGAATCACCCAGTCTAGGTGCAGTAAAGGGTTATCCTCCAAAAGAGGTTTCAGAAAGTTAATATTGTTCTCCGCAGCCATGAATGATAGCGTCAACAAGAAGACCAAAATAGATGAGAAAGCTTGTCTTGTTTCCGGTTTCGAATTACTCTTCTTTTACTAATTGGTTGAATTCAAGGCACAATGTAAAACGAATTTCGCAAGAGGAGAAATCAATTAAATTATTTATTGAGTAGGACATTCAATATTTCTTTCAATCGTTAAAAGTAGGGGGTAGATGAAACACAATGACATATCGGCCATTGACAAAAGTAGGGGGTAGATGAAACACAATGACCCCAAACACCGAAGTCGTCTGATTACCGCCTGGAAAGCAGGTAGAAACATCGAGATCTTGAAGACCCTCACAGTCAAAAACACAAACTTTTGCCGAACTTGCAATGTATAAAAAAAGATGGAGACCATTATCTATGGTTGACTCAATAAGTCAGAAGATACTAGATACAGAACAATAGACCATAGTGAAGACTGAACACCGTTACAATATAAACACATTTCATTAAAATACACATTAATACAACTTCCAGTGTAACTTTCATGTTATAAAATACATATTTTTTTATTTAATTGTCGATTACGTTTTTTGTTGAACACAGTCTGTAATGGTAATGATGATTTATGTACATTAGTTGCATGCTAACCGATGCTCATACGGTGAGGGAAAACATCGTGATGATCCAATCCGGTCAGGTTCCCTGGTAGCACAGAGGTCAGACGGCAGTCGCTCTACTGTAATTATTCACGGACGGCTTGGTAAAGTGCGTGGGGATCCGGTGAATGCATGAGGCGCACAGGCTCATGCATCCACCTATGGCCTATGGCCAGCCGTGGACGTACTGTGTCCGAGATGATGATGATGCGGTCCAAGGTCAGCAAAGTACTATTACGGGCCATCGTTGATGATGATTTTGAATGGCACAGGACCTACGCCTATATACTACGCATAAAGGATTGTAATATCCCGTAAAGTCCGAAGTATTCAAGCGTTCTGTTCAAGCCCAGCAACAAAAGCAGGACTAAATCAAGACTTATGTCTGGATGCACTCGGCCTTACAATCCTGGAGGGGTTGAATTCCAAGGGTGATTACTAATGCAAAATTCTTCAATCAATCAATAAAATAATTTATTTGTGAAACACACGTACAGTGAGATATTACAATTAAGACATACCGCTGTGATACGCCATTAGGCAAAATTCTATGCAAATTAGAATAGAAAAGCATTTACTTGGTACTCTATGCACACACATTGTGCATAAAGTGACTGTATGAATAATACAATGATTCGATCAATCGCAATCTATTGAATTTTTCCAATACCCACTAAAAGTTATAAAATTCCAATACTTCAATATTTCTTACTAATTATTACCTATTATCCACGCTAGTAGCTACATAGGTCACGTTGTTCCAGAATATTCGGAACCACAACATGATTTTTGCCCAAAATTACCTACCCCATCCAAACCCAATATTTTTCATACATCGTACGATATGAGCTTTAAAATTATGGATTTGATAGTTTAGGCGGAAAATAATGACTTACCTGAACAAAAGAGAGGCCAATTACCCAAAGACTATATTATACTTTTATACACTTATATAAAAATCAATGCGCTTGCCCGTGCGCTTGCTCCGTAACTTATAGTAAGCGAATGACGACGGACGCAATCGAAGTGTCATTCGGTCGATAGTGATGTGGCGATATCGATTAACGCTGGCGATAATATCTATTGGTGTGCCTTGCGGGTAAGACCGTGAAGTTGTTGGGTATACGTGCAGAGAACACTTCTACGGCCCTATTAATAAACATGGCATGGCAAGTTTGTATTGCAAATTCTAGGTTTAAAGTTACGCTATGTTTATTAAAACAGGGGTTAATAGGGCTTACTTTAAGCAATATATTGTATCGCTCCCTCGCTAACTATGGTGTCTAGGGTGTTTGTCTGTATGTGTGAATGTAGGATGAGAGATATAATATTTTGTAGGTATTTTACTTCAGCTACACTTCACGATCAAATCGATGGTCGGATCTAGAGTAGGTATCCTAAACAGACGAGCCTGTATGTAAAAATTGATGAATGTGGCAAGATCGAGGGAGAGGTTTTTCAGTACCAAATCAACTAGAATAATGTGATTTCTGCCTAAAATGCGATTGGTTAGATGTAATTTTCACAGTTCATGAATTTGCCAAATTTGTATGACTCAATCATATATATGTCGTAGCTGTCTCATGTATCTGTATGTAATCAGCTGTGTTATCAACACCTTCATGGATAAGACTGACTCGTAAGCTGTCTAGCGCGTTCTAGTTAACGCACAGCGCCATCTACCGTCAACGTAACAAACCAGATCTTTCACCGAGGAATATTTTCAACGTTTCAAAGTTACCAAGTATTCCTACCCAACTTTCCACTTCGTTCTTACTTCTGTAAGCAGCTTATGTATTAACACCTTGAAATATAAACATTATCATCGTCGTCTTGACGTCAATCTCGGTTCCTTCCTCTTCTTGAGCACTTCGCTCGATTCGATATCCTTAATGGTGAGTTTGCACACATGTTGCCCTTAATATCCTCAAGTCATCATCTTTAGGGCCAGCCGCTCCGGCAGGACACAACATTTGTTAACTACATAATTTACCATACCATTTAAGTGGCCATACTCTCTACATTTTCGGTTTAAAAACAAATATTAGCTCTAAAAGCTAGTTATCGTTTAATAAATGGTGAGAAAGCACAAATAGCACATACACGTTTTCCATCAGGAGACCCACTTCCTGTTGACTACCACATGACTTTTTTTTTATACCACCAAGGTGGCAAACAAGCTTACGCCCCAATCTGTACATTGTAATTACCTTTATTTGTCTGTACATTGTAACTACCTTTGCTTAATCCTATTGTTAACCATATTCAGAATTCAAATATTTCAACGTATTCATTATATAGCTACCTTTCACGCGGATCAGCAGCTTCTCATTAACTTTGTAATTATTTGCTCAACGCATTAAATTCAGTTAAAACTACAGTCCACTATTTATCATTTTAACCTGCTTATCCTGAAGTCTACGACCGAAGAAAATAGGCCGGAACACCCTAGGTGTAAGGTAGGTGCAGGGTAGGTGTAGGGTACTGGGTAGGGGTAGGGTAGGGTAGGTAACGTAGTCGCGCTGGGTCCACTAGTAATAATAAAATTGCAATTTATGAATATAGGAAAAGACACAATTAGGTATATTTAGTTACCCAGAGATCAAACGATAGTGTCTATAATCGATCAACGTTACATCACTAGCAACTTATTAGCGCATGGAGGTATTTGTAAATATAAAGCTTACTGTTGGATTTCTATTCGCTTTTATAGTACCCTACTTTCTTTTGAAACAAGAACAATGCTGTATTAAGGTTACCTACTTTATTTTTTACTAGTGGACCCGGCGCGACTTCGTTCGCGTACACCTACTTTACTCCTACCTACCCTCTTTCTACTTGCTTATAAACCTTCCTCTTGAATCACTCTATCTGCTGTTGAAACCCGCATCAAAATCCGTTGCGTAGTTTCAAAGATTTAAGCATACAAAGGGACATAGGGACAGAGAAAGCGACTTTGTTTTATACTATGTAGTGATTGTATTCTTATCTACAATCCGCCAAACTGCCGACCAGCTTAATTTTTTGGACTCCGTACTTTTGAGCGCCGTACGAATTGTCGACGATCTCATACTGACAAGCAAGTTAGAACTACTCGCTGACCGAATGGACTTTGGCTCCCTGTGTGTATTCTACCGACTGCACAAAGGGGAGTGTTCTGAGGGACTATTCGATCTAGTGCCCACAGCACAATTTCGCCATCGAAACACCCGCTGCGGGCTAGCCAATCAGCCCCATTACGTAGACCCACTAGTGGTGTCCATGCGAAGATTTGAAAGAACGTTTCTCGCTCGAACGATTCGGATATGCTTCCTTTGGACTATGACATGGGATCGTGCTTGAGGTATATTAGAGGTCCCCTAAGTGGCGGGCAATGCATTGGTAGCGCCCCTGGGGTTCTGATGTCCATAGGCGTAGGCGCTTTCCATCAGGTGGCCCGAATGCCTGTTTGCCTACCGTATTACATCATAAAAAAAATATTAATTTCTTACTAAAAATGATAATGTAGTGTGAGTGCGTGAGTTCTAATATCAAATATGCGAATGTTTGTAAAGGTGGATGTTTGTTATTTGTTCACGCAAAAACTATTAAACGGATTATAGTACAATTTGCCATTAATTTTACTTATAACCTAGAATAGCACGTAAGGTATAAATAAAAAACTCATCTAGGTGTTAATGTCCCGGTTGTTCTCTCGCGAACAAGGGCTTGACCATGATCCAGGATTTGGCAGATTATGTAATTACAGTGGAGGGACTGCCATCTGACCTCCGTGACCTTGTTAACAGGGGAACCTCACCAGATTGGATTTTGGTTACACATACACATACAAGAAAGAGCATCGGTTAGTATACCCAAAAATAGTCATTGGTACACGGCCGCACTGGGGTTCTAACCCAGTACCTGTCGCTTACGAGTCGAAACCCTTAACCACTAAGCCCCCGACGCTCTCAGCTCTTACCACGCAGGGTATAATGTATCCCGAAATGCAATGCGGTTTCCACAGACAAGACTTATATAAATTTAAGTCTAGAGGCCTGTAACTGCCAAGTAGTTATGCTGGGAGTTACTTGTACGGGTAGGATACCTCGTATGCGTCATATTACCGAGTTCAATCCCCAGTGCCACTACGTACCCACCATTGACTTTTTCTGGTTGAAAACTAACCGATGCTCTTATGGTGAGTGAAAACATGGTGATGAAATTTGCACATTCAGGCGTCTGAATGTGTAAGTGTACCCTTGATCCTATCTGGTCAGTTTGGGAGATCAGGTAATTAAAGTGGAGCGACTGCCATCTGACCTACGTGACCCTTATACCAGTGGAACCTGACTCGATGAAGCAATAAACAATTTGATTATTGAGTATTTTTTTTTATGTCATACGGTAGGCAAACAGGCAAGCGGGCCACCTGATGGAAAGTGGTCACCACTGCCTATAGACATTAGCAACACCAAGAGTATCGCTAATGCGTTGCCCACCTCTATAACACGTTGCTCTGGCAGCAAAAAGCAAATGCCACTCCACTGCCAAAGCCACGGTTCCCCAAATCCCCACCCCATGGAGCACTGGAAACCTTACTCACCGGCAGAAACACAATACTATTTAAAAGAGTATTATTTAGCTGCGATATTCTGTAAGGTGGAGGTACTTCCCCAGTCGGGCGGCTCCAATTTGAACGAGATACCCCGCTATGCCCTACCTCTCTTAAAGTATATGTATAGAGTATATATAGAGTATATTATCATGGTTACACATTCAGTCGCCTGAATGTGCATGTTTCACCACGATGTTTTCCCGCACCGTAAGAGCATCGGTTAGTATTCAACTAATATACGTAACTCAGAAAAGAGTCATTGGTACATGGCGTCAACGGGATTCGAACCCGGTACTTCTCGCATACGAGTCGGATACCCGACGCTATTGGCTATATTGGCTACCGACGCTCCTACGCAATCCCATATTATTGGTAAATCCGACTCTGTATTTCGATTGATTGATAGATTGTTATCGTTTTCAGTTAGCATAGATGAGACATCTCTTCCGTTATCAACCCCTGTTAGAGATTCCTTCATAACTTAACTAGCCCTCGTGCTCGGGAGCACAACCGCGCCACGATGATTGTTATTATTTTTGAAGAATGTAACAATCTGACTCGCCTTTAGACATATAATGCATCAACTTACCTATGCTGTCTCACATAATATTATATACCCTAGTCGGGAGTGAGGAGTGCACTACATACTACAGGTCAATTGCGTCAAAGATTCCTTGGCTTGGCGGAACCAACCAATGATAATAGTAGGTAACCTTTATCAATTGGACAGATAATCTCCATGCCATCTTTCCGATGTAGTAGCACAATTGAATAATGACTAAAGATACGCGCGAACAAGTAAGTCTATAAAGTTTCGTAGCCAGTCACCTTTTCCATTCACTACAGTTCAGAGCACCGGACAACACATGTCCAATGGTCACAGGTGTATCCAAATAGGAGTAAACAAAATATAAATAATTGAATGAACGGATTACTAGTGAATATTTATTCAAGCTTGTGACTGCAGTATATAAGGTTGAACACAATATTAGAAGTGATTTTTTTTGTTTTCGTATATTGGATTTTTTTGAGATTATTTTTAAATAATAGTTTTTTCGCGAGGTGAAGATGTTGGAAATAATATCGAACCCAGTCTTCAGGCAGTATGCTATTGTTTTAACAGGTGAGTTCTCTATTATTTGTTTTTGATAAGTTTTCTGTTATAAGTAGTGATTTTTGATTATGCTACTTCGCACTTGACATCATTATGTTCTTGCATTCCACTCGAACCTCGTGCTGTAATCGCGCGCCAATCAACTTAATATTAAAATACATATTCTTACATACTTTCCACGGTGAAAGTATCTAATGTACGCTTGTTCTGAATAATAATTTTAAATGATTTTATTACTAAAATTTACGATCTTTTTTATAGATTTTAATGTATAATATCCATAATATTGAGAATTATAATATAGGCTAAAAAATGAGATAATAAATAAACCTAAACCTACTGCATATTTAAGTTTAAATATATAATAATCGGTACAAACGAAATATTTACATCTATAACAAATAAACTAATATTAAAACTAAAACATTAAAAAATAAAAAGTCTATTCTGAGAATATACTTCAAAAATATTATTTAAAAAAATTTAAATAACGAAGTTAGTTTATCATAATTAGCCGCCCATTTATCTATTTACAAATATTTTCCATAAAAAATATAGATTTTGAGACTTTCGTAGTGGCCAAAAAGGATCCTTTTGTCATGGTGCCGCAGTTCCAAGGAACACCCCTTTCCATCTCAAATAGTATCGGGATCCTTGGTGTCGACATATTGGACAGCGTGCGATTCCAGAGTCACCTAGAAGGTAAAGCTAAACTGGCTTCAAAAAAGCTTGGAGTGCTTAACCGGTCCAAGCGATACTTCACCCCAGGACAGCGCCTGCTGCTGTACAAGGCACAGGTGCGGTCTCATATGGAGTATTGTTCCCATCTGTGGGCCGGCAAAACTGCCGACCTGCTTAATCCTCTGGACTCCGTATAGAGACGCGCCGTACGAATTGTCGACGATCCAATACAAAAAAGCACGTTAGAACCACTGGCTAACCGAAGAGACTTCGGCTCCCTGTGTGTGTTCTACCGGCTGTACAATGGGGAGTGTTCCGAGGAACTTTTCGATCTGGTGCCAACAGCACAATTTCGCCATCGCACCACCCGCCGTGGGCTGGGTACTCATCCCCACTACGAAGACCCTCTGTTGGTCACCACGCGAAGGTTTGAAAGAACGTTTCTCGCTCGTACGATTCGGATGTGGAATGATCTCCCAGCCAAAGTGTTTCCTTTGGACTATGACATGGGATCGTTCAAGAGGTATATTACGCATTGGTGACTCCCGTGGTGTTACTGATGTCCATAGGCGGCGGTGACCACTTTCCATCAGGTGGCCCGCATGCCTGTTTGTCTGCCGGATAACATTAAAAAATAAAAAATAAAATTCACTACACTTTCGTTACACATATTATCGGGTTTATTACCACGGTTAGTATTGTTTTTACCTCGATATTCCAATGCAGTTACTTCGTCACGTCAGTACGTCACGAGTAAACAAAAAAAGCGGTACAAAAACTCATTGCTGAGTTTTTTTTTAAATCTACAAGCAGCTGTATCGTGCGGGTCGGTGACGTTGGGGGACAGAGATCAATGACCGCAAAAAATCTGTGCAAAAATGACCGCTTTACAAGCAAGCTTGAAGACATAAATATAATATAACACATGTTACATACCGACACTTTGATATTGCTCATACGTTTTTGAACTTCCTTAAAAGGTACCACGGTAAAGCATTTAATACTTATTACCTGTATCTATATTTGATTTCGCTTGAGACAAACAATAAACAGTGTTATCGCAACATTAGTATCGTTTTCATTATTATGACTAGTGATAATATTACCAATTTAAAGTCATTATCTTGTCGTGATAATCTTACTAATAGGTACTTTACCTAAATGAGAAAGTTCGAATGTGTGTTAATCACGCGAAAATTCGAAATCTATTGATTTTAATGAAATACGCATAAACGTACATACGCCATATAAAATAAAATAACTAATTAATACTCTGGGACAAATACACAGCGCCATTTAGCACAAAACTAAGCAAAGCTTGTGATATGGGAGCTAGATAACTGAGAATATTACTTAAGCACTTTTATTATAATTACATAGGTAACACAGTTTCACTCAGAAGCTTAACTTTTAATTCAATACTTTTTAAATTACATTGGTAACACCTAAAGTGAACGGTTAAAAAATAGGAAAAATCAGCGTCATGCATCAAAATTCAAAATATTGAATTTTAAACCAAAAACAAAATTTAATATTACGCAGACGATATCGTGAGCTGATCCTTATAAATAAAATAAAAAAAAATCCTTGGACAATTCATACAGCTCTAGCCCCAAAGTAAGCAAGCTTGTGTTATGGGTACCAGAGAACTGATAAACTTCTTATATATTTTTAAAGACATACTTTTTATACATTCAACACCCAGAACCGTAATAACCTGGAACTATCAATAAGAAGCGTAATCTTCTAAACTCTAAAAAGCTTATTAATCTATTTAAATCATTTAGAGTGTCAACAAGATATATTTGATTCATAAGTAGGTAAGTATTTTATACCATTAAGGTGGCAAACAAGCTTGCGGCTTGCCTGATGGTAAGCAGTTACCGCAGTGGACGTTTGCAATACCAGAGGCATCACCCATGCGTTGCCGACCCCGTAAAAACGTTTTCAAACATTTAATTATGTTGTTTTATGTGGAATTACCAAAAGACAATTCGATTATATATTATAAACTCCGCAGTGAGCAGCTATTATGCAAAGCGTCTCGAATTTTAAACTATTTATTCAGAGATATAGAATCAACAAAGAATGTAGGTACAAAAATTTTAGAAAAATTCTACTTTCCAAATCATATACTTGTATACTCTTTATTGCACAAAAAAAACATGATAAATCATAATATCAATATAAAATAATGTACAAAGATGATCTTATTCCTAAAACAGATCTATTGCAGCCAACACATTTGCAAGCACACATTCACATTGCAATAGAAAAAATATTAAAAATAATTTCAAACCCCAATTAGCAGATCAATCAAAAATCCGCCGGAAGTTGCCATTTCCAGTCCTGTGGGATTAATGTGGCTATGAAATTAACTTAAATTTTGGACTTCCATGTCTTTAAATTTATTGAAATTTATTAAAATTGGTAACAGAATATGGCAATGGCAGCCCCCGACGGGTATTTTAATCGATCTGCTAGTCCGCGGTATTATAAAATTAAAAAATTGCCATGATTTCCACCGTTGTAGGTTTTTTATTCTATACTTTTTCATTTACAATATTTACATGTCTAAAATTTTCTTAAGAAGCGGTCGCCTGGTTTTTTTTCACCCTGTTCATACAATATTCTCACGCCCGTTTAATACTCTTTTTTATGAGGACATTTAAAGCTTCTTTAGGTTTGTTATTTGACGTTTCGTGCACCAATGTCAGCTTCATAGTCATACTATTGTAGTATAATGTTTGTGTGCCCAATTCTGTCTATATTTGGACATGTCCTCCCCAAGGCGCGACACTCAGATTGGTTCTTTACTAGATATGAGTTGTATTTCAATAGGTATTTCTTTATTTAATGGTCATCAACATAACAACCACTAAATAAAACTAAGTAATCTAACAATATGTATTTAAATCTAAATGGTGCTACACATTGAAGTAACGACAGCATTACAATATAGAAATGACAGTAAACATAGTAAACATAACTTACATTTTGTATACATATATAATACTTAAATGAAACTTGATAGAAAGTCGGTGGCCGAGCTGGTCCTGGATCATGGTCAAGGATGACCCCGGGCCCTCGTACGCGAGAGCACAACTGGGACATTATTGCCAAGATGATAATGATGATGATGATTTAAATGAAACTAGAATCAAATAGAATTTATAATTGACTAATAAATAACTGAAATCCTAATTCTTATAAATATCTCCAAGGCTTACAGAAGATTAAGTTTTATTTTGAATAGAGTGGCTGCACAGCTCAGATGTCTTGAACCTATGGGGATTGTCCGCCAAGATGTCCAATGCATTATATGATCTAATTAGACGATTTAGGGGTGAATATTGCCCGAGATTGTTTTTTTTTTTTGTTTTATGTAATATGGCAGACAAACAGGCAATCGGACCATCTGAAGGAATGTGGTATCTAAATCGGTCAATCCGTTTTGGAGATTACGGTTTGTTTGCGCGGAAAATGGTTATTACAGCGGTCTCTGACGAGGTAAAACCATAACACCTATCTAAGAACTATCGCTGATGAATCACAAATCCACAGAAAAAAACGTATCTAAATCGTTGAAGCCATTCTGGAGATGAATTATGACATTGAGTTGCACAAACACACACACACACAAACACACAACTCTCACCACAAACTCATATACCCTCTCCATTCCGTCGTGGGTAAAAAGGAAAAGTTTAAAAGTAGAGTGAGAGAAAAGATGGGGAGCAATCGGTGATGAGGGATAAAGGTAATGTGACAAGAAAGGTGCTGAATATGAATGTTAATGGAAAATATGGATATACTGTCTATAAATGATTAATGGACCCGGCGCGACTTTGTCCGCGTACACCTACTTTGCCAGTACCAATCCTTTTTTTTCTTGCTTATAAACCTTCCTCTTGAATCACTCTATCTATTGTTTAAAACCGCATTAAAATCCCTTGCGCAGTTTAAAGGATCTAAGCGTACGTAGATACTTAGGGACAGACGGCGAAAAGCGACTTTATTTTATACGTGCGTTTATTATGGCGTGCAGGTGAAAGTGGTTAGTATCGACATAATGAGTAGGGTTAATTAAAATAAAGAATGAAACCTCACCTAGTGGAATAAAAGCAGGTAGATGGTGGTGATAAATATTTGTCACAGAATCATGATCCTATGCTCTTATGGTGAGGGAAAACATCGTCAGGTTCCCCTGGTAGCCACGGAGGTCAGATGAAAGTCGCTCCACTGTAATTATCTGACTTGCCAAATCCTGGATCATGGTCAAGTCCCTGTCCCTATCATCTTTTAAACTACGCAACGGATTTTAATGAGGTTTATAAACAAGAAAAGAAAGGGTTGGTAATTACGGTAGGTGTAGGGCAGATGTATAGTAGGTGTAGGGTCGGTGTAGGGTAGGTGAAAAGTGGGTGTAGGGTATGGTAGGAATAGGGATAGGGTAGTGTAGGAGTAGGACGCTACGCGAACGAAGTCGTGCCGGGTCTGTAATGTAACATTTGTCACGTCTCTCCACGACCTCGCAGTGGCAGACAATGTTTATAGTACCTCCACCTTACAGAATACCCCAGCTGAACAATCGCTTTTAAATAGTATTCTGTTCCTGCCAGTGGATAAGGACAGTGCTCCATGGGGTGGGGATTTGGGGAACCGAGGCTTTTGCAGTGGAGGGACATTTGCCTTTTTGCTGCCAGAGCAACGTGTTATAGAGGTGGGCAGCGCATTAGCGATACTCTTGGTGTTGCTTATGTCTATAGGCAGTGGTGACCACTTTCCATCAGGTGGCCCGCTTGCCTGTTTACCTATCGTATGATTAAAAAAAATCTTCGCTGACTCCGTGACTACGTCTCTGTTGTAGAAAAAAACGCTTAATTCCAATCAAGATCCTGCATGCTGTGCCTGCATGGTCACCGTCATCCGTGTCAGATAAGTTTGTGGTACTGCAATCTCTGGAGATCCAGAAAATCTGGACTTAAAAGATCGTAGTATCGATTTAAAGACGACAGGAAATGATAACTTTTATTGATACTGATAACTGATTGAAATTTTTATCATATTCATCTTTATAAAAAATTATGTAGAATGGACTTTATCCCTCTATCTAAAGATCGATATAACCTAATCGGGAAATGTAATCGTAAGCCACTTATAAAATAAGGATTTATGTAAACATTGTGATAGGTATACTCGTATACATGATTAAATCGGCAGACAAAACACATTGTAGTCTATCTAGACAAAAAAGGTGCGTCGACGCACCTTTGTCCTTTATAGATTCACATTGACACTTGACAAAGAGTATCTGCAAATAAGTAGGTAGTCTAAATGGGAGATTTTACGAGAGCCGATTAAAAATACAAAATAATCATCATCATCTTGGCGTTAATGTCCCGGTTGTGCTCTCGCGCACGAGGGCCCGGGGTCCGCCGTGACCATGATGGATTTCGCCAGGTCAGGTAATTACAGTGGAGCGACTGCCATCTGATCTCCATGTCCCTGCTACCAGGGGAACCTGACCAGATTGGATCATGATTACACATCCATGATGTCGCCTGAATGTGCAGGTTTCATCACGATGTTTTCCCTCACCGTAAGAGCATCGGTTAGTATTTAACTAATGTACATAATCAAGAAAACAGTTATTGGTACATGGCCGGAGCGGGATTCGATCCCGGGACCTCTGGCTTACGAGTTAGATACTCTAACCGCTCGGCCACCAACGCTCTTAAATTAAAATTAAAAAGACAAAATAGTTCTAATAATTGTAATAGATGGCGTTGATTAGGCACGATTCTCAAAAATAAATCAAAATGCGACCGTTAGATGCATAAAAATTTACACATTTTACGATTTCTTCTCAGAAAGGGTACTAAAACTAAGTATATTTTCACGAAACACCTTTCCGAGTAATATCAGTAACCATATTCAATACTTGAGAATCCTGTCTAAACAGCTCCATCTAGTGAGGCACGGCCGAACTACACTTTAAACTTTTTAAAGTAGCTGTCTGAAACCCCCCCGTTCAGCTAATAAAAATACGGATATTACAAAGATTCTACGTCCAGTCGCACATACGTAAAACTCGTCACTTTGCATACAGCTCCTGTGGATCCTTTTATTTGTTCGACGGTACCCATAAGTAGCCACCAATGTGTAGCCTAGTAATAGATATCACGAAATGATAAAGAATCAACTGATTTTCTAGATATAAGTTGCACAATATAATTTTCGTTTGTTACACAATATTTCACAACATTAAGAAATACCTTATTTACACTAAGTAGGTACGTAATTTAACACTGTTTTTGAACAATCGAACCTATATAGATAGGTTCGCCGATTTTTGAAAGTATAAAATTAAATTTAATATGTACACGACTGCGGCAATGTAATAAAAAACAAATGTGTTCGGTTGGTTAAAAACAGTGTTAAATTACGTACCTACTTATTGTAAATAAGGTATTTCTTAATGTTGTGAAATATTGTGTAACAAACGAAAATTATATTGTGCAACTTATATCTAGAAAATCAGTTGATTCTTTATCATTTCGTGATATCTATTACTAGGCGGATTTTAATGTGGTTTTCAACAAAAGAGTGATTCATGAGGAAGGTTTATAAGCAAGAAAATAGGGTAGGTAGTGGTAAATTAAGTATACGCGAACGAAGTCGCGCCGGGTCCACTAGTTATCTACTAATAACCAAATGTCTCATTTCTATATTATAGAAATTATCCCATAAACATTATGTTAATATCTTCGCCCTCAGTTTACTAATTAGTAAAATGAGGGCGTAATACTATTATTACGTTGCATAGTTTAAAAGATCTAAGCGTGCATATATACATACATAGGGCAGACCGGTGGGAAGCCACTTTGTTTTTGTTAAAACTGTTTAGGACCTGGCTGTTTTGGTTTACAATGAGAACACTATGTATATTTCTATTTGATGTGTGTCAATACTTTTGTTTGATACTGCTTGCCAATATACCTTCCAATACACTGTGCAATTTATTTATATATTTTATCCAACTAAATATAAGTGTTTTATACTATGTACATTAGTAGAGGGCTTTTTCATTCTACATAGTGACAAACGAGCAGACAGCCTGATGGCATGTGGTAACTGTCGCCCATGATATCTGGTACGGCGCATTCGTGGCGCATTCGTGGCGTATTCGTAACGCGTTCGTGAGATTTGGTTGCTTAAAGCAGAAATTTACCAGATATACAGATACTAGTTTGCACGAACGCTATCGAAAATGAGGTAGTTATTAGGTTTAATGATATGCAGGTACTTATTGTCAAGTAGCACTCCATGTGAATTATTCTAATTATCACTATATCATTGTTATGAATAAACACCCGACCCGGTTACCCCACTTTTGCTGTCAGTTACGTTATACATAGACTAATATGTCTCATATTAAAACAAAATTAAGTTCACACAAGAGTTCACTTCTTAACTTGAGCCTCCTCTGAACTAGCTACGCAAAAATTTACGAAGTAAATCTTAGTGGTTCATTGTCCGCTGACTACATGACAATTGTGGCGGCATTGTCATGTGGTCTATGGACCGTAAACTTGTTAAACACATAATCATCATCATCATCACAGCCCATATCAGTCCTGCAAAACTTAGGAGAACGTGGAGATAATTGCAATAATCTCCACGCTCGGTAGGCGGGTTGGAGATCGCAGTGTTGTAAATATGATTGTTTCATTAAAATCGGTACAGCAATTTAGATAATATTTGAGTAGGTATAGGTATGTAAACTTAGTCGAGGATTGTCCGACTTTTTCCGTCGGTTAGGTTAGTTGTTATCCGGCTGTCTGCCCATTTATCCCGTAGCATACAAATAATTGTGAACTTTCTACAGTGAACCTCTCCGTGATATCCATGGGGCTTGGACTCGCGTGGCCTTCACCGGTGCTGATCAAACTGACAGACGACTCCCAAACAATACTCCCGCATCCAGTCACAGAAGAGGAAGGCTCCTGGATCGTGTCTGTTGGAGTATTGGTTGCACCTTTCAGTACGTATAATTCAAAGATATCACTTTGATGCATAGAGGTTTTTTAACTAGGCTGGCAGTTGACCACCATCCTGTTAGAGTGAATAGGCTGTGTGTGGTAAGGGTGCAGGGAGTTAATAATTCATCGATAACATAGCCTATTTGAGCTCATGTTTACACGAACTCACACACGTTCAACTCTATTTCTCCTATCTAAATTGTTGTATACAGACGGAAGTCTTCGTTAGTTAATCACTGTGTAGGAATTCACGAAAGAGCAGGAAGTCAAACCCTATATAATACATAATGTACATCCACTCCACCGCCAGAACCTGGCTACAACAGCAGCCGGTGCTTTAATATTATTTGGTCGATTAAGACTGATCTGCCACGTTTCATGCATGAAGTAGTACTAGTTTACTTATTATCAGAACACAATAACGAAAGTATTGTTCCTTCCTGGCAAAGGAGTCAACAGACACTAGATTAAAAATATTAAGCAACGATCAAGAAAACTACGAATACTTAAGATTCAAGATTGTGCAGCGAAAATGTTGAACCATAATATATTTATTACGTTTTCATTGTGTTGACAGGACTGACAAGCCCGTAATTTATCACTCACTCATCAAGTAATAACACCTTTCCGTTTAAATAAGAACTCAATTATTGCTTGGCAACTATAATTGAAGAGGCAACTTTTAACAATTGACAGAATCCATCGCAAATTAAAAAAATACAAGACAGATCCCTCTCGAGTGACATGCAATCTGTTGGTAGACTATAATGTAGTAGTTTTTTTTTTTTTTTTTATGTCATACTGTAGGCAAACAGGCAAGCGGAGCACCTGATGGAAAGTGGTCACCACTGCCTATAGACATTAGCAACACCAAGAGTATCGCTAATGCGTTGCCCACCTCTATAACACGTTGCTCTGGCAGCAAAAAGCAAATGCCACTCCACTGCCAAAGCCACGGTTCCCCAAATCCCCACCCCATGGAGCACTGGAAACCTTAGTCACCGGCAGAAACACAATACTATTTAAAAGAGTATTATTTAGCTGCGATATTCTGTAAGGTGGAGGTACTTCCCCAGTCGGGCGGCTCCAATTCGAACGAGATACCCCGCTATGCCCTACCTCTCTTAAAATCGTGTAGTCGTAATGTAGTAGTCGGTAAATAATGCAAAACGGCCGAGTCATGAGGAGCTGAGTTCGAACCCCAGTGCCGTCATGTACTAATGACTCTTTTCTAAGTCATATACATTAGTTGTACATGACATGTACACTAACCGATGCTCTTACGGTGAGGGAAAACATCATGGTGAAACCTTCACATTCAGGCGACTGAATGTGTAACCATTATTAAATCTAGTCAGGTTCTTCTGGTCACGGTGGTCAGATGGCAGTCGCTCTATTGTAATTACCTGATCTGCTAAATCTTGGATCATCCCGACCCTCCCTACTGACCTATAGGACATACGGACCGAGTCAGACTATACTCACAGGAGGTCGCTTGCTTACAATACAAACATACCGCCAACATGTATACATTACCTATGCATTACCATCAGCAGTTTTTGATACTAGATTTTATTTAACAGCAATATTACTGCCGGGAATCCTCGTAGACCTCATAGGTCGGAAGTACTGCGTGCTGATCAGTGGCCTTCCGAAGTTCATCGCTGCTCTGATGTTCATCTTCGCGTCAGAGGTCTGGGTTATTATCTTCGGGCGGGCTCTAAACGGCATCGGTGACGTTTTCCTTATGACCGTTGTGCCGATATACGCCTCGGAGATTGCCAGTGTAAGTTTGCTTGGAAACAATTGTTTAACTTAAATATAATACTTAAAAACAGTAGGACAACAAGGTCATTGAGGTCAATAACTTCCGACGTAAGGAGAGGTGTTAGTATGAATCTGGGTGGCATCGTGTTTCCCGAATGGACCTGATTTCAGTTCCATTTTAGATTAGAAATTTATTTATATGGTTATTAGCCTTATTTCATTACGATCTATTCAGGAGTTTACGAGTAGGTAAAATAATGTAGACTTTGTCGTCGTTTTCCGATAACTGTCGGTTATAATAAATAAAT
Organism: Blastobasis lacticolella; assembly: GCA_905147135.1. Classification (NCBI taxonomy): domain Eukaryota; kingdom Metazoa; phylum Arthropoda; class Insecta; order Lepidoptera; family Blastobasidae; genus Blastobasis; species Blastobasis lacticolella. Next base: position 4,060,454 of record LR990061.1, read on the forward strand.
ATGCTTGGACAAATTCACAGTACTATCTAGCCCCAAAATAAGCAAAGCTCGTGTTATGGGTGTTAGATAACTGATAGACTACTTATACTTATATTTTTTTAAATACACATTACACGCAGACCGTAACAGTAATTAAAATTCATCATTTCAATTTCTGCTCGGCCGGGATTCGAACCACTCAGGTCGTCGGTTACCTAACCTTACTTAGGGAAGAAGCACTTATCAATTCGAAAAGGAAAAGTTACCACCTTAACGGTCATTACGGCGGGGCATTGCCATTATACAGCTGATTAGTGTGCATTGAGGAAATGTTGTTAGAGAGGTTATGGATAAGTACCCATATTCCGTTACCAATAAATACTTTTCTTCTCCATTTCAGAAAGAAATACGAGGCTCCCTTGGGACGTTCTTTCAGATACTGTGCTCCTTCGGCATTCTGATGATGCTGTCAATCGGACCATTCGTCTCATACCTCACCGTGAACCTGGTTTTCATTGGTGTCATAACGTTAGTCTTCATACCAGTGATATTCCTGCCAGATACCCCGTACTCTCTTTATGCTAAAGGCAAGTCAAAGCTAGTTCTTTCTTTAAATGTATTGATAACTGGCGAAGTGGCGGTACATCGTCTCTGCCCTACCTGTGGAAAAGAGGCATGGGCGGTATGTATGTATGTGTATGTATAAATGCTTACAGAACTTGATTTATTTTCATCCCATACTTGGTATTTAGGGGTTATTACAATGCAAAAGTACATAATCATATCGCATATCATCTACAATACTCTTCGAGGTTTAAATATGTAGTATCGCAAATGCGTTGCTTTAAGAAATATTACTTACTTACTGCGCTGACTCAGCGACCTAAAGTGGATCTTGGCCTCCGACACCAAATATCGCCACCTCTTTTTATCCTGCGCCATCTTCTGCTTATTGAGGATACCCACCAAGAAATATTGCGTTGAGTTATTTATTTATTACTGTCAAATTGTTATTTTCAGGCCGTAAGGAAGATGCTGTGAAAGTTCTCACTTTTTTACGTGGCTCGGAAACAGCAGCTAACGACGAATTGAAAGAATACGCTCTTTCTACGAGTGACAATAAAGACGACGAGGTCGATAAGAAACAACTGTTCAAGAACAAAATATTCTTAAAGTCCGTCTTCCTGGTCATCATTATTGGCGGATTGGGACAGTTATCGGGTTACAACGCCGTGACTTTCTATTTGCAAACAGTTTTGGAGTCAACTGGAACCAATGTCAGTGACGAGATTGGCTCAGTTATAATTGGATGTATACAGTTGATAGCGAGCCTCTTCACTGCGATTGTCTTGTCGGACCGGTTTGGACGGAAGCCTATTTTGATAACGACGTTCTTTGGCATGTCCTGTGGGATGGTGAGTTTCATTTGCTATATCGACTTGGTTATATTCGCAGTAGTTTTGATAATAATAGGTACCGAACGTTACATGATGATAATGACACAAACGTTGTTTGTGGTTGGAGTTGTGATGTCAACATTACCATTGTTAACAGCCCGTAACAGCCTACTGTTGAAATTACATTTTATTTGCTGATTTTGTAAGCCTTCAAAGTAGTCCAAAGGCAGCGGTTACCGGTTTCCATCAGATCGACCTCTTGCTTATTTATAGCGATCGACATAAAAAAGAAGACGTCATTTATTCCGTAATGTAGATTCTTCGACATCGCAGTTAAACGCATTGATTGTTACAAAATAAACAAGATTATCTTTATTCAAGAATATTCATTTATTGGAACTGCACAATTCTCAAAGCAACCGAATGACCGTGACTACGAATTTATAGTTTCTTTATCGATAAGTTGATGGTGGTGGACGATTGGGCACGTAGATAGTTACCAAATACTGACTAGTTTCAAATATCAACCGATAAAGAATATATTCAAAATGAGCCTTGTCCGATATTTGGGGACTTAATATGCACGCTTGATATGATCGCATTGTAGAATATCTGTTACTCTGCTTTTTATTTTTAAGTTTCAGAAGGTCCTACTTAAAGCCTCTCTAACTTTAAATAAACAAGTTACCTGTCTTTGGGCTTTGTATAGTTCTGACGTCGATCGATGGATAAATTATTGCTAGCATAATCGTAGCGTAATCGATAGGGGCCAATAAAACATAATTAGGTTTTTGTTGTTGCTTAGGAGGGCACACAGTCAGATTATCCCTCTGATTGAAAATGGCCAGTTCACCGTCATCCAGAACTCAAACTCAAAATGTCTTTATTGATTACGACATTCAATATCTCTATCAATCGTCCATAAGGACGGAGTATTCCTACTACACACAGTGACACGTACACACAGAACACCTGCAACCGGATATGGTACCAGCCTTTGAGGTGCCTGTAAACATACTTTGAAGAGCCCTACGTTACATTGCAATGGAAAAACTCTGGGACTCATTTCATATCTTGCACGTGCGCGGTAAAAACGCTTGCGATGCCAGTACGTTAGTTGGGTGTTCCTAATATGACTTTATATATTTTTGCTCTTCACAGATCGCGTTAGGCGTATTCTTCCACGTCCGAGGAGCTTCAGGAGATGTCGTCGGGTTCATGAACGTGTTGCCTCTCATCTCCCTGGCTCTGATCGTCTTTTGTTTTAGTGCTGGTACGTATAAACGATCAAGCACTCTTTTTAATCTAAATAAAAATTAGGTAAAAAAAAAATAGCTTTGTCTCGTCAGCGTGGAATATTTCTTTTGATTCCGCTTTAGATTCTAGCTATATTATGTAGGTATAATAAAGGTGGAAAATAATTGTTGACTTTACCCGAAAAAAAAAGTAATAGGTACCTTCTTAATTCTATGACTTTAAAATACCATACAATTTTGTATTTATACAAAACTAGCTTGGGTGGTAACCTTAACAAACTTACCTAACCTTCCTCATGAATCATTCTGTCTATTTGAGAAAACCGATAAAAATCCGTTTAGTGATTTTCGAATTTATCGCGAACGGACAGACAGACGCGACGTGCGACTTTGTTTTATAAAATGTAGTGATATAATTTAGTTTTACTACTACATATTTAAACGACACGTGCTAGTTTTGACACTGAAATGGCAAACAAACCTGCAGCTGGCCTGATGATAATCAGTGTCCATAGTATGGAAGTAATCGATTTATTACTTACTGTTTTATAAGCCTATCTTCTGTCAATATGAGTTTACTACAGGCACGGGCGGCATGGAATAGCCGCAATTGATTCAATTCTAACGGCCAACCGTGCATTTCCCGACGGACGCAATGAACACACTCATTTTAAAACTGGCATCTTTCACATTCCCAGGTTACGGATCCGTATATTGGCTGCTGATATCAGAAATGTTCGACGGCCCAGGTCGCAGCATCGGTGTCACCGCCAGCGTGTTCACCAGTGTAATTACCACATTCCTGACCACCAAATACTTCGCTGCCTTGACCAACTCCATCGGGCCTTCGATCACGTATTGGGTGTTTGGCGGTGTATGCGTACTGTTCAGCGTATTCATCTGGTCATGCGTACCAGAGACGAAAGGGAAATCGTTTGCGGAAATACAAAAGGCGTTGGGTGCTCCCAGCTTGGAGACTCAAGCCATGGATTTGGAGAGAAAGTGATGTGTAACATGCGTAAGATGCGGTTAGATAATGTTTGTAAGAACTAGTAAAGGCAGCATATTAATATACCGCCAGTATAACATGAGCTAGCATCACTATAGGCGTACAAACTGAAGATAGTCCAAAGTTTAAATGTAAGTTGAGGTGATAATAATGCTAAATACTGAACCTCCGATGAGAGGTAGTCACAAGACTTTGAAAGGATAAACACATAGTATCTAAGGTATCTTTGGCTAAAATAGAATAAAACGTACCTAGATGTAAGAGCTATATGTAGGGCTAAGACCAATGTAATTTATTTATTTATTTATTAAAACTTTGCAGTCAAGGTACATTGGCGGACTTAAAGCTAAAGTAGCCTTGTCTACCAATTAACCGTGATAAAGTGGGATCGGAAAGGGTAGGCGGTGCGGGAGAAACTATAGTTTAAGATAAGATGGGGGGGGGGGGGGATTTTTACATAAATAAATGCTAAGTATATATAATTGTACAGCGATACAAGATACAGTTGAACAACAAATACATAACTAAACATAGGCAATCATGTATTTATAGAGCATGCAGATAATGATTATGTACAGCGTTTTTGAACGACAATGTAATGGACTTTAATGACAGGTATTTGACCCACCCATACAAATGTAAATTGTCCGAATAAATAATGTAAATATTTGACGTTTGACGCGTAATGTTGTTGATAAGTAAAAAGAGTAAGCCAAAGTAAATAAGTACAAAGTACCTATTGTAGCGTAAATAAAGAAAGATATTATGTATAGAAAGGGTACAAATATATTTAAGAAATTTACTGAGGTAGCTTTAGGATCATTTTAATTTACAGTGATTATTAGATAAATAAGGTTTTGGTGAGAGTTTCTTTAAAGTGTAATATTCAATGCTATTCGGCTTGTCTCAAATGTAATTTATTTATTTATTTAGTCATTTCTGTCCCACTGCAGGACAAAGGCCTCCCAATCTATAAATATAAATAAAATAAATAAATATTCGTGGACAAATTCACACAGCGCCATCTAGCCCCAAACTAAGCAAAGCTTGTGCTATGGGTACTAGATAACTGATATACTACTTAAATACTTTTAAATACTTACTTATTATACATAGAACACCCAGACCCGTAACAGAAATTAAAATTCATCATTTCAATTTCTGCCCGGCCGGGAATCGAACCCAGGACCTCTTGCGTGGCAGATCGCCATGTTGACCATTGAACCACTCAGGTCACCACTATCTAATCTATGTTACACGATTTACGGTCGGATGCTTTCCTCAGTGCGAATATAATCTAGAACTAAACTCTTAGACGTCCATCTGCTTCCTCCTATTTTGGAACCGCAATTTACATAAATCTCTACATATCTTTCTAACAACGTCAGTAGTATGCTTACGTCTAGGGCAGTATGGAATGTACATTTCGTAAAACAATTGAATTAAAGGGTCCGGCGAAAGACCTTTTTCAACCTTGCTACGACAAAGGTCGCTGGGGACTGATGAGACTATACTAGTCGAAGAGGAGGCGATTGGCACCCAGTGACGGCATTTATTCACATAGTAAATTAAGGGTTGCTTGCACCAACTTCTTAAATTTTACTTAAACAAGAAACATGATACAAAAAAAACGTTAAACGTCATTCTTAACATGTTTAAGACATTGGTGTAAAGAGGGGCTAAAACATTATTTAGATATAAATATAAAGCCGAGGTAGTGACATGGTTTATATATAATAATATAGTGACTGCAAACATTTCGTTAGCAACCAGAAATGGATTGATCGATGTACAACACAAACGCAATTCTACGATGATGATAATATGATGAGTTGATTTAAAATATGTAACGAATATGTGGAATAGCGAAATGGCTGCAGTTGTGTAAAATTAATATTGTGTAGAATCGCGAACAGGAAGAAACGCGTTCGTGTATAATTGAAGTCTGTGTGGAATAAATAATGTGTTGAATGTCAGTTGTGCGGAATCCATATTGTGTAGAATCGCGAATAGGTAGAATTGCGTTTGTGTTGTACATTGATCAATCCCTAGAAATGTATCATAAATCAAGTATGTAAAAAAATAGATATGTATTTTAAAGTGTTGGGTTTTCGGTATAGGTATTTGATAGTACGTTTGGATATGTAAAAATTACTTTGATATTGTTTTATATCGTTAATTCCAGATCATAACGACTGGAAATGTACCTACGACTAGGAATTTAATTTAGACTGGAAAATTAAATTAAACTGGGAATTAGTAATTATATTTTACGTAATTTAAAATATTTATTCAATAATGCAATAAATACTATTCTAGTTAAATGTTTGTATGCTCCTTTGAAGCAAGAGCAGACCACGATGTCAGCTTAATAATATAAAGATAGACCCTTGTCGAAGTAAGAAAGTTCTGAAAGGAGTTGACTGCAAACAACACGGAATGGTCCAAGTTCTTTGGTTGGCGCTAAAACTATTGATTTACTTGTATAAAGTTCCATCCCAATCTGAGTGCGAGCACATTTATAGGTAATTTTAATTAAGGTTATTTATAGGTAAAATATATAAGTGCTTTGATCGATTGATCCTGTGATATGTTATTATATTAAAAACACTTGAAGTTGTAATTGTGTCCATTAATTTTCATTTCCCAAGGAAAAACACCAATTAATATAGCAAGAAAACCTATAATATAGCATTATTATAATCCATTTCTTTGCAAATAATGGCACCTATGGCAATTTACGTTCCAAGGCCGATTTAATTAAACCAATTGTATTTAATTGTTTTACGTAGCCTGTAGATATAATTCATTAGGTTGTAGGACTTTGTCAAGCCTGAGGAGTCTGCCTGAGTACCACCGCCTTACCTATTTCTGCCGAGCAACAATGCTTGCATTCTTGTGTTCCGGTTTGAAGGATAAGGTAACTAGTACAATTACACGCATGCCCCATGAGGTGTTTCATCGTAGTCGTCACAGTGACAACGCACCTGCGTTTCTGCGATTCATCCTCACAGTGACAACGTACCTAGATGTTATGGACGTCGGTTACCGCTTACCGTCAAATGGGCTAATTGCTCGTTTGTCACTGCGTAGAATAAAGAAAACTAATAATCTTGAATGTGTGACGTGAAGAGCGTCGGTGGCCGAGCGGTTAGAGTATCTGACCCGTAAGCCAGAGGTCCCGGGTTCGAATCCCGCTCCGGCCATGTACCAATGACTGTTTTCTGACTTATGTACATTAGTTGAATACTAACCGATGCTTTTACGGTAAGGGAAAACATCGTGATGAAACCTGCACATTCAGGCGACTGGATGTGTAACCATGATCCAATCTGGTCAGGTTCCCCTGGTAGCAGGGTCATGGAGGTCAGATGGCAGTCGCTCCACTGTAATTACCTGACCTGCCAAATCCTGGATCATGGTCACGGCAAACCCCAGGCCCTCGTGCGCGAGAGCACAACCGGGACATTAACGCCAAGATGATTATTTTTATTTTTATGTGACGTGAATATGGGCATAGTATTCATATACTTCTTATTATTTGAATGTGTACCTACAGTACTTATTGCAAACATTCAAACAATAAGAAGTGGTTAGCAATGAAGCCTCCCACTAGGTGCACCGACGATCTGGTAAAGATCACAGGTACCAGCTAGATGGATGCGGAAGGCACAGGACTAGCCTTTGTGGAGATATCTGGGGGAGGACTATGCCCAGCAGTGAGCGGCTTCCGGCTGATATGATAGCAATGAAAACAATAAGTTTGTTTAGGTTTAACCTTCTGGGCAAGCTGTCCGCGATATTTTTAAAAACGTCTTGAGGAATATTTTCCCACTTATCTGCAATGATTCTCTTTAACCAACTTCAAAAAAGATGGAGCCTCTTAAATCAATTCGGTTTATTCCAAAAATCCCCACCAGTAGGTATTGTCAGTTATTCTCCGAAAATCCCCACTAGGCAAATAAATACATCCGAATGGGAATTTGGAAAAAAAAAGATTTATCATCATCACAATTAATAATACATTTTTAATACTGAGTTGTTTACACAGTAAATTTTGAATGATGAATATGACATGTAGGTAGTTTAACAAAACAATATTTACAATGGATGACCTATCACGGAAATGAAGATGCTGCGGTAGATGTGTGGGGTTTCACATCCGCGGTAGCCTTCATGTCTGTGACATCGCGGACAAGTTACAAGAGTGTCGCCTTCGATGGTACGACCACGTCTTGCGCAGACCGGCAATTATGTGGGAACAGATGTCTGGCCATGCCGCCCCCTACCAGGCACGGGAAGGAGAGGCCGGACCAAGAAGCGATGGCTGCACGTCGTTAAGAGTGACATGCGTGCCAACGGACTCACCACTAAGGATGCCGAAGACCAAGCAAGTGGACTAAGAAAAGCAGGAAGGCGGACCCCGGGCGCCAAGATGATGATGATAAGCTATCTCTGGTATTTTTCTTTTTTTGTATGATCCCGATTACTCGAAGACGCCTGGACTGATTGGGAAAATTGTTTGGTGTACTACCCAGGCGGTCCTGTGTTCATCAGGTCAGGCTCTGATGATGGGATCCTGAAGAAATAGAGGGTAACCCTCGAACATTGTAGAGCTCGTCTAAGCTGAAATGACACTAGAGTCATTATCTGATGATGCGCCTATGATGAAGCCCCAAAACTCATAAACTTTTTTGTGACATGAAGTCAATTTTATTTTAATAAAATTATATATATTGCGTTAGAAGGAGTGTTATGTTTTTCGAGTCTATGTATTTCCAGGTGCTCGAACCAAATAAACGCCTGCCAAAAAGGTCACAGCAAACTTTATTAGCCGCGGCAAAACCGCACAGTTGCAATATCAAATGTGAACTTGCAGGCGTTGAGGCCTTTAATACTTACGATTCACGAGTGTTGCGCTCACTATAGCACTATAGCATTTGAATACGTCTTTTTTATTATTAAGTAGGTAAACATTAAGTACACACGTCATAAAAACCTCTACAGGTTTTTATGACGTGTGTACTTAATGTTTACCTACAATATATTACTAAATAAATACTAAATCTACATTTTACAGGTAAATAATGCACATCGTATAGTTCGGCTTCGTACAAACAGAAATGATAAACCTATTATTATTATTGTATTCTAGAGGACATTGTAAGTTTGTGTGCCTAAAATTTGCATCAAGGAATTTTTTATTAATTGAAAAAAGGTAAAATACACATATTAGCTTGTAGTCGCTTTTTAAAGTGCAAATGATATTCAACTTTATGTAAGCGGTCGTAAACGCGAATCTGGCGTGGCGCATCATGCAAAAACAAATGACAGGTGATAGTGATAAAAGATTTATCTACACTCGTATCGTAATGTTCTAATTACATATTCGAAAACAGTCGTTTAAGGAGACACTTTTTTCACGCCAGTCCATAAAAATTTAAAAAATTACTTTTCGATACAGCATTTCCCATATTAATTACATTACAGCTGTAACGTAAAATAACTTTTTAATCATTATGCAACACTTATATTTTTTAATTCTTGTCGGGCGCCCGGACACGGTCAAATGTAGGCTGAATACCTAAATGTCTTTAACAAATTCATAATTTAAATATTCCTGTCTATATTTGTGAGTAATTATTTTCCCGCTAAACAGAATATTCTTTTCTAATCGTTGTTAGTTGTGTTTGTGAATGTATTTTCTTGTTTGAAGCAAATAAATAGATAAATGTGAAAGTTGTGACGTGAATTTCCCACCGCTTTCCCTCCGTGACGCGTAGATACAACAGAACTGACTCGCACCTTAAATCCAGCAAAGTTGTAAAAATTATATATACGATATTTTAACATAAAAATATGAGTGTAGATAAAGTAGTGTGTGTATGCAACTGCATATAATTAGGTATTAAAACACTCGTGTCAAACTATTATCATACTCGGCTACGCCTCGTATGATGTTTTAATACCCCCTTTTATATGGCAGTTGCATAAACTACTATTACACCATAATAGCTATTAGGCAAAACCGTATCAAGGTGTAAACTATTTTTCAATCAAAGTTATATAAAACACAAACAAACGAATTTTCGAATGTGACATATTTATTCAGCAATCATACTTCATACATGAACTCTCGTACGTGTCTTTGTTGTAACAACTAGGTACTGTCAATTTTCAATTGATTTCATATAACTACATCACACATTACAGCAACGGTATGCATTTCATTGCACTTTTTTATTTACCTTTTTTGTATATTTGCTTGAAATGTAATTTAGTAACAACTAGGCTTACTCTAAACTAAAGGCAGTTTCTTAGAACGAATTTCTAGATCACATAGAAACATGTCCTTTGGATGTTCCCATAACAAGCAAGGTAAAGAAAAAGAGCCCGTACAGACGTACATGATTTCTGCACGTTTATGCAATTTTGGTTTCTATACTAATGACAGAAAGCTAATTTTATTACTTGTAAACAAGCGCGAAACGCACGCATAGTCTCCGCACAGTAATCGTGTCGCACCCGCACAATCACCGCATTGTGTGCGCGCCATTAGGGTAGACTGCACATTTTCTGTCCGGTTGTTTGCGCTGACTATGAGAGGACGACGCTTAGCGAGCGGCCACACAGAAAAGGCGCAGACACGTCGCGGACATAGCACAGACACGGGACGCGGACGCGACTTAAAACATACAGAAAAGACAGGGCACGGACGCGGCGCCGCGCCGTCGCAGACCAGTCAAGAGCATAGGCAAGACAAGGACAGCAAGCGCTGCGGGCGAGGCCCGGCTCCCGTGCCGCGTCCGTATACATTTTATATGAAAGTAAATTGAACGGGCGCCGCGTCTGCGACGTGTCTACGTCTTTTCTGTGTAGCCGCTCGCTTACGCGTTTACTGTACGGTTTGTAAGCGGCGACGTATAAACGGCCCCAACTATTGAACAATCTAGCAACTAGCTAGACTGCACATACCTCAAAGGCCGGCACCGCATCCGCTCCTCTTAGGTTGCAGATGTCCTGGGGTCGTATCGCAGATGTTTCGCATTTGAGTAGAGACCAATCGCAGCAACGTAGCTTTGGCTCTGCCTTGCTGCAATTGGTCCCTACTTAACTGTATCAAGATGGCGGCGTACTATCGAAAATAGGTGGTCCGGCCGCAGGACGACGGTGGCCGCTTTCCTTCAGGTGGACGGTCCGTCCGTGTGCCTCCCTAGGCAATAAAAAAATCTAGCAAGGACGATCGGATCGTAATCCCATGTCGTCTGTTGCAAAAGCGAAACAAGTCTGATTGGCCGTACGGATTACGTGTCCCAATTCCCAAAACCGAAGCGCTAACGGATTTCACCGAAATCACAGAAATTAACAGCCTTTCAAACTCCAAAACTGTCCCTACTATTTCTGTGATACTGTATAGGTTTTGGGATTTTACTAGCAATAGTATGTCCGGAAGAATTTATCACAGCATCGTCAAAGTAACGTCGTTTAATGTTCTTCTCACTATTTTTTTGTTAAAAAATAAATAAATTGTATTTACGCAGAGTACCACATCCTATCCGGGTGAAAATATATATCTATGGCGCCACCTGTATATCGAACTATTCTGAATAAAAGATTCGAGACGCTAGGAGCGTCGGTGGCCGATTGATTAAGGTATCGACCGAAAGTAGTGTTATCTTCTAAGCGTTCTGCAGTGGCTTCTATGTGAATGTACTACGTTCAAAACCTGTCTATGATCAGTCAAGCTCGTTCATTTTGACGAACACATAGAGCTGATCGCCACTCAAGCATTGCCACTCGGAATCTTGTGCATTCGCGCGCACTATGAGACCTAAAATTTTCTGAATACGGGTGATACTATGCCTTATAATGTGGCTCCTTCAGACATCTTCTCCTCGGATTCGGTTCAGATGCAGTGCATAAACGGTCTCCCAAGCATGCTCATAAATGGGCACAGTACAAGATAGTCACATAATCGGCAGCTAATTATGGCCACATGATAACACAATAAGAGTGGGTCTCTTCAGGACAAGTGAATAAGCACTTCATAGACAGCACGGCTAAAGTTCGCGCCAAATGGATAGGCAATAGCGTGCCTTGATCTCGCGGTCAGAGCAACCTTTTAAGCGGTCTAAGCGACAGCTGGATTTAAATAATTCGTTACATTTTATAGATATAAAAAAGTTTTGAAACTTTTCCCATCGCGTACCTGTACCCGCGTGTTTACGAGTAGCCTGATAGAGCGCCGGGAGGTGTTGGTTCATCACCATTATCATATCAGCCGAAAGATGCCCACTGCTGAGCATAGGCCTCCACCCTCTGCTCCCCCAATAAAAATACAAATATCTACTCTTTATAGTATTACGATAAAGATTAATGACAACAGACCTAGTTATCAAAACAAATATCGCTTTAAAAAGAGTTGCTGAGTTACTAGTACGATTTTATAAAATACACGCAGATAAGACGAGCCTTATAATAAAACTATTTGAACAGACGTCTTTTTTATGTTCTTACTACATACCAAAAGCCATACAATTTCTTAATCAACATAAATGTGCGCATATCTTAGATCATCACTCTAGTTAAAGTCATCTGTTACATTTACAAATACTCCTTGTGCTCTAAAACACCTACTTCTAACTAAAGATAAATCCAAATAACAAAACTGGATACATTGTTCTAAATAATTTAGTTTTAAGTGTAAAACAACACAACAGTTCGCTCGTGAATTTAAAATGGTGAAAATATTATCAAGCCCAGTGTTCAGGCAGTATGCAGTAGTTTTAACGGGTTAGTATTTAAATATTGTCATGGTAAAAATAACGTCGTTTGAGCGCCGGTGGCCTAGAGGTAAAGGTATCTGACTCGCAAGCGAGAGGTACCGGGTCAGAATCCCACTACCGTCCTGTACCAGTGACTCTTTTCGGTGTACATTTGTTACTCATACTGTGAGGTAAAACTTAGTGATGAAACCTGCAGATTCAGGCGCCTGAATGTGTAACCATGGTTTTCCAATGAGGTCAGGTCACCCAGGTAGCAGGGTCACGGTGGCCAAATGACAGTCGCTTCACTGTAATTACCTAATCTGCTAAATCCTTGATCATGGTCAAGGTGGACCCAGGCCCTCTTACGTGAGTACGAGTTTGTTAAAATATTATAATTGAACACTCGGGGACTGCCGCGGTAAAGCTATTGCATAGCATTTTTTATCAACTTATGCAATTATAATTATTTATTTATTTTATTTAATCAGTATTTTTTTTCTTTAATATTAATTCGAGCTAATTAATGCGAGCTTAGTACAGTCGTACCATATACATACACGTTAAGATTCAACTAGTCGCGGGCTCGAACTCACTCGTGGACGCGGCCAAAAGCACGCTGTCTCACCTAGCACTGTGTCTAAAAGAAATAGAATCAGTTATGAGCAGTTAGCAGCTAGTCTACACGCATACGTCTAGTCGCACGCACACAAACACCGTGCCGAAATCTGCCGAACTGAAACGACGTTAGACGATGCACGGCTTTCAACGCCCGCCGCACCGCAGTGCCGGTCGGAGTGGGGGGTGTTAGGTATTTTTCGTTACGGAATTTCTTGATTCGGTCGCCGCGCCAAAGCCCGCGATAAAAGCTATGCAATAGCTTAAAAAATAATTGATATCTATTGAGGAGGGATTGAAATTTATCATGACTCACATTTTGGTTACGTACCTACCAACCGTTAATCTTTTGGCGGGATGTACACTTTTGCAAAAAGGAGGTCTGAATGACTCAGCCTACATTAAGCGATATGTCATTGGAAAGGATTTTTTATTATCTATAACTTTTACTTAGTCGGAATCTCCTGAATCGCTGTGGGAAAAATGTATGGTCAAATGAAATAAACAACATTTTGTACTGAAATATTCAACCTATAACGACCAATAACGTTGAGCAATATATCATATGAAAGGATTTTTCATTTTCTACAACTTAGTAAAGCGGCAACTCCCGAATCGCTGTGGGAAAAAAGTTATGGTCATATTTCTGGGGTGTACCTGTACCATTAAGTGTTATCCTCTCTAAAATGCAACCTGAAGAAGATCGATAGACGTGAAACCCTACACCGATGCTCGAGGCTCTGCAGCTTACCGTCAATCATTTGCGGGTCACAAATTATCTTATTATTAGATAAAAATAAACTTTGTCCTTCGTCCATTCCTTCCATCAAGCACTTTACGCCTTACTAAGCCTTTACTTATTCAAATCTATTCAACGATAAATACCCCATTCAGACCTGCGCAATTTGTCACAAATAAAGTAAAGTAATAATTTATTTAAATAAAAAGTTTAGAAATACAGAGTTACTGTGGGCCACGCACACGCAGGCACTTTGGCTGCCCAGCGGCTCGGCGTCAATATCGACTTAATCCGAAAAACTGCCGAATGGAGTGTTTGCTAAATTGTATAGCCTGAATCCCGATCCTGTTTCCGGATGTTTCTATCGGAACTTTTGCCCTTTAAATATTAAATAACGCTCTTTGGATTATCTATTTTACCTAATTGTTTTATTATTTTTAATGTTATTAGTAATAAAATAATAACACCACAAATCGTATCATCGCAAATGTTTACGCAATTTTGGTTTCTATTACCTATCTTACTTACCGGAAGCTACACATTACTATTTAAAATAGTATTGTTTGGCTGCGACCTTCACATCCCTGTTAACAATGACCACGATCAATAGTGACGACGATGATTTGATGATCAACAGTGAACCTGTGCGTAATCCCCTTGGGCCTGGGAATACCATGGACATCTCCGGTGCTGGTCAAACTAGCGAACGATTCTCAAACGGTATTACCGCATCCAGTTACAGAAAACGAAGCATCCTGGATCGTGGCTTCTGGACTTCTTGTTGCACCTTTTGGTATGACTTTCACGTGTAATACACATTTTCAGCTGCTTTTTCTTAAGCGCTTGCGTAAACTTTAAAAGTATACATATATATTCTGATAAGATAGGATGGTTTTTGAGGATAGCTTTCAATTTTACAGAATTTCCATCATCAGATCCTAACCTAATTAAAATGAGACCACCTCAAGAGTAAACCCTTTCAAATAAAAATAGATATATCAAAACTGATCCACAAATGACGAGAAATCGGTGGACATGCATAAAAAATGGCCCGCCGTATAAACGAACATAGAACCTCCTCCTTCTTAGTTTATTGAAGCTACACTCACTCACTGACTGGCTTATGAAGCGAATTGAAATGACCGAAAAATGTATCTAGCTTGTGATATGAAGACCTTGGAATATGAAGATTTAGAAGTCAATATCTACCATGTGACCGAATCCTTGTTATAAAATACAGGAAAGCAGTTGTTTCCGCTGCGAGAACTAAGCTAGTATGCTCCATATCAATGACTATATTAGCCACCTTACAAAAACTGCTTTATTGGTGGGCGGCAGAAGTATCAAAAGGGCAAAGCCAACCAAGCTAACTTTTCAGGTGTGACAGAGTTCTATCGCTTGTAATGCAATTCCACGATATTTTTCAGTGACATTTTTGACGGGATTCCTCGTGGACTTGATCGGTCGAAAGTACTGCTTGCTTATCAGTGGAATTCCAAAGTTTATCAGCGCTCTGATGTTCATCTTCGCTTCGGACGTCTGGATTATCATCTTTGGCCAGGTCATTACTAATATTGGCGACGTTTTCCTCATGACCGTACTGCCCATGTACGCCTCCGAGATCGCCAGTGTAAGTTTTTTTGAGTTATTCGAGAACAATGCCTAGTATTACATGTTAGGTTTGATATCTTGTAGGTATTCAAGGCATCTTGCTACTTATGGATAGGCACTTGCACCACCTCCACTAATCACTAATGTCATTGCTGCTACTTGATAAAGTGATCACTTAGTGATTGACTGTGTGTATCTTATTTAATCGGATAAAAAAATTAAATGTTCTTCAATAAGACTTATTGATAATTTTTTTTTTATAATATTCTCTATTTCATTGCACTAGAAAGTTTAGTATACACTCAAGTATTACAAGCAAAACAAAAGTGAAATTTTATCTAACTAAAATTAAAGTAACCCAAAATCCTAATCAAAAATCGATGACTACAAATGTCTCCTAAATCGGTGCCACTGAAGGGAATGGTACAAATAAGGGTGGCTGGATGGCTATCCTAATACGTTGGCCGAGGAAAAAGCCAGCCCTGTTGATTTATGTAAATTGTGGAAAAGTATAATGCTACAAAATGAAAAATAAATAAATCTAAGTAATAATAATGATTATTTCTATTACAGAAAGATGTACGGGGCTCCCTAGCAGCCATCCAGAATATATTCACCTCTTTCGGCATGCTTTTAATGCTGTCGGTGGGGCCTTTTGTTTCCTACCACAACCTGAACCTTATTTTAACCTGTATCACTTTTGCTGTCTTCATACCAGTGGTGTTCCTGCCTGATTCCCCATACTTTCTGCATTCTAAAGGCAAGTATAGTTTAATATAAGGTGTATGAGCTTTTTATTGATTTTCTTAGTAAGTTCTGCATAATTAAGTGGGGTACAAGAGAGTGTATATTAAGTATACACACAACTGTCATACACCGGTACATTTTGTGAAACCGAAAAAAGTAGTAATATTTTTATTTGATGAACTGACAAAATGATGAGCATTATTTTTTAATGGATAATGAAGACACAAAAAAGGACGATTTATATTCAGTTTTAAAAATACAATTGTATATGTTCGCTGGAAGAATAACGAATACTAATCTACGCTTGAAGATGTTTTAGAAGAACACATTGTGCTATTTGTTCCTTAATTAGGGAACACAATTTCTGGCACGAGAAGGAGAGACCGGCCGAAGAATCGATGGCTGGACATTGTTAAGAATGATATGCGTGCCAGTAAACACACTACCAAGGATTTCGAAGCAGATTAGAAAGGCGGATCCCGGGACATAACGCCAAGATGATAATGATGAGATTATGCCATTTATTCCTTTGACAACAGTGTTATCCCAAAATGTTAAGTTTCAAATCCTCAGTCAAATTAAGACTCCTCAGTTGGCGCCTAATACATTCTTAAGCATTTCATCATCATCATATATTTAAGAGTGTCTGCCAAGCATTTAGGAGTAACAAAATGGATGTCATATAATATAATGATAGTGATAAGCAAGTTTAGTTTTGACTTATGGTTTGATTTGGTTCAATGCTTTTCTTGTTAGGTATATTTTAATTCAACTTTACCATCGCCTAAAGTTTAATGCAATCGGGTATTAAATTTTTCCAGGACGCACGGCCGATGCTGTGAAAATTCTCACGTTTTTAAGGAGTTCTGAAAAAGCAGCTAACGACGAAATAAGTGAATATGCTCTTACAAACAACCAAGATGACAACCATGTAGTAGATAAAAGACAGCTATTCAAGAACAGAATATTCCTAAAGACATTTGTGTTGGGTATCATATTGGGAGGTGTAGGACAGTTGACTGGCATGAATGCTGTATCATTTTATTTGCAAACAATTTTAGAATCAACAGGGACTAATGTTAGTGATGAGATTGCTTCGGCTGTAATTGGATGTATTCAGTTCTCAGCAAGCATCTTCAATGTGGTTGTGCTGTCAGACCGGTTCGGTCGGAAACCTATACTGGTTACAACGTTCTCTGGAATGGCTTTGGGAATGGTAAGTCGCATTTATGATATTAGGTTGCTGAGCTATTTATTTGTTTTAATTTTATTGGTACAACAGTTGCGTACTTAGAATCATTTGTGGTTGGTACGAAGATCTCTGTAAACCATTGAAAAATAGAAAATCGCCCACGATCTAGAAATAAGATCCCATAATAGGTTCCAAAAAGGTCCAAATTCCGAAATCGATGACGGTAATGGCAGATAACAAATTTAAATTATATTTTACAACCTTTTATTTGAAGGCAAATCGTCATAATACGTACGTACATACATACATACATAGAGCTCACGCCTCTGTCCCACTGGTGGGGTAGAAAGAGACTATGGACTTCCACTTTGCTCTGTCCTGACACAACTCTGGAGGCTAGGCTCCATAGAGAAAAAATTTTAGTCTGTGCTAGCCTCTCATATATCCACAACTCTTTTCTAACATCTCCTTTTTAATTGTCATTTCGGCCCCAGCTTTGGCGTCAAATCGTTACAATATGCTTGTTAAATTCTATTTTAATTCAGTTAAAGTGCAAATGCAGGTTTTGTTATAATATGCAAATACAAATACAAATACTTTATTAGTAACAGAGTTACACGTCAAAGTAGCAAGTTGGTACCTAGTAATAAAACAGCTATATTTTAAGCACTTATATATTTTCTAAGTTTTTCCCTTTTCACAATCGTTCCAAATTCAAACGTCTCCCGCCGTCCTTATTTCTTCTTTCTTATCATGCACTTCTCATTTCTACCGATAGAGGCGCTAGTTGTAATGCATATTTACCAAAGAGTTCGGATATAACTCAGATCGCTTACATTCGGCCATCCTGACCAGTGTCTGACCTCAGACATAGCACCATATCTGGTAGGTATTTCAAGATCTTGTCAGTGTTCACAGTACGCGCACTCCAACATCTAGTTGCATCATAGACTAGTTGTTCAGTGTCCGTCGTCACTGACGACGAAACGTCTAATGATCTGAAAACAGACATAACACAAACACAGCATCGACATCCAAAGAGTTGCTACCTTGTGGCTCCTCAGTATTAGAAGTGCACTCTTCCTACACCCGCATCAGTATATAACTGTTTTCTCAGTGTTGGCCGTGTGCTGCTCCAACATCCACTCCAACATCTGAGAAGAACGCCGCCCAGTGTTGGCAGCGTGCTGCTCCAACATCCACTCCAACATCTGAGTCCCACGTCATCTTATAATCTTAACTTATAGCCCAGTGTTGGCGGCCGCTCCTTTAGCCCCAACATCTGAGTACCATGTCCTCTTATTACCATATCTTATTAGCCAGTGTTGGCGGCACGTTCACCCCAACATCTGAGTCCCACACTTGCATTTATAAACAAAACCTGTTTTCTCAGTGTTAGCAGCGTGCTGCTACAACATCCACTCTAATATCTGAGAAGAATGCCGCCCAGTGTTGGCAGCGTGCTGCTCCAACATCCACTCCAACATCTAAGTCCCACGTCCTCTTATTATCTCAACTTATTGCCCAGTGTTGGCGGCCGCTCCTTTAGCCCCAACATCTGAGTACCATGTCCTCTTATTACCACATCTTATTAGCCAGTGTTGGCGGCACGTTCACCCCAACATCTAAATCCCACACTTGCATTCATAAACAAAAACATTTTTTCTCTCATTCTTAGCAGCGTGCTGCTCCAACATCCACTCCAACATGTGAGTCCTCCTATTATCATAACTTATTGCCCACTGTTGGCGGTCGCTCTCCCAGCCCCAACATCTTGTCCTCTTATTATCATATCTTATTGCCCAGTGTTAGCGGCACGCTCACCCCAACATCTGAGTCTGAAAAAAAAAAAATACAAACACAGCACCCATATCAAAATGAGTTGTCATGTTGTGGCTGGTCAGTATTGGCAGTACTCTCACCCTAGTAGATCATAATAATATCTTTGCTAGTGTTGGCAGCACGCTCACTCCAACATCTAAGTCCCAGGCCTAACATCTCCCGCCCAGTATAGATGGCCGGTCCCCCGGCCCAAATATGTAAGTACTTGAATGTGATCGTTAATATATAAAAAAAAAGTAGATACTTTAACTTTTTTATTTTATTTTTAACATACACACTCAAGAACCATACTTATAGCGGCACACAATGTTACAAGAAATTAAATATTGGTTCCCGTATTTTTGGGGTAATCCTATATATAATACCTATGACACCTATTGTTCATCAGTTTCCGAGCTATCTTTTGAGTTTACAACATTGTATAGGTTGTCATTTCCACAAGAAAAACGAATCCATGGCTTTATGTTCTCTGCAGCGAAAACATTCTTATATTTTCGCCGTGAATGTCCTTCAATACTGCTAACTTCATATCTATCATGCCCTAAGGTATTGGTAACCCTAAAGGGTCCACTATAACGTGGCAGTAATTTATTACTATCACCAGGGTTATTAAGTTGTTTCTGTACTAATACAAGATCACCTAATTGATATTTTCAAGCAGAACATCTACTATTATTGAACCTTTTAGCCATTTCTTCTTGATTTTTGGTTATGGTTTGTGTTTCTCTTTGTCTTCTTGTCTAATTTTGTCTATACATGGTTCTTCAGTAGCCGAAGTATTGTGCATATCATGTAAATGTGTTTCTGAGACATTAACGGTCCGTTTACCGAATACAACTTCAGAAGGCGTTCTCCTAATACCTTTATTAAAAGTGTTATTTAGGCTCCATTGAACTGTGTTGATGTGCGAATCCCAGTTATTATCATTTTCACCATACGCCAGAGCAGTCAGGGACGCTAAAATTGTACGGTTATACCGCTCTATTTGGCCATTAGCCCTTGGCATCGCTACTGCATTCTTTATATGTTTTATTTCCAATTCCTGAGCAAACTTGGTGAATTCATTAGACGTGAAACTAGTACCACGATCAGAAATGAGTAATTTGGGAGCGCCAAATATGCCAAAGACATCCCTCAGCACTGCAATTGAAGTCTTGCTCTTAGTGTTCCGTACAGCCCTTAGAACAATTAATTTTGTGTATCCATCGAAAATGCCCAAAATGTACGTATTACCTAACTTACTTCTTACGAACGGGCCCAAATGGTCAATATGTACACTATGGAATGGTACGGGAGTTTTAGGGATAGGAAATAAAAAACCTTCTTTCCTTACTAGTGTGGTAGATTTTGAAATTTTTAGTGTATTTAGTACTGGTGTATTTTCCGGGTTAGGTAGTTCCACTGTGTTAGGCTAAGAGCATCCACATGGCCCATCTTAGCCCCAAGTCGGTATTCGATGGAAAAATTAAATTCCTGTGCTTGCAACCACCACCTTGCTATTCGTGGCACAAGGTCCCGTTTTGTCCAAGTGAGCCTGACGGAATTGCAGTCTGTTACAACTGTGAATTCAATCCCAAGCAGATAATTTCTAAAGCGGTTGAGGGAAGCTACAACGGCTAATGTCTCTAATTCGAATGAATGAAAATGCCTCTCCTCAGGTGTGGTTTGCCTACTAAAATAGGCCACAGCCCAAAAAGGGGTCCCCTCATCTGGTCGTTGCATTAATATTCCACCAATACCTATCTGACTAGCGTCTGTGTGCAATTGTGTCAAATATTTCGGGTTATATATAGCTAAAATCGGGCGTGAAATAAGTATATCCCTTATCTTAACAAACGCTTTTTCTTGTGCATCCTCCCACGCCCACTTCTCATTTGACTTGGTGAGGCTAGTCAAAGGCCGAGCCAAGGAGGCAAACCCTGGTACTAAACGGCGGAAAAAACTCGCAAGACCAATGAATTGCCTCACTTCGTGAACGTTTTCCGGTTTCTTAAATGATGCCACGGCGTCTATTTTCTTTTGTCCTGGCCTCACGCCTGAACCTGAGATTTCAAATCCAAGATAGTCAATTCATTTCCGAAAAAAATTGCATTTACTCAATTTTGCATCAAGGCTAGCACATCGCGTAATTTTGTTATGCCTTCTGCGATGTTCTCTGAAGCAATAACAATGTCGTCCATATACGCCATAACGCCTTTCATCTTTACTGTATTCAAGACTTTGTTTATTAAGCGTTGAAATAATAAAAAAAAAATTGTATTTGCTCAAGTTAAGCGTTAGGCCTGCCATTCTAAGAGCGGCTAGCACTTCGCGTAATTTTGTCATGCCTTCTGCGATGTTCTCTGAAGCAATAACAATGTCGTCCATATACGCCATAACTCCTTTGATCTTTACTGTATTCAAGACTTTTTTCATTAAGCGTTGAAATACAGCAGGAGCATTGCAAAGACCAAAGGGCATCCGGTTATACTCATAATGCCCTTCTTGTGTTATAAAAGCCGTCAGATATTTAGAGATTTCTGCAACCGGTATTTGATGATACCCCGACGTCAAATCGAGAGTTGTAAAATATTGATTGCCATTTAAATTGTCTATTTGGTCTTCAATTAGTGGCATTGCATATTTATCTTTACAAGTCTTTTTGTTCAGTGCCCTATAATCTACGCAAAGGCGTAACTTGCCGTTTTTCTTCGGAACTACAACGATTGGACTCGCATACTCGCTTTCAGATTCACGTATGATCCCACTGTCACAAAGGTCTTCCATCATGCTTTTGACTTTTTCCCGTTCTGGATAAGACAATCGATAAGGCCTGTAAGTGACAGAGCTATCATCTTTTAACCTGATATGCATTTCAGTCCAAGAAGTTTTTCCTAATTCCGCAGTGGAGAATGCGAAACAATCCCTGTTCTCATTCAGTACCTGGCATAAGTCATTCTTTACACTCTCATCGAGTTCCGTGTCTGTATTAATACTTGTTTTATTAATTGGAGTACATTCATGTATCGGCTCTTTGATTAATCTGCAGACATTCAAGACTGCGGTGTCACTAACTGTTTCGCTGCGATTATCATTTTGTTTATCAAAAATAATATTTGGAAACATTATTCCCCTTGCTATAAGTTGTCCCTGCGTTAATTTGAAAGGTGATTGACTTAAACCAAGAATTATGATTGTACCATGCCCACCAATAAATGTGTAGACCCCTGGTAAGATAACATACTCAAATCCTGGTTTTAAACAGGCTTCGGACGTAATATACAAAGTTGCGGACGATGTACACTCACTGGCAATTACGGGAACAGCAGTTGCCCCTTTAATTTCTATGTTTCCCTTAATCGTAATTTGTGCTGGTTTGTCAAACGATTTGAATAACAACAACTCAGTATCAGTTTTGTAGATTATCATGTTAGGCAGCTCTGTTAGATTTTGCCCTATTAGCAGACTAGTACCCTCAGGTAACATGGTCTACGGAACAACATAAGCATAAATACTCTCTGTTATATTATCTACTAGAAGCTGTTTATTAACTTGAGCAGTGGGTGTAACGTGCCCGTTAGCGAAACCCTTAAGTATTGGCAGACCACTTTTAACCTGATTTTGTAAATCGAGTGAAATGTTGTCACTTATTAGTGTGCACTCGCTTCCTAGATCGATAAATGCTTTAACAGTCTGCCCATTAACACTAACGGTCTTATAATATTTGATGCCCATATCATTTTGCGTTTGAATTTTCATTACAGTTTTAGAAGTATTAACATTCGATTGTGGTCTGTCGGTATTCAACCTTTTAAAGTAACAACTGTTAGCACTGTGGCCTACCCTACTGCAATTACCGCATTTTTGTAAAGCTCGTGTGCAGTTTCGCCAAATATGTCCCTCTCCTTTGCAATTATAACAAAATATTCGATCAGATTTATTTTGTTTATTTGTCGGCAAATTACCAGTTCTTATGCGTCTGGTTGGTGCCGTAGTGGCAATGTGACGGTCATGCGTCATGCTATACCTGCTTGTTTCATCTCGTTTTGTGGAAATTTTCCTAAAGAAATAAAGAACATCTTCAGGTTCTTCAAAAGCTAAACCCTGTGCATTCATCCTAATATTATTGTCATAGATGCCATGCGTAAGACAGTCTACTGCCTTACGCCCAGCGATACCACAGCGATTGATAAGACGAATTTTGTCGTAATAATATTCCTCCAACGTCTCGTGTCTCGCACTTTTACGCTGCAGTATTTCCGCGAGGAGATCGCCATAATTATCTTCATATGGGAAGGCTTTGAACAATATTTCTTGCCATTCAGGCCAGGAATACTTAACACTGGTTAGACCGTCGTACCGGTGGCTGGGTTAGCAAAACGCTGGGTTTTGCTAACCCAGCTAACCGTGGAAGAGAATAATAGATTGTTTGTTTCTCTGACCAACCATAGATAGCCGCGCTTTCATTTATTTTGGATATCCAATCTTTCATTGACTGAGACTTAGCTTGGGGATTAAAGTCGGGTATTACATTTTGACCAGAATAACCCTGAGAAGGCTGCTGATTAGTTTTTAAGGCGATATGTACAAGTTGTTGTAGTAATGATTTATTACTACCGCAATCGTGTTGTGGTTGTTTTCCTTCCATATATTACTTAGAACTTAGACGTGTCTTCCTACGTTTACGTAAGTTTGAACCGGAGGATAATGATGAGGACGAAGAACGAGATCGCATACGTTTCCGCTTTTTTTGTATACTTCTTGACCTTCTGCCGCAATTCTTAGATTCGCTCCTCGTCGATGATGACGACGGACTAGGACTTCTAGTTTTCTTCTTCTTAGAGCTACGGCTTACGTGTATGTCATCCTGCCTACGTTGCTTTTTAGACCGATGATGTTTGGATTGGATGTCATCACGTGCAGTTAATGGAGACGGGCTTGGTGTGGAATCCGACATTATCTGATTGACCCCGAAAACAAAAGAAAGTGACACTATTAATATTATTTTACACTAGAAGTAACGACCCGCCCCGGATTCGCACGGCTTTTCTCGGCTTTTCTTTACTATGATATTCACGTAATAAAATCCTTCTGGAAGAATCTTTCTAACTGACAGTGAAAACCGAATTTATACAGTATGTATAAAAACAAAAGAGTATGTATGTTGTATTGTTTGTAGGTATATGCGTGCTGTAGGTACTGTGACAGCAGAAAACTACAAATAGACAGACGCGGGAAGCTACTTTATTTAATACTAAAGTTATTACTTCGCAAGTTGGTGAAGATACAACTCTGAAACTACGAGTACTAATTTGATAAAAAAAAAAAAACAATGAAAAAAACAATGTAAAAAGACATTTCTTCGAAATGAGTACCTACCCCAAAACAATACAAGGCTCATGCTCTACCACCAAGGTCCACCTTATTTTTTCTAGCAAACCATACACGTAGTACCTACCTATCGTCATGATATACTTAAAATTACCTATCCTATACTTTTCTATAATTGTAATATTCAAATAATCTTGTCATACCACGCAAGTAAAATAGGTACAAAAGGTGACTACACTTTCTTTACATGCCACCCACTACTAGTTCACTCAGTATCAACATAATACAGACTTATTCCATGTATAAATCAGCGTTGAACAAATCATCTTAATCAATTTAAGTCTCACTCTTGTCGGTGCAACATTTTGTAATTTATAACACAAAAAAAAATCAAAATCGGCACTCTGAGCGAACCTACCTACTATCAAAGTATCAACAATCAACATTAAACAATCAAATCAGCAAAACTTTAAACTAGTCACTCGGTAGGTATTGATACATACAAGAAAATTGTCACTACAAAAATATTATATCAAACTCACCAAAATTTCCGCCGTTAATCTATTATATCCGACAAATTACGACAAATTTCTGTCCTTTTGGGCGTTATTCACAAAAATCCCGGCTTCTGAAATAATAAAACAGCTATATTTTAAGCACTTATATATTTTCTAAGTTTTTCCCTTTTCACAATCGTTCCAAATTCAAACGTCTCCCGCCGTCCTTATTTCTTCTTTCTTATCATGCACTTCTCATTTCTACCGATAGAGGCGCTAGTTGTAATGCAGATTTACCAAAGAGTTCGGATATAACTCAGATCGCTTACACTATCTTTATAAGAAACACATTACAATTCATTATAATTTACAATGTCGACGCCGTAGACTAAACTAAATTATTCATAACAAAATATAAAAATGACATTATTAAAAATTATTCACAATAATTAAATCATACGCAATACAATAATAAAATGTCATAATCAGGTAAAATTGTCATTTAAATTAATTTTACACTATGTGGAGGCAATTTACAATCTACAAATTCGTGCTATACAAATTATGTGCTACCATACAGAAAAAAGAAGTGCTACTAATCTTGTAATAACAGGAAATGCATTTTTTATGCAATGAAGCGGTAACTGTCGCTCTAAAAGCATAGGGCAAGCCATACAAGGCTCCTACCTTTATTGAGTTACCTCATCCTTCAAACCGGAACACAGCAAAACAGATACTCTTTGGTAAAAGTTTCATCTAAGAAGATACTATAGTTTGGCGGCAGAAATAGAAAAGGTGATCGGCTTCCTGCGGAGAGACCCACCGATGAAGTTTTTCCAATTTCCTTCATCGTATTCCAATATTAAGTGTGTTATATGCCTTTTCAGATTGCGCTAGGCGTATTCTTCCATGTCAGAGGAACTTCAGGAGTTGTTGGATTCATTAACGTGTTGCCTCTCATCTCTCTGGCTCTGGTCGTCTTTTGTTTTAGTGCTGGTACGTACACCATGTATTTGTATACTTATATCCTCATCCTGGGGCCTCTGTACAGCAGACCGACATGACCACGCACTCACTGAAGTTACTTTAGGCTTTTAAATCGTAAGTGTGTCGCTGTTGCCCATTTTATACTCTACGAAGATACCTTAAAGTCGCTTTACTCTTGAATTGGAGATATGAATGCTGTGCCATTTTTATCAGGTGTATCACAGGACTCTGTGAAGACTGAGGAGTCCGCCTGAGTGAGTACCACCGCCTTATCTATTTCTGCCCCCAAGCAACAATGCTTGCGTTGTTGTGTTCCGGTTTGAAGGATAAGGTAGCCAGCGCAATTACAGGCATGAGATATTTCGTCTTTGTCCTCATAGTGTTAATACGCACCTGATGACAGAACCTACAACCGAAATGCATGAATCGTAGATGTTATGAGCGACAGTAACCGCTTACTATGAGGTGGGCTGTCTGCTCGTTTGTCTCTGCGTAGCTTAAAAAAATTCTATAAAGATTATTTTCTTCTCTGTTCCAGGGTATTTATCAGTATATGTGGTGCTGATAACTGAAATTTTCAATGGACCAGGGCGCGGTATCGGCGTGTCTGCCAGCATGTTTATGAGTTTATTGGCTACATTCCTGATCGTAAAGTACTTTGCGGCATTGACCAGCTCTATTGGACCATCAGCGACGTATTGGGCGTTTGGCGCTATATGCTTAATATTCAGTTTATTTATCTGGTTATGCATACCAGAGACCAAAGGAAAATCGTTTGCAGAAATTCAAAAGGCGTTGGGTGCTTCGGGCTTGGAGTTTCAAGGCACGGATGTGGAGAAAGTGAAGTGATAGTAGAGTTACGTGTGAACGACGATGGGTGATGCTGATTGTTGATATGTTGATACTCGAGTAAGATGATCTACGATTGGTTCTTGTCGAATAGCCATATTGCAACCATTTGCTGTCTACTGTTCCTGTCTAATAGATTCAGTTCGATTACCTATATTAAGTAGGTGTTTGTTTGACATTGATTTCATAAATTTATTTCGACATTGTTTTTATAGTTACTTTGACTTGATTTGTTAATGTGTTGAATTGTGTAAAGAGACAGTGACAACGCACACTCTTCAACCATCCGCCATCGAATGCCCCTTTGGACGTGCCACATTTTAATCTTAATCATTCCTTTTTAATTGTTTTGCCCATTCATCATCACAGCCCATAACAGTCCACTGCAGGTCTTAGGGCCTCTCCCACAAAAAGAGAGGTTATTGCCATAATCTCCACGCTTGGTAGGCGGGTTGGAGATCGCAGTGTTATAATATAACAATGGAAAATGCTGCTGCCCATTTTCCAGTCTACGGAGGCGCTTAGATCTTTTGCCTCGAAAACATTAGTCGCCTTGTACGACACCCACGAGTGTAAGAGTGTTTGAGTGTTTTGCCCATTATTTAGTAATATTTGTCATAACTCATGAAAACAAACAATCGTGCAGAAATCAAATTCATTGTTGTGACATTTATGAATGACGTTTTATGAAAACGTGGTCTTATCGTAGGTAAAAAGGAAAACGGCACCACTTCCTAGGAAAGAAACGTTGAAATACTCTTACATTTACGTTACCATGGCTTTGGTTTCTTCAACATCTGGTAAGGAATAATAACCTTTTTTTTTAAACATCTCCGTTTTGGTGAATTCATTTGTCCAGTGGGGATTTCGGAAATAATTTTCTATCCTACCAGCACGCACTTTATGTCGTGGAAATAATGTTTAAATTATCTTAGCTGTTCAAATCATTTCGGATTGTTATTTCACTCTTATGCTGACTGTACATGCAATGGTATTTGCCTCATTTTGGGCAAAGCAGTGTAAATTTGTACATAAAAAAGTACGCAATGGTACATTAAATAGCGCCAAATAGCGCAAAATATCGAATCCATTTATAGCATGTGGATTTACAAGGATATTCATTTTGTACTATTAATTTGATGTTCATTACAGGCACAACATTTATTATACCTTTTTAAAATTGAAAGTTAAAAATCAACTAACATTTTAATATTTCCATTTATTTTCCTTTCGTATTGAACCTAGGTAGCTCGCAGAACTGGTGCCCGATGGTGCGGAAAGGTCCTGGAGTTACGACCACGTACCGGAAATCGCAGCGTGGGATGGCCCCCATGAGACATTTATTACACGTAGCACACCACGACACAATAATAGTTACAATTACAGATAGCGGAAACATTTATACTTTCAATATCTAAACCAATACGTAGCATCCCACGCCACTGTCGGTGTCGCGGCGGCCAGCGCAAATGGTACCCACTCAGCATGTGCTGTGAGATGGACGGACCACGTTGTGAAGTTCATAGGGACCTGATAGATGCAAGAGGCACAGAGTCGATCGGTGTGAGGTCGATCGGAGGCACAGAGCGCGGTGCGGCTTTGCCTGGCATTGCCGGGCACGGTCCGGTCTTGACTGGCGTGGGGTAAGTTTGCTGCTGCCATGAGGCGGCCAGCATGTCACTGTGTGCTTCCTTCCTACTTTCCTACCCCCCTCCTTTTTGACGATTGAAAGAGATATTTAATGTCCTAATCAATAAATAAATTATGAATTTTGAATTTTGTGAAAGATGTTTGAGAGGCGTATGTTCAGCAGTGATCGTCATGCGGCTTAGATGATGAGGATGATGATGGAAACACTACAAATCATCTTGGCGTTAATGTCCCAGTTGTGCTCTCACGAACGAGGGGCCGGGGTCCGAATTGACAATAAAGGCTTCGACAGATCAGAAAATTACAGTAGTGCGGCTGCCATCTGACCTTCGTGGGATCCACCAGGGAAACCTGACTTTAATCGTAGAGAGCTACCTACCGTTTCTCCAAGCGTTTGCTCTTATTAAGGATTTTTAAACCTTCATAGCTTCAGTCTGGATAATTTATTTAAGTAATTAAATAATTACTTAGTACTAGCTGCGAAACCCGGCGTTGCACGGGTTAAAATATACACCGTATGTTTAATGGTGTAAAAAATACATGATAGAAATTTTCAGAACTTTCCCGAAGTTCTAATGAGTTAGAAAAGGACAGATTATTAATTTCAGTACTTTCTAGATCATTCTAGGAATTTTCAGAACTTTCCCGAAGTTCTAATGACTTAGAAAAGAACAGATATATATCTTATATTACATTTTTGCCTCCCACAACCACCCACTTCCACCCACCGCGCCCAAACTCCCTTACTTCCTTCTAGGACCCAAGGGGTGTCTACCACCCCAATGGGGTGTTGTTTGGAATTGGTGGTGATAAAGAAAATCGGTCACACACGTACCCACACGAGCATTTTATATATATATTAAGAATAAGGATTAAGATTAAGATTAATCAGGTAGTAGAACTCTGTAGAGCCCGTGGAGTCCGCCTGGGTGAGTACCGCCGCCGCATCTATTTCTGCCGCTAAACAACAACGCTTGCATTGTTGTTTTCCGGTGTGAAGGTAGACATCGCAATTATAGGCATGAAGCATTTTATCTTAGTCCTCACAGTGACAACGCACCTGCAGTTTTCGGTTCTGCATTTTGTTGCTTGCAACTAATGCATGAATCGAAGATGTTATGGGCAACAGTTACCGAGCAGGCTGTCTGTTCGTTTGACACTGCGTATTAGTATAAAAAGTATGCTCCACCTACAAGGCTTTTAAAGCTAATGATGATGAATATTTATTTAGTCTGCCCAAACAATGTCTTTAATTTCGATGTTAGATTAGAAGGGTACTTAGTTATAGAGTGACCAATTATTAACAACTCGGCACCTTGGTATCGATCAAATGCCTGGCTAAAATACAATTGTAACAAAAAAAAATTCTTCAATAATTCATTATTATATTTTAGAGATGTAATTATGTATACAAAAGGTACCACGTAAACACACTACACTTTAAGGATTTCACTGCAACACTTTATTCTTACTTAACTTTCTCTATATCAGAATCTTGAGTCTCCAACCCCGAAGTATTTGCTCCCAGAGCCTTCTGTATCTCCGCAATCGTTTTCCCTTTAGTCTCTGGTATAAAGAACCAGATGAACAAACTGAACAGTATGCATACAACGCCAAAAGCCCAATAAGTAGCCGATGGCCCAATTGAGCTGGTTAAGACAGACAAGTATTTACTGGTCAGAAAAGAGGTGCACAAGTACGTAAATACGCTGGCGCATACGCCGACACCGCGGCCCGGGCCGTCGAAAATTTCAGATATCACCATCCAATACATTGATAAGTACCCTGGAAAAGCAAACGACATAATATTAAGTCTCACACTTGTAAGACCAAAAAATATTTGGATAAAGATTAGTAAAGTTTTTCTAAAACCGTATTTAGACGTATTCAATGTAATAGGATTATAAAGGGTCCAGATTCAAAAAGTATCTATGTTGGCTGTTGTTATTAACAACGCCTTCAAGGCTAGAGTGAATAGGCTGTTCCTAGACAGGCATGCTCATGTTCGGCCGCATCGTCACTTACCTGTCCAGCAGATTACTTAAATCATATTTATTTACACCCCTTAATTTTTCTATAACATTATATAGTATATTTTAATTTAGTACACTTAAAAACAATCTTTGGACCAGTTTATACGTACCAGCACTGAAACAAAAAGCGGTAACAGCCAAAGAGATTAGAGGCAAGACGTTCATGAAGCCGATGACGACGCCTGAAGTGCCTCGAACATAGAAGAATACGCCTAGTGATATCTAAAATGAATAAAATAATCAAAGAGTGAATGACAGTATTTTGACAAAAGCAAAGAAAGAAAAGTATATTCGTATAATCATCATTATTGGCTTTAAACATCTATTTTAGATGATTTAAACAGCGTCATCGTTAGTGGTTTGCGTACGGCACTTTCTCCGATGACTGTAGAGCCCTACATGGGAAAGAAAGACTCGATTACACAGTGAGCAGACATAACAATTCGCCCTGGATGGTAAGGGATTGTTAGCGCATTTGTGTCGTGTCGCGCGCCTGTCGGCTAGATCTTTAAACCAGATATTGTCGTATAATAGTGATAAGGCATTTTCTTAAAACGGACTGTGATGACAATGATGATAGATTGTTCTCACAATAATAAAATTAACACTAGGGCATTTGCATAAAAATTTTTTTTTTATTCTCCTCATTATATAAACGAGCAGACAGCCTACCTGATGGTAAGTGGTAACTGTTACCTATAACATCTACTTTTCATACTAAATGTATTTCACACAATTTCAAGGACAATGATGCCAAGATGATTGACTTAAATTTTTAATCAAATAATTTAAAGTATAAAAGGAAGCCTTAATTGGTGACAATATTCAAAGTAGAAGAAAAACATGTCAACAAAAGGGTATTTAATATGAATGTGGATGGATACACAGGAAGGGACCGACCAAAGAAAAGATGGATGGATTGTGTGATGAGGGATATCAGTCTGCGAGAGGTGAGCATGGATATGACCGTGCCGACTCCAAATGATTGAGATAAGTACTCCAAGCAATTGAAAGTATGGATCTTTCTAGAATCCTTGGGATATTTTGATACTCTCTCTCAGAAAGCTGATAGATGCCACTTACCATCCCCAGAGACATGCCGCAGAACGTTGTAATCAGAATTGACTTGCGACCAAACCGGTCTGACAGCACAAGCGCAGTGAAGACGCCCCCGATGAATTGAATGCATCCAATTACAGCTGAAGCAACCTCGTCACTAACATTGGTGCCTGTTGACTCTAATACTGTTTGCAAGTAGTAAATAACGGCATTGTAGCCAGTGAGCTGCCCTACACCTCCCATTATGATACCCAGCAGGAATGTCTTTACGAATACCCTGTTCTTGAACAGTTGTATCCTGTCAACTACTTCGTCTTTATTGTTGCAAGGATTGTATTCTTTAATTTCCTCGTTTGCTTCTTTTTCTGATGCCCGTAAAAACGTGAGCACTTTTACCGCATCTGCGGTGCGCCCTGGAATGAAAATTAAATTTTGTGAATACCTCAGCATTGAATCGCAATTGACTCATATGATACGGATGAAATTCTTGCGTGTGTTCAGCGGAACTGTGTGCAATGGAACTACGTCTACTCTATACAGGAATTGATACCTAAACTTTGCTTAAATAAACGGTCTGCCTTAAAATAAAAAATAACTATTTAAAACCACGGTTACATGTTAAACACAACAAATAAATTTTAGGTAATTCTTATCTTAGGTATAACACTTCTACTTGCCTTTGGCATAAAGAAAATATGGAGAATCAGGCAGGAACAAGACTGGTATGAAGACCACCAGGGTTATAATGGTCAAAAATATATTCAAAGTGATGTATGATAAAAATGGCCCCACCGATAACATCATGAGCATGCCAAAGGAGCTCATAGTGTGCATGATCGTTCCAAGGGAGCCTCGTATTTCTTTCTGTAATAGAAAAATATTTAAATGCAATATTAGTTCGTAGGTGTTTGAGGTCTAGTCATAAAGAAACTACTAACAATGGTAAAGTAATGTAGTTTCTGTTTGGAAGCTTAAGAAGCGATGGATTAATATTTCTGAGTCGGTTGTTGTCACAACATGTTAACGGCTTATGAGGCGAGGATGCTGAAGACTGAGCGAGGCAGAGGTGAAATAATTGGAAAGCTAACCCTGGCTAAAGCCAGTATGGATGATGATTGGTGCGGTGTGGTGTCTGATAAGAGTAGAAAGTAAACCCCTTGTACAATATTCTATATATTATACTATATAATAGTCACAAAAGAGAAAAGTGACTTTAATGTGAATGAAAAGCGAAACTGCCAAAAGGATGTGAGGCACCCTGATTTTTACTTATAGAACCCACACAAGAAGGTAAGTAAGTATTATCGCTACGAAGAGTCGAACTTTGGGGCATAAAAATAAAATATTTTTGTGCCAGGCTGTGTACGGGCAGACCAACGTTTTGTGGGGCTCCTAAATGACTATTATCACTTCAACGTGGATTTTTTCTTATACTCGATGAGGAAAATTAACCAACGGCGCCGAAACAGTCTAACTACCGTCATAGAGCAATCAGTACAGTGCCACAAACTTAGTTCCAATTTTGGTCACCGTGTCGGATAAGTTTCTACAAACACGTTTACTCTGTAATAACTCTATATAACACTGAATTTAGTATATTTACTAAAACAGAATTAACGTAGGAATCACTTATACTTACACTGGCAATCTCTGAGGCGTACATGGGTACCACGGTCATGAGGAAAACGTCGCCAATGGTGCTGACAACCTGGCCGAAGATGATAATCCAGACGTCCAAAGCGAAGATGAATAGCACAGGGCTGATGATCTTCGGGATGCCACTGATGAGGACGCAGTTCTTCCGACCGATCCAGTCGACGAGGAATCCCGAAAATAACGTTACTGGAAAATACCTTCGAATTTCTTTATCAGTTCATAACGGTTGCTTCATCAGTATTAAAACCATCAGCTTGAAGGCGTCTACTGTATAAACTATCAGTTTTCACTGCACTGGTGATAGCAAAATAGCGGAGATAAAAAATATCTTTAATAGAGTTATTTGGGAGGGTCCTCTCAGTCCTCTGTGTAAAATACTTGCTTGTTTTTATGATTTCTTGTGCTATTCGTAAAGCAAAAATCCTTCCCTTATATGATTAAGAGTCATACCAAAAGGAGCAGCCAACAGTCCAGCCGCTACGATCCAGGATGCTTCGTCAACTGTAACGGGATGTGGCAGTATCGTTTGGGAGTCAGTTGCCAGTATGACCAGCACAGGGGATGACCACCCCATCCCCATGCCCATGGGAATAACACATAGATTCACTGTTGAGAAACGAAATAAGAACTGAACACATTTCTTAGCAGCTTAACTCACTTAACTACCAAATCCAGCACCGGCCAGCCGCCTTGCGGAAATCCACACCCCGCCTGGCCGGAGGGCGTCCTACACTACGCTGTGACATTATTTGACCTTTGTACAACGGTTGTGTACATGCAATGTAGTTAATTAAATGTGTTTGTTCTGAGGAACTTTTTGACATAATGCCCAAAGCTACGTCTATCATCTAACGGCTCGCCATCGACAGAGAGTCCATTCTCACACCTTAGAATATCTAAATCGATCGCGTACGAACAGTGCGGTACCAAAGGAACTATCTACCATGCATATTGAGGTTGTGGAATGGCTCTCAGGAGAAGTTTTCCCTGGAGTTCTTCAAGAAACGCGACAGCATGTGACCAATATCCCTGGTATTGCAAACGTACATAGGTGACTTCTTACCATCAGACAAGCCGTAAGCTTGTTTGCCACCTTAGTGGTTTAAAAAACTAACCGATGATCTTTCGGTGAGGGAAAACATTGTGAGGAAAGTTGCACCATGACCCAATCTGGTTCGGTTCCGCTGTTAACATGGAAACTGAGGTTCAGACGGCAGTCACTCTACTGTAATTATATGAGCTGCTGATAAATCCTGGATCATGGCCAAAGGCGGACCAGGTGCCTTCGCGCGGCAGGGAACAACCGGGATATTGACGCCAAGATGATTATTTATTTTCATATACCGTAACATACACTTCTATCTCTTATACATAGTTAACCGACCAAACATCCTGTAGTTATCAAGTTTGATCTTGATACAGGCGAGCAAAATTTTCAAATTTTCTACGCCGTAAAGACATTCG
Organism: Blastobasis lacticolella; assembly: GCA_905147135.1. Lineage (NCBI taxonomy): Eukaryota > Metazoa > Arthropoda > Insecta > Lepidoptera > Blastobasidae > Blastobasis > Blastobasis lacticolella. Next base: position 4,095,114 of record LR990061.1, read on the forward strand.
ACACAGATAGGAAAAGAATTTTAAAATTGCGTAAATAGCTAACCTAACCAAGGTCAAAATTACTTAGCAGTTATGTTGCTACGAGCTTGTGGCCTACTATTTATTTGCTAAACACATTTAGTATTTTTTTTTATACTGGACAAATTCACACAGCGCTGTCTAGCACCAAAGCTTGTGTTATGGGTGTTAGATAACTTCTTCTTCGTCGAGTCAATTTTCGAAAAACCCTGTAAGATAACTAATAATCTACATACATACTTTAAAAAAAATACATACTTGTTATACGTAACAGTAATTAAAATTCATCATTGCAATTTTTGCTCGGCCGGGAACCCGAGCCTTTGCGTGGCGACCGACATGTTAACCAATTGAACCACTCAGGTCGTCAAAAACGACGCGCCTGTGGTACGCACGATTGTTTTTGGCTTATCTATATTAACTGTTGTACAATGAAAGAAGTACCTACGCGGGAAAACGATAAATGTCGAATTTTCTTTAATTAGATTTAGTATTATGTAAATGTCCAAATTCGAGGAATACTATCCAAGGCTAACGATCTAGACTACTTAGCCGATTACAGCCTCGTGTTCCGAATGCAAAATATTGTAGTTGTTTTATGCAAAGATTATTATTACATTAGCCTCAATCATCTCACTGCTGGGCAAAGACCTCCACCCGATTCATCCACTCTTCGCGATCAAGTGTCTGCCAGTCACTTTTGAACACCCGCAGCTCATCTGCCAAAGATATATTAACTAAAACAAAATTGCAGAACACTAACCTGTTAGAACTGTAGCGTATTGCCGCAGTACGGGGCTTGACACTTTTTTCAACATTTTCAAATCAAGTGCAATAAAAACTGTGTTATTTAAAACAAAACAATTCTGAACAATATTGTTTATTGCAAAAATATATCAACAATGTTCGTGGCTTGAATTTTTTTAGTTATCACTTAGATTAGTGTCGTAAGACACATGGTTCAATCGTGAATGAAACGAGACACTTGGACATATGTTGTAATGGTAATGTGGAAACTATGAACAATAATATTCGCATACATAATATTCGTATACATTCGCATACTTACATTTGTAAGATTGAATTTACATATCTTTACGTTTGTTACAAGAAGCCGCCGATGTGACCAGTTATGTTTGATTCCGTCGAGAACAGCCTTGTTACATAAAAGTTTATTTGCAATGGCGCCAAAAATGTATAATAAAGTGCCTAAACGCATTCGAGATGCCGAAACTTTTAGCGAATTTAAGGGACAATTAAAGAATTTTTTGATGGAACGATGTTACTATTTAGTGAATGATTATTTATCTGACACGAAAAGTTAATTTAAGTAGGTACCTAATTGAAATTGTTTGGTAGAGTAATTGACATTTGTTAATTTATTTGTTTGACATATTCAATAATTAGTTTGTAGATCATTGACATTTTATTTACATATTTGATTATTTCGGTTTATTTTGTATATTAATTGTTAGAATTAGACACATTTTATCTCAATTAGATTGACATATAATTATGTAACTCGCTAAGCCTTAAAAGCCGTGTGGCCTGTTGGCCGTGTGGTGTCCGGCAGAGTAGAATAGCACCAACCCCTTACACTCATGGGTGTCGTACAAGGCGACTAATGTTTTCGAGGCAAAAGATCAAGAGTCTCCGTAGTCTGGAAAATGGGCAGCAGCATTTTCTGTACTGTAACGGGCTGTGATGATGAAGCCTTAAAAGGCAACTAATGTGATCAAATATTTGTATTAACACCAATGTAACCATTAGAGAGCGAACGAATAAATGAATTATGAATTATGAATTATAATGTAGTAAAAAAATCCTCAGTTCTTGAGGAAAGGGTGCTGTTCTAACTGGCATTGGTCGTGCGACCATTATCGTGCGACGAGCTGTTTTAAGGTCTCCTATTGGTCGGGTGACGTCCGTCGTACGACCGTTGCCAATTAGGACAGCGCCTAAGAAGTATATAAAAAAACCGGTCTAGATATGGCGGACCATGCGTAGTATAATAAATCCGTTGCTGCCTGTCTTTTTTTTTGTACCACTAAAGTGGCAAACAAGCTTCTGGCCTGCCTGATGGTAAGCAATCCAGACGTTTACCATATCAGGGGCATCGCCTACGCAAAACCTCCCGAGGTCTTGTTTAAGATGCTCCCACAACGATCCTTGCGACTGTTGCAAACAGTTTCCTTTTATTTTGTTTTGTCGGAAACAGTTCCAATATTCCAATACCGATCCCGAAGTCGGAACTAAGTACCTACTGCTTCATATTGCGTGGCGACTTGCTTGTATGCTATTTACAAATGTTGCTAAATGTTTATAAAAGTTTCTAATGTTTCTATTTGCTTATATTAGAGAATGTTTAAAGACCACCACGACATAATACATAATATAAGTAGTCGATGATCAAAAATCACTAACGTTTTATGGGTAGGGCAATTGTAACGCTAGTAATTAAGTTTGCAGTTGTGATTTTGACAGGCTACCAAGCCACTAAGGATGCCGAAGGCTAAACGAAATGAATAAGGAAAAGCAGGAGTGCAGACACCGGGCCTAAATGCGCAAGAGCACAATCGGGATATCGACGTCGAGATTATAATGATGATGTTGTATTTACGAGTACGAGTTAGGTATATTATTATTATTAATAATCATTTATTTCAGACCATACAAATGTTATTTTTAACAGTCTATATTATATTGTGTTAGTTAAATTACTTATAATATATTGTTAAAATCATTACATAATTAAACATTCAATTCATAAAACTCATAAAATCATCACAATATCATAATAAAAAATTAATTCAAAATTCACATAAAATGTCAAATTCTTAAGTAGGCAAATAATTAATAAAAATTAAGTCCCAGATGCAACATGGAGTTTAAGCCAGTGTTGCATCATAGAACAGTCCAGTCTGTTTGCCCACATATTTAGGAGGCTGTTATGGTATAATGTAATAATAAATATTTAACTCCAGACCGTCCACTGAAGCAGATCCTACGTGGTTTACACGATAACGTTCAACACCCCGAAAGTCCCCTGCTGAAACCTCCTTTATATCAGTAGAAATTGCAAAGTCGACTAGTCGGTCAAAATCATAGTCACAAATAATTTACTAAGTATGATTATTTTGTATTTGTCCTTTTCATCAGAGCCATCTAGAGCCATCAGGCTCTAGGCATATTCTTCCATGTATGTGAAATATCAGGGGTTGTCGTTGGATTCATGAACGTGTTTCCTCTTATTGCCATGGCTCTTAACGCCTTTTGGCATCAGTGCTGGTACAAAAGCACCTTCGTAAGCAGCTGCATATTAGTATAAGTGACGAGGAATATTACTTAATGTTTTCATATTCTGTGGGTATAAGATATCAATAAGATAATTTTTGACGGTATACTCTTCTCTCTAATAGAAACGCAAAATTACAGCTCTCATAACAATTTAGTATAAGAGGTGGAATGGACATCGAAGTATTGAAAATATCCAACAGTAAAAGAAGATAAGATCATTCTATTCATGTAGATACCACACGGTTAAGTTTACTTATAGGCATCGCGATGTCTGGGATGTAGACAAAACATGTCTTCTCCTTCGTACATTGCGTAGCCATTTCTAATAAACTTGTCACCATTTCCAGTCAACTAAAATTTTCGACAGATCTGCAGCGGCGTCGCCGATTTCCAATAGCATCAAACCACCCTCTGGAATGGCGATGTCGGCGTGTCTGCCAGCGTATTTACTTTATCGTGCACTATATTTCTGACCACTAAATTAAATTAATTAAATTAAATAATCATTTATTTCTGAATTTACAATTGCATATATGTATAATAAGTATGTATTTAAAAAAAAAGAATATAAGTAGTTTATCAGTTATCTAGCACCCATAACACAATGCTTACTTTGGGGCTAGATGGCGCTGTGTGAATTTGTCCACGATTATTTATTTATTTTATTTATTTATATGTTTTACGGTTCATGAGTAGGTAGTTTTTAAATTCATTATTAAAATAATAACAATATTAGATAATTCCATTCAAACGATCAATGTCAAGTAATATTATAAAATCATAAATGTAACCCTCTCAATATATTACAATGTCCAATAGTACCATCGGTTACTTACTGGGCTTTTGGCGGTGTATGCGTACTATTCAGTAAGTATACACCGCCACACATATCTGGTTCTTTATACCATAAATCAAAAGGGAAAACGATTGCGGAAATTTAAAAGGCTCTGGGCGCAAATATATCGTGCTTGGAGACTCAAGATTCCGATATAGAGAAAGTGAAGTGATGTAATTAAAGTTGTGTAAGAATAAAGTGGGACGGTAGATAGTGTATTGGTGTATTACTAGGTTCAGAATACGTTACACACTTCTATTACAATCAATGTTTGATATAACATACAAAATAGTAGAAGTCTCATGCGCTTGAGACAGATTTGATCATTGATTATTTCTAGGGTAGGGGTAACTACTATGTATTATGTACTTAATTGATTTTATTGCTAGAGCACAAAATTAAAATTACATTTTATATTTATACATTTATTATTCATTTCATAATGTTATTAATTTAGTTTTTTTTACTATTTTGTACAATATCAATGTCAACATTTATGTAATAAAATAAAATGATTATTGGTATCATATTGTACTTTTATTTTAATGAAGTCTTTTAGTGTTTCATGCCTGCACAAGTTACAAAATGCACTGTACCTATTAATAGTCATATCGCAATTAATGAATAAATAAGTAAATCACGTTTCAATTACTCTTTTATTTAATATTATCCTAAAAAATTATTGAAACTACCAACAAGTTGGTACTGAAACAGGCTATCTTGAAATCCTTTTCGCACCGAGTGCCACTTGAATCTCAGAGAAAGTTCTGTCCTTCGTCTCTGGAACGAATACTGCAATGAACAATCCCAATAGTACACATATTGTACTAAATGACCAGTACGTGATGGGAGCACCCAGGTACGAGTTGATAATGTAGAAGTATTTTAACGAGAAAAACATGGTAGCCGTCGTGGTGACCACACTTATGCAGACGCCTGTTGATCTTCCTGGACCATCGAACAGCTCAGTGATTATTACCCAGAAGATGGAACCCATGCCTGAAAACATAGAAGACAATATCAGTATTTTTTTTTAATTAATTGCTTTTTTCATTCTTTAAAATAATGTCGTGAGCCCTTGAACATGCTGCTAAAAGTTCGCCATACAGATTTAGATAAAACAGATACAGACCTTATAAACCTTCTTTTTATAACAGGACTATATACTCGTATGCTACAGTTAATTTTCGTAAATAGGTAGCAAAGAGCATTTCGACATTAAGTTCCTATCGAGAGGCACGTTTTCTCTAACCTGACTATAATAATATAATGTTTGTATTTCCACGAAAATTAAAAGGTAAAACGGGATTCAAATCCTGGCACTACAACAGCGCTTTCTAATAAATTAAACCAATCTTATATTGATTTCATATTTAATAAAGTTGCAACAAATATACCTACCAGCGCTAAATGTGAAACTGATTAAGATAAAACAGATGAGCGGCAGGTAGTTGAGGAATCCAGCAATCTGGTAGTCCAGCTCCACCAACTTAAAGAATACTCCTAGACCAGCCTAGGAAAGAAAACAGAAATATCAATATTGCAAAAAAATTAAGCTCCTCAGTAACATAAGTATTTAAGACAACTATTATACTAGAAATTAGACTTCAAACTTACCATTCCGAACGTCATACCAATGAGAGTCGAAATCAATATCGGCTTCCGCCCAAACCTGTCTGTTGTTACTGCTGTGCAAAAACTGGCAATTAGCTGTATCAGACCAACAATAACCGATACTATCTCCGGCTTCACAGAGGTGTGCGTAGTATTTAAAATGGTCTGTAGATAAAACAGATTCGGATTATATCCAACCAGCTGATTACCAATCCCTAAAATAATAACTAGCACAACACCCCTAAGGAATATTTTGTCTTTAAACAGGTGTCTTTTATCAATTTCTGTATTAGTATTCTCTAGAGCATATTCTTTCATTTCTTCCATGGCAATCGTCTCCGATGCTCTTAGGAACGTTAGTACTTTTGCTGCGTCTTCCTTTCGACCTGGAAATTTATTATTGTGTGTGAAATTATTGATTTATGGAGATTAGATTAGAAAAGTCTCCTGGTTTAATGTGTTACCATGATCCAATCTGGTCAGGTATCATGGTCACGGAGGTCAGATGATAGTCGCTCGACTGTAATTAACTGATCTGCCAACTCCTGGATCATGGTCAGAGCGGACTCCGGGCCCTCGTGCGCGAGAGCATAACTTGGACATTAACACTACAGACAGACAAGATTGGAGAGTTTTGCTCCAATCTTCATTAAGGTATAGTTAGTTGAAAATTTCTCAACAAAGAAAGCTATATACCTACACAATTTCTGGGCTAAGCTTAAGTATATAGAGCTGAATTTTGTTTTAGCCCAACCAGATATTTATAGCATCCGCTTGCTTAAAAATACCTTTACAAATATTTTACATCTTGGCCTTTTGTCTTTAAAGTACAATACGTACTAATAATAGAGCAAACGTGCGTGACCATCTTTAGAATAATTTTCTTGTGCAGTTGTTGAAAGGTTTTTAAAGCAGCCATGAATTACATTTTTATTTGAAAAGTTTAGAATTAGAATTGTCTTTATTGTTAAACTGTGTAAGTATACAGGTATGCAGATGTTATTACATAAGTAGTTCCAACAGCTTGTCCATTACGGACGTACAATACTTATAAAATTATATAAAATTTAATGTACATGTCAACATTCCAATCTAATGTCAAGATACATATTTATCTCCATCATTTAAAACATTAAGTAACAAAGTCTTATAAATAAAAATTCAAAATGTCAAAATTTTAATTTCAAATGTCAAAACCGTAAATAAAATTATTGAATGGTATAAGTAATAAATAATAATGTCCCATTAAATTCAGATGTCAAATAAAATAAATTTGTAAATAAATCTTAAATCTAAGAAGTTTATAAATCTTTTTGTTCAAAAATGAGTTCTTCGGACTAAGGGACAGGTAATGCCCTTCTTCTAGAAAACTCATTTTGGCTAAAGATGCATCAAATAACATATATGTTGCTATAGGTGCAAAGGAAAATTTTCTTGCAATGGGAATGCACTTATGCTCTTGTACTGTACCTTCAAGGATAAGTGATTATTTCATTAGTACTAACCTTTAGAATATGAGAAGTATGGGCTTTCAGGCAAGAAAATGGTTGGCAGAAGAGCAATGATGCTTACAAATAAGTACATCAAATTTATAGTGTAGTAAGACGCGAAGGGCCCCACGGACATCATTGTGACGACGCCTAGAGAAGAACATATCTGGAAGATGGTACCTAGGTTGCCTCTTATGGATTTCTGAAACAAAATCATGCACATCATCAAGGATTGTCCTTTTAGTGTCCAGCAGAGTAGTATGTACCACAAACTCAATCACTTGAAGGCTATCTTAATGTTCTAGAAGCAGACCATTTATTATCTCAAAAACACTGCACTCTCCAACCCGCTTGCCAAGCCTGAAGATTATAACATGTATTGTTATTCTATCCAGCTTCATGTGGTGGAAGATTAAGACCAATGGTGGACTGTTATGGATTCAATTTGATCAGGTTCCCATGTTAGGGTGACGGAGGTCAGGTAGCAGTCATTTACTGTAATTTCCGATCTGTCAAATCCTGAATCATGGTCAAGCATAGAAGAAGCAGATTATATACTCTACTCACACTAGCAATTTCGGAGACATACATAGGTATGGTGTTCAAAGCGAACGCTTCTGCCAAACCCTCTAAGGCTCGTCCAAGCAAAATCATCCACACTTCTTTGCCAAACAAGTAAAAGAGAATTGCGATGATCTTCGGAATGTTCACGAATATCATACAATACTTTCTGCCAATGTGATCTGCCGCGTGAGCTGCGATGAAGTTTGCTGGAATGAAGGGAGAAAAACACGTAAAATAACCAAACCTAGGCTCATCAAACCGTATGAACTGGTCGCTACCCAACCAAAATGAATGCGAAAGTTTGACACTTTTATTACTTTTTTCCGGAAAAAGTAGCTGCACGGATATTTATGACATTTTAAGTAGTGAAAAGAAATATCGACATCGATTATCGAGTGATGTCTAGTAAATTGCCATGTCGACCTGTCGCAGACAGTAGGTAGGTTTTCTCAATCGACCAAATCAATCAAGCGCAATGTTTGAATTTGGCTGTATTACTTATCTAAAATTATTCTCAAGTATGATGTACCTAACGCAATAGATAAGAATCCATCAACTATCACTTGTAACAACTTCATAAATATCTATTTCTTGCTCAATATGGATAAGGTAGGTAAAAAAATGACACACAAAAATTTACTAAATAATAATTATATTATCTTTGTCACTATAATTTCACAAAAAAGAAAAAAATAACTAAATCATAATTTATTTAAAGTTTGTGAGAATCGTGAGAATGAAACATGTTTTCAATGATGGTAATAGGTGCGCTTGCGCATCCGACCGCGGCATCAGCGGAACAAATATGTCAAGGGCGTTTTAAGTGTAATACTTCTACACACGTTCAGTTTTGTTTCTCAGTTTTAACGCAAATTTCTTTTAATAGAAATCGTCATCATTATCATCATCATCATCATCATCGTCACCCTAGCGGTAAATCCCTGCTAGTGATAAATCTGCCAGACAAGGTTCGCTCTTTCATGATGTGGATTTTTACGAATGGCGACTGCCATCTGAGCCGCTCAATGCGTTAGGGAGAACCTCGTTCGTCAGAGCGTCATCCGTTTGTCGGCAGGGAGACTGCGTGCAGATGAGGTTGGCTTGATTGGACCCAGAAAATGGTGACATATCTAATACCGCAGTCAAACTAACCTACTTTAAAGTTATTGTATTCCTGCCTGTGGGTAAGGTACCCAGTGCTCCATGGGGTGGGAATTTAGGAGAACTGTGGCCGTGTGCTGCCCGAATAACGTATCATAGAGGTGGGCAACACATTGGCGATACCTTTGTTGTTGCTAATATCTATAGGCAGCGGTAACTACTTTCCATCAGGTGGGTCACTTGCCTGTTTGCCTACCATAATCATAATTATTTATTTATTTGTGCCATTATTTACCTTCCATCATTATACAAAATCTTACCCGGAATCATAGTCAGAGCTGGCACCGAGACTATCCAGGAGCCCTCTTCCTCTGTGATTGGGCGGACCAGCACAGCATCAGTTTCGTTGTTGAGCTGCACCAGCACTGGGGACGGCCAGCCCGCGCCCATACCGAAAGTCAGGAGGGACAGGTTGGCTGCAAGGGTTGAAGAAGGTCTTGGCTTAAACAGGCAAGCAAGGGGTTTAACCCTCCACGCAATAAAGCGGGTGGTGTGAGTTTGGGCTTTAATACTTTACCTCGAATGACGTTACATCGACGAACATTACCTCGATGAATCTGCCTCGATGGTAAATTTTATCGATGGGTCGTCACCTCGATGGTTTATTTCATCAGCACCTTACATATAGTTTTTTTTTTATATTTATTACCTGGTAAAGATCGCAGGTACCAGGTGGATGCGGAAGGCACAGGACCGCCTTTGTGGAGATCTCTGGGAGAGGCCTATGCCCAGCAGTGGGCGTCTTTCAGCTGATACGATGAATGATCGTCGAGGTGACGTCATTCTAGGTAAAGTATTAAATCCGTGAGTTTGCCGTGTGTATCAGTTTATCTGTATATGCTAACATATTTGTGTCGTTGTGACGAAATTCGACCCTTAAGACGTTAAGGGTCGAATTCCTATTAAATCCAACAAAACATCCTAACAATGCTAGAATAACCATCATAAAAGGAGCTCCCTTAGCAAGAGCTGTGATCCGCTAGGCGGGTCAAACAGCACTGATTTGTATCAATCAATTTGCTTTCACAAGATCGCAAGTAACGAGTTTGTTTAAAGCTGGTTTAAGATAACCTTATCAAGGTGATTTTCTCTTACGAACACAAGCAGGTAGTTTCGCTTGCACTTACATGCACTGATACATATAGAAGTCTTTGCTTACATGTCAGTTCAATGACCTTTTATATTCAGGTTAATAAACTTCGAATCCGAATAATCAAGGCACACAACAGCTTAAAGTGCACACCTACCACATTCTCCTGAATTTGTATTTCTGTACAGTTATTAAAGTAATTTAGGTAGCATATCGTTAGAAAAATGTGAAAAATAGGAGCGTCGGTGGCCGAGCGGTTAGAGTAGTGGTATACGACTCGTAAGCCAGAAGTCCCGGGTTCGAATCCCGCTCCGACCATGTACTAATGACTGTTTTCTGAGTTATGTACATTAGTTGAATACCAACCGATGCTCTTACGGTGAGGGAAAACATCGTGATGAAACCTGCACATTCAGGCGACTGGATGTGTAACCATGATTCAATCTAGTCAGGTTCCCTTGGTAGCAGGGTCATGGAGGTCAGATGGAAGTCGCTCCACTGCAATTACCTGACCTTCCAAATCCTGGATCATGGTCAAGGCGGACCCCGGGCCCTCGTGCGCGAGAGCACAACCGGGACATTAACGCCAAGATGATTATTTAGTGTAAGTAAACATAGGTACCTAAATAACATGAGATTATTAGTTAGCTAAGTTATTTGGTCAGTTTTCTAGGGAAAGTACAATAATGCTTAATAGTTAGTTTGAGCACGATGAGCCGAATAAAAGCGAGAGAAAGAAAGAGAGGATGTACAATAACCTTAACAACAGAAAAACGTCGTAAACCTCCGACCAAGTATACATACACGTATACACGAATATTTCCTAAACTGCAATGTAATTTAAGTATTAAAAACTGCATAAAAATCGGCCTATCCATCCGAAAGCTGCGATGCAGACAGCCACACGGAGCCATAAAGCCCTAGTTAAAAACGTCAACCCTTCCTTTTTCGTCGGCGGTTAAAAAGTAAAGATTAATAAAGAAGAAGCGAGTTTTTTAGGGCCGTAGTGTTAAGAACAATTTGAGTAAAATAATTAATCGCGAGTAATCAGAATAGGGCGTAAGAGACATAGAACGTTGTCGAAATAAATCAAATGACAGCTCTCGGGCGAATATTTTCAGAATGTGAGGGAAGTCGAAGATCAACCTCTTTCCGTATTACTTCCACAAGGTCTTATTCTGTATGGTATTATACCTGTGTATATATTAGCTGGTGTGTGTAACTTACCAACAACAACTACGATGCATTGTCGCAGTATTGGCCCCAATTGGATAAACATTATGATTGTAAGTTTTATTTTTCAAATATCACATATGATACATGTCTGATGGCACAAATATCTTCCTACTTCGTACGCGACACTGATCGAGAATTCTGACAAATTAATATTATATAGGTATTGACCCAACTCAGCCAGAAATAATGTTAAACAAACTGTCTCTAATAAAAAACCATTAACTTTTCTTTTCGACAGAAATAAAAATAACAAGTAAGTAAGAAGTAAAAGCAATCATAACTTGCTATAACAAATAATTCTATAATAGGTAATCTATTAATTTTTACTGTGTCCCAGTGTTTGATTTTGTACTAATCAAAACCATACCCAATTCAAGATTTAACACCATCTAAGTATAGAAAAAAGAACATTATACAGGTCCATATTAGACACACCAGATTGCACAAGAATATTTGACTGTCGAACTTATGTTCTAAATACGAGTACGAATATACTAGCTAAATACACGATTTACTGCGAACGAACTTATCACGAATTTATCACAACAACCCTAAACCACACCACAATAAAACTGCAAAATCACCACCAATCCGAAACTATCAGCGGAGTATTCGCTTCAAAATACGCGTTACATTCCTAGTACGGTGAAATAATAAATACGCAGCAAAAGCCATGAACACCTTTCGCCATGGCCGAGTATTGAAGCAAACTGAATGCATAGTAGCAGTTGCTGACTGCCGAGCAATGTCCTTACTTCGTCGTTGTGCAATGATAGAGGACGCAGCATGGAGCACGATACTTAAACCTGCTTGGCCAAACCAACTACCTAATTGGCGAAATTGTACGCTTACGAGTTTACGGCACTGAGTAAAAATCTGTTGGACATTTAATTTCTTTTGAATGTTTACTGCAACCGGAGTATGTATGTATGTATGTAAACTCTTTATTGCATTAAATACCTTAGAACTATATAACAAAGTGATATAAAATACATTGCAAAGGCGGGCTTATCCCACAATGGGATTTCTTACAGCTAACCTTAGATAAGCTGAAAGGAGCTTTTGTCAATGTTTGTCAATGGTCAGCTGACTATTACTTACCTTCCACACAATCTCCTTTCCACAAAGGAGATACTATGTGAAAGTAATTCTATCTTGCCACTTTGTTACGTCTTCACGCTTAGGGATCAGATTTGGATACAATTTAAAAAAATACAGGAATTTTATTTGTCGATAAAGTCGATCAAAAGTTCTGGTATCTCAATAACTCTGTATGCTAAAGACAAGTAAGTAAGTAACGGGTTAACCACAGAAATCTAAATAAACCACTGGGAATCGAAGTCGGTACCTGTCGCTTACGAGTCTGACCCCATAATAACTAGACTAGCACTCTAGCACTACTGCTAAAGCTAGTTGCAGTTCATGACATAAACACGCAGACAAAAAATATCAACAACAACGACAATAACTCTATAGAGTTTGACTTTATGAAGTTGGACTTTAAAAGGAAATTATGTCCCGGTTGTACTCTCGCACACGAGGGCCCGGGGTCCGCCTTGACCATAATCCAGGATTTGGCAGATCAGCTAATTGGTATTTATATTTGGAAGATCTTGACTTTATCATATGTGTAACCAAAACTAGGAAACATATTTATTTCTTTAACAATAAGGACACAGACAGATTAAGCATTGTTAGAGATTATGCAGTATAACATTAGTTAAATCTCACTAGGTACTGACTATACGTATTTGCAGAGATTAAATAACGAAACTGTGTCAGAATAACAAACGTAATCCATGTCTACAAGTGATTACAATCCTAGTTTTCTCACCAATTTCCCGTTTGACGTTTGCAATCATAGCTAGATTGCGTTAAGATAATTCACTGATTTAAGAAATTTTAATTCTATGGGCGACTCAATAAGCGAAGAATTGACATCGCTGAGTCGGATGCGAGAGCCAACGGCTTACGATGCAAGGATGCCGAAGACTGGGTGAAGTAGAGAAGAATGTGGAAACCGGATCCAGGCAGAGGTCGGGATGAACGCTAGGACGATAAAGAATTCTATGAGCGAAATCAACGAGACGTACAAGAATGTTTGCATTTTTATATTCCTATTTAAAAGAAGTAGCCAGCGTAATTACAAAACATGGCAGTGACTGCGTAGTATCCACCTTACCTACCTACATAATTATGTGGATTAAGTAGCTGAAACCCTTCTCCATAACATGGACTAGATGTTTACCTACAGGGTTCCAAGTGAAATTCGACCCTATCCGGATATTTTTCATTAGTAGAGGGAGGCAAACAATCAAGCAGATCTCCTGATGTTAACTGATCGCCGCCGCATATGGTCATTCGCAACAAAAGGTTGCAGTCCTTTGAGAAAGATGTAGGATCGTCTGGTGAAGGCTCCAATGTTGCACCAGCTCAGGAATAAATATCACCGCGGTTGGTCGTAGGTTCGTGGCACGAAGTATCTTGAGAAGCTTCCGGTAGAACACCTATAACTTATTAGATTCTTCAAGGACATAAACAATATCTCTAGCATTTTATTATCTGCATGGCAGACAGTTTTTGAATAAATGTCTGTCAATCTTCAAGTCGGGTCGTCGTTTTCGGGTTATTTATTTACAGTTTTCTCTTTGTTTGCATTTTATGTAATTTGAATGGTACACAATAACATAACAATATAAACTAAATATAATGTAAATTATGCGGTTATTGAATGAAAGTTGCAACGTTTAGATTGCAATACTTTAGCTCAAAGTTTTTATTTAACTTAATATTGTGTGTATCTATCTAGGTAGTTACAATGTGTTATCAGAAATATTTGTACAAGTTTACACAATAAACCACTGGAATAATTGAATATGGATGTAATTAAGTTTACGAAAAGATGCACGCCATTGATCCAATATAGCGTCGCCCGTGAATGCCAAACTACACTGTGAGTTAATATACTTTATTTATTACTTGCTCTCATATTTGGAACATTATATTAACTTCAAACACCCACCTGGCGCGGGCAGGGTACTCATCCCCATTACGTGGACCCTCTGGTAGTGTCCACGCAAAGATTTGAAAGAACGTTTTTACGATTCGGATATGGAATGAGCTCACAGCCACCATGTTTCTTTTTGACTATGACATGCGATCGTTCAAGAGGTATGTTAGAGGTCTCCTTAGAGGCGGCAACGGTAGCACCCCTATTGTTGCTGATGTCTATAGGCGGCGGTAACCACTTTCCATCAGGTGGCCCGCATGCCTGTTTGTCTGCCGTATTACATGTGGTGCATTCTACAGAGGTACGCAGAGACTATCGAATGCCACAACCACGTACTGTTTCATAAATGAGACTTACATTTTTTTTGCCCCTACCACATTCATACCATCTTCTCATAAGTAGGTACTACATATTTTGGGGGTACCTGACCTGACATGATCTTTTTGGAGAAGGTCCTCCAAGGAGGCACTCTGCCGATACTTAGGGAGTCTGCTGCGTTAAGCACGCGTTTTATTGTAGTCATTAAATCTGGACGGAATGTCTAAGAGGTCAGCATTGGATTATAATCCGGGGGTGCACGATTCGCAGAGTCTCAATACGAAGGTCTATGACTGGTATGTATTACTAGTAATGACCTACGGAACAGAGACGTGGCCGCACACTGTGGGCCATCGTGGGCCACACGATGGGGCAAGAAATTTCTCGAGTGGTGACAACGTACAGGAGGACACAACATGAGCATGCCTTCCACTAGGTGGACCGATGATCTGGTAAAGATCGCAGGCACTAGCTAGATGCGTAAGGCATAAGACCGGCATTTGTGGAGATCTCTGGAGGAGGCCCAGCAGCAGGCGTCTTCTGGCTTACATGATAATGATGATGATGACGCGCCGCATTCCCGCTAAACGCAGCAGACTTCGCACTATAAAATACTTTATGTAATTAGTCTTTCATCCGTCCTCTCCATGTAGTCAAAGGTACTGAGGCCAAAGAAAATAAAAATAAGTGCCTATCTACCCTACTATAATAATAAATAATCATCTTAGCGTTAATGTCCCGGTTGTGCATACGAGGACGAGGGTCCGGTGTCCGCCGTGACCATGGTCCAGGATTTAACGATCAGGTAATTACAGTGGAGTGACCATCTGACCTCCGTGACCCTACTACCAGGGGAACATGACCAGATTGGATCATGGTTACACATTCAGTCGCCTGAATGTGCAGGTTTCATCGCGATGATTTTCCCCCACCGTAAGTGCATCGGTTAGTTTTCAACTAATGTACATAACTCAGAAAAGAGTCATTGGTACATGGCCACAGCGAGATTAGAAACCGGTACCTCTCGCTTACGAGTCGGATCCCTTACAGCTCGGCCACCGACGCTCCACCTATCTACCTTACTGATTTGTATTATTTACAGAAAGAAGCCGCACCACTTGATCTGCTTCAAAGAGTGGACATCAGATATGGTGTTGGAGATAATTAATAGTGCTATAAACTTGAAATGTAGGCACACTGATACTCACGGGCTCTGCTTGGTGAGTTCCATCAAGGTATTCTTGTCACTCCCGATTTATAAACTCTTTTTAACGCTTACCCTTACATTTTAACCCTTACATATACAAATAAGAGTAAGGAGGATATTTCAGCGGCACCCCTTTCCACACCACAAGTGGACCTTTGTAACATCAGGGGTCTATTCCAACCTCAACGCCGTCCACAGTCACCTTGAGACGGCGAAGCCCACCTTACTCTTTCTGACTGAGACGCAGACATCACCTCCGGCCGACATTCGTATCTTCACTATCCTGGGTACAACTTGAAACACAGATTTCTTCCTCGCGTGTGTCCTACTCGTCAAGGTGATATCTGTTGTCGATTGAACTAAGTGACGAATCTGTTATGTACCCACATAGAAGTGCGTAGAAGTGGGGGTTCACTCCGTGTCTACCCATGTACAATGTGAAAAATTTGACATGTCTATACCTACGACAATCGTCACGGCGTAGGTGAGACAAATCTTTTTTTCGAGCATATTGAATGCGTGTGCCGTGTGGTGTCCGGCAGAGTAGAATAGCACCAACCACTTACACTCGTGGGTGTCGTACAAGGCGACTAATGTTTTCGAGGCAAAAGATCTAAGCGCCTCCGTAGACTGGAAAATGGGCAGCAGCATTTTCCATTGTTATATTATAACACTGCGATCTCCAACCCGCCTGCCAAGCGTGGAGATTATGGCAATAACCTCCCTTTTTGTGGGAGAGGCCCTAAGTCCTGCAGTGGACTGTTATGGGCTGTGATGATGATTAAATGCGTCTTCCACTACTATGTGCATTGATATTGGCTGCTGATATGACACGCGGTATCTGATGTTGGTAGGTAATAATACATTGTATGCAGGACACACTGAAGGGTTCGAACATATTGCTTTTGGAGGAAGGCCACGAGCCCTTCGTGAGCATGGCAGTATGCAAGGCGGCGCAGATCCTGGGCGCGACTAACACCCACATCATGTACCACCTCGAGTGGGAAACGGACTACGTTGGCAAGTGAGTGTGACGGGTTAAATTGAATATTGTTCTTTTTAGGCCACCTTAATAAAAGTGGCCATCGCTGCCTATAGACATCAGAAACTCCAGGGACGCTACCAATTCGTTGCCTGCCTCTAAGGAGACCTCTAATATACCTATTGGTTGAGCCTATATCATAGTCCAAAGGAAACACTGTGACTTGGAGCTCATTGCAAGTCCGAATCGTACGGGCGAAAAATGTTCTTTCGAATCTTCGCGCGGATACCACTAGAGGGTCTACGTAATGAGGATGAGCACCCAGCCCGCCGCGGGTGGTACCATGGCGGAATTGTGCTGTAGGAACCAGATCAAATAGTTCCTCAAAACACTCCCCCCCCCCCCCATTGTACAGCCGGTAGAGAACACTTTCGTGTCACAATTTACAATGCCAACGGTATTACGATAATGAGACTGACTTGAGGTTGACCCAAGGTCTTCCGTGGGGGCCCTGAGACTGGTTGTATAGTCTCGGGAGCCGATTCATATCTTGTGACAGTGTATTACTTACTAATAAAAAAAATAACGTGTCAAACTGCAATTGAGCTGCAGTAGCGATCCAATTACAATACGATCGATCCATTAGTAAATTTACGAACTCGAGGCCCAGGTATTAGTAATAATATTATTTTATCTGTGGCCCAGATAAAATAGGTAAATAAATAAGAATAAGAATCATTTTTTGCCTTAAACAAAATATCGTGCCTTACATCTAAAGAATAAAAATAATTAAGGCAAATGGACCAGGGGATTTTTCCTCTCGCATCCACGCGACCGCTCGCATGCACGACCTGTCTCTTTCACACTCGTGGTAAGTTGCTAGTGATAGAAAAGACAAGCATGAAAAGACGAGCGTTCGTGTGGATGTGAGCGGTTTCAAAAATAAGGCCCCCGTTAGTACGTAACCTTTATTTCCACCCAGGGTGTTCTCATCCCTCGCGGACCTGATATTCGTGCTGACCTCGACCCACTGGTGCCTGCAGCGGCTGGCGGACCAGTCCAGTGTGCCGGTGATGTGCATGAGATCCCGCTCCCACGCCACAATACAGGCCATGGCCACTGTCATGACTATATACGTGAGTGTTGCCAGCATATCTTCGGTCGCATCGTCACTTACTACCAGAGGAGCTATTGTCTAACTCAGTTGACAACAGTATTTGACATTATATGTATAATTCTACACTACGTCGACCAGTAGGCAAAGAGAAGACAGAATTCGGTATGACTGAAAGTCAAACGTCAAAAGGCCTCGCGGCATATCACAGGTTAGCTAGAAAAAATCCCGTTGTGGGATAACCTCGTCTTTGCATTATAAACTGTACCTATTTTTATTTCCTGTAATGTTATAAATTAATGCAATAAAGACATTACATATTCAGATTCAGATTCAGATTCAGATTCATTTATTGCCCAAAGTAAACACAAGTACATTTATATATCTAGCAGTTAATACAGACAAAAATGTGCATTCATTTAGGGTTCGTCAATAGTACATAGATGTATACATCATGATCATAGAAAAAGATTAACGCTCATAGACCATTAGTGAAGCTGCCTCCTAAATAACGATCATAACACCTAGAAAGCTACTAGTTACCATAAAAATAGTTTTTTTATACCTCTAAGGTGGCAAACAAGCTTACGGCCTGCCTGATGGAAAGCAGTCACCGCAGCCTTCTGAAATACCGGGGACATCACCAACGCGTTGCCGACACCGTAAAATCCTTTTCACCCCTTTCTTGAAGAACTCCATGTTTTACTCTCCAGGGCAAACCTCTGCAAAACCTTAGTGTGCGTGGGAGAATGCTCCTACTAGTTTGATAATAATACTTACAAATGAATACTTACAAAGCAGCTAGTCATTCGCTTCCATTGTCGACACAGGAGGAATTCGGTTCGATGCGCGACCTGAACATAGCGTGGCTGGGACACGCTCATCCTGTCCTTAACTCCTATCTGCTGCTGTGTCCAATGCTGATGGCTAATGTGAAGTTCAAGTGCGGTACTAAAGTAAGAGGCATTTCACTAAAGATAAAAAAGTTTTTTTTTTATGTTATCCGGCAGACAAACAGGCATGCGGACCACCTAATGGAAAGTGGTCACCGCCGCCTATGGACATCAGCAACACCAGGGGAGTCACCAATGCGTTGCCCGCCTCTGAAGAGACCTCTAATATACCTCTTGAACGATCCCATGTCATAGTCCAAAGGAAACACTGTGGCTGGGAGATCATTCCACATCCGGATCGTACGAGCGAGAAACGTTCTTTCAAATCTTCGCGTGGTGACCAACAGAGGGTCTACGTAGTGGGGATGAGTACCCAGCCAACGACGGGTGGTGCGATGGCGGAATTGTGCTGTTGGCACCAGATCGAAAAGTTCCTCGGAACACTCCCCATTGTACAGCCGGTAGAACACACACAGGGAGCCAAAGTCCCTTCGGTTAGCCAGTGGTTCAAACTTGCTTGTTTGTATGGTATCGTCGACAATTCAAACGGCGCGTCTCTGTACGGAGTCCAGAGGTTTAAGCAGGTCGGCAGTTTCGCCGGCCCAAAGATGGGAACAATACTCCATATGAGGCCGCACCTGTGCCTTGTACAGCAGCAGGCGCTGCCCTGGGGTGAAGTATCGCTACGACCGGTTAAGCAGTCCAAGCTTTTTCGAAGCCAGTTTGGCCTTACCTTCTAGGTAACTCCGGAATCGCACGCTATCCGATATGTCGACACCAAGGATCCCGATACTATTTGAGATGGAAAGGGGTGTTCCTTGGAACTGCGGCACCATGACAAAAGAATCCTTTTTGGCAGAAAATGCGCAGACCTGTGTCTTTGAGGGGTTGAATTTCACCAGGTTCAGTCTGCCCCAGTGAGTAACTTGCTCCAAGGAGTGTTCAATCTCTGACACAAGTCTTATTCGGCTTTCCGACACTACGGAACCGTCACTTAGTTCTATGGCATTAAGACGTCGACAGCAGATATCACCTCTGACGAATAGGTACGACCATGATCCAGGATTTGGCAGGTCAGGTAATTACAGTGGAGCGACTGTCATCTGACCTCCATGACCCTGCTACCAGGGGAACCTGACCAGATTGGATCATGGTCACACATCCAGTCGCCTGAATGTGCAGGTTTCATCACGATGTTTCCCCTCACCGTAAGGGCATCGGTTATTATTCAACTGATATACAGAAAACAGTCATTGGTACATGGCCGGAGCGGGATTCGAACCCGGGACTCTGGCTCTAACCGCTCGGCCACCGACGCTCTATGTTTTTTACCTTAGTGGTATATTAATCCAACCGTCAGAAAAAGTCTGATAACCCCCGACCAAGTTTACTTATATTTTCTAGACTACTAAGCCGATTTTAATGAAACAATAACCATGTCGATTAAACAGCTTTCACACAAAGAAAACCGCATCCAAATCTGGAGCTACGGTGTCATCGACAAATACACTGATACACGAGCCACAAATACACACGTGAAACTTATAACAACTCTCTATTTCCGTCGGCGGTTAAAAAAGGTTACCAGTAGTGGACGTAAAACTGCTGACATGACAATTTTATGTTTTCTATTTCGCATATGTCCCGGTTGTGGTCTCGCGCACGAGGAGCCGGGGTACGCCTTGACCAATGCTCCAGGATTTGGCAGATCAGATAATTACTTACAGTGGAGCGACTGCCATCAGACCTCCATGACCCTGCTAACAGGTGAACCTGACCGGATTGGATCATGGTTACACATCCAGTCGCCTGAATGTGCAGGTTTCATCACGATGTTTTCCCTCACCGTAAGAGCATCGGTTAGCATTTAACTAATGTACATAACTCAGATAAGAGCCATTGGTACGTGGTCGCATTGGGGTTTGAAACCGGTGCCTCTCGCTTACGAGTCTTATACCTTAACCTTCGGCCACCGACGCTCTTGATGCCATGATGTACTCGCTTAAAAATCTTTTCACAGACGAAACAATTCAGCCCGCTGCTGCTAAAAGCGAGCGAGCAGATAGCGGATGAGTCGCATACCACTGCGATATCGTGCGATGACAAGGCGGATCTGCTGTTAAATGCCGCAGTCATCATCTCCGGGCCGCATTCGGAAGACAAGGACGAGAAGCAGGACTTTACACTCTCTGCGAAGGTTTGCTGGGTATTCTCTTGTACGGATAGTAGATTTTACGTCCCGATTTAAAAACTTTTTTGTGTGGGTGACTGAAAATGTTATCAACATCACCACAGCCCATAACAGTCCACTGCAGGACTTAGGGCCTCTCCCACAAACGGGCCCCGCTTATTGCCATAATCTCCACGCTTGGCAGGCGGGTTGGAGATCGCAGTGTTGTAAATGTAACAATGGAAAACGCTGCTGCCCATTTTCCATCTTACGAAGACTAGATCTTATAGATTAGATCTATATTGTATCCAGTATTAAGTTCATATGTTTATTTTATGGTTTTGTATATGTATGTAGTATGTGCTTCCGGACTATAGTTGCATAAATGTATATCCCTCCTCCTTTTTACTTAAGTAGTTTTGTATTTTTTTGTCTTTCTTTTCCTGCACCGCCTACCTTTCTCAGGCTTAGATTATCCCGGTTGACTGATAGATAAGGCTATTTTAGCTTTAAGTCCGCCACTGTACTTTTGTGCATAAAGATTTAATAAATAAATAAATCTTTTACTTCGAAAACATTATTCGCCTTGTACGACATCCACGAGTAGTGTAAGGGGTTGGTGCTGTACTCTACCGGACACCACACGGTCGACAATTTCTCGTCGAAAAAGAAAAAGATACTAAACTTGATATCCTTATTTTCAAATATATACAGCTATCAAGCTTACAGTAAAGTTGTCTAACACATTGTTTAGCACACGGCCACAGCATAGCCTTATTTGTTCCTCAGTACACTATCTGAATGGGCACAAAATTTGCTACAAAATGTGGCTGCAATTTGGTTACTTCGTTGCTTGTTTAAAACTTTATAACAAGTAGAAAAACGATGTCAAAACTTGACTTATTAGCTTATTAAAACTTAAACTTAGACTTATTATTATTGCTACCTGCACAAGTATGTAAGTTTAAAAGTGTAAATATGACAATAGTTTTTAAAGAACATTAAAATCAATGTTGCTGAAAAAAGCTTACTACTCGGTAAATGAGTTTATTGACGAGTGAATCCTGGAGTCACCCTCAGTGGTCTATATTGACTATTATTGTTATATAATTGAGTAATTACAATAGGTATTGACATAATAATTTATATAAAGTATATTTTACATATATTTGACTATTAATTTTTATTTCGTTCACTTGACATTTACACAATTTTTTTATTGCTTGACAAGATATGTTTATATCTTAATTAATTCTTATATTGACATTTACTTAATTTACTCACCTAGTAGATGCTATTTATGAATAATTTTATATTGAGTTAATATTAACATGGTTATTTTGTGACGATGTAAAATATTTACTACGAATAAATGAATATGAATATAATATGCCAGCGACATAGCTCACACCACGAGAGCCTTTGTTTCCTTCTCTCAATACTAAGATGAAAGAGATAGCAGTATCTAAGCCGCACATTTTCACGCTAATCACGCGCGAGAGCACACTTGTACTAGCTGTGTTGTAGTAAAAAGTTTTTAACTCACCTGTATCTTAGTCTGTAGCAAGGTTGTCTGGAAGAGATCACATTAGTGATAAGACCGCCCTTTGTACTATCTACCATATTTCTTGTATCTTTACTTGTGTTCTATGGTGTGCAATAAAGAGTTTTGTATTGTATTGTATTGTATTGTATCTTTTGTTCTTAGGAAATTGATCAATACACAAAGTGCAACTGGATATATTTCCACACATTCCCACGAGGCAAGGAGATTCCGGACGAGCTATTCCTGAACCAGCGGTCAAGAAGCTTCGTTGCGTTCAACAACATGCAGTTCATAGCAGCAGCTCTTATGTTAAAAGGAATCAAGGGGAGTTCATTCTGATTTTGAAATATAAAATTGTAATGGCTAAAGTGGCTCATGTCATCAAAAAAGTGTATCATGAACCAGTATACTCAAAATGGCGGCAGGTCCCAATAAATTGATGATTTAAAACAAATTTTTAAAGATTGTTTTACTAATAAATAAATAAAAGAATTGAATTACTCTATAAATTATGTTTATTAGTATTTTATTCTAAAATTATCTACACTACTTTTTAGTTTCTTTATTACACTCACTCATGTCACAGAAAACAAGGTTTCGCATATTTGGTACCTTGACAGTAAAATACATTACAGAAAGCACATTTAAGGACGACTTGCAGCAAAGTTTTAATCATATTTAAACATTAAATAAAAAAAATTCATACAGAATGACTTTAAACGTCATCATTAAATGTGTTTCCGTGCAAGCCTATCTAAATGTACCTTGTAAGTGTACTTAACAAAAATTAATTACCTAACACCAGAGAATCCAAACTCCATAGTTCGATTTAGTTTTGTGGATTATTATACTTTCCTCTCATGAATTTAGGCAAAGGCACGACACCAGGACAAGGCACTTGTCCATACACTTCACAGATACAAGGACGTTCACAACCTATACCAAAGTTTGCAGGGTTGTGTTTCACTTCAGCCGCTATGCTCTCTGCTTCCAAAACCTCTTTGGACTTCCCAACTGTTTTCAGCAAATGCTCCAAAATCTCCTCCTTAGATTTGTTATCAATATCCACCAACAGCTGCCTTCCATCTTCAAAGTAACATTTAATAAACGGAGAAGGTGTTAGGTTCTTCAAAGTTGCGACTTGTACGTTAGGATTCTTGTACTGTATTTGTGGTAAATACCAAAATACGAACTCTTTCGTACCAGCATTGTTTTGGCCCAGGATGTTGTATGCGACGGAAAATATCTTAATTTTGTCTTTCAACACTAATTTACCAGCAGTTAAATAGTTTAATGTGCGCCTAATTGGGGCTCTTCCTTTCATAAAAGGCATTTTGTATGCTTTTTATAATAGTTTTAGTGAATGTTATATGAATTACAGCGAGCGGATAAATAAAATAACCTCAAAATCAAACAATGTTGCCACCTACTTCAGAGTAGTTTTGGACAGAACCGAAATTGTACTGACGGACGCGATGACGGCTCACTATGATCACTATTTTCTTCTCGGAACTCATTAGATTTTGTGATTGGGACATCAGTAACCAAAAATCGTTAAAATTTCCAAAATAAGAAAATGGGGTCCAGTACAAAATATGACCGAGGATCCGTTATTCCGGTACTCCGATGTTAAAAAAAACCACAGGTTTTTGTAGGTAAGACAGATGATAGATTGATGTTGCGGTGGATGTGTTAAGTTTCACGTAAAGGTCGCGTCCGTAACGTCCACATTTGCGGCAACTTTGGTGACTGTGACATTGCAGATAAGGTGCGAAAGTAAGTAGCTGCCTTTGAGGGTATGGCCATGCGCAGTCTTGCGCATTCCGGCAAATTACTTAGGCAACAAATGCCTGGCCATGCCACCCCTGCCCCGCCAGGCATGGAAAGGAGAAACCGGAATGTAAAATCATAATATATTGCTTTTTATATTTTTAATATCTTATTTCGTTTGGAGTCGGTTAGCATCGGTGGCCGAATGGTTAAGTTATCTGACTCGTAAGCGAGAGATACCGGGTTCGATTCCCACTACGGCCATGTACTTACCGATGACACTTTTCTGAATTATGTACCTACATTAGTTGAATACTAACCGATGCTCTTACTGTGAGGGCAAACATCGTGGTGAAACTGCAGGTGAACCATGATCTAATCTGGTCAGGTTCCCCTGGTACTCGGAGTCAGATGGCACTCGCTCCACGGAATGGAGCGCCCTCGTGCGCGAGAGCACAACCGGATCAGTAAAGCCAAGATGAAAAAAACTTTTTGGAGTCGAAACGTGCTAAATATTTAAAGTTTTGGAAAAAATTACCATTTTACCAACCAAATATTCGAAAGACATCTTGACCATATGAACTTAAAACAAAAACACACACGCTCATAGTTTTTGTATTATTCAACTTAGGGGCCGTTCAAGTATTACGTAAGCACTATGGGGAGGCGGGGGGGTCTTTGCTTTGCTTATTTTGGATGACATGGGGGGTAGGGGAGTCTGGATGATGATTACGTCATCGGTAGTTATATACTTTATTTACGTAGACATTCGAAAATCGGATGAAAGTGAGCAGACTCACAACACTGAGCAGCAAACATCCAATGTCATCGAAAACTTAGAATCATGGATTCGGGTTTCATGGACTGAAGACTGTTGATTTGAATTTAATATGTGTACCAAAAATTATGTTCGTATGATTATAATATTTTTGTACCTTACTCTATGTTGAAGTCCGTATCAGTAAAATCTAATCTCTGTACTAAATCTATTTTCTTATTTTTAAAATTATAATTATAATATTAAAAAAAAACAATATATTCATTGAAAAATGTTTACGTCAGCATGGGGGGAGGGGGTAAGAGCTTTGCTTACTTTTGCTGACAAGGGGGATGGGGGGGGGTAAATAATTGTAATAAATCTGCTTACGTAATACTTGAACGGCCCCTTAACGGTTTCATCCGATTGGTAAAGTATTTTTTATTGTTCGTCCAGTAAGATTTATTCATTTTCAAATTGAGTTGCGATCATTTCTTTCAATACAAATAAAGAGTGTAAAATTGCAAAACACTTATTATTCAATAAATGTTGCAAAAGTATCGCTCTTGATAAAATCGCTGTCGACTTCAAAATATCACTAGCAAACGAGATAAAATTGCTGAGGTGGCAACATTGAATGATTAAAACGTCAATGTCAAACTTCAAACGTCAACTTGACAGATTGTATTGTTTAGCAAAAGAAATTACTCTGATACAGCCATGCTCTCCTTAATACTACGGTCACACTTTAGCGATAATGCGAAGTTTCCGTTATCGCGACACGTCTAGCCAAGTAGTTCGTCCTATCATCGCTAACACGAATATCCTTCGCGCCACTGTTGGTAAATTGACGCACATCAAAGGGTTTTATCGCGACAAAGTTAAGGCCCCCTGCCAGTACTTCGCTACCACAATAGATACATTACATCCATGCTCCACACCCATACTTATAAAAGCAGAAAGGTTTGATAGGTAGGAATAAATTCTAGAGTGTGTGGAGCCGGTTTCTTCACACACCAGAGGATTTAATAACGTTCCACAAAATAATTACTGAAATGCTTTAATTAATCGTCAACAAACGGGCAACCAAATTAATTATAAGGGACCTTATCACCTGACAGACAGACAAAAATTTCAATAAATTGCCTACATCCTATCCCGTCTATCTTTTCTGAAATAACTTCAGACACGGTCTTTAAAGAATAATACAACACTATTATCAAGTTGTCTGGTAAAGGAGCGTCTATGGCCGAGCGGTTAGGGTATCCGACTCGTAAGCGAGGGGTTCGAATCCCGCTTCAATTCCCGAGTCATCCGTCTTGTACCAATGACTCTTTCCTGAGTTATGTACATTGGGTGAATACAAACGTATGCTCTTATGGTGAGGGAAAACATCATGATGAAACCTGCAACAATAATACATTTTTAACTTACACATAACACTTTAGGACACACGCAGAGTCGGTGTCATCGGTAGTACCGATCGGTGTAATGATCGTGTCAGATATTCTGCTACAACAAAAACTGCCGTTGAGCTGCTATTGCGATCCAATTAAATTCGATCGAGCCAAGTAAATTAGCGGAGACAATGGAGGTGTACATAACATCTTCCCCCTCAATCTCGCTGAGAATGCGATCATTCATGCCCGATTGACATTGGTCTAGTGTTTAGCAAAGTTGGTATCCTACCTTTAACCCATAGCCGTCCACCGAAACGCCGAAACACAACGCTTTTCGGCTAAAACTGTTCCTACATAAAGGCTCCCCAGTCCTTCGTCGGAACCAACGCCACGAACGAGTTAAATGTACATTCATGGCTCGATTCATGGTGTAGGTATTGATTGGCGCACCGGATGTACTCTACCATATCGATACCACCCGCTATCTGCGGTGTCGGATCGATTCAAAGTAACGCGACGTGTACTCTTCTTTTTTCTTTGGGCCTTAACGAAGCCCTCTTTGTCCTCAGCGGCAATACTAGGTGCAGATTGTTTCTGAGTGGATGCGGTGTTGTGATGAATGCGCTGTGTTGATGCCCGGATTGCCGTCTGCAGCGCTGCGGGCGCAGGCTGGCGGGCGGGCGTTGCGGGCTTGCTGGTAGCAGGTGCGACCGCGTTTGTCGGTCTTCTACAGGTTGTATTTCGGAAAGTGTGCGAAGCAGTTGCACGACCTTATTCCGCCGGCCGCTTTTTGCCAACGGGAGACGCGATCCGGGCGAGCGCTTGTCCATATGTAGTGGATCTTCCAGCTATCCGCACGAGCCGCTCTAGTTCAACCTTTATAATGCGTATGGCCAAGGAATGGAACGATTTACCCGAGAGTGTGTTCCCTGATCATTATAATCTAGACGCCTTCAAGGCAAGAGTGAATAGGCTGTTCCTAGACAGGCATGCTCCATCATCGGCCGCATCGTCACATACCACCAGGTGAGGTGGCGGTCAAATGCCTGGCTAGTTAAATAGAAAAAGGAAAACTTTACTTAGAGGTACAGTTTGGCAAGACAGATAAAATTTTTCTGAATGGTATGTGCTCTCTGCTTTAATTTTTTCTCTATGAGTATATTCATTATCTGTGAGTATTCAGAACTGTCTTTGCTTGACCATGACAGGAAGAGTGACAAAGTTAACAACAAAGATGAAAGAAATGATGCTAAAATAATGTGTGGTTCGTAGTTAAAAGTACTACCATATTCGTAATCCATTATGCCACCTCAAGCCATGATTGCCGTATCCCCGTAACTGGAACAAAAACCTGACAGCAATGTGTGCAGGCCAGCGAAAATGCAAACCAGTCAAGAATGCATGCAAGATCTGTTTGCAGCACGTCAAGCCGAAAGCCGGGCTTCAGTGCCAAGGGGTCTGTCAGAGCTGGGTGCACTACACCTGCTTGAATTACACTCCAGGGAAGATCATCGACATAAAGAAGGGAGCGGTCACCGTAACCTGCCCTTGTCCCGATTGCAAGACCACTGTGCCAAACATGCCTTTCAGTTGCAATAACTACAAGTGCCCGGCGAACATGGCTCCTGCTTGCAAAGAAGAAACGTGCCAAGCGAATGAGCTGACAAACAGCCAGCCTCCACCTCCTTACGTGCCCGGGATGGTGTTGACTTGTGGCGAGGAGTGCTTTAAGTTTAACCGTATGGCGAACAAATTATCTTCCAGGATAACCGACCCTTGCATGGAAGGACATACCGTTAGCGGGAACGGGGAGGATCTTGGAAGGTACCCGGATCCGCGACTATACCCCACGTATCCGGTTCAAACCGCTCAAGCCATGGGCAATATCGTCAGGGCGGTGGAGCAAATGAGTACGACAGTGCAGGAGTTAAGTTGCCAGTTGAATATGATGATGGCGTCGATGAATCAGGGGCCGGCAAGGGGCCCAGTCCCCCCGCAGTTCATGTTGGCTTCTATGAAGCAGGGGCCAGCAAGGCAGGGGTCAGCGAGGGGTCCTGACCCCCCGCAATACTTCCAACCCGTGAGCAGTCGGAAGAGTTGCCTGCCAAAGCCCTGCTTGTCATCATCTGGAGTACCATCACTTCGCGTGCCATCCAGCGACTCGAATAATCCCTACTGCACAAAACCGTGCAACTGTCACCACACTAGTCGCGGTTGCTAGCGATTTTTAATATGATGCAAGATTTTTCAATAATGTTTTCGAATTTAAGTGCGGAATGGTTACCTACACTTATAAGCAAACTTCTATTTGTGACAAGCTGTCTACGATTTTCCAATAATGTACATAATAAAAAGTTCCCTTTCTTTTTGTCTTATTGAAGCTAATAGTGTAGTATATATCAAGAGCGTCGGTAGCCGGGCGGTTGAGTATCCAACTCGTAAGCGAGAGGTACCATGTTCGAATCCCGCTGCGGCCATGTCCAGTTAAATACTGACCGATGCTCTTACGGTGAGAGAAAACATCATGATGAAACCTGCAAATTCAGGCAACTGAATTTATAACCATGATCCAATCTGGTCAGGTTCCCCTGGTAGCAGGGTCATGGAGGTCAGATGGTAGTCACTCCACTGTAATTAGCTGATCGCCAAATCCTGGATCATGGTTAAGGCGGACCCCGGGCCCTCGTTCTCAAGAGCACAACCGGGACAAACGCTAAGATGAGTAATAGTATCTATATCAAATTGCATGTAGGTTGTACCTAGGTAAGTATTGTTTTTTTTTCTCTTGGATCATCGGGTGTCTTTATTTTTTGCATAGAAAAAAATCTGAAACCCTCCAGGGGGCTTACCATGAGCTCTTATAGCAGGACCTAAACAGAACTGCCCTACGTAGAACGAGACAGCGCTATACGTGTCACATAAACTTGTCTCGTTCAAACTGACAGCAATTCGGTGTAGGTTCTGCTATAAGAGTTCATGGTAAGCGCCCTGAAGGAAAGAGAAACGCTAAAATTGCTTGAACATGTAATTAAATTAATCTAAACTTTGTAACCAAGTCAGACTTGAAAATGCGTTTTTCTCGGACTTCGTCACGTATCTATTTTATGGCAGGAAGCGGCCTTTACCTCCATAATCAAACTTTTATTTCCTTGTTGAGGAATGTGTCTTACCTACAATGAACAAAGTACCTAAAATATTTATATTATTATGTCCAGGAGAATTTCAAACTTTAGGCAAAATGTAATTAGGGAGCTTGGAACCAGAGTTATCTAAGTGTCATTTTAAATAACCCTTTTGGGGTGAAATAATCTAATAAAGAATTGACCTCGAGGCGTCTATTGTCCACTCAAAGGCAGCCTAGCCTTATCCAATATCAATAAATAATTGAGTTTGACTCTAAATAATTGAGTTTGAGTTTGATCTACCTACTACTGTTACTATCAGAAAAAGTCACTGGTGTATGGCGGCAACTGCTGCCATTATACACATTCATCAAACTTCTCATTCTCATACTTATGTGCTCGTTGGTTTAGGGTAGGTACTCTTGACCTGACATTTCTTTAAAATATGTCTGATTTCATCGTGATAATTATAATAGGTAGTCGGAGTCTAAGCGTCGGTGGCCGAGCGGTTAGGGTATCCGACTGGTAAGCGAGAGGTACCGGGTACAAATACAGCTGTGGCCATGTACTAATGACTCTTTTCTGAGTTATGTACATTAGTTGAGTACTAACTGATGCTCTTACGGTGAGGGAAAACATCGTGATGAAATCTGCACATTCAGGCGACTGAATGTGTAACCGTGATCCAATCTGGTCAGGTTCCCCAGGTTGCAGGGTCTTGGAGGTCAGATGGCAATCGCTCCACTGTAATTACCTGATCTCGAGAGCACAATCGGCACATTAATGCCAAGATGATAATGATGCCGTCTCAGTCTTCGGATTATGTTATCCTCTGTTGAAAACCAATTTTTTTTATACCACTAAGGTTGGCAAACAAGCTTACGGCCCGCCTGATGATAAGCAGTCACCGCAGCCTATGGACGTTTGCCAGGGGCATCACCCAAGCGTGGTATAAATATAATCCATAATATCCCAGCATATGGCATTGGGTTGACGTGAAGTTTACGAACTTTGATTGCCTATCAGAGTTACACAATGGTGATACGGCGCCGACTTATTCTGGGAAGTCAAGACGATCTCGTAATAGATTCGCCAACTCCCAACTTTATACGATGCCCACATTTGCGGGATGGGACCTAAAAATGCTTGTTGCTATGACATGCCGATTATTGTTCAGATAAAGCCAAGACTTTCAGTAGTAAGAAAATCGTACATTGACCTGTTACTACCTGTCTGTTGCTCCCGCGTATAATGATATTTGCATCACGCTCGCGCGATTCAAGGTCGTGACTCAGTGCGAGCGTGATGAAAATATATTTATGTTCCTACGCATGATGCTAAAAGAAAAGGGACTTTAATGGGACTGAAAAGCGAAACTGCTCAGAGGATATGAGGCAGACTAGTTTTTTTACTTGTAAAACCCACAGAAGAGGACATAAGTATTATCGCTACGAAAGGTCAAAGTTTAGGTAACAAAAAAAAAACTTTTTTTGTGTCCGGCTGCCCGGGCTGACCAACGTGTTGTGGGTCAACTAAACGTCTGCTATCGCTACAATGAGAAATTTTTCTTGCATTCGATGACTTAGGATAACCTACGGAGCCCTCAATATCTGTTTTGTGGTTAAATGGGTTTCGAAATCATGTACGAGACTCTATTGAAGGACGTTTCTATAATGTGGTAGCCAAGAAAGTGCAAAAAATTATGATTATCGTCTAAGTATGGTATTTTAGACTACAAAAGAAATACAAGACAACGATGGTTGTCCAGAATAAGTCCGCCGTGAAAACTTTCATAATTATTATCTTCAATTTCATGGCAGCCGTGTCTCGAACTTTCCTCGTCGGTCATTTCACACCTTACGTCGTCTGACGTCGAGCGTCGGTGGCCGAGTGGGTTCGATTCCCGCTACGGCCATGTACCAATGACTCTTTTCTGAGTTATGTACATTAGTTGAACACTAACCGATGCTCTTACGGTGAGGGAAAACATCTGAAATGGGGCTTTTGAGATCCATCGCGCATCTGCTGTCTTGTTAATTACCTTTGACTGCCACTTGCATTAGTGAGGAATAATTCCGGATGACGGACATTGCAATACGGATATTCCCTGATACGAATAGGTGAGTCATTATCCGTGACTACGTCCGCATAAAATTCTGTTATCATATTTCGAACCCGTTACTGCAGAAACAACATTCAATTTCAAGATAACCTTATAGTCTGTATGCTATTCTGCGGCCTTAGCCAAGAGGTTTCGTTAATCTACAATCGTTTGTTGTAAAAAAAATTATGGGATTTGACCTAAGCTAACGTTATCTGACATAAGCTAACGTTTGTGGTAGAAATTCTTGGTCCATAGACAATTCACGTACTTTCGGTGTACAAAGGAGGGGGGAGTGGCGGATGATCCTACACAATCAGACTCAATGTAGATGTTGGTAGAAATAGTCGATCTGTCAATTTTGTACCATACACGCATCACGCAAGCGGAGCTGTCAAAGATGGCTAGACCGGCAGGACTATAAGCTACATTACTGCTAAATTTCTTCAAAATTCGTTCAGAAGCTTTTGCGGGAAACTGTAACAAACATACGAACATCGTTATAAACTTTCTCATTTCTATTATTAATAGTAGGTATTAACAGATTTAATTCTATGGCTCAGTAAGTTATTTGTAAAGACTTTCT
Organism: Blastobasis lacticolella; assembly: GCA_905147135.1. Classification (NCBI taxonomy): domain Eukaryota; kingdom Metazoa; phylum Arthropoda; class Insecta; order Lepidoptera; family Blastobasidae; genus Blastobasis; species Blastobasis lacticolella. Next base: position 4,127,395 of record LR990061.1, read on the forward strand.
TTTGAGAGTTTGACCTTGTTGACAGAGTTTATATAAAATAATATATAACGTGCATACAGGGCAATATCAAAGACCAAATTCTTAGGGCAAGATCGAAAAAGCTATCACATACAACAGTAAATTGGAATTTATACATTGATTCCAAGAAATATCCCGATATTAAAATAGGAATATAGTTCCCGCGGCTGGGTATGAGGCATAGTCATATTTTAAGCGGACAAAGACGTATGCAATTTATTAATGACAATTAAATCCCATATTTATACTGAAATGCAAAACTTTCAATTAAACATTATTCAATAATGTCAATAAGACGTAGCCAATGTAGGTAAATCATTGTAATCGTTCAATGCATTAATTAATTTTCTCCAAACTTTTGCTCAACAGATGTTACGAAACGTTTAATAATTGGTATTTGAACTTTTGTCCCTATTCCCTGAGCTGATCAATGTCTTACGAATGGAACTTAGCCCTCAAGCGGTCTGGCGGCGTCGAAAACTCGCCATACAGATACACTTTTGTTCGTATTATCATTATTTCTTCTTTTGTGTTTTCCCTGCTAATTGCACCAATTTATTTGGGATCAGCCCTTCTAATACAGCTGCGCCACATCGTACGGTTATGATATTTATTTATTAAAACTTCATGCAAAAATGGTACAATGACGGACTTGAAGCTAAAATAGCCTAAATAAAATGATATATTGCATGTGCGCGGTAAGAAGGCTCAAATCAAATAAAAATTTACATATTGAGTAGGACATTAAATATCTCTTTCAATCGTCAAATAAGAGGGAGTAGAAAAGTAGGAAGGAAACACAGTTACACGTTGGCCGCCCCAGGACCGGAGCACATCCGGAGCACACCGACAACGGCCGGACCGTGTCCGACAATACCAGACAGAGCCGGTCAGTGCATGACAATGCCAATCAAAGCCGGACAGCGCCCGACATAATATACTTAAGAAAAAACTACCTAAAACTACAGCAAGAGTAAGCTAGAGTAAGAGTAAGTAAGACTTGTATGTGCGTTAGTTGAATGTCAGGCCAACAGATATGAATTTGTAATCTATCCCATCGTCGGAGAGTGCGATAGCGGTTGGTCCCAAACTAAACAATTCCTCGGAATATTCCTCGACGTACCGACCTACAGATGATAGAGAACTACAGAGATTCAACACCAACATTCTCTCCTGTGTCCTAAGGATTCTAAATTGTACGTCAGCAAAAGATTGTCGACAATATGTACAGTCTAACGCTGGGTGGAAGTGGAAGAAGTTCGTTTAGTACATGAAACAGTACGCCAGGTAGATATATACGTATTTTTTATATCATAAAGGTATGTTCCGGGTTTTCTACGGCGTACCTTTGTTGACGAGTAGCCCGGTATTTTGACGCAGTTGCATGTATCATGGTCACGGGACGACTGACCGAACCCTGATAAAACCCGGAACATACGTGTAAAATATGTTATGATAACCGCGATAGTTTAAAACATTATGTTATTTTTTATATACACAGACATCAGGACAGACTTTGGGGTTTGACAATACCCGTTCCAAGCACAATGAAAAATATTTTTTGTTGCTTATTTACTTTCGATAGTGCATTCCAAAACCATTACCGTTGCAATCTGCTTTACCTTAAATTCTTTATGTTATCTTAATCACCAACTTGTATTCAGGGAGACAAGATGACAAAGCTCAGGTAAAACTTCGACCTGAGTTTAGCCTCAGTGTGGTTTACAACTTTGAGTTCTGTGGTTGCTGAACCAGTTGTGGTACAGTTTGTGTGCAGTTTTAGTTCGTTGAGAATAAATATAGATTTAGTGGTAAGTGCATGAAGTGTTGGTAAGCATAATGGATCCTGAATCCAGTTTAATCGCGTTTTGTTTTAATAAAATTGGTTCAGTAGTGTAGAAAATATTTGAGTACGTATACTTGGTCAAGTCTGACTTTTTCTGTTGGTTGGGTTAACTTATTTTACGTTTTTACTTACATATTTAAAATAGTTATTTTAACGTTATTTTGTTAACACAAGACGTTGTATCTACTCTGGATCCATGTGAAAGAAATCGCGCTATATCGTCGACTGATAAATATGAAGATTCTACTTCAAGAGGCAAACTCAAATTAATATTTAAATAGGCAGAAAAGGCTTTACTTTGTTGCAAGAACATGAAATAACTCATGATAACAATCGATATCGCTTTCAAGTAATTGAATGAACATGTTATTTGACGAGTGGATTATCTTCATTAGATACATCTATGTACTTATCTGATTGCATTCGTGAGTAAGGTAAGTAGTCATGCACATCTGCAATGTAAGTTTAATGTTACATATTTAAATCATGATCATGCCTCGCCGTTTTCGGCTACAGCGACTGCTTCAGCTCCCCTGTTTTTGGCGTTCATGTGCTCGCACGTGGTTTAGGCAATCTTCTTCATACAGACCCTCGCACATTGCGGGCATGTGAGCACACCATTGACATAATTGTAACTTATCCCCGCAGGTGGTCGGGCTTTTAATTCCTCGCGCTTTGTGTCGTGATCTTCAAGCCGCTCAATCTTGTATTTTGGATTTAATCAAAGTCCTCCACTCCGGTCTCTCAGAGACTAACTTCTCCCACTTAGGGGGTTCTATGCTGCTTTAACACATCTTTGTATCTGAGAAGTTGTCCGCCATGCTTGCCTTCCTCTAGTTGCGAATAAAAGATGCGTTTCGCCACACGGTGCTCTGCCATCCTCGAGACGTGTCCACACCGCCGAAGTTGCCGCCGCATGATATAAGCCTCAATGCTACCCACATTAGCTCGTCGCAGCCCTTCGGTATTCCGCACGCGATCGAACCATTTGATCTTCATAATCTTCCTTAAACATCTGAGGTGAAAACGGTCTAGCATGCGGATGTGTCGGCAGCACACGGTCCAGGTTTCGGCAGAGTTTGGGCAGCACAATTGCCATATATACTGCCATTTTTGTAGCCAGCTTTACGTCATGCGAGCAGAAGACCTTAGAATCCAGCTTGCCGAATGCTGCAGCTGCAGATCCGATCCTGCTGCATCTGCATCCAGGTCGCACTTAGATGTCAATGTGCTCCCAAGGTAACGGAATTTATTGATCTGCTTTAGCTCGTCCTCGCCTAGTTTAATCGTCAGTGCCTCATGACCGTCGATATCCAAAGACATAACCTCTGTCTTCTTGACACTGATTTTCAGGCCAAATTTACGGCAAGACTTGTCGAATTCGGACATTACCTGTTGCAGGTCTTCTTGGGATTCTGCTACAAAACATAGATCGTCCGCACTTATTTAAATACTCAGAATTGTGTCCATTTTGGGTTAAATTCCTTTATAACCAACGACGAAAAAAGGGTTGTTATAATAATATGACGGGTGTATCTGTGGCACTGTGTATGTGTAGAGGTGTGTGTCTGTCCGTAGTATTGTAGCTCTAGAACGGATGGACTGACTTCGATCACGTTTTCTTTATTTAAAAGCTAGTTTAATTGAGTTAGTTCTTAAATTTATTTCATTGAGGGCCGATTTTTCAATCCTCAGATAAAGTTTATCGGCCCGATAAAGTTATACACTGCCAAATTAAAACAAACTATAATCCTTTACAATTATGAAGTCATTATACAATTTTATTTCATTTGCATAATAACTAATGAGACTGATATAAAAAACTTACCATTAAGCGAGCCGTCTGCTTGTTTGCCGCCTGAGTAATAAAAATAATTCACAAAATATTTTAAATTTCAGTTGAAATGCTGATGCAACACACCCTATCAATTCAATTCAATGCAATTCATTTACTATAGGGACACATAAATTTAAAACAAATGGAACAAAGAAAATACGTGTTCAGCATCATGAAAACCGAAACGTCCTTGGGCTACCAGCTTTTTATTGTGGCTTGCAGTGAGTAAAAACTAATTTGTACTGTTTTATAGATGTCGGTGTTAAATACATCTTTATTATATACATCGGCTATTTTAGCTTCGTAGATTATCTCTGTCGCACTAGGGGTCACAGTCAGAAATTTTAGGGGTGTCAAATAATAAAATATGTCGAGTCATCATCATCATCATATCAGCTGAAAGACATCCACTGCTTGGCATAGGCCTCCCCCAGAGATTTCCACAAACGCCTGCCCTGTGCCTTTATCCAGGTGGTACCTGTTATCTATACCAGATCGTCGGTCCACATTGTGGGAGGCCTACCCACGCTGCGTCTTCCTACCGGAAGACGGTACGTGGTCGCCATTCGAAAACTTTAGTGTCCCATCGCATGCACTTGATCTCTTGCACTTGAAGTTGTTGACAACTATACATACTTAGGACAAATAGTCCAGCTTAGTACGTCTAATTTCGAGAAAGAGGTCAATCGATTAATTCAACTCTGTTGGGCAGCCGAACGGAAGAGTATGTCGAGTAAATTAGACTTATTTAACAATATAATAACTTAATTACACAGTATGTAATAAAATGTGTAGTAAATATACACATTCACTAATTTCGCACCGCTTTTCCAGGGTTGCCAGAATTTTCAGCAGTCTTTATATTTGGGTGGAGTTCATCGTTTTTCAGTTACTAAGCAATATAATTCTTTGGTATCATCTACATCTATCCACCCATATCTTACAATATGTGATAATGACTACCCTATAACCTCATAATTATCATTATTTTCCAGTAAACATCGGCCAAGTGATAGTTGGCTACAGCGTTGGATGGTCAGCCCCTATTATACCAAAACTGCAGGGCAATGCCACTGAAAGCCCACTCCTCGACCCGATCACCGACCTTCAAGCATCATGGATCGGTTCGCTGCTGTATGTCGGGTCTATAATTGGTGAGAGCTTGACTAAGAGTTTAATATAAGTACTATAACCATTCCTTGACCATTTGTGGTGACCAGAACAGAATCTGGAGATTCTGTTCTGGTCAGTATAGTGCAGGAAAATTAAACAAAAAATTGGCCAAACCCAGACATTTGAAATAAAAATCTGAAACTTGATGGAAACGTTGTGAATAGCGTCCTGATTTATATCTCAAAAGTCTCAAAAATCCCTTTGTAGGATAATGGCGTGACATTATTTAACAATTGTATGTATGTAACCTCTTTTAGGTCCCTACGTAACTGGCTTCCTCTCGAACCTAATCGGCCGAAAGCCCTGCATCCTCATGGGTGGTTTCCTGAACGTGCTGGCTTACGTCCTAGTAGTCACCACCAACAATATCGCCATGATATACGCGCTGAGGGTCATCAGCGGGCTTGGCATGGGCATCACGACCGTCTGCAATATCGTGTACATTGGGGAGATTGCGTGAGTTCCTACTGGTTTTACACGCTTGAAGTTCGAGATTTTACTTAAAAGGGTAGGGTTTTTAAACTATACAATTACACAATAATGCAAATTTAAGTCAGCGGGCCTAAAACCACTAGATTAAAAAAAAGTATTTTGACCAGAAGCGTAATTACGCCGTTTTTTTCGTCAGCTTCTCTAAATATCGTATTGACTCTATACTAATATTTGCTTACCATTTCCACATTCAGATCAACACACATTCGAGGCATACTCCTCACCTCAACCTCAATTGTAGGTATATTTGGAACACTGGTGGTGTACGCTGTGGTACCCTACGTCTCATACGGGGCGACGGGGTACATAGCCCTTGCTATATGCGCTTTGCATATCATCGGAGTGGCACTCATACCCGAAAGTCCTGTTTATCTTGCTATGAAGGGTAAGCTGTCATTACGAATTTTCTCATTTAAGTTATTTCAACCACAAATATGGAAATCTGCGTCCTACTTGAATGATGGTAAACATTCACCATAGCTGAAATATTTGATTGATCTCGACTGTAAGATCACCGCAAAATTCCATCATCGCACCATCCGCCGCGAGCAGGGCACTCCTTCACATTACGTAGACCCTTTAGTGGTGTCCACGCGATTCGAAAGAACTTTCTCGCACGTACGATTCGAATGAAGAATGAGCTGCCAGTAACAGTGTTTCCTTTCGACTATGACATGGGATCGTTCAAAAGGTATATTAGAGGTTTTCTTAGTGACGGGCAACGCATTGGTAAAATCTGTCCAGACTGACTTGTCTTATTTGGTTAAGGAAATTATGTATTTAAATGGATAATGTGCAGCAGTATTCGTTGAAATTTACATTCGATGTGTTTCTTGTATAATTCAAGACATCTATACACAATGCACGTAACGTGATTAATACGGCAAGTCGTGATTTTGGGCATTGTTTGTTCACCAAATAAGACAAGTCAGTTTAAACAGATCATAGCGCCCCTGGTGTCTGATGTCCATAGGCGGCGGTGACCATTTCCCATAAGGTAGCTAGCAAGTTTCATGATATTGGCATATTAAAGCCGGGCCATTTAATTTTAGTAGCAAATCAATAGACTGTCGCGGCTCAAGCTTTAAGCGCCTATAGTTTTAATATTAGCAAATATATACCGACCGCCTACACATTTCGAACTCAAATAATTAGTTTAAACAAACTTAGTTTATTCCTCACTTAGTTACATCGTAACGCGATAGTAATTTATTATTATTAATTTAAACAAACTTTGGAGACAGAGTCGAAAGCTCTAGGTATGTATGTAAAAAATTTTTTGTGAGAGCAGTGTTTACGAACCTACTGCTTACTGTAATAGTCTAAGATCCGGGATTATAAAAATATACCCTAATCTGTTAAATAAATGAAATAATTTTTTTTAGGCTTATTTCAATGTTATAAATTTATAAAATCAACCTCTGCCACCGTAGGTCTGCTACAATTAATAATAGTTAATTAAGTAACAATTAATTAATTTATAATTTTTACCTTCACACTGTAATTACCTGAGCGAAGCAAAAAGTTTTAATATTTTATATTATAAACCTTGTTGTACTAGGCACCCATCTCTATGACTGCTGTCTTTACCTGCAGCCAGGTAAGAACAGGTAGACAAATTTAACTTGTTTCCCTCACATGTTAATTGAAAAAGTCAAATACTTACATTAAACGGCGTCAAATTTTAAACACTATAATATTTGGCTTTTTGCTTCGCTCAGGTAATTACAGTGTGAAGGTAAAAATTATAAATTAATGAATTGTTAATTAATTAACTATTATTAATTGTAGCAGACCTTGGTGGCAGAGGTTGATTTTATAAATTTATCACATTGAAATAAGCCTAAAAAAAATTACTTCATTTATTTAACAGATTAGGGTATATTTTTATAATCCCGGATCTTAGACTATAAGTTGTTTGCTTGAAGGACAACAGAAAGTCGAAAATATAACTGCTCAGCACTATATTTTACAATTTCGCACAGTATAAACGTATTTTTATCACCATACAAATTCTGGGCACTTCTTCTGTCTTCCAAGCAGCGCAATCAATGTCCGTTATGTTTTTAAAAAACTACCTTGTTATTTCTATACGTAACAGTAACGCCATCTTGTCTACTATTTTCTTACTAAATCCGTCGGAACTCAGAACAAGTACATTAACATAAGTAATGCTATTTTCATATTAACAAATTATGATGGTTCAGTATAAAATAGTCTAATAATATTTAATAACATATTTATCTAGGTGGATCCATACAAATTCTAACATTACTGCGGCCTTAGCCAAGAGGTTTCGTTAATCGGTAAAAAATGTATGGGATTTGACATAAGCTAACGTTATCTGATATAAGCTAACGTTATCAGACATAAGCGGTTTGTGGTAGAAATTCTTGGTCCATAGACAATTCACGTACTTTCGGCGTCCAAGGGAGGCGGATTGGCGGATGATCCTACACAATCAGAGTCAATGTAGATGTTGGTAGAAATAGTCGAACTTCGACCTGTCAATTTTCTACCATACACGCATCACGCAAGCGGAGCTGTAAAAGATGGCTGGACTGGCTGATCCGTTCATATTTAAGCTTATCTCGCGATGAAGTCCTTCATCAGTCACTCATCATGACAGATTCAATCCAAAGACACCAAACACAATGCGGTGATCTTGTTGCGTTCGGTAGATGTTCCTATGGCTACCTTTCGTCAACGTCACCAAACCTTAATATTATTTAGGTAGTAGTACTTACCAATGAGCTCAATCACGATGGTGTAATCTGGTGTGTAATCTTATTGCATTCATTACTTCCTATGACTTTCCTCGACAGCACAACCTAAGATATTGATACGCTGGGGATTATTCATAATTTATTTGTTGAATTCCAGTGTTGATTAAACATCAATGACGACCAGATAGGTTCAGTTGGTTAACATCTGAACCTATCTGGTCTGCCACGCAGAGGTGCTGGGTTCGATTCCCGGCCGGGCAGAAATTGAAATGATGAATTTTAATTTCAGTTACGAGTCTGGGTGTTAATAGGTATATATGTCAAAAATATATTAGTAGTTTATCAGTTTTCTAGCCCCCATAACACAAGCTTTGCTTATTTTGTAGCTACCTGGCGCTATGTGAATTGTCCAAACAATTTATTTATATAATATGATTGGAAACGCCAATAAACACGATTGTAGATTTTAAACACCTACTTTAAATACTTTTAAAAATTCTCGTGACAACGAACGGTGATTGGATAATTCGAAAGCAATTTTTAGGATAAGTAATTTCAAATCGGCACTCATCGGAGTTGGCGCGATTCAATGGAAATAAAACTCCAGGTTATTTCATAGAAAAAAAAGTTGTGGGACCCAATCTAAATTGAAAAAAGTTCACGATGACAGCGTGCGCAAATTGATAAAATATTTTAGAGTGGCGAATGAGAATTTAAGTGCTTACGTACCTACTGTAATGTTGTATGGGTGGCTACTGGAAATTGTAATTGGGTATTTTTATTGGTTTTCCTTGAGGAAATAAAATAGATATGTGGTTGAGGAAGTTGTTTTATCGGTTTGTTGATTTCTCTGTCGTAGGTTCAAGAAGTTGCTAGGAAATACATTGATGATAATACATTAATTTGGTACCATAGGGTTGGTATGTTGATGGAGTCGGAAGGAACTAATGAATGCAATAAGATTACAACATAATATTGGGGCTCTTTGCATTGATTTTAATACGCACTATACGCCTAGGTGACATTCAGGGTCTGATATGATAATGACGAAAGGTGGCTACAGGCACACCAATGAGGAGTTTTCCAGTAGGTATTGATAGTTGGTTTCAAAAAGCATCAATAGATCCTACAATTTTGGTATCCTTTTTTAATCTGTATGATAGTTGCAGTCATTTCATGCAGTCAATTAATACTAAACTTAAAAATAAAATGTTTATTAATATAACCATATAACCTCCAAAATTGTTGAAAACTATTGACAAATACAATATTATCCAATACAACGTACCCAGTGTTTATATCCTGTTTGCTAAGAACCTATTTCAAGCGATTATCAATTACCAAAATTGTCGGGGCGCCATCTATTGAGTGGTTAGGAATGCTTTAGATACCTATTGGAAAACTGCTCATTAAACGCATCAACATCACCGTATCGTGTTTTCGCTCTTTGGAACTGTCTTGTTACGCACGCCTCCTTATGGCACAGGTAACGAAGTAAAGATAGCATTGTTCCTTTCTCATTGTTTCTTGTCTACTGTATTATGCCATGTATTGTGCCCAAATGTACTGAGTCATGTGTGAGATACTAATAATAAACGGTTCCTCTTTATTTATATAAAAAGCGATAAAAGCTTGTTAATAAAATATATTGTGACTTTTCAGGCCGGGAAACCGAGGCAACTGAGACTCTAAACAAACTAGGCAGATCATTGGACGTGGATAGAGTCTTGGTAATGTTCTCTAAGGAGAAAAAAGGAGGCAGCAAAATCAAGGATTGGACAGAGGTCTTCACTGTCAAGTCGAACAGATGGTCTTTCTTTATAACCTTCACATTGGGTGCTCTGCAGCAGACAAGCGGTGTGGCTGCAGTGCTGTTCTTTGCCACGACCATCTTTGAGCTAGCTGGATCCACGATTAGACCTGACATTGCTACCATAATTATTGGTAAGATTTTATAGTATAAGGTAGATAATTAGGTATTTAAACATGAAATTGCCGTTTTGTATGGAGAAAATAACCAAGACTAACCTACCGCTCGCATCCACGCCACGCGAGCGCTTGCGTGCGCTGTCTATCTCTTTTACACTTGTGGTAAGTTGTTAGATATAGAAAAGACAAGCATTAGAAGATCAGCGCTCGCGTGAATGCGAGTGGTTTCAAAAATTAGGCCCCAAAAATGGAATTTTCAAACAAGATTTTTCGTTTTTCATGAAACTGCTAATCCGATTACAATTAAACTTTGTAGGGTAATCAAACAACATTAAGCTAAACCGAAATGTAATTATTTTTATTATTTTCTATATCATAAAATTATATCTGGTTAAACAGCAAAACTGACGACAAAGAGAAAGGGATATTTTCACACGTGTCTATACTTCATAATTTATTTTTTCTAAATGACGTTGCAGCATTTAGACATGCTCTATTTTCGAAATCTATTATAACTTTATACACGGCTTGTGAAATAAAAAAAGGCTGCGGTAACTGCTTACGATGAGGCATGCTGTACGCTTGTTTGTCACTTCAGAAAGCTACATAAAATATAGTAACCCCTTCATTTCGCAGTCGTACAAGCCTACTAATATTTGCAGACTATACTAAATTTTTTGGACTCCTGAGTTTGTCAATCAGCTGCCTACACCGGCTGCGTTCCGTCGCTTGGTGTATTGCGGCGCTGACCAGCTTTCCAATTTTTCTTTTTTGGCCGAAAATGATGAAAATTTTAGTAATTTAATAGGCAACTTAAGCGTATCTATATTCCAAATCGAAATTTTTTATTGCAGGTGTAACAAGGCTGGTGTCCAGCGTAATAGCGCCTACGTTCGTGGAGAGGGCGGGGCGAAAGTTGTTACTGATGGTTTCTCAGGCCGCATGTGCTGTTAGTTTGGTGAGCTATCAATTTTGATTTGTATCGACCGTTTTATGTATATATCGTCCTCAAAACCAGAATAAAAGGAACTAACGTTGCTATGAGTGTCTATAGAGACTCTAGCTCATTTTATACAATGATCGACAACCTGAGTTGTTGAGTTGGTTAACATGCCGGGGATGCAATTCTCGGCCGAGCAGAAATTGAAATGATGAATTTTAATTTATGTTACGAGTCAGGGTGTATGTTTAATAAGTATGTATTTAATAAAAAATTAAAAAAATAGTTTATCTGTGTTCCGGCACCCATAAGACAAGCTTTGCTTACTTTGGGGCTAGATGGCGCTGTTGTCCAAGCATATTTATTTATTTAATTATTTATATTTATACCGGTTTTGGAAAGGTCGATTTGACTGTACTAGGTTTTCCCTTTCAGACTTTGCTGGGTACATATTTCTACCTCGACCACGTCAGCAATGCAATCGTCAGCTCCATCGGTTGGCTTCCTCTCGTCGCTTTGATAATATACTTCTTCTCTTATGAGGCCGGTAAGAATATAAATTAATTTTATTATGGCCGCGTGGTATCGGACAAAGCAGAATAGCACCAATCCCTTTATTACACTCGTGGGTGTCGTACAAGGCGTCTTAATGTTTTCGAGGCAAAAGATCTAGAGTAATCGTAGATTGAAAATGCAGCGTTTTCCATTGTTATATTTATAACACTATGTTCTCCAACCCGCCTGCCCAGAGATTATGGAGATGACCTCCCCTTTCGTAAAAGAGACCCTAAGTCCTGCAGTGGATTGTTATGGGCTGTGATGATGGTGCGAAACATCGGTGGCCTAATGGTAAAGGTTTCCGACTCGCAAACAAGAGGCACCGAGTTCGAATCCCACTGCCGCCATGTACTAATGACTCTTTTCGAGTTATGTACTAACCATGTATGTTGAACACTAACCGATGCTCTTACGGTGAGGGAAAACATTGTGATGAAACCTGCACATTCAGGCTACTGAATGTGTAACCATTATCCAATATGGTCAGGTTCCCCTAGTAGCAGGGTTACGGAGGTCATATGGAAATCGCGACACTGTAATTATATGATCTGCCAAATTCTGTATCATGGTCAAGGCCGACCCTGGACCGGGACATTAACACTAAAGTGATTTTAGTGACATCTTCGTTCTTGCAAACGTCCAAAGGCTACAACAGCTTGCTCTATGTTATAAAAACTATTCATGTTAGATAAAAATCTAAAGAAACTTTCTTCTTACGACCCGAGTGGTTCAGTCGGTTAACATGCCGGTTTGCCACGAAGAGGTCCCGGGTTCGATTCCCGGCCGGGCAGAAATTGAGATGATGAATTTTAATCTTTGTTACGGGTCTGGGTGTATGTATAATAAGTATGTATTTAAAGATATACGAGTATAAGTAGTTTATCAGCGTTCTTTCACTCATAACAGAAGCTTTGCTTACTTTGGGGCTAGATGGCGCTGTGAGAATTGTTCAAGCATATTTATAATTAATGCATCATCATCCTCATACGCGACAAAGACGCCCACTGCTGGGCATAGGCCTCCCCTAGAGATCTCCAGGCCAAGGCCGGTCCTGTGCCTTCCGCATCCAGCTGGTATTTGTGATTTTTACCAGATCGTCGGTCCACCTTGTGGGAGGCCAACCCACCCTGTAAATATTAATTATTTATTTTTATTTACAGGTTTTGGCACAATCCCCAACGCCATTGTTGGCGAAATGTTCAGACCGAATGTGCGCGCCAACGGCTCCGCCCTGGCCATCACTTTAACGTGGCTGATTGGCTTCGGTCTCACAACCGGTTTCTCCAGCATCATCACCACACTAGGAGGCCACACGGCGTTCTGGGCCTTCGGAGCCTCCTGTGTGGGCGCGTTCGCGTTCACATACTTCCTGGTGCCAGAGACTAAGGGCAGGACCCTCAAGGAGATACAGGATATGATGAGCTAGCGACTGTCTAGGCGTGAAGAAATAGCTCATAGAATTACCTTGTTAAGACTTTTGATTATATATAGTAAACTAGTAGACAAGGCGCGACTTCGTTTGCGTACACCTACTCTACCCCAATCTACCCTTTTTTCTAGTTAATAAACCTTTATCTAAAATCATTTTATCTATTGTTATAAACCGCATTAACATCCGTTGCGTAGTTAAAAAGATCTGAGGGCCCATCGGCTATCTCAGTGGACAACTGAATTTGACATAGAAAAATCTGACACTACTCTAATTTGGTAGACGCTATTGCCAGTTTTTAACGTAGATGACGCGATATAGAATTATCTAGTGTCAAATACAGTTGTCAACTGAGTTAGGCAATAGCCCCGCTGAGCATACATAGATGCAGATGGCGGGAAGTGAATTTGTTCTATATCTACTATGTTTAGTTTTTAGTTATCCATGTCACACACACCAGGGTCTGATCCTTACCAGTGCTAGATATGAGACTCCTCCACATTAGTAGAGGGCTTTGCTATAACCTCCACAAGGAGCGTCGGAGCGGTTAAGGTATCCGATCCGACGCGTAAGCTCGAGGTATCGGGTTTGAATCCGATGTTCCAATAACTCTTTTCTGAGCTATGAACATTAGTTGAATGCTAACGTAATCGATGACTCACCTCACCCTTTGGCCAAAACTCTGCCTTCATGAGGGCGGCCAGTAGGCTAATTATGTAACCTTGTTGCCAACGATTCATTTCATTTCATTTATTCGCTGTTAAATGGTATAATATGGTTGTTACAAATAAGCATTCGTTCCACATTTAACACCTTTTAAAAGGCACTACGAATGTCAGGTAGAGCTCGTCTAATCAAAAATGACGCGCCCCACTATCGCATTAACGCACACAAGCAAGTTTAAAATATGGACGCAATACATATACAAATGCCGTTGTAATTGGTCATTCTGTTGCCGGTGAATTTCAAACGTAGGAGCACGCGTCGTTCATTGGCTCCCACACAGATGAAGTGTCGTTATCAATATTTGCACTCACTCATCGAAATCAACTAACTAAGTAGTGGGGCGCGTCATTTTAGAATAGACGAGCTCTAGTAGAATACAATTAATCATTATTAATGAGATATGTCTTAGGATTACAAAGCACTCAACTAGTATAAATTAATCAAACCAAATTGTCAAAACGCACACACATAACATTACATTATGTCAAAGTTTAAATACATTCAAATATAAATATAAAATGTCAATAAATAATAAAACAGGATTCTCCGATATTGTTTCTTTTGCGATTCCGTATGATCGATTTCATGGGTTCAGTTGCTAACAAAGTTACATTGCTATAAATTGAAACTATTGAATCGATTATACGTAATCACAAAAGTAACAAGTTTTTGACTTTCCTGATTCACAGTCTGCGCTGACACGGTGGTGTACAGGCGGGATAGGAACGTTGTCGTCGGTATCGCGGCATATAACTCGAGGTTGGGATAAGATAAGAAGTCACCCCCTTGCCGGACTAGCTCGAAGCAATGCTGTGTTTGCTTTTCTTCCTCTGGACCTTAACCAGCTTCGTGGTCTTCAACGGGGGCGGACGGTGGTTTCAAATCCGCAGGTTTTTGAGGAATTAAAGCCACGGTGCGGACAAGTTCGGACATTTACGTAGTGTCGTGTGCGGCGCGGTGGGCGCGATAGGCGTCGGCGAGTTGGTGGCGCCATTTAACGTCAAGATGATGTTGATGATAACGCAAACTAACAATTTTGAAATTGGGCGAGCTTGGAACCCGACAAGTTGGACTCCTACGAATTTGGAATCCGGCGAGATTGGATAGGCTGTTCCAAGACGGGCATGCTTCATCTTTGGCCGCATCGTCACTTACCAGTAGGAGTCTTGTCTAAATATAAAAAAAAGGAATTTAATTTAGGTGAGATTGGAATCCTTCGAGCTTGGAATCCGACGAGAATAGAATCCGGCGAATAAGGAACGCGGTGACCCGGCCGAGGCGCGGGTACGAGCAGCGTAGGTGTCGGGTGTCAGCTCAGCAACAGGCGGCCGAAAGTGCTGACTCGCAACTCGGGCCAGTGAGGTCGACGCTCGCATCGCTATGCCTAATATTTGCTGACGTAGCGCAAAGTGCAAACTTCACGCAAGTCCATTACAGTTTTTTCGATGTCCACAAACTTCGCATCCACTTCTCCAGGCCAGCTGTCATCCACGTTGTCAAAACTGATGGGCGGGAACTTATTTAAGTCACGGGCCCAAAGACTTCTAAATAGGTTATATATAGGTACTTAGATATTGCACAGGCTACAAATATTGGCACGTTGACGTGTAGTTAAAATTAATGGTTAAAAGAAAAAAAATAAAAAGTAAATAAATTCGTAAATAGTATTGATTTAGTTGAGAAAACGCCAACTTGCCAAGTAGTAGACGTTATGTGGGATGAATATACAAATGATGGGTGTGGTGAGGTGAGGTGCTTACATAAGTTCTGGTGTATTGGTACTAGTGTGGCTGTCCAGAAAGCTGTGTTATATACCTACACATTGATATAGCTCGGGCCAGTGTGTACCTACTGTCGCGCGCGAATTCATGTCCATCGGGCATGACCGCATAAATAATTGGAGTAGCAATTATTGAAGGCTCGATACATCGCCATCTCAATCGACTCCGGGTTGAACAAGTGATGTATATTCCGTTCGAGTTAGAAAAAAATATTCGCAACTTTGAACCTGTGTGACGAGGTATGACGAAGTAATTTCAAACGTCCACGAGAAAGTGCTCCAATGAGGTGACGACCCTCGCTTGAGTACATACGACGCAAGAAGGAGGAAGTAACTACGTTATTAATTTTTAGTCCGTTACATTAAGGATTGATGAGAGGTACAAATAGCATGCAACAGCAAAATCTTAATAATATAGACTTACTGTTGCATACTATTTGCACCTATATTGTAACGAAATAGAATTGATATTTAATTACCACTTAAAAAGTGCTCGAGCATTTTTCCGCCTGAACTGAATCACAAAGTAAAAAAGGGTCTACTCCTGAAAGAATTTGGCCACAAACTATGTTTTAATGTTGTATACCTACTCTATAGTCTACAGATGCGGTATAGGTACCTATTGAACTTGTCATCGATGTTTTTAATTACCTACATAATTATTTTAATTAAGTAAATAAATCCACTTATTTTTATACCTAGGTACTTACATTTTTATTTGTTTTAAATTAAAAAATGTAATAAAAATATTTTTTGGCAAGAAAGTTCATAACTTGTAAACTATTGCATTGCAAGGTAAATTCACATTTTCACTATAATTGTATTATTGTAGTATTAAGGTATGTATTCTTGTGCCAAGATCCACTTCGGGTCGCTGAGCCAGCGAAAGAAGAAGATAGTGTAAAACGTAAAAATTTTTATAACAGAACATCAGTGACCTTTGTTGCTTGAGAGTGCAATTTAGACCTTTGAAATTCCATTGTTTATAATGATCTTGTTTGACGATACTTAATAATATGGCTAATTAATAAATACTTACTTAAGCAATTTAAATGCGATTTATTGTTACTCTAGTCCAGGAGGCAGTGTTAAATTAGACCAGAGAAATTACAATTATACACTGTGACACTTAGTGAAACTTTTATTTACTAAAGGACAGCGTTTCCTCTACCCATGGTGGGCCACGACCTGGCACCGGGCCACAAAAATAAATACATAATATTTATTTATTTAATAATCATCTTACCGTAATGTCCCGAGGCCGCGACGAGCGAAACTTTTACACACACAGCCCTTGGTCCGATTTAACCATGATCCAGGATTTGGCAGATCAGGTTAATTTACTTTTAGGTTAGTTATTTACAGTGAAGTGATTGCTATCTGACCTCCGTGATCTTACTACCGGGGGAACCTGACTGGATTGGATCAGGGTTATACATTCAGTCGCCTCAATGTGCAAACTTGTCTTATTTTTTAAATCATACTCGTTTATGATTATTGTGAATAGTACTTAACTTTAACGTTTTTTACTTGAATACACTTACTTATTATGGAGATACTGAAATGTGTTTTTTTTATCTAGAGTAAAAGCCGGATACTTGCCCCAGTGGGGTAGTTGCCCCAGTTTTGAATACACTATGTTAGGGATGTTGGTGGCGTTAACGCTTTACCACAATTGAAAGTGAGGGGGGGCCCTCCCGAAGGCCTCCGTGCCATGTAATCCATCAGCGTAGGCGCACGCGTTTTGTCCTTCTGAGCAAAAATCTTTCGCGCTGAAGGTTTGACGGGCGTCAAAATTCTATATTACTGAGTATGGCATCAGTCTACTTTTTGTTTTTATGCATGCTTATGGTGTAAATTACATTGTATAATATGTTTTATTGTGTAATCAGTTTTTTTTTTACAAATAAAAAGGGCAAGTATCCGTATCAAAAAAGATAGTTGCCCCATTTACTTTGGCGGATTGTTGCCCTTAGGTGCAACTATCCGCAAGTGTAAAATTATTTACCAAGCAAGGATTTTTTTTTCCTTTGGTGTTTTTTCCAACTCATTGGGACTCCTTGCTTTATAAAATAAATATGTAATTGTCTGTGCTTTTATTCTAGGTGAACAAAATACCTCGTGGCGTGACGTGGTGCCGCGCCACATTAACTAGACAGAAGATAGTTGGCGATAAAGGGGGGATGGGGATGGAAGGGGGGGGGGGGAATCAACCTCCTCAGTCTGGCTAGAAGACTGCCTTCTGGGATAGTCTCGAAGAAATGCTGCAACGCGGCGTATGCTATCTTCTGAACAGATCGTAGTTGGTGTGGATCTCATGGCATGGTCCAGATGAGACCCAAGACCGGATGAAATAGAGAAGAAAAAGCAGGAAAGCGGATCCGGCCTGACAAACGCCGGGATGGTGATGATTTTATGATTTAAATCATTAAAACTGAATACTATGTTTTTACAATAATTATTAATATTTTGATTAGTGCATAATAAAGGATCTCAGTAAATAATAAACATTGTTTATATTCAACAAAATCATAGTTAGGCGCCTATCCCTGCACGAGACAACTATCCCCCGAAGCATTGTAGCGTGGGGCAAGTATCCGCCACAGTAGGCAACTATCCCCCTTTTGAGAGGTCAAGTAAAACAGAATTTACTCAAAACCTATGATAATTACGTTTGCGAAAATAGGCTATTAAAGAAGATTAAGATATACATGTTTCATATTTCTTAGTAAGTACATATTTCTTCATAATAGAGCTTTTTTGAAAAGTGGGGCAAGTATACGGCTTTTACCCTATGCACTAGGAGCGTTGAAAAACTTATGGTAGGTCACGTTGGGGAAACGTTAAAATAACTGGGCTAGGCATTACAAAGTTTGAGAAACGCTGTTATAAGAGATACACTAGTTATTTGCCTAGCATTCGCTTTCCTATCTAAATAAAAAACGGTTTACTCTAATTACAAAGTAATACAGATTGAGAAAATGCTATCCGAGGTGTCCATTGCATAATTTCTGACAGCTTACGTACTGGATATCAGAGTTATGATCCCGTTTTCTATTATCCGTCCAGATACTTTCGCTGCGAACCCAAATATAAAAGAGTCAGGCGCAGTGCTAACAAACGCGGCCAGATGAGTTGTGTTAACAGCTATATGGCTACCGAAATATATATAGCATACGCATGTGCGGACGTCTGGCCAGCTGAGTCCGCGCTGGCGCGGTGCGAGTGCACAGGTCTACACCGATTGAGTCCGATTGTGTTTGTATGGACCTGCGAAGCGAGTCCGCATACACTCGCGTAACGGCAATTACGTATGCATGAGCGAGCGGCCACACAGAAAAGACTCAGACACGTCGCGGACAGGGCACAGACGGGACGCGGACGCGACTTAAAACATACAGAAAAGACAGGGCAAGGACGCCGCGCCGTCGCGGATCAGTCAAGAGCGTAGGCAAGACAAGGACAGCAAGCGCTGCGGGCGAGGCTCGGCTCCCGCGCCCCGCCCGCACCCCCGCTCTCGCCCACGGCGCGCCCTTGCCTCGTTTTTTCTGTATGTTTCAAGTCGTGTCTGCGACGCGTCCTTGCCCTGTCCTAGCCCTGTCTTTTCTGTATGTTTTGCGTCGCGACGTTTCTATACATTTAGTATGAAAGTAAATTGAACGGGCGCCGCGTCTGCGACGTGTCTGCGTCTTACGTCTTTTCTGTGTGGCCGCTCGCTAAGGAATTAAATCGGTAACTAGAAGCAATTGTAGAATACGCACGTTTTAATGCACAATATCGCACAGCAGCTCCTGAACTACTATTGCAAAACCAATACCTCGTTTTTGTCGTGAGCCATTTGCAATGTTGCCGCCGAAGTAAGAACTTGCTGACACATAACTTACCATAATGCCATCACTGTAATTTTATACACAGTTACCATTAAATAATTACCACACTTTAAAATGTAGTTTATAGCTACTGATGTTTTTATTAGACAGTTTGAAGCGTTGTTGTTTGGTTGCTTAAAAATACATTTTGTGTTGAGTGTTGAATGAATCAATGGAACATGAATTCTTACCGGAGACAAATTCTAATTGTAGCATGTGGTAAGTAAGACTTATTTTACTTAATTTCATAAATTTTTGAAAGATGAGACTTTATAAATTTAAGAAATAGAAGGCCAATTATAGGTCTCCACAGATAGGTATCAAACTAACACAGGTAATACAACACAATACAATATTTACTTGTAGTTTATTAGTATGGAGTTCTTCAAGAAAGGGGTTTTTGCGGGGTCGGCAATGCGTGGGTGATGCCCCTGGTATTTCAAACGTCCATATGCTGCGGTGACTGCTTACCATCAGGCAGGCTGCAAGCTTGTTTGCCACCTTAGTGGTATAAAAAAAAAGTATACCTACCTCACGCCCGTATCCTATAGGTAGCAGAGATTATCGAGTACCATAAGCTACGATCCTGCCATTGGTGCCTCTTTCCTCTTCCATCCAGACAACTGTGCCAGGGTCCGCTTTCCTACTCAATCTTCTCCACTTCGCCTCTCCCACATACGTATATTTACGTCGGTTAACGGTATTTACTTCTGACCAGGTAAATATGGCAGGATACCTACCAGTTGGATTCAGAAGGCACAGTACTGGCCTTTGTGGAGATCGATGGGGAAGTCTATGTCCAGCAGTGGGCGTTATTCGGCTAATTAAATCGCTTTACCTTCAAAAAGCTAGTGAAGAAATTCTTTATAGATAAAAGGCCTAACAATAAATAGTATATGTGTGATATAGTATATGTATCTATAGTATTTATGATAGGTATATTATGTGTATCGTATTGTATTTATTGTGGGGTTATGGTATATCATATTTTATTTATTACCATATCTTGTATTATTAGTTAATTAAATATACTTGCTCTCTGTTCCGCTTTTGGCACCTACTCTTTCGCTTTACGCATGGCCTACTGGTTGACTGGTAGATAAAGCCTTGATGGCTTTAAGTCCGCCAATTGTATTATTTTTAGTGCAATAAAGTTTTTAAATAAATAAATAAATAAATAATTTGATGATGATAATCGGCTTCAGAGACTGTTCATCCAGTATCTGGCTCCCCTGCATGCCTAACACAAGTGTAAATTGTTTTCTTCTCTCAATACTAACATGAAATAGATAGCAGTATCTATGTCGCACCTTTTCTCGCTCATTGCGCGTGAGAGCACAGTTGTGCTAGCCATGCAATTCAATTCATTTATTTTGATAAACATAAATTTACACGTCAAATGTCATTACATTCTTGAGTAGTCAATATTCTTAAAATAATGTTACAACAGATAAAAAAAAACACAATCTTAATGTCATGAGGTTAGTTACACAGATTAAAATACAAACATAATTATTATTATTACAATTCAATTTAATCCATTTGTTATTAATTGTATGTCAAATTTATACTTATATTATATAATACAAGTGTATTTATAATGCAGCTTGGTTAACCTTGCTATGCCAACGGTACGTATGAAACATAGATATAAGACAATTTAATAAATAATTAAAATACAATTAAACAGTCGTCGATCTAATGATAAGCTTGCATTTTTATTGTTAATGAGCAGCGTTCGTGCTAAACATAATACGAGAATGAAATAAACATTATATTAATATAATTATGTGGGTCCCTATACCAAACGAGTTACTTCATTCGATGATACAACTTAACCAAGCCTTTTAGCCTACAAATCGGTTTTTGCATATACCTATTCATAAATGTCACCGTAAATAAACATAAGTTACAACTGAGCATAGTTACTATATTACCTACTAACGATAAATGGGTACCTATAAACAAAATTAAGGTTACTTCCGAGTATTTACAAAATTGCAGCGGAGCGAATCAAGTTTAGGCGTCCAAATAAACAATTACTAGAATTAAATACCTAACGTAATTTGCGCTGCAATTGTAAATAATAATAATAATCTTGGCGTTAATGTCCCGGATGTGGTCTCGCGCACGAGGGCCCGGGGTCCGCCTTAACTATAATCGACTATATATAGAGCGACTGCCATCTGACCTCCTTGACCTTGGTACCAGAGTAACCTGACCAAATTGGGTCATGCTTACACAATAAGTCGCCGTAACGCAGGTTTCATCACGATGTTTAACCCTCACTGTAAGAGCATCGGTTAGTTTTCTACTAAAGTACATAATTCAGAAAAGAGTCATTGAAACCTGGAGGCAGTGGAATTCGATCCCGGTACCTCTCGCCAGCGAGACGGATCCCGTAACCACTAGGCCATTGACGCTCCCACAGCCTAGCACAATTGTCTATTTATTATTGTACATTTTGGATCATTTGGACCTAACACAAAAAATTTTTGTCTGTTATTCTTCTCATAGTTTCTAGCTTTTATAACTAGTGATGGGCGTCTTGTATATATATGACAAAAAGATTACGGTCTCTGATTGTACATAACTTATGTAACTCATAATTGCGATGCTTTCCAGTGAACATTGGGCAGTTCATAGACGGATACAGTGTTGGCTGGTCCGCGCCCATAATTCCCAAGCTGCAGAATCCTGAAGAAACGCCGTTACCTGATGTCATCACGGACCTGCAAGCCTCTTGGGTTGGATCTCTTCTATACATTGGAGCTATTGTGGGTGAGAATTTCATGCTATTATCACAGAATATCTGTATTTAACAGGTAGAACTCTGTCAAGATTGAGGAGTCCGCCAGGTTGAGTACCACCACCTTATCAAATTCTGCCGCCAAGATACAATGCTTGAATGTTGTGTTCCGCTGTGAAGGAGCCAGCGCAATTGTAGGCATGAGGCATTTCATCTTAGTCCTCACAGTGACAACGTACATTTTTGTTGCTTGCAACTTAAATACATGAATCATCGAAGTAAAAGGCGGCAGTTACGGCTTAACATTAGGTAGTTACAGTGAAGCGACTACCATCTGACCTCCTTGACGCCGCTATGGGGAACCTGCCCATATTGGATCATCGATTCACATTGAGCCGCCTGAATGTGCAGTTGTTTAAACTTCATGCACTGTTACATACAATGGCGGACTTAAAGCTTCATAGCTTTCTCTACCAGTCAACTGGAGAGTTGATAGTATGATTAATTACAGGGCATTGCAGGATTATTAACACAAATATTCGTTAATACATTAACTCTAAGTACTTATGTATAAGCAAATTTGACATATATTCACAAACAAAGACTGACAGTAACAGAACTATCAGAAGAAAAAGAAAGAAAAAAGAAAGCAAACAAAGATAACACAACGTGCGAAAATTTTTTTTCCCCCACCACACATAAAGGGAATGATAAAAAAACAACAAAAGGATGCTAGGTAGATTTTAGAAATTATTTAAAAAGTGTTCCCGGACCGCTTTTTTAGAAGCATATTTATTAGAAGATCGTCTTATATCTGTCGCAGCCATCTGGTTAAATTAGCCATTTAATTAGAAGGCTAGTCCGTTAATTAAGCGCCGGCATTCAATTGAATGGCTAAAAGACAACTAGCCAAGTAGTTGAATGTAACGTGCAGCTACTTGGCTGAACGTTATTTAGCCATTTTGTTAATAGAATATATATGTTTGGTTTGAGTGACCATTCGTAAATTATATAACTTTACTTAAGATAAAAAATACGAATTAATAAATATAATTTTTATTTAGAAACGAAAATATTAGTGGCAACAAATTCAATTAGTAATTGCATTGCGAGTACTTATAAAAATTATAGCATTTACCACAATAATAACTTTTAACTTATTAACTATTTGCAACAATGTAGTAAAGGAAGAATGCACTTTCTTATTTTATAAAATTAAATATAAAATGGCACGAAACTTTCTTAGACATTTGTTTCTAATTGTAAGTATGAAAAGAAAATGAACAAATTAAGTTATCCTTATTCTTACTTAAAAACATCTAGGTACCACACTTTAAATTTAGTTAAAACGATAAAAATACAAAAACATTGCTTGCTATGCGAGCTGTCTGACGCCATATTTGTTTTAACGACTACCAGTGCTGCAGTGGATAAAATCAGAACTAAATTTAAATCACCTGCCTGATTTTACGTCAGCCGTCTTCAAAGGGCTGGCTTATAATAAGCCAACTAGTTAAACGTTAAGAGTCGATAGTTTTATCAACTATCGGCCTAGGCATTCAATTGAATGCCGGCGTTTAATTAACAGTCTAGCCTACTCATTAATTGGCTGATTTAACCAGATGGCTGCGACATATCCACCGGGAGGTCATTCCAGAGACGCACTGCTGTTAATGAGAATGAATTTGAAAAGAAACCTGTGTGGTGAATTGGTAGGTTTAAGCAGCGTGTATCAGATGAGCGAAGGTTACGCTCATGGGTGTCGCTGAGATACCGAAATTTGCATGTTAAGTAATCAGGAACAGCTGGGTAGTTGAGTACCAAGAAAAGAAGACAAAGAACTCGCAGATTGCGGCGATGTCTATTAGGAAGCCATTTAAGCTTAGCACGAAAGGTGGAAACGTGGTCGTATTTACGTAGTCCATATAAAACGTGGATGCAATTATTTAGGAGTCGATCAAATTTATTCAATTGGTCTACATTTACGTCGATTTTATCACGATGTTTCCCTGACAGTAAGAGCATCGGTCAGTATTCAACTAATGCTAAAACTAATAATTTCACACTTTTCTAGTTTTACCTCTTCTTAGTATGCCATAATTTTTTTTTACGGCAATCTATTTTGTTATTAACAGAAAAGGGCGATAGATTAGTTAATGCACGTCGGCTATTTAGGGGAAGAAAGAGCGTCATCTCTGTCGGACGTACGAAGCCGAAACTGTCCGATGTGCTTTATTTACGGCCGACGCCTGTACCTCCAATTTTCTTTGATAAAGCGCTTATTACACTTGGCTAAATGCAGTCGTCTAAATTTTGGATCAAAATGCGTGAAAGCAAGTGAAAATGAAATGTAATGTTCATGGAATAAGTTTAATTTTTGAATCACGTAAATCATAATTCGCACGCTTCGCTCTTCAAAAATCGTGATACAAAAATGAACCTAATTTTATGAGCAATACATTCCGTTTTGGTTTGCTCTCACGCTTTTGGCTTCTGAATTTACGACTGAATTAAGCCAAATGTAATAAGCTCATAAACTTGCATACTCGTATTTTAATATTATTTCACATCAATTTCAGGTCCGTATATCCCGAGTTATTTATCGAATATAGTGGGTCGAAAGCCATGTTTATTATTTGGTGGTCTCCTCAACCTCGTTGCTATCATACTGATTATTACTACGAAAAACATCACTATGGTCTACGCCATAAGGATCATAAGTGGCCTCGGTATGGGAATGGTGACGGTCAGTAACTTGGTGTACGTCGGGGAAATTGCGTGAGTACGAAATCAGTCTCTCAGTGAATTGTAATAAACGGATTTGTTAGAATATTAAATTTATTCGTTCAGTTCTAATCTAAAGCAGAGGAGTTAAAGCTAAAATAAACATCTTGGTGTCTTGACGACCTGAGTCATTCAGTTAACATGCCGTCTGCCACGCAGGGGTCCCGAGTTCGATTGTCGGCCGGGCAGAAATTGAATTGATGAATTTTCATTTCCGTTTTGGATATGGGTGTCATACGTTCTTAAGAAGTTTATCGGTTTTTTGGCACCCATAACACAACTTTGCTTACTTTGGGGCTAGATGGCGCTGTGTGAATTGTCTAAGATATTTATTTATTTATTATTTTCCAGATCGACAAACATCAGAGGCATCCTCTTGACATCGACATCAATCGTCGGTATCTTTGGCACACTAGCTGCTTACACGATCGGGCCTTATGTATCCTATGCTGCAACAGGGTACGCCGTGGTCCTTATAAACGTTATACATGTCATTGGAATATGCTTTATCCCGGAATCGCCTGTCTACTTTGCTATAAAAGGTACTAAGGATTCAACTATGCCCAAAAACACCTCGTAAATAAGGATTTACGAGAAGCTTTAGGGCATAGTTGAATCTTTCTAATGTGTCTATCTTAAGAGATAGACTAATACTAAGGTAGAGCTCGTCTAGTCTAAGATGACGCGCCCCACTACTTAGTTAGTTGATTTCGATGTGTGAGTGCAAATATTGATAACGACACTTCATCTGTGTGGGAGCCAATGAACGACGCGTGCTCCTACGTTTGAATTTCACCGCCAAGTGAATGACCAATTACAACGGCATTTGTATATGTATTGCGTCCATATTTTAAACTTGCTTGTGTGCGTTAATGCGATAGTGGGGCGCGGCATTTTAAATTAGACGAGCTCTATTAAAACATGGATTTACAATGTATGACGTTCATGTTAGTAACCTAATTTTAATTATCATCGCTGATCCCGCAAGTTTAAAGAGCGGGAGTAGCGCGAGGACAGTACCTGACACTCGCCTATGAATATATCCTGACGGTACAACCTGTTAGCGTAAAAACCGAGAGAGCACAGGATATATTTGCAGTTCATTAAAAAGCAGGCTGGGAGATGATAATATAAACGCCATTTGCTTCTTAAGAGCGTATTTTCAAAAGTTATCACCATAGTAAGTTTCCATAAAACTGTTAGAAGTAATTGCATTATACGTTGTATTGCAAAGGAAGCATTTAAAAATTAGTCATATTCTAATCAGACGTTAGGTATGAATCGTACTTTTTTCCATAACTAAGCATTTCCGATTTACAGGTAATTTAACCGATTAATTGGTCTGATAAGTCTGATTAATGTACTTGATTATTATAATTGTGATTTGTTAAATAATATAGCTATATGACATCACTACGGATTATAAAACAAAGTCTCACGCTACGCCACTGCCAAAGCCACGGTTCCCCTAATCCCCACCATGGAGCACTGGAAACCTTACTCACCCGCAGAAACACAATACTATTTAAAAGAGTATTATTTAGCTGCGATATTCTGTAAGATAGAGGTACTTCCCCAGTCGGGCGGCTCTAAATCGAACGAGATACCCCGCTAGTGATCATGGCTACATTTTAAACGTTTTTTTAAACCTGCCATCAAGGTCATCTTTGCGTTGATGTCGCGGTGGTGTTCCTGCGCGCCAGGTCCCGGGGTCCGCTTTGACCATGGATCCAGTATATGGTAGATTACAGTGGTGCGACTGCCATTTGACTTCCGTGACCGTGTTAACAGGGGTACCTGACCAGGTTCTGATTAGATAATGGTTACACATTCAGTCTCATGAATATGCAGGTTAAATCGCGATGTTTTCCCTCATCGTAAGAGGATCGATTAGTGTTCAACTAATGTACATAACTTTGAAAAGAGTCATTGGTACATGTCTGATTATCGGCGCTTGGATTCGAACCCGGTGCTTCAGGGTACAAGTCGACCCTTAAACTTAAAGGCCACCGACATTCCTTGTCTGATGCAGTGTCCATTATGCTATGAAAAAAAAGTGAGCAATCTAAATTAATTAGTAAAGAGAAATCTGAAACTCTTAGGAGTTAGTGCAGGAACGTGGAGCAGTGAACGGATTTCATGTGGTTTTTACCAGTCCAGAAATACTTAAAAAAATACTTAGAAAGTCCAGGTATACTTATCATTTGTTATGGTTATTATCCGTGCGAAGCCGGGGCGGGTCGCTAGTGTCTAATATATATTTTCTATTTTAGACAAAAACTTGTAGTTCAATTAGGTTTTTTAAAAATTATTTAAAGATTTCGGGATCATTCTTATTGATCCCGCAGGATTGAATGAGTTGCGGGAATTCAATCCCTCGTGGAAAGTAGCCTTGAGTAACACCTGCAAAAAAACTTAAAGCTTCAGGCAAATCAATTGTAAAGATTTTATTTTATTTTATTTGTTTATTAACAGATCACAGAAACATAACATTTATCATAAAAATACATTATAAAATAAGCATATACCAATTAAGATCCGCAAATTAAAAAAGAAATCAGAAAAGATAACCATGAATTTAAATATAAAATTACTATCCAGCAGGTATAGCTACGGTAGGTCTATTTGTGAGTTTAGATTTATGAGGTTTGTTAGATTTATGAGAATATAATAATAACAAAGAAACAGAAATGTACGCATTTCTCACGCGACCGCCTGTTTACGTATGTCTATGTGTGTGTGTCGTAAGATAATTTGTAATTCAAATTTTATTTTTAGGAAAAGAAATAGAGGCTAAGGAGACCCTGCGACTTCTCGGAAGAGTTGAAGATCTTGAGTCTATATTTGAGTCCGTCCGAGGACTCAATCCCAGCGAAGGTTACAGCTGGAAAGCTTGGATGAAAATCTTCACTGTGAAAGCCAACAGGCGGTCTCTCTTCATCACCTTGAGTCTCTGCACTTTGCAGCAGACCAGCGGCGTTGCAGCTGTCCTGTTTTTCACTACTAGTATATTTAAGAATGCTGGGTCTTCAATAAGGTAGATACTGCTTAGTTTTGATAAACTTTTTTTAAACATTTATTGATAGGTATTTTGACTGCTATCATATCTGATACCTATGAAGAGTCTATGCAGTCTACGATACCAGTCTTTCTGTTGTAAATTGGTATGGTTAATACACAGTCACAGCACTGTCCGTAGACGCGGTGCTCAGCAATTAACATAGAAGGCATCCAGAAGTATATCCAGTGATGGAGTTCATCTTGCTTATGCTCTTATTACAACTGACTAAATTTAGTAGTGCGTTTTCTATTGTTATATTTATAACACTGCGATCTCCAGCCCGATTGCCAAGCGTGGAGATTATAACTAACTTCCTCTTTCGTGGGAGAGACCCTAAGTCCTGCGATGGACTGTTATGGGCTGTTATGGATGTTATGTGAAATTCAGAAGCAATGCCCGAGAGAAAATCAAAGTGGAGTGTGTTGCTCACAGAATAAAGTTCATTTTTGAAACACTTAAATTATGTTACGCGTCGTTTGGCTTTTCAATAGCCGTGATACAAAAATGGACCTTTTGTTATGAGTAATACATTCCACTTTGATTTGCTCTCACGTTTTGCTTCTGAAATTAGGCAACGCATTAAGTATCGCATTTTATTTTACTTGCAATTGTTATAAAGAACGAAGCTGTCAATAGAACAGATTCACGTACCTCGGAACCGTGCTGAAACATATCGGTCCCGATGTCTAATCCTGAATTTCTGAGAGCATAGATCAAATAAAAGCAAGCGATGGATTGACAGACATCATCGTGCCTCAGGAATGCGAGAGCCAACGGCTCCACATGAATATGAAGAAGACTGAGTGGAGAAAAAAGAGTAGGAAAGCAGACCCTTGTAGATATTGGGATTGACCGTTCGGAGAATAATGACTATGATGTCGATGATGAGCTATATGAAGTTTACTTTATTCCAGACCAGAACTAGCGACAATATTTGTCGGATTGACCAGGCTAGTGGCTAGTCTTATTACCCCTGCTGCTGTGGAGAGAGCAGGCAGACGAGCTCTTCTGCTCACATCTACAGCATTTTGCGCTTGTAGTTTGGTAAGTTGAGAACACTGCAATTATTATTTTCTTCTTTGTAGAAACGTCATGGTCACCATGTTTTGAGGGCTGATGTCACTCATCTTACTAATTCACAGTGATAAACCAGCAGACAACTCACATGACGATACTTACTAAAATGATACGCCTCTTACCTGTAATCTACTGTTATATTAGCCTATTGATTTCTGATAATTTCGTGCCGGATATTTGATAACGATCTTGAAGGAATGAACGAATTCTATAGTTAGGAAGCATATTAGGAAATTGTCAAAGACGACCGGAAAGTAAATATCATCGTGCAGAATGTAGTCTTCTTCTCTGCCCTGTTCTGTACGACAAGATCTTCAATGGAATCATAGCTGCCCTGAGTCGTGAATCATAAAAATGTTACTTTACAAATGAGGATACATACTCAGGATACACATAATCTTTGACCTCAAATAACAGTGCTATATATTTTAAATGGCCGTGTGGTGTCCGGCAGAGTGGAATAGCACCAACCCCTTACACTCATGGGTGTCGTACAAGGCGACTAATGTTTTCGAGGCAAAAGATCAAGAGTCTCCGTAGTCTGGAAAATGGGCAGCAGCATTTTCCATTGTTATATTTAAACACGGCGATCTCCAACCCGCCTGCCAAGCGAGGAGATTATGGCAGGAACCTCCCCTTTCGTGGGAGAGGCCCGAAGTCCTGCAGTGGACTGTTACGGGCTGTGATAATAATATTTTAAATTTTGTTTCCTTCTTTTACAGAGTCTCCTCGGTATTTACTTCCATTTGAAGAGAATTGAAGCATCCATCGTGCCGAGTATTGGCTGGTTGCCTTTGTTTGCTATAGTTTCGTACTTCTTCTCCTATGAAGCAGGTAGGTAATTGCAAAATGTTTTCGAAACATTTTCACAATGCCAAAAATAATGTAAATACCGTATTACACACAGTAAGAAACAATGGGTCCACCTACAAAGGATGGAATGATAATTCCACTCATATAACTGGTTTTCTAGGTGGAAGATACGTTCCGTCTGGACAACCAGTTACGAAACGTGGTTAAGAACGTGGAAGGATGATTTCCACACACATAAGTGGTTTTCTCCGCGGAAGATGTTTCCCCTAGTTAACTAGTTATGAAAATTGGTTATCTGTGAGAAGCAAAATGTATTTTTATACCAGTTTTAACAAGCGTACGACCCGTCTGATGATAAGCAGTTACCGTAGCCTACAGACGTTTGTAATACCAGAGGTATCACCAGCGTGTTGCCGATGTAAAAACCTTTTCATAAGAACCCTTTATTGTAATCTCTTGGGATAACTTCAACACGAGTCTATTTCAGAATAGAAGAGTGCATGTGAGTTTCAAAAAAAAAAATTTTTCAAAAACATCTTTATTTATTAGGACATTAAATATCTCTTTCAATCGTCAAACAGGAGGGGGTAGGAAAGTAGGAAGGAAACACACAGTGACACGCTGACCGCCCTATGGCCGTAGATAAACGTATCCCTCGCCAACCACAACCGAACCGGGCTCGACAATGCCAGACAGAGCCGGAACGCTATATTATATTATATACTCGTAGGTATGTCTAGTATAATTAAGAAAAACCACCTAAAACTACAGCAAGAGTAAGCCAGTCCGCCAGTTTGATATTTTCATTAATGTATTAGTTGGTAAACACTTTTAGAGATCCATGGATGCGGACCGCATAAAGTCAATGGTATGGCTTTTACAGATCTAGATATCCCCTGAACAAAGTAGATATCCCGTCAACAAAATGCGGCTACACCACTTAACCAAAAAACTATAAGAAAAACTTTCGTGATGAATCTACGAATACCTACCTAAGCAAGATAACAAGTGATAGCACAATTGATTAAGAGAGAAACAAAGAAATAAATTATTATACAGGACGCTACGACACGATAATTTTGCAATACAATAACATTGAACACAAAAAAGTCGGCACATAAAACACGGGGGCAATTTTTGGGTTCCCAGTAGCATTTTTCGTGGGGACTCCTTGTGGAAAATAATAGACCACTTTAAAAAAGCCAAAATCTTTACAAATTACAATTACTTACTTTACAATTAATACATATATGTCCAGTTAAAGAAACTAATCCAATTATCATATTGGCGTTAATGTCCCGGTTGTTGATGATCCAGGATTTGGCGATCAGGTAATTACAGTGGAGCGACTACCATCTAACCTCCGTGACCCTGCTACCGGGAACGGGAACTATACGGGAACCTGACCAGATTGGATCATGGTTACAAATTCAGTTGCCTGATTTGCAGGTTTCATCACGATGTTTTCCCTCACCGTAAGAATGCTCTTACTTAATGCGGTTAGTATTCAACTAATGTACATAACTCAGAAAAGAGTCGTTGGTACACGGCCGCAGCGGGAATCGAACCCGGTACCTCTCGCTTACGAGTTGGATACTCAACCGCCCTGCTACCGACGCACTTAAAGGAACTAATCCAATACTGACTCTTATCCCCATTTCTTATCTCATCCTCAGGTTTCGGAACGATGCCCACAGCTTTGGTTGGCGAAATGTTCATTGGAAACGCTCGCAGCACGGGCTCAGCCGTCTCCATGACGACGGCCTGGCTCATCGGCTTTGGCGTGGCCACTGGCTTCGACTCCATGGTGAAGGTCCTCAATGGTGACGTCACCTTCTGGATATTCTCCTTCTCCTGCATAATTGCGTTCCTCTTCACTTTGAAGTTCGTACCGGAGACAAAAGGGAAGAGTCTGAATGAGATCCAAGTAATTCTGGGTAGATGAACCACCGTGTTGCAAGAAAACAGTTGGGGGAGGCGTTCTTTATATTGTGGTTGGTAGCGGCTATGAAGCTGACTGTTTGCCAAATTTAATTCCATTTTCCGCCACGAGCAGCTTAATTTATGTAGCGTTATGTAGGTTAACATGATTTGTGGATGATAAGAAATATAATTGCTTTGAATGTTACTGTGTTTTAATTTTCGAAAGATAAAACTACAAAATTTATTGTTGTCTGTAACTGCGTCAGCGCGATGTTTAGCTTTTCGGCCTTGGAAACGAGGCGAACTATACCTACCTATACAGTGATGTTTTCTGATTTATGTACTGTAGGTAGGAAATAAACACAAGCATGAACACGGGCATGAGGCATTTCATCTTAGTCCTTACAGTGACAACGCACCTGGGCTTCGATTCTGGTACAGAAATCGTCTCAGTTGCAGTAACATTACAATTGCATCGCATGTCAAGCGTGTGATTGTTACTCAAATGACAGATGTTGAGTTGCAACTTTCATGAGTTCGAACTTTTCCACAATTCGTTTTCTAATTGCGTTTCTTTAGTTGCGTTATAGTTTTATATGGCTGTTGGTACTCCAATAAATAAATAAATAAATTACTAAGTTGCATCTTTCTTAGTTGTCAAGCTGTCTTCAATTCTGTCAACGAAAACGTGTCAAAGGTCGAACAATGATTTAAATGCAATTTAACTGGGATGATGACTCGATACCTCAACGTAGTTATAGTAACATCACAGTTACATTGCAACATAATAACAAGTGCATTGCACACCAGAATCGGTACCCAGCGTTTCTGCATTTTTGTTGCCTACAACGTAACTGCATGAATCGTGGACGTTATAGGCGACAGTAACCGCTTACCACCAGGTGGACTGTCTGCTTGTTTGTCACTGCGTATCTAGTATGTAAAAAATAAACGTGGACAGGCTGAGTTTACGTTATACGAAATATAGTGGACGCTTGGAATTAGAATGGCGTATTTTCTGTGTAGCCAAAATAAAGTGCAGTTATTATTAAAAATATAAGTTAAGATAAGATATTTTATTTTTTACTCAGGAACAGCTCTGTAATTTTAAATAAGTTGTACACTAACCGATGCTCCTACGTTGAGCGAATACATCGCGCTGAAAAACAGATACGCAACAGAAAAAGCTGCTGCATAAGTCTCTGTTTCGTTACTCATGCGATGCCACTGTAAATTTTAACCTATTCCAATAAAGGAGGAGGTAACTGCCAGAAAAAGTGGAATAACGCCCAACCAAGTTTGCTTAAAGTAAATACCTATTTTCTAAATTATTGAACTAATTTTAATGAGACAACGCTAAGAACCATCTCGATCAAACTAGCTTTCAGAAAACCGCATCCAAAATAGTCCCCCATTCGAGAGATATAATGCCACAGACAGATACACAAAGCTACAAAGTCACAGATACACACATCAACCTTATAGTAGGTATAGGTAGGTACTCCTATTTTTATGACGGGGGTAAAAAATAGTTGAAATCATCTTTTGACGAAGTATTAGTAACCTGTGCGATAAGTGTAGACTTTTTTCTTGAAATGTTGTAACTGTCTGGAAACAGCACTGCAGAAAGATTAGGGAAATTAATGAATTATGTCCCGCTTTCGACGTAAGAATCGGTTTAGTTGTTTTCAAAATCCCATCTTGCCCGAAAAAAATCTGGCAAAACTTAGACGGAATTTCCATAAAGACTAAAATTCCTCCAATGAATCTAAGGAACCGCTGCTGCTGGATGCAATCGAGTTTTATATATTATTATCTACTGAGAATAGTACGAGACGTACTTAGCCCTGATGGTAAACGATAAATGTCGCCCATAGCTTCTACGATTCATAAGATTGCACATGTGAGAAACAATAGTCTCCGATTGTGTGTAGATTTATGAATGATATCTATAAGTATAATTAAGATTTTCTATAGAATTTTACAGTTGCCAGACAATGGTGGATGTACCTAATTATTACATTAGCTTTATATAATTACTTATTTATTTTATTTTGTATTATTTATTTATTGGTCACCAATATTACATAACTATATATCTATAGATATATCGAAGCACTGAAGTGTGTACGAAAACGCCACTATGTCAGTTCGTCTCTAGGACAAGACCACATAACCTATTCAGCTGCAGCAAGGTGTTAGACAAGGTGATGTCATATCACCGAAGTTGTTCACCGCTGCACTGGAGGATATCTTTAGGCTTCTGGACTGGGACGGACTTGGCATCAATATTAACGGCGAGTACCTCACGAACCTCAGATTTGCTGACGATATCGTAGTCATGGCTGAAACCCTGGAAGACTTGGGCAAAATGCTCGATGACCTCTGTAGTGCCTCTCAACAAGTAGGTCTTAAAATGAACATGGACAAGACGAAAATTATGTCGAATGTCCATGTTGTGCCTACTCCAGTGACAGTTGGAGGCACTCCACTTGAAGTTGTTGACGACTATACATACCTAGGACAAATAGTCCAGCTAGGTAGGTCCAATTTCGAGAAAGAGATCAATCGACGAATCCAACTCGGTTGGGCAGCGTTCGGGAAGCTACGCCACATATTTTCGTCCCAATTACCGCAGTGTCTCAAGACGAAGGTCTTTGACCAATGTGTGTTGCCAGTGATGACTTACGGAACTGAAACGTGGCCACTCATTATGGGCCTTATAAGAAAGCTCACTGTTACCCGAAGGGCAATGAAAAGAGCTATGCTCGGAGTTTCTTTGCGCGATCGAGTCAGAAATGAGGAGATCCGGAAGCGAACCAAGGTCACCGACATAGCTCTAAGGATTGCCAGACTGAAGTGGCAGTGGGCAGGGCACATAGCTCGAAGAACAGATGGCCGATGGGGCAGTAAAGTTCTCGAGTGGCGACCACGTACCGGTAGACGCAGCGTGGGTAAGCCTCCTACAAGGTGGACCGACGACCTGGTAAGGATCGCAGGTACCAGCTGGATGAAGAAAGCACAGGACCTGTCTTTGTGGAGATCTCTGGGGGACCCCTATGCCCACCAGTGGGCGTCATCTGGGTGATATGATGATGATGATGATGATGATTACATAACTACAAATATAGAACATAGTCATCTTGTACTTAAGGCTAAATATACGTGTCATTACAATCTAAACATGCGACAAATTATAATAGCAATTAGAATAAATATTTTTTTTACACAATACAATAAGTAAACCAATTCTATCTCAGTAACTCAAAGTCCAAGAAGAGGTGGAAGAGGTGGCGGTCCCTGGTGTCGGAGGCCAAGATCCACTTTGGGTCGCTAAGCCAGTGCAGTAAGTAACTAAGTACCTGAAAGGCGCTTAAAATCCACATATAGACATAGACATAGTTATAGACATAGTAATTTATTCGGATCCCCATTACATCCTTAACCTAAGGTGAGACCAGCCAAGGATGTAACGGAAACCGAAATAGACCAGTCTCAGCATAATGCTGTGATGCATAATGCTGCATAATGGCTGTCGTAGCGCTGGTTTTCAGAAAAGCCATGCATCCCACGCGCGTTACGCGAACGGTTAAAAATATTATTTAATTATTAAAAACATTTAAACAAATACGCACTTTATTATTGTTCATTTAAAAAAATATATTGTAATAATTATTATCATTTTATGTTTTTATTTTCATCTGCTTCATTTCCATGTCACAGTGGCCACTGGAGATAATGATGACATTGTGACCTCTATTTAGAGAGATATTAACGAAGATCCGTGCCTTTGTGAACGGGAAGGTGTTCAGTATTGAAGATGATGGTATAGTTACGTTCCTAAAAGCATAATGGTCCTGTAACAAAATGAAATAGAATGAATGAAAATTTAATTTATCAACAATAAAGGTACAGATAGAGGATAGATACTAAAAGAACTCCAGTGGGAGACCCAAGAAGCGATGGCACCTATAACAACGCTGAGAAGGAAGCGAGTGCCAACGGCTTACGATGTGAGGATGCTGAAAATCGAGATAAATGGATTCTGGAGGCAGCCGGGATCGAGCCCTAGAATGTTAATGATGAATCACTAAGACCAAGGTATTATACCAGTGTGTCCTACCTTGTAACAACATAAGGACAAACAGACAAGCGGGCCACCCGATGAAAAGTAGTCTTCGCCGCCGATGGATATTTAGCAACACCAGGGGAGATACCAATGCGTTTAATATATGTAGCATGTGTAATATACCTCTTCAACAATCCCATGTCATAGTCCAAACAAAAACATTCGAGCTCATTTCACATGTGAATCGTACCAGCGAGAAACGATATTTTGTACTTTCGCGGGGTGACAAACAGAGGGTCTACGTAGTGGGGATGACTACCTAGCCCACAGCGGGTGGTGCGATGGCGGAATTGTGCTGTGGGACCAGATCGAAAATCGTGCGATGATCGGAGTTTCTTTGACTGACCGAATTAGTTAGTCCATGAAAGAAAAAAAATATCACGCGTCTATCTCTAGACGCAGACCGAGATAGGAAATCGTAGTGTGGGATGCCCTGTGGGACGATAGACTAACGAGCCTAAAAAGGCAGGCAGTGGATGGATGCGGATTGCCTAAGTCCGGGACAAATAACACTCTTTGGGGAAGCCACCGACAGGGAGTTCATCCTCACACCTTGGAGCCAAATTGGTCGCGAACTGTGCGAGTGCAAAGGAACTTTCTCCCACGTACACTAAGCGACTAGCTCCACTAATGCAGTGCAGTGCACTGCGCGGCGCACCACGCAGTGCCACGTCACGGTGACAACAAAGAAAACGGTGGTGTTATTCTGGTTTTTCACGTTAGGCAATGATCGCACGAGAGATTTACGAATGATTGTGAATTAGGCAACGTTTGCACGAGAGCTTTTTCGACGCTTTTACGCGCGTTATTTTAAACGACTCGCATGATTATTGACCTTATGTCGACCTTATGTATGGAGGTCAGTTGGCAGACGTTCCACTGTAATTGCCTGATCTGCTAAATCTTGGATCATAGTCAAAGCGGGCCCCGGGTCCTCGCGTGCGAGAGCACAAACAGGATTTGACGCCAAGATCATCATTATCATCGTCTTGGTGTTAAATTTCGGTTGCCAGGAGTCCGCCTTCCTACTCCTCTTGGTCCACTTCGCTCGGTCTTCGGTATCCTTGGTGGTTTGTTGGCACGCATGTCGTTCTTATCGACGTCTAGCCATCGCTTCGTGAGTTGAACTCTCCTTCCCGTGCCTAGCGGGCTGGCATGGTCAGACATTATTGTCGCCACGTAATTTGCCGTTTAATTTCCTTACTATCATTATCCGCATCTTGTCTCTCACGTTCCGTTTAGAGTAATCTGACCGATTATAATCGTATGGTGCAGGATGTTTTTCAACAAGCTCATAAAACATTATATTGAAGTCAACATCATCATAATGACGCCACGATGATTATTTAATTTATATTATTGTCAATGCTACATTGACATTACAATTTGTGTGCCGTTTTTGTAACCTTGATCTGGCTCGGGTTAATATTTGATTATAACATAATGGTGACATCCTGAAAACCTGCTGAAAACGGTCCGGATACATTTCCAGGTTTACCATCAACTGGTAAGTCTATTTTTACACCGGTATTCCATATAGGGTGCACCCAATAGTTACGTCGAGGTCGTCTACATTTTTGCATATTAACCATCTGCAGTACGGCCAACATGTCTTCATCCCCGGAAGAAGACATAATTTTACTTTAAAATCTTTGAAAACGAATTTTTTCTTTGGATGTTTACTTCTGACAGGTGTCCATAGATTCACCATCTGTAGACCGTAATAAGTCATTCCATATTTTAACTAAAAAGTATAACATCAGTAATATCTAAAGAAATTGAACCATGCAACTTCCGCGAATACTATACTATAAATGATTATTTTTACCCGACTACGATGGAGCTAAGGGAGGGTAATGAAGTTAACAATCTATGTATGTAAAGTTGATAAACGTGGAAGAATCGACAGAGATTTGTCAGGACCATAGCAAGTGGAACAATGTCGTCTCTGTCGTATGTCGTCAATGTCGTACTCTTGCGGGGGAAAGGGGTTTGTGTGTATGTATGTTTATATGAATGTTTGTATGGATGTTTATTCTAGCTCAAAAACTACTTTGCCGATTTTCGTTAAAAGCGTATTGATTGTCCGATGGTTACAGGCTCTATGATAATACATTCAATTAAATTATCTTGAGGATATAAGAACATAAAAACTTCAAAATTTTTAAATTCAGAAGATTGATTCGGTCATGTTAGGAATTTTTATTCACATTGATTGATTCTGTTGTAGGATAAACCGCACTGCTTAAATTTGTCCTCAACTGGTTGATGACATGATTTTGGGACAATATTACGACAAAATGTTTTAAAACGTAGTAATTTTGAATTTTGAATTTTGAATTTCTGTCCTTTACGAATGTTTACTTAAACTGAGTGTATACCACGGTGGCTCATTCAAAACTATAACTACAAAGTATAACATCAGTAGTAAGTATAAAGAGAGAAAATATAACTTAAATTACTCGGAAACCATTGCTCTTAGAAAACTGGATCCTAAAAAAAAATGATAGTGCCCGTCGATATCTATAAGTATTTGCTGTTCTGGAACAAGCGTTTTAAGGCAAATAGTTTCAGAGTTATTACAGTTTTAAGATTGACAGCTGTCATACGGAATGTAGATCTCGACTATCATTTCTCTTCAGGAACTAGTGTTCAAGGAGCGATAGTTTCAGAGTTATTACAGTATTAAGTTTGACAGCTGTCAACCGAAATGTAGATGTCGACGAGCACTATCATTTCTCTTCAGAAACTAGTGTTCTAGAAGCGATAGTTTAAGAGTTATTACAGTATTAAGTTTGACAGCTGTCAACCGAAATGTAGATGTCGACGAGCACTATCATTTCTCTTTAGGAACTAGTATTCTATCACCAATAGTTTCACAGTTATTACAGTTTTAAGTGTGACAGGTGCCATCCAAAATGTAGATTTCTACGAGTACCAGCATTTCTTTTTAGAAACTAGTGTTCTAGAACCAAACATGCCTTATTTATAATTCGGGATGAACTGAGAAGAGAATGACGACAGGATCACGAAAGCGAAACAACTTCGTTAATGTTAAAGAATCAGAAAAAGGGGAGGGGCTTACGCATCACCTGTCAAACTTTCTTTGACAAGGTCGGTTTCCTATTACATTCACACGCGTTGTATCTGTACTAAAAAAAGTAGACAGATATATGTGTGTCAACTGTGTCACATAAAGAGGAAAGATTCGAACTGTTGGTAAAAAGAAACAGTCAGATGTGACGTTTCATGTTGACATCTACTGACATCGCACCGCACGCTGCACGATGGGGTCAAATTGAAAAACGTAGACAAAATTCATACAGAACTGACATTTCGGGCTTCAATTGCGGGTGTTGCCCCATCATGCAGTGCGCCGCGCGGCGCGCTGCACAGTGGGACATTCCGCCATCTGTCAATGTACTTGCATACAAATTGCTCGGCG
Source organism: Blastobasis lacticolella (assembly GCA_905147135.1). Classification (NCBI taxonomy): domain Eukaryota; kingdom Metazoa; phylum Arthropoda; class Insecta; order Lepidoptera; family Blastobasidae; genus Blastobasis; species Blastobasis lacticolella. The sequence goes on from LR990061.1 coordinate 4,166,699, forward strand.
TGTTACAAGTTTTGCCACATCGTGCAGTGCACTGCGCAGCGCACTGCATGAGTGTGCATTCAAGATAAGGTTGTGGAAGGAACTACCTGGAGTGGTTTTCTCTGGTGACTACAACATGGAGTTCTTCAAGAAAGGGGTTAAAAGGTTTTTACGGGGTCGGCAACACGTGGGTGTTGCCCCTGGCAAACGTCCATAGGCTGCGGTGACTGCTTACCATCAGGCAGGCCGCAAGTTTGTTTGTCACCTGAGTAATAAAAAAAAAGCCCTATGTTTAACAATGGAATATGCCGATCGTACGATGATAATAAATAACGTAAACATCAGTTTATTGTTAAACTGTATTTGATAGTGTATATCTTTTTACAAATATTACTTTTTAACGAGAGATTACTTGACTTACCGGTGGATATGGACAAGGCTGAATAGCCTTGCCCTGTAACAAATTCATGCCAAGAAACGTGGACTTGTGTACTAAATCGCACATCTTATGGTGCATTTCGACAAAACTCCGCTTGTACTGGTTAGTCAGCCATTCGTAGAAGTAGAAGTGTACCTGGAATGGGAACTCACAATCAGATCCGAATTTGTTCTCCAGAGTAAATAGTTTAACGCGTATCGATCAGTTGATGCAAAATGGATGCAAAACTACTCTTTGTCAGATAAGTTTCTACATACTAGCCCCAAAGATTTATAGTAATATACAAATTAAAACGCATATCAAGTGTGCAAATGAGCATTTTATGGGTATGTTTACTTAATACTGCGATACGGAATTATTATCTGGGGCAACAGTATGGATGTCGGCAAGGTATTCTTAGCCCAAAAAAATGTGTGAGAGCTATTCATAGTATAGCATGTAATAGACATTCAAAATAAAATAAAAATAAATATTAAAAATATTTTACTATTAAAAATATTATAAAAAAATATTATTAAAGAATATTAAAAATATTTTAGTTCGTTGTTAAAGTACATTTTTGCAAAGGCTCAGAAGTAAGGGATTGACCGACACCCATACACATACGAGTATACTGTTTTTCTCAAACAATAATAAATAAAAATACACAAGATTCAAAATGGCGGCCACTTCTTTTTAATATTGGAGTTTTCTAGGTAGTGTTCTAGGACTAATAGTTTCCGAGTTACTTATTGCGTTTTTAATAAATTAAATAAATGGGGGAAAACCGATTTGTTTCGTTTTCGAAAGTTTAGAAGCCATTTTTAAGCACACAGTAAATAAATACATTTGATAAAAAAAGGTTTTATACCCCTGGATAGTCTCTTTGACATTGACAGTTGTGTGTTTACATTTTCGATCTTTAAATTCATCTCCAACTATAAAAAGTACTGTACATACAGTTACATTGTTGTCTATCCAGAACTTTGTAGTAACTTCTATGTTTATGTAATACATTACGTCTCTTCTACCGTACCGCTTACTATAAGCGACAATATCTGAAAAGTATTCAGGATGTGTGTAATCCTGGATTACCCGCTCTATACTCATGTACGGTATCTGAAATTAATTTAAAGATTACGGCTGTGTTTTAATTTTTGAGAGACATTGTGATTTATTCTTATCAAAAGTAATACTAATTATCTTAGCGTTAATGTCCCGATTGTGCTCTTGTAAACGAGGGCTTGCCGGGTCCACCTTGACCATGATCCAGGATTTGGCAATCAGGTAATTACATGGGAGCGACTACCATTTGACCTCCGTGACCCTGCTACCAGGGGAATCCGACAAGATTGGATCATGGTTACAAATTCAGCTCGCCGTAAACCAGTTCCGCAGCTGACGACTGTAGATCTTCCTTCCACGAACTGTGAATTCCAAGCAGGACGAGAGGAAGTGCTTCGGTCCAAGTTGAAGTGGTGTGGCACATGATGGCAGACTTTAGTTGGCGATGCAGACGCTCGACGATCCCGTTCGCCACAGGGTGATAAGCGGTTGTGTGAAACTGACGCGCACCAACCAAGGCAGCAAGGGATTTGAAGAGCTGGCTCTCAAACTGGTGGTCACGCGGGCAGGACAACCAAACCTGGCTATCCAGCCAGACACGAGGGCTGCTGCACATGACTCTGCAGTGATGTCTTTGAGCGGGACTGCCTCAGGCCATCACGTGAATCTGTCGATGACGGTGAGACAGTATCTGTAATCAGACGAAATAGGTAAAAGTCCTACGATGTCGAGGTGTACGTGAGTGAACATCGACGAGCGAATAAGGAAGGCGGAAAGGTGGGACTTAGTATGGCGGATAATCTTCCTTTTTTGGCATTGTAAGCATTGCCGTGACCACTTTTTACAGTCTCTTCATATCCCTGGTCATACAAATCTGTGTGAGACCAGTCGCGCTGTAATAGTACTCCCGGGATGACTCAGACCATGGAGCGTGTCGAAGATCTGTCTGCGGAGCTGTGAAGTGATGTACGGACAGGACGGTTGTACGGAGACGTCGCAGAAGATAGGTAAGTCACTCTCGTTTTCCCTAATCTTCTTCAGTTTCAGGGCTCTACCACGAAGGAGAAGGTCTCGCAGTTCTGGTTCTGTTTCCTAAAGCGTGCGAGGGCCTGATAGTCGATGGTGGCTGTAATCTCTTCAACCCTAGATAGAGCGTCTGCGACAATGTTGTCCTTTCCAGGTATATAGCGTAGGTCTCTACGCTATAGCGCTTACCATATAGCGCTCCGGGGACGATGCTGCTCCAAACTTTTCTCCTGCATTTGCTTCACAACAAAGATGGCATCCACGGGGGCACCAAATAGGGGTACCTATTTGGTCTAAATCCGCATTGGGACTCCGGAAGTAAGGTTTCAGCAAAGCGAGAAAGTCGGGTATTTCGGGCCCGCTGATGACAGGAGAGATATGCCTCTGTAAGAACCACATTCGGATATCTTACCCTTGCCCTTATATAGCTTGCAAATGGACGCATTTTTCCAATCCTGTGGAACAAGTTCGCACTCCTATATCCTTGTTACGATGTCAAACAACCTGTTTCTAATATGTGATCCGCCATATTTGTACAATTCCGACGGCAGGCCATCCGATCCCGGCGCTTTACGATTTTAAAGTTTTTGTATAGTTGCTTCAAATTCTTCAAACGATGGTGCCTCTGCAAGTTCGTCAACCACAGCCAACTGCTCAATTGCATCTACATAGCTCAAGTCGGTGCTCTGTGAACAAGGGTTAAGGACATCCCTAAAATGTTCCGCCCATCGGGCCAAGATGTCACGTTGTTCCGTTAACCGACACGTCTTGTCTTTATTGTAGATCGGCGCTATCTTTCTAGATCTTGGGCCAAAGATAGTCTGCATGCATTCGAAGAATCTACCTATCTGGTTGGTATCTGCATAGAATTGCATCTCATTTGCTTTGTCTATCCACCACTTGTCTTTAAGAGCACGCACCTTTATTTTAAGGTCTCGATGAGCCCTGTTTCTCGTAGTGAAGTTCGAAGATTGGAGAAGACGTCGGTGAACCTCAATAAGCTTCTTGATTTCCTTATCAGAGTCGTCAAACCAGTCTTGGTTTCTTCTTTTAGGTTTTCCAAATACTTCCGTGGCACTAGGTGCCGTGCCGTACGTGGGTGTAGGTTATTGGCATATGTGCGCCACACATCGTCTACAGATGCATGCTCTGTTACAAGAGCATCAGTAGAAGCAAACGCATCATCCAATTTCTTTCTCATGCTAATATCGTGGAGCAATACAACGCAAGACAGCCGTACTGGTACCTTGCATGAGGCTCGACGCGGCGCTTTCAGTTTTAGGCGTAACTTGGATCTGACAAAACGATGATCCGATCACACGAGTGATCAATACATCACAATTGTCCCTCTTACGTACGATCACATAATCTAGGAGGTGCCAATGTCTAGATCTTGGGTGCATCCACGTGGTTTTATATTTTTCAGGCAACCGGAAATATGTATTAGTCAGACACAGATTGTACTCAGCACATAGCGCTAAGAGGTCAAAACCGTTGGCATTACATTTCCCCGTACCGTGACGCCCCAGGACACCGCTCCATGCACTGTAGTCGACGCCAACACGAGCATTAAAATCACCCAGTAAGATGATCTTATCTGCAGAAGGCATAACTTCCAGGACTTGACGTAGTTTCTCATAAAACTTTGCCTTCTCTTCATCCGGAGACGGTAACGTGGGCGCATATACACTCACAAGATGAATAAATCTCTTATCATTTAGTAGAAGCCGAAGTGTTATTACTCTGTCGCTAATACCCTTTGGCAGCTCAGACAGAGACTTTGCAAGCCTATTTTTAATTGCAAAACCCACTCCACTCGATGCTCTCCCGCCAGATGGTTTTCCGCTCCAGAAGTAAGTGTAACCACCGAGCCGCTCACAAAGCTCCCCCGAACCACTGAGATGTGTCTCACTAAAAGCAGCAATAGCCAACTCTCTAGCAATAAGCCCAGTTTTCCTCTCTGGATAAGAATTACGATCGTCATCTAGTAAAGTACGGACGTTCCAGGTTCCTATAGTTAGTTTCTTATGTTTTTTAGCTTCGCTTTGCTTCTTTGTATTCTGACCGCATTATGTTGGTGAACAGGCGACCGCGGTTTACCACCTGTGCATATCTGAGACGGACTATGTTTAGGCCACCTTTTCTAGGCCCATCCCCGGATTAGGGAAAGCAGAGCGATCCTAAATAGGGCTGCTTTGTCGTCGAACGTGCTGCCGAACCAGTCCTCCTGTCTCTGTCGAGTTCCGGAGCGACCATCACCGTCCGACCGCCTAACGTGCAGAGCACCAACTAGGGTTCAGGCACACCATACCTTTACCCCACCATCAGCATTCCATCGCCGCAGGGCTTTTAAAGCTCGTAAACCAAGAACGTGCCGGAGTCATCTACGCGTGATATATTTAAGTGAATAAGCACTTGCGCAGGAGCAGATCCACTCTCTCGTCCACATCTCCCCGTTGCCAGTAGACCGGGTGCCCGATACGACTGGCGGAAAGCAGAGGATGCAGTGATTGGCCGTACGCCGCTACACGTATCCCGACGTACGCCCTTAGAAGCACATCACAGACGCCCTGCCCTGCCTGATCGCTGTAGTAGCCGGATGCGTATGCCTATCGACGTTGCCCGCCTCTTACACCGTAAAGGTCTTCATGTGTTTCTGCGGGGGGGACCCGACTTCAATAACTACGTCCACCAAAGGCGTTCGCAGCACCCATCACTAGGTTTCGGGTCGACGTGGTTTACCAGGGTGTGGCCGTTGCACACACAAACAGCTACTTGGAGCCACTAGTGACGAACTTATGGAGGTTTGCAGACCAGGCAGCAACTATTACCTGCAAGCAAGTCGACCAACAGTCCTGTAAAGGTACTACTGCTAAACACCCCAATACACCCCCAAATACTAAATGAATAAAATACAAAATTATAAATACTAAATGAATAAATGATAGTAGTAAATAAAAGAAATACAAATACATAAACTATAGGATAAGCAGACATCATGCCGTAAAAATGGCACAATATCTGGCAACAGACAAGAGTGGTATCACTGCGCTAGACAGTAATATCCTGACTTGCGCAGTGAGTAGGCGTCCTTTCTGGCGTCTACCGCGAAAATAGCGGATAGAGCGACAGAAAGGGATACAAGATACATCAATAAATAAGGAAAAAAGAGATAACAGACTTTTTAATAAATTTTAAATATGGCAAAGGGACGTGCTAGGCAGCCTTAAAAAAAGAGATAAAGAAAAGAGAAATACGAGACGAAGGGAAGATAAGTATGTCGTCTATGTACCCGTAGCAAAACTCAAAATCTAACAAGACCTCGTCTATGAACCTGTGAAAGGTTTGAGCTGCGTTCCTAAGACCAAAAGTCATAAACGGGAACTCGTAGAGACCAAATAGAGTCGTGATCGCAGTCTTCAGGATATCGGCAGGGTTAACAGCTATCTGGTTGTAAGCTTTAACTAGATCTATCGTAGAAAATATTGAACATCCTGCGAGCTGGTGAGAGAAGTCTTGGATGTTTCGAATTGGATACCTGTCTGGTATGGTCCTGGAGTTCAATGCTCGATAATCTACGCATGGTCGCCATCCGTCGTCCTTTTTGTTCACTAGGTGAAGTGCAGAAGACCGCGGACTCTTGAGCTATACCGCTTGATAACATATCCTTAAACTCCTTTTTCGCAGCCAGTAGACGAGCAGGATCTAGGCGTCGAGGTTTCGCAGGTAGTGGAGGACATGTGGTTGTGCGAATGTGGTGTAACGTGCTATGCTTAAGCGTGCTAAGCATACCTGCTGGTCTGGTAATCTCAGGATACTCTCTTAGTAGCTCGTGGAACTCCGACTGACCAGTAACAACCTTGACGGAAGTGACATCTTCAGGTAAGTTGGAACTTATAGCACTTACGGTAAGTAATGTGATGCCAACGACGAGACACTGCTGCTTACAGTCCACAAGTAAGCCATAATAGCTCAGGAAGTCTACACCGATGACAGGTCTACTGACATCAGCAATGGTGAAAGTTCAGATAAAATCTCGTCTAAGTCCTAGATATATGGCGAGTCTAGTTGGACCGTAGGTATGGATGACGGTGTTGTTGCTGGCAGCAACTAGATCGTATTTCAATTTAGGGCCAGGCGCCTTGGTCGCTGACCGCGGGTAAACACACAAATCGGAATCAGTGTCCACAAGGAACTGCAATTTCTAGGCGCTATCGGTAACAAATAGGCGGCCTGATGATGATGGGCTGTCGTTGGCCGCTACTTCCGACTGCCCTGCGAGTTTTCAGACTCAAAACTGCAGGGGCTTCTGCATTTCCTCGCCTTCTTACCAAATATGTAGTGATAAAAACAGTGTGGATGGTCTGGTGGTGGCTGGCGTGGACGTGAGCGACTCCTGGAGCGGTTGCGATGCCTGCTGTTGGATAAAAGAGTGGATGGAGCGATCTCGTACACCTTATCTGCTATATCAGCCAGCTTCTCCAACCCTAAATCAGCCTGAGATACTGTTTGGATATTATGCGGCAAACGGCTGGACCAGATCGTCATCATGAAATATACCGACATGAAGTGTATATCGACTTCTCGAAGGCATTTGATAAAATTAATCATAATATTCTTATAAACAAGCTTTCTGAGGTAGGTATGCACGGAAACATGCTTAGATGGGTTACTTCATATATAAGTAATCGTAGCCAGGCGGTTGCTTTGAAAGGATTCCGATCAAGGTTTCTTAAAATCCCTTCTGGAATTCTAGTTCATGTTGTATATTAATGACATGGGTACTTGCTTTCAGGAATCTCAACATCTGCTTTACGCGAATGATACAAAAAATTGAATATGTCCGGGGTAATCTAGAATTTGGAAGTGTAGGTTTGAGTCCACAGTATATCGTTCATATATCAAGATTGGAAAAAGTTCAAAATAAGTTTATAAAATCGCTGGACTATCGGACTGGTCAGCAGTTCATTGATTATCAAACAAGTGCATCGAGACATAAAATCCATTCACTGGAAGATAGGCGTACTTACCTGGATGCATTATTCCTGTATAAAATAATTAATAATCATGTTGACTCGGGAACACTTCTGGGCAAGATTACGTTTAAGGTACCTCGACCCTCTTAAGAACGTATATGATACTTTCCATATAGCACTATTTAAACCTAATTATGCCAAAAATACCTACTTCAGACGATCCTTTTACTATCGACGACGTATTTTTCTTTCGTCACGTATCTCGCAATTTAAAAAGAAATTAAAAGAACTGATGTAGTTCACCATACCTTTTAGTGAAAATTTTGTGAAATATCTACCTTCATATGAATTACGATGTTTAATCTTTAAGTGTTGCTAACAATGTTGTGTCGTATTCGTGCAATAGTCTCTAGAGGGTCAGGTTTATTTCCACTGCCTGTTGCCATTCCTAGCTTAGTTTAAGGCATAAAATAATTCGCTCGCCGTCTTGAGATTTTATACCACCTCCAGAAATGTCAAAATTCAATTCAAAAATTCAAAATTTCTTTATTGATTAGGACATTAAATATCTCTTTCAATCGTCAAAAAGGAGGGGGGTAGGAAAGTAGGAACGAAACACACAGTGACACGCTGACCGCCCTATGGCCGTAGATAAACGTATCCCTTGCCAACCACAACCGAACCGGGCTCTACAATGCCAGACAGAGCCGGAACGCTATATTATATTATACAGGGTGTTTCATAATGCATGTATAAAGCCGAAAGGGTGTTAAAGTATAGCTTGCAAAGAGTACACTGGCGACTTCATATTATCCAGACATTGAATTTTAATTTTTATAAAAAATCTTCGTTTTTAAAGAAAAATAACCATATCGACTACGTTGATGCGCAGCTCTATTTCAAGTTGATGATCCTAGAAGGAGAAGTTTAATAACCGCGTGCGACCCCTATGAAAAAAGAGCAACCTCCTTAAGCCTAGTACCAGGAGCCTAATGCTACGTACACACGCACCGTTGGCGTGTGCCGGCCGGCGATCCGCAGCGCAGCGTGGCGGTAACATCAAACGGATAGAAGTAATCGACCAAACGCAGCTTGGGCGGATACCGAAGGCCAACGAACAAACGTGCGATTACGAGCCCGAATAGGTTCCCAAAACTCCCAAAGATCGTTTGCTTGACCACGAAATGCAATTACCTATTGGACCTTAGAAATCCAAATCGGCCGACAACGCTTCGTTGGCGTAAGTTGAGTGTGTACACACCATAAAGAGGAGTTTAATAACCTCGCGCCATTCATAACAAAACAAACGAACCTCCTACATCTTGCTACCAGGCGCCGAACTAAATGTTACCTACTTATCTACATGAATAAACGCTACCAAATTAACTAGGAACTTACCTACACTAATTATTTTCAATAGGTAGGTATGCTTAAATAGTCGGAGCGTCGTCGGTGGCCTAAGGTTACGGTATCCGAATCGTACGCGAGAGGTACCGGGTTCGACACCCGCTGCCGCCACGTACCAGTGACCTTTTCTGACGGAAAACATCGTGATGAAACCTGCACATTTAGGCAACTGAATGTCTAACCATGATTTTAATCTGGTCAGGTTCCCCTGGTAGCAGGGTCAGGCAGGATTCAGGACTGTCAGACGTAATGACCAGAAATGCGAAATCCTGGATCATGGTCAAGGCGGACCCCAGGCCCTCGTGCGCGAGAGCAAAACCAGGTCATTAACGCCGAGATGATTTCTACTAGGTAGGTACCTAACAGAACAAACCACCCCAGCACAACAAAAGTAAAATAAGAATTAAAATCATAATACTTAGGTACTTATTAACTAAAGGCCTAAAAACAGTATCTAAGTAGGTTAGGTAGGTAGGAACCTACGTAAATAAAAAACAAAACATGTTAATCAGTCTGGAAGACAGCCGGACCCGCGGTGTGGACTGCCGCAGGTACTTCAACTAAATAAAAATAAACATAGTCAGCTACGTACTAAAGTAGATATCTACTACACTAAAACGGGATTCGTTCAATTGACAAAATGGCTTTTTTTTTTTTTTTTTATGACAAACAAGTCGGGCATTTGACCGCCATCTCACCTGTTGGTAAGTGACGATGCGGCCGAAGATGAAGCATGCCCGTCTTGGAACAGCCTATTCACTCTAGCCTTAAAGGCATCCAGATTATATTGATCAGGGAACACACCCGCAGGCAAAGCGTTCCATTCCTTAGCCGTACGCATTAAAAAGGTCGAGCCAAAGCGGTTCGTGCGGATGGCTGGAAGATCCACGACATAAGGATGAAGCGCTCGCCCGGATCGCGTTTCCCGATGGCGGAAAGGGGCCGGCGGAATGAGGTCGTGCAGCTGCTTCGCACACTCTCCGAAATGTAATCTGTAGAAGACCGACAGACGCGCAACCCTACGCCGATGTTCGAGGCTCTGCAGCCTAGCCTTAATCAACCGCGGGTCACAAATTATCTTCTTTGCACGTTTTTCCACCGAATCCAAAGCCGCCAGTTGATATTTAGCTGATCCATCCCAAAGGTGGCAGCAGTACTCCATGCAGGACCGCACTTGTGCTTGATATAACTGAAGCAACTGCCTAGAAGTGAAGTACCGCCTAACCTTCGAGAGGATACCAAGTTTTTTTGCTGCAGTCTTTGCCTTGGATTCGATGTACTGACCGAAGTTGAGATTTGAAGATAACTCAACACCAAGAAGCTGTAGGTTGTCGGTAATTTCCACAGAAACATCCCGAAAAGTTGGAGTAAGATGGAATGGACTCCTTTTGGCGGAAAACAAACACGCCTGAGTTTTGGTTGCGTTGAACGCCACCAGATTGGCATCGCCCCAATCAGAAACTGCCTTGAGAGCTATGTCCAAACGATCAACCATGGCCTCTCGACAAGACTGAATATCGTCCCTGTTGGCTTTTGCCTCTGACAGATATCTATCCGTTACCGTGCTGTCATCTGCATACCCAAACGTACCTGGTACAAGCAGATTGTTAATATGCAGCAGGAATAAAGTCGCGGACAGTACAGATCCCTGAGGAACTCCCGCGTCGATAGCCTGGAGATTAGACGAGTAGCCATCGATAACTACACGGATTGAACGTTCACTCAAAAAATCTGATATCCAGGTGCAAAAGCCAACAGGAATACCAAATGAAGGAAGCTTGCTTAGAAGGCAAGCATGCCAAACCCTGTCAAAGGCCTTAGAAATATCAAGAGACACAGCAAGAGCCTCGCCATGTCTCTCAATGGCCTCACTCCATAATTGTGTGGCATACACCAGAAGGTCCCCAGTAGACCGACCACGGCGGAATCCGTACTGGTGATCGCTGAGGAGATCGTTACCTTCAAGATGCGCAAGGAGTTTATTGTTCAGCGCACGTTCCATAATCTTACAGAGTATGGAAGTGACCGAAATAGGGCGGTAATTGGAAGGGTCGGCACGGCTGCCTTTTTTTGGCACGGGCTGCACATTGGCAAGCTTCCACGACTTAGGTACAATACCAGTCTCAAGTGAGAGGCGATACAGGCGCGTGAGAACAGGAGACAGCTCGGGGGCACAACTACGCAGGACTATTGCCGGTATACCATCTGGTCCACTAGCCTTGTTCACGTCCAGACTCCGCAGGATTTTCAATATCTCTTTCTGATGTATTCGCACCTCTGCCATAGCGCAGTCAGCACGGGGTGAGATAGGTGGTGTTTTTCCTGCAGTATCCAAACGCGAATTCGCCGCGAAAAGAGAAACAAGCAAATTTGCTTTCTCTTCAGCAGCATGGGCCAATGTTCCGTCTGGTTTTAGCAACGGAGGCAACGAAGATTGGCTGAAATTTGATTCGACCGCTTTTGCCAAAGACCAAAACGCCTTACTCCCAGGAGGGTAAGAGGCCAGTTTGGCGCCAATCCGGCTTATGTGATCGAATCGAGCCCTGCGTAGCGTCCTTTTGCAAGACTTGGCGGCGAGGTTAAAGGCTCTCTTCAGTTTGCGAGTATCCGGAGACATATGCGCTCGAGCCTCAGCCCAGGCAGAGTATGCCGCCCGCTTCAGCACTTCAGCGCGACTACACTCAGCTCCAAACCATGGACGAGACCTGCCGTTCATCGCTACGTCAGAATACGGAATAAAGTACTCCATACCCTGCCGTATAACCGCGGTAACGGCTTCGGCACAATTCGACGGATCGCCCGAAGAGAAGCATGCCTCCCGCCAAGGATAGGACGAAAAGAAGTGGCGCATCTCATCCCAATCTGCTGACTTGTATCGCCACACCCGTCGGGGGTTGCATGGGGTTTGCTCGGGTGGGGAATAAACGGATACAGATTTCACCAGACAGTGATCGGATGTACCCAGCGGTGCAGAAACCGATACTGAGTGCCTGTCCGGATCAGTTGTCAGCAGAAGGTCTAAGCAATTGGCGGTATGGGAGTCAACATCAGGTACCCTCGTGGCACAGCTTACCAGCTGGGTGAGATCTAGCGACAGAGCTAGTTTACGTGCCTCTCTCCCAGCATGATCCGTAATCTGGTATGGGAAAAGCCACTCTTGGTGGTGGGCATTGAAATCCCCCAGAATGACTAACTGCGCCGCGGGGTAACGTTCCCTCGCTTCATCCGCCACTTCTACGAGATGGTCACATAAGCGAGTCGTCTCCTGATCCCCGCTGTGCGATCGGTAAATGCACGCATACAGGAGTTGTTCTTGACCTGTATCCACCAGCAACCATAAAATAGAGAAACTAGACCCCTCAAAGCTCCTTAGACGCCGAATGCAGATGTCTTCGCGAGCGTAGACACAGACTCCGGCACGAGGTACAAACCTGTGCTCGAGAGTATACCCAGGGTAGCTGAGGTACGCCGCGTCAGCCGGACATCTGATCTGCGTCTCGGTGAGGAACAGCAGCTGTGGTTGTTCAGTTTCAAGGTGGTAGTGGACTGCATCGAGATTTGAGTGCAGGCCTCGGATGTTAGTGAGGTGCACTTTGAGTGGGAGGGAGTGCAGCCGCTGTTTAACGTTTCTCTTTTTTTTAATGATCATGAGTTTGAGTGAAAAGGTTGTTTTAGGAGGATGGCAGTTGGACGAGGTGGCGCTCCGCCCACCAGCAAACATGCTCACCAATACCGCACGGGAAGGTGCCTGACGCGGAGACCGCGGGGACGCCCGAACCCCCCCAAATTGGCTACCTGGCCCTCCCATCCGGTCGCCAACCGGCAAGGTAGAGCAATCTGGGATTTTTCGTAAGATGGCGGGGCAGCCTTTCACTGGCGGCTAACCAGCTACTTGGGCCCCCAACTATCTACGGTCGGCCAGCGGCGGCACCGTGCTTCGGATCCCGCTGCCCTCCGAAGCCAGGCACCCGGTACGGGAGTGGTGAGCATCAAGAAAAAAGACGGTTACGCAGAGCGACCACAACTGTCCAGACCCATCCTCCTAAGCGGCTACTCCAGACATCACAACGAAACACGGCTGGGCCGCTTGACGATGCGTTCGCCTGGAGGGTGGTGACCAGCCACGGCCGAAGCCTACCACCGGAGAGAGTGCTGTCCATTTTGCACTACCCGGGGATCACGTGTAGGGTAACGAGAGTCATGAAGCCCATAGTGGGCTTCGCCTACGGACGCGGACAGCATTGATCCCCAAAACACAGATCTGAGGCTCTACACAGATAGGTAAGTACTAGGTACCTACTAACATGGTTCCCTCATCTAAGTACCTACGTACCTAGGGAACCACTTATGAATCTAGTTTTGGTGAAACACATTACAGACAGGTTCCACTAAATACCTACATGTTTTTATGAAAAGATAAAAGCGTTGTCTTTTCTACCTATTTCCCGTCGGAAAAGAACCGAGCGCGGCGGTTGCGCTTCTAACGTCACTATTAGGTGGTAGGTAGCGTCTCCTAGTCTAGCTAGCACCTAGACCTTTAAAGCATGTAGGTACGTACCTTTTAAACGTTATTTTATGGAAACAAACAGTGTCAGGTGCCAGCGCAGTTAACCACACTTTCTTGCTTTCTTGTGGCTCGATGACCGATAGGTAAATACACTCATACACACAGCTACACAACACTACAGAATGCACTGGTTGCTATGCAATACGTAAGTAGGTAGGTAACATGGTCTTTGGCCTACTGCTTGGTTGCACTCATGCACAGAATAATGATTATCACAATACTTAAACTGTTGAACATTGTACACAAACAAGACTACGTTAATATTGGTACCTGAAGCAATAAATCATTCATTCATTCATATCGTTTACAGTCTTATCACAGTTATTTTCACAGTACTTAGGTATCCTATACATACAACGCAACAAACAATCACACCGATCACGCGAAAAGCTAAAACCCGAATAAACGAACACGACTCGAAAATAGGTACATTTTAACACAAGAAACCACGCTGTCAGCGTCAGCGGTTCAATCAACCGACACACCCAAGTGCAGCACGCACACTGCCAAAACTCCGGCGTGTCGACACATGGGCCTCGTGGCGGAGTATTTCCCGCGACTTTCGGCGCGGGGCGCACGGGGCGGCGGGTGGCGGGAGGCGAGGCGGGAGGCGTGGCAGCAGGCAGCGCTTTAGGCAGCGTTGCCAGATCGTACCTTTTAGTACGATTTACGTACTATTTGGCCGACTGTCGTACCTTAAGCGTACTTTGCTCCACATCGTACTATTTAGTACGTTTTTAAAAAATGCTGAATTTATCTGAGGGGGTAGTCACTTCACCTTTCCTGTGCGCAAAGTACTGAAAAATAATGGGAAGGAAGGGTTGATTTTAGCCACCGGCAACAAAATAACGTCATTAATTGACTAAAAATCATCTCCCCCCCCAAGGACGATAAAATATAGAAGATAATAAGAAGAAATCGTAACTTTTAGCCATTTTCGTACTATTTTAAGAGCCCAGACGTACTTTTTTGGAAAATACTACTGGTAACACTGGCTTTAGGGATCCGCGTGTTAGGGGTCGTACTTATTTCGCCTCTTATGTTCTCCTGGTAGATGCACCGTAATGTTGATTGTGTTTATTTAATAAAGTGAGGCTCAAACAAGTCCAACAGTGGACTAATAATAATCCTTATGATGTCGGTATTGGATTACATTTGCTTACCACTATTTTATCGGGTAATTTGTACAGACAGTAATTAAAATTGTGTTTGGGTCCGTGTTTTACCTAGGTGACCTAGGTTCAGTGGCGTTGCTTGCCTTCCAGGGGCCCCGTATCAATAGCTGTCTGGGGCCCCATAGTTAGTACCCCCAACTACAAGGGATCATCATCATCATCATCACAGCCCATAACAGTCCACTACAGGACTTTGGGCCTCTCCCGCAAAAGGGGAGGTTATTGCCATAATCTCCACGCTTGGCAGGCGGGTTGGAGCTGCCGAAAACAAAAACGCTGCTGCCCATTTTCCAGTTTATGGAGACTAGATATTTTGCCTCTAAACGTTAGTCGCCTTGTACGACACCCATGAGTGTAAGGGGTTGGTGCTATTCTACTCTACCGGTCACCACACGGCTACAAGGGATGCTAATGAGTAACTTAAATCCAAGCCATTCGCGTGTTAAGGCGGTACGATTTTCATACAATTTTTATGTAACGTTTTTGTGCAATTGGCTATTAGAAAATATGTTCAATTGTGCGCGAAATAGATTTCCACATGTTAATAATGTAAAACAAAGCAATGAAACAGAAAAATAATTAAATCACAAAACAACGCCATCAAGCGGCGATTTGTGCTTTTTTCGATTTAACTGCTTTTGAAAAGAAATTTAGTATGGGCGTTGAATCACCTTAATAGTAAGAATAATATATGTATGAAAGAAAGTTCCACACCGCGTCTGTCTGCCTGTTCGCGATAAACTCAAAAACTACTGAACGGATTTTCATGCGGTTTTCACCAATTGACAAAGTGGAATTACTTTGTCTATTGAGGAAGATTTAGGTGTATAATTTGTTAATGTTTTATGTTGGTAGTTTGTATGACAAGAATCTCCTTAAAGGCCGGGGTGGACATCGGAATTTTTGTAAATTGGCCCTTGACTTTGATATATTAAAACGTTGCGTGATAAATATAAAAATGTCATAATTTGTTGAATAAGCGAGCGTAGCGAGCTCGATAGTTTCACAAACTACCCCTTCAGAATACTTGCGCGAATAACATAAAATCAGTAAATGGACTATACGATGTAGACATTTCTGACATCTGGTTTATAATAAAATTAACTTCGCAAACAATTAATTAATGAGCGTGCGAGCTCTATTTCTGACATTTTGGCTATAAAGGTTTCACGATTAACTTAAAAACTGTCAAATTCGAAAATCGTGTGGGCCAAAACGATTTTATTATGAGCCAGGTCCATCTGACCCGTTGAGCAATGAACAGTGTAAGGAGTTTTTTAAATCTTATGATCTCACCGATAGTGCTGAATATGTTGTACATGAGATCAAGATTTTTCTCATTTTTGCTATAGGTGCATTTTTACACAATTTCAATGAAGTAATGAGTGAGTGCGCGTGAGGGGCTCTAAGTTCTTGTTTTTTATTAAAAATGTTAATTATCTCTAAGCGAAAGGGGAACGAAAACGGATTGTATCACTTGATTTCATTTGCATCTTTGGCGGAGGGGGCCCCGACCCTGGTCTGAAAATCACTAAAGAATATTTTTTTTCCGAGAAATAGGGTTTAACTGAAATTGAGGATAACAGTACGTATTTTTGCTTACAAACGATTTGGGACCCCGTATCATTGATACGGCTGATACGGCGGTTGTTGCGCCCCTGCCTAGGTTCTCCAACTGGGTGAAGCATGGGATATTTACAGGTATAGCTCCGTCAACTAAGATTCATTTAGTTAATATGTGTTGATGAGAAATATTCGTGAAATCGTACGGATATTAACAAAACAGTCCTCTGAGAGTTTAAGCCTTCCCCACATTAGTGGAGGGTTCTGTCTTAAACTCCACTCTCTACTGTCTTTGTTTTATTTATGTTTCATTCATTACACTAAGGTATTTTATTTGTTTTATTTAATACAAAAATATGTGTGTGTAGTTACTGAAAAATCTCATAGCAGATAGGTACGATTACCTTTGCGACACTGAAACATGACTGACAGGCATGACATGAGAAAGCAAACTTATAAAGACAAATATGCTACATTAATTAGAGTTTGCTACATTAATATGCCACAGTAATTTGAATTAGACTACTTTGCTATTAGTTAGGTGGTGGTGCACTTTCGAAAAAACTATGAAGGAACCTATTAAATTAAAATTACAATATTTTTTTGTACAGAACCCTCAAACCAAAAAATACAAAACGGCTAATTTAGATCTCCTTAATATCCCATTGCGCCTAGTACTATGAACTTGAGTGACCTTTTACAACTGATTTCTAGAGATGCGGTCTTTCGTTTTCAAAATGTCGATTATCGACATTGAAAAGGTAAAAGTTTGATAGTCATTTTCTCGCTTACTATTCCACGCACGAAAAAAATAATTGTACCTATCGTTTTAATACGTTTAGCACTCCATCCAGTTCACGGCTTTATACATGTATTATGAAACACCCTGTATACTCGTAGGTATGTCTAGTATAATTAAGAAAAACCACCTAAAACTACAGCAAGAGTAAGCCAGTCCACCAAGGCAGCACCCGTTCACGAGTATAACGCAGGGCCCAGCCATCGTCCAATTCAACCATATTTGAGGGAAAAGAGCGACCCGGCCCCCATGCCACCGCCAGACAGACTTTTAAGTGAGCGTGCATCACACATGCTGCATTTGATAGGTAGTTGCTCCCACCCTACTCTATGCTATCCCTACCCTATCGCTACCTTACCCCTACCCTATCCTACCATTGCCTTAACCCTATCCTACCACTTTTTTTTTTTTATGTTATACGGCAGACAAACAGGCAAGCGGGCCACCTGATGGAAAGTGGTCACCGCCGCCTATGGACATCAGCAACACCAGGGGAGTCACTGATGCGTTGCCCGCCTCTGAAGAGACCTCTAATATACCTCTTGAACGATCCCATGTCATAGTCCAAAGGAAACACTGTGGCTGGGAGCTCATTCCACATCCGAATCGTACGAGCGAGAAACGTTCTTTCGAACCTTCGCGTCGTGACCAACAGAGGGTCCACGTAGTGAGGATGAGTACCAAGCCCACGGCGGGTGGTACGATGGCGGAATTGTACTGTGGGCACCAGATCGAAAAGTTCCTCGGAACACTCCCCATTGTACAGCCGAACACACACAGGGAGCCAAAGTCCCTTCGGTTTGCCAGTGTTTCCAACTTGCGTGTTAGTATGGGATCATCGACAATTCGTACAGCGCGTCTCTGTACGGAGTCTAGAGGATTAAGCAGGTCGGCAGTTTCGCCGGCCCAAAGATGGGAACAATACTCCATATGTGGCCGCACTTGTGCCTTGTACAGCAGCAGGCGCTGCCCCGGGGTGAAGTATCGCTTGGACCGGTTAAGCACTCCAAGCTTTTTCGAAGCTAGTTTGGCCTTGCCTTCCAGGTGACTCCGGAATCGCACGTTATCCGATATGTCGACACCGAGGATCCCAATACTTTTTGAGATGGAAAGGGGTGTTCCTTGAAACTGCGGCACTATGTCAAAGGGATCTTTTTTGGCGGAAAATGCGCAGACCTGTGTCTTCAAGGGGTCCACTACCTTACCCCTACCTTACCCCTACCCTACCACTATCTTACCCCGACCCTACCACTATCTTACCCCTATCCCACCCTATACTACTGTCATGATTTATAATTATAATGTGCACAAATCAAATAGTTTACACTGGCAACATCGATAACGTTTCGCGCGAACCCCTCCCACTGGTGGGGAGAGGGCCGCAGGCCTCGTAGGCTGAATTGCCTAAGTTATGTATGCATTCTTGTTCGAGCTGCTGGAGAAGACGGTTCCTTAAGTGAAAGTCTACCTATTTGTACCTATTGTTTGTGTCAACCTAAATTTACATTGAAATTAAAATATTAAGTATTTCCTGGACGAAGTGGTTTCTTTTACACTTCAGAAGCGGGATACACCGGTATGTACAATTTTAATTTATCACTATTTTATTCGCCCACAAAAGTTGAAACAGAATGGCTACATTATTTTTACTTTATTTTGCATAAAACTCAAATTTAAACATTTGGATACATTGCACGTAGTGTATAACTTTGACCGTATTCGAACGGGTATTCATACACTTTTTCGCGACTAGGGTATTGATACGCACATTAAACACTTGGTCGGGGCTACCCTCCGACAGTGTTTATTTGTTGCGACTTAATACAAATTTTATAAAAATGCTAAAGTGTTTGATCGGGGCTACACTCCGGTAATACTTTGCATTTCACTACACAAAATTTACTTGATTAGGGTATTGGTACGAACATTAAACATTTGGTCGGGGCTACCCTCCGACAGTGTTTATTTGTTGCGACTTAATACAAATTTTATAAAAATGCTAAAGTGTTTGATCGGGGCTACACTCCGGTAATACTTTGCATTTCACTACACAAAATTTACTTGATTAGGGTATTGGTACGAACATTAAACATTTGGTCGGGGCTACCCTCCGACAGTGTTTATTTGTTGCGACTTAATACAAATTTTAATAAAAAAATGCTACGTGTTTGACCGGGGCTACACTCCGGTAACTCGTGGTATTTTACGACATACGAGTATCGGCACTAGGCTGGGGCAACTCTCTAGCAGTGCCGTCGTCGTACGATCAGAAAAACACCCACACACGACAGCAAGAGTTCAATTACTGTAACACCTACCTACATTTTTTTTTATTCCTGGTGTTACCTGCGTGCGGTGGCCGTAAAGTTTAAAAAAAAAAAAAAAAAAAAAAAAAAAAAAAAAAAAAAAAAATGTAAATAAATATATTTTTATTAACTGTCGTCGTCTAATTTACAAATATGGTCTAGGGGGCGATACGTATGTGCCGATGACATCCAGTTTTACTGAGTGGCGCACACGTTCGTCGGATTGATTAGGGGGCGATACGTGTGTGCCGATGACATCCAGTTCTACTGAGTGGCCCACGCGTTCGTCGGATTGAATAGGGGGCGATACGTGTGTGCCGATGACATCCAGTTTTACTGAGTGGCTCACGCGTTCGTCGGATTGAATAGGGGGCGATACGTGTGTGCCGATGACATCCA
The DNA here is from genome assembly GCA_905147135.1 of Blastobasis lacticolella. Taxonomy (NCBI): domain Eukaryota; kingdom Metazoa; phylum Arthropoda; class Insecta; order Lepidoptera; family Blastobasidae; genus Blastobasis; species Blastobasis lacticolella. The sequence continues at coordinate 4,186,379 of LR990061.1, forward strand.
GTTTTACTGAGTGGCTCACGCGTTCGTCGGAGTGATTACGGGGCGATACGTGTGACGATGCCATCCAGTTTATACTGAGTGGCGCACACATTCGTCGGATTGATTAAAGAATGTTATGACGTCTATATTTATACTTACCAGTCGATTCTTGAATTCAATAAAACATAACATTTAATTTTAAAGCAGCAATCCTTTTATATAATATTGTGAATACGGGCTTCGGTTACTGTTTGGTAGGACTGCCCTCATTTTAACAAATGAATGTTTTCGAGTGGTTTATGGCGACTATGATAACTTCTTTCAGCGTCTACAAGAGATGACGTCAGATAAGGAGTGCGGCACACCGCCAGGTACGCCCCCGCATCGCCGGCGGCCACATAAGAAATCTAAACGCAGGAGAAGGAGAGAAAGTACTTCGCTGTCTTCTAATGACGAGGAAACACCACGGAAGACCCGTAAGACATCGAAACGTATTTCTGCTGATGACGTCTTCAAGCTACTAAGTAAATGGAAAGGAGAAGCAAGTAAGCCATCATTAAATAATAATAATCTACACAACGTGGTCCCTGAATTTGACCCGGCCAACAGAACTCAAACCATCACAAGTTGGCTGCGTAAAGTTAACGAATGTGCCGTTATATATGGATGGGACGAAAAACAAGTCGTACATTTTTCACTACAAAAATTAAATGGGCTAGCTAAAAGATGGTTTGAGGCCTTGCCAACTGTCAATTATACTTGGGATGAATGGCAGACAAAGCTACAAAAAGCGTTCCCCAGCGAGGATAACTACGGGCGTTTGTTAGAAGAAATGTTAAATCGAATATCTAGACACGATGAGTCCCTACGCGAATATTTTTTTGATAAGTTGTGTTTGTTAAACAGATGTGATATTAAGGGGAAGAAAGCTGTTGACTGTATTGTATACGGGATTTATGATAGATCAATTAGAAATGGGGCACAGGCACTAAACTGTTCGGAACCCGAAGACTTGCTCACTTTTCTATGCTCGCAAAAACAACAACCGGTAAATTATACTAAAGGTCGGGAGCGTATCGTTCAGAAAAATAACAATATCAGTAGCACCACGCCTAACACTCGTTCGATCGATTCGCCGTTATGTTATAATTGTAATACTAGGGGTCATCCTTTTTATAAGTGTGATAAGCCCATTGTAAGATGCGTAGTATGTCGTAGAATAGGGCACAATAATAATCAATGCAAACTCGAGCCTTACGACCGTTCTAAATCTAGTTCGTCTGCACGGAACAATCTAGAGAAAAAAACACTTAAAATAGACACTGAGAATAAAGCAAACGATAAATTTTTTAAAACCGCTACAGCAAATGATCATTCCATGCAGGCGTACATAGATTTCGGTAGTGAGTGTACATTGCTCCGTAAATCGGAGGCAGAATCCTTGAATTTAGCGAAAAACTTTTTCGAAATTCCCATAATAAAAGGGTTCGGTCACTCATCCGTCGCTCCTCTGTACAAAGTCCAAGTTTCGATTGGGTTAGATGATATAGAATCTACAATAGAAGCTTTGGTGGTAGACGATGTGCACATGCAAACTGCTATGTTAATTGGACAAAACTTTACTGAGATGCCCGGCGTCACAGTCTTGAAAGATAGTCAAAGACTTACTTTTTATAAGACACCTAAGGACGACGCACTTAATAACCAGGACCAAATATTAAAGCTTCATGTCGTTGAGACTACTAGGATTAATAAAACTAGCACGGTCGCCGTATACACGGAGTCTGAGAGTAATTTCACTGGAGACGTATTCACCGAAGGGTACAGCTCTGCGGAACCCGGAAAAGAATACAGCTTATTCCAAGGTGCGTACCACCTTTCCCATGGTGAGGGCAAGGTGGTCGTCTCAAACCTGGGTCAATGTCCTTTGACCCTGGAAAAGGGAACCGTAATAGCTAGAGTGGTACCCTTTGTGGAACATAAACCCTACCAGGTACATAGAATCCAAGTAGATGCTGCTCACTTGGAACCCCTGAATAGATCAGACATAAAAACTGGACCAGATCTAAGTGCTGACCAGGTAGATATACTACATTGTCTGCTTCAGGACTATAGGGACTGTTTCGCCACAAATTTGGAGGAGATTGGCTGTGCAACAGGCGTAGAAATGAAAATTGATCTACTGGACAATAAACCTGTTATATACCGGCCGTATCGCCTGTCTCATGCCGAAAAGGAAGTTGTCCGTGAGACCATAGATGAGCTCTTGCGGAATGACATCATCCAGGAGTCTACATCCGACTATGCCAGCCCGATCATTATGGTCAGAAAGAAAACAGGAGAGCCTAGGCTGTGCGTAGATTTTAGGGCATTAAATAACAAGACTGTGAAGGATCGTTTCCCATTACCTCTCATAGAAGACCAAATAACAAACCTTAGTGGTAACATTTATTTCACAACTCTCGACTTAGCCTCCGGCTACTATCAGGTTCCAATGGCTAAGGAGAGTCAGCACCTCACAGGATTTGTGACGCCTGACGGGCATTATGAATTCAAAAGGATGCCTTTTGGTCTGGCGAATGCGCCGGCCGTCTTTCAACGGGTAATAAATAAGATCTTAGGAAATAGGCGTTTTGAATACGCACTTGCCTATCTAGACGACGTGCTTATACCCTCGAAAGACGTAAACGAAATGTTTCGAAGGCTAGAGGAGGTGCTGAAACTCTTTAGACAACACGGGCTCACTTTAAAACTGTCGAAATGTCGTTTCTTTGACTCTACCGTTAACTATTTAGGTTACGATATTTCATCGCGTGGTGTACAGCCTGGAGAGATTAAAATAATGGCAGTCAAAGAGTTTCCAAAACCCAGTAATGTTCACGAAATACGACAGTTTCTCGGGTTAACGGGTTATTTTAGGAAATTTATAAAGAGTTACGGGGAGATAGCGCGGCCATTAAATGATTTACTAAAAAAAGACTCAGTATGGCGTTGGTCAGAAATCGAGGAACAAGCTTTTTGTGATCTCAAGGCAAAGTTAATTGAAAGACCTGTGTTAGCTCTTTACGACCCTAGCCTCGAAACAGAGCTACATACTGACGCCAGCTCCCTCGGTGTGGGTGGTATTCTTATGCAATGGCAGAAGGACATCAGAGTTCTAAAGCCTGTTGCTTATTTTAGCCGCCAAACAACACCTGAAGAGAGGTACTTACACTCATATGAACTTGAGACACTGGCTGTTGTATGTTCTCTTAAGAAGTTCCGCGTCTACCTTTTGGGATTACATTTTAAAGTGTTTACTGACTGCGCCGCACTCAGAACAACGTTGACCAAACGCGACCTGATTCCAAGGATAGCCAGATGGTGGCTCCAGATTAGTGAATATACTTTTGATATTGAATATAGACCAGGCACACAAATGTCCCACGTGGACGCCTTAAGCAGGAACACCAAACTGTCGGCGGAATCAGATGACAACCCATCTGTTTCAATATACACTTTAGAACAGGAAAACTGGCTTTTATCTCTTCAATTAGCAGATCCCGACATTTGTCGCATTCATAAGATTCTTAAGCCAGAGGATGACCAAGAATGTACGGACATCCGTAAAAATTACATAGTAAAGAACCACACGGTCTATAGGAAGGTCGACAGCCGTTTGTGCTTAGTCGTCCCACGGAGTGCTAGATGGCAAATATGTCGTGCTAATCACGATGATATTGGTCATTTAGGATTTACTAAAACCTTAGAAAGAATACAACACAGTTATTGGTTCCCAAAACTAAGGAGATTCATAAAGAAATATGTAGCCGCGTGTTTGGAATGCGCGTATAATAAAGATACCGTAGCGAAACGGAAAGCTGGTCATTTACATCCAATCGAAAAGATTAGCATTCCCTTCCACACGATCCACATGGATCATCTCGGTCCTTTTGTTAGGAGTAAGGACAGCAACTCTTATATTCTGACCGTAGTAGAAGCTTTTACAAAATATGTTTTTGTAAGGGCTGTCAAGGATCTGAAAACCAAAACTACAATAAAAGCATTAGAGAGAATATTCTATGACTTTGGCGTTCCGGCAAGGATAGTGTCTGATCGGGGTACAAGCTTTACGTCCACAGCTTTTAGAACCTTTTGCGATTCACTTGGCATTAAACATGTACTAACCGCTGTCGCTTGTCCCAGGGCTAACGGGCAAGCCGAAAGGTTTAATCAAACCATTTTAAATGCGTTAGCAGCGCAAAATTTCAATGGGCATGAACGCGACTGGGACAAGCGTCTAGGCAATATTCAATGGGGCATCAATAATACTGTTAATGCCTCAACCCACAAGACGGCTACAGAAGCTTTGTTCGGTCTCAAATTACGCGATGGTCTGTTAAACAAACTGAATATTACTAATAGTACGGATGCAAATCCGGACCTACAAGAAATTAGAGAGGAAGTCAGTGCTAATATAAGTAAAGGTCAAATCAAACAAAAAGAAAGACACGATGCAAATCATGTGGAGGCTCCTTTATACAGAGTAGGTGATTTAGTTAAAATCTTGCGCAACAACTTTGAAAACAATAAACAAAGCACAAAGCTTCTGTCTAAGTTTGTGGGACCCTATAGAATTACGGAATCACTCGGTAACGACAGGTATAAGATAACTGATGTACCTGGATTCGGTAGAAAGGGCAAGCCATATACAACTGTCATTGCGTTCGACAGGATTAGACCATGGATAAATGTGAAGGCACTTGAAGTGCATGACACAGACGTTAGTAGTTCAAGTGATAGTAATATCGAGAGCGAATAATATTTTTGATAAAATCAAGAATACTTGCCGTGTCATTATATTAATAAACCGAATGTGTCGAAAACTTGGGTATGCCATTTCGTACAATAATAATAATTAATTTTATAACTATGCCTACCTAAGTTTTACTCGTTTTTCTTTGTGATTAAGGACCTATTATTATAATTTGTGATAATTAGTTAATAAGTATAAATGTATTTGTACAGTTCACAGCTCTAAATTAATAAAACAGTAATCATGAAATGAACTATAAGTAGTAGAGACTTACCGTTTTTACATGCTGTTATTGATAACTAAATAATAATTTACGAATGTCATGATTTGTTAAATACTTAAATAAATACATTATGTAATGAATAAATAATCAGTTAATATTGATTTATTGTGTATAAATAAATATGTTATGTTAATTAATGTATCTATCCTAGACAGGGCTTATTGCTGGTTTGTAGTGCGCCGGGAGGCGGCACGTTATCGGATGGCCGAATGTCATGATTTATAATTATAATGTGCACAAATCAAATAGTTTACACTGGCAACATCGATAACGTTTCGCGCGAACCCCTCCCACTGGTGGGGAGAGGGCCGCAGGCCTCGTAGGCTGAATTGCCTAAGTTATGTATGCATTCTTGTTCGAGCTGCTGGAGAAGACGGTTCCTTAAGTGAAAGTCTACCTATTTGTACCTATTGTTTGTGTCAACCTAAATTTACATTGAAATTAAAATATTAAGTATTTCCTGGACGAAGTGGTTTCTTTTACACTACCTTACCGCTATCTTACTCCTAGGGTTACCCTGTCGATCCTTAAATTATACAAAATTTTTGTACAACTACCTCACTCTTCACCGATCCACTAATAATGATTGCGTCTTCTATCACGTCAGGGTCACCATTTTGGCGGTGGAAAGGATAGATAATGTTGGCAAGCGAAGATAGGGAGAAAGTGGAAAAGGGTAATTACCCACCTGGCCGGGTGTTGTGACCAGGGGACCAAGGGCCCGACAATCGATCGTTGCAAGTTGTATATATGCCGCGGCGTTGGCACATTTGCCAACGCGGGATGTAGTCAGTGCCATCTCTGTGCGGATGCTTGCCAACCTTGTGCTCGTGTACCTACTCGTAATGTGAATATGGTGGAGTATTTCCTATTGGAACGATAAAGCGATTGATGTCACTATTAAATCTACACTCATATTTTCATGTTAAAATTTCGTACTTATAATTTTCTCAACTTTTCTGGAAGTAAGCTGCGAGTCAGTTCGTTGTAGGAACCTACGCGCCGAAATTCACTCACTACTGTAACATTTATCTATTTATTTGCTTCAAAAAAGAATAAATATACACAACACAAAAATTACTTACAACAATTGAAAAATATTCTGTTTAGCAGGAAAATAATTCCATACATACACAGTCACAAATACAAACAGAACAGTTATAATTTTGAATTTGATAATGATATATTTAGGTATTCAGCCTACATTACGCAGCACCCGGGCGCCAGACAAAAAAAAAAGTATTGCGTAATGATTAAAATAGTAGTTTATGCAACTGTCATATTTATTTATTCGTATGGCATTAATAGCCGAGTCGCTAATTATAACCTAGGTAATTAATGAACACTAAAACTACAAGTAAATATCTAAATTCTTCACCCATTGGGCTGCGTTTTCATCAGGAGAGAACAAATCCAAAGAGTCTCCAGTGTATTTCCGCTTTTGACGTTCATGGATGACATGATGAATGGACTGCACAGGGGCACCGCAATCGCACGCTGGAGAGTCTCGCCAACCACACCTAAACATATACTCGCCGCAGAGTCCGTGCCCAGTTCTAAGCCTAGGTTGGTTGTTATTGTAGATGCTGAAACAGGTGGTTTTTGAGGTGTTTAATGTAAGAATATTGTTTCTTAACCACGTGTTTATCTGTGCCAGCCCCTTCTCAGCACTTGTACTAACTGCCTCCCAGGAATCATCGGTAAAGACATGGCAGTATCATCAGCATATGAGAAGATTTTGGCTTTATGGATATTCATAACACACAGGTCGTTTATGTATATCAGGAATAGCGTTGGGTGAGCACACTCCCTTGAGAGACGCCATGTCTCACGCTCTCGTCTCCACCGCTGCAATTTCCCAGCTTAACTTTTTGGGTTCTACCGGTTAAGAAGTCTTTCAAAAGACAGAGTGCGGTATCCCTTATTCCTATCTTGCAAAGCTTGCGCAGGAGAATGGGGACAGACACGATATCAAATGCTTTTTTAAGGTCCAGAAAGACTGACATACACTTCGCTTTGTTATCAAGTGCTTCTACTATAGTCAAACTTAGTGCCATTACCGTATCCTCTGTTGATTTTCTTAGCCTAAACCCAAATTGAGAGGGAGATAAAAGATTAAAAGTGTATAAATATTTAATTAATCTTCTGTTAAACAGCTTATCCAGAATTTTAGAGATAGCGGGAAGGACAGAGATAGGTCTGTAGTTATTGATATCGTCTTTGTCCCCACCCTTGTACACTAGCGTAACAATAGATTGTTTAAGGGGACTCGGAAATAGGCCCTTGTCAAAACAGATATTTGCTAGATGCGTTATAACCGGGACAATTTCATCTTTAGGTAGTTTAAGAAAACTTGTGGAGATATTATCCTATCCTGGGGCACTATTTGTTTTTAAGTTATTTAGGATGCATTTTATGATGAAACTTAGGTCACACACCATTTTTTTTAATTTCTATTAGTTTTTAAAAAACATATAAAGCGTTGAATAGCTACTTTGCTCCACACTGCAGTTGCAGCGTCGAATAAACAAATCGAAATTTTAGATTAAAATCTATAAACTTCCAGATAATATAAAACACCACACAAACTGTTCTAAACTAAATTTTCGGCATAATTTGTATTTCTATTCATTTTCAAATAATAACAATATCGTAACATTGAATAGGTAGTCACTTCCGTTAAAGCACTCTATAAATAAATCTACATTTTAGATTAAAATCTATAAACTTACTGATGATACATAATTAGATGTAATTTTAATAGTAGTAAAATAGTAATTATGTACCTCGCATATAAAAGGTGTATTAAAACATGAGTGTCTGTTTAGCTCACGAGGAGTACCCTGATGTAATATGATAATAGTTTGACACTAGTGTTTTAATATCTAATTAAATGCAGTAACATACACTATTAAATCTATACTCATATTTTCATGTTAAAATTTCGTACCTATAATTTTCTCAAGTTTGCTGGAAATAAGCTGCGAGTCAGTTCGATGTAGGTACCTACGCTTAGAAATTCACTCACTACTTTCACTTTTATCTATTTATTTACTTCAAACACGAAAAAACATTCACAACACACAATTACAATAGTTGAAAAATATTCTGTTTAGCGGGAAAATAATTCCATACATACATAATCACAAACACAAACAGGGCAGTTACAATTTTGAATTTGATAATGATATATTTAGGTATTCAGCCTACATTACGCCGCAACCGGGCGCCAGACAAAAAAAATTTAAAGTTTTGCATAATGATTAAAATAGTAGTTTATGTAACTGTCATATAAAAGGGGGTATTAAAACATGAGTGTCTGAACGGGGCGTAGCCGCGTATGATAATAGTTTGACACGAGTATTTGAATACCTAATTATATGCAGTTGCATAGGTACACTACTTTATCTACACTCATATTTTTATGTTAAAATATCGTACCTATAATTTTCTCAACTGTGCTGGAAATAAGCTGCGTGTCAGTTCTATTGTACTACGCATCGATGATATCAAGCGGCGAGAAATTCATTTAACTATTTTCACATTTATTTATTTATTTGCTTCAAATAAGAAAAGGCATAACACAACACAAATTACAACAATTAAAAAAGTATTCTTTAAAGCGGGAAAATAATTACATAGAAATATAAACAGAATAATTTAAATTTAGAATTTGTTAACATCTAGGTATTCAGGCTACATTTCCCCGTGACATGGCGAATGACAAAAATTTAAAAAATAAAAGTGTTTCATAATGTGTACCTATACATAGACAGTTAGTTTCAGCATAATGCTGTGAGGGCTACGCTACTATGTTTTAAGGTGTGTGATATTTTCCTATAAAGAAAACAAAATAATTAAGAAATAAAGAGCATATATTTTACTTCATAACCCGAATAAAAATTACAGTAAAGAACAAAAATATTAACATACCTATGTAAAATGCGAACAAAAAACAACTCTCCAATTTAAATATACCTTAAGGTAAGAAGTCACGATAATCAACCACAATAAAACAAATCTTCAATGTATTCATGAAAACTACATGGCAACATTTTAATATAGTCCTTTGAAAAGGAACACATTCATAACAATAAAAATGTTTAACAAATAATGAAATAAAAAAATAATAACGGATAAAGAATCTAGTTTCCATTGAGCTGTATAGTTTCTTACGTGAATATAGTGTTAGTAATTGTTAACAAGCATGACATGGCTTTGTGAGAGGTAGGTCTACGGTTTCTAATCTTGTGCTGTTTACGGAATTTGTCAATGATAATATGGACAAGGGCTGCCAAACAGACGCTATCGAAATGTAGGAATATCGAAGTGATTATCTTTCACAGTACGGTGCGTCGCAATTTAAACGACTCGCAGTTTAGAAATGTCGCTGTAAAGTACATCGACGCTTATTGGTTTCGAAGCAGCAATGTTTCGCAGTAGCGTGCGTCGGAATTCGTTTTGCCGCTGTTTAGAGATGACGCTGTAAAGTACATCGACGTTTATGGGTTTCGAAGCAGCAACGTTTCGCAGTAACGTTCGTCGGGGTTTGTGTTTTCGCTGTTTAGTGATGACGCTGTAAAGTACATCGAACCTTTGTTGAGTCGAACCAGCGACTTTTCGCAGTAACGTGCGTCGCGGTCTTGTTAAGTCGAACTTTAAATACATCGTTGTAAAATGACATCGCAGTTTTGTTAAATCGCATTGGCGATCATCGAAGATTGTTTGTCGCAGAAATGAGGTACAGTCCACCGAGACATATACGAGTATGCTACTTTTCTCAAATAATAATACTTAAAAATATACAAGATTCAAAATGACGGCCACTTCTTTCTAATATTGGAGTTTTCTAACTAGTGTTCTAGGACTAATAGTTTCCGAGTTACTTATTACGTTTTTAATAAATTGAATAAATGGGAGTAAACAGATTTGTTTCGTTTTCGAAACTTTACCAGCCATTTTAATGCACACTGAAAAGTTAGCACGATGCACCATTTGGTAAATAAATACATTAGATAAAAAGTCTCTTTGACATTGACAGTTATGTGTTTACATTTTCGATTTTTAAATTCATCTCCATCTATAAAACAATTAGCGAGGAAGTACTTTACATTTAGTTACATTCTTGTCTGCCCAGAACTTTGTAGTAAACTCTACGTTTGTGTAATACATTACGTCTCGTCTACCGTACCGCTTACTATAAGCGACAACATCTGAAACATATTCAGGATGTGTGTCATTTTGGATTACCCGTTCTGAAATAATTTAGAGATTTATTAGGGTTTAGCTCACTATATTTATTGTCTTCTTCTTTGTTGATATATCTGCATAAAGACGTCGTGGTCGCCATGTTTTGAGGGCTGATATCCCAGTGAATTCTCAGTGGTAAACCGGCAGACAACTTACATGATAGAAAGTGGTAACCCTCGCCAGTCAGATCGTTCTACGATTCATTCTCTTACGTTAACTAAGATGATACGCCCCTTACCTGTAATTTATTGTCTATACTTTACAGTAAATTACTTGGATTCGTGCTATCATAATGTATTAATAGTAACTATAGATGGCGCAGAAACAATCCGAGTCTCGAGTCTTAAACGTTTCTCAGGAACCTAAGTTGACCGCAATTTAGCGGTATTAGTGTAGGACGTACTCCGAATGGTTATTTAGGAAAAGGACCTTGTGGGAATGGACGACTTTGTAAGTGGACGACTTTGGAAATAAACATATTATTAGGAAATGGTCAAAGTCGACCGGAGAGTAAAGATCATCGTGCGGAATGCAGCCTTCATATCTGCCCTGCTCTGTATGACGCGACTTTCAATGTAATCACAGTCGCCCGGGTCGTGATTCATATAATTTTGACTTCACAAATGATGATACATGCGCAGGATACAAATAATTTTTGACCTCAAATAACAGTGCTATTCCTATTAAATGTTTATTCCTTATTTTACAGAGTCTCCTCGGAGTTTTCTGCCATTTGAAAAGAATTGAAGCATCCATCGTCCCAAGTATTGGTTGGCCGCCTTTGTTTGCTATTGTTTTGTATTCTTTTTATCCTATAAAGCAGGTAGGTAATTGTAAAATGTTTTCGGAACATTTTCACCATGCCAAAGAAAGATAAGTAAATAAGAAAAGATCGTAACCGTATACATTATGGATCCATACAATCATCCTCTGTACCTCAGACCTCACCGCACGCGGTCCACCTGCTGATAGATAGGTAACCGGCTACTTCCTAAAGCTACGCGTCGACTAGCCCGCACCGCACGAGCCGCACGCGCCGCACGCATCGCATTTCGGGTTGCTTTGTATGAGTTTGTATAGGAGTGCGTTCACTACCCGCACTGGCCGCGCCGCACAGCCGCACCGCATTGTCAGTAGTTAGGGATACCAGCATAAAATGCGGGCGATGCGGACAGGGATACAAGAAAAAAAGGCGTTATTTGCCTGAAATGGGAGACTAAGTCCTAAAATATTTACCCATAAATATAAGAAAAAAATTGTAAGTTTAAATTGTAACTGCACTTCAGTATTTAAGCCTGCTATAAACTAGTGGGGGGGTTTGTCACAAACTCCACGCTTGGCACGTAAATAAAAAAACAGGAAACGCTGCTGACCAATTTTATAACAAAAGAAATGTCCTGAGCTGGCCTCTAAGACATTAATCTCCTTCCTTGTACGCGTACAACATCTGTGAACTTAATGTTCTTAACTCTGTCTAAGAAATTTAGCAACCAGCGAAATTATAAGATTGATTGAAATCAACAAGTAGATACCTAAGCATAACTGATTGAATAATGAGGACCGTCTGTATACAACATGATAGGAGCTAAAAGATGGACGTCTTCATTATTCTAAATCAGGTTGATTACTTGTTGATGTCAATCAATCCTATAATTTCCTAAGTCGCTTCACTTTTTAGACAGCGTCTAAAGCTATATTCTAATCTGCCTTAATAATTTTATGTAAAATTAAATATAAACAAAGTACCTAAGCCACTAAATATACCCCAACAATATGAACATTATCTAAAATATCTAATCCCACATACCCCTAAATTTGTGGAAGAAATCGCTGGGTTGGGTACCCTGAGGGCCGGCCCGTGACGTCACACGGATATTAAACTATAGAATTTGCTGCAAATATTTTCGACTTTAGAGCCTACTTACAGCTTGAGTCACAATCTATATTTTGTTTCCTTTTTTAATGGTGCATATGACATGTCTGATACAGAAGGATATAAGTTGTTAAGTACCCATTCGAACCTTCTGCTATTGCCAATTGTTACTTTTTTTAAATTTGTGACTGAGAGTTCTAGATTATTGCTCAAAACCAAAGATTTTGGAGCATAGAGCAATCGAAAATATAATCTTCTCTTTTGAAGAAATAAATTCTCGTTGACAGTGTTGCCACATTGGATAATTTTTTCGCGATACTGGCGAAATTGGGAGATAGCGTGGAGAAATTTTTTAATGTGTTTTTTGACTTTGGCGAAAAATAAATTAAGAAGTGTTATTTTTATAAAACTATTTTCATACAATAGGCAATATTATATTTAAAATAAATATTTTGACGAAGAATAAATTGAGAACTGTAAATTGAGAGCTATAATACATACATATAGCTTGTCAAAAAGATGATGCTGCTGATGTTGCTCTATGCCCTCCCATTGAAATTCTGAACGCGTCTCCTTGATTGATAACACACCTCTCCTTGGGAGATACAAAAATGAATGGTTTGACATCGCTGAGTCGGACATGAGAGCCTACCGAGGCTTACGACGTGAGGATACCGAACATCAGGCGAATTGGAGGAGAGAAGAAGCAGGATAGGGGTTCCTGGCAGAAGCCAGGATTGACTGTTTGAATGATGGTCAAGATTATGAATATTAGTGGTAAACACTAGATATTATCAATATTTAATTTCAATATCTTTGATCGTTGGCGACTCCATAGTCGTCTTGTTTTGATATTTTTATAGTGTATTAGTGCCAAAAAAATTCTGCCCCATTTATTGCGTCATTTTCTAGTTCTATTAAAATTTGGAGAGATAACCGTATATTTTTGTTTCTCTTTTTCACTTTGAGAGAGGATAATCCTATAACCGACATACAGCAAAGACTTAATTTTTTTTTTGAGAGCACAGGGAACGAGTAATCAGGGTTACCATCTAAGCATTTTTTGAGATGTCATTATTAGTACCAAATCATGACACACAGTTGGCAACCCTGCCCGCAATTGCGGTTCGTGCGGTGCGGCCAGTGTGGCCATGCCATCAGCAACGTCAGCAATATCTCAATGCGATGCGTGCGGCGCGTGCGGCGCGTGCGGCTCTTGCGGTGCGGGCTAGTCGACGCGTAGCTTAAAGGGTTCCGTCAGATAGCCGTCGCCGCAGGTAAAAAACCAAGACACATATTTTTTTTATTTAATTTAAGGTCCTGGGTGGTATGCTAACCTAGTAGAAGAGCAATCCTTGTCTGGCAATATCGCTAGCCGCTGAGCCAGAAAAACCGCTAGGACAGGGGTCACCAATTAGTTTTGTTTAGAGTCCGGGGGGCAAATAGCAACAAAGTAGATATCCTGAGAATTCTCGAGGTGAAACTAAAACTGCTATTGACGCAATATCTGAGACATGGAAACAGTACTGCCAGTCATTGTTCGAAGACCCCTCGTCACGCTGCTACGGTTTCACAGAGCCCGATAAAGCAGAGACTGAGCCAAATATCCTCAGAGACGAAGTTCGAGTCGCTATTGCACATTTAAAAAGCGGGAAAGCCACGGGTAGAGACGCCATACCGATTGAAACCATCAAAGCTTCTGGAGAATATGGTGTATGATATATTTCTCATCCTATGCAATAAAATCTGGAAAACGGGGATTTGGCCTCAAGAATGGAGCCACACTGTCTGTGTTTCTCTTTATAAAAAAGGCTCCACAAAAGTATGCAGCAACTATCGCTTAATTGCTCTAAAATCCCAGTAAAATTTTACTACATATATTAAACGAGAGACTTAAATCTTACCTATCCAAAGAAATCGCTTTTAAACAAGCTGGCTTTGTAAAAGGAAACCCGTAAAAGATAAAAGGTACCCGTGAGCAAATTCTAACAGTACGTCAAATTCTAGAAAAGGCTCGCGAATATAACAAATCGACATTCATTTGTTTAGTTGATTTTTCAAAGGCGTTTGATTCTGTAAAATGGCCGAAGCACTGGGAAACTCATCAAGCAATGGAAACGCCTAAACATCTGGTTCATCTTCTGCGGCAACTTTACGAAAGTGGAACCGCTTCTGTCAGGGCAGACGACGTTCTATCCAATCCCTTCCACCCCAGTGCTGGAGTTCGTCAGAGGTGCATTATCTCACCATTATTATTCAATATATATAATTACATCGAACTTATTATGAGGATCACCCTTGACAACTGGTCAGACGGAGTCAACATTGGAGGTCTCAAAATGTCCAATCTACGGTATGCCGATGACACCACCTTATTTGCGATAAGTTCCCAATACTTGGAAGCTCTCTTGAGCAAGATGGAACGTGTTAGACTCGAGTTCGGCCTAAAGATCAATCGTAGCAAGACCAAGGTGATGATTGTCGACCGCGTCAATAATAACCTACCGGATGTCAAGAAGATTGCGAACTGCGATGTTGTACAGTCGTATGCCTATCTGGGAGCACGGATATCCAACAATGGTGGATGTGTCGATGAGATCAAACGACGCATGGCTATTGCAAGGACGGCCATGGACAAGCTCAAGAAAATATGGAGAAGCCGGAACGTCACAAAGGCCACAAAGATCCGACTTGTGAGGGCGCTAGTGTTTCCCATATTTCTATATGCCGCTGAGACGTAGACATTGAGAAAGAGCGAGAAGAAGAGGATAGACGCCTTGGAAATGTAGTGCTGGAGAAGAATGCTTAGGGTGTCGTGGACGGAGTTTAAAAATAATGAGTCCATCCTCCAAGAACTCGGCATCAAGCAGCGTCTATCATCCACAGTACAGACTCGAATCCTGACCTTTTTTGGCCATGTCTCGCGGCGAGGAGATGTCTCTTTGGAGCACCCTGTGGTACAGGGAAAGGTGGAAGGTACGAGACTATGCGGAAGATCACCGATGCGCTGGACCGACAAAGTAAAAGCTGCAATTAAAGGTACTCTCTATGAGTGTACTAGGAAAGCAGCAGTTCGAGAGGAGTGGCGCCGGATAGTAAAGCGTGCTGCCAATCCTCAACCGACGACCACGACCACTCTGTCAAGAGTGGAGCGACTAAGAAGAAAAATATACTGATCGTTCTGACAGTAACTCAAATTAATAAATGCGTTTTCATTTTGGTGATAACATTCAGGTTCCCGTGAATGTGTCCGTCTGGCCGTGTGGTGTCCGGCAGAGTAGAATAGCACCAACCCCTTACACTCATGGGTGTCGTACAAGGCGACTAATGTTTTCGAGGCAAAAGATCAAGAGTCTCCGTAGTCTGGAAAATGGGCAGCAGCATTTTGAATTGTATTATTTAAACACTGCGATCTCCAACCCGCCTGCCAAGCGTGGAGATTATGGCAATAACCTCCCCTTTCGTGGGAGAGGCCCTAAGTCCTGCAGTGGACTGTTACGGGCTGTGATGATGATTCAGGTTCCTAACAGCAAAGAGTTTTTTTATGTCATACGTTAGGCAAACAGGCAAGCGGGCCACCTGATGGAAAGTGGTCACCAATGCCTATAGTCATTTGCAACACCAAGAGTATCGCCAATGCGTTGCCCACCTCTATAACACGTTGCTCTGGCAGCAAAAAGGCAAATGCCACTCCACTGCCAAAGCCACGGTTCCCTAAATCCCCACCCCACGGAGCACTGGAAACCTTACTCACCGGCAGAAACACAATACTATTTAAAAGAGTTTTATTTAGCTGCGATATTCTGTAAGGTAGAGGATGTTTAGCGGGTCGGCCTTGGAAACGAGACGAACTGTACCTACCAATACAGTGATGTTTTCTGATTTAAGTACTGTAGGTAGGAAATAAGCAGGAGCATGAGCATGAGGTTTGGCGGTGCAGGATAATGGTAGCCGCCAATGTTGGCAAGCGAAGATGGTGAGAGGGGAGAAAAGGGTAATTACCCACCTGGCCGGGTGTTGTGACCAGGGGACCAAGGGCCCGACAGTTGATCGTCGGAAGTTGTATATATGCCGTGGAAGTTGGCACATTTCTCTAGCGCGATGCAGGACGGTTAGCGCCATCTATGTGCGGATGCTTGCCAACCTTGTGTTACTGTGTACTCGTAATGTGAGTATCGTTGAGTTTCCCTAGTGGAGCGATAGATGTCGCTACAGAGGCATTTCATATTAGCCCTCACACGCACCTGCGGTTCTGCATTTTTGTTGCCTACAACCTAAATGCATGACTTGTGGATGATATGAGCGATAGTTAACCCTTAAATACATAGTGATGTAGATATGCATCGTGCCCTTTAGTAGCTATTTTCTCATATTAATGATAACACTGGCATAGTAAACTTTTTTTAATACTGGCATTACATATCGCTATCTAATTTTTGAACGCGTCCATAAAAATATTATAGTTTTTTTTAATTTTCGCGCGCCTTTTTCAATTCTTCGATTTCGCGGGTGCTAAAACTTCAGATTCTGTGAGTAAAAACAGTGGAAACCACACATGAAATTATTTTCTGCAAAGGAATAAGGTACGTAAAATAAACTATATTCATCTTATAACCACCAACATCTTTACGTTTTTGCTCCTGCTGTTTATTTTCAAATCTAAGTAAATTCCACATTTTTATTAAAACAAATTGTATAAAATTTATATTTGAACTATGTTTTATTTGGTTGTTCATTATTGTGAACAATAGACGTCGCGTTTGTTGTGAAAACTGTGATAGTGCTAGCTTTGACATACCGTCATAACATTGTAGTGATTGTTCGGCCGCTTGTGCGTGGAATTGTGGACCTTACGCGCACCGCATATTCGTGACTGTTGCTTGCGTCCCTTATCTCTGTGGCGCAACTAGTGATTAGCCGCCGCCGCTAGTGATTAGAGGGCCCGGACGTGACGTATATTTTTACCTACGAGCGCGCATACACAGGTATCGTCAACATGCCTAATAATTGTACTGCATGCAAACAAACTATCACGTACTTGGAATACCTAAAGTGCTCCGTGGAGAAATGTGCAAATACGTACCACTATGGGTGCCTCGGTATAGCTAGGTCTGCGTACATCAAAATTACGGCCAAGCAAAAGTCGGCGTGGAGATGTCCTGTTTGCACGCAACCGAAGGAGAGGAACTCTGACAGTACGCCAGTGCGACCAGCACCTAGTACTCAACCACAAACAAGTCGATCAGATCCCGCCACTACAACACCTACTCAGGCAACCATCTGTTCATCTTCATATCAGCACCTGCCGCTCAATCGGCCATTTCCGCCCCGCCCACCCAGTTGGAACCCACAAAAGCTACGGATGCTGTATCTTCACCCGTCGTGGTACAATCATCGCACGCAGACCTCGACACTAAACTAGGCGAAAATAGTAGAAGGTTGTTAGAAAAACAGGAGGCTATAATCCAACAATATAACAGCATGATCGAGTCGCTTAATAAGTAAAGCTTGCTGTATGATGGCACCGTCCGGGACTTAAATGCGATCAAGTCGGAGATGAAGGATGTGAAGAAGGTGAAGGCGGATGTCACTGTGCGTCCACAATTGAGGAGCTTCAGACCACGATAAATGGCATGGAGCAGAGGGATCGACTGCACAACCTTGAGGTCTTCGGTGTTCCTGAGCGTAAGTCGGAGGTGGTCAGTGACATTATGGTGTCTATTGCTAAGGTCGTTGGGATCCCATTGGCGTGCACTAACATTATCTCCGCCTCGAGAATCCCTACTCGAAATAATAGCGACATCCTAAACCGATGATAATAAAATTCCACAGTTTAAATAAGCGGGATGAAGTTCTAACTGCCGAACGGAAGAACAGGGGCGTTAAGACGAACGAGATTGGTATACCAGGCGACCCGAACCAAATCCATGTCAACGAGCACCTAACAGCCAACAAAGTATTGCTAAAGGAAACGAAATTAAGAACCAAGGAGTTGGGGTTTCGGTACTGTTGGACGCGAAATGGGAAAATATTTATTCGCCAAGAAGACAACTATCCGGCCCTCCGTATAGAAAAAAATCACAGTTAATTGAAAATAACCGGAAAATAACTTCATTGACCATTGGTTACTCAATTATCAATAATGGACTTGTTTATTTACATGATACGCGTTTCCCCACAAGTGTTATATGTACGATATTTTGTCGGTACTACTTATCCCTACATTACTCATTTTCACTAAACACAAACACTCATGAACTGATTTCTACTGCGGCACGCACTCGTTTGATAAACAACAGCCTTAACCAATATTGTTCACCGCCACTGGTACCGGACTCGCCTAGACATTGTGCCTATATATTTTATAATCGCGTTTTTAAACTAAATATTGATGAATATATTCTATTGCGCCGTTAACTATCTACTTGCAAAATTCGCGTAAAGGTCTATTGAGCAATGACTATGACGCTATCGGTATTTGCGAAACGTGGCTGACCGAAGGAGTTTATGATCCCGAAGTTAGCGATTCACGGTACGATGTACATCGCAGGGACCGTCCTAGTGGCGGCGCGGGCGGTGGGCGGGGGGGTGTCGTACGATGGACGTCGCCCGACGATATTAAAATTTATTTTGGGCTGTCCCTCTTCATTCCTTATCAGAGGTGTTAAAACTTTAAATTCCTTTGCAAATGCAGTACGGGGGCTCGATATCCGACATAGGTCTGTTAATGGTGTCCTTAAGCTACTTCTTCCTGGTGCTCACGCGCCGCTCGCTCGCGGCGCGGCGCGTCGCGCTCCTCTCGTCGTCTTCGCGGGGATCGTGGGACCTAGAAATCGTTCACGTGATTATAGCCGCGCGCGCGCTTCATTCAAACTTGGATACAAATATTATTTGTGTGTACCTACCGGGAGCCGGTATGGCGCGTGACGCACTATTATATCGGTTATTGGTTTGGTTAATGCCCATTATATTTTGTTGGTTGATTTTAATTTGCCGAATGTTATTTGGAATCCACTGCAGAATAGTGTTCTTTATGGTACGCAAAAAAAAAATTATGGTACGCAGTGTTACCTGCAGTAGTCTCCCTAAAATTTTACAAAAATGGCTAAAAAGGTACGCTACTTTTCTATTGGGGGGGGGGGGGGGGGGGTTGTCTGGGGGTGCCAGTGACAATAAATACGTATATATGTATTCTTGACTTGAAGAAATTCCCCTTGTCTATTTTGCGTTGTCATAAGGCGCCGTGAACGGATCGGGCGAGATAACGTCATATAGCTGGATTGATGTAAAATTATGGTACTTTTGCGTACCATAATGGAAGTACGATGGTACATGGTACGAACACCTGGAAAATGGTACGTGTACCATAATTATGGTACGTATAACATCGCTGGTTGCGAGTCTATAACCAAGGACCATAAAATGTTTTGGAGATATGCAAAAAGCCTAAAAAGCGACCACGGACTACCCGCTTGGGTTAGATACGAACATGGACTTACTACCCAAAAGGACTGCGCACTGCTTTGACTGAAACCGGGCAGAGCGAGAGTCACCATCGATAGTCCAGTGTCCCTTTCTAGTGTTGCCACCTTTGTTGATGCAAATTCCGAATTACTTTTATTATTTGGCGCGGACACCGACCTCAGGGCCAGGCAGAGCCGGACCGGGTGCAATCTGAAGGTCATGTTTTCACCAGGGTCCAGCCCAAGCTTACCCTGCTACTCGGAAACTATTGGCCCTAGAACACTAGTTCCTAGAGTGAAATGATAGCACTCCTCGAGGTCATCATGTCGTATGATAGCTGTCAAACTTAGAACAGTTGTAACTCGGAAACGATTGGTCTTAGAACACTAGTTCCTTGAGCAATACGAGAGTACTCATCGAGATCTACATTTTGGATGACAGTTCTAAGTTTGACAGCTGTCATACGAAATGTAGATCTCGACGAGTACTATCACTTCTCTTTAGAAACTAGTGTTGTAGGATAAATCGTTACCGAACTCTTTTATCTGTTTTGTGGAACAAAAAGTCGTAGGTTAATAATTATGTCGACTCGACGTTTGTCGGAGAAACGTTCAGTAGATCAAAAGGTATTTTGACAACTACTTTTCGGATTGTACGGATTACCTCATAATAATACCAAATTCACGGTAAATATATTTCTCCAATTATGGCAACACCAAACATGACACTTGTAAATTTAGAATGACGGTGATTATGCCAATAACATTGTGTTTACACTGTTAGAAAGGGACAAAGGACTATCGATGGTGACTCTCGCTCTGCCCGGTTTTAGTCAAAGCAGTGCGCAGTCCCTTTGGGTAGTAAGTCCATGGATACGAAGCCCGGGTTGGTTGTAATGGGCCGGAGATGTGTGAAATATTTTTAGATTATTTTCAGTCTGCGTACACTAACCCTACGACAAATATAACTGCCGTCTCGGCGCCATCGGTCACCAACCCAGTAGGATGAAATACCTGTTAAAATTAAACGTGGCCAAGGGAGCAGGCTGCGATGATATCCCTCCTATTTTTGTACGCGAATGTGCCGCCTGCTTAGCTTTTCCCCTTTTTATTCTGTTCAAGCGCTCCCTATTTGAGGGTGTTTTCCCGAGTTTATGGAAGCATGCATTTTTAGTGCCAATCTATAAAGGTGGTTCTAGAGCATTTGCGGGGCAATACCGCCCTGTGTTTTTAGAAAATTGTTTGAGTTAATTGTTTATGATCAGGTATATTCCGTCGTCGCGCGCAGTGTTCCGAACGCCCAACATGGATTTATGCGCAAAAGATCAACTCTCACTAACTCGATGTCGTTTACACCGACTATTCAAAATGTTTTGATAGACTTTGCCACGACACGATTTTAAATAAGCTCGAACAAGTCGGGGTACACGGTGATTTGCTGCGGTGGTTTGAGTCATACCTTGGCAACAGAAGTCAGGCTGTCAGGCTTGGGTGTTACCGCTCTCAATTTGCTACCATTCCCTCCGGAGTGCCCCAGGGCTCACATCTGGGTCCTTTACTGTTTAATGTTTGTCTATTTGATTATGCACAATGCTTTCGATATGCATAGTTTCTTATGTATGCACACGATACCAAAATTTTTACGCCTATTAAGTATCCTGCGGACTGCACGTTACTACAAGAGGACCTGGATAGAGTCTTTGAGTACTGTTCCCGGAATGGTCTCCAGCTAAACGTCAAGAAATGTCAAACGATCTCTTTCACTAAACAGAGGAGTATAGACGCCTACTCCTATAAGTTGGACGGTAGCATAATTGATAGGGTATACCAAGTCCGGGATCTGGGTATAATTCTTGACTACAAATTAACTTTTATTGCACAATATGAGCACATTGCTGTTAGGGCAGTAAAAATGTTGGGCTTCATATATAGAGCGTGTAAACCTCTTAACTCAGCTGCAGCATTTAAAACTCTTTACTGAGTACGCGTCGCCTGTGTGGTCTCCAATTTACGCGAACCACCGTGGTAGATTGGAGTCCATACAGAAAGCGTTCTTAAGGCGTTTTAATTACATTGCTGGGTGCGAACGATTGGGATATGAGGAGTGCCTGATTAAATACAAAATGTCTTCCCTGGAGGCTATCCTCCAGCGCCTATGCGCTTGATTGCAAATATTAAGTTTCTGTACGATGTTTCTGCACGATGCGATACTTCACGGCTAGGTTAGTCCAGATTTGCTGTCTCGGATTTCGTTCTGTGCGGGGGATGCGCGCGCGCGTCGAGGAGGTCGCTGGCCGCGCCTGCTGGACTATGGTCGAGTACGTAGCGGCTACGCCCTGGGCTCACCCATCAATAGAGCTATTGATGTATTGATTGTATGTGTGTCGACTGGGGAAGTACCTCCACCTTACAGAATATCGCAGCTAAATAATACTCTTTTAAATAGTATTGTGTTTCTGCCGGTGAGTAAGGTTTCCAGTGCTCCATGGGGTGGGGATTTGGGGAACCGTGGCTTTGGCAGTGGAGTGGCATTTGCTTTTTGCTGTCAGAGCAACGTGTTATAGAGGTGGGCAACGCATTAGCGATACTCTTGGTGTTGCTAATGTCTATAGGCAGTGGTGACCACTTTCCATCAGGTGGCCCGCTTGCCTGTTTGCCTACCGTATGACATAAAAAAAAAAAAAAATGAAGCGCGCTTCTCCCGTACGGTCGATATATTTCTACTTCGGCGGGCTCAGTTTGTTAGGGGAGTGCAGCAAGAACTTCGGCCTGAGTGACACATGATACACTTACACACAAACACACACACACACGCACACACATCGTCATGCGTAAACAGGTCGCATGGGATGGGCCTGCATTTCCATTTCTGTTCCTGTATTTTTATTTTTTACCCCATAAATACCCCTATCTAATGTAACTCATAAATGGGTAGGAGCTATACCTGCTGGACTGCAATATGGTTTGAAATTCAAAATTTTAAACCGCAGTTTTGTTATTGGCATTACAACTTTTAATTGTACAATAAAATTATAACTAAATTTTATTGCTGTAAAACTGTATGGAAATAAATAAATAAATTTGTAGTTTAGTATAAATTGTAAGAATTATACACAAAAATGTCTTTGTAATTATGATGTAGAAATACATCACCATGCAAAATCGGTACCTATTTGATGTATTGTTTTCGCCGTGTAGTATCAATACGAAAGTTCGATTTATTGACTTTATTTATGAATTATAAGAATAATTTTATGAATCGGCTTACTTCAATTGTGGGATTTGATTCCTTTTGTATTTAATTAAAAATAAAATTATATGTTGGCGGCATATTTTGAACAAAATTCTGATTCTGATTCTGATTCATATTTTGAACTTGTTATTTATTATTACAGAATGTCTGGTTTTTAAGAAAGAGATATGGAAGACTTACTGACTGCTTTAGAAGATGGGTACATTTCTGAGGACGGTTTGAAAGATGAAAATGACGATGAAGAAGATTTTTATAGCAATGCAAGATAAATTATTACAGATTTGATGGCAGAAAATGAAGACATCTCTGAAGATAACACAGACCCTCCGCTTATTCAGGTCGAAGAACCTGAATCTGAACCTGAACAAAGTCAAGCAAATCAAGATTCACTGATGTCTGGGTTTGATAATAGAAAATTGATTTGGAAGACAGGTAGTTTGTGTTATGACGAAACGAAACTTATACACCAGGTTAGTTCAACAGACCCTGAAATAGCAGATTTGGATACACCATATAGATGCTTCTTGCACTATTTTACATCTGATTTTATTAAAAAAATTGCAAATGAAACTAATTTATACTCATTTCAACAAAACCCGACTAATTCATTTACAATAACAGATTGTGAATCGAAAAAATTTATTGGTGTTCTATTATTTATGTCTGTGGAACATTTTCCCAGTGTTCGGTCATATTGGCATGAGAAGTTTGGGTATGACCAATAAAGAAAGTAATGCCGGTAAATAGATTTGAGGCAATCAGAAGAAATTTACACTTCAATGATAACAATAATCAACTTTCGAAGGAACACCCTAATCACGACCGCTTACACAAGATTAGTACTGTGATAGAGCAACTAAACGAAACTTTTGCATCCATCGCCATATACCAGCGCCTCTCCCTTGACGAGCAAATGTGCGCCACAAAAATTTCACACTATCTAAAACAGTATTTGCCAAACAAACCCCACAAGTGGGGCTACAAACTCTTTGTGCTTTGTAATATTATAGGATATGCCTATCGTTTCGAAGTGTACTCTGGCCAAGAAGACAAAAGGGATAGACAAACAGATGAACCAGATTTAGGAGTGACAAACAATATCGTCCTCCGATTGGCTAGAGTGATTCCGAGGATGGTTAATCATGTAATCTTTTTGACAATTTCTATACATCCCTGCCTTTGCTGTACTATTTGTTTAAGCAAGGAATACATTGCGTTGGCACCGCACAAAAGGCGTATATGAAGGCAAGTGTTCCAGTTCTAAAATATGCACCAAGTCGCATGAACCTACTTCTATAAAAAATCCCAAGCTGACGTAGTCGCTTAGCCAGCTCGCAAACCGGTACTTTCGGCCTGCGTTGACATTACAAAAGTGAAATAAGTGTTCCTGCCTGGACAAAAGGTTATGTAGATAAACTCTTTTTTTCTAACTGTTGTGCCTTATTTGACTATTTTTGATAAAATTCATTGTAGTGGTTAGTTTACCCATCGACTGAATAATCATACCCACTACCCTGATTCTTTTGTTTTCTTTGTTCAAGGGGTCGGCTACCGACCTCCAGATAGTCTCTCATAAAAAAAAGCTTGCTACTGACCTCTAACTTAGCATTCCTTACTATAACTAAACCTGACCCACTGCTAGCCAGTCCGTAATCCGTTCAAGGTGGATTCATAAAATATATCTATAAGTATAATTAAAATTTTCTATTGAATTTTACAGTTGCCAGACAATGGTGGAAGTACCTAATTATTACCTTAGCTTTATATAATTACTTATTTATTTTATTTTGTTTCATTTATTTATTGGTCACCAATGTAACATAACTACAAATATAGAACATAGTCATCATGTACTTGTACGTGACATTACAATCTAAAAATGCAATAAATTATAATGGCAATTATAATAAATTAATTTATTTACAAAATAGGGTGAGATGTCGAACAGTGAACCAGTAGTACACAGTTAGCCACCATAACGCAACGTTACCAGATCATGCAGTGAGCGTGATCGTACTTAGTTTTTACCGCGCTTCTTGCTTTTCAATCGGTAGCAAGCTCCAGTGTAGAACGCCCGCGCCTTGGGGCTTTTTTGTGATTTTCGGCGTAAACATACGGAAAATCCTAAGTACTAATTTTTTACTTTTTAACCTTATACTGCATATTTTAAAAGTAATGTTTTTTTCTATTTCTGTACTGAATATCTTTGCATTGTTTGGTCGTACATTCATGAATCCTACTTTGATGATTAATTTTTTGTTGAATTTAAAATCAGTAGAGGTGTGTGTGGTACATAATGACCCACTACACTGGCACGAACAGTGAGCCACCGCTCCACCGTGTATAACATCAATATTCTGATTTCCTTAATTATTTTACCTTAAATATTCATATAAATCAGCTACCGGTTTTTTAGAGTAATTCTATTTAAAAAATGCGGGTAGGCAATATCAGACTACTGCCGACAGTCTTCGTGAATAGGTACATGAATTGGTTGGACGGCGCGTCTTGGTTCGCGTGATTTCAATTTAATGAACTCTACCTCTACCCCATTCCTACATGAACCCTACCCCTATCAGCGCCTTAACCGTACTCTACCCGTACCCAACCCCCCTCAATTAACTAAAATTCACTGCAAGGCTCCACCAGTGGATCGAATCCCTACTCCATCACTTACTTTTTTCTACATCAATTTTTACCCACTGTCGGTAGACACCTAAAATATAATAGAACCGCAATAAGTCCGTATTGACTGACAGTAGTAAAAATTATACAGTGTGGATATGGCAATAGTCTGTGGATAATCTGTACTTGTTACTCCTTCTCAGTCCTTGTAAACATTTAGTTGTTTGGTCACTATTAGCTTGAACTTTTGTCTAAATTTGTAATCATGCTGAAAATTATCTTCCGCACTTCTTTTTTAATTGTCTGCCCAATATTTAATAATATCTTTCATAACTAACGAAAATAAACATACCTCCAGAAATCAAATTGTTTGTTTTGACTTTTATGAATGACGTTCTATGACGATAAAAAACTTGGCATAAGTAGCCATACAGAGATTTAAATATTTTTTTTAAAAAGCGATTCGGGATTATTATAGATCTCAAGAACTCTAGTGTAGCTAGGTAATTATTTATTATTTTACAACTTTAAAAGATATCATTAATGACTGTAATTAGAAAATAGGTTAAGTTATGTTGTTATTGATTTATGTTAATTTATAGTCTTCACAGTTATTTTGGTAAATAAAATAATCAGCATAATGCTGTGAGGGTTAATGGCTGTCGTAGCGCTGGTTTTCAGAAAAGCCATGCATCCCACGCGCGTTACGGGAACGGTTAAAAATATTATTTAATTATTAAAAACATTTAAACCAATACGCACTTTTTTATTGTTAATTTTTAAAAAATATATAAAAATATATTATAATAATTATTGTCATTTTATGTTTTTATTTTCATCTGCTTCATTTCCATGTCACAGTGGCCACTAGAGATAATTATGTCATTGTGACCTATATTTAGAGAGGCATTGATGAAGATCCGGCCCTTTGTGAATGGGAAGGTGTTCAGTATTGCAGATGATGGTATGGTTAAATTCGTAAAAGCATAATGGTCCTGTAACAAAATAAAATGAAATGATTGTAAATTTAACCTTTAAGTAGTGACGTGGGTGTCTCACAGACGGCCTCGATGCAAAAAACAGTCCCGAGTCGTTAATTTTTTAAAGACGCTCCCGCCCCTCCCGCTAGCTTCGGGATTCGGTGGCGTGATTAGTCAGTCGAGTGCTCGCGCTCGTTGCAGCAACACCTGTGCTTGTACGACCGTTTGGTGTCCCTGAGACGTGAGGTCAGTATTTGCGTATATGATTTATTAGACGTCACCTCAGTATAAGTGTATTTATTTCTTGGTGTCTCTTATTCGTCACCTCATTGTATACGTTATAATTTTAGATGGATCAACCTGGACCTTCAGGAGCCAGTCGAAAGCGAAAGCGAGTAGCACTAAATACTTCGACAAATGAAAAGACCCTAAGTCAGTGGATAGAGGCTGAGTTGGAGCGAGACTTCAGTGACGTGGACAACGAAGAAGTAGATCCAGATTTCTGTTTGCAAAGTGATCATGACTCAGCTTCAGAACAATCGGAGGATGAAGAAACTCAGGTGTCTCAACAACAAAGATCACCCAGCAGTTCAGTTGCGATGCAAGATTCGGGTCAACCTTCTATACCTCCACAAGATAATCTTCAAACAGAATCCCAAAGAAACCAAACATACTATATAGGTAAGAATGGTTTTAAATGGTCAAGCGATGAACCAGTGATGCGTAACTGTCGTTCACTAAGCCACAACATGGTTAACATACCTAGATCACAGCCTAGAGCATTCACTAACCTAGAAACCTTGTGGAGACATTTTATGGATGACGAAATAACTGACGAAATAATTGAATTTACCAACAAAAAACTTGCCCAGATTCGGGTAAAATATAAAAATCTGGAAAAACCTGAGCTTCGCAACACGGACGCAGAAGAAATGAAGGCTTTCTTCGGGCTATTATTTTACTCATCTGTCTTCAAATCAAACCATGAGAATGCCAAATATATCTTCGCTACAGATGGTTCAGGCCGAGAGATATTTCGTGCAGTTATGTCCCAGTATAGATTTCTTACACTTTTGAACTGCATTCGCTTTGACGATGTAGAAACCAGACCACAACGACTAGAGACTGACAAATTGGCAGCTATTTCGGATATATTTGACAAGTTCATATCTAATTGCAAAAGAGTTTTTGTACCTGGTGCTTACTTATGCGTAGATGAAATGCTGGTTCCGTTTAGAGGCCGATGCAAGTTCATAATTTACATGCCCAAAAAACCAGCAAAATACGGACTAAAAATTTTGTTGGTTTGTGATGCTGAGACATTTTATGTCTATAATGCTTATATCTACTGTGGCAAGCAATCCGACGGTTTAGGTTTACCAGAAGATGAAAAAAAGTTTGCAATTCCTACACAGTCTGTTCTGCGACTTTGTAAAGACTTTGAGAACACCAATCGTAACATCACTGCTGACAACTGGTTCAGCTCATATGAGCTAATGGAGCAACTAAAACAAAGACGTCTGACTTATGTTGGAACTCTAAAAAAAAAATAAACGTCACATTCCACCAGAATTTCAAGCGTCCAAAACAAGAGAACCAGAAACAGCATTGCATGGATTTACAAAAGACTTTACGTTGGTTTCCTATGTTCCCAAAAAATCTAAAGCAGTTTTACTGATTTCGTCCATGCATCATACGTCCGAAATTGATCCTGATACGAAGAAACCGGTCATCATAATGGAGTATAATAAGACAAAGGGTGGGGTTGATGAAGTGGACAAAAAATGTTCAAACTATTCCTGTAGCCGCCGCACTCGCAGATGGCCTTTAGCAATTTTTTTCAGATTGCTAGACTTGAGCGGAGTGAATGCTTTTGTGCTTTATAGGCAGTGTGCTGACGTATCAGATAATATATCAAGAGGACGGTTCTTACAGAATCTTGCCCGAGAATTAGTTGTGCCACATTTAAAACGAAGAGTCTACAATGACCGTCTTCCAAGAGAGCTAAGACTGACAATAAAACGGATTCTTGGCGAAGATTTACCGCCAGAACCTAGCCCCATTGAAGCAGCTGTTGGTGAAAATGTCAAAAAGACATGTAAGGTATGTCCAGCAAGGTTGAAGCGACGCACAAAATACAAATGCGTTGCATGTCATAAGCCTATATGCTTGGGCTGTTCCAAAACAATCTGCAGCGACTGCACTGATTGAGACTGAATTTTGAAGACTAATTGTTTCATAGTGCCTTTTTTGCTTTAGTAAGTAACTTGCAGAAGTAAGAAATTTTATTTTTGATTAGGAAATAAGTCTATTTGTTTATTTTATAACACTTGAGAAGTGAATCTTTTAAAGAATGTGATTTTGTCGTAACTTATGCCAAATGTCCTAATAAATGTTGATTAATACTTAAATCGAGTTTAATTTTAGTCTAAAGCAATAAGAAGAAGATTTTTATTATAATCATATACAAAAAAATATATAATAATAATTAAGTTCATACTTATGACCTTAATTGCGCAGACGTCTATAAAAAGTCACGTCACCATTTATGAGTCATCCAAACCACGTTACTACCTAAAGGTTAATCTATCAACTATAAAGATACAGATTGAGAATAGATACTAAAGGAGCTCCAGTGAGAGACGCTATAAGCGATAGTACCTATGCCGGCTAACAATGTGAGGATGCTGAAAATCGAGATAAATGGGTTCTGGAGGCAGTCAGGATCGAGCTCTAGAATGATGATGATGAATCACTAAGATCAAGGTATTCAACCAGTGTGTCCTACCTGTAACAACATCAGGACAAACAGAGCAAGCGGGCCACTGATGGAAAGTAGTCACCGCCGCCCATGGATATCAGCAACACCAGGGGAGTTACCAATGCGTTGTAATATATGTAACATGTGTAATGTACCTCTTTAACGATCCCATGTCACATTGGAGCTCATTTCATATCGGGAACGTATCAGCAAAAAACGATCTTTCGAACTTTGGCGTGGTGACAAATTGAGAGTCTACGTAGTGGGGATGACTACCTAGCCCACGGCGGGTGGTGCGATGGCGGAATTGTGCTGTACGCACCACATCGAAAATCGTGCGATGCTCGGAGTATTTTGGACTGAACGAATTAGTTATGCGGTTGTCTTGTCCATGAAAAAATAAAGATATCACGCGTCTCTCTCTAGATGCAGTGATGGTCGATGAAGCCGATTCGTGTTGTAGTGGAGACTGGGACAAATGACACTCTTTGGGGAAGCCTTATGTTCAACAATGGAATATGCTGATCGTACGATGATAATAAATAACGTAAACATAGTTTTATTGTTAAACTGTCATTTATAGTGTATATCTTTATACAATTATTACTTTTTAACGAGAGATTACTTGACTTACCGGTGGATATGGACAAGGATGCATAGCCTTGCCCTGTAACAAATTCAAGCCAAGAAATATGGACTTGTGTACTAAATCGCATGCCTTATGGTGCATTTCGACAAAACTCCGCTTATACTGGTTAGTCAGCCATTCGAAGAAGTAGAAGTGTATCTGGAATGGGAACTCGCAAGGTGATGTCATTTTGGCAACGGCCGTCTGCGACCTAACTTGATATTTAAGAATATCTTAAAGAAGGTTCTAAGGTATGAGATCAAATTAAAGATAAAAAATGTAAATAAATAAGTTGCCACTATAAAAAAATCAAAATTATAGATGATTTAAAATTATTAAAATATTGATTAAAATTATAACATACAAAATGAAATAAAATCATATAAATATTAAAAATATTTTACCGAATTAAATAGGAAGAAATATATATTTTTTGTTACGTATTTGTGCTGTTTTAATAAAATATGTGTAGATTTTATTTGTGCCACTAGTAATTGTATGAATTTCTAAATATTTGGTTCGTTTTTACAGTACATTTTTGCAAAGGCTCGGAAAGTAAGGGATTGATCGACACCGAGACATATACGAGTATACTGCTTTTCTCAAATAATAATAAATAAAAATTTACAAGATTCTAAATAGCGGCCACTTCTTTCTAATATTGGAGTTTTCTAACTAGTGTTCTAGGACTAACATTTACCGAGTTACTTATTACTTTTTTAAGAAATTTAATAAATGGGGGTATGAATAAGCCGATTTGTTTTGTTTCCGAAAGTTTACCAGCCATTTCAATGCACACTAAAAAGTGTGCATGATGCATAACCATTTAGTTAATAAATACATTCGATAAAAAAAGATTTATACCCCTGTAGGCCTAGCACAAGTTGCTCTCGCGCGCGATAATCGAGAAAAAGCGCGACATAGCTATTGCTATCTCTTTCGTCTTCGTATTGAAAGAAAGAGACAAACGCTCTCTTGCGGCACGAGCTTTGTCGCGGACACACTTGTGCTAGGGCCACTGGATAGTCTCTTTGACATTGACAGTTGTGTGTTTACATTTTCGATCTTTAAATTCATCTCCAACTATAAAACAATTAGCGAGGAAGTACTGTACTTACAGTTACATTGTTGTCTGCCCAGAACTTTGTAGTAAACTCTATGTTTGTGTAATACATTACGTCTCGTCTACCGTACCGTTTACTATAAGCGACAACATCTGAAAGGTATTCCGGATGTGTGTACTCGTGGGTAAACCGTTCAATACTCATGTACGGTATCTGAAATTAATTTAAAAATTACGGCTGCTGTTTTAATTTTTGAGAGACATTGTGATTTATTCTTATCAAAATTAAAACTAATTATCTTAGCGTTAATGTCCCGAGTGTGCTCTTGTAAACGAGGGCTTGCGGGGTCCGCCTTGACCATGATCCAGGATTTGGCAATCAAGTAATTACATGGGAGCGACTACCATTTGACCTCCGTGACCCTGCTACCAGGGGAATCCGACAAGATTGGATCATGGTTACAAATTCAGCTGTCTGAATTTGCAGGTTTAATTACGATTTTTTCCCACACCATCGGTTAGAATTCAACAAATGTACATAACTCAGAAAAGAGTCATTGGCACTTGCTAACAAGTTGGTTACTCAACCGTTCGGCTACCGATTCTCATGAAAAGTAAGGTGTCGTAATCAATTTATTTACCTTCTTAACAGCACAATGTATTTCTATCGCCACAAAATACAACACAAACGAAGTAAGTGAGATGTCAAATGGTTTCATATTTTCTACAAAATTAGTAGTGTCCGACCGAAGGTTAATTTCTGGCCAAAATCGAAGAATTAAACGCTCTTAAGAAAGTTGTTCAAGATTTCCCGCAAGCTACAATGAATAATATAAATGATTTTAAAACTTCCGTATTTAAATTTTTCGTTTGTATTGACTGTATAATACAGAAAGATAACTTTCATGATCTCTAGAAGTTGATCTAAAGATAAAAAAAAAATTTGCATGCAATAATATTTGTTAAAAATAACCAACGATGGTTTCGCCGAAGGTGGCCAAAGCCGATGCCGAAGCCGAAATTTCGGTCGCACACAAAAATTGTATTTCTATTCTATTATATTCGTTTATAAAAAACATATAAAGTGTTAAATAGCCACTTTGCTCCACACGTTGCGTTGTAGCGTCGAATAAATAAATCGATTTTTTCGATTAAATTCTATTAACTTCCGGATAATACAAAACACCACATAAACTGTTTTGAACTAAGTTTTCGGCATAATTTGTATTTCTATTCGTTTTTAACGATAACAATATCGTTACCATGAATAGTCACTTCCGTTATAGCACTCTGAATCTATAGATAAAAATCTATAAATTTCCTGATGATACATAATAAGATGTAATTTTTAGAGGTAAATTGATATTTTTTTTTTGTGCCCAACGCAAATGAAATGGGCACCCTCCGGTATAGCGGTTGGGAGGGAGGAGGTGAACTCTCATGAGTACCAGCCGGCCGGCCGGACTGGTTATGCACGACTCGCCAAAAGAAACCTAGGCGCATACGTACTAAACACCCCCTGGGAGCACCTGTAGCCATAAGGGCCTTTCAGGTTTCATCGGATGCTACACCCCGTAGGGACGGGGTGCGCTCAACGTCACTCCTTACGGAGCATACGCTGAAGAATTTATAGCGAGACCCCAGAAGGGGGTCCCGCTGCTGTGGATTGGGGGGTAAATTGATGAAGATCCGGGCCTTTGTGAACGGGAAGGTGTTCAGTATTGCAGTTGATGGTATTGTTATGTTCCTAAAATCATAATGGTCCTGTAACAAAACGAAACGGAATGAATGGAAATTTAATCTATCAACTATAAGGATACAGATAGACTAAAAGAGCTCCAGTGGGAGACCCAAGCAGCGATGGCACCTTAGACAACACTGAGAAGGAAGCGAGTACCAACGGCTGACTATGTGAGGATGTTGAAAATCGAGATAAATGGATTCTGGAGGCAGCCGGGATCGATCTCTAGAATTATGATGATGTATTACTGAGACCAAGGTATTATACCAGTGTTTCCTACCTGTAACTACATAAGAACAAACAGGCATGCGGGCCACCTGATGGAAAGTAGTCACCGCCGCCCACGGATATTATTAACTCTTCTGGAGTTACAAATGCGTTGTAATATATGTAATATGTGTAATATATACCTCTTCAACGATCCCATGTCATAGTCCAAAAAAACATGGGAGCTTCCACATCTAAATCGTACCAGCGAGAAACGATCTTTCGAACTTTCGCGTGGTGACAAACAGAGGGTCTGCGTATTGGGGATGACTACCAAGCCCACGGCGGATGGTGCGATGGCGGAATTGTGATGTGGGCACCAGATCGAAAATCGTGCGATGCTCGGAGTTCCTTTGACTGACCGAATTAGTTATGCGGTTGTCCATGAATGTATAAATATATCACGCGCCTCTCTCTAGATGCAAGGCTGCGTGCTAAACCCTGACTAAGGCCTTGGAGATATCAAGAGACACAGCCAGGGCCTCGCCATGCTTCTCAATGGCCTCACTACAAATATGAGTGGCATACGCCACCAGGTCCCCAGTCGATCGACCACAGCGGAATCCGTACTGGTGATCGCTGAGGAGACCGTTATCTTTAAGATACACCAGGAGTTTGTTGTTCTAACTGAGTATAAAAGTAAGTAAATAAAAACTCTTGATTGCACACATATCGTAAGACAATTACAAAATTCAGCATAATATACATGCGCGAAAAGGCGGTCTTATCGCTTTAAGCGATCTCTTCCAGACAACCTTTGGGAGATCATGTTTCACAAGAACTAGTAAGTAGTGCAAGAGTAATAGTATAAGAGTAATAGTAGAGTATAGAAGTGACCGAAGTAGTTGGCAGGGTCGGCACGGCTGCCTATTTTGGGCACGGACTGCATACTGGCAAGCTTGGAAGTCGTGGACGACTTTGGTACAATACTAGTCTCAAATGAGAGGCGATACAGGCGCATGAGAACAGGAGACAATTCGGGAGCACAACTATGCAGGACAGTTCCACTAGCCTTGTTCAGGTCCAGACTCCGCAGGATTTTAAAAATCTCTTTCTGATATATTCGCATCTCTGCCATAGCGCAGTCAGCACGGGATGAGATAGGTGTTTTTCCTGCAGTACACAAATGTGAATTCGTCGCGAAAAGAGAAGCAAGCAAATTCGCTTTCTCTTCAGCAGCTTGGGCCAATGTTCCGTCTGGCTTTAGTAACGGTGGCAACGAAGACTGCCTGAAATTTAATTCGCTTCTGCCAAAGACCTAAACGCTTTACTCCCAGGAGGGTAACAGGCCCGTTTGGCGCCAATCCGGCTTATGTGATCGATCGTTTTGCAAGATTTGGCGGCGAGGTGAAAGGCTCTCTTTAGTTTGCGAGTATCCGGTGACATGTGCGCTAGGCAGAGTATGCCGTCTGCTTTAGCACTTCAGTGCGACCGCACTCAGCACCAAAGTTGTTTTTTTTTGCTTAAAGTGGCCAAAGCCGACGCCGAAGCCGAAACTTCGGTCGGACACAAAAATATTGATTGCTATTTTTTCATATATAAATAGCGTTACATTGAATAGCCACTTTGTTCCACACGCGCGTTGTTGCGTCGATTAAATAAATCGAAGCTTTAGATAAAATCTATAAACTTCCGAATGACACAAAGCACCACACAAACTCTTCTAAACTAAGTTTTCGGCAAAATTTGTATTTCTATTAATAATTTCAAAAGATAACAATATTGTTACATTGAATAGCCACTTCCGTTATAGCGCTGGATAAATATATCGAAATTTTAGATTAGATCTAAATACATCCGGATGTACCTACGCGTCGAGGATATCAAATGGCAGGAAATTCACTTCACTACTACCACATTTATCAATTTATTTGCTTTAATTAAGAAAAAACATTCACAAATACAAATTTAGCGGGAAAATCAAATATACAAATATAAACAGGAAAATTTGAATTTTGAATTTGTTAAAGTCATTTAGGTATACAGCCTTCATTTCGCCGTGTCCTGGCGTACGACAATAATTTAAAAAATAAAAGTGTTGCACAATAATTATAAAGTTATTTTACGTTACAGCTGAAATGAAAATAGTTTGGGAGATGCTGTATCATACGGTAGTTTTTAAAATTGTATAGACTGTCGTGATAAAAGTTTACGCTAAAACATTACGCTATGAGTGTAGATACAGATGGGTTTTAGTGGGTAGGGTCCTTTTCGGGCAATCCCATATATACACTTCATTACCCCGGGTGAAGTGGAACATGTCCCCTCTCAAAAAAAAGAAAAAAGTAGGTATTATGACAAAAAATAACACAAAGTAAAAATAGTTAGTAATTAAGACTTCCAAGTCAAAGAAAATGGTCGCATATTTTCAATGAAGAAGAAACGGGACAAGATCATGTTGAACTCGCATGAAGAGGGTCCCGTAATAGTTGAGTTCTTATAACTATAGCAGTAAAATCTATTTGGAACAGAATGTCATCAGTTTGCTTGTAGGTAAATGGACTTTATACAAATATCTCAAAAACTATATAAAATATTAGAAGTATTTATTGCAATAGTTTTCCTGTAAAATATTGCCAAATCTTGACAAACATGAATTATTTCAAAAGATTTAAGTTGTAAACCTCATAGATAGGATGGCGCTAACCACTTCTAATTAGACCTCTAAAATAGGAAACTCCTCCATGTCATAGTCCAAAGGAAACACTGTGCCTTTTCAGAACATATTCGAATCAAATCAAAATATGTTTATTTAATTTAGGTAATTTACAGAACACTTATGAATGTCAGTAATACTCAATTTACTTAAAGTTTACTAAATTTAATTTAAATGGTAGGAAATTACAGAAAACCAATTGCATGATACGTTTTTGGTATTCTGCTACTATTACTAATGACGCGCTTGAATTGTAATTGGATTGCAATCGCAGCTCAATGGCAGTATGACGCTTTTTTGGTATTCTGCTACTGTTACTAATGGCTCGCTTGAATTGTAATTGGATTGCAATCGCAGCTCAATAGCAGTATGACGCGTTTTTGGTATTCTGCTACTGTTACTAATGGCTCGCTTGAATTGTAATTGGATTCCAATCGCAGCTCAATGGCAGTATGACGCGTTTTTGGTATTCTGCTACTGTTACTAATGGCTCGATTTAAGTGTAATTAGATTACAATCGCAGCTCAATGGCAGTATGACGCGTTTTTGGTATTCTGCTACTGTTACTAATGGCTCGATTTAATTGTAATTGGATTACAATCGCAGCTAAATGGCAGTATGACGCGTTTTTGGTATTCTGCCAATTAAAACTGCCATTGAGCAGCGATTGGGATCCAATCACAATTCAATCGCCTCTTAGTAAATATAGGTACTTGAGGCCCTGATGGAAAGCGGTAGCTGCTGCAAATAACATCTACAATACATGAACTTAGTTTTCCATCATAAAGATAGGTTTCAAGAAATTGCAGAGGATCTTATCACAAAAATAATAACATTCATTCACAATCAAGATTCATTGCGATAAAAAAATATCCAATAAGTACTTACGCATTATCTAAATTGCCTACACATTATCATTCATATTTACCTAATTCAGATGTTATCCGACTACTATCACGGGTAGACTTAATTCAAATGTGATTTTTGGGACAATGATAATTTAAAACATTCATAACTTTTTCATATTAAGTTAGTTTTAACATGTATGGACTTTGTGAAGTGGCGTAAAAGACACTTTGAGATCACCATAATGGATGCCTATTTATCAAAGCAATTGTTTATTGCCCTAATTGGTAAGTAATATTCACCACTTTAGTAGAATAAAATAAGTCTTGGCAGAGAAGATTTTTACTATAAATGTGAAATTACACATTTTAAAGGTATTATTTTATTTTGTTTGGCACTGTATCATAAATTTTAAACTATCACGGTTATTATTAACAGTCACACATTATCGTGAGGACGGATTTAGGTTATCGAATACTTGGTTGCCAGTGATTCAGTCTTTAAAACCAGAACTAGGTCGAAATAAGATTAAAACAGTGAGTGATACAGTGTAGTGTGCCGTGTGCAGTAGTAGCAGACAACTTTTGCGAAAGCGGCTAGACTTCATCCGCTTTATTTCTAACCAACACCGTCCGGCGCTCGCAGCTATTCAGTCGTCCAGTGACCAAGATGCATGGAACTATGTCGAAATATCGGTCTATTGGGTACGTGGTAGGAAACCCGGAACATACCCTTAAACTGTGTTGGTACTGTATGTTCTGGGTTTAATATCGCGTACCTTTGTTTACGAGTAGCCCGATATTTCGACGGTCGTCCTGCGACCATGACGCATGCAACTGCGTCGAAATATCGGGCTACTTTGTAAACAAAGGTAAGCGGTAGGAAACCCGGAACATACCTACCTTTAACATGAGTGATAATATCGTGTATAAAATTAGTATGATAGTGAAAGTGATCTACAATTTTACCAACTACTTAGTGTGTGTAGCTTGAAGTGAAACCGAGAGAAACATGAAAAAAACATGAAAAAAGCAGTATGATTAGCTGTACGGCAAATTTTGAACGTAAAAACAGATATTTGCAGTTGGCTATAGTGGTCTCGGCTCATTAATTACGTATACATACATACTCACTGTGTTTCTCCTTTTTTTATCTTCTAATCTAATTGACGCGTCGTGGTGTCTATGTGCAATAAATGTTTTCTTTCTTTCTTTCTTTTTTCTATAGTATTGGCCTACTCCAGTGAGGTCCAATGATATTGATGCGCGAGCCCGACCCACGCTTGACCAATTTTTTGTATTTGTTGGTCATTTGATATTATCACTTTATTGATACAAAGTTTTGGGCTTGTATTAATTGCCGTTATACGAACAAAGAGCCAATACAACTCCGAAAAGAACATGTTTCTTGTATGGGGAACCCCCTAAATATCTTTAAAAATTCCTTAAACGATACCCGTAAGTGGAAAGGGTTTCATTTTTATTATCATTTCTTTTTCGTGTTTTTTTTTAATATTTCTTGTAAACCCTCCGCAGCCTATTCAGGCCAACTGCTGGTCGGTTTCGCACTCGGCTGGACGGCGCCAATGATTCCCAAACTGCAGGACCCAGATCTCACCCCACTGAAGCGCGCTATCAACGAACACCAGGCCTCTTGGGTAGCCTCCGTGTTGTATATAGGGACGATTACTGGTGAGATTGTTATTATTCATCTGCCCATTTACACAGCGTGCTGAGAGACAATAACCAAGGTCGAACAGTCCGGAAACTGGATGAGTGACCGTTTCGTACTTTGAGCCTAGTCGAACTACAGCATCGCAACGAGGTCGTCACTCGTTAGGTTTGCCTCCTAATATCGTTGGCGTAGTGAGGTTGTCAAAGGGAGTGAGCGTCGGTGGCCGAACGGTATCCGACTCGCAAGCGAGAGGTAGAGCTCGTCTAATCTAAAACGACGCGCCCCACTATCGCATTAACGCACACAAGCAAGTTTAAAATATGGACGCAATACATATGCAAATGCCGTTGTAATTGGTCATTCAGTTGCCGGTGAGATTCAAACGTAGGAGCACGCGTCGTTCATTGGCTCCCACACAGATGAAGTGTCGTTATCAATATTTGCACTCACACATCGAAATCAACTAGCTAAGTAGTGGGGCGCGTCATTTTAGACTAGACGAGCTCTACCAGGTTCGAATCCCACTGCCGCCATGTACCAATAACTTTTTTCTGAGTTATGTACATCAGTTGAATACCAACCGATGCTCTTACGGTGAGGGGAATCATCGTGATGAAACCTGCTCATTCTGGCGAATGTGTAACCATGATTCAATCTGGTCAGGTTAGCTAGGTAACCCTGGTAGCAGGGTCACGGAGGTCAGATAGCAGTCGCTCCACTGTAATTATCTGATCTGCCAAATCCTGGATCATGGTCAAGGCGAACCTCGTGCGCGAGAGAACTATCGGGACAATAACGCGAAGATGGCTATTGATGATTATTAGTAAGGTTGACAAAGGTGTTGCCCTGGGGAGCCTGAGACTGGTTGAACAGCATCGAGGGTACATCGTCACTTACCACCAGGTAAGATGGCGATCAAACGCCTGGCTAGTCTAAATAAAAAAGATAACGGTATTTTATTATATATTATTATTGAATTCCCACCAATAAAGAATCTCCTAACCTAACGATTTGTTTCAGGTCCTTACGTGTCGACTTATTTGTCGAACTTAAAAGGAAGAAAACCATGTTTCATATTAGGAGGCACGCTCACAGCCCTCTCCTTCCTAATTCTAGCATTGGCTAGGAACTTAGCAATGATCTTTGCTGGTAGGATACTGAAAGGACTCGGAGTAGGCATCATATTTGTCACCAATCTTGTGTATTTAGGAGAAATTGCGTTAGTATGTTGTTTGGATTTTTATCGAGTTTTGAGCTCCATGTAGTTTAATTACGTTTGTTACCCTAACATAAAAAAACCAAATCATTATCAAATGTTTTACCAATATTTGACGACCTGAGGTCCTGGGTTCGATTTCCGACCCAGCAGAAGTTCCGGGTCTTGATGTAGTATGTATAATGAGTATTTATCAAAAAGTATATAAGTAGTTTATTAGTTATCTAGCACCCATAACTCAAGCTTTGCTTACTTTGGAGCTAGATGGCGCTGTGTGAAAATGTCCAAGCATATTTTATATGTATTTCAGATCAACAAACATAAGAGGGATGCTTTTGACTGGCACTGGAATATTTAGCACATTTGGTACCCTTATAGTGTACTCAGTAGGCCCCTACACCTCATATCCAGTGACGAGCTATGTTGGACTATGTCTATCAGTATGTTACATCGCAGGATTGTTCTTCATACCCGAGTCCCCAATGTTCTACGTATTGCGAAGTAAGTTAGAACAATAATTTGTGTTGTTTCTTTATTTAATAGATACCACTGTCATTTAATCTACATTATCTCGTATCTAGAATATATTGTTCATGTTTAGGTGTAGAGGAATCACTATCTATATCTATACTAATATCTACATCATTTCGTACCTAGAATATATTCGTGTAGGGGTAGAGGAATTACAGGATCTTTATTCATATTATAAAGAGAAAATATTTGATTGTTTATGTTATAATTTATTTATTTAACAATTTATTGCACACAATATATAGAGTATACAGAAATTACAAAATTAAAGACGACACAACAGGCACTTGTTTGTTTGTTTGTTAGTAATGGATGAACTCAAAAACTACTTAACCGATTTTAACAAATATTTATCATCATCATCATCCGAGCTGTGAGTCCCGTCTTCTGCCAGGGTTCAATTTCCTACTCATTCTCCTTTCGCAATTACTTTCAATCGGCAAAAAATTTAAAGTTAAATATAAAATAAAGTACTAAAGCTGTATATTAGTAGTACTAATGTTATTATAATTCTAGCTCTTTCCATTAATTATACAAGTGAGAGGAGTATATACTATTAACTCTAAGCACATGCCATTTAAACTGCCTTCTAAACTCGCATGGCCAAAGTTGGATCATTAACATCAGATTAGAAAACTAATTAGTGCCAAATGCTTTCAGAGAATAACAAACAAGCCATACGAAGTCTAGTTGCACTTGGGAGACCTAACGACATAAACACTCTAGAGGTTACAAAAGCAGACGAAGAGAAAGACAAAGGACAATTCCGAGATCTATTCTTTATCAAGAGCAATCGCAAAGCCTTCATAATAACGTTCCTATTGAATATATTACAGCAACTCAGCGGTATCATAGTTGTAGTGTTCTTTGCAACGACGATATTTGACTTGGCAAATTCATCTGTGGAACCTGAAATAGCTACAATTATAATC
Source organism: Blastobasis lacticolella (assembly GCA_905147135.1). NCBI lineage: Eukaryota > Metazoa > Arthropoda > Insecta > Lepidoptera > Blastobasidae > Blastobasis > Blastobasis lacticolella. The sequence continues at coordinate 4,227,195 of LR990061.1, forward strand.
GGTGTAGTGCAGGTAGTTTCCAGTGTGATTTCACCGATATTTGTTGACAGAAAAGGAAGGAAATCTTTATTACTGGTTTCGACTGGACTTTGTTGCCTGAGTTTGGTAGGTGTCCTTTTTTTATCTCATACGGTAGGCAAACAGACAAGCTGGCCGCCTGATGGAAAGTGGTCACCACTGCCTATAGATATTAGCAACATTAAGAGTATCACCAATGCGTTGGCCATCTCTATAACACGTTGCTCTGGCAGCAAAAAGGCAAATGCCCCTCCACTGCCAAAGTCACGGTTCCCCAAATCCCCACCCCATGGAGCAGTGGACTTACTCACCTGTTAATGAACATAGCTATAAGGTGATCTTATTCCAAATTCGTCCTGCGTTTCTCCTGTTTCGTTATCACCATTATCATAATCATCGCGTTAGAACAATTAATTATTCTATTGATTTTTACGAGGTCGACGGATTTTCTAAAGAAAAAGGCTAGTCTCTCTGTCTGATAATAGACTGTGAGGGTGACGTAAGTTATCCACGTTATCGAGTACAAGAAAAATTCCACTTCATAGCGATAATGCACAATCTGGCACATAAAACTTTTTTTTAGTGTCCCAAACTTCGACTTTCTGTAGCGATAGTACATACATATCATCTTGTGTGGGTTTTATATTCCTCACATCCTCTTGGCAGTTTCGTTTTTCAGCTACATTAAAGTCATTTTTATTTATGATAACAATAATGTTGTTCGTCGTCGTCGTCGTCCTAGCGTTTATCCCGGCCTCTGCCAGGGTCCGCTTTCCTACTTAATCTTCTCCACTTCGCCCGGTCTTCGGAATCCTCGCGTCGTAAGCCGTTGGCTCTCGCATTTAACTCAGCGATGTCAATCCAGCGCTTCTTGGGCCGCCAACGGGGCCTCTTTCCTGATACCGGCAGATTCAGGCACCTATTTCCCACATATCCCTGAGGCTTACGCAACACGTGACTAAACCAGCGCAGACGAGCCTCCTCGATCTTATCAAGGTAACAATAATGTTGTTATAGTCACCAAATACACCGAAGTTTGGGTCATAGAATTTCATTTTTATGCCTGTTTCTGCAAGGGCAGACCAATGTGTTATAGGCGCTGCAAAGTGGAATTGTTCTTGTACTCGGTGATGTAGGTTAAACTACAGCGTATTCACAGTCTATAATTACAAGACACATTTAGACTGTATCAAGTTTTCAAGTCATTCTTCTATGGCCGCTAAGTACCTACCCACCAGTTTCGCGACTAAAAATATGAATTATTTCTTGTCATTATTTAAACTATGTACTTTTTTACAACTGTCTCTTAATTATGTTTTAAAGCAATTAAATATCTATTTATCTTTACAGGCAGTGCTAGGATTATACTTCTTTTTGGATGAATATCATCAGCATGTAGTGTCAAATATACAATGGATTCCACTCGTTAGTCTGATTGCATTTTTCTTCAGCTACGATTTTGGTGAGTATGTACTTAGTTCTTTGGTAAAATTCTGTCAAGTCTGAGGAGTCCGCTTAGGTGAGCATCGCCGCCTCAACTATTTCTTACACCAAGCAACAATATTGGCATTGTTGTGTTTTGGTTTGAAGGATAAGGTTGCGTACGCAATGACAGGCATGAAGCATTTCATCATTGTACTTACAATTTAAAGCAGAACATTTTTGTATGTGCATGAATGTGAAATGATTTAGATTTCATTTATTTCCCAAAAGTAAATACAATTTCATTATGATCATTTCGATATGTCAAAAATGTGTGTTCAGTTAGGGATCGTCAAGAGTTACAGTACATATATAAGTACTTATACAAAAATGTATGTATGTAACAATATAAATTCAAATGTTAATTACACAATTTGAAAGAAATGAATTATATAAAAACAATAATTATTTTATATGAATGTCACATCTAGATTAAACTAAATATATCACAATTAAATTATAATAATTGTAAATAATGTATGTCAAAATACAATAAAATAGCTTATTTAGTAACGTCAATTTAAAGATAAAATAATACAAAATAATAACGAATAGGTACAATTATGTCGAAGGTACATAATATATGAATTTATTTCGAGCAAAGTTCGTAATACTCATTTATTGAGTACGACTTATTGTTCAATAAAAGGTTTCTCAGTTCGCGCCCAAATGTTTCGTCAGATGGTTCGTTTTGTAAATGCGATGGCAGTTTATTATAATATGTGGGTCCCATAATCCGCGGATTTTTTTCTGAAAGTGCCAGGCGACGCGGTTGTACTTCCAGTTTGCCTGGGTGGCGTGTCTGCCTCTCAACCGCGTTATAAGCATGTTATGGGCGATAGCTATCGCTTACCATTAGATCGGTTGTCTGTTTGTTTATCACTGAGTAGTATAGAAAAGCTTAGCGCGTATTTTGTCATTAAAATCTTCTAAAGTTTTTGTAAGAGAGACAGGAAAAAGCAAGTAGGGTGTACTTTTTTTTTTTTTTTTTTTATGTCATACGGTAGGCAAACAGGCAAGCGGGCCACCTGATGGAAAGTGGTCACCGCTGCCTATAGACATTAGCAACACCAAGAGTATCGCTAATGCGTTGCCCACCTCTATAACACGTTGCTCTGGCAGCAAAAAGCAAATGCCACTCCACTGCCAAATCCACGGTTCCCCAAATCCCCACCCCATGGAGCACTGGAGACCTTACTCACCGGCAGAAACACAATACTATTTAAAAGAGTATTATTTAGCTACGATATTCTGTAAGGTGGAGGTACTTCCCCAGTCGGGCGGGTCCAATTCGAACGAGATACCCCGCTATGCCCTACCTCTCTTCAAAATTCTATGATAAAAAAAAAAAAAAATTGTCATTAAAATCTTCTAATGTTGTTGTAAGAGAGACAGGAAAAAGCAAGTAGGGTGTACTTCTTGCTTTGTTAGTTTTCAAATGTATCACTCTTTCGATATGTGATACGTGTGTCAGCACGTGCCAATTATCAATCTTAGATTGTAGGTATTGGATAGTATATAGATTACTAGACAGAACTCTCGTTAATGCAAATTACGTGTACGATAATTTGCATAGCAATTGTGTTATCAGTTTATTTGACTGATAATATAGGTAGTTTCGATTTGAGTCCTATGATATATCTGTCGGTATTATGTATTTGTACCAATATTAAGAAAAACTTAAAAACGAATGGAGCGATTTAAAAAATTTGTTCACTATAACATATTTCACGATTTATGAGTGACATAGGCTTCTTTTTAGTCCGAAATAAATAATAGGGTCCCGCGGGATATCTGAATGTTTATTGTTTATAAAATTCCGAACTGTTTGCAGATGAAAGTAGCGGGTTACTGCTTGTCTATTATATTATATATTTCTAAATTCATTGAAGCATATTAGCTCTAAGGGGTTGATTTTGACGATTGATAGAGATATTAAGCCCCGTTTGCACCAAATTCTTAAACTTGTTTAAGAATGACGTTAAACGTTTTTTTGTATGAGGTATTTTGTTTAAGTATCTACTTATTAAGAATTTGGCTCAAACCACCCTTAATGTCTTACTCAATAAATAAAATTTGCTTCTATTTGATTTGATATGACTGTTATACTTTCAACGTTATGTCTCTTCGCAGGTTTTGGCATTATACCCAACACCTTTATCGGCGAAATGTTCCAATCCAACGTGAGGAGTATTGGCTCAGCCATAACTGTCACTTCGGGTTGGATTTTCGGGTTCGTCGTGTCCAGCGTTTTCGGGTATATGATCACTGGTGAGTATTGAACACGTAGCTCGAAGAACAGATGGCCGATGGCATATTCTCGAGTGGCGACCACATACTGAAAAAAGCAGCGAATAGGCCTCCCACAAGGACCGACGACCTGGTACAGATCGCAGGTACCAGCTGGATGCAGAAGGCACAGGTTCCGCCTTTGTGGAGATATCTGGGAGAGTCCTATGCCTATGTACGGTCGATGAAACGAATTTCGGTAATAGGTTTTTCGTCGATTCGTTACATCGGGTTAAAGCTTCGCAGAAATGAGGCATCGTTCAATTGAGTGATCGATTATCAGTTTCCATTGAAATGAAAATCGATAAAACGGCTTTCGGTGTTACGTTGGAAACCCGTTTTTCTACCTTATCTTTATGGAATGTTGGGCATATGGGCATGTTGGTGCCCTGGAAAATGATTTTATTTCAACACAAAACGTGATAAAGACTAATATCCTATCTATCTATCTATATTAGCCCGAATCATCCCACTGCTGGGCAAAGGCCTCCCCCCGATTCCTACTAATATCCTACTAATTGTAAATATTTTTGATGTTTTGATGTTTGTTACTCCTTAATGCAAAAACTACCTTACTGGCTTTTAATAAAACTTGGCAGTAATATAGCTTAGAGCCCAGATTAGCGTATAGGGTATAATTTATCTCGAGTTTCAATGTGGTTCCTGCGGGATCCAAAATTGATGAGTAAGAAGTAGCGAGCAAAAGCTAGTGATACATATATTACATTATGTTTTAAACTAGCGCGGTTATTATTACACATTTTAAAGACATGTTTCGGGTTTCATACACATTCGGGATACATTACATACCTATGTCGTATATATCGTGCGATCTATAGACAGAAACGTAGAAAGTCAGTTGAGAATTTACTAGGTAGAATAGTTTTCTATAACATATAAATATCTGATTTTCTACAATATAATAAACATAGGTAAGTTAATGTGAACTATAACCTGTTCCAGGAATTGGAGGGCACTTCACTTTCTGGCTGTTCTCTGGCTTCTGCGGCATAGCCTTCTTGTTCACTTTGTTCTACGTGCCAGAGACAAAAGGGAAGAGCTTCAGTGAAATCCAGGAGATATTGAGCAAATGATCTGATAACTTAATGGAAGTATAGAAGAAACACTAGATGGCGTTGTAATGAAATGGAGACAGAAAGAGCAAATATAGGAAACATATTCTAGTGAAGAAAGAGTTAAGGACTGTGATAACTAAACTATTAACAATATGGTAGTAAATGAAAATAAACGGTGTGTAATGTTATTTGTATATTCCGTTCGAATCCCACTGACTCTTTTCTGTGTTATGTTCGTTGAATACTAACCGATGCTCTTACGGTGAGGGAAAACGTTGTAATGAAACTAGCGCATTCAGGCGACTGAATGTGTAATCATGATCCAATCTGGTCAGTTTCCCCTGGTATCAAGGTCACTGTAGTTACCTGATCTGCCAAATCCTTGATCACGGTCAGGGCGGATCCCGGGGCCTCATGCGAGAGAGTACAACCGGGACGTTAACGCCAAGATGATGATTATGATAATGTAATTTGTATTCACTCATGTCATCTCGCACGGCAATAATCAAAATGTATGGAAAAAACAAAAATGTATTGCAAACATAAAGATGTACGGTTTATGGTGGCCGTATTGTCTTAAGATGATGGTGCAGTGCTCGAAGTAAGCTGAGTGTAGACTTGGTTGCTTGAGGTTGGTTGTAATATCACACCTTAACTTGAACACTGATTGATTTAATGGTTGTTTGTAAGAGATGTACACTTTTTGGTGTGCAGTGGACAACAAAGTTGCGTTGCCGGCGTCATAGATAGCGATTCGAGCCCGTACGCGAGAGTACCGAATACAATACTCAGTGCTGCCATACACCAACGACTATATCTGAGTTATGTGCAAAAGTTGTACAACAACCAATGCTCCTACAGTAAAGGATAATATCGTGACGTATAAACTGGTCGGGTTACGCTTTTACACTTCGTCAAAGGAGGTCCGGACAACCCAATCTTTATGACCAATAACGTTGAGCAATATGTTATTGGAAAGGTTTTTACATTTTCTACAACTTTTATTATGCCGATATTCCTCTAATCGCTGTGTGAAAAAAGTTATGGTCTATTAAAGTAAACGCCATTTTGTACTGAAATAATAGTACAAATGATGTTTACTTTAATTGCCCATAACTTTTTTTTCACAACGATTCGAGAGGTATCGCAATAGTAAAAGTTGTAGAAAATAAAAATCCTTTAAAGGCTGTACAAATGGTACAAGGTTTTCCGGTACAAACGGAAGTTTGTACCACGCACGCATTTTTCGTCATTCAAGAGTTGCATGCCACTTGCCTCCATAACCCTGTTATAACTAGTGTCAAATAAGAAGATACTTGGCGGGTCACGTGGTTCGACTTGCGCTGCATACGATTACCTGAGCGAAATCCCCTCCACTGCCATTTGACAAGTCTCTTCTTTCGTGACGCGGGTTATACCTAAATTAAAAAGAAAAACTAATTTCAAAGAAAAAATGAACGCTGAAGTACCTATTCATAATGTTATTTTAAAGTGATATGAAGCAAAATATCCAAAAATATGTAAAAAAAAATTAGATAGTCTCGAAGTTTAACTCACTGGCGCCAAATATCAAAATCCATAACAAGAAATCAATTTCCCTTTTAGGTGCCCCCATACTTACTGAATCGATTTCTCCTTTAGTTGTTTTCCTAACGAAAAAGTTCAACAGCTTTCAAGACCGCCTATTAAATATTCATCCACATATCGCCATCACCATAATCCGTTTTTGTTTATTCGCCCCGAACTCTATATACATTCTACGCTGTAGTCCCTTGTGGAAATATCCCCATCTTCTTTCATCACTCGACACCGCCATACCAAGCATGCTGTCATCCATACTCAATTGCCGTTTTGATTTTCGTTCATGGACCCAGGCCTCACTGCCCATCTGGTTTGGAGGCCTGGGAATCCGCAAAATTTCAGATTTACCTGCCTTCCTGTCCTCCGTACATGGCATACGCACCTTGACAATGAAAATAATCACTCCGTCCTTATGCGGCGTCGAGGTGTCGTGCCAGTCGGAGGCCAGGAATGCTTGGTCTATCATCTGTCCTAACGCCAATTTTTCCGCCAACGCTAACTCCCAAAGGCTTTGGGATGAGCCGCTCTGCAGATTGCCTTTTTCTAAACTTTAGAAAGCACGGGTAATTCTGCAGATCGAGCTCGTCTTCTTGCCGCTTCGGAGAAGGAGACGGTATATTGGTTACATGCCATTCCTTCACCCAATATAGGTACCCTTCTGACGGGAGCTACACTCTCTCTTTCAGTGTATATATCTGTATGAAAATTAACGAACTACATCGCTGCCATTGCGGAAGCATTGTAGATACCCTTGGGCACCATGGTCTGTCGTGCCAGCGTAGTGCCGGCCGCTTGTCACGCCATGCGAACCTTAACGACGTCATCCGCCGTACCCTTGTCACCATCAACGTGCCAGCTGTATTAGAACCCAATGGGCTAGCTCGGGATGATGGCAAGAGGCCCGACGGCATGACGCCCGTTGCTTGGTCACAAGGGCGGCCCCTTATGTAGGATGCGACCTGTGTAGCCACCCATCCCACATAAGGGCTACCTCGGCAAACGCTGGCCTAGGTCAGGGGCATTTGTTTGCTCCGGTTGGGATTAAAACTCTAGGACCATGAAGCCCTAGTGCTAAAATATATTTCAAGAGGTAATAGAGGCAACCGGAGATCGTCGTGCTGGCGCGTACCTCGGAGAACGTATTAGTTTGACCATTTAACGAGGTAACGCCGCCAGCATTCTGGGAACGCTTCCGCTTGGCAGCGATCAAGAATCAGTTTTTTATATGTAATTTATTTTTTGTGTAAATTTTTTTATTTCGTTTGGTACTTTTAAGTTAATTACATATTGTAATGTAACTATGTATATAATAATAATACTAAAAATATTTAATTATTAAAAATTTATAGGGTAAATCTTACGCGAGGTGTGTCTCATCTCACCAAATCTCACCAATAGGGGCAGGGGGGTCCAATTTTTGAAAAACAAAACCTCACTTTATTAATGGACGGCCCCTGATCAGAAAAGTATTGAGCCTTGAATCTCTAAAATTGAGTAATGTATAGCTATAATGTGGAGAAGACTACAGGCTACTATTGGACAGAAGCGTTCTCTGCATTAGCGGAGGGTTTTGGCTTACCTAGAAGGTAAGGCCAAACTGGCTTCGAAAAAGCTTGGAGTGCTTAACCGGTCCAAGCGATACTTCACCCCAGGGCAGCGCCTGCTGCTGTACAAGGCACAGGTGCGGCCTCATATGGAGTAATGTTCCCATCTTTGGGCCGGCGAAACTGCCGACCTGCTTAATCCTATGGACTCCGTACAGAGACGCGCCGTACGAATTGTCGACGATCCCATACAAACAAGAAAGTTAGAACCACTGGCTAACCGAAGGTACTTTGGCTCCCTGTGTGTGTTCTACCGGCTGTACAATGGGGAGTGTTCCGAGGAACTTTTCGATCTGGTGCCAACAGTACAATTCCGCCATCGCACCACCCGCCGTGGGCTGGGGTACTCATCCCCACTACGTAGACCCTCTGTTGGTCACCACGCGAAGGTTTGAAAGAACGTTTCTCGCTCGTACTATTCAGATGTGGAATGAGCTCCCAGCCACAGTGTTTCCTTTGGGCTATGACATGGGATCGTTCAAGAGGTATATTAGAGGTCTCTTCAGAGGCGGGCAACGCATTGGTGACTCCCCTGGTGTTGCTGATGTCCATAGGCGGCGGTGATAACTTTCCATCAGGTGGCCCGCATGCCTGTTTGTCTGCCGGAAACATTAAAAAAAAAGACAGTGTTGGAGATAACAATAGTAAACAATACTGCCTATTTTCTGGTCTAAGTAAACGGGCCGCTTTTGTTTAAACTTTATAATGCGTACGGCTAATTAATGGAAGACATTGTCCGCGAGTGTGTTCCCCGTTAATTATCTGGACGCCTTCTAGGCTAGAGTGAATAGGCTGTTCCTAGCCAGGAATGCAACACCTTCGGCTGCTTCGTCACTTACCACCACATAAGCAATTGCCTGGCTAGTCTAATAAAATAGTAGTCCCAGCTGAACCGCCACTAAGATATTTAATGAATCGCCTTATATGTACGACATTCATATGTGCAATAGGTTAGAATATTTTTAACCAAAATGCAGTCGGGCAAGCAAGTGTGGTGCTCCCTGACTTGTTAATAATACCCTAGCCGACATGTCAAAAATCCTTGAGGACCTACATTAAACACTTCCCAAACCATCCAAATCAGTGCCTCCGTTATGGGGCTACGATACCTACAGAAACAGCTTAGAGATACCTACCCGTCGTACAGCCTACAGCCCGTGACGTACCTAAACAATGGGCCCACAGAATACCAGCGCTGTGAGTCGTTTCTTGCGCCTCACAGCACATGCTGAGTGGGTACCATTTGCGCTAGCCGCTGCGGCACCGACAGTGTCATGGGAGACTACATATTGTCTTAATTAAGATATTTTAAATGTTAATGTGTCCGTTGTCTGTAATTATAACTGTTATTGTGTCGTGGTGTGCTATGTGTAATAAATGTATTTTCTTTCTTTCTTTCTTTCTTAGATACAACGTCAAACGTAAAAACACACTTCTTAGGGCATCATATATTTTATGTATTTTGTGTATTTTATTGGGAAGTTTCAAAAGTGAAATGCACTCACTCTTATACTTATTTTATGTATTTACACAATCACTGGAGTATGATGCATATATTATTAAAATAGTCCACCAGTAGATATGAGTCAGTACGTGAATTCACGACGAATACATTTAAAATTTAAAGTTGAATGCTTACCTAACGCGCACTCGAGAGTGCAGTGAAAAAGGGTAAGCTGAAAGAGATTTTTGTAAAAAGGCAGCGTTAGCGCCGCATCTGAAATGAATAATTTAAACTCGGAATGATCAACATTTTAATATTACTTTTCTGTTCGATTTTTTTATTACAAAATTTTATGATTAATAAAGAGGAAAACTTGGTACGTTTGTAAGTATGTAGGTACATCGTTACCTACTTGGTTTATTATCACAATGATATTTTGATATGTTGAGAGTAATATCTGAAATTGCTAAACTGACTAAAGCAAGGTTCATCCCTATATGGAGTTTTACTCCCACTTACGGGTTGGTGAACCCCAACATAAACCCTTCCACTTGAATACATCCAACGCTGGGCTATTGGTGTTGTCTACGTCCCCCTACTCACAAGGAATTTGAATCCCTTAGGCCTCCGGAGAGCAGTGTGTTCTCGAATCGACGCGAAAATCGAATTCCAGGAAGAAAGGACTGCCGTGTCCATCATCAGATCAGCTCACTGGCACCATCTTATGGGATGGTCATCTAAGTTACATGTGTATACAAAATTTTTATTCGATTGAACAGTGGATCAGTGGTTGTGTGAGTTGGGCCATCTTATCTATGTGAGCATATCACAATATGAGGAGGAAGATACAGACAAGTGTTAAAAATAAATATCGACTTCAATTATCGAATGATGACCCATCACTAGAAAATTGCCAAATCACTAAGGCTGTAGAATGAACTACCTGGGGCTGCAGTCTCGACATATATCATTGCACAATGAACCGGTCCATTATCTTTGTATCGGGGGCTGTTTTTAACAATATAAATAGCTCCAATTTAAAATTTGTAAGAAATTATCCGAAACTGTCCTATTTATTGTTTTGTGACATTACCCATTGTATTTTTTAAGCGTTTGAAGATGATAATTCCTGTAATGTTACTAATCTAAGGAAATTGAAAATTATATATTTGCAATACTGTGTTTGTGGAAAGGGTTTCCCTGGAAAGTACAACATGGAGTATGTCAAGAAAGTGATGAAAAGGTTTTTACGAGGTCGGCAACGCGCGGGTGATGCCCCTGGTATTGCAAACGTCCATAGGCCGGGGTGACTACTTACCATCAGGCAGGCCGTAAGCTCGTTGTCCAACTTAGTGGTATAAAAAAAACCCATCGCGGATCATATATGAACGTGTTCATTTGGAACTACCTACTATCAATATTCTCCATTTCACAAAGTGATCTCAATTTTCCCGCGCTGTCGTTTAAAACAATGGCCGATCGAGCGTCGATAGCGATTCCGCGGTGGAAAGAATCAAATTAAAAAACGGCGGTAGATATTGTGGCGGTGCTGCGTTTTCACACGCAACTGTAGCGGGCGAGATGGCGGTCAAATGCCTATTATCATCATCATCATCAAAGCCCGTAACAGTCCACTGCAGGACTTAGGGCCTCTCCCACGAAAGGGGAGGTTATTGCCATAATCTCCACGCTTGGCAGGCGGGTTGGAGACCGCAGTGTTTAAATATAACAATGGAAGATGCTGCTGCCCATTATCCAGACTACGGAGACTTTTTATCTTTTGCCTCGAAAACATTAGTCTATTATAGTTGGTGTTAAATAGATTAGCAATAGCGGACATTGATCTCTCGGTCAGAACTAAATAATAAACGGTTTAAGCGGCTGTAATGCATTGAATAGTCGTATTCATTACCTAAACAGAACAATTATTTTTGTATTTTCCATGTAGTTCTACATACACTTTTAAAGAGTTCTTACGAATTGACTGTTGGACATCATCATCTCGGCGTTGACTGTTGGACTTGAGACTATTAAACAAATGTAGAAAATAGGTACCGTAGGAACTGTTGCCGGCGGTAAATTGTCATCCTAGTGATAATGTTCCGGTTGTGCTCTCGCGTATGAGGGCCCAGGGTCCGCCATGATCCAGGATTTGTCATATCAACTAATCACAATGGAGCGACCGCCATCTGACCTCCGTGAATCTACTACCAGAACCTGACCAGATTTGATCACAGTTACACATTCAGTCGTCTCAATGTGCAGGTTTCATCACGATGTTTCTCTTTCAAGTAATGTACATAGCTGAGAAAAAAGTCATTAGTGCATGGCCGCAGTGGGATTCGAACCTATCGCTTACAATTCGAATATCTTAACCACTCGGCCACCAACATTCCTCGACACACCAAACAAGATAATTTCGTATAAATGTCGGTAAATAATGTCTCATATCTGTGCGATCGGAATAAGTTGGAGACCTTGTCAAGTTAAATGAAATTACAACAGCTTAAACAAATTAGCGCCTTCAGAATGGAATGGAACCTTGTCGAAATGGCCAATTTACCTGGATAAGATTAAATAATCCATCCCATTCTGTTTGGGCACGAATGATACAAAGTAAACCCAATAGTCTATTATTATATAGCCAGATCTCAAACGAAAGTAATTCAGGACAGTAGTTGGTACAATTACAGGACACTTCGCCCTGAACAAACTACTCTGCAGGGAATGCCTAGTCGATGAAACAGCGACCCATGTGGTCTTAGAGTGTGAGAGACTAAAGGCCTACAGAGCAAAAGTCACACTAGTGCACTTCCGACAGATCTGCGAACATCCGAAGAGGCTACTAGACTTTTGGAGGGAGCTAGGCTGGCTAAATTAGCGCACCTTAAACACCACCTTTAGAAATGTTTCAAGCGTTGTCAGGCTTCTACCGATTTGTTTACATGTTTAACCCTAGATCACTAACCTTATTTTTCGGCGCTTAATACTAACCCTCGTCGTTTTGACTACGGTATTCAATAAAGTGGGTTAAAGGGTTTTATAAAAGCAAAATGTATAAAATATAGTTTTTATTAGTAATTAAGTGTATTTATGTTATTTATTATATTTATATAACTAGTATTATGTCAAATTATTAATCAAATAGCTCAATGAATGAGATCATAGTTTTCATGCCAAATTAAAAATAGTAAGATTATAAAGTTCATACCTAATGACATTTATAACGTAATTAGGAGAAAAATACTTTTAATTTAAAAATTATGAGTGTAATAATCTACTAACATAAATATTTTGTTTAATATAAAAAACTAAAACATTTGTGACAAACGTGAAGTTTATGTTTCCCGCACGATTAGTTCCACTTGGTGCAATATGAATATTTTCACAATATGTAAGGTCTAATAAAGTTATTTGATGGTAAATGATCATATCAATGGTAGTTTCATTGCTGCAGATAATGTAAATATGCCAATAAGGGCTCTCATTTCATTTTAAATCCATTGGTATCTGAGTATTCTCTACATTGTTGTAATTTTGAGGTTTTTCTTTCTATCTCTACATTGTGGTCTTCCTTCTCACTTCCTGATGAATTTTCGTACTTGTAATAATAATTGACGAATTATATCTAAAACAATGACTAATAAATAGCGTTGAAAATAAAAATTAAAAATCAATAACAGAAATAGAAACGCAAAAACACACAATTGAAATAGTAAAAAAATCACGTAATTATTAACCTTCGTCGATGCGACGAGCCATGGTTGCTGGAATAGCGCTCACGGACCCCATACACTTAAAAAACTCTCATGAGGCGTAAGGGCAATCGGTCGACTGAGATTAGACAAAGTATGGAAAAAGTTAGATCACGCGATCAGGACTTTACGCAATTTTTTAAAGTCCGCGTCGTCGAATCGACGAAGGTTAATAATTACGTGATTTTTTTACTATTTTAATTGTGTGTTTTTGCGTTTCTATTTCTGTTGTTGATTTTTAATTTTTATTTTCAACGCTATTTATTAGTCATTGTTGACATTCGTTTGAGATCTGGCTATATAATAATAGACTATTGGGTTTACTTTGTATCATTCGTGCCCAAACTGAATGGGATGGATTATTTAATCTTATCCAGGTAAATTGGCCATTTCGACAAGGTTCCATTCCATTCTGAAGGCGCTAATTTGTTCAAGCTGTTGTAATTTCATTTAACTTGACAAGGTCTCCAACTTATTCCGATCGCACAGATATGAGACATTATTTACCGACATTTATTCGAAATTATCTTGTTTGGTGTGTCGAGGAATGTTGGTGGCCGAGTGGTTAAGATATTCGAATCGTAAGCGATAGGTTCGAATCCCACTGCGGCCATGCACCAATGACTTTTTTCTCAGCTATGTACATTACTTGAAAGGGTCTTCCTTCTCACTTCCTGATGAATTTTCGTACTTGTAATAATAACTGACGAATTATATCTAAAACAATGACTAATAAATAGCGTTGAAAATAAAAATTAAAAATCAACAACAGAAATAGAAACGCAAAAACACACAATTGAAATAGTAAAAAAATCACGTAATTATTAACCTTCGTCGATGCGACGAGCCATGGTTGCTGGAATAGCGCTCACGGACCCCATACACTTAAAACACTCTCATGAGGCGTAAGGGCAATCGGTCGACTGAGATTAGACAAAGTATGGAAAAAGTTAGATCACGCGATCAGGACTTTACGCAATTTTTTAAAGTCCGCGTCGTCGAATCGACGAAGGTTAGTAATCTAGGGTTAAGTACGTACAAAGTACCAAATGTGAGTTCAAGTGTGAAGAAAGGAGCCCAATAACATATACCTATATAGAGTTAATATGAAAACGAAACTACAAAGTAGTTGATGTGCGTGCATTGATCCGAGACGGAGAACGGGAGCCCACGGAGAACGGGCGCTCACGGAGAACGGGCGCCCATGGCGGTCTTGCGACCCAGCTGGCAGTCTTATTTTTATTTTATTTTTTATATTAGACAAGACAGGCATTTGACCGCCATCTCACCTGTTGGTAAGTAACGATGCGGCCGAAGATGAAGCATCCAGATTATATTGATCAGGGAACACACTCGCAGGCAACGCGTACCATTCCTTAGCCGTACGCCTTATAAAGGTCGAGCCAAAGCGGTTCGTGCGGATAGGTAGAAGATCCATAACGATGCTTCGTACACTTTCCGAAATGTAACCTGTTGAGGACCGATAGACGCGCAACCCTACGCCCATGTTCAAGGCTCTGCAGCCTAGCCGCAATCAACCGCGTGTCACAAATTATCTTCTTTACACGTTTTTCCACCGAATCCAAAGCCGCCAGTTATTTGGCTGATCCATCCCAGAAGTGGCAGCAGTACTCCATAAAGGATCGCACTTGTGCTTGATATAACTGAAGCAACTGCTTTGAAGTGAAGTACCGCCTACCCTTCGAGAGGATACCAAGTTTGCTGCAGTCTTTGCTTTGGATTCGATGTACTGACCGAAGTTGAGATTTGAAGATAGCTCAACACCAAGAAGCCAACTGTTATCTAATTATCATTTTACAGAGTAAAGTTACCGTAATTTAGAAGAAATAAGCGAAAAATCTTATACAATTTACTGTAGGTACTATAAGTAGAGAAGACAGCAAATCGGCCTACCAAAAACCAGTAAAAAAGGTAATAACGTTTTACGGTTTTTTAATGTGTTATTGGACCAAATAAAGATGTTAATACGTCTATTGACTTTGTCTATGCTCGTATATAGAGACGCTAGCTCGATATGCCGTCGACTAAACATACTCATATTTATAGATATGAACCACGTGGCCTGATTGTAATCTGGACCGGCCCAACCAAAAATTTGTATAGTCTTCCACCAGGAAACATGATCGGAAGACGCTACTGGAAAAACGCCCCACATCGACGTTTAGTATAGTGGCCAGTAAAATAAATTTTGTAACTGAAATAGCAGTTATGCATGCGTCAGAAATGGTGGATGGTGTGGTTGGTTAGATGTGCGGCAGCACATGCGCTACTCCTTAGGTGTTGCGAGTGTCTATATGATCATGCACCATCAGGTGACACGCTTGCTAGTTTGGCTCAATCTTTTAAAATAATAACATAACAGACAGAAAAAGTCGGATTAACACCGCCCAAGTTTATTTAAACTCAATTATTTTCTAAACTACAAAACCGATTTTAATTAAACAAAGCTAAGAAGCATCTCAATTAAACTGGCAATCAAGTAGACGAAACCACATCCAATTCAGTCCATCCGTTCGGGAGCTATGACACAGACAGACACACAAACCCACAGACACACACGTCAACTTATAACAAAACATTCTCCTTATTTGTCGGGGATTAAAAATATGTATGTGAATTTTAGTTCACAATTTAGTTAACTTATTTAAACAAGTTTACATTTTTAATTGTGAATTTAAGTGTTAAAGATGAAACGCATCGCCCGTGGTTGACATTATCAAAATAAATCATAGATGTAGATATAGATTACTCATAGATTTTTATTCAAATTTTTTCAACATAATTTTATGGTATTAAAATAATTTTTATGGTATTTTTTTTATTGCTTAGGTCGGCACCGGTCAGCGCCCCCTTCCTAGGAAAAAGAAAAGGAAAATCGTTGAGAGGTACGGTACTTTTGATGGAAAGCGGCCACCATACACCGTCGTCCAGGACATTTACAAACTAATGGGAGTGGATGCGGAGCCGGCCTTTGATGTAGACATGCCATTTGAAGAACCTCATTATTGTGCAAAGGAAATACTTAACTAACCAACAGTAGCAGCTCAACGGCAGTTTTAAGGGCATATAAGAAACTATTGTTATCCACATATTTTAAACTATCGGTTATTATCACACATTTTACGGGTATGTTCCGGGTTTCTTAATAAATCTATTGTTATCAATCTCGCAAACAAGCTACAACTAGATTGAGGCCGCCTTAAATTGATCAGTCACGTCACAAGCAAGTAACTGGCCTTCAGTGAACAGTGCTCTGAAAAATCAAATCGAAAAGAATGAATGAAACTTTCCTTTGAATCTCTTTTTACATGCAGCCGTAGGTATGTGACTGAGGCAATCGGAGTGCGTTCAATTTTTATGATTGCATATTCCCGAGCATAGTCCCTAATGACGCAATCAGTGACACAATTTATGTAAAAACTAATGCATTAAAGAATTAATATTATTGAATATTATTTAAATAAATTCATTTGATTATTATCAGTCGTGCAACGGAGAGAAATATGTTACGAGGGTAGTGTGGGTCCTTGGAACAACGGATGTTCTTGACTGGGTATTGACTGCGGGCATCGGATACCGGTGCATAAATTACACTGCGTTACACGAATTCAGTACCCGAAAAAATTATTGCTATTATAGTTTTCTATTAGTTAGAATATGTAGGCAGTGGATGTCTTTTATTTCTATCACGTTTTCTTTTTAAGGTACACACCGACAACTTTTTTTTTGCCATATTAGTAAATGTATCCGTTATTGAGAAAATACTTTTACTTCCCATTCTTTGAGATTAGCTGCTTAGAGTGTAATAATACAATTTTCAAGATGAATACTGAAAAAATTGTAGCCGCCAGTGGAAAAATTCACCAAACAAGTTTTGTTACGTGCGTAGACAGTACATTCTGAAGACTTAAGGAAAAAAAATATCTAGCTATTTATGTAAGGCGTATTTTCTATACAAACCCTGTATTCCGCAGATATTTTGTGTATCATGTTATGCTACACTCCTATCGTGGTTGAATGACACATAGGTTGGAAACAAAACATAAAAAGAAAAAGTTAAATATTATTTGTGTACAATATAAACTTTTTACCATACATTTTATATTTTAATGGTGCAAATACATTAATAATAGGTTTTGTTGGCAGTTTCATTCAAATTATTGATAATTAAATAAAGCTATGAGCATACTGGGCGTTTACTTTAAATTTTTTAACATATAACTGTTATCTGCTGTACCTAAAAAAACAGTAACAGTACAGTAGTAATTTTTTTTTATTTGTAACGCAGCTTTATTGTAAGGCCCCTGTCCACGGCGTTCGTCTCGCCGGATCCGTTATCCGAGATAAAACCGGACCGAAATAGAAGCGGTATATATAAGCTATATATTTCTCGCAATCCGTAAAAAGAGCGAATGACGGATTTCGGACACCGGACATCGCGTTCATATAAATATATAGGCAGCTCCATCGGTCCGGCTTTTTCTCGGATGACGGATCCGACGAGACTGACTCTGTGGACAAACGGCGTTAAAGTGTTAATCCCCTTTCGGCAGAGCAGGATTAAGGATTTGCAAGCGGGCTTTTATGCTTTCCAAACCGATAGCAATTCATGTTTTGACGATAAACTACTACTGCGATTACCTGGGTGAAGATAAGGGTGGAGGTGTTTTTCTTGACTTTACCTAATTTTTTCGCGATAGAATAGATAAGATATTCTTGCATGATAGTATTGAGCCAGCTGCTTAACTGCTTTTGTAATAAAAATAACCTACGTTGTAAATGACTAGTTCACAATGTAGAAATAAATCAGTTTTATTTTCTGACCGTGTGGTGTCCGGCAGAGTAGAATAGCACCAACCCCTAAAGGTGTGTCCAAACATAGAGCGGCATGTGTGCGCGGCAGCCGCGCGCGGCGTGCCGCGCTTTGTTTGGACAACAGCCGCGCGCGAACGTTGCGTTAAGCGGCAAGTGTGCGCGGCTGCCGCGCGCGGCGTGCCGCGCTGTGTTTGCACAGGCAGTTATCGTTCGTCCGTAATCCTGTCTGGACGTGTTTGCGCTTCTCAAAAATGGACAATGAAACATCAATTAGATTGATTGAAATATATGGCTCATAGTTGTGGGCTATGTAACTGTTCAAACTCTTCCAAGGACACTCTTCTAAAACACTGACCGCCTTCATTGTAGTTTTGGTTCAGACTGAATTCAAATGCGCGGCATGTCTCGCAAGTGCCGCGCAAACATTCGTCAATAGTCCTAACTAGAGCGCGGCAGAATTGTTTCCTGGACATGCCGTGTGTTGCTGCCGCGCACGTGCCGCGCTATGTTTGGACACGCCTTTACGCTTATGGGTGTCGTACAAGGCGACTAATGTTTTCGAGGCAAAAGATCAAGAGTCTCCGTAGTCGGGAAAATGGGCAGCAGCATTTTCCATTGTTATATTTAGACACTGCGATCTCCAACCCGCCTGCCAAGCGTGGAGATTATGGCAATGACCTCTTTTTGTGGGAGAGGCCCTAAGTCTTGCTGTGGACTGCTACGGGCTGTGATGTGATGTGACATGCGAAGCTGGGCCAACGAAGCGAAGACGAGTTGGAAGTCGGAACGCCCGTGGCCAGAGGCTGGGACTCTATATGATGAATTTGTGATTTTAAATTTTAATCTTACGGCCCTATAAAAGTACCATTCCACTATAGAATCAACACAAGAGTTTTCCCAAAATCGCATGGACACAAAAAAATTGCACCCAAAATTCCTTTGTAGTCCACTTCCATTGCCCGTGTCTCGTCCATTATCCTCACGTGACATCACAATGTACGGAATGATTGATTGATCATACTTTAGGGCAAAAGTCAATGTTTTAATACCCTATCGCTGAGTGGTAGGCCGTGTTTTTCGCACCCTATATTCTTTACACCCTACACCCTATAGGTTATATGTATCGGTAGCCGAGTGGTTGAGGTATCTGACTTGTAAGCGATAGGTACCGGGTTAAAGTGGTATTCGAACCCGGTATCATTGTTACATAGCAATGATTTTTTTCCGAGTTGTGTACATTAGTTGAACGCTAACCGATGCTCATACGGTGAGGGATAACATCGAAACCTGCACATTCAGGCGACTAAATGTGTAATCATGATCCAATCTTGTCAGATTCCCCTGGTAGCAGGGCCACGGAGGTCAGATGACATTAATATTTCTCAAACTGCTAAACCGATTTTATTGAAACAAAAATAAGTCAACCTACCAAACCTACCAAAAATAAGAACCTAACATAATATTCCATCTACAAGCTCTTACAGTTATTAACTATGTACCATTGGTAGCTACAAGCAAAAATACACTAAATAAACAGACTGTAAATAATTAGACGGGGCAAACCAATGCAAAGTTCGTTATAATTTGTAAAAAAATCACCGCGCCGATATTTGCGTGCCTCTCTCGTCAAGGGCGTCATTAATATTTCAGCTTCAGAAAAACTCCCTCGTAAATCTAGATTTATTTCAGAACTTTCCTGGTTCCGTTCGGGAACAAGTGAGAAGTTTTAGGGTAAAAGCCGGATACTTGCTCCACTTTTCGAAATCTCTATTATGAAGAAATATAGTCTTACTAAGAAATATGCAACATGTATATCAAAACATAGGTCTTTAATCTTCTATAATAGCCAATTTTCGTAAACTATAATTACTATTGGTTTTGAGTAAATCCTGTTTTACTTGACCTCTCAAAATGGGGATAGTTGCCTCATGCGGGGATAGACGCCTCAATATGATTTTGTTGAATATATCCAATGTTTATTATTTTCTGAGGTCCTTTATTGTGTACTAGTCATAATAATAATAATAATTCTAAAAACATAGTATTCAGTTTTAATGATTTAAATCATAAAATCATCACTATCCTGGTGTCTGTCAGGCCGGATCCGCTTTCCTGCTTTTTCTTCTCTATTTCGTCCAGTCTTGGGTCTCAGCTGGACCATGCCATGAGATCTACACCAACCATGATCTGTCCAGAAGATAGCATACGCCTCGTTGCAGAGTTTTTTCGACACTCTTACAGAAGGCAGTTTTCTATTCGGTGTCGGTGTAGCCAGACGGGGACGTTGATCGGGGACTAAATCCCCACCTTCCTCTCCCCTTTATCGCCATTTATCTTCGTTCTAGCAAATGTGGCGCGTCACCGATTTTCGCTTGTCCTTGTGAGGCATTTTGTTCACCTAGAATAAAAGCACAGACAAATTCATATTTATTTTATAAAGCAAGAAGTCCCAATAAGTTGGAAATTTACTTTGACGGATAGTGCCCCTAGGGGCAACTATCCTTTTTATACGGATACTTGCCCTTTTTATTTGTGTGCATAAAACTATGATTAAACAATAAATCATATTATACAATGTAATTTAAACCCTAATGCATCTATAGAAACAAAAAGTAGACTGATGCCATAATCAGTAATCAAGATATTCAACATTAATTACTTACCAAAATAATTTTGACGCTCGTCAAAGCTTCAGCGCGTAAGATTTTTGCCCACAAGGACAAAACGCGTGCGCCTACGCTGATGGATTACATGGCACTGAGGCCTTTGGGAGGGGCACTTTCACTTGTGGTGAAGCGCTAACGCCACCAACATCCCGAACATAGTGTATTCAAAACTGGTGCAAGTATCCGGCTTTTACCCTATTGCTTTTTCACTGATTACTTTGCGTAAAACTTATCTGAGTAGTAGAAACTGACTCAGCCAAAAGCTGTGAACACATGAACTGGGGTATTTAAAAGTTTCCTAATATTACCTACAGTTGATGGATGGAACGGAGACATCAATGTTGTATAGATTAGAGTCATAACCCCTCTTTTACAAGCTTTTATTTAATTTTAACTTGCACTGGCCGTATGTAAGTTGTCTGGTAAAATTTGAAAACAATTTTTCAACCATTTGTTGGGATCCTATTGAGCTGAAATTGGGTATACATAGGTATACCCTATGTATACCCAATTAGCTCAATCATTGGATGACGATGGTTCAATGGAGCTGATCTGATGATAGAGACGGAAGGTGGTCATAGGAACTAATAAGATACGCAATAAGATAACCTCATCGTGTTTGGGCTCTTTGGAATAGTCTTGAAAACGTGCAAAGAGGTTAATTGGTGATCCGCAGTTGATTGAAGCTAAGCTGCAGGGCCTTGATCATCCACGTAGGGTTGCGCGTTTGTCGGTCTTTTACAGGTTGCATTTCGAAGAGTGTGCGAAGCAGTTGCACGACCTCATTCCACCGGCCCGTTTCCGCTATCGGGAGACGCTATCCGGACGAGTGCTTCATAAGGATGTAGGATATAGTGGATCTTCCAGCTACCCGCACGAACCGCTTTAGTTCAACCTTTATAATGCGTACGGCCAAGGAATGGAACGCATTACCCGCAAGTGTTCCGTGATCATTACAATGTAAACGCCTTCAAGGCCGGAGTGAATAGGCTGTTCCTACACGGGCATGCTCCATCATCGGCCGCATCGTCACTTACCACCAGGTGAGATGGCATTCAAATGCCTGCCTAGTCCAATTATAAAAAAAAGAGGTCCCGGGTTCGATTCCCGGCCGGGCAGAAATTGAAATGATGAATTTTAATTTCTATTCCGGGTCTGGGTATTCTATGTATAATGAATTTGTATTTGAAAAGAA
The DNA here is from genome assembly GCA_905147135.1 of Blastobasis lacticolella. Taxonomy (NCBI): domain Eukaryota; kingdom Metazoa; phylum Arthropoda; class Insecta; order Lepidoptera; family Blastobasidae; genus Blastobasis; species Blastobasis lacticolella. The sequence continues at coordinate 4,249,141 of LR990061.1, forward strand.
TATAAGTAGTTTATAAGTTATCTAGCACCCATAACACAAGCTTTGCTTACTTTGGGGCTAGATGGCGCTGTGTGAATTTGTCCACGATTATTTATTATTTATTTATTTATTATTTATTTAGTTTTTGGTGCCACGGTTATAATTGATTCTTATGGCCTACAGATCAATTGTTCCGATGTTTATGCTTTAAACCATTAAATCTCAATTTTTCTGATATTCGGGGTGTACCGCTTGTAGTATCATAGAATGCATTTGTCTATTGGACATTGTCACTGTCTCTGAGTATGCTCAATGGTCGATGAACACAGACAAGGTGGTTATGCGTTTTAATAATGTCTTGGTTTACCTATTACTTTATAAATTGTTAAACTTTTGTGATCTTGCTGGGTAGTGAACAATAAACAAAAGTTCATCAAATCAGCCAAAAGACGCCCACTGCTGGGCATAGGCCTCCCCCAGAGATCTCCACAAAGGCCGGTTCTGTGCTTTCAGCATCCAGCTGGTACATGCGATCCTTACCACGTCGTCGGTCCACCTTGTAGGAGGCCTACCCACGCTGCGTCTACCGGTACGTGTTAACAAAAGTTAAAAGTATGTAATGTTTTACTGATACACCGCTAGCACAATATGCTTTCTGGTCACTCTTCAGACTGTCAACAAATTTAATTGAAATCACATTCAGGAGGAAAATATCAACTGAAGCAATAATAGTATCAATCACAGAAATTGAGCGACAATTTTCTTTGAAAACAATATAGCTTTGATTTCTATTAAATTATTTTTTTGCCCAGAGAGGCACATGGACGGACGGTCCACCTGTTGGAAAGTGGCCACCGTTGTACAGGACCCATGCAACCTAAGTGCAAAGATCCCAAATCTTAAATTATACCATATATTTTTATACCACTAAGGTGGCAAATAAGTTTTCGGCCTGCCTGATGGTAAGGTACCACAGCCTACGAACATTTGACATACCATCAGGGGCAGATATCACTCATGTGTGGACGTTTGTTAAAGAAACTCTGTGTTGTCCGAGACAGGCATGGGCCGCATCGTCACTTACCACCAGGTGAGATGGCGGTCAAAGGCCTGTCTAGTCTAATATATAAAAAAAGTTGATTTCCAGGCGGAACCTCACCAGGGCAGAACCGTAGTGTGCGAGAGAGAAAATATCCCTTGAAACCGCAAAGTTCGTGACCTAACTCGATTTCGTGCTTAATACAATTATTTTGTGGTAACTGACGCTTGGTTCGTGATCAACTTAAGTAGAAAAAGAGGGGACCGAGCTCACCGAACATAATGTTGTTTTAGTATAGGTTTGTAAGAAATTTTTCGTAAAACTACGCAGTATATACCTCTGCGTCAACGCGTGTCGACTCTGTATGTTGTATATATACGCTATTTGGCGCAGCTATAATGTGAATACAAAACCATCAATATGTCTGGTGTCTTAAGTTAGGGAACAAACTGTTCAGAAGACAAAAAAAAAGTTATCGAAATTTTGGTCAAACACCTTTGCCACCACGCTAATTATTGATAGTAATTATTAACTACTTTGTTTTGCATACGTTTTTTACAATATTATTTCACGATACTTGCTTTATTCTGTTTAATAAATAAACAAGAGTTTTTAAACCTATCTCTATTCAATAAACTCACTACCAAGAACGCCGAAGACTGGACAAGGAAAAGCAGAAAGGCGTACCCTCTCACGCGTGAGGTCACAACCGGAATATTGACACCAAGATTAAATAACATTATTTCTTGAACTTTTAAAGGTATGTTTCGGCTTTCTCACCGCATACATTTGTTGCTGTGTCGAAATATCGGGCTACACGTCAACAAATGTACGCGGTAGGAAACCGGGAAAATACCTTTTAGATTAAATAAATCAAAATCTAATAATAATGAAATTAAAGCAAGTATTAGGTTGTTTTTAAAATTTATTTCTCGGGAAGCAATAGCATTTATGGTTTATGCATCGCGGAATTCCATCTCCACAGCCCTTCTGCATTTTATGAAGAAGTACTCGGCAAACATAAGAATAATTTTCGTTCATATCGTCACAGTCTGTAAATAGGAAATATTAGTATTGTAATAATATACTTTAATATCACCACCACAGCCCATAACAGTCCACTGCAGGACTTAGAGTATGCCACGAAAGGGGTAGGTTTTTGCCATAATCTCCACGCTTGGCAGGCGGGTTGATGATCGCAGTGTAATAAATATAACAATGGAAAATGCTGTAGCCCATTTTCTAGCCTACGGAGACTAGATCTTTTCCCTCGAAAACATTAGTCGCCTTGTACGGCACCCACGAGTGTAAGGGGTTGGTGCTATTCTACTCTGCCGGACACCACACGGCCAGCAGGACACCATACGGCTTTAATATATACTAGTATAAATGTCACTATATTACAACTCATCGAAACACTCCTCGTTATATGGGCTGTAAAGATGCAAAGGACGTGACATCCATCCGCAGAGTTAGATGGTCGAGGCGACTGACTTCTTGCTTGACTTGACCTGAATTTACTCCCACATTTCTACAGCTAAATGATAATAATGATACTATTAATTTTATAAGTGATATAAACTGTATTTATTTAGTTACAGACAAAATATTTGCAATAAGAAATAAAAAACATAAACTTTAAATATCTTGTTCACAGTGTCATTCCTATAAAAGTATGAAAGGTTACAATAAATTAAAAAAATATATTGTTATATATTTTGTTGGGACATAGTGTATCGTTTATTGCTATTATAATTTTATATGTCATATTATTATGTATTTTATGTATGGGGCTCTGTATACGAATAAAAAGTAAGATAAAAACAGTAATATCTACTTGCTTTATTGCATTATATTTTGTAGTCCTATAGCCATGATAGCACACTTGTGATTCTGAAATCGCTACAGTTACGAATACTGTTCTATACACTTGATTTTGGTGCTCTATTTTTGAACCGCTCTCATCCATTCGAACGGTTTTCAATTATGATTATCAGTATGATAAATTTTTGCCAGACGGCAGTCGCTCCACTGTAATTTCCTGACCTGCCAAATCCTGAATCATGCTCAAGGCGGACCCCGGGCCCTCGTGCGCGAGATCACAACCGGGACATTAACGCCAAGATGATGATAACAACATCTGCATGATGATGTTCGGCATGAAAAAAAATTTAAATCACATTGGCAACACCGAAAGAGTACTGTTAAAAAATAGAGGCAATCCGCGTAATGCATCAAAATATCGAATTTTAATGCCAAAAATCAAAATGGAAACCGTTCAATTCGAAACGAGCGATTCAAAAATAGAACCCCTGAAATCGTTAGCTGTCTTCCAACGAGTGTCTACTCCTGGTTTTGCCCCACCATTCATTTCCACCGCTGCAACTCCTGTGTAGCCAGGATCTAAGGCGGCGACCACAGGTCCTGAGTTTTGACACTCAGGCGAGCCCGCGGACAAGCTAATACTGTCTTGGAACCCGCAACAAATTGAATAAGGAAGTAATAGGTTGAAGTAGGAAATATAGTGTCCCGACCTCCTCCCTCAAAAAGCGGAGACAGCCCAAAACAAAAACTACACTACACTAGATAATTAAGTCATGTCTAACATTATGTTGTCAATAATAATTATGACAAAAGCGCGTAAAGGTTTTAAAGTTGCCCATCGACGCCACAAGGCCCGAATAATAAACTACACCCGAGTTACTGGAAATACCTAGAATCCAATTCAATGGTCTGTTAAAACTTACCGCTTTCATCTATTTTAGGTAAAATATATTTTTCGTTACCACTACTTTGAGCTGCGCTACCGTACAGAGCCAGTGCCCCAATAATTAAAAACAGAATCACTTTCATGACTATCTTAGCTGTACAAAACGTTTTGTAGATTCTTATAAGATCGACATTGGCTTTTATATCGACAGCCGTGAAGAATTGTGAGAAATTGTCTATGTAATTACAAGCTTTTATTTAACAAGCAATACATGTTTGTTTAGTTGGAATCTTGCATGCTCAATTTAACACCATTTCTCGATATGAAATTTTGCATACCTTAACAGGTATAATATGTAATACATATATGTTACATAATTATGTTTTCTTTTCATACCAATAGGTGTGTAATCGTTTGTTGAAACAAACTGAAATAGGGCAATACCTATATATAGCTATACTTTAATAAATAAATGTCAATCTACAGTTCAACAGAATGCAACAAGAGCCAGAATCATAGCTTACAACTATATAAATTAACTAGCTGCTAATCAATGAATGGCCGTGTGGTGTATACCCTTTATACTCGTAAGGCGATTAATGTTTTCGAGATAAAATATCTAGATAATCCGTAGGCTGGAAAATGGGCAGCAGCATTTTCCATTGCAATATTTATAAAATTACGATTTTCAACTCGCCTGCCAAGCGAGAACAATAACCTCCCCTTTCGTGGGGCCTAAGTTCTGCAAAGGACTGCTATTTGCTGTGATTTTGATGAATCAAAGAAAAACCTAACGAAATCGGTCCAACTGTTTAATTATCACGATGCAAGAGGCAAACAAATAAATACATATTAAAAGAAATATCCAATGTAAAATCCCGCTTGTAAACGCAGATGGCGTCGCTTCTAAATCTATTTAATCTAGCAGATCGTGATCCTCATACATACGACGCGCTTTCGTATTGTTTGTATGGATGATTACATTGAACTTTATTGTTTGCTTCATACTAGTCTACTAAGATTGTGTTTGAGTGGGATTTTTTTATCTTAACTAATTATATCTAGTTCTAACTGCTAATGAACCTATAGGCCTATAATATTGTAGCATATTAAAGAATATACCCGGTATCAGGAAAAAGGCCCCGTGGGCGACCCAAGAAGCGATGGATTGACATCGCTGAGTCGGATGTGAGAGCCAACGGCTTACGACGCGAGGATGCCGAAGACCGGGCGAAGTGGTAAAGAATGAGTAGGAAAGCGGATCCTGGCAGAGGTCGGGATAAGCGCTAGGACGATGATGATGATTAGAATATACAAAGGTATATTCTAATTAATTATTCGAGTCAGTATATTGACAAATAAACCTGTATGCACGGTACCTATAATGCAACGAATATTGTATTTGCTATAATCGTAATCGTATTATTATATTAGACGGGACTTGGACGCGACGTACCTTTATGATTTGTTTTCCCGACGTTTCGGTAGGGTTACACCCACCGTGGTCACGAGACAGCTGCGGAGGTGACAGCTGCGGTGATGTGCTAGTAGACTCCTACCCTCACATAAAATTGTCAATTTGTTGTTGATTCGGAACTGCACGACACACAACACTCACGATATCCACGGATGCGTCCGACGATAACTCTTGTGTCTTACGGTTATTTATTTTGCACACCACTGGATTCCACGACGCCGAAAGCTTATATCCATCTTCCCGATTGAAAGTTTTGTACTTTTTAATTTCAATCGCTTCCCGAACCATACGTGGATAATATTTCCGGTCAGTGGAGAGGACATTAGGCGCATACAGTTCTATCCAGTGGTTTGGGCCTGAGTTGAGTTGAATATAATAATATGTGTAAAGAACGCGAGTTTAGTTTGAAACAAATCGTAATCGTATTTGAAATAACTTGCTCGTTTGCATCTCTTTAATACGAAAGAAGGAGAAAAAAATAATTTATTATATGTAATACATCACGATACTTACATATTACATAAACTTATAGTGTAGTATTATGAAAATAAAGTTTGCCAAGATAGACATTTTTACTGCTTAATTACTGAATGGATTTTAATTAAATTTTCGAATATTGTATCATATAACCCGAATTTTCCTGCAAACATCCGAGGGGGTAGCATCATACAGGCTGGAGCAACTCGGCAACCACAGATCCTTCCGGAGACGTTTGTAAAACTGAAAAGATTGCTACGTTTCCTGGAAGAGTTAGGATGGCAGGAGTACATCACATCCACGCAGAATAGGCGCGAGTTCGTCCGACTGTGAAAACGGCCCGGATACATTTAATCCGAATTTATCCCAAAACAAAGGAACTTTCTCCCACACACACTACAGGTTGCGGAATGAACTTCCTGGAGAGGTTTTTCCTGTTTTTACAGGGTCGGCAACGCGTGGGTGATGCTCCTGGTATTGCAAACGTCCATAGGCTGCGGTGACTGCTTACCATAAGGCAGGCCGTAAGCTTGTTAGCCAAAAAAAAAACTCAATGTGGTCCACGTGGGAAGATGGCATATCCAACTATTTCCCAGACAAAGCCTCCAGCCAACGACAGTATCCTTTCACAAATCAATTCTATAACAAAAATGGAGTGTCTCTGAACTCTGAAACTAATCAGACGATGTCGTGGGCGTTATTAACTTTTCGAAGCGATTCCAGCAAAAAAAAAACATGTAGACTTTCCAATACTCTCAACGAATTAAGTATGCTAAGCTCGCCGTGGATAAGTTCGACAACCAGACTTTGAAATCACTGTTTAATGAATTCGATACGAATTCATTCCCCTGGTATCACGGTCACGGAGGTCAGATGGCAGTCGTTCGACTGTAACTACCTGCTCTGCCAAATCCTGGATCATGGTTATTGTGAACCCCGGGCCCTCGTGCGCGATAGCACAACCAGAACATTAACGCTAAGATTATCGATGTTCATACCTTCAAACCTTTTGGAGTAGGTACCTAGTTTAATTTCAAAATGTTTAGAGTTCCTACTTTAGTTTTTTATTTTACCATATTTTTAGTAATCATTTCATCAGCTCCTGCGGTGCTTTCCAGACTATGTCACACCTCTTATGGTGTCCTGCGTGCCCAAACACCCCAGCCACCACAGCCCAGTCACGCATGAGGATGACATTATGACAGCCACCGACAGTACTGTCAATATGGCTAAGTTTCGGGCCACTACATTATAGTGTTTGTCATTAACACCACGCTAAGTAGAATAAATTCAGAAACCAAACACAGAATCAGTAAGCAGGTAAAACATAAATGCGGAGCGCGTTTGGGCAAGCAATATTTGCCAGCAACCGATATTAAGTCGGGGGAAGGATTTAATTAAAACATTTTAATATGATGTTCCCAAGAACAAAGCAAAATGTTTGTTGCGCCTCGTTCGGAGGGATGTCCGTGTATAATTGCCTCTCGGAATGAATGAAAAGGCATGTGTTGAGCCAATTTTTTATTAAAGCCGTTAATTATTACGGTTTACGAAATTTGGCCCAAGGTTTCTCAAATATTGTTTTGGGGTTTCATTTCGATATTCGGATATTTACACATCAGTGTCCGCGTTAAAAAAGAATGATTAATTAGTACACGCTATCATCATCATTACCATAATGATGTTGGCGTTATGTCCTGTTTGGGTCCCTGCGCTGCACGCAAGTGCCCGGGGTCCGCCTTCCTACTACTCTTGGTCCGCTTTGCTCGGTCTTCGGCATCCTTGGTGGTGTCGACGTCAAGCCATTGCTTTTTGGGCCGGTCTCTCCTTCCCGTGCCTGGCGGGGGTGGCATGGCTAGACATTTGTTCTCTACGTTATTTACCGGTCAGCGCAAGACGTGGCTATACCATCGAAGGCGGCACTCTTGCAGCTTACCAGCGATGTCGTGGACGCCAAGGTATGACGTGGGCGTTTCGAGCGCGATCCTTCTGTGAAATTCATCACACATCTATCGCAGAATCTTCATTTCTGTGTCGCTCTAGTAGGGGCCAAGTCTCGCTGCCGTATAGGAGAGCAAGTCTAATTATGGTCTTACCTGTTCCTTTAGCTTTATTGGCATTTTGGGGTCACGAATTACACCTATCACCTCCCGCCTTTTGGCCCAAGCCGCGGATATTCAGGTTTTGAAGTAGCTATCGATATCCCCGGTTGTGCTAAGTATAGATCCCATGTATATGAACTGATCCGTGCGCATGACTTCATCTTCGCCAATACGCACGGAGAGGAGATCTGGACTGTTGTAGGCCATGTACTCTATCTTCGCCACATTAATCTTCAGACCGCCGTTCTCTAGTGCCCTTCTTCCACATTTTTACCCGTTGGACTAGTCGCCCCTTGTCAGAGTCTGTCAGCGCTATATTGTCAGCCTTCATGAGCAGCCACGAACGTACCTCATGATAGTTTCGGATGCTGTCTGACAGTGCGTCTAATATCACGTTGAAGAGAAGTGGGCTGAGCACAGAGCCCTGGGTACCGATTCTGGTGTGCAATGCAGTTGTAATGTATTGCAATGTAACGGTGATGTTACTATAACTACGTCGAGGTATTGAGTCAGTCCCAGCATCATCTCAGTTAAATCATTGTTCGACCTTTGACACGTTTTCGTTGACAGAATTGAAGGCAGTTTGACAACTAAGAAAGATGCACTTAGTAATTTATTTATTTATTGGAGTACCAACAGCCATATAAAACCATAATGCAACTGAAGTACCAGAAAACGAATTGTGGAAAAGTTCGAACTCATGAAAGTTGCAACTCAACATCTGTCATTGGAATAACAATCACACGTTTGACATGCGATGCAATTGTAATGTAACTGCAACTGAGACGATTTCCGTACCAGAATCGAAGCCCTGGCTAATTAAAGCAATAAGATAACAGCATAGTGTTTGGACTCTTAGGAATGGTTTTAATGAGTACTATACCTAGTTGATATTCAAGTTCTGATGTTGATGGAATGTGGCGTTACGAACTACTGAACGAAACAATATAACCACATCGTATTTGGGCTCGTAACAATCGAGCAACTAAGATGAAATTCACAGTAGCTGGGCGTTAAATATTACTGCGTCGATTCGTGACCTTGGATCAGTGATGCGAGGACCGCGGTCGTGTTGTACGTGCATAAAAAGGGATCCCGGTATTTTTAACCCCACTTTGTATGGGACCGGATGGTGCTAAAAGGTATGTGTGGGAATGATCTCGCTAGAAAGGGCTAAGTTAGTGATGTCCATGTTTTTTATAGATATAGCCAAATTTTATGATATTAGCTTAAAACAAATAAATGTTTTTATAAAAATAAACGCGCTGTAATCTTTTTTTTAGATTAAGGGATAATTCGTTGATTTTTGGAGTCTGTTGTTTAATTTCAGCTTTGTTTATAATTATGGTATAATTCTATTCTATAAATAGTTTTGCTTTAATTTTTGTTTTGATTATTTCTCTATCGACCAACCAATCAATCTAAGACCTAGTAGGTATTTGAATAATACCCATAATTTACTGACGGGTAATTTTAACCCCACGCTGCATGAGTGAGGATTTTTTAAACTTATATGCGGAAGGTTAAGCTGTCTCTAATATCTCGTATTCCACGGTAGATGAGCTACAAAATAATTCAGATAAATTTCCTCGTCTCTTATTGTCAGTTCTACTTTATAGTACTATTATAAGGATTATCGATCAACCTGGCTAGGTTCCTCTGTTAACATAGGAATATCGTGATGAAACCTTCACACTCAGTTAACCACGATCCAATCTAGTTAAAATCACATGTTAGCAAGGTCACGTAGGTCAGACGGCAGTCGCTCTGATCTGGCAAATCCTAGACCGTGGTCAAGGCGGACCCCGAATCGTCTCGCGCAAGAGCACAACCGGGACATTAATACCAAGATGATCATTTTAAGTATACTTACCATTTCATCATCTTCAACGACGACTCTACTGTACTGTACGATATTCGTTTTTACGAGACGTTAGGATCATGGGGCCCTGACACTGTAATGTTTTTTAAAAAGTTAAGCAAAAAGCTAATAGACACCAGTACACCACACGTGACTAGAAAGCTGGCTCGTTCTTCGGACAGAGGAGTCCATCAGGATCCCTCAGGGAAGTGTGCTTAGCCCTCCTCTTTGAATGTGCAGGTTTCATCACAATGTTATCCCTCACCGTAAAAGCATCGGTTAGTATTCGATTAATGTACATAACTCAGAAAAGAATCATTGGTACATTGCCGCAGTGGGATTCGAACCCGATACCTCTCGCTAACGAGTCAGATACCTTAACCGCTCGGCCACCTACGCTCCATTAAATGCAGCCCGCATACTCTAAATAAATAACCGAGAAAATGTTTTGTTACCCTATTTACAATAGCACTTAAAACTTACCGTTCACCATTGTAATTGCACTCAACTCTCCTGGGCTTTTAGTTTTATTCCAAAAAAGCGCAAAATTTTTCCACCTAACTAACCACTTTAGCTTCCGAAGTTTGTCCGGCTATTAACTTATTTTTATTTTACCTTTTACGTGTTTTTTAACTCTAAAATTGAAATGTATTCCACAAGATTTAATAAACTTTTTATTATTATTATTATTATTAACTAGATTATTTTGAGCTTGCTTTCCATACAATTCTTGTACAGTACTGGTGTCAACATAAATTGGTGGTAGGGAGTTCGGAAAAATGTCATAACTATGTTATAAATTTCCACTGTAATATGGTTTAAGTTTTCTTGTTTTAACAGCCAATATTTAATGCAGGAGTAGGTGTTGACTTATTTTTATTTAATAAATGGTGGACCCACGCAATTTCGTTCGCGTAATTTATACATAGCTACTTTTATTCTTGCTTATGAACTTTCCTCTTGAATCATTCTATCTATTGTTGAAAACCGCATTAAAATCCGTTGTGTAGTTTAAAAGATCCAAGCGTACGTAGATACATTTATAGACGATACTTAGGGACAGACGCCGGGAAGCGACTTTGGTTTGTACTATGTATAGAAGAGGCTGAGTTTGTTGTTATTCTTGTCAAACAATCCATTTGGTATTATTTTTTAATTGTTCGCACTAGTTTTTATAGGTTGATAACTTCTATCAAATTACGACGCAAGGACGCCGAAACCCCCAAGAACTCGAGAAGAATAAATAGGAAAGCGGATGACCCTTTGCCAAGCATCCCCTAAAAGAACATCTCTATTGAAATTGGGAAGTTATTAACAAGTTCCGCCTACTAGCAGTTAGATTTTAAAGCGACTTCAAAAAAGAGGTTCTTAATTTGACTGAATGCACAGGATGATTTGATACAGTCGGCTGTAGGGTTAACGGAGTATGGTAGGAGGGTTAGTTCACTCTGCAACTGCCTGTACATTGTGACCAAACTTGAGACGCAAATTCTAAAAGCTATCCACCACCCAATTCAGCCGAATCATTTACAAGTGGGCCTTGACAACGCAAGGGCCAAAATACAACATAACGCACTACAACAGCTTTGTCAAACTGTCAATAATGTCGCTGGGGAGGCCGGGGTGAAATGTAAATTGATGCACGGGTTCAACAAATTGGGGAGGTTCGGGTGGGTCGGCCCGTTTGACAGTTTCCACGCTCAATGTATTTCCAAAATGCCAATAGGGGTGTGCCAAGATATTTATAAAATTAATGAAAAGGAATGAATTGTAACGGATTCGCTGCGCCATCGCATGCTGTTGAAGTCATCGTCAATCAGAAGAGAAAAAAATATTTTTCGGAATATTAATAATAGTACACCGTCACGGGCAATCGGCTGTTGAAACTATATTTATTTATTTATTTATTATTTCTCAATGCATAATGACAATTTTATTACCTCAAGTCCAAGCATGTGCCTAAAAACCGTATAAGCCAAATGGTATTTGAACATAGCAGCCCAAATAGGACAGGGCCTGTGCTAGGGCTAACTATTCCATTAAGACATAATTAGATGTCAGTTGGTCTACACGTCAATATACAGGGTTCCCAGCGGAAGATATTGGTCAACCTCGCTTTGATCGGTACGTCTTCTAAGATATGATATATCGACCTTCTTTTAAACAATTGCATAGATCAACTTCAAAATCCTACCCGTGACTCGTACATAGGTGCGTAATACAAATTATCGATGATCCCATATGACCACTGACTGACTCTGGCAATGTCAAGGACTTTGGCTCCCTGTGCATGTGTTCTACCGGCTGTACAATGGGGATGTTCTGAGGAACTTTTGGATCTGGTGCCCACAGCGCAATTCCGCACCAACTATTGCACCAACCGCCGCGGGCTTGGATACTCAATACTCATCCTCAGTAGGTAGACTAAGGTGTTCCTTTTTTATTAATTAAAGTAGCTATGCGTATGACCGCCGCCTCAAATGGTGGTAAATGGACAATGCGGCTGAAGATGAAGTATACCTGTCTAGGAATAGCCTATTTACTTTAGCCTTGAAAGCGTCCAGATTCCAACATGTTCTTTTCCGTTCCAAAGCTCCTGAGACGCCGAACACTGATGTTGTCACGAAGATTCGAAAGAACGTTTCTCGCTCGCTTCGCATAAAGAATGAGCTCCCAGCCATAGCATTTTCTTTGGACTGTGACATGGGATCGTTCAAGTGGTATATTAGAGGTCTCTTCAGAGACAGGGTGGCGCCCCTGGTAATGCTGATGACTTTCCGTCTTGAGGCCCGCTGAACTCTTTGACTGCTGTTCACAGCCCATACTGCAGGACTTAAGGCCTCTCTCTATAATCTCCACGCTTGGCAAGCGGGTTGGAGATTGCAGTGTTATTAATCATTATAAGAATGGAAAACGCTGCTGCCTATTTTTCAGCCTACGGAGACTCTAGAAGTTTTGTTTCGAAAACTTTAGTCGCCTTGTACGACACCCACGAGTTTAAGGGGTTGGTGCTATTCTTTGCCTTACTCCACACGGCTAACTGTGGCAACACGGCACACTGCTGTTCGTCATAAAAAATTAATACAATCTTGTGTACCTATTCATTTAATCGGAATCAGTTCGGAGCACCCCTGACCAGAATCCTTGTAAAAATGTGGCCATAAATTTCGTTTCTATCTGCTGTTTGCTTTTGAGACCCATTTTTTGTATCACTCTATTTTTTCATTTTAACACAGCGCGCTTTGCGGTTTTGGACGAGTGTGAATTTGTTAGGGTATGTGTATTTTTTTCTGTAGAGTGTTTCGTTTTATCTCACTATTGCGTTGCTGTTGGAAGCATAGTCTATAAAACATAGCTTGCTCTGTAAAAGCTCTTTAAAAGCGTGTCCACGGGGACGCGCATAAGTTAGAAAATCTTGTTGCATTAATTACTTATATGCGCAAAATTATTAAACTTTATTGGTGTTCGTTTCGTGTATTTGCATGTAAAATATACAATAGGTAACACAATAGGTAGTACTTTATTATCGATGATAACTCTAACAGATATGAAGTTAGATTTTACTCATACGGTAGGAAAACAGGCGAGGGGGGCATCTGAAGGAAAGCGGTCTCTAATGCATACAAAATTAGTAACACCAGAGTTATTGCCGACGCTTTATATACTTGTGGCGACATCTATCGCTCTACTGCTCCAAAAGGAAAGACTACCCTACTACTATCTAATTACCCTTTTCGACCTTCTCACCATCTTCGCTTGCCAACATTGGCGGCTATCTTATCCTGCACCGCCAAATACTCATAAATCCCCGCGATAGTTGCTCTAGCACCGAATAGGCCGACTCCACTGCCAAAGCCACGATTCCGCACTCCTTGGAGAACTGGAGAAACACCTCACTCACCGGTAAGAACACAATACGGAAAACCAACCAAGTATACATATACTCAAATATTTTATAAACTACTAAACCGATTTTAATGAAACAAGCAAAGAACCATCTCGATTATACTTGGTTTCAAATACAGAAAACGGTATCCAAATCGGTTCAAGCGTTCGGAAACTACGATGCCACAGACTGACACACAGATACACAGAGCCACAGATACACGCGTCAATCTTATAACATCCCTCTTATTTCGTCTTGGTTTAATAAAATAGTATTTCTTGGCTGCGGTTTTCTGTTAGATGAAAAGTACTTCCCCCGTCGGCCGACTCCAGTATTGAACGTTGAATGTCTATCCCTTCCTTTAATTTAGATAAGAAGTAGTTTATATCCATTCGCAGGATCCAAACCCGTACTAAGTTAGTATAGCATCCAAATTCGTTCTTATTTTGACGTGTGAAACAAAAATAACTTCATGGACTTCCACATTTGTGGTATTTATACAGATATGCTTACAATTAAATGGGTAAACTGGGTTTTCTATATATGTATAATAAGTATATATGTATTAAAAGCTGTATGAGCGGTATATCTCTGGGTCTTGTCCCAGCATCCCAGACCAAGGGCCGTCCCAGTTTCCAGGGCGTGAGTGTCATTCCGTCGGGTCTTTTCTCATCATAACGTAACCGACAGAAACTTCGGATAACCTCCGACCAATATTACATATACTTAAATATTATCTAAACTACAGATCCAATTTTAATGAAACAAAGCTAAGAATCATCTCGATTAAACTAGCTTTCATATACAGGAAACCGCATCCAAATCAGTCCATCCGTTCGTGAGCTACGATGCCACAGACAGACACACATATACACAAAGCCACATTTATTTAAATACCTATACACTGATGTTATTGGTTGGGCATGCTGGTGTCGCCTTCCGGGATTTGGATCACAGGTCACAGGAGTTGTAGGCAACTCCGCTAATTTTCATTGCACTAATTAAGCAAACTCTTTGTACTTGTCAAAAACATAACGCGTCAAACGTCAAATATTTACATTATTTATTCGGACAAATTACATTTGTATGGGTGGGTCAAATACCTGTCATTAAAGTCCATTACATTTTCGATCAAAAAGGCAGTACATAATCATTATCTGCAATCTCTATAAATACATGATTGCCTATGTTTAGTTATGTATTTGTTGTTCAACTGTATCTAGTATCTCTGTACAATTATATATACTTAGCATTTAATAATGTAAAAATCCCCCCCCCATCTTATCCTATAGTTTCTCCCGCACCGCCTACCCTGTCCGATCCCATTTCATCTCGGTTGACCGGTAGACAAGGCTACTTTAGCTTTAAGTTCGCCAATGTACGTTTAGTGCTAAGTTTTAATAAATAAATAAATAAATTACATAGGTATTAGCCCTATATATAGCTCTTACATCTAGGTACGTTTTATCCTATTCAAGTCAAAGATACCTTATGGAGTATTGTTCCCATCTTTGGGGGGCCGGCAAAACTGCCGACCTGCTTAATCCTCTGTGCTCCGTACAGAGACGCGCCGTACGAATTGTCGATGATCCCATACAAACTCGGAAGTTGGAACCACTGGCAAACCGAAGGGACTTTGGCTCCCTATGTGTGTTGTATCGGCTGTACAATGGGGAGTGTTCCGAGGAACTTTTCAATCTGGTGCCCACAGCACGATTCCGCCATCGCACCACCCGCCGTGGGCTTGGTACTCATCCACACTACGTAGACCCTCTGTTGGTCACGACGCGAAGGTTCGAAAGAACGTTTCTCGCTCGTACGATTCGGATGTGGAATGAGCTCCCAGCCACAGTGTTTCCTTTGGACTATGACATGCGATCGTTCAAGAGGTATATTAGAGGTCTCTTCAGAGGCGGGCAACGCATTGGTGACTCCCCTGCTGGTCTAGCCATCTTTGACAGCTCCGCGTGTATGGTAGAAAATTGACAGCTCGAAGTTCGACTATTTCTACCAACATCTACATTGACTCTGATTGTGTAGGATCATCCGCCAATCCACCCCCTTTGTACACCGAAAGTACGTGAATTGTCTATGGACCAAGAATTTCTACCACAAACAGCTTATGTTAGATAAAGTTAGCTTATGTCAAATCCCATACATTTTTTCTAATACAAACGATTGTAGATTTACGATTGTAGATTAACGCAATCTCTTGGCTAAGGCCGCTGGTGTTTGTTGTGTCTGTGTGTGTTTATCCGTTCAAAGTCTTGTGACAACCCCACATCGGAGGTTCAGTATTTAGTATTATTATCACCTCAACCTACATTTAAACTTTGGATTTTCTTCAGTTTGTACGCCCATAGTAATGCAAGCTCATGTTATACTGGTGGTATATTAATATGCTGCATTTACTAGTCAAGATCATACAAACATGATCTAACCGCATCTTACGCAAGTTACACTTCACTTTCTCTCCAAATCCGTGGCTTGAGTCTCCAAGCTGGGCGCACCCAACGCCTTTTGTATTTCCGCAAACGATTTCCCTTTCGTCTCTGGTACGCATGACCAGATGAATACGCTGAACAGTACGCATATACCGCCAAACATCCAATACGTGATCGAAGGCCCGATGGAGTTGGTCAAGGCAGCGAAGTATTTGGTGGTCAGAAATGTGGTAATTCCACTGGTGAACACGCTGGCGGTGACACCGATACTGCGACCTGGGCCGTCGAACATTTCGGATATCAGCAGCCAATATACGGATCCGTAACCTGGGAATGTGAAAGATGCCAGTTTTAAAATGAGTGTGTTCATTGCGTCGGTTGGGATATGCACGGTCGACCGTTTGAATCAATGGCTGGTATTTCGTCAATAGGCAGGATTTATGAGGAAAGTTGAGGCGTATAATTTGTAAAGGTATCCCTAACTACCCGAGCAAAGCCGTTATTTTAAGTAGTTGTATAGAAAAACAAAAGTGTATGGTATTTTAAACTCAAAGGATTAACTACCTACCTATTACTCTTTTTCAGGTATGGTGGATGGGAGCTGCATCTCCATATTGTACCTACATAAATATAGCTAAAATCTAATGCAGAAGCAAAATAAATAATACAAGCTGACGAGATGAAATCGCGAACAAAAGTAACTTAAATTACAATCTTGTGCTTGACCATTTCATACGTACCAGCACTGAAACAAAAGACGATCAGAGCCAGGGAGATGAGAGGCAACACGTTTATAAACCCGACGACATCTCCTGAAGTTCCTCGGACGTGGAAGAATACGCCTAGCGCGATCTGTGAAAAGCAAAAATATATAAAAGTCATATTAGGAACACCCAACTAACGTGTGCATATGAAATGAGTTCCGGAGTTTTTCCTTCGCACTGTAACGTTGGCACAAAGGCTGGTACCCTATGCGCTCCCTTTAGGTTGCAGGCGTTCTGTGTGAACGTGTCACTGTGTGTTTCTTCCTATTTTCCTACCCCGTCCTTATGGACGATTGATAGAGATATTTAATGTCGTAATCGATAAAAACATTTTGAGTTTGAGTTCTGGATGACGGTGGACTGGCCATTTTCAATCAGAGGGATACTCTGACTGTGTGTCTTCCTAAGCAAACAACAAAAACCCAATCATGTTTTATTGGCCCCTATCGATTACGCTACGATGATGCTATTAAGCAATAATTTATCCATTGATTGACGTCAAAACTATACAAAGCCCAAAGACAGGTAACTGGCTTATTTAAAGTTAGTGAGGCTTTAAGTAGGACCTTCTTAAACTTGAAAATAAAAAGCAGAATTACAGATATTCTACAATGCGATCATATCAAGCGTGCATATCAAGACCCCAAATATCGGACAAGGCTCATTTTGCAGATATTATTTATTCAATATGAGCCTTGATAGAGGTTGTTATTTGAAACTAGTCAGTATTAGGTAACTATCCACGTGCCCGTCGTCGTCGTCGTCTAATCGTCCACCACCATCAACGAATCGATAAAGAAACTATAAATTTGTAGTCTCGGTCATTCGGTTGCGTTGAGAATTGTGCAGTCCAATCAATGCGTTCAACTGCGATGTCGAAGAATCTGCATTACGGAATAAATGACGTCTTCTTTTTTATCTCGATCGCTATAAATAAGCAAGTGGTCGATCTGATGGAAACCGGTAACCTTTGGACTACATTCCCAGCGTTATTACCAGTCTTCGTATTTACAGATTACATAATGTAACCCTTTCATTTTTAGGGTTACAAAATCAGCAAATAAAATGTAATTTCAACAGTAGGATGTTACGGGCTGTTGACAATGGTACAACTCCAACCACAAACAACGTTTGTGTCATTACCACCATGTAACGTTAGGTACCTATCATTATCAAAACTACTGCGAATATAACCAAGTCGATATAGCAAATGGAACTCACCATCCCACAGGACATGCCAAAGAACGTCGTGATCAAAATAGGCTTCCGTCCAAACCGGTCCGACAAGACGATCGCAGTGAAGATGCTCGCTATTAACTGTATACATCCAATTATAAGTGAGCCAATCTCGTTACTGACATTGGTTCCAGTTGACTCCAAAACTGTTTGCAAATAGAAAGTCACGGCGTTGTAACCCGATAACTGTCCCACTCCGCCAATAATGATGACCAGGAAGACGGACTTTAAGAATATTTTGTTCTTGAACAGTTGTTTCTTATCGACCTCGTCGTCTTTATTGTCACTCGTAGGAAGAGCGTATTCCTTTAATTCGTCGTTAGCTGCTGTTTCTGAGCCACGTAGAAACGTGAGGACTTTCACAGCATCTTCCTTGCGGCCTGAAAATAACAATTTTACAGTAATAAATAAATAACTAAACGCAATATTTCTTACTGGGAATCCTCAACTGTCAGAAGATGGCGCAGGATAAAAAGAGGTAGAGATATTTGGTGTCGGAGGCTAAGATCCACTTTGGGTCGCTGAGTCAGCGCAGTAAGTAATATTTCTTAAAGCAACGCATTTGCGATATTACATTTCTAAACCTCAAAGAGTATTGTAAATGATATGCGATATGATTATGTACTTTTGCATTGTGATAACCCCTTTAAACTCCCATCTTACAAGCATGGGATGAAAAAAAATCAAGATCTGTTAGCATTTATACATACACATACATACATAAAGCCCATGCCTCTATCACACTGGTAGGGCAGAGACGATGTACCGCCACTTTGCCCGTTATCAATACATTTAAAGAAATAACTAACTTTTACTTGCCTTTAGCATAAAGAGAGTATGGGGTATCTGGCAGGAATATCACTGGTATGAAGACTAACGTTATGACACTAATGAAAACGAGGTTCACGGTGAGGTATGAGACGAAGGGTCCGATTGACAACATCATCAGAATGCCGAAGGAGCACAGTATCTGAAAGAACGTCCCAAGGGAGCCTCGTATTTCTTTCTGGAAAGAAAAAGAAGTATTTATTTGTAACGGCTACTTTGTCCATAACCTTTCTAACAACATTTCTTCAATGCACACTAATCAGCTGTATAGATAACGGTATCGCCCCGCCATAATGACACTTAAAGTGGTAACTTTCCCTTATCCAATTTTTTTTTATAACACTATGGTGGAAAACAAGCTTGCGGCCTGCCTGATGGTAAGCAGTCACCAAGCAACAATCGACATGTGCTTTTTAAAATTCAAACTTATTATACATATCTACTACTCCGAGACACGTAACAGAAATTAAAATTCATCATTTCCATTTCTACTCGGCCGGGCCGGCCGGGGGAACCCGGGACGTCTACGCGGCTACCGGCATGTTAACCAACTGAACCACTCAGGTCGTCAAGTAAGTTAAGTTTTCCCTAAGTATGGTTAGATAACCATACCCATATATCGGAACAACTATGACATAGTCGACATTATTATTACTACTCGTAAACTTCTGAACAGATCATAATGAAATAAAGCTAATGAAATATCAATTAAAAAAAAGTTTAAAAACGGAACAGAAATCATGTTCAGGTTTCGGGAAACACGATGCCACAGACAGACCCAGATTCATACTTACACCTCTCTCCTTACGGAGGTTATTGACCTCAATGACCTTGTTGTCCTACCCTGCATAGGTACCATATGAACCAATCAAAATCCCCATTGACCTCATAGTAAAGTACACGAACACTTTACCTTAAGATGAGTCATGACATCTTCAAATCAGGTTTAGCCGCGATGAGGAAATAAACATACCGAAATGTTTAGCGCATTTAAGTTAAACAATTGTTTCCAAGCAAACTTACACTGGCAATCTCCGAGGCGTATATCGGCACAACGGTCATAAGGAAAACGTCACCGATGCCGTTTAGAACCCGCCCGAAGATAATAACCCAGACCTCTGACGCGAAGATGAACATCAGAGCAGCGATGAACTTCGGAAGGCCACTGATCAGCACGCAGTACTTCCGACCTATGAGGTCTACGAGGATTCCCGGCAGTAATATTGCTGTTAAATAAAATCTAGTATCAAAAACTGCTGACGGTAATGCAAGTATAGATGCAGGCGGTATGTTTGTATTGTAAGCAAGCGTACCTCCTGTGAGTATAGTCTGACTCGGTCCGTAAGTCCTATAGGTCAGTAGGGAGGGTCGGGATGATCCAGGCAGATCAGGTAATTACAGTGGAGCGACTGCCATCAGACCACCGTGACCAAAAGAACCTGACCAGATTGGATAATGTTACACATTCAGTCGCCTGAATGTGCAGGATTCATCATGATGTTTTCCCTCACCGTAAGAGCATCGGTTAGTGTACATGTCATGTACAACTAATGTTCATGACTTAGAGAAGAGTCATTAGTACATGACGGCACTGGGGTTCGAACTCGGCTCCTCATGACTCGGCCATTTTGAATTATTTACCGCCTACTACTATACTATAGTCTGCCAACAGTTTGCATGTCACTATCTCTCTCTTTCAGACTTGTATTTTTTTGAATTTGTGATGGATTCTGTCAATCGTTAAGAGTCGCCTAATCAATTATAGTTGCCAAGCAATAATTGAGTTCCTGTTTAAACGGAAAGGTGTTATTACTTGATGAGTGAGTGATAAATTACGGACTTGTCAGTCCTGTCAACACAATGAAAACGTAATATATTATGGTACAACATTTTCGCAGCACAATCTTGAAACTTAGGTAGTCGTAGTTTTCTTGATCGTTGCTTAATATTTTTCATCTAGTGTCTGTTGACTCCTTTGCCTGTAAGGAACAATGCTTTCGTTATTGTGTTCTGGTAATATGTAAACTTGTATAAGTTCATGCATGAAACGTGGCAGATCAGTCTTAATCGTTCAAATAATATTAAAGCACCGGCTGCTGATGTAGCCAGGTTCTGGCGGTGGAGTGGACACGTACATTATCACCTCTGTTTAAACTGACTTGTCTTATTTGGTGAACAAATAATGCCCAAATCACGACTTCCCGTATTAATCACGCTACGTACGTTGTGTATGTCATGAATTATACAAGAAATACATAGAATGTAAATTTCAACGGATACTGCTGCACATTACCCATTTTAATACATAATTTCCTTAACCAAATAAGACAAGTCAGTCTGGACAGATTACAAGTATTATATGGGGTCTGACTTCCTGCTCTTTCGTGCATTCCTACACAGTGATTGACTAATAAAGACGACATTGAAAAATTTAGATAGGAGAAATAGAGCTGAACGTGTGTGAGTTCGTGTAAACATGGGCTCAAATGGGCTATCTTGTCGATGTGAGCTATGTCACATGTGAAGATTCGGAGATCTGGTAAAAATAAATATTCGCGTACCTTATACCGCGATCACCACGTCGACTTGTCGTCAACAATATATTGTTTAATATTGTTGCTTGTATATGTTATTTATCCTTTCAACGCGTGAATAGGCTGTTTCCGGACAGGCATCTTCGCCGCATCGTTAGATAGTGGTCAAATGCCTGCCTTCTAAAAAACCTCTATGTATCAAAGTAATATCTTTGAATTATACATACTGAAAGGTGCAACCAATACTCCAACAGACACGATCCAGGAGCCTTCCTCTTCTGTGACTGGTTGCGGGAGTATTGTTTGGGAGTCGTCTGCCAGTTTGATCAGCACCGGTGAAGGCCACGCGAGTCCAAGCCCCATGGATATCACGGAGAGGTTCACTGTAGAAAGTTCACAATTATTTGTATGCTACTCAGGGATAAATGGGCCGACAGCAGGATAACAACTAACCTACCTGACGTAAAAAGTCGGACAATCCTCGACTAAGTTTACACACCTATACCTACTCAAATATTTTCTAAATTGTGCTCTCCCTTAGGCTCTAAGTTTTGCAGTGGACTGATATGGGCAGTGATGATGATGATGATGAGAATGTATTTAACAAGTTTATGGTCCACAGACCACATGACAATGCCGCCACAATTGTCATGTAGTCAGCGGACAATGAACCACTTAGATTTAACCTTCGGAAATTTGGGCGTAGCTAGTTCGGAGAAGGCTCAAGTTTAGAAGTGAACTCTTGTGTGAACTTAATTTTGTTTTAATATGAGACATATTTGTCTATGTACAACGTAACCGACACCAAAAGTTTATTCATAACAACGATAAAGTGATAACTACAATAATCCACATGGAGAGCTACTTGACAATAAGTACCTGCATATCAATAAACCTAATAACTACCTCATTTTCGATAGCGTTCGTGCAAACTAGTATCTGTATAACTGGTAAATATCTGCTTTAAGTAACCAAATCTCACGAACGCGCCACAAATGCGCCGTACCAGATATCATGGGCGACAGTTACCGCATGCCTTGCCATGTTTGTCACTATGTAGAATGAAAAAGCCCTCTACTAATGTGCAGTAGGTCCAGCAGTGCACTTATGGACTGGTGATGTACTTCTATACATAGTATAAAACAAAGTCGCTTCCCACCGGTCTGTCCCTATGTATGTATCTATGTACGCTTAGATCTTTTAAACCACGCAAGGAATTTTAATGCGGTTTTTAACAAAAGTTAGAGTGATTCATGAGGAAGGTTTATAAGCAAGTAAAAAGTTAAAGTTTGCAATATATTTTGACCTTGACTGGTTTAGACAAGCTATTTTGCAATATTTTCTATATTATATTATTGTTATTTTGTATTCGTTTTCACCGCCAAGCGCACAAATTTATTAATTCTCGATCAGTTGAAGATCAAAACATATTTCGGTCATTTAATGAGACAAAGTAATGACAGTCTGAAAAACCTTGTCATAGTGGGCAATGTCAAGGGCAAGATGTTAAGAGGACGGTCACCAACTAGATGGACCGATCAGTTGAATGTTGCGCCATCCAACAGATTCTGCGACGCGGTGAGGCTGGCGATGGATAGGAGCGGTTGGAGGCATTTCGTGTGCTCGAAGATGTACTCATCAGACCACGATTGTGCTGTCACGCGCGATAACTCGGGACCATGGACCATGATCCAGGATTTGGCAGATCAGGTAATTACAGTGTAGCGACTGCCAGCAATCTGAACTCCAGATGACCTGTTAACAGGTCCTGTTAACCTGACCAGATTAACCTAAATTAGAATTATTATTAAATAATCAACTTGGCGAAATCAAAAATTAATGTCCCGGTTGTTTTCTCGCGTACGTTGGACTGCGTTCAGCCTTGACTATGATCCAGGATTTGGCAAGTCAGATAATTACAGTGGAGCGACTGCAATCTGACCCTCCGTGACCCTGCTACCAGGAGAACCTGACGATGTTTTCCCTCGTCATTAGAGCGTTGGATCATGATTACGCGTCAAATATTGCGCAACGGATTTTAATGTGGTTTTCAACAATAGATGAGGAAGGTTTATAAGCAAGAAAAGAAAGGATGGGTACTGGTAAAGATGTTGTACGCGAACGAAGTCGCGCCGGGTCCACTAGTCATTCATAGACAGTACATCCATCTTTTCCATCAACATTCATATTCAGCACCTTTCTTGTCACATTACCTTTATCCCTCATCACCGATTGCTCCCCATCTTTTCTCTCACTCTACTTTTAAACTTTTCCTTTTTACCCACGACGGAATGGAGATGGTATATGAGTTTGTCGTGAGAGTTGTGTGTTTATGTGTGTATGTTTGTGCAATGCAATGTCATCGTTTATCTCCAGAACGGTTTGACCGATTTAGATATGGTTTTCGAAAGTGGTTTTGTAATTCTACATTGATGGTTCTTAGATAGGTGTTATGGTTTTAACTCGTCAGAAGGCGCTGTAATCACCATTTTCCGTGCAAACAAAACGTAATCTCCAAAACGGATTGACTGATTTAGAACCCACTTTCCAACAGATGGTCCGATTGCCTGTTTGTCTGCCGTATTAAGTAAAACAAAAATAAAACAATCTCGGGCAACGTTCACCCCTAAATCGTCTAATTAGATCATATAATGCATTGGAAATCTTGGCGGAGAATCCCCGTAGGTTCAAGACACAGAACACGATATTTTTCTATGGTTCAAGACATCTGATCTGTGCAGCCACTTTATTTAAAATAAAACTTAAACTTCCGTAAGCCTTAGAGTTATTCCTAAGAATTAGGATTTAACTTATTTAGTAATTCTATTTGATTCGAGTCTTATTTAAGTATATATATGAATATTTGATGTATGTGTTAACATTTATTTTTGTATAACACTCTTGCTATGTTTACTGTCATCTCTATATTGTAATGCTGTCGTTACTTCAATGTGTAGCACCATTTAGATTTAAGTACATATTGTTAGATTACTAAGTTTTATTTAGTGGTTGTTTATTGATGACCATTAAATAAAGAAATACCTATTGAAATACAACTCATATCTAGTAAATAACCAATCTGAGTATCGCGCCTTCGGGAGGCCATGTCCAAATATAGACAGCATTGGGCACACAAACATTATACTACAAGAGTGTGACTATGAAGCTGACATTGGTGCAGGAAACGTCAGATAACAAACCTAAGGAAGCTTTAATTTTCTCATAAAAAAGAGTATTAAACGGGCGTGAGAATATTGTATGGACAGGGTACGATAAAATCAGGCGACCGCTTCTTAAGAAAATTTTACACATGTTAAAGCCCTTGCCACATACAAAGCTCGGCGCGAGCGCGGCGTGAGCGCGGTGCGATATTTGCTAGGCAACCATCGCGCGGCGCGTTATTTGCTAGGCAACCATCGCGCGGCGCGATGGTTGCCTAGCAACTATCGCGCCGCGCGATGGTTGCCTAGCAAATAACGCGCCGCGCTCGCGCCGAGCTTTGTATGTGGCAAGGCCTTAACATTGTAAAATAAAAAGTATACAATAAAAAGCTCACGACGGTTAAAATCATAGTTATGGAATTTTTTTATTATTTTTACATCCGCCGACTAGCAGATCGATTAAAATAACCGTCGGGGGCTGCCTAAATAATAGTTCAATTAATGTTAAAGACATGGAAATCTAAAATTTAAGTTAATTCCAGGGCCACATTAATCCCACAGGACCAGGAACAGCAGCTCCCGGCGGATTTTTGATCGATCTGCTAATCAGGGTTTGAAATTCTTTTTAATACTTTTTTACATTGCAATATGAATGGTTATTACGGGTCTGGGTGTTGGATGTATAAGAAGTAGTCTTTAAAAATATATAAGAAGTTTATCAGTTCTCTGGTACCCCTAACACAAGCTTTGCTTACTTTGGGGCTAGAGCTGTATGAATTGTCCAAGCATTTTATTTATTTTATTTTCATTATTAGCATCAGCACGCGATATCGTCTGCGTAATATTAGATTTTAAATTCTGTTTTCCGTTTAAAATTCGATATTTTGAATTTGGATGCATGACGCTGATTTTTCTATTTTTTAACCGTTCACTTTAGGTGTTGCCAATGTAATTTATAAAGTATTGAATTGGAAAGTTAAGCTGGGTTAAACTGTGTTACCTATGTCATTAAAAGTGCTTAAGTAGTATAATCACTTATCTAGCACGTGTTAGAAAAATAGATAGAGTGGTACCGATCTAATGTGTGAATTTAAGTATTTAGGGGATATGAGTTAGGTTGGCCTAGTAACTAAGGTTAGAAAGTTGAATGAAATGAAAAATAGGGCACATTAGTTAAATATAAATTTCTATTTATTCAGGAAAGGATATTCACATTCAAACACTGAGATTAGATTAAATGAGATAAGTTATTTATATAGGATAGCAGTCATAGCTAACAAATGTACATGGGAAATATGCCAATGTATTCTAAACATAATAAAACATAGCAAAATGATGTATAGCGGCTAAATCGCCTGAGGATTACACAAATAAATCATTTAGAAATCAGCAATAGGCACCAAAGTAATACAATACAAGATTATACTTAACTGTGTGGCTGGTCTGGAGCAAAAGTCCTTTCGTCTGATTCAACTAGGTTTATATACCCAACGTTTAGCCGGAAATCGGAAGCCGGTACATATTTCAACCAATCATAAGACGTTATTACACTGCCAGTTAAATATGAAGTTATTGTGCCAAAATACTTAACCAAAGACATCGAAATAGTTCCTAAAACTATTGTTATTCATTATAGGATTTATTACACAATTACAAATATATCTTTCAGTTAATTAGTACTTAATCTGTTAAAGAGATTCGTTCTGAAATAAAGAACGAACATTTCGTTCGGAAACATTAAAAACTGCACAGAATATTAATTACTATACGTAAATACTTTAAAGGGAAATATTTACAAACTATATTCCATTAAATAAACCATCAAATTAACATAAAATAATTATAATATCTAACACACGCATATTAGCTTTGCTTAGTTTTGTGCTAGATGGCGCTGTGAATTTGTCTCAGAGTAATAATTATTTATTTTATTTTATGTGGCGTATGTACGTTTGTGCGTAATTCATTAAAATCAATAGATTTCGAGTTTTCGCGTGATTAACAAACATTCGAACTTTCTCATTTAGGTAAAGTACCTTTTAGTAAGATTAACACGACTTTAAATTGGTAATATTATCACTAGTCATAATAATGAAAACGATACTAATGTTGCGATAACACTGTTTATTGTTTATCTCAAGCGAAATCAAATATAGATACAGGTAATAAGTATTAAATGCTTTACCGTGGTACCTTTTAGGGAGTTCAAAAACGTAAGAGCAATATCAAAGTGTCGGTATGTAACATGTGTTATATTATATTCATGTCATGTAAAGCGGTCATGTTTTGCACAGATTTTTTGCGGTCCTAGATCTCTTTCCCCCAACGTCACCGACCCGCACGATACAGCTGCTTGTAGATTTAAAAAAAAACTTAGCAATGAGTTTATGTACCGCTTTTTTTGTTTACTCGTGACGTACTGTCGTGACGACGTAACTGCATTGGAACATCGAGTTAAAAACAATACTAACCGTGGTAATAAACCCGATAATATGTGTAACGAAAGTGTAGTGAATAACCACGAAAGTCTCAAAATCTATATATTTTTTGTAAAATATTTGTAAATAGATAAATGGGCGGCTAATTATGATAAACTAACTTGGTTATTTAAATTTTTTAAATAATATTTTTAAAATATGTTCTCAACATAGACTTTTAATTTTTTAATGTTTTAGTTTTAATGTTAGTTTTAATATTAGTTTATTTGTTATAGATGTAAATATTTTGTTTGTACCCTTTATTATATATACATGTTATACTTAAATATGCAGTAGGTTTAGGTTTATTTATTATCTAATTTTTTAGCCCATATTATAATTCTCAATATTATAGAAATTGTACATTTAAATCTATAAAAACGATCGTAATTTTTTGTAAAAACATTTAAAATTATTATACGGAACAAGCGTACATTAGATACTTTTACCGTGGAAAGTATGTAAGAATATGTATTTTAATATTAAGCTGATTTGCGCGCGATTACAGCACGAGGTCCGAGTGGAATGCAAGAACGTAATGATGTCAAGTGCGAAGTAGCATAATCAAAAACCACTACTAATAACAGAAAACTTATCAAAAACAAATATTAGAAAACTCACCTGTTAAAACAATAGCATACTGCCTGAAGACTGGGTTCGATATTATTTCCAGCATATTCAACTCGCGAAAAAACTAGTTTTATTTAAAAATAATGTAAAAAAATCTAATAAACGAAACCAAAAATAAAATCACTACTCAACAATATCACCTCTTATATTGTGTTCAACCACATATACTGCAGTCATAAGTTTGAATAAATATTCACTAGTAATACGATCATTCAATTATCAAATTTTGTTTACTTCTATTTTGATACACCTGTGACCATTGGACATGTGTTGACCGGTGCACTGAACTGTAGTGAATGGAAAGGGTGACTGCTTGGCATCGTGTTGGTTACGAAACTGTATACATTCTTGTTCGCGAGTATCTTTAGTCATTATTCAATTGTGCTACTGCATCGGAAAGATGGCATGGAGATTATCTGTCCAATTGATAAAGGTTACCTACTATTATCATTGGTTGGTTATCTTCATCGATTCCGCCAAGCCAAGGAATCTTTGACGCAATTGACCTGTAGTATGTAGTGCACGCCTCACTCCGGACTAGGGTATATAATATTATGAGAGACAGCATAGGTAACTTGATGCATTATATGTCTAAAGGCGAGTCAGATTGTTACATTCTTAAAAAATAATAATCATCATCTTGGCTCGGTTGTGCTCCCGAGCACGAGGGTCCGAGGTCCGCCTTGACCATGATCCCTGATTTGGCGATCAGGTAGTTACAGTGGAGCGACTATCATCTGCTCTCTGTGACCCTGCTACCAGGGGAACCTGACTAGATTGAATTATGGTTACAAATTCAGTTGCCTGAAATTGGAGATTTCATCACGATGTTTTCCCCCACCGTAAGAGCATCGGTTTGTCTTCAACTAATGTACATACTTAACTCAGAAAAAAGTCATTGGTACATGGCGACTGTGGAGTTCGAACCCGGTACCTCTCGCTTACGAGTCAGATACCTTAACCACTCAGCTACCGACGCTCCCCAATCTCTCTCTGCATTATAATATGTTTAAATGCAAGTCAGATTGTTTCATTCTATTCTCCCGTTAAGCGCCACATTGCATTGCATATTGCATTAATTGTTACCTGAATTTTTAAAGGTTTTAATGAACCTACAATTGTTTCTAGTACTTTTAACAGCACTATTTAACTATATTAAAGGCCTTGCCACATACAAAGCTCGGCGCGAGCGCGGCGTGAGCGCGGTGCGATATTTGCTAGGCAACCATCGCGCGGCGCGTTATTTGCTAGGCAACCATCGCGCGGCGCGATGGTTGCCTAGCAACTATCGCGCCGCGCGATGGTTGCCTAGCAAATAACGCGCCGCGCTCGCGCCGAGCTTTGTATGTGGCAAGGCCTTAAAAGTTTGTTAATGAACTTACCATTGTTTCTAGTACTTTTAACAGCACTATTTAACTATATTAAAGTAAACTCGTTTCTGAATAGTTAAAATTTTTATCATTCTCTTAAAATGTCAAATGTCAAACAAAATTAACTTTTCATTTCATTTACCTTTCAAATACCATTATACGGAATGTCCTCGATATATATAATAAATACGTAGTTTTATAATATTTTCAATATTACGCTATCAAAGCCAAATCAAATTTTGTAGACGTGATCCAGAAACCGTGGCCGTGCGGTGTCCGGTAGAGTAGAATAGCACCAACCCCTTACACTCATGGGTGTCGTACAAGGCGACTAATGTTTTCGAGGCAAAAGATCAAGAGTCTCCATAGTCTGGCAAATGGGCAGCAGCATTTTCCATTGTTATATTTCACTGCGATCTCCAACACGCCTGCCAAGCGTGGAGATTATGGCAATAACCTCCCCTTTCGTGGGAGAGGCCCATAGTCCTGCAGTGGACTGTTACGGGCTGTGATGATGATCCAGAAACTAATATCGTTTCTGTTGGAGTTGAGCATACTCACGTGAATGAAGACTCCTTAAACATCGGTCGTAGAAGCTCCGAGTTCTGGAACATTTAGGCAGAAGCTTCACCAGTGGCTCATTAATTTTTGGACTGACTGGAATTGACTGTGTTTAAATAGAGACTTGTGACATGGCTGTACATCAGTAATTAAATGTCTTTTTTTTTGTACTGTTATTTTTTCTATGAATTTATTATTGACCAACGTTAGCTTTATTATTATTGACATTATGAATATCATTATTCATTTAATTAATGACTAATCACTTCTTGAGGAATTATTATTATTTATATTTAATTATTGATGGATCGCTATAATTATTTTTATGACATTTGTTAATATTGGATTAGATATTATCACGATTGTGAATTTGAAGCAATTAATTTAAATGACCTGTTAATTATTTTATCTATAAATCAATGTCTACGTCTAATGTCTATGTCCATTTAATACATTCCTTAAACATTTAATTACTTATCATAAATAGACGTTTTGCGAGAAAATAATGTGTTTATTTTCGTAAATAAATATACGTCGCTGTAACTAACTAAAGATCGACAAATTAACTGATGGGTGACGTCATGTGACGTTTTGGGGCTGAGCGCGGGGGCGCGGGGCAGGGAACACAAGTGAGACTCACAGTGCGCCCGCGGCCCCGCAGTCTCCGCCCAGCGCGGTTGGTTATTTTGCTACAGAATCTCGGAACCAACGCACACGAGGTTAATTTACCGATGATAAATCCTGAGATGGATGCTCGAAAACGTTTTCTAAAAAAATTATAGAAGCACAGGGGTTTCCAAAGTGCGCGCGGAGAGAAGGAGGGGCGGTGACCTTAGTTCGCTTATGGATCTCCTCATTCCTGATTCGATCGCGCAATGACACTCCGAGTATAGCTATGTCCATCCCCCTTTGGGCACCGTTAATTTTCTTATAAGGCCCACAGTGAGCCATAAAATAAATATGAAGGAGAACTTACTTTTTTTTACAAACAGTTCCGGTACACAAAAAGTGCATAAATTAACTCTGCTTTTAGTTTCTAAGTTACACGGGATTCATGATTTTTAGGTTAGCAGCGATGCATTAAAATATTCTTTTGTGTATACATATATTGTGTATAGCTTAACTGATTCTGTACACGTATAACGCATTTAGGTACATCGTCTATGAATAAATATTATTGGACAGACAGCGATGAGAGAAATTGTTAGATTAGCTGTTGGTTTAGCTATGGATTAGAAGTTATTTTAATTAGGTATGGACTATGGTAGTGAATGGGCAATGTAAGACTTTGGTATAAAATGCATTGTTAAGAAAAGTTAGGACAGTAGCTTGGATAAAGCAATGGGAAATTGTTAAATGTTTTGATTACAGTGATGAGACGAATAGCCTGATCACACATGAGTCATAATGATTTCTGTTAACCAAACGTTCACAGGTTGGATGGCTAATTATGAAAAGAAATTGTATCGGCATATTACCGTTAAAGTCATCATGGTGCACATAAAATAAAGGTAAGGTATTGATCCTTAAATTGGATCATGGCCAGAAATATCGTGTCCCTGGTGTAAATCCTTGGAGACCTCTTATGATCTTAAAAGTAAGTATAGTACAAGCTTTGCTTAGTTTGGGGATAGATTGCGCTTTGTGAATTTGGCCCCAGTTTTTTTTCCTAGCCGCTCTCCTGTCATCGAGCTCAATGTAGATACCGTGTTTTCGGTTAGCCTACCGTGTCTAAAGCCAAATTGGGGTGAAGGCAATAGGTTTTTGTGGAAGTTGAACAAATGTGGTTCGTATCTCATCCGAGAAGTGTCTCGGGCCCTATTTTTGAATCGCGCGAGTCGAATAAAACGGGCTTTAATTTGGTTTTCCGGCTTGAAATATTTCGATAATTATCAAAATATCATACATCGAGTATGATGCCGATTTTCCCTATTTTTGAACCGTACTCTTTCGATGTTGCCAATGTGAAAATAAAAATTGAAAACCGTTCGAAGCAAACGATTAAAAATATTCACTTCACTCTGGTATGTTACAAGACGAAAGAATAAGCCGTTGTGGGATAAGCTCGCCTTTGCATTATAAACCGTATTTTTATTTCCTGTAATGTTATAAATTGATGCAATAAAGAGATTACATACATACATAAAGAATTAGGCATACGAGGTGAGCTCTGGAGACAGATTGGTAGTAGGTACTCGCTCATACTGTCGTTTTGTTAACTTAAAGAAATAATTGCATAATTTGATTAATAATAATATAATTGACTAGAGTTTTGCCGGCGCATATACTTCGATAATATCGTCCCAGACGCGGGAACAACCCGCTAGAACCATATTGAATTTCGGGATGATTTATTGCTATTCTGGGCTATACGCTATGTTGCTGCCATCAAAATCCATTCAGTAGTTTTTGCCTGAAGGAGTACCAAACATACAATCATATTGCATAAGAAGCGATGGATTGACATATCGCTGAGTTGGACACGGCTTACGTACGAAGTGAGGATGCCCAAGATCATACGAAGTGGAGAAGATAGATAAGAAAAACCCTGACTAAGATAATGAAGAAGAGTCATTCAATGTCTTTATTACGTCTTCACATACACTCGAATGGTCTTGACAGAACAATAATTTTCATAATCAATACACAGGATGTCCCAGAATGCGACGTCCAAACGATAACGATTTTTATTTAGGCCAAGTGCTGACAGTAATCAGAAAAATAAAATAAAAAATCAATACTAAGTACTTACAAAGTTGTAGGTATTTAAATATTTTTTTAAAATTAAACAGCCTTTGTAGTACTTTTGATCACTGGGACCACAAATATTAACAGATTTAATTTTTATTTTTTATTTTGTGTTCCTGAATAATGACTTTATTAATTAGTGTCTAAAATTAATGCCTAAACATCTTCATTTATTAGTCAAAATCAAATTAAAGGACTATTTTGGACATCGAGTGGCAAACTATTTTTCAACTTCAAGATGGAAAGATAATGTGGATATTGTGGTTTTGATAACGAAGGAGTGCGTGGTGTGGAATGATTCATCTAGGTTAGCTGATAACGAAGACGCCACATACATCAATTACATCGCAGAGTTCGATTATGAAACTGAAATATTGCAAGGTGATATGTACTGGGGGTTGATAACGGAAGAGTGCGCGGAGTGCAATGACTCACCTAGAGTGACTGGTAATGGTGAATATATATATATATATATATATATATATTTTTTTTTTTTTATGTCATACGGTAGGCAAACAGGCAAGCGGGCCACCTGATGGAAAGTGGTCACCACTGCCTATAGACATTAGCAACACCAAGAGTATCGCGAATGCGTTGCCCACCTCTATAACACGTTGCTCTGGCAGCAAAAAGCAAATGCCACTCCACTGCCAAAGCCACGGTTCCCCAAATCCCCACCCCATGGAGCACTGGAAACCTTACTCACCGGCAGAAACACAATACTATTTAAAAGAGTATTATTTAGCTGCGATATTCTGTAAGGTGGAGGTACTTTCCTCTCTTAAATCTACACTATATAAATCTGTATATGAAAGTTGTCTCTAACAGGAGTTGATTACGGAAGAGATGTTTCATTTATGCTAACTGATAACGATAACAATCTTTCAATCAATCGAAATACGGAGTCGGATTTACCAATAATATAAGTTCGCGTAGGAGCGTCGGTAGCCGAGCGGTTAGGGTATCCGAATCCCGCTGCGGCCATGTACCAATGACTCTTTTCTGAGTTACGTACATTAGTTGAATACTAACCGATGCTCTTACGGTGAACGAAAACATCTGAATGAGAATGTGTAACCATGATCCAATCTATACTCAATACTCAAAATGTTTATTGCTTCATCTAGTCAGGTTCCACTGGTATAAGGGTCACGTGGGCCAGATGGCAGTCGCTCCACTTTAATTACCTGATCTCCCAAACTGACCATATAGGATCAAGGGTACACTTACACATTCAGACGCCTGAATGCGCAAATTTCATCACGATGTTTTCACTCACCATAAGAGCATCGGTTAGTTTCCAACCAGAAAAGTCAATGGTAGCCCAGCAAACATTTTTGGTAGAAATTATTGTAAAATTACCTATTCTATACGTATTCTAGACGTCGAATAGACGTCGAATCCACCAAAATGGGCACGAGGAAAAAAACACGTACCTGCGACGTATTTTTCGACGTAAATCTGGTAATTACAACCAATAGGTCGCCACTTAGGTTAATCTTCCGACGTCGAGTCGACGTCGGTTCGACCTATTGTGTAGTTCCAACGACTAATTTGGTAATATTGACCACTAACTACGGCGTAATTTTTTCTATTAATTTACCTATAAAGTAAAATATTATCACTATCATTCGTGAGCGAGTGTGAAGGAAATATATATTTTTCTTTTTTGCTCACAGACAAATATCTGGCTTAATAACAACTTAAACTCTGACAATTATGCCGGCCATGAATAAGTCATTATTTAAATTATTAGTTGGAATACTCTTTGATTTCGCATATAATATAATAATGCGTCAAAATCATGTGCACTGAAAATTTTTTCGTATATTGTATTGGTTTTATGTTCAATAATGCTGATGGGCTTCCAAAATACTTAAATAATTTTATTATTTTTTAAATAGACTATGCGTGTATTTGTTACGATTTAAGTATTTTGACACAAGTTTGGTATTGTTTGTAATTTCTCAATGTCCACATTAATATTTCAATGTAAATATTGGTAAATAAAGGTATACTTTTAATGTATTTCATGATAAATTGCATTATACAATTACGTAGTTATACACGGCTTCGTGATTGTTACAAAATAAAATGGCGGCTCGACTATAAAGTTAGATATTACCAACAAATCGACCTTAAGGTGATTATATAGTAAATGTTTTAGGTTTTTTTGCGACTTCTTGGTCTAAATTACCTATTTAGGTCCTTGTTACTTTTAAGTCACAAACTATGGAGTCACTTACGTGACCAACAGGTAATAATTACCTAACAGCGCCAAATCTAGTGGCAAGGAAGTCAACGCGATCATCACGCGTAGAACGTTGTATGTAGTATGTTAGAGATGATGCAAAAAATGGTGCAGAAGAGTTGAAATAATAAATTACCTACAGTCCGATTCCGAACACAGTTTTTCACCACGGACGTTTTTGGTTTACTCGTTACCTAGTTAAATAGGTACTTCTTTACAATTGATTTGGAGCTACTTATCAACAAAAATAGAAACCTTCTAACTATTGAAATGAGATTATGATATTAGTAAAAGAGTAACATCTTATTAGGTACCTAAGTAGGTATAGTATGATTAGGCATTACATCACTTACAAAATTAAATTTTATCAACAACCAGAGGTAAAATAACTATGAACGGGCTGTGCCTATGTCTGTTTAAGGTGACTAACCATTTGACCATGTTTATACTATATTCTATGTACGGTACCTATTCATTTAATAGACTCAAATTCATTTAAAAGAAACGATAGATCGTTTAGTGATACTAAGGTCGGTTTATGCTTAACAGTTCATTTTCTCCAGCCTTCAGACAGTTTCATTGAATCTAAGCTATCAGTTTTAGACTCCTTATGATATCTTCATTTATCATTGTTGACATGTTGGAGGCTAAAGTATGATCATCGGTTGTTAAAAACTGTCAGGAAGCTGATATTGTGCGGGTTTGATTACTTCTGAAGATTTCTCAAACACTTCTCTATTAAACTTCATCAAGTTTTCTTTTACATTTTCTATAATACGTACTAGAGTGTCTGTACAGTTTAATCTTTGGCCATTGTTGAATAACAAGCGATTACTTTATTTTAAAACAAAAGGACCAGCGTTTAAAATAGGTCCTAGATCACCAATTAACGGTCACTATGACCAACATTAATTAACTTCCAGGTCACCATCGTCAACTCTGACTTACTAGTCGGATTTCCGAGTTACACTGACTTTCAAGTTAACCTAAGATGACCTGTTGGTATCTAAAATGTTTTAAAAGTATTATTTACTATCAGGTTATATTAGGTGTCTGCAAGAGGTAATACTAACGTTGGAATTTGTAGCAAAATCGACTTACAAGTAACCTTGAAGTCGTTGGCTAAGAAAAAATTACGTCATAATTACCTAAAATTAACCTATAAGTCATTTCCGACCTTTTTTCAACAATATAAAATTAACTTTGTGTAGGACACTTAAGTAAAAATTACGTAATAGGTAACCTAAATTTTAACTTTATATTAAAAATGTGTTATAGTCGAAATATTTGGTGAATTGGACGTTAATTTTACTTAAAGAGGTAATTTAGTCTTAAGACCAGGAAAAATTTCTTACTTTGTTTGCTGGGGGGTACGTAGTGGCACTGGGGATTGAACTCGGTAATTCCATGCATACGAGGTATACCCGTACAAGTAACTCCCAGCATTACTACTTGGCAGTTACAGGCCTCTAGCCTCAATTTTTAATAAGTCTGTGGAAACCGCATTGAATTTCGTTATAAGTATTACCCTACGTGGTAAGAGCTGAGAGCGTCGGTGGCTTAGTGTTTAAGGGGTTCGACTCGTAAGCGACAGG
This sequence comes from Blastobasis lacticolella, assembly GCA_905147135.1. NCBI lineage: Eukaryota > Metazoa > Arthropoda > Insecta > Lepidoptera > Blastobasidae > Blastobasis > Blastobasis lacticolella. Next base: position 4,285,271 of record LR990061.1, read on the forward strand.
TACTGGGTTAGAACCCCAGTGCGGCCGTGTACCAATGACTATTTTTGAGGTATACTAACCGATGCTCTTTCGGTGAAGAATCCTGCACATTCAGGCGACTGAATGTGTTCCTTGAATGTGTCCAAAATCCAATCTGGTGAGGTTCCTCTGTTAACAGGGCCACGCAGTGCAGATGGCAGTCCCTCCACTGTAATTACATAATCTGTCAAATCCTGGATCATGGTCAAGGCGGACCCTGCGCCCTTGTTCGCGAGAGCACAACCGGGGCATTAACACCTAGATGAGTATTTTATTTATACCTTACGTGCTATTCTAGGTTATAAGCGAAATTACTGGTAAATTGTACTATAATCCGTTTAATAGTTTTTGCGTAAAGAAATAACAAACATCCACCTTTACACACACTCACACTACATGATCATTTTTAGTAAATTTTTTTTTTTTTTATTATATAATACGGCAGGCAAACAGGCATTCGGGCCACCTGATGGAAAGCGCCGCCGCCTATGGACATCAGAACACCAGGGGCGCTACCAATGCATTGCTCACCACTTACCTCAAGCACGATCCCATGTCATAGTCCAAAGAAGGCATATCCGAATCGTACGAGCGAGAAACGTTCTTTCATATCTGCGCATGCACACCACTAACGTAATGGGGCTGATTGGCTAGCCCGCAGCGGGTGTTGCGACAGCGGAATTGTGCTGTGGGCACTAGATCGAATAGTCCCTCAGAACACTCCCCTTTGTACAGCTGGTAGAACACACACAGGGAGCCAAAGTCCATTTGGTCAGCAAGTAGTTTTAACTTGCTTGTCAGTATGGGATCGTTGACAATTCGTACGGCGCTCAGAAGCACGGAGTCCAAAAGATTAAGCTGGTCGGCAGTTTGGCAGATTGTAGATAAGAATACAATAAAGAATGTAAAGTAAGAATAATATAATAATAAAGTAACCGGAATACAGCATTGTTTAAATAAAAATGTAGGGTAGTTAAAAGCTAATGGAAATCCAACAGAAAGCTTTATATTTATAAATACCACCATGCGCTAATAAGTTGCTAGTGATGTAACGTTGATCGATTATAGTTTGATCGATTGCACTATATTTTGATCACTGGGTAAATAAACATAACTAACATAATGTTTTAAGCTATCGCAGTTAGCGATTATTATCACGCATTTAAAGGTATTTCGACGCAGTTGCATGCATTATGGTCACGGGACGACGGGCTACTCGTCAACAAAGGTACGGTCAAATGTGTAAACATACCTGATTGTATCGTTTCATATGTTAATTAACTATACTTTAATAGTGGATAAATTAAAATTGCTATTATATATTACTAGTGGACCCACCAGCGCGACTACGTTCGCGTGGCGTTCTACCCCTACCATTGAACCTACCTACCGACTAAAAAACATTTTAAAAAGAATGTTTTTTCAGTCGGCAGGCAAACAGGCAAACGGACCACCTGATGGAAAGTGATCACCGCCGCCTATGGACTTCAGCAACACCAGGGTAATTACCAATCCCATATAATAGTCTAACCAGACCTACCCTATGTTCAGGCCTACTTTCTTCGGTCGTAGACTTCAGGGTAAGCAGGTTGAAATAATAAAGAGTGGACTGTAGTTTTAACAGAATTTAATGCGCTAAGCAAAGAAATACAAATCCTCGTGAATAGTAGGTGAATAATGAATACGTTTCAATATTTGACTGACAAAGGGTTAAGCAAAGGTAGTTACAATGTACAGACAAATTATTTAACTTACTAGTTAAGTCGTCGAAAATTCATCTTACAGATTAAGATGAGTTCTTTGGTGGGCTACATTACCAAATGCTTATATCTACGTTATATTCCGTTTATTATGTCATGTGGTAGTCAAACAGAAAGTGGGTGACTTAATGGAAACTGTGTATGTATGTAAGAAGAAATACTGTCGAACCAACTGAATCGTGGAACCTTTACACAGTAAGTGTCTTAATTGTTTTCCTTGTCAGGCAATACGATGTCGCTTTGATATTTTCTGTAAAAAGGTTCTACAGTGGATCACGGGTTGTTTGGTTTGAAACTTTCAATTACGGAAATCATTATAGCCTATGTGTTATTGTGGTACTTAAGCTAAAGCAAGGTCAAAGGAGATAAGATTATTGTAATCTGTCATTTGATCTAAACTACAAACCTGTCATATTGATTGTGATATTTGTAATTGCATGATTGCCGCTTTCGATGGTTCGGTCACGCGAATGGTGTAAATTAAATATAGCCCAGCCCGGTCGCCAGGAACTTTCGACCTATGCACAATTCCGTGTTAAATGAAATTTTGGGAGTTCGTTTAAGAATAGTGAGGGGTGTGAAATTTAAGTTTCTGCTAGGTACTACTCTCATGGTGCTGGAAAAACTGCAAAATTTTGGATTTTTTTTAGGTTTTTGCTTATTACTTGAAAACGGCGCCCTATAACAAAAAATGTTCTAACACAAGTTATGTTAATCTACATAAAATTCTTTACAACTTTCACTCCTAAATTTTTTAAATTTCCCAACCGTTTACGAGCGAAACAGTTTCGGTTGTGGGAATTGTATGAAAAATATGCTTGTTTTTTCTTGCGATATAGGTATGTATGTAGGAGAGTAATACCTTTCAGTAATCGGAATTGTGTCCAAGTAAGGCCTCTAATTTTTACCTGTCGACCGAGCTAATAGAGTGTACAGTCCAAGTGTTTAGTCCTGCCGGAGAGGCCGGCCCAAAAAACGAATGATGTTATTAAGGGTGACATGTATGCCAGTAAACTTACCATTAAGGATTGCTCAAGATGAAGTAGGAAGGTGGACCCTTTCAGCTCCGCGCGGGATCACAACCGAGATTGACGTCCATATGATGAGGATTATGTTTGTATTTCAGGTGTTATTCACTGCACTAAGGAAAGACTGGAAGTCCAAAAGTCCCTAAATCCCAAAAGTCTACTTTTCAGGGTGAAAGTACTTTTCAGCTACCTAACTGTGAAAACGCCATCAAAATCCTCTGTAAGGAGTAGCTCCGTAAACTCGGATGATGATTATATCTCGACCCATCTAATATTTCATTCACACATACAAATACTTTAGACACCCTAGTCAGAAAAGGAAAACTGACAGAGAGCGAGGGAGCGATACAATATATTATTGCTTTAAGTAGGCATTTGGAGTGTTCTCTCCATTAATACCCAACAATTTCACGGTCTTACCCACAAGGCTCACCGATAATTGTTATCGACAGCGTACATCGATATAGCCACATCACTATCGACCGAATGACACTTTGATTGCGTCCGTCGTCATTCGCTTACTATAAGTTGCGAAGCAAGCGCATGGGCAAGCGCATTTATTTTTGTATAAGTATATAAAACTTTCTTCTGTTCAGGTAAGTCTTTATTTTCCGCGTAAACTATCAAATCCATAATTTTAAAGCTCGTTTCGTACGATGTATGAAAAATATTGGGTTTGGATGGGATAAGTAATTTTGGGCAAAAATCATGTTGTGGTTCCGAATATTCTGGAACAACGTGACCTGTGTAGCTACTAGCGTGGATAACAGGTAATAATAAGTAAGAAATATTGAAATATTGAAATTTTATAACTTTTAGTGGGTATTGGAAAAAATCAATTCTATTCTATTTTCTAATTTGTATAGAATCATGCCTAACGGCGTACTAGTGGGTAACTGGTTCGAAGCCCACTATTATGTACATTAGTTGAAATGCTAACCGATGCTCTTACGGTGAGGAAGAACATCGTGATGATCCAATCTGGTCAGGTTCCCCTGGTGGCAGGGTCATGGAGGTCAGATGGCAGTCGCTCCACTGTAATTACCTGACCTGCCAAATCCTGGATCATGGTCAAGGCGGACCCCGGGCCCTCGTGCGTGAGAGCACAACCGAGCCAAGTTGATTATTATTATTTTTTAATGTTAATGTCCCGTAACGCTAAGATGAGTATATTGTAATGGTGTTCAGTCTTCACTATGGTCTATTGTTCTGTATCTAGTATGTTCTGACGTATTGAGTCAACCAAGGATAATGGTCTTCATATTTTTTTATACATTGGGAGTTCGGCAAAAGTTTATGTTTTTGACTGTAAGGGGCTTCAAGATCTCGATGTTTCAACCTGCTTTCCAGGCGGTAATCAGACGAATTCTTTGCCTTATTCCACACGGCTAACTGTAGCAACACGGCACACTGCTGTTCGTCATAAAAAAATTAATACAATCTTGTATACCTATTCATTTAATCCTCGTAGTGTTTGGTTTTATCTCACTATTGCGTTGCTGTAGGAAGCACAGTCTATAAAACATAGCTTGCGTGAGCTCTGTGAAAGCTTGTCCATTGGGACGCATATAAATTATGTAATCGTTTTGCACTAAATTATATGCGCAAAATTACCATACTTCAAATACAAAAAACGGTATCGTTAATACAAAAAGTGTTCGGGAACTACGATGCCACAGACTGACACACACACAAAAACACAAATCCACAAAGCCAGGGATACAGACGTCTAACTTATGACATCCCTCTTTTTTCGTCGTGGGTTAATAAAATAGTATTTCTTGGCTGCGGTCTTCTGTTAGATGAAAAGTATTTCCGCCGTCGGCCGACTCCAATATTGAACGTTGAATGTCTATCCCTTCCTTTAATTTCGATAAGAAGTAGTTTATATCCATTCGCAGGATCCAAACCCGTACTAAGTTAGTATAGCATCCAAATCCGTTCTTATTTTGACGTGTGAAACAAATAATACTTTATGAACTTCCACATTTGTGGTATTTATACAGATATGCTTCCAATTAAATGGGTATTCTGGGTTTTCTATAATCATCACAGCCCGTAACAGTCCATTGCAGGATTTAGGACCTCTCCCACGAAAGGGAGGGTTATTGCCATAATATCCACGCTTCTTGATCTTTTGCCTCGAAAACATTAGTCGCCTTGTACGACACCCATGAGTGTAATGGGTTGGTGCTATTCTACTCTGCCGGACACCACATTTTCTACATATAATTTTTTTTTTTTTATGTTGTACGGCAGACAAACAGGCAAGCGGGCCACCTGATGGAAAGTCGTCACCGCCGCCTATGGACATCAGCAACACCAGGGGTTAATACATATATAATAAGTATATATGTATTAAAAGTATATAATAAGTAATTTATCAGTTATCTAGTAGCACCCACAGTACAAGCTTTGCTTAGTTTGTAGATGGCGCTGTGTGTATTCGTCCACGAATATTTAATATTATTATTTTAAAAATACAATGCGACTTTGTCCGCTCAGACACAAATAACATCAATTTCAGATTTCACGTTTAATTAAAACAGAAAATCTCTCTCTCTCCCAAACTCCGAAGGAATACATCTTACGCACATAATTACTTCATAAGCGTCTTCACATACGCTCATGTGTTATAATTTGTCTTGAGTAATTTGTTAAGATTGTTTTCTTTATTACCAGCGACACCATGTAATCATATAACACATTAATTACATGCCATGGTAGCCAGGACTTTGAGTTGATATAATAATATGAAGAAATAATAATGGAATAAGTACTTTTAAAATTTTGCTCTGTCTGTTTGTTCACGCTAATCTCCGGAACAACTGGACGGATTTGAATTATACTTTTTGTTGTGTAGCTTTTAAGCCTGGGCAACATATATGGTATAATGGATTTTGGTAACTGGTACGCTTAATGTAGAACCATTATAGACCAGCTATACTATAAGAAATATGGACATTACGCCGATTGGATATTGATGTGGTTTTCATAGCTTGGTAGTATCCTCAACTTAAAATCTAGGGGGGTATGGGTGCAATCCTCCCCCCCCCCCCCCCCCCTGAGCCCTAACTCTGACTCACAATCGCCAACGGTTTTATGAGCCAAAAGCCCAAAAATTCGATGCTCGCTGCGCTTGCTCAATTCTTTTATTGATTTATTATTAATTACAACTTCTTAGAACAGAAATCTCTCGCTCGCTCATTCATTGCCTTCGGTTTGTTGTCATACTATTCACCTATCTTTCAAAACCTAAAATTCCGAGCTCGCAACGCTCGCTCAACTATTCATTATAACAATCACCCCAGCTTTTAAGACCCAAAAGGTCAAAAATTTCGGGCTTGCTCCGTTCGCTCACACATTCGTTGTTCTCCCCCTGGTTTGAAAACCTAAAATTTCCGAGCTCGCCCCGTTCGCTCATTCATTTATTATTCACCCCATTAAAAAGGGCACATTTCTTTTACTTAGGGCGCTCGCACATTGAGTAGAGAATAACTATAATTTTGACTTTTGCCCCCCCTTAACTAAATCCTGGATCCGCGCCTGATTTAGGTCGTATATACGTTATACTAACGGGCTTTGCTCCACCGCTCATTCCCACTTGCAACTCCTGTGTAGCCAGGATTTATAGCGGCAACCACAAACAGGACCTGAGTTGTGACACTCAGCGAATACTGTCTTGGAATCCGCATCAAGTTAAATTAAGAAGTAACAGGTAGAAGTAGGATATATTGTGTTTCCGGTTCAACGGTTAGGAGGCACATCTAACAAGTGGCGACCTTGTTACGGTATGTGCAGTTACACCAGCCTCAAAGTACGAATCGGCCACCCATCTAGTTTCCGGTATGAAAGTGCATTGCTTAACTTTGGTTATCGATCTCGCAAGCACGCTGCCAAGATCAGGGTCGGTTATGTAAATCTACGTTACGAGTAACTACGTGAATGCAGGATGAGCACATTTACAGTGGAAACCGAACTGTGGTGTAACTCCTTGGACTACAGGCTGTGCAAGTATTAGTTGGAGACCTAAATGGCCACTCGCTGGTTAAGTAAATAGGATTCCATTTAAATGCCTAGACTTTAGTTCTGCTTTAGTAATGGCTTTAGTGTGAACCTCATCATTGTCATTATAAGCCAGCTATAGCCTATTGTTTCAGTAAATAACTTGCATCGTAACCGAGTTTCGGTTTCGTATTTACGCAACCTCTACACGACATCTACACCACCTCTACACCCCCTCTACACCACCTCTACAATACCTCTGCATCACCCTCTACATCACCTATTTACCGCCTCTACACCACTTCTATACCACCTCTACACCACCTCTACACCACCTCTACATCACCTCTACACCACCTCTACATCACCTCTACATCACCTCTACACCACCTCTACACCACCTCTACATCACCTCTACACCACCTCTACATCACCTCTACACCACTTCCACACCACCTCTACACCACCTCTGCACCACATCTACACCACCTCTACATCCCCTCTACACCACCTCTACATCCCCTCTACACCACCTCTACACCACCTCTACACCACCTCTACACCACCTCTACACCACCTCTACACCACCTCTATGCCACCTCTACACCATCTCTACACCACCTCTACACCATGTCTACACCACCTCTGCACCACCTCTGCACCAGCTCTGCACCACCTCTGCACCACCTCTGCACCACCTCTGCACCACCTCTGCACCACCTGAGCACCACCTCTGCACCACCTCTGCACCACCTGAGCACCACCTGAGCACCACCTGAGCACCACCTGAGCACCACCTCTGCACCACCTCTACACCAGAGACGACGCTCTGCGAAGCTGAACTAGCCGATGTACATTATTTAATTTCGATGTCTGAATGAGGAACGAGACTCGAGTTATTAAGATTTTGGCACTTGGCGTGCATGAAGATCACAGCTGGTCATTTCTGATTTACAGTCGTCCTAGATGGTTTACAAATACATTTGTCGCTTTTTACACACCTTTGTACGGGTATATGTTATATTGTACACACACCAACAGTGTATTTAAAATATATACGAGGAAATTCACCGTTACAAAGAAACAAAAACTTGATTGTTTCTACACTAACACTTCCTACTGTAGTGTGTGTAGTGTTGCTACAGCCTGTAATAGAGTAATTGCTTGTGAGAATTGCTGACCTTACAGCTATTTAACATGAAGATGGCGTGCGTTTCATGAAATTCAAATACAGTTAATTAACAAACAGCTAAAAGGTTACTCAGCCCAGGCCTATTCAGGTTTGAATGAATATGTATTAAATGAATGTATGTTCAAGGTGGTACAAGAAGTACCATTATGCTAAAATTTTCCGCCAATTTAATATTCATCCTTTTTGACATCATCATCTTAGTGGTCAATCCAAGCCTCTGCCAGGGTTCGCTTTCGTTCAAATATTGTAAGTTTAGAAAACTTATGACTTGAGTGCCTAAAACTGGTTAACAAACATTTTTTTACATTAAATTTATTGTATACACAGATAGAATATATAAACACTTTATTACCCATAACACATAACAGTACCAATCACTTACCGTAACAAAGGTAGGTAGGTATTTAACAAAAAAATTCGGTGGCGAATGCAACCTACTTAGTAAAATTTCATCTCTCGGATCTATCTATGCGCTACGATCAACGTGCTACAAGTTACGTGATACTTGCTACGCGCTACAGATTATGAGACAGGAAAGAACGATTTTTTGCAGTCTCCGTGTCTATCGTATTTTTAATCACACTAAGAGAATCAATATTTATGCAATTTACAACGAGACAATTATTTGATTTAACAACTAAGATAGTTCACCTTTCAGTCAAATACCTGGAATGAAAGAGGTCTGACTTATTAATATGGACAATGCAGTTAATTTATTTTATGTATTTTTACCTGAAATAAAATTATTTAATATATTTATTATCAAGTTGAAATTAAGCGCAAGCTGTAGTGCGGTTTTTATTTTACTAAAAAACTGATATAATATTTTTATATGTAGGGAAATATTTGAACAACGGGATCTTAACGCTCATTCAAGGTAATTACTACATAAGTTAAATCTATATTTTCCAATGTAAGCGAAATTGCATTTCTTTATTGGAAAATAAAATTCTTCAATCACCTTATATTGCTTATACTCAGCTTATATTGGTCGTTCAATATAAATTGGTACGTTTCGAACCACCCTGTACGCTAAGTATAATTGCTTTCAGTGTACCGTTTCCTTGAGAAACGGGAATTAAATGAATGGGATGTGGTTTCATTTGTCTTCCAACAAACTCGCCATCACGAGCTGTAGTTTCGTTAATTTCCTGGAATTGAACCGCTATTCAATTACTTAACTATGGTCCCATTTACGACCTGAGTGGTTCAGTGGTCAACATTCTTGCCACGCAAGAGGTCCCGGGTTCGATTCCCGGCCGGGCGGAAATTGAAATGATGAATTTTAATTTCTGTTACGGGTCTGGGTGTTCTATGTATAGTAAGTATGTATTTAAAAAAAACTATATAAGTAGTTTATCAGTTATCTAGCACCCATAACACAAGCTTTGCTTACTTTGGGGCTAGATGGCGCTGTGTGAATTTGTCCACGATTATTTATTTATTTATTTATTATTTATTTATTTAGCTGACTTTAATAGTCCCAGTTCTAATTAATAGTAATATAGTAAATGGAACCTAAGTGTGATAATTACTAATTTCTTTCAGGCGTTTTCTTTCAAGTTGTACTATACATAACGTAACCGACAGAAAGTGGGATAACCTCCAACCAAGTTTACTCACTTAAATATTTTCTAAACTACACCATTACGAATGTAATGAAACGTGTCGAACGTGTCTTATTCATAAAAATAACCTTTGTACGGTCCCATTACCGCACATCGTTCCGTGTCAGCATTTATGCGATATAGGCATTAAGCCCGTACGCTAGCCAGTTCACTTCATACCATCCGACAGTGTACTCACGTACTAAGGACTCAAATAAAATCTAGTATAGTAAAGTAAAGTAAAGTAAAGTAAAACACATTTATTACACTCAAACACACAGCATAAAACTCTTAAAATTTAATTTAAAAAAAAAAAATCAATCAGAGACAAAAATCTGTTTACATAACATACTTACAAGTTTTATTCATCATATCAAGATATCATCTACAACACTGTGCAGAGCTATCAAGAGCCTGTACATGTTTATGGTCCTTCGAGCCGGATCTGATCCAACGACCTATGGATATTAGGTTTGAAACGTTCATTAGCTAAAGACTCTTTACGCGTTAAAACGAATTTAAAATTTCCTTATTCATAAAAGTTGCATAAATCTATATTAGATAAAGGTCTCATAAAATACAGATTGACATCTTCATATTGTTGCTCTGACGAATTTATAGCCGAAAACATTAAATCGCTTGAAACCCTAAAAAAGTTAAAAGTATTTGCTATAAACAGAGTTCCAAGGAAAATGATAGAAGTAATGGCTGTATGGATGCAACCCCTTTGCCTATCCTCTTCAGGATAAAAGTCTAGAATGGAGTCACGAGCCAATCACAATCCATAATTAATTAGCTGTTCGTGTGTTTGTCACTAATAAAGGTTTATCAGAGGTTTATAGAAGGATCAGCCTTAGTTAAGTTATGAAGCCTTTATTGAGCATTTTAGCGCTAATATGCATTTATGAATAATATTTTTCGAGACCCATATTTTAGCAAGCTTATGAAGCTCCCATAACTTTTTATAAATGAGACCGTGTTTAATCTTAGCAAGGCAAGCTTTACCCTTCTGAACCTGTTGCCTCGTTGCCTCTTAGTGAAATCCGTAGTCTCTAGCTGGTTTTATTGTGGTAAAAATCTCAAAGTACTCAAACAGATTAAATAATATCCCTAACGTCTCTATTTCGTCGGCATAAATATGGTCCATAGGTCTCAGTGTAACGCTTGGGTCTGGGTGTAGTATGCATAATAAGTATGTATTTGGTGAAAAAATAGGTATATAATTAGTTTATCAGTTATCTAACACCCATAACACAAGCTTTGCTTAATTTGGGGCTAGATGGCGCTGTGTGAATTTGACCAAGCATATTTATTATTATTTGATAATTTTATTTCACTAATGTGTCCATATATTGTGACGGACGGTGTTACCTCTATTTACATAGGTTCCCTGTATACTGCGTTATACGAACATCTCCATACCCTCCCCATACATCCCTACTCGCCTTCTCCATTCCTGCCCCATTGTAACCGAGTAATTTTAGAATAGAAGTAGGATTTGCATGGAAAAATATAATTTGGCAATATTTGACTTGTTAGAGTAATCTGACGTTGAAATCCATTTTAAGCGATTAGTAAAAAAAGTTCAAAAGTTTGTATAGATTTCGGGTTTCATGTTGTTTGGACCTACTCATGAGGTGTAATTTCGGACCTACAACATCAATGACCTTAAAATATTTACGGGACAATCTTTAGAGTACCTCCTTTCTAACAAAAAAATAATTTAATTGAAATCGGACAACGCGTTCATGAATAACAAGTAAGTAAATATTTTGTACGTAACTCAGAAAAGAGTCATTGGTACATGGCCGCAGTGGGATTTGAACCCGGTACCTCTAGCTTACGAGTCGGATACCTTAACCACTCTGCCACCAATGCTCCAATATTGTTTATAGAGTACCCTCTGATAAAAATATTAAAATATCTTCAATGTAGAGTATTGGACATATTACACTTTTTTTTTTATATGTATTTAATGTAATTGAAAGTAATATTTCAAAACATACATTACTGAGTTATGGATCGTTATCAGGTGATCATCAGAGACATGTTGTATATTATGATTAGCGAAGCAACAACATACACAGTACAAAAGAGTAAATAATAATAGTCCTTCGACAATAGATTGTACTTTATCAATGTCAAACGATCACACAGCACATCTGATGGAAAACATGTCTAGGTATCATATTTAATTCAGTAATCGATGCTGATATATCTCTTTGCTAGCTATACTGAGTAACAAACAACATACTAATCGATGCTCCTACGGCGAGGGAACACATCGTGAATAAACCTGCACATTGTAACAGTTTGACTCCTAGGCCAAATTATTTCACGCGAAAAATATTCCACAATTACGAACTTCGAATTTGGGAAATGATACCTTTTTTTTAAATAGATTATAGGATCAAGTTATAATTAAACAACTTTGTTCAAAATTGATCGATCACTGACGAGTTGCGAGAGATTCGTAATTATTTTGTTAATTGGTGTCCATAGGGCGAATCTTTCATATCTGTTCCGCAACTAACGCCATCTGTAGATTTCGATAGATACGATTTGACGAGGTCGCTCAATATCACGTTAACAACGTCATCTATGTGCGGAGTATGGTAACTGTTATACAGTTCTCTCATGTTTGAAATGTGTTTATCTATTATTTGAGTGTTCTAAAATTATCTTTGTTTTAATACTTATACGTTTAAATATTTATAGGTTTGTTGAAATAAAAAGAAATCATGTCAATGTGTGGCTGAATGAATGTAATTTGTGGTCACAAAGCTTAGAGACAAAAAAAGGTAAGCATGACGTAGGAGGTGGGGTGGATTGATAGGCAAGGTCGAGTCGACACGAACCGTCGGGTTCCGTAGCTGTCTTTCACTATCCATAATTTAAAAGACGAGTAGTTTATGCTGTATTTAAACATATTTTAGGACAGTAAATGCATCTCATTTCGATGTCATTCAATAGGTACCGATTAAAGAAATGTCTGGTTATCAAATAGGTACGTCGCGAGTAAGACTTGTTGATTGAGGGGTTTTCATGTTTCGCTGAAGGAACCCTATAAGGTGGCGTGATCGCTGTGTTGTTTTTGTTCTCGAAAGATCGACAGATTTTTGGAATCGATATATAAGGGAGTGGAAGGTTCGATGGGGGCTTTTTCTTTGTTCAACAGTCGATGAAGGCGGACGTCCAGGCTTTTTCTCTGATCAACAGTCGACGAAGGCGGACGTCCGGGCGGGACGTATTCAATACATTTGGGGTTTTTTCCACTCGAGCTTTAGCTTCGAGGCAGTAGATTCAGTGAAGTACAAAACCAGGTATGTTAGTGTTCTAGAACAGTGATGAAAAATACTAATTGTTGTTTTTGTTTCAGGGACCCCTTGGCAAGGCATTGCACACCGCCCTTGCTTATGCTTTCAGGTCCTACTAAGGTTGAAGACCTTAGGCCGTTTGATTCGGACAGCAAATGGCTGGATGTTACATAATATTCCATTATTAACCTTTTGTTCCGATTGGAATTAAGTAATTGCCTAGTATCTTTCTCTGGAATTTTTGTGTGACATTCATAGATCGTCTGACTTGGAATTTAGGCACTACGAAAGGATCTGGGATTCGTCAAGTGTTTCCACGCAAGGTTGCAAGGCCCTCGCCTTCGCTTCCCAACAGTAAGCCCCGTAGTGCCGAGGTTCCGAGGTCTTAGCACACAATGTATTCGGCATGTCCCCAGGCAGTATCATGTCGGATATTCTTAGGAATAGGTACACCTTCTGGCTACACTGGTCAGACCCACCACTGACTGGCCCAGGAGACGATAGGGAATACACCTTAGTACTTGGTTGAGCGATCTCGGTCGCTATTCCAGTGCTGAAAGTTAGATTTAGCTAGTCTTTATTCTAGATATGCATAGGACTTATATATGGGACACTTACATCACACTTACACAGTAAACGGGGAATTTATATGCACAAGGATATGCTTAGGCTTCGACTATTGGGATAAAGAAAGGGGTAGGCCCAAAAGTAGTTCGCTTAGGTTATCTTTTAAATAAGCAAAAATCAACTCATCTAGTAATGTAGGAATTTAGGTGTGGAATAATATATTCATATATCGTTATATATTCACTAAATAATCACTAAATCTTTAAAATAATATGGAATTCATGAAGAGTTTTGGTTTCGGAGAATTTTATGAAATATGACCGATCTAATAGTGGTAGCATATTTCGCCGCGCGTTCAATAAGTTAAAGTTGCTAGTCCAGCGAACGTTCGACTTTACCGCGGAGTCAACCGTCGGTCCCGGGTTCGATCCTCAGAGCGAAACATCATAAGTTTTAAAAATGGTTTTTCTTAATTATCTTTTATGAAATTTTGGCCGCGTCACATTTAATACGGTTATTAATTATCGCTTATACGTACTTCAATCTTAGATTGACCTTTACTAAATTATCTAAAAGTAACGCGGTAGACGGCTTCTGTTTTATACTATGTACAGTTATTATAATCCATTAATTGAAAAAGATTGAAACAATTACCATATAAATCAATGTAATAAAGGAATATATCTGAGAGAGATAGAGAAAGAGATGAGCGAGAGTGAGTGCGTTAGATGTACTAAAGATTTTCTAGTCCGAACAGTTTTAGGGGCGAGAAATTAATTTCATACATTCCTTCGTTGTCAATCAGTATATACCTACGTGAGAAAGACAGAGCGTGCGCTTTTGGTCTATAGTGTAGATGATGTTAGTGAGTATGTTGTGTGTATGAGTGCGTGTCAGTATTAGTATGAGCGCGATTGTTAGTTGCCTTTAAGTAAATTAATAAAGTTGTAGGCCATTATTTGTATTAAAACAAGTAGGCTATTAGGAGTTGATGTGTTCTCACATCTTGAGAATAAATTTATAACGAGCATTTATTAATTCGCTATTTTGAACGTTTAGGGCTGTTTGGAATGAAATACTTTAGAAGTGGGATGACTTCATTGAGCATTGTAATTTGGATTTTAAATCCTTAAATTATTTTCTTTATAACTTTAATGTGTAGATATTACTTTAAAGATATTTATTAGAGATGGCATGGAACATGATTTTGATAAAATAATATTTAGTATCCTTCTATCGGGTAGCATACGTGACAGATCGGGTTTTATGATTGGGGTCCTTTTGGAACACCAGTATTTTAGGGCTTAGTCCGCGCAATCCATTTATGGGTGAGTTGGTGTTATGGTGATGTGGAGAGATTACGGTCTTGAGATATCATTATAGCAGCTAACCTATCTGAATCTAAGGTATGTTGCGAAAACATCCTAAAATCAGTCTTTTCTCTTCTAAATCATCTTAGAGCTTAGTCCGCGCAAGTCAATTTTTGGGCGAGTTGGTGTTATCGCGATGTTAATAGATTGCGGTCTTGAGACATCTGGATAGCAGCTGACCAGTCTAAACCTAATGCATGTTGCGAAAAGGTTCTAAAATGTATTGACAAAGCTGGAGTCCGCATAGACAAACTTTTGGGTGTACCGTTGTTATCGTGATATTGAGGGACTTCGGTCTTAAGATGTCCGGATAGCAGTCTGTCAATCCAAATGTATTGCACATAGCGAAAACAGCGATGTTAATGTTTGTTTGTTGTTTTGATGTTGAGGAAGCTCGCTTCCAATATAACGAGATAGCAGTTAGTCTTTCTGAATCCCATGGTTTTTGCAAAACCTTTCTAGAACTTAGTGGTGTGCCGATGGGACAACTTTAATACGACCAAATCTGTACGTTGGGATTGCTTAGGACCAATGAATAAAGTTCATTGTTATTTACTTTCATAACTAGATGGTTCAACAGTATACAGACCCCTGATACAGTTGTAACACCAATAATATTCTATAACTAGAAACAAACTTTGGAGCTACTTTTCTATACCAATTGGAGTCCAGCATTTGAAATATTTATTGAGAGTACCTGAAGTTACAGGCCTCAATCACCAGTTGTTTATTACAATATTAATTGTTTATATAACTTATTTAAATTAGCCTTGAGCTATTTATCGATACTGAAGATATCTATAATTTGTACAACTTACTTACTTGGGAGATTTATATGAAGAACTTGATGTGATACATCAAATACATTTGGGACTACCAATTGAAATCATGATCCTGTTCGCCAGTTATTGTTATATTATATCAAGGATTGAGTTTAGTACCCGTGAGATGTTTGGCTGTGTGAGAAGCTGGCCGCTTCGTTCCTCACATGTAGGTTCCATTTCCGGAGCGGTGGTAGCCTAAAATATACCTGCACTACCTTACGGACTGACCTATGGGACTCTATCTCTTTCCCTTTAATTATTACTAAAATATTGTGGCTTTAGCCATTTGGAACAACACCATGGTTCTCTGGAACTTATCCATCACTGGATTTTGAAGAATATATTACAACCTGAAGACTTTATTATGCATAATCTGCATTTGTGTATGGAGCACTCTCTCCAGGGCTAACTGCCGATTCTATACTATTCTACCTATACTATATCTGTGCTGCTGAATTCGGGCCCTTTATTGTTGTCGAAGGAACACTGTTGTAGTCCGCCTTTGTATGCTTATGGGGTATCCAAATCTACATCGTCGAGTCTATTGGACCCTGCATACGCGATTGACTCAACCTGTGGTGTATCCTAAGACTTGTCATTATGCTCATGAGTAAGCTCTGGTACATGATATACGTTTCTACAACAAGAAGATGTGGAGAGACCTGGAGTAAGCTACATGCTTTATTGAATTAATCACACCTACAATTATTATATGGATATGATCCACAGGCATTGGTTGTTGTTGTTGTGCCCTCTTACATTATATATTATGAAATACTAATTGACTTGACAAAGACCTAGAATCTTGTGCCATCTCTTAAATAAAATATCAGGGTAGGATGAGGATGTCACTGGTTGACTCATATAGTAAGCTGCGGAGTGAAGCATGGGCTACGAGTAGCGAAGTTCATGCTGGAGTCAGTTATCTGGCTTTGGAGCAGCTTACCCCTCCTCTAATGAGGGGGGCCCTGTTTGTTTCCCTTGGACATAATATCTGTTTGTTTCCCTTGGACATAATATCTGTTTGTTTCCCTTGGACATAATATCTGTTTGTTTCCCTTAGACATAATATCTGTTTATTTTCCCATGGACATAATATCTGTTTATTTTCCCTTAGACATAATATCTGTTTGTTACCTTTATACATAATATATGAATCTGATTCCTAACTTTAGATACAACTTTCTTGGCAAATTAATCTCTAGTCTAATTATCTCTTGTATTTATTTAATTATATAATTTCATACCTGTTTATACTTCTTCACTTTAAAAGCATCGGGGTTACTAACATCACAACGTAGAGTTCTATAGACGATCACAAATGGCCTTATTTAGTTTAAAACGTCGGTAATAGATTCTATAGTCTTTCGGTTTAGAAATGGTAGTTTTAGAGCTTAGGTTTCAGTGTGAATGAGCGTGTGTGTGAAAGTATGAAAGAGTCGTTTTTGCTGAGAGGGCGAACGTTACAACATTCATTACCCAATCTGATCAGGTTCCTCTGGAAGCAGAGTCACGGAGGCCAGATGACAGTTGCTCCACTGTGATTACCTGATTTTCCAAATCCTGGTTCATGGTCAAGGCGGGACCTCAAGCCCTCGTGCGCGAGAGCACAACCGGGACATTAACGCGAAGATGATTTCGACTTAGTAGTAAACGAACAGACAGCTCACCTGACGCGAAGCGGTAACTGTCGCCCGTAACATTTATTAGGATTTATGCAATTTATTTTAAATAACCAAAACGCAGATCCGCAGATGCGTGGTCACTGTGAGAACGTAGATAAAATGCCTTAGTAGCCGTATTAACAATGGCTCGGAAATCGGATGCGGATACGG
The DNA here is from genome assembly GCA_905147135.1 of Blastobasis lacticolella. NCBI lineage: Eukaryota > Metazoa > Arthropoda > Insecta > Lepidoptera > Blastobasidae > Blastobasis > Blastobasis lacticolella. The sequence continues at coordinate 4,302,794 of LR990061.1, forward strand.
AATCGACAAAGGACCCCGCAAAAGTTCTTAGGAAAATGTGGTTTCAGTTAATTTTCATATGTTATAGAGAGTAGAGTTTCCGTGAAATCTATCGACATCAGTTTTCGAATCGATCGACACGGATTCGCCGCTCACGAATTTCGAGTCGAATCATTCGGAAACGGTTTCGAATCATTGTGAATACGGCTACTGGTCTCTAATTTTGTGGCTACCTCTTTTTATACTTCTTACGGCCTGCCTGATGGTAAGCAGTCACCGCAGCCTATGGACGTTTGCATATATCTTCACTCACGCGTTATCGATAAAAACCTTTTCACCCCTTTCTGGAAAATCCTCTTCAGGTAGTTCGTGCCACAACCTTAGTGTGCGTGGGAGACAGTTAGAAACTTCATTTGGAACTGCACAGTTCGCGACCAATTTGGCTCCAAGGACCTTATCCTTCAAACCGAAACAATGTAATCGTTGTTACTTGACAGCAAATATGGATAAAGTGACAAAGCCTCAAGCCAGACAAAGTCCCTGGTAAAAATAATATTATCTATTGAACATATGTACAATTTGAGTGTGCCGACACATTATCAGTAAGTCGGCGCGTGTAGAATTAACTAAATGGATTGTACAAATTCGTAAATTGTACCGTTCGAAAGCAAGATTGACATTTAATCAATATAATGATATTTACATGTATGGGGGTGCGGCCATATTGACCCTATGACTGGGGATTTTGGGCACAAAGGTGAGTTTGAACGTCGATTTAATGGATTAATATTTGTACTCTCAATAATCCATCAAAATTGTACCTAAATATCCATACTGACAGTTTATCCGAGATGTTACTTATGGGTATTGTATTTGAGATTGAATTTCTATCGATAGTTATTGGCTATTATTGTGGATAGGGGAGTGTCGGTGGCCGAGCGGTTAGGGTATCCTACTAGTAAGCGAGAGGTATCGGGGTCGAATCTCGCTGCGGCCATGTACCAATGAGTCTTTTCTGAGTTATGTACATCAGTTGAATACTAGCCGGTGTTACGATGAGGGAAACATCGTGATGAAACCTGCACATTCATCCATCCCGTAGAGGCCGTCCCATTGATTGCCAGTACCTACGTGGTCACCACTCCAGAACCTTTCCACCCCATCGGCCATCGGTTCTGCGAGCTACGTGGCTTGCCCTTTGAAACTTCAGCTTTGCGACTCTGCCTATCTACAATAAATAAAACTAATAATATAATCATCTTGGCGTTAATGTCCCGGTTGTGCTCTCGCGCACGAGGGTCCGGGGTCTGCCTTTACCATGATCCAGGATTTGGCAGATCAAATAGTTACAGTGGAGCAACTGCCATCTGATCTCCATGACCCTGCTACCAGTGGAACCTGACCAGATTGGATCATGGTTACACATTCAGTCGCCTGAATGTGCAGGTTTCACCACGATGTTTCCCCTCACCATAAGAGCATTGGTTAGCATTCGACTTATGTACATAACTCAGAAAAGAGTCATTGGTACATGGCTGCAGTGGGAGTCGAACCCGGTTCCTCTCGCTTACGAGTCGGATACCTTAACTAATCGGCCACCGACGCTCCAATAGGTAGGTAATTACTACCACAAGATATTTCATCATACTCCTTGCGCGAGCAGTTCTCCTATTTCATACATGATTAAACAAGACCAAGATAACGAATTAAGTGGATTAAAGCAGAGAGAAATAAATTATTGGCCAAGAAATAATTGGATCACCCAAAAGTAAACCCAAATAATGAAACCCATGCATATGCAACGCCACTGTGTAACAATAATATATAAAAAGAACTGTGTTTTTTAATGGTTTACTCTTTTAATTGATAATTTTTGTTTTTCTCTAACTTTGTATATTTTATTTTGTGGTGTTGTTTTTCTGTGTAATAAATGTTTCTATTTCTATTTCTATAATCGCATTAACTGATAGAGTGCTCTTATGTGAGTGGTCTGTATACTCTATTGTTATCTTAGTATTTTACGAGTGACTTGTCAAAATGTTTACGGGAATGGCATAGCTAAACGTCTAAGATTATTTCTAGAGGCTATTCCATATAACATACGTAAAGTATTCCTTATCAGTTATCAGGTACCCAATAGTCTCAAATAGTAAAACATCTTTATGACAACCTGTGGTTTAACGTCCACCACAAAATAGTAGTCAAATCTACAAAACGTTTTAGAGATTACCAAAAACAAACGTAAAGATTTGAAGGACCACTAAAAAGTAGGCAGACGAATAGTATTCTTATGGTATTAGGGTCGAAGGATGCAGGCATCAGAAATGAATTTCTCTAGTAGTAAAAAAGATAACTAAGGAGTGCAGTAACTGAAAGAACATTATCCAAAAAGTAAAATTTAAATTGATCGATGCATTCTGAACTTTTTGTTTACTTCAGAATTGCTATACGATTATTATGATTAGGACAGTTAAGCTATACGACAACCACCAAAGTTGTTAATAAGCTTGATAATCTAGATTTCGTTTGACATCGTAGGGAAGCTAGCTTTTTAGGTTTTAAAACAAGTCTAGTGAATGTCGTATAGCTTAACTGCCCTAAAAAAATGTTCAGAAAAATGCGTACTGCCGAAATTGCTAACTTATTTTGGTTAGTCAGTACTTTTTAATATATTTTTTTCTTTTTCACTGAATTGGCTTAGAACTTGGCACAGTAGAAGACTTTGCCATAACCTCCACGCCTAATCGATTATAATATTTAAAATAAAGATCAGAAAATGATGTTGCCTATTTAACGTCGAAGAAGTTTTAATCTAAAATGACACCACTGGTGACCGAAGAGCTGACTTAGTCCTCGGGCAATAGATTAGTATCGCCATCCGACTAGGCAACGCAGCCAGCTTTCTGGACACCATTCCGGGGGGCAGCGGTATGGAACGACTTTTTTTAATTTTTAGTATGTTTTTTATATGTATTTGTGTATATTTTTACTATAACTGTAAATATTTTATGTGTATCTTAATAAACGCGGTTACATATCTTGGCAGGATATCTCACGGATGAAATTATATAATTATATTACTCCGTAACTATCACCCATGCTGATAATTAGCATAGACACATCATATCACATCAATATCATCTAAAACGCAGGACGTCCACTGCTGAACATATGACTCCGCCACGTCTTCTACACCGATCGACTCTGTCCCCCTTACGTCCACTATCAGTTAGATTAAAAAGGTCAGTAAGATCAGTAAGTTTTCATGTCTTTTTCTTTTTTCCTAAATCACACTTGAAGTCTGGGCGGGTCGCTAGTCGAATATAAAATGTACAATTATTAATTACGCTACTTGTTCTACTACTGAAAATATTACCAAAATTACAAAAATCTTTGAAGAGACTCCGTTGATTACTCTAGTTAAGGTCTCGAATCGAGCAAAAAAGACCAATTTTTACTCCATCACTTCATCTAAATTTAAATCTATTCACCAGTCTGCATAGACTATCGCCCAAACACGTAATCAATGTAGCATACTCGTAGAGCAGGCTTTTAAGCCCGCGAGTAATATAGAAGCTACAGCGAAGTGCAGTCTTAAATTTTCAGTCACATCCCATACTTTGCTGAGAGCGGTCGCTTCGCTTACGGGTGGAAGCTATACGTCGCGATACGTAAACTATACGTCGTACTGCTATTCAATACTGAGTGAAGTAATACTGTATAATGTGCTCTCACTGTGTGAAGATTTGAGTTAAAATTAATTGGATTACAATTATAGTTTTGTAAGTGCAGTTTTGTGGACTTGTGACGGTGAAGTTCCGAAATTTGTTTTCCGGACTCTTGGTAAGTTTAAATAGTAGTTTTCATGAAGTTGTTTACTTATAGCGGTTGGATGTATTGTAAATAAGTTACGGTGTTATTTTATTGACTGCAATATGTAAATCCGCGAAATTTAAAAGTACGCAAATCTGCAAAAGTAATTATATAAAAGTTCAAATGTACAATAAAATTGTATGTTTATGTTACGTTTTTAAAACTCCACGTATCCACGGATAGTTAATTTATTTATTTATTGAATACTTTATGCACAAAATAGTACAAAGGTGGACTTAAAGCTTTGTAGCTTTATCTACCGGCTTAGTTACTAGCGAGGACCTGTAATTAGTTTGTTAGTTCTATAATAATATCTATAACGTTTTATATATCTGTTGGTAAATAAATAAGTTAATAAACTAACGATCGTGAGGTGACGAAAATTTAAATAGCAGAGAAACTTAAAAAAATATAATAAATTTTTATTTTTATTCGAAACCACAACTTCTTTCTACATTCTTCTTTGAATTGTAAGGTTTTGCTGGAGACCGCTGGAGCTTACAAAAAATGTGCATTTTAATTTAGCATAGGTACAGCCTTATTTATTTTGTGCTGGTTGACTCAAAACATTATATCATAACCGACACAAAAAGTCTCTCTAATAGGTACTCTCGTCGTCGTCCTAGCGCTTATCCCGGCCTCTGCCAGGGTCCGCTTTCCTACTTAATCTTCACCACTTCGCCCGGTCTTGGCTGGCCGTTGGCTCTCGCATTCGACTCAGCGATGTCCATCCATCGCTTCTTGGGCCATTGGGCATTGGCTTCTCTCTAATAGGTACTCCAATATTTTCTAAACTCGTGAACCGATTTTAATGAAACAAAGCTAAGAACCATCGCAATTAAACTGTCTTTCAAATAGAGAACCGCAACCAAATCTGTCCATCCGTTCGCGGGCTACGATGCTACAGACATATCCAAGGCCTTCAGTCAAACTTATTACACCCGTTTTTTTTCGTCGGGGCTTAAAAAATAGTAATATAAAAGTGAAAAAGTTACGAAATTTACAGAAATGATCTAGTCATGTTTAACTAGAATAAAGTCGACGCGTCATTGTGTCTGTAGATAATTAATGAACATTTTTTTGTGCGCGTAAATTAGAGTTCCTTTTAAAGAATAAGAATGAAAGCTTTTTATCACGCAAATAGATTTCTTTCACATAAATTATTAGTCGACACCTTAGTGTCCAATGTCTAAGAGTATCAATATACTTATTATAGTTTGTCATGGTTCGGCCTATGCAAAGAGAAGAAAATCATGTCACCAAAAGGGTATTGAATATGAATGAGGATGGATACGCTGGAAGGGTAAGACCAAAGAAAAGATGAATGGATTGTGTGATGAGGGATATCAGTGAGCGTGAAGTGAGCGTGGAGATGACAGCTTATAGGGATGAATGGATAAAAAAAAAGATACTGTGCCGACCCCAAATGAATGGGATAAGGGCAGGTAAATGATGATGACGATGATAATAAAAAGAAAAGTATATAATCCGAGAAGAACCCAGGACCTGTGCATATTAACCAACTGAACTACTCAGGTCGTCGAGATTTTTAATACAATCTAAATATCGAGACAAGCGTGTATTACGATGTAGTATACTGTAAAATAAACATTTCAATATATTCATATTACACTACGATTCTCAGCTTGGACACTTTTCATTTTCATTTTCATTTATTGCGTATCACAGTTTTTAAAAGATTTCACAATATTATAAAGTACTTACATGTGACACCCTGTAAGGGCATTGCAAACAAAGTGAGAGAGAGCATGCGTCATAACTTAAGTATTTAATTAAGAGTACAAATTTTTTCCTTAAATAAAAAAATAATCAATTAGTTGCATATTAAAATATCAATCAAATAATAATAATAATAATGTCAAGTTAGTAGATATATTAGTCAGATGTCATTCTGTATAGCAATAAATTTTTGTCATCCGTTTTCATGTCACAATGTAATCAAATAATCAAATAATCAAATAGCGATGTACCGGATTATCTTAATTCGAGATCAGCAAAAAATTCATTCATATCATAATAACACTTTTGCACTAGAAAAGATTTTAGTTGTTTGGTAAATGACTCAAATTTTTTAAAGTTTTTTATGTAGATTGTACATTTTAACCATCATAGCATGAGGACCATTTGTAAATAAACTAATCACTAAACAAATAGCGTTGGAATATTTACCCTCATACATCACATCAACAGCCCATTCTACACAAAGAGGCTCAGGTTACATACACGCCATAAAAATGCGTTTTGCCTGTAGTTTATGGAGGCATTCGATATCTCATCTTGGCGTTAATATCCCAGTTGACTCTCACGCGCAAGTGCCCGGGGTCCGCCTTGACCATGATTCATATTAGGTAATTACAGTGGAGCAACAAATCTGTCCACACTGACTTGTCTTATTTGGTATTTTGAATTATATGGGTATTTCAAAGGAAAATTTGCTGGAGTATTTGTTGAAATTCACATTATACCTGTTTCTTATACACATAATCCAACGTCTACGCAACGTCGATCTGCTTTACTTATCACATCTCTCTTCTGTAGGCCTTCTGGAAGAAATTTCTTTTAGAAATAAGTAGTGCCTGTTGTGTCGTATGTATGTATGATGTTTCTCTATGTATTTTACTGTGTGCAATAAAATGTTAAATAAATAAATAAATAATCCAAATTATCTATATACACAAAGTACGTAGCGTGATTGATATAGCAAGTCGTGATTTTGGGTATTGTTTGTTCACAAAATAAGTCAAGGCAGTCTGCACAATACATGACCTGACATTAACTTACCGCTAGACGATCATCTATATTGACATCAACTTTGTTCGGTGGTCAAAATCAGAACTACAGACGACATTTAGTAAATATAATTCCACTAGCCTCACTGGCTCCGCCGTCTACTAAACAGGTAAGTGTAGATATCATCCATCTATCGCTTTGTTTACTTCATTGATAGGGAATATTACGTCATCTCTGACAGGGGTAGTAGATAGGGGTTCAATCGGGAATGAATATTATGTAGTACGACAGCCTGTCAACCCTGATCGTGTACCGTGGATAGGGTTTCGGAAGTCATTACAGGTTGAGTTACTAAGCCTCACTGGGCTGGTGTCGCCTTAAGAAGGCTTAATTAGAAGGCTTTTCCGTCCATAAAGATTGTGAGAGGCCTCTGCTGAACGGAGTAAAACCAGAAATGCTTCTCAAACTTCCATTTTTCTTAGTATCTCGTATAGGTTCTAGACGTAAAACCGGTCTGCCTGCCATCCTCTAGGCAGTTTCGCTTTAAGCGATTAAAGTCAGTCAGACAAAATAAAAAGTAACTTTAATGTGGTTAACAGGGACTAGAACTCACAAAAGATAATATTTACAGATAGAGATGATGTTGACAAAGTATTATCCTATTCTATTAATTTCTATTGATATTATAAATGCGTTTAAAAACTGCACAACATTATGATTTTGAATGTAATACACTCATGCTTATTGTATTTACAGTAAAATCTTAAGAAACGCTAATTTATTTCTTAATTATTCCAGGCAGTAAGACCCACATAACACATAATACTTATAGAAAGCTTATACAACTTGTATTCATTTAGAACTTAGCTAATATAACTTGCATTCGTTCAGTGCTCACTGAACGTCATCGTTTTCAGTAAACTTTGCCCTTTTTAACATTTATCTTTTTGGGGAACGCGAAGTACCAATATGAGAGACCCATGCTGACTTCTGTTTATGTCTACATCACATTAATAACTGACTGCCATCTTATTTTATTATTATGTTAGCATCGTTTTTACGATTATAGCCTAGACTCTCATCGAAATAAGAATGTTCTACCGGCGCGGCGGGGGGTAAGACTAAGTAAAGTCTGAGGACTACGTCTAGGTATTTACTAGTGGTCATCTTGGCGTTAATGTCCCGGTTGTAGCACGCGGTGTATAGTGCGCGAGGGCCCGGGGTCCGCTTCGACCATGATCCTGGATTTGGCAGATCAGGTAATCACAGTTGAGCGACTGTCATCCGACCTCCGTGATCTTGTTAACAGATGTAACAAGATTGGATAATGGTCACATATTCTGAATGTGCAAGTTTCATCACGAGTTTTTCCCTCACCGCAAGTGAGGTCACCATCGATTAGTAACTTGTTTGTTATTAAGTATAGCAATCAAAGATATATGTCGACATAAATTATTGAATTAAATACTAGACGTGTTTCCATCAGATATATGCTGTATGCTCGTTTGAAATTGATAAAGTATAATTTTATTTATTGTTAAAGGACTATTTTTGTTTACTCTTTTATACTGTAGGTTATGTGACACTAATTGCTTCTCTATTATAATAATAACATACAAAATGTCTCTGATAACCATCTGATAACGATCCATAACATTATAACCTGTTTGGTTATATATTCATTTGAAAAATATTACCTATAATAGAACTACAGGTCTAATTCTGACCATTGAAGATTTATTAAATTTTTTTTATTGGAGAGCGATACTGTTTTTGTTAATCGTTAAGCGATACTGAATAAAAAACTGTAACTTTTTTCATTTTTGTCTGTCTGTATTATGGCATTACTCCGAAACTACTTAATGAATTCTAATGAACCTTGGTATGCTTTGAATTCATACTACGATGTAGGATACACTTTTTCCCCATTTTTTTTTATTAACTCTGCTAATGTCAAAGCTTTTACTCAAATCATGAACTCACTATACTAAACAAAGTTACAACAAATTAAGGGTGCAATACAATAACGCCCTCTGTATTTTATCGAAACATCCGCCCTACTGCAGCGCTTCGAGCATGTTCGCTGAGGCAAGAGTCCGTGACTTCTACGCGATATTGAGGTCCCGTATTTATAGCCTTCTGGAACCGTCTACAATCCAGCGGTAACAGTATTTTAAAGACGCTGGTATAAAATGTGAACAGTCATATTTTTAGGCACTGAATATCCGTGCACAACACACCGAACGTTCGTTGAGCGTTTCTTTTATGTTTGATTGATGTTTTAGGTCTTTTTATTTTATTATTGTACTGTTCGTTTAGTCTCAAAATGTCCCAGTTGCAAAATGTCCACTGGTAAAAAAATGTCCAAGTCGCAAAATGTCCAAGTTGCAAAATGTCCAGGTTGCATAATGTCCAAGTTGCAAAATGTCCAGGTTGCAAAATGTCCCGGTTGCAAAATGTCCAGGTCGCAAAATGTCCACATTGTAAAATATCACTATATAAGTCGCTAAATGTTGTACACACTTACCTACTACTCATGAGTTGCCGCTTATATTTATAAATTTCACGATATATTACGTATTTATATTTTTTTTTTATACGGTCGTATTGTACGTAGGTATTAATGATGTTTTTATTGACAGTCGTCCTATTGTACCTATATAATTTTGTATTATTATTATTGTTCTAATATGGGTGAAAATACCTGAAATAAATGACTTTTTTATTTATAATTAAATTCATCACGGTTCCCTTGGGACTAGTCGGTTCGTGTTCAACTAGTGTACGTAACTCAGGTCGCCCATCCAGTTCCCGGACTCTGCAAGCGTTAGATAACAAATGTTAAGCTTCTCGCAATGACGCTACCACTAGACCAGCAAGATGTAGAACAAACTTGCGCCAAGCTATACTTGCGTTGTTATTTCTACTTGAATTTAAAGACAGTGTAATAACATGAATGAGACATATTTCAAGTTAGTCCTGACTCTGAGTGACTGTAATATAGCACAATTTTATTGTAATCGTTTATTCATTAAAGTTATGTATATGTATGTTTAGATCGGAGGGAGGCCTTTGCCCAGCGGTGGCATCCCAAATCCCAAATTCAGGCTGATATCAGTTAATAAATAAAAGGTATTGAAGTACCTTTAAGGCCTTGCCACATACAAAGCTCGGCGCGAGCGCGGCGCGTTATTTGCTAGGCAACCATCGCGCGGCGCGATAGTTGCTAGGCAACCATCGCGCCGCGCGATGGTTGCCTAGCAAATAACGCGCCGCGCGATGGTTGCCTAGCAAATATCGCACCGCGCTCACGCCGCGCTCGCGCCGAGCTTTGTATGTGGCAAGGCCTTTATTTTTTTTATTTGTCTTGTGAGAAATTCGGTTATAACGTTCCAGACCCGTTTCCCGGAACCACATTGAATTTCGGAATAAATTTATTTTATAATCAAAATCTGTTGAGTACTTTTTGCATGAAGGAGTAACAAACATCAAAACATGTCAACACATCACCCGCACAAACTTTCGCGTTTATAATGTGCTAGTCTGGGCTATAAGCTACATTACTTCAAATTTCATCAAAATCCATTCAGTAAAATAAATAAATAAAATAAAATAAAATAGTTCTTTATTTCCATAATGGTTGCTTACATTTTATACTCTGTTTCCCGAGCTAGGTACATACATACCTGTGTTACGAGAAACAGTTGCATCTTCCCTTAAATAGCTATTACAATCAGAAAATTAAAAGTTAAACAAATATTAAAAATTAACCATATTAAGCATCTGCAATAAAATAATCCAAACACTTGTAGCTGGTAGAGTGTATGAATGAATGTGTGTGAGTGTGCGTGTGTGTGTGTGTGCGTGCGTGCGTGTGTGTGTGTGTATGTGTGTGTGTTGTGCATGTTTATACTTAGTATACTTACATACCATAAAACTGTGTTCCATCCAATTAAAAAACTAATGCAACAATGCTTCAGTCTGGGTACGGGACGGGTATAGTCTTTAGAGAGTAACCATTCCTCCATTTCAAGTGTAAGCGGATAGATATTTAGGACCCTATTTATTTTATTGTACACAGATACACTCATAGGGCCTAGTTGACGTCCATTCAGTAGTTTTGCGTTATGGAGTAACAAACATCCAAACATATATTCATCCATACAAACCATGGAATTAATAATATTAGTAGGATGGGATTAGTAGGAAAAATATGAGTCACCTTAATATCGTCTTCTTTGACCCCGAACTACGTTGTAATATGAGTCGAAAACAAATAGATAAAATAACCATCGGAAAATCTTGTTGACAAACATTTTCCCACAGTTCAGAGGACTGAGATCAGTAATAGACAGGGAGGGCGCTGTAGGTTATTCTACGTAATCGAGTAAAGCTTGTCTAAGCTGAAATGACGCGCCCCACTACTTAATTAGTTGATTTCGATGTGTGAGTGCAAATATTAACAACGACACTTGATCTGTGTGGGAGCGTCGACTGCTCCAATCGAACGACGCGTGCTCTTACGTTTGAGTCTCACCGGCAACTGAATGACCAATTGCAACGGCATTTGTATATGTATTGCGTCCATATCTTAAATTTGCTTGTGTGCGTTATTGCGACAGTGGGGCGCGTAATTTCAGCTTAGACGAGCTCTACAAGAGAGAAAAGTGACTTTATTTATTTATTTATTTATAACACTTTATTGTACATTAAAGGAGAACGTTAAAATACAGTTTAAAACAATATAGGTACAAGGGCGGCCTTATCGCCGAGAGCGATCTCTTCCATGCAACAATTTACACATAAACTGATGAAAGAAATGTGGTTGAAAAGCGAAACTGCCACGAGGATGTGAGGCAGGCCGGTTTTCTCTACTTCTAGAACCCACTAAAGAGGATATGTATCTGGTATCGCAACGAAAGTATTTTGTTTCGTGTATTTGTTATATTACTCTTCCTTTGTTTATAAGTGCAGCGCGCGGCACGGCAACGTGGATCCGGGCGGTAAAGTCAATTGTCATAGTGACAGTGACGGACGGTCAGCTCTTTTTTTTTTAAAGCTCTGGCAACTAGGCCATTATAAATACGCGCCATTTACTTCCGTACCATCCTGACTGACCGAAACAGTGATGAGTCAAACAAACCGTTGCCGGCTCGACGATGCCGTGGCGCATGGGATTTTTTTGTATTGACGTTCATAAGTGTTTGTTTGTGTAAACCTAACTTGAATAAAAATATTTTGACATGAATTGACTTGACTTAAAAAACTCCAGTTTGGATCACTAAAAAAAATGTGCCAGTTTGTGCACGGACAGGCCAACGTTTTGTGGGTTTCCTAAACTCCTACTATCGCTACGCTACGAAATAAATAAATAAATAAATAAAATGAGTCGAGTACCAAAATCTCCTTTCTGAAGCTCAAATATACCTGAAAAGCGAATAGAGAGAGTATCAAAGAGATAAGCCTGATTGAAAAGAGATGTTGTTGCATTCATTTGCATATTAAATCTTTGAAAGTTTATTTTTTTTAATTTTAATTACTTATTCTGAACTTTCAGTCATACCTATTTGTTTTCTGTGATTGAAAATTGAATTTCTATTGACTTTGGCCTCTTATGTCCTAAAACCATTGATCTACTACCAACCGCCTAAAACATGTAAGCAGTATGTACCTAAATTTGTTATTGTTTTTAATATTTCTTAAAGTTTAAAATCCCTAAAGTCTTAAAGTTTAAAATAGCTTTCGGGCGAAGCCCCCGCCTACTTGAAGAAACGTAAATTGAAAATTTAAGTGCGACTCAAGAGTCTTACGACAAATAAAGTTTACAATACTCTTATTTAAAATGAAGATATTTTTGAGGAAAAAATCTTTAACTTTAGGAAATAAATAATTACCAAAATCTGCTCAAATAAAATTTAATGTCTAGAGATAGCAATAAACTACAATACCATTCATATTGGATCCCAGCACTATAGTGCTATTGCAGGGTGAAAGAAATCTCCACGTTAGTACTGGGTACGGGCGCTGGTACGGTGGGTCTAGAATGTTTAATAGAAATTAATGTTATATGATATAAGTAGTAAGCAAGTAAAAAGTATGGGTGGTGGCATGCTGGGTCCAGAAGGTTCAATAGAAATGTAAGTGGTGAGAGCATGTCAACACGTACCTCTAAGTCCGGCACCGCATCCGTTCCCCTTAGGTTGCAGATGTCCTGGAAGACGGTCGCCGCTTTCCATCAGGTGAACTCTCCGTCCGTGTGCCTCCCAAGGCAATTAAATATGTGATATCAATAAATGATCGCTAAGTGACTACAAGCTGGCTACACTTAAAATGGATTGTTCAAATTATAGTGCCACAAAAAATGGCAGATACACAAAAAAGGAGGCGCCACTGTCTGTCTATGTCTCTGTGCAAACTTATCAAAATTACGCATAACTTATTTCAATAAATAATGGTATGGTTGATATAAGATAACTTAGAGACATTATACAACATTTATATACAATATCTATATTATTCTTTCTGTTTTGCTTATGTCATATCCAATGGACAGTAATTTGCATACTAAAGTGGCCCACCGTCCTGGTGTCCTATACTACAGGTATTTCATATCTAGTTCAAACACCAGCTCCTACAAACAATTGACAAACCTGTTATGTACTGTATTTTGTTCATGTTTGTGAAGAAATTAACAATTTATTGTTCTGTACTACCTATATGAATTATCCGAAACAACATAACCTATTTTCGTCTTCTATCCACATTTAAAATGTGTCTAAAACCACTCCGATAACAGTATTACCGGCCTTCTGCTACGAACAAGGCAGGAGCGTTGAATCTGTAATTTTCTAGATAGTTAAACATTGCTTCTGCCTCCCAGAAACGCGAACTAAATTACGGTCTAAACGGAATGAATTACCCAGGAAGGAGCCGTAATAAATTTTTGATAGCAATCTCTTAATGCGTTTTAATCAGGGACTGTGAATTGAACAATTTGTTCGGCCACAGCTAGTTAACAGGCGGAACTTCTCGAAGGAACCGGGAACGATATTTTACTGAAAAAATGGAAGTAAAAAAATATGTAACTTGGTTTGAGGACGATGGCGAGGATTTTAACTAACTGTGAGCTAACATTTCTTGATATGTTTATTGTCCAGCTTTTTTCTATACTACTCAGTGATGAACGAGCAGATAGACAACCTGATGGTAAGCGGTGACTGTCGCCCATAACATCTACGATTCATGCATTTAGGTTGTAGGCAACAAAATGAAGAACCGTAGGTGTGTTGTCACTGTGAGGACTAAGCTGAAATGCCTCATGCACGTAATTACGCTGGCTATCTTATCCTTTAAACCGGAACACAAAATTAGGCATTTCATCTCAGTCTTTACAGTGACACACCTGCTGTTACTACCTGAATGCATGAATCGTACCGCTTACTATCTGGAGGGTACTCAGCTCGCTTATCACTGCGTAGCATATATAAAAGCTAAAGGCTTGGCGGGTTGGAGATCGCACTGCTGAAAATATATGGGTATAATTAACTATAGTAACCTCAGTTTACAGTAGTTAGGTACCCAAGTAAGTATTCCGTCTGTGTAGCCCTACACGATCGCTGGCAGCCTTCATTTGCGGTTATCTCGAAAGAAAGAGCATTGATTCAGGTTGTAATTGTACCTATCGGAAAGCAGCGGCTTATCTTATAGGCTATCGGGCCAATATGCCGCCCACGGCCCGCGATACCGCGACGGCCCCGTCTGGCTGCCAGCCGCCAGCCACACCACCCGACGGCACGTGAACAACCCACTATTAATTACACGGATAGATAATTTTGGCTAGGTTTCGAAATATGATAATAAAGTTGTAGGTGCACAAACAAGGCTCCAGTGCTATGACGAAATTTGGTAAAACATCACCGTTCGATACCGAACCCACAGCGTCGATAACAAGTGGACGTCAACGATAACAAGAATCGAAGCGAAGGCCATGCCTATAGTAAAGGTTGCTACTAGTCTGCCTCTCTGACAGTAATTATCTCGTACGACCCTATGAATAGAAAGGATCGGTGCTATATTCAACTCAGCTCTTAGGACTATATCATGGGGTAGGACTCTGTCAAGCCTGAGGAGTCCGCCTGGGTGAGTACCACTGCCTTATCTATTTCTGCCGCCATTGTTATTGCGCTGGCTACCTTATCCTACAAATCGGAACACAATAATGCAAACAATATTGCTTGGCGGCAGAAATATAGACTACTCAGGCTTGACAGAGTCCTACCACCTGATTAAATGACAACCTAAGTGGTTCACTTAGTCAACATCGTCTGCCACGCAGAGGTCCCGGGTTCGATTCCTGGCGGGACAGAAATTGAAATGATGAATTTTAATTTGTGTTATGGGTCTGAGTATTATATGTATAATACGTGTGTATTTAAAAGTATATATATGTAGTTGATCAGTTGTCTAGTACCCATTACACAAGCTTTGCTTACTTTGGGGCTAGATTTATTATTATTATTATTTATTTAATCCTTACAATATTTCGTACATTCTGTCTTACCTATAGTTACCCTGCCAAACTGCATAACAGTTTGTTGGCAATGGTGTTTTTCTCGTAATACAATCCGGATAATACTTACAAATTCATCACTTAGTTTTACTCACACAACCAACTTGTAATCCTGTGCATACACAATATATAATAAGAGATGGCTCTGTGTGAGTGGTCCAAGCATTCTTTATTCATTTATTTGTTAAATGCTGATAAAATCTGTGGCTATGCTGTGCTGCTGATTAAAGGCTGTTGATAAATTGATTATGGACTAAACATATAACGATTTTGAGCAACACAACTATTATTTATTCACTACCAATACCTAGTAAATCCGATTAGTTCCGACAAATAGAACAATCAATGAGGCTATCAATCCGACTAATCCACCCATACATATCGGTTGCAATGCCCAATTCTGTTTCGGTCTGCACAATAACCGACAATAATTGCAATGATCCGGAACCTACTGAATGTGTCGAATGATTTGCTATAGGTACTTCAAATGTCGTATGCACAGAAATCAAAATAACTTTTATTTCGGTTCTGTGACCCATTTTGTAAGCGGTCACCGCTTTTTTGAGCGTCGGTGGCCTAATGGTTAAGGGGTTCGTCTCGTATTCTGAGGTACCGAGTTCGAACCCCAGCACCTACGACTCTGTACATTAGTTCAGTTATGTACTTTAGTTGAACGCTAACCGATGGTCCTACGGTTAGGGAAAATATCATGATGAAACTTGCACATTCAGGTGACTGAATGTGTAACCATGATAAAATCTGATCTGGTCATGGTCAGATGGCAGTCGCTCTACTCTAATTGCCTGATCTGATAAATCCTGGATCATGGTCAACGTGGACCCCGGGTCCTCAACCTCAGTGCTCAGATTATTTTTTAATTACATAATTAAATAAATCAAACTCAAAACAACAATTTAAAACATTCGACTGTAAAGTTCCCGTAGCTGTCGTTCCCATGCGGTAATTTCCCGGAATTGAGTATTCGGGCATTCTCATTATTTAAATATACTTTTAGGTTGTATGTAAGGAGTAGGTTGTTCAGAGAATGTTTTTTCAGGCAACTTTTAAAACAGACTGGAAATTACTTATTAGATATTATCAATTTGACATTCATTATAAATTACTCAAAAGAAAAAAAAACAGAACATTTAAAACGTTTTGATGGTCACGGGAGGATACATGCATACCTATATGCAAATATCGAGCTACTCGTAAACAAAGGTACGCGGAAGGAAACACGGAACATACCTTTAAAATGTGTGATAATAACCACGATAGTCTAAAACTTGTTAAATCTGTTTGTAGGTACCATTCTCATGTTTTATAGAGATCCACGGATCAGGGGATCTGATTGAATTATTCACGGTTCACAGAGACCAGTACGTGATTCGTTTCTTTAAAAAAACAAATAAATATTTATGCTGATCACAGTGTGGAGGCAGAAGGAATTCTTTATTTTATCTGCGAAAGGTAAGACGCTCAGGCTAATGCCAAAGGTAAAAGACAATAGTAAGCGGATACCGCAGTAGCCGGGTCACATACTCATTTCTCCTTCACCAGGTTGTCTGATAAATATTTCGAGCGACGGATACGTGAACTATTTTATTCCACAAATAGACGTACGAGGGATAGACGTTGGCTGTAAAGGGACAAAATAAATAGATCCAAGAACAGAGACCCCGCAATGCACGGTTGACTGATTTACAACTCCGTCGGAAAAGGGAAAAGGAACGTTTTTTCCCCAAAGTGGGATCTCTACCCTTATTTCATGTATCTGAGGGCAAGGGATGACCGAAACAGGACATAGTTTTGTTGATTTAGGATATGCGGGGTACATCTACACTGTCGCGATTGTGTCTATTGAGATTACGTTCGTGATTTCTTCTGTGTGACGAAAACTTGACCCAAAAAACTGGGACGGGAAAGGGTTTGATAGGATATGAGTACATAATAACCTACATGATTTATAAAGTATCGCATTTTGCAAGGTGTTTATTAATATTTTCATACCTATTTAATATGTTTCTATATTTTGCCCGTCCCATACGTAAAAATGAAGACTTTGAGGTAAGACTGCTCATTGATTGTTTGGAATGAAAAAACTTAAACGTTGACTTGAAACCTACTTATTAAATTGGATTACGTAGGGAAAAAAATATTATTAATTTCTAATTAAATTGGTAATAATTGTATTGACTGGCTACATACACATACATAAATATACATACATAACCGTGTGCATGATGTCCGGCGGCGAAGCTCTTAGTGCCAACACCTTAATTGCGGGTGTGGCGCAATTAGTGTAGAATTACTTATGGAAAAACCATTCACAAATTAGTAAAATTTCATATTCAATGGTGACGACCTGAGTGGTTCAGTTGGTTAACATGCCGGTCGCCACGCTGAGGTTTGATTCCCGGAATTGATTCCCGGCCGAGCAGAAATTGAAATGATTAATTTTAACAAGCTATTTAAAAAAAGTAAATAGGTAAGTAGTTTATCTGTTATCTAACACCCATAACACAAGCTTTGCTTTCTTTGTGGCTAGATGGCACTCTGTAAATTTATCCAAGCGAGGCGCATAATAAAGTTATTTAAATTATCACAACATAGGAAACATTATTCCAATGTAAATTTTCCCAACTACTTTGCTGTACCGAATCGTTTTCAATGTAAATAACAGTAGTGAAATCTGTAAGCTGCTTAAAGGGCAATGTTTTGGTTGGAAACTTGGAAAACGTGGCAACTATCTATGCAAATTTTACGAGCAGGAGACTTAATTAACTGAGGAGCCACGTTCATTTCCATACAGTGGGTCACGACCCATTGTTCGCTTCCCGTTTCGCGCCTCGCGTACTCGCGTCGGTGTGTGGGCACACGAAGATGTACGGGAATCAAATTATAACTATTTATACAGGACTGTGGTCGAGGTATTTTGGACAAAGACTTTATACTGGTGTATTTCTTTTAGATCCCTTCACTGTTATTTTTGAGTCTAAATTTAGCTGTTAGGGGCTAATTTGGATCATATTTATTTCATCATTATATCAGCCTAAAGACGCCTGGGCACAGCCCTCCCACAGAGGTCAAAGGCGGGTCCTATGCCTTCCGCATCCAGCTGGTACCTGCGATCTTTACCAGGTCGTTGGTCCAACTTGTGGGAAATCTACCCTCGCTCCGTTTTCCGGTACGAAGTTGATTGATACCTCTCGTCATTAACAGAAATAATTGTACTCGTATATGATGATTTATACGAATGCTTTTAGAAACTTTCTTATACTATCAGTTGTAAATATTTAAATTTGTTTTTGTCTCCTTGATGGATGATCTATCGAGGTTATTACAAAGGTACGCGGTAGGAAACCCGGAACATACCCTTAAATCGTTGAAAATAACTGTAGTTACCTCCTTAAAACCACAAAGTATGGCCCTAAAATATACATATTGCTATGGCTGTAGATAGATTATGGGATGAGAGGATGATATTAAGTCAACTGTTAAATAGCAACAACTAGCAACTAAGGTATGAAAAACACCTCTATAATAATAATTTTACAACACGTTTCGTGTTGAAATGTACATAATTTCCCAATGTCACACAAAGTACCCACCATCAGTCAAATTTACATAAAACTAGCGACCCCCCCGGCTTCGCACGGGTTTTCTTGGGGTTATCAATGCTCTGTTAATAATCATCTTGGTGTTAATGTCCCGGTTGTGCTCTCGCGAACGAGGGCGCGGGGTCCGCCTTGACCATGATCCAGGATTTGGCGATCAGGTAATTACAGTGGAGCGACTACCATCTGACCTCCATGACCCTGGTACCAGGGTGACCTGACGAGATTGCATCATGGTTACAAATTCAGTTGCCTGAATTTGCAGATTTCATCACGATGTTTTTCCTCACCGTAAGAGCATCGGTTAGTATTCAACTAATGTACATAACTCATAAAAGAGTCATTGGTACATGGCCGCAGCGGGATTCGAACCCGGTACCTCTCGCTTACGAGTTGGATACTCAACCGCCCGGCTTAACGATGTTCTGTTAATATGCATAAATTATACATATAATCTTCCTGAAGAAATTCTCTAAATGATAGTGAAAACCGCATTAAAATTGAGTTGGAAGAAATTTATTTTTAGAAATATGTAGTGCCTGTTGTGTCGTTTATATGATATTTTTTTTATATTCTCTATGAGTTTTATTGTGTGCAATAAAGTGTTTAATAAAAAGTAAATCAACAGAGGGACAGATTATACTACGTTGAGCTGACAAGGAAGTAGAAAGGTTAATTAAGAAGGCAAGTAAGAATAACGAACGAAGTAAATAAAAATAAAATTGTCTTTATTTCTTCTAATTGCTTTTCATTTTGATTTATGCTAATTGATGCCCTCTTTTAGGCAAATCCTGGTCCAGACGGCGTGGCTGGGCCATTTCTTTCCTTATTTTAAATCTAATTTTAAGTTATTGAAACACTACAAAAGAAAAAAGAAAGAAAGATATTTATTACACATAGCACACCACGACACAATAGTTACATAATTGCAAAAGGAAACATTAATAATAAAAACATTTAAACAATGAGTTGCCTCCCATGCCACTGTCGGTGCCGCGGCGGCCAGCGTAAATGGTACCCACTCAGCATATTGTAACGTTGCATTTATTATGAACGTTCCCTTTATTTCTACTTATTTTTCTTTTTTTTAAGGCTGCCTAGCACGTCCCTTTGTCAAATCCAAAATTTTATTATAATTCTTTTATCTCTTTTTTTCTTATTTATTTGTGTATCTCCTATCCCTTTCTGTCGCTCTATCCGCTATTTTCGCGGTAGATGCCAGAAAGGACGCCTACTCACTGCGCAAGTCAGGATATGACTGTCTAGCGCAGTGATACCACTCTTGTCTGTTACCAGATATTGTGCCATTTATATGGCATAATGGCTTGTTATCCTATAGTTTATGTTTTTATATTTCTTTTATTTGCTACTTTCATTTATTTATTTAGTATTTATATGTATCTAGGTAACATGGTATAATTTTTATATCATGTTATCTCTCTTATTTTGTTAGTTTATTGACTTTTATATTTATATTTTCCCACATTTTGGTAAACCGTTTTGGGGTAATAATTTTGACGTGCTAGGTACCCCATTTTTGAATGCGCTTTGAGCGCGGAGTTTTCATTTATTTGACTTTCACAACAAACTTTTTTCACTACAAGTTTACCGTTTAAAATGTGTGGTGATGGTGACTAAAACATAAGTAAAGTCCTAATACCTGTTTGCTGACGAAAGTCAGGTGAGTTTTCCGTGCTAGATACTAAACAATACCGCTTATCTCCCTGCTGGTCTCCATCCATCCGAATCCTAACCCGTGCCCATCCTTCCTTCTTCCCCAGATACGGAGAAGTGGAGGGAGTGCTCCATTTCCTAGACCCGGGAAATTCAGTTGAAATCTAATTTAAATTCAGTTTAACTCTAGTTTGTCTTTTTACACCAATTTGCCACAGTTTCTAACTTTTTACTGACATCTTTTTGTCAAGTTTGGCACCACCAAACTGAAAATGGGCTCAGTTTTATGCCCTGGCAGTTTCATGGGCGTTACCCAGGCTGCCTCACCAAAAAAAATCCATACCAGATCCATTCTTGTGTTTGACCTGCAACTCCACCATACCAGAAACCTATCACCCACCTGCTTTTGCTTCTTTAGTTTTTCTTTGTTTAGTTATAAGTGTAACAAATTTTGTGTATGTTGATATTTAGGAGAGAGTAAGGAGGGACCCACTCTGAAGATAAGGTTGATGATTTTCATTTGTATTTTCATGTTCTGTTGTTGTAAAATTACAATTACAATTACAAAAAAGTAAAATGTGAAATTAAAGAAAAACAAAACAATTAACAATTTTGTTAATTGTTTTGTTTTTCTTTAATTTCACATTTTACAATATAGATCTTACACCTTTTATACCCTCTCAACCTTAATTTGCTTTTTAAAACCCCTTAGTTAAGTTCTGTTCAGAATCTAGTCGGACAATTTTTTTTATTTTTTTTTATGTCATACAGTAGGCAAACAGGCAAGCGGGCCACCTGCTGGAAAGTGGTCACCACTGCCTATAGACATTAGCAACACCAAGAGTATCGCCAATGCGTTGCCCACCTCTATAACACGTTGCTTTGGCAGCAAAAAGACAAATGCCCCTTCACTGCCAAAGCCTCGGTTCCCCAAATCCCCACCCCATGGAGCACTGGAAACCTTACTCACCGGCAGAAACACAACACTATTTAAAAGAGTATTGTTTAGCCGCGGTATTCTGTAAGGTGGAGGTACTTCCCCAGTCGGGCGGCTCCAACTCGAACGGGATACCCCGCTATGCCCTACCTCTCTTAAAAGAAGAGCAAGAAGCGACTCACAGCGCTGGTATTCTGTGTGGCCCATTTTATTAGGTACGTCACGGGCGTTATACTACCTAAATGTAGTTTATGCAGTACCTACATACCTACATGCATTTTCAAAGTCACGCATACTGTGGAGTTATAAAAAAATGTTTAATAAGCTAACTGTGCAAGCCTAATATTAATAAAAAAAAAAAAAAACTAAACAAAAAGTTTTACCATGGTAACACACTACAACCTACACATAAATATAAGCTACCACCACGAAAAAGGTACGCAACATACAAAAGGTAGCGAATATTACACATTTATGGCCCTTTTACGACTATGCTTCTAAATTGCGTTCTGATTTACGACGTGCTAAGTGTATCCATTTCGTGGGGGTGGATTCCAGAAATTTCTGATGCTGTTTACTAATTCAAGAGTTCAAAAATTTGTCCTAACATCAAGGCTTAAGGTGCAGACCTAATAGCACCGATCCCTTACACTCCTGGGTATCGTACACGGCGACTAATATTTTGAGGCAAAAGATTTAGAGTTTAGGCTGGAGAATGGGCAGCAGCTTTTTCCATTGTTAGATTTATGATGCTGCGACCTCCAACACGCCTGCCAAGCGTGGAGATTATGGCAATAAACTTTCGTTGGAGAGGCCCTAAGTCCTGCAGTGGATTATGGACAATCTAAACCGAACACCTGAGTAAGCTTTTATATTTTATAAGAAATTTTTTGTTGGATATCAAAGGCAAATACGTCAAATATACGCTAAACCTATACAAACAAGTAAAGGTGAATGTTTACACTTCTTTTCGGCCGTTTCTTTGAAGATGACTTTCCGCTAGTTCATATTTTTTTCATCAAGTCATCAAGAGTGATATGCGTGCCAACAAGCTTATCATCAAGGATACCGAAGATCGAGCGAAGTGGGATAGGAGTAGAAAAAGGACCCCGGGCCCTCGCGTACTCGGATCGCAACCGGGACATAGCCCCAATATGATGATGATGCCAATGCCCATGCTTGGTTGGTGGGATGGAGATCGTCTTGTCGAAAACACGTTTTATTTATTATTTAACAGTATCGTAGTCACTTATCGTCACGGGGTGCTCACATTGGTCAACTTTACTTTGACAAACGTATTTGGAGGTTACTTGGACGTTCGTTTAGCCTCAAAGTGCGAAACTACCACCCATCCAACTCCTGTACTCTACGTGCGTTGCTTAACTTTAGCTAAGTAACGGACGCATTGCTGTCACGTAGTTTTATCTCGGAATTTATATTTAAATAAGCAAAAGTTTAACATTGAACGATCAACATTGGGTGGAAAAAGTAGAAAGAAAATCCAAAACTGTCCCAAGTGGCCGAAGTTTGAAAAAGCTAGACTCGGTCAGCTTTCTGTCTCGTAGGTGGCCTGACTAAATATTAGCCTAAAAACCCTTAGGCCATTAAATGAACCAGAACCTCTGGGCCCAGAGACTTGGGGTTTCATTAATATCGCGAAAGAAAGGTTTTATGGAAATTCTCATGGGAGGCGACGAAAAAGGGTGAATATTGGATGGCAAATGAATGGGATAATAAAGAATCTGGTCTCGTAGGTAAAGTCGTTAGTTGTTACATATACATGATGTCGCATAATCAGAAGTGGTAAATGAAGGCGGTAACGTGGTAGGTGGGAAAAAAGTCCAGGTTTGGGACACCATATGTCAAGGAATTTCCAACAATAAGCCCGGCTTGCACCAAATTCTTAACTCATTTAAGATTGACGTTTATTGTCATTTTGTATGTGTTTATCATAAGATGCGATAAAAAATTTGTAAATACAACATATAAAGGGACTATTGCCTAGCCCAGACTATCTAGAAAATGGACGATATCAATTGTCTGTTATCATGTTGTTTAATTTTAAAGCAAGCTAATAGTGAAAATCATTATGGGGATCATATAAACATCAAATATAATTATTTTAGAAATAATAATAGTTATTATTATACACCGTGACGGGGTGTAAATGATCTTAGAAAGAGACCTACTTAAATATCATTTTCTATGTGCATTTATAAGGCTTTAGGTCTTGTCTTGTCTTGTCTAGGCGATGAAGTAGATTTAATAATACATTGAGCTTTGAGCTTACGTTCAGAAATAGACCTCGCACGCTGTGACAACGGCTTTTATTAATGGCCTTAAAGCTTGATCATAAGTTATAAAAATAGTAAACATTTTGTTAGTTGGGGTATGACGGTAGGCGATGGCGAACACACGATTCTTTAGCTTAGAGTTTAAAGAAAGGTCATGTCAATGTACCAGCGTTGCCAGATCGTACCTTTTGGTACGATTTACGTACTATTTGGCCGACTGTCGTACCTTTGGCGTACTTGCTAAATGCTAAATTTAGCTGAGGGGGGTCCCTCAAACAAACAAACTTGCAAACTTGTCACTTCGCCTTTCCTGTCCGCGAAATACCGTAAAATAATGGAAGGAAGGGTTGATTTTGGCCACCGGCACCATTTTATTGACTAAAAATCGTCTCCCCCTCCCTCCAAGGCCGGTAAAATATAGGTAAAATACAGAAGATAAGGTGAATCGTAACTTTTTAGTCATTTTCGTACTATTTTAAGAGCCCGGACGTACTTTTTTGGAAACTACTGCTGGTAACACTGCAATGTACCCTGAAAAGACAAACATGCAAGTGGAGGTAAATAAAGATGTTTCTTTAAGAAGCGGAGAACTTTAAATTAAGGATTATTTTACTTTAGGTTAAGAATGTAATTAGGAACAGAATAAAGTGATGTTTATGTCTAAATTGAAATAAAACAAAGAAAAAACTATTTAGTATCTGTGAAACTAACTTTATTAGAAAGATAATTTTATAGCATTTATTTGAATATATTTTCGGCAATACCACATTGCCATGACTGGGGCGTAGATGGCCCAATTTGGATATCATATTTTCATAATAAAAAAAATAATCATCTTGGCGTTAATGTCCCGGTTGTGCTCTCGCGCACGAGGGCCCGGGGTCCGCCTTGACCATGATCCAGGATTCGGCAGGTCAGGTAATTACAGTGAAGCGACTGCCATCTGACCTCCATGACCCTGCTACCAGGGGAGCCTGACCAGATTGGATTCATGGTTACACATCCAGTCGCCTGAATGTGCAGGTTTCATCACGATGTTTTCCCTCACCGTAAGAGCATCGGTTAGTATTCAACTAATGTACATAACTCAGAAAAAAGTCATTGGTACATGGCCGGAGCAGGATTCGAACCCGGGACCTCTGGCTTACGAGTTACAAACTCTAACCGCTCGGCCACCGACGCTCGGATATCATATTTTCATACGTGCAACAATTGCGGCCGTATTTCGCTAATAACTCACCCAATGTGGTGTTCTATCGTCTCTTATTGGTGTAGAAAAGTGACTTGACATATCTCCAAAGAAAATAATGTAATGAAGTTAGATAACACAATATCGGTAGCCAACGTGAAATTATTCATTGATGTTAATTTCTTTCTGCATACCAAATTTTGTTCGGCGATGAAGCACTTTTGGTTAAGTTTAATTAAGTTCATAATCAGACGACGCGACGGCTACATGACTGAAATAATATTCAGTCACAAATGCCATAAAATTATCTTTCCAATAAAGCTAATTTCCTTGATATTGAATATTTTTATCACTATCATTTTATTAAGCACAAATACATTGCAAGCTTTTATTAATACAATTCTTAACTAATACACACTAAATAAAACTAAACTTTATTATACACAAACTACCGTAACGATAATAAATTTGCGCCAGGTCCCCAGGTACTAGGAAAATTGCCCATTTAATTTAGATTTTAAGTTATCCGCCACTAAAAAAACACCATTTAATATATCGGCCATGCAAGCTATTTCGGCTTTCTCGCACACGTGTGTATAAATATGAAACCAAAACTAGCCAATGTGCATTATTATTATTAAGTAGTTTATCAGTTATCTAGCACCCATAACACAAGCTTTGCTTACTTTGCGGCTAGATGGCGTTGTGTGAAATTGTCCACGATTATTTATTTTATTTATTTATTTTATTTACCGCCTTGTACAATAACAAGGTCTCGAGTCCGCAAAACCAAATGGCGCGATCGAATTGTAACCGGATCGCAACATAGCTCAATCGCAATTTGACACGTTTTCTACTAATAAAATATTTCGATGGGTGTTACAATCGTAGCTCGTGTGATAAAACAGTATTCTCCTCTTATTTAGCCTTTGACCCTTTCTTGACCACAGACCCTTGTCTTCATTGCGGACAATGTAATTTACGTGAAATGAAAAGACCCCAAATTAAATCAATTAAAGCAAATCTATCGTAGAAATTTCACGTTCATTTATATAGTCTCTTGGTAAGCAGACTTTAAAAGGCAAAACCTAGAAGAGCATCGATTGTGAATCGTTTCAATTACAACCCCATTCACTCTTACCTACAAATTTTTGAAGAATGCCACCTTATAATGTAGTCTTGTTTAAATCGAATCGGAATCCCTGCGGAAAATTAGCGAACTTAAGCCCTGTATGAAAATGTTGATGAATTTTAAAGAAACAAAAAAGTTTGTCAGCATCGTAGCAAGTGGAACAATGTCGTCTGTGTCTCTCCCTACGGGAAAAAGGCAAGTATTAAAGTAATTAAGCAGCCCATGTAACCCATGTTCGTTCTTGGAGCGGTCGTAAAATTGTTATATTAAGGGAGGCAAGCTCGTAAAATGTGCCAAAATTATACCTAAATTGGTGCTTTTATATTTATTTCCAGAAACCCGAGATTTTATATAATCATAATGGCGTTCTGTAACACAGGTTTTCATTAACATTCTACTGAATTCAGCTCTCTAGAAGGATTCGAATGCTATGTACAATGCATAAAGTATCTATATAACAATGTTCCGTTTAGTATTGTTTTGTATTCTTAATGCGGTTGTGCTCTCGCGCACGAGGGCCCGGGCTCCGCTTTGACAATGCTCCAGGATTTGCCAGATCAGGTAATAACAGTGGAGCGACTGCCATATTGGCCGTGTGGTTTCTAGCAAAGTAGAGGCCTTACACTCGTGGGCGTCGTACAAGACGACTTATGTTTTCGTGCGATCTCTAACCCGCCTGCCAAGCGTGGAGATTATGGTAATAACCTCCCCTTTCGTCTTAGAGGCTCTAAGTCCTACAGTGGACTGTTATGCGCTGTGATGATGACTGCCATCATTTAGTCGCCTGAATGTGCAGGTTTTTACGATGTTTTCACTCAACTATTATGACTCAGAAAAGAGTCATTGGTACATGGCGGCAGTGGGACTCGAACCCGATACCTCTCGCTTGCAAGTCAGATACCTTTACCACTACGCCACCGACGCTCTCCAACCCGAGATTTTATATGAACAATATATTTCATAGTCAAAGGCTTTATCATTGGAGAGGCTCCGCCTGGATGAGTACTGCCACCTTATTTATTTATGCCGCCAAAGCAATATTGTTGGCATTGTGGTCTCCCAGTTTGAAAGATAAGGTAGCCAGTGCAACTTCAGGCATGCTTCATGCCTGAAATTGCATCCATTCATTTGTATTCATCTTAGTCCTGATAGTAACAATGGCCCTGCGGCTCTGCACTTATATAATAAATAAAAATAATCATCATCTTGGCTTTAATGTCCCGGTTGTGCTCTCGCGCACGAGGGCCCGGGGTCCGCCGTGACCATGATCCAGGATTTGGCAGGTCAGGTAATTACAGTGGAGCGACTGCCATCTGACCTCCATGACCCTGCTACCAGGGGAACCTGACCAGATTGCATTATGGTTACACATCCTGAATGTGCAGGTTTCATCACGATGTTTTCCCTCACCGTAAGAGCATCGGTTAGTATTCAACTAATGTACATAACTCAGAAAACAGTCATTGGTTCATGGCCGGAGCGGGATTCATAATATTACACCTAAATACACGAGTCGTAGATGTTCTGCTTGTTTGTGACTAGTATAAATGCCTGTTTTATAGTTCGAGGTAGGAAATTCCAGTACAATACATTGTAGTAACCAACTGTAGCACCAACGACCAGTACAATAAATAGTAGTAAGTGCCAGTAATAAAAAATAATGTACACACAATATAATGTAACAGTTACATAGTTTTGTTGCATAAGCATTTGTATTTCATTTACAGATATTGCATTTTATTTTCATGAATGCATCATGGTGGTTCAGTTGGTTAAGCCGGTCTACCACGCAGAGGTTCCGGGTTCGATACCCGGCCTAGCAGAATTTTTATTAATTTTTATTTCTATATTTAAAAGTATATAAGCAGTTAATCAGTAACCTATAGCACCAATAACACAACCTTTGGTTACTTTGGGGCTAACTGGAGCGGTGTGTAAAATTTTTTCAATATTGTTTCTATTTCAGTGAATGTTAGAATAGTCTCTCTCGGTTTGAAAAGAACTAGCAAAGTAGGTACAAACTCAAATATAATAAATCACGGACCAATGCGATGCCAAAAACATCACAGCTCATCATTAGCTACAGCAAGTGCTGAAGCGTGGATTTTTAGTGGAATCTTGACGGTAAGGAATCCTGCATGAAGCACACAGCATACATACTTACTTACTTACTACGCTGGCTTAGCGACCCAAAGTGGATCTTGGCCTCCGACACCAGAGATCGCCACCTCTTCTTGTCCTGCGCCACCTCCTGCCAATCGAGGATTCCTAGTGCGTGCAGGTCATAAATAAAATAAATTTATTAATTAAATTTATTAAATTCCAAATTCAAAATTCAAAATTTCTTTATTGATTAGGACATTAAATATCTCTTTCAATCGTCAAAAAGGAGGGGGTAGGAAAGTAGGAAGGAAACACACTGTGACACGCTGATCGCCCTATGGCCGTAGATAAACGTATCCCTCGCCAACCACGACCGAACCGTGCTCGACAATGCCAGGCAGAGCCGGAACGCTATATTATATTATATAGGTATGTCTAGTATAATTAAGAAAAACCACATAAACTACAGCAAAAGTAAGCCAGTCCACCAAGGCAGCACCCGTTCACGAGTATAACGCAGGGCCCAGCCATCGTCCAATTCAACCATATTTGAGGGAAAAGAGCGACCCGGCCCCCACGCCACATATGCAATTAAATTAAAGTATGTGGTCGCCATACCAGAATCTTTTCGCTCAATCGGAAATACATGATGCAAGACAGCATACATTTGCGTAATCCTAGCCAGCATTTCAGACTTATAACCTATTAGGTAAGCTCCAAAGTCGATTGGAGGACAAGGAAACAACTTCCAAAAAGTTACCAACTATTCGGTAAAGTACCGAGAAGAGCTGACGTGAAACCAATAAAGTTTATTACGTAAGGACAAATAGGTGCGGATATTTCTACTCGAAGATTTTGGCTCGCCATATTATGTAACATGAAGGTCCAGGTCAAATTTCGCTGCGAAAGGTTCTCTTACCGAGTTGATCACGTAAGATTACATACGTAATGCAAACGGGATTGAAGTTAGTTATGTGATAGAAGGAAACCAGATTGAAATCTAACTGGATACGGGGACTACAAGTCATTTTATTTTTAAGCCCCGACGAAAAAAAGGTTTGTATACATTTGACGTGTGTATTTGCGTATCTGTATATCTGTAGCTTTGTGTGTCTGTCTGTAGCATCGTAGCTCCCGAACGGATGGATCTATTTAGATACGGTTTTCTTTATTTTAAAGCCAGTTTAATCGAGATGGTTCTTAATTTTGTTTCATTAAAATCGGTTTAGTAGAAATCATATGAGTATAAGTAAACTTGATCGGGGGTTCGCGGGGTATCTCGTTCGAATTGGAGCCGCCCGACTGGGGAAGTACCTCCACCTTACAGAATATCGCAGCTTAATAATACTGTTTTAAATAGTATTGTGTTTCTGCTGGTGAGTAAGATTTCCAGTGCTCCATGGGGTGGGGATTTGGGGGACCGTGGCTTTGGCAGTGCCAGTGGCAGGCATTTGCCTTTTTGCTGCCAGAGCAACGTGTTATAGAGGTGGGCAACGCATTAGCAATACTCTTGATGTTGCTAATGTCAATAGGCAGTGGTGACCACTTTCCATGAGGTGGCCCGCTTGCCTGTTTGCCTACCGTATGACATAAAAAAAGACACAAATGTTCGTTTGCATAAAATGAATATCGTAAAGTTAGGTTGGTGCAATGCTTGTTCCGGTTAGACGGTCAGAAAAGTGGTTCCCAGTCTCCCCGACTCGACAGTCAAACGTCTATACTTGCTTCATTTTTATTTACATTTTTATCCCAATGTTTAATAAAAAAAGGAAAATAGAAACAGCATACTCTTGCTCCATGCACATACAGCACGAGTAAATAACGCTTTAGTATGAAACGCTGCTCTCTTCAAAGCAAATAGCTCTCTTCAGGCAGGCCGCAAGCTTGTTTGCCACCTTAGTGGTATAAAAATATACTTAATATTTCGTTGACATTGCTCGAACTTCGTAACTTCGTGGAAGGGGTGAAGCCCTCTTCATATTCTATTCCAAAATATGAAAGAAGTTCCCAGTTATTCCACAAAGAAACTTCCCCTTTCCCGTGGCAAAGTCGTGAAACTAGGCAGAACTGTACCTTTTTATTGAGTTCTTGTCGCTGAGTGGGACGGACTTGGAAAAAAGTCGTTCTAAAATTGAATAAATAAATAAATATGCTTGGGACTAATTCACACAGCGCCGTCTAGCCCCAAAGTACGATAAGCTTGTGTTGTAGGTGTTAGATAACTGATAAACTACTTATCTTATTTATTTATATCAGCCTGAATCATCCCACTGCTGGACAAAGGCTTCCCCCCTTATATAAGTACTTTTTTAAATATGTACTAATTATACATACTACACCTACACCCGTAACAGAAAATAAAATCCATCATATCAATTTCTGTTCGGCCGGGAATCGAAACCGGGACCTCTGCGTGGCGACCGGATGTTAACCAACTGAACCACTCAGGTCATCAAATGGATAATGCAATGATAATAATTATATACCGTCATGGGGCTGACTCTTGGCAACCAGTCTCAGGGTCCTCAGCGGAATACCTTGGTGAGATCGTTGGGGTGCAAAGTACGATACGGCCACCCATCCAGATCTCGGACTCTTTGAACGTTGCTTGATTATCTCTGGCACTAGGCCACTGCCGCTTTTTTATTCTACGTAGTGATAAACGAGCGGACAACCCACCCGACGGTGAGCAGTCGCCTCTAACGTCTATGATTCATGCATTTATGTTGCAGGCAAAAAAATGCAGAATCGCAAGTACTTTTCACTGTGAGGATTAAGATGAAATGCGGTATACATTCTAAGGAACTGACATTTTTATTCAAAAGGTATATGGTAATTCCTCTACAAACTACAGACTAAAATACTTTACCAACTTGATATATTTCTCTCGGCGAAAACAATTCACGCTAGCCTCCAAATACGGGCCAGTACCCTATGCATAAATCATTCCGATCTTACGAGGTCGCATTATTTCATGTACCTATGAGATATTTCTGAAAGAAGGTCGCAGATTTACGCATGGCCACTGGATATAACGGATGTACGTGCGTGCATATATTTGGCCGTGAATACGCGAGAGACCTTGACAAGGTCATCCATCTTGTGGGGACGGATCCTCGCTGCTATTCATCAACTAGCTTTCAATTAAATGTAGGTACCTGTCGACTCGAGCCTTAGACATATTAAAGGTTTTGCCGGCCTATTGTGGTCCGGTTTTTTTATGTTATACGGCAGATAAAACAGGCTATAAAAGAAAGATATCGCAGAAATGCGTAACGCAGTTTTTCTCGTATCAGGTTCGGGTATATCGGGGAATCGGGTAGGTACGGCGGATGAGGTTAATTCCATCAACATCGACGGAGCGTCGGTGGCCGAGAGGCTAAGGTATCCGACTCGTAAGCGAGAGGTACCGGGTTCGAATCCTACTGCGGCCATGTACCAATGACTCTTTTTTGAGTTATGTACAATAGTTAAATGCTAACCAATGCTCTTACGGTGAGGAAAACATCGTGATGAAAACTGCCCCTTCAGACGATTGAATGTGTATCCATAATTCCATTTACTCAGTACGGCTGGCACAAGTTGCTCTCGCGTGCGATAAGCGAGAGAAAGCGCGACATAGATACTGCTATCTTTGTCATCTTAGTATTGAGAGAAGGAAACAAACGCTCTCTCGCGGCGCGAGCTGTGTCGCGGACACACTTATGATAGACGTCAGGTTCCAGGATCAGGATCGCAGGTCAGATGGCAGTCGCTCGACTGTAATTATCTGATCTACCAAATCCTGGATTATGCTCTAGGCGGACCCCGGGCCTTCGTACACGGAACAACCGGAACAGTAACGCCAAGATGACTTTTTATATTACGGTCTAGCTTCATAGCAGAAAACTGACTATTTGTGCTTACCATTTTGTAGCTGCTCTATAACTTTTCCCAATAGACCGATTTGCATCTGTCTAGGATGAAATATGCAGAGATCTCAGAATACATACTCCGGATTTAGACCAACATGCATGTGCCTGCGCGTTGTCGTATATATTTATAGGGATAGATTTAGTACTTAGGCGTAGTTTTTTTATGCATAGACAATTCACACAGCGCCACCTAGGCCAAGTAAAATTTATGTACACAAAGTAAGCAAAATTTGTGTTATGGGTCCCAGAAAACTTATATATTACTCATATAATTTTATTAATTACATACTTATTATACATACAACACCCAGACCCGTAACAGAAATTGGAGGAACCGCGGGTAGGCAGATGTTAACCAATTGAACCACTCAGGTCGTCAATTTGTGGTTCAAATTACGCGTATTTTGGCTCTGGCTTAATAAAAAATACCAGCATATTTGATAAGTATAGCCCTTGCATTCTGCGGGAGGTTTCAATCGTAATCACGTAGCCAGTAATAAGCATGCACGGGCTGGGCCTTGAATTATTTATTTATTTATTTGATATACTATCGATAGTACCGCACTACAATTAAGACAAAAAGTAATACATGTTTTAGACAGCACGAACTGTCTTTACATGTATACACAGGACTTATAATAATAACATGCACGCTACTTATCGATAAACTACGTAACATATAATATAAGCAACAACACCTACCATACTTGTTATAAATTTATCCCCGATACATACTATACTTATAGTGAAAGGTGTCAATGTCATCAACAATAATTTTGTACGTGGGCCACGAATTAGTTCACTGTTACACATTTTATAATAAAAAGTGTAGTCCTATTGAAAAAATAAATACCATGCAGTAGCCACGAAAGTTAACTTTAAACTAAAAATAAAACTGTTCGACTTATATAAAATATATGGCTTTACTAAGAAGACAATAAACGAGAATTTATTATCGCCTAAATTCCCTGATTATATTCATCTAAAAGCTCTCTCGATTTTAACATTAATCCAAACGAGCACAGAAAGTTTCGCAGACTCTTCGACAAAGAGAATATTTTTTAAATAAATTTTAAGTCCATCGCCTACTCTGTATTGTAGACGCTACTTCTATATTTGGAAATCTGTAATCGAATTTCCAGGAAAGAGGGACTCGTTTCGCTGAAAATGTTACAAAGAACTGTTGATTCTAAGGAAATGCCTACATTTCCTAAAATAATTAATATTTACATTTCCGTAAAATACCTTTGTGTACATATTATTGCTGCAAATATCTTAACAAAAAAAAGAAATTACGACCTCACTTTGTCGATTCATCAGAAAGGCACAATCCACGCCTGAAAAATTCAAGGTGATCGTCGAAATGACCTCCAAAATAGCGGAAACCAAAGCTTAGTAGAAAAAATAAATAAAGATGGCGGGGTGTCGCCACCAATCCTCGATCCCGTGTTTTACCGAGGGCCGCAGATTTTTCCGCCTCGTTACCTTAAGCATATTTCCATAAAGCGCCGATGTCTCCCCTAGCGTACGTCAGATTTCAGGGATCCACTGATTGCCATGAAAAATATACCTGAGTTGTACTGACATAGCGGCAATGACAAATATATTATGCCTAAGTTTCACTGAAATATGGGCAGCATGAATAAATTGTAGTGTAATAAACTGCAATGAAATTTATGTATATGTCGCCGCCGGATGGTTAAATTAGCCAGTTAATGAAACGGCTAGCTTCTTATGCTATTATTTAATTGAAAATTTGCCATTTGCAAGAATTTTTAAAGTAATGTTTAAGGAAAGAAATTGACTCGAGTTTACGGAGCTCCTCCAAATATTGTCACAATGCTAACTTAATCACAATCATCTCAAACAATGATAATAGTTTGCAGTAGGTTTTAATTCGGTTGGGTTAGGTTAATGTTGTGACAATGCATGGAGGAGCTCCGTAAACTCGGGGCAATATCGTACGTTAGACGTAACTTTCAAAGTTCATGAATTTGGCAAATATTCAATTAAATAACTGCTTAAAAAGCTAGCCATTTAATCAACCGGCTAATTTAACCATCCGGCTGCGACATACATATATATTGGGGTTCCGATGGCAACGCTACTTAGGCACTTGTGTGCAAAAAAACATCTTGATGTTAATATCCCTATGGTACGCTCGCACTCGAGAGCCCAGGTGAACCCACCTTGACCATGATCCAGGATATGGCAGATCAGAAAGTTACAATGGAGAGACTGCCATCTGACCTCCGTAACCCTGCTACCAGGGGAACCTGACCAGATTGGATAATGGTTACACATTCAGTCGCCTAAATATGCAGGTTTCATCACAATGTTTTCCCTCACTGTAAGAGCATTGGTTAGCATTCAACTATTGCACATAACCCATAGAAGAGTCATTGATACATGGCCACAGTAGGATTCGAACCCGATACAAATCGCTTACGAGTCGGTTACCTCCACCATTCGGCTACCTACGCTCCGTCGATGTGGATAATATACTCGTATACCTCTTCTAATAAACTGTAGGTACCCTCTCTACGTTATACAAAGGCATGTTGTTTGCTTTTACCATTATTGATGTGGAAGCAAACGTTTGAATGTTAACAAAGGAAGGTTACTACCCGCAGATATTGGATATATGTTCCTAGAATACCCATTTCAAATGTCAGTAATCTCGAAATCACTTTCATGTTAATAATTAACATGTCGGTGTATTACGTATGTAGCAAACCTCATTGTATTGAATTTAAGTTTTATTCATTTTACAGAGGTAGTTTCAATAAAGTTTTGTTACAATTTGGTGCCGAATATCAAATAAAAACAAAAGAAATTTAACTTATTTGAGCCTTGTTAATAAACCAGACATGTTAAAAGAGCAAATTAACCGTACTAAAGTACCTGGGTGTGCCAGAGAGTTCATGCTGTACAACAGCATAACAAGAGGCAGATAATATACATCTTTCATATTCGAGAAACAGAAACATATGTGCGCTTTCAATAGGCGAGTAAAATATTAAAAAGTGAGTTAGACAACTTTTGTTTCGAAGTGTTCAATATATTTACATTTGACAATTCTTTATTGTATAAGTTAAGGGTACGAGACACAAGAGGTTACTCCCACAGATAGGTATTGGATATATTATGTTTCTAAAATACCCATTTCAAATGTCAATTACCTCGATATCACTTTCATGTTAATAATAAACATATAGGTGTAATACGTATCTAGCAGACCATATTATTGAAATGAACTTTTATTAGTACAACGATTATAGTTTTACGGGAGTGGGATAATGTTAGTCCTCACAGTTACAAAGTACTTGTAGTACTTTTAAATCTTACATTTTTAAATGCATGTTCCGAGTTTCTGGACGAAGGTATTAGGACACCCGGAACAAACCTTTAAAAATGTGTGTAAATAACCGCTATAGTTTAAAGTATTATGTTTCGAGTCTTAGTTTTAACGTTATGCGATAATATAACGATAGTTACTTTACATTTAGCATAATAGCTAATAATATAACAGTAAATAAACCGATAATTTGGAAATCCGGCGAGATTGAACCCGACAAGTTCGGAATCCGACGAATTTGGAATCCGGGCTGTTTCGAATCCGGCGAATAAGGAACCGTTCTATTGTTTAACTAAATAAGATAAAACATGATCAGTTTAGTCATGCTGGCAGAAGTCGGGACTGACCGCTCGGATGATAATAATGATAATGATCAATTAAGCCATGACCTACGTGCATTGCGAGCATTTTTAGGCGCTGTCCTAATAACAACGTGCGGCGGATAGTTTTGAGGTCTCCTATTGGTCGGGCGACGTCGCAAGCTAGTTGCCAAGTAGCTGCTTTCGTTAGCCCTACAAATTTGGGGTTATTTAAAAGGCAGGTATATCAAAGGCCGGTACCGCAACCCTGGATGACACGGTGTCCATTTTCCATCGGATACACCGTCTAACTAATAAAAATTATGAATGTGGTAGAGGCAAAAAATGTATTAGAATTGTAGCTCCTCGCCTACCCCAGTGGGATGCGGGAATTATTTTGTGTATATTTTTCTGCGATATTGGTGTTTTGAAGCGAAACACTCGTTTCCTTGTAAATTATTAATAGTTTTCCATGAATAAAGCATTGTTGTTGTCGTGTGCTGTCAGAACAAAGAAATTGCGCCGTGGTTACTATGTAATGGTTTATTCATTTATTTATACATGAAACTTCTCATAACTCCCGCCGCCAAAAGACGGGAGTTATAAATATGATGTGTGAGAACGTCGCTGGCGTAATGGTTAGTGAGTCCGACTTGAAAGCGCAACATACTGCCATGCCTTGTCGGCAACTATGGGCGTAATTTTTTTCTATTGTTGTTTCTAATGTAGTGCGTTCATTTCTACTCGACCGGAAGTTTGCCGTAAACTGTACGTAGTATTTTGTTTACATCCGAAGGGTACAAAAGTTGGGAAGTTCAATGGTCAAAATGTCAAGATTTTAATACTAAATTGTCAAAATGTCAAGTTGTCAAAACGCCCAACGGTCCAGAACTTAATAACTGAATTTCAGGCGGACGAAGTTGTGGGCATAAACTAGCGTTTGATGATTTAAGAACAATCATGAACTTGATACCTAAACATCGAGTGTATACGGAACTCTGATCCTCAATCAGGCGCACTCTTATCCGGTTTTATTACCACAAAATATCTGTCCGTAGCGCCGTTTTAATTTGCCTTGTTGACTTTACGTTCCACTCTAACGCATTCAATGTAAAAAATAAAAATTTATCATCTTGGCGTTAATGTCCCGGATGTGATCTCGCGCACGAGGGCTCGGGGTCCGCCGTGACCATGATCCAGGATTTGGCAGGTCACGTAATTACAGTGGAGCGACTGCCATCTGACCTCCATGACCCTGCTACCAGGGGAACCTGACCAGATTGGATCATGGTTACACATTCAGTCGCCTGAATCTGCAGGTTTCATCACGATGTTTTTCCTCACCGTAAGAGCAGCGGTTAGTGTTCAACTAATGTACATAACTCAGAAAACAGTCATTGGAACATGGCCGGAGCGGGATTCGAACCCTCTGGCTTACGAGTCGGATACTCTAACCGCTCGGCCACCGACGCTCAATATACTCTAGCAAAAAGATATATAGTAAATAATGTAAAGTTGGAACATATGGAAAAGTTATTTTCGTAAGGAAAAAATATATCATGTCTGCCAAGCGAGCATGTTAGTTATTTTTAAACCTCCGACGAAAAAGAGGGGGTGTCTGACGTATATATCTGTGGCTCTGTGTATCTGTGTATTTCTCTGTGGCATCGCAGATCGCAAACGGATGGACCGATTTGGATGCAATTTTCTCTGTTTGAAAGCAAATTTAATCGAGATTGTTCCTAAATTTCTTGAATTAAAATCGGGTTAGTAGTTGAGAAAATATTTGCTTATTTGTAAACTTGGTAGGGGGTTATCCGAGTTTTTCTGTCGATTAGGTTAGGTTATAAAGGCTTCGATAAATATTATCGATATCAAGATCAGTTTTTAAGTACGCCTTCTTCTATTTATATGTGTTTTTACATAATATTTACATACCAGCCTATTC
Source organism: Blastobasis lacticolella (assembly GCA_905147135.1). Classification (NCBI taxonomy): domain Eukaryota; kingdom Metazoa; phylum Arthropoda; class Insecta; order Lepidoptera; family Blastobasidae; genus Blastobasis; species Blastobasis lacticolella. Next base: position 4,340,431 of record LR990061.1, read on the forward strand.
CGATGAACCACATTGAATCACTTCGAAGCCTACGCATTGCGATATTGCCTTCGACCCCAGCTGCTTGAAAAAGTAATCTCGAATTGGATTCTATTTTGGATCCCATTTCAACCGAACCCATGCACCATTACGTTTCGGAAATGGCATCGTAATCTTTGCAAAGCCAATTCCGTTGTCATTATCATTATTTGTCTGCGTTCCACGTTATTTTATTTTATAATTCTCGAGGTAAGTTAAAAAATCTCAATACCAGTGTTTTCTTATTTATTTATTTAACGGTTTATTGTGCACAATAACATTTATACAATATTGATATAAGGAAAATAACACAACAGGCACAGCTTATTTCATAAGAAATATCTTACAGCAGACCTACAGAAGAGACATAATCAGAACGGCAGACGGCGTGCACCTTAAAATACCTAACCTACATAATACTAAAAAAAAAATATACTACAATGAAATTATAATATCTAATTAAATACAAAGTTACATACAACATACATACTTAAATACATACTTATATACATACATATATACTATGGATAACAAATGGAAAGATAATACTCTTTATCTCGCTTTTTAAAGGTTTCAAGTGAAGGACTGATACGTACATTAAATGGCAATGAATTCCACAATCTAGCCGCATGAACAGAGAAGGCATTAGAATAACACTCAGATTTTCTTTTGTAATCGACTATTTTAAATGTGTGTTCCGGGTCCTACTGCGAACCTTTGTTTACGAGTAGCCCGATATTTCGACGCAGACGCAGACGACGACGTCACAGGACGACTGCCGGCCGGTGTTGGTTAGCGATGAAGCGGCCGGAGCCAGTCTACCCGCTTTCGCAAAAGTTGACTACTACTACCGGAACTCGAATTCACCTTATCATCACACTATGTTTTTGACTATTTCGTTGCAATAAAGAGTTAACATACGTATACACATACACTTTACGTCACTAGCATTTAAAAGCACACGGTTTGAGTTCACTTGAAGTGCAGGGAACGATGGTGGCCACTCACCATAGTGCCACTTGGTGAATTGGCATGAAATAAAAAGATTTCATGCGATCAAGCCAAACTGTCCATGTGTAAGGAAAAAGGAAATACATACAACTGGACGGAAAATTCTCCCCGTTAAGCCTGTTTGATCATGCTACTGAATCAAGTCGCATGATGGTGACTATGGCCTAGACCTAACCTAACCTAGACCACGCGTGGATGATGCCCCTGGTATTGCAAACGTCCATAGGCGGCGGTGACTGCTTACCATCAGGCAGGCCGTCACCTTGTTTGCCATCTTTTTAGTATAAAAGTTAGCAGACGCTATAGATAATTTAAGAAGTCCAGTATCGTTTCTATCATAATAAATGAAGCCCCAAAAATGCTTTCACTGCAATAAAAATGGAGCAAAAACTTTTCAAATAATTACAGGACAATTTTAGCATTTGTGCGTAAATTATCCCTAACGAGAAAGAGGGTCGTGATTCTGCTGAAAACTTTATAAATAAACCTTCCAAGTATACAAAAGTGAGAGATATGGTTCGTAATGAGCAAGTCTGCGAGAAGAATGTCTCATAAAAGTAATTTTGGGAGGGAATTGTTTTACGCTGTCGAAGTATATGTAAAGTCATTTTAACACAATACTCTTTTAAATAGTATTGTGTTTCTGCCGGTGAGTAAGGTCTCCAGTGCTCTATGGAAGGGGGATTTGGGGAACCGTGGCTTTGGCAGTGGAGGGGCATTTGCCTTTTTGCTGCCAGAGCAACGTGTTATAGAGGTGGGCAAGGCATTGGTGTACTCTTAGTGTTGCTAATGTCTATAGGCAGTGGTGACCACTTTTCATCAGGGGACCGCTTGCCTGTTTGCCTACCGTATGACATAAAAAACAGAAGATACTCGTGTAAACAGTTTAAGCAGGAATAGTTTTATGAAATTCCACAACACATAACTCTATTCTGAGTTATGTACATTAGCTGAACACTGACCGATCCTCTTACTGTCAGGAAAAACATCGTGATCACACCTGGATATTCAGGCGACTGGATAAAAGGCGACCTTAATCCAATCTGAGTCCCTGATGACGCTGATTTTCTCAATTTTTGAACAAACCAACCAAAGTAATTGAAAATATTAAAAAAAAATTGAATTTTTCAAACTGAAAATCATAATATGAGTCAGATTCCCTTTTAACAGAGTCGAGGAAGTCAGATGGCAGTCGCTCCACTACCTGACCTGCCAAATCCTGGGTCAGGGTCAAGGCACCCGACTCGCGCGCGATAGCACAACCGGGACAATAACGCCAAGATAATAATAATAATAGATGGTTTGTAGGCACTTGAAATCGTTCTAATTGGTCATGCGGCAACTATGAATTTCGGCTTGCCTTTCTTTAGAAATAAGGAAGAGTGCCCTTCGTCTCGTAGGGTTAATACCAAAAGGCATTGGACCGAATCTGACCCTCTTTCCGCGCATACAGAAATAGCGTACGACGCCGTCCCCAATGGGGACTGGCGCTCTATAGCACATATGTAGCGCAGCCGAAACGTGAAATATTGTAATGACAGAACACTAAAAAGGGTTTGGAAATTTTCATCGAAGAGTGATAAATCGGGTAAATACTGCAATACTTGCATTGTTGTGTTTTGTTTTAAGGATAAGGTAGCTAGCGTAATTACAGGCACGAGGTATTCCATCGTAGTCCTCGCAGTGAAAACGCACCTGCGGTTCTGCATTTTTGTTGCCTGCAATAAGGTGGTCTGTTTGCTCGTTTGTCACTGTGTAAAAAATTTCATTCCATAGACCGGTTTTAACAATTTCTCGTTACTTTTGTTAAAATGAAGATTACGTATACAGGGCGCGCAACTCGAAGTGTTTTCAAATGAAAATGCTATAATTTTGTCAATTTTAAGTTTTTTTCACAGCATGTCAGAAAGAGCATGTAAATTTTTAATAAAAGTAGCGCGGATAACAGCAACGAGTCTGTCCCCAAGGATTCACTAGCTGCACGAACGTGACTGACTTGAAAATTTGATATTTTTCGCTATAAAACTTTTTAAAGTTCTGCGATATGTAAACAATTTGAACAATCGTGTATGGTTAAAGTGTGAATCAAAAGACAATTAAGATAAGTGAACTGCTCTGTGAAAGCAAGCGTCAGCATCAGTGATGGTTTGGGCTGCAGTAACTGCCACGGGACGCTCACTTCTCGCTTTCATTGCAGCAGTGGTATCGCCTAAGGACCAATCGCAGCTAGCCAGAGCCAGAACTGTCATGCTGCGATTGGTTTAAACTCAATTGCATTATTATGGCGGCCTGCTATCGAATATAGCCGGTACCATGGCTGGACGTTAAGGTAAATCAATAAATCGATCGTGATAAGATTATAAATGATGCTTTGTTATCTTAAACACGTAAACAAATCGGTAGAAGCCTTTAAACATTTCTACAAGACTCGACACCATTACATAAAGCTCTTGAAACCAGTATTTTTTATAATAATAAATTCTAGCTTCATTCATTCACCGCCGCTATATTCCCCGGGCCAAATCCCACTGGATTTTTTCATAATATCCATTCTTAAGGCCAAAGTATCAGCTAAACAATATGAGACAGCCGATGCCTTTAAGATCGCTCTTTGACGAGAATGAGACAAAATATGATCGTTCAGCGAGCGAATTTTTCGGGACAGACTCGATGTGACCTAATTGTAATAAAAATTGACTTAAATTTTTAATCAAATTAACTCAAAATTGACAAAATTATAGAGCATTTTCAATTGGTATCATGTCTACGTAGATGAATTCGCAGGAAAACAGCAGTTTCTTAATTTACTAACAAAAAACTTCTGGCGTTAATGTCCCGGTTGTGCTCTCAAGTACGAGGGCCCGCGGTCTGCCTTGACCATGATCCAGGATTTGCCGATCAGGTAATTACAGTGGAGCCTACCATCTGACCTCCGTGACCCTGCTACCAAGGCACCTGACCAAATTGGATTATGACGATGTTTCATCACGTTTCTCTCACCGTAAGAACATCGGTTAGCATTCAACTAATGTACATAACTCAGAAAAGAGTCATTGGTATATGGCCACAGCGGGATTCAAACCCGGTACCTATCTTACGTGTCGGATACTCATCCGCCTGACCACCTACGCTCTCGAGTTTTTTAATTCATAAATCCTATATTACTTGGGTAAGAAGATGTACGTTACAAAAATATAAAATCCAAAGTAGAATTATATTTTACGTTCCGCAAAATTAGGAGGACAAAACATTGAACGACGTATCATAATACAACTTCGTCCTTTCGTAATCGTCCTTATTATTTTTGTTCCCAGAAGTAATTAGGAAGAAATTAGTTTGCCCCAGTGTGCGACGTTGACATATTGTTAATGAAATAAAGTAATTACATACTCGATCTTGCCAACATATTAAGTATCTCAGCGGAGGAATTATGTGAGAGAAACAAACTGCTGCGAAATTTTGATGCAAGCTCTGCTCCAAGCTTTACCGTGAGAGCGAGCAAGACAAATATTAAAATGAGTAGCTTGTGGTTTTAATTAGCCAGCTTTTGCAAAATGTGTTCTTGCTATACCTACAACAAAAGTCGCCGACAAAGTCTATACCTATATAATAGGTCATTGAGGAAGTAACTGTAACAGATAGCGAAATTTGTTCTTTAGGAAGCACGAGGCCAATTTTTAATAAAAAATACTCGGTATACGTGACGGATTTTTTTCCGTTGCATATAATAACTATACGTGACGATATTAACGTGCCGTCCAGTCCTCTCGTCACGTAATTTTTTTATAACACTCGTATGAGACCGAAATGCATAGGTACAATTAAAAAAATGCATAGATCTTTTGAACAGATCCGTTCAAGGATCCAAACAATTGATGACAACTTCTTATGCAATTTTTTATAATTTTAGATTTAAACGACGTTTTTAGCTAACCCTGTTTCTAATGATCTTCACAAATTTTTTGACCGTAGTAGAGTTTAGACCGTGTAAAGTCACAAAACAAAATTGAATGCAGTTATTTTTTATTCCAACTACAAATTAAGCTATTTCTTAAAGTTTCGGGTTTCACCTCACGGACCCATTTAGTTTGCTCACTCCGTATATAGGTACTCAAATTATTCCCAAACCACATAACCGCAACAAAGCTATGAACGATTACAATTAAACTTGTCTTATTGCTCAGGAAGCGTCGGTGGCCGGCTAAGATATCCGACTCGTAAAAGGTAGAGGTGTTGTTTAATGAGGAGTTTTCCAGTACCTATGTATTGTCAGTTAGTTTCAAAAAGCATCAATAGATGGAGCTCCTACAATTTTGGTAATCTTTTTTTAATCTGTATGATGGTGGCAGTGATTTCATGCAGCAACTAATACTAAACTTAAAAATAAATGTTTATTAATATAAAGATAACTGTTAAAGGTTGAACGAACTGTGCAAAGAAATATTTATATAAGTTGGCACTATGTTCCATTATAAGTACAATATCTAAAATGGTTGAAATCTATTGACAAATTCAATATTATCCAATACAACGTACCCAGTGTTTATATCCTCTTTGCTAAGAACCTATTTCCAGCGATTATCAATTACTAAAATTTTCGGGGCGCCATCTAGTGAGTGGTTAAGAGTGTTTCAGATACCTATTGGAAAACTGCTCATTGTTCGTATCCCACTGCGGCCGTTTACCAGTGAATCTTTTCTGAGTCATGTACAATAGTTGAATGCTGACCGATCTTCTTACATTGAGGATAAACATCGTGATGAAACCTGCATATTCAGGCGACTGAATGTGTGACCATGATCCAATCCGGTCAGGTTCCCCTGGAAGCAGGGTCACGGAGGTCAGATGACAGTCGCTCTACTATAATTATCTGAACAGAGAAATGCTGGATCATAGTCAAGGCGGACCTTAGGCTCTCGTACGCGAGAGCATATCCGGGACATTAACGCCAAGATGATTATTTTTTATTTCGGTATTACTAGGGTCGTACTAGGGTTTTACTAAAATCCGTCTTGACCATGATCCAAGATTTTACTGATCCAAGAGTTACTGGCAGTTACTCCACTGTAATTACCTGACCTCCGTGACCCTGCTATCAGGGGAACCTGACCAGATTGGATAATGGTTATACATTCAGCCGCCTGAATGTGCAGGTTTCATCACGATGTTTCTCATAGTAAGAGCATCGGTTAGTATTCAACTAATGTACATAACTCAGAAAATAGTCTTTAGTACATGGCCGCAGTGGGATTCGAACCCGATACCTCTAGCTCGCGAGTCGGATACAGTAACCACTCGGCCACCGATGCTCCCATTTTTCTCGATTATATTAATGTTTGTAAAAGAGTATTGTGATACTCGGTAAAACCGGCAAGCAACGTTATTAGAATTTCTTCGGAAGTTTCATCCTATCTAATTTCGGTAATTTTCCATGATATAGCTGTAATAAGTACCTACATAATAAGGTTCTGAATTCATCCTTCGGGGAAATGTAAGTCCATACTCGTAACATTACTTCGCTGTTAAATAAAATTGTGGAGGGATCTAATCTGACTCTTTTGGCTAGGTAGGTATAGCCACTTGGTGTCATTCCTGGTTGTCTACTTGCGCGCGAGGGTCCGGAGTCCGCCTTGACCATTACCCAGAATTTGGCAGGTCAGGTAATTACAGTAGAGCGACTGCCATCTGACATCCGTGATTCTATTAATATGGACACCTTGCGGTAGCACATTTAATTGCCTGAATGTACAGGTTTTATCACGATATTATCCGCACTTACAAAACATACAGACTGGGTTTTTGATTTGAGAAAATTACAGGGTACTTGGATGCGCTGAAGCACTAAGACTAGTTGTAGCGTATGCTGAGCTGGGGTATTTTTTTGGCGCATTGGTCCATGATTTATTGTATTTGTGTGTTTGTACCTACTTTGTTCTTGTTTAGTATGGATGTGTTCTAAAATTTCCTTAATGCTAATAAACGCTTATGGATTTTTGTGATGTCAAAATAAATCAAGTCTATGTCTATGTCGGTGTAGCTGTCAAACATCAACTCCAGCTGTCTGTCAATAGTGACACTGTTCAAGATGGCGGCATGATTTCGGCTACGTGCCAAAAGATCCCTGTAGATCTGAAGCATAGGCTCAGATACAAGAATAAAAGATAAAAGCCCCTATCCTACGTGATATTCTAGACCACTGGGTTTAATTCTGTAAGAATAATTACATATCTGCCCGAAATAATTTCCTCGGGGACCTTTCTCGGGTGCACCTGAGACCGATCGGTCTTCATTTGCCATGTGAAGAGGTAGGACATGGCTCGTAAGAAATACTTTTTGTACGTGAAGATTTTTATAAAAAGTCTTTGTACGGCACTTTTTTTCTAAGAATTTATATATGTAATATGTATCCTTTTGGCGAGGAAGGTCATTTTCTTGGAAAGTCAATTTAGAAGAACGTCATGTGCGTTTCAAGTAGTGATTGGTAATGGAAAAATTTCGTTCGAAAATTTAAAGAAACAAAATCTAAAATCAAAATCTAAAAGTTCACTACGCTTAGACTTAGAATAAAGATAATAAACCGAATAAAGAAAACTACATTTATTCTTTAACTACACTACGCTATTTTTTTTTATTTTACAGTAAAAATTTGTCCATTATTTTTCCATTGATCAATTATGTTTCAGAAAAATAAACTGATTTGAAAAATTTTAGAAAATTACCCATCACTCCATTTCTAACCAGTTCCAAGTCATTTTCTGGGTTAGTCATTTTCTCAGTTGAATACAAAGTTTATCAAAGTTCACTGTATCTCCGTACAAATCAGGACTCATTCAAGGCCAGAGTGAATAGGCTGTTTGTAGACAGACGACCTCCATATTCGGCCGCGACCTGTCTTGTAGAAGTCCCCTGTTCGAAGTAACTTTCATACTAATAAAGAGACATCACAGTACTGAAATGCTATAGATACGAAGATTTATTTTCTTTTATGTATGTACGACATCCATGGGCCCAGAGTGTCGGTCTCCGCACCGCTGAAAAATGCCAAGTGGCATATCAGTTTATTGTCAACTGAGTCGCTGTTCCAACTGCTCGAAGCCTTCATGTGGACACTGTTCAAATACAAAAGGGACCTATGTCCAGCAATGGAATTCCTAATCCTGGCTGAATATGATACTTATTTACATACAACACTGGCAACATGCTTGCAAGACTGATAACCACGTTTATTTCTAGCTTTATTCTATTTATATTAATTTATTTTCAGTTATCTATCTATTTATTGCTTTTATTTTTATTTATATATTTTTTGACAGGCTTTGCTTACTTTGGGGTTAGATGGCGCTGTGTGAATTTGTCCACGATTATTTATTTATTTATTATTATTTATTTATCTGTACAGTCTGGTTCGGCTATAATTGCATAAACGGTTCCGCTCCTCCATTTTGTCTAGTAGCTTTTCTTGCACCGCCTACCTTTTTCTTTACCCTTTATCTCCTGGTTGACTGGCAGATAAGGCTATTTTAGGTTTAAGTCCACCTTTGTACTATAAGAATAAATAATCAAGGTTAAGCAACGCTCGCAGAGTCCGGGAACTGAATGGGTGACCATTTCATGCTTTAAGTATAGTAGAAATACAGCATCGCAACGAGCTCGCCACTCGTTAGATGTGCCTTCTAATACCGTTGTCGAAACGTGATTGACCAAGGGCTTTCGCTAGGGACCTTGAGACTGTGGCCCTAGCACAAGTGTGTCCGCGACAAAGCTCGAGCCGCGAGTGATCGTTTGTCTCTTTTTCTCAATACTAAGACGAAAGAGATAGCAATACCTATGTCGCGCTTTTTCTCGCTTATCGCGCGCGAGAGCAACTTGTGCTAGGCCTATTGGTTGAACACTCGCGAAAGCCGATCGTGACGGTACATTATTTTTATTATCATTAAGACTGGAAACGAAGTAAGAAATTCGTCTAGAATCTCTCCTTTTGACACAGACAAAGCCCAAATAGTGAGTGACGCGTCTCTCAAAGGGTGTATTTTATATTTAAGAACACGTACTGAGAGTGAAACTGAATTGTATAAATTTTCACCCTCCTCACGATTCGCTTGAGGGATCCAGTTGATTTGTTCCGTCCCGCGTAAGGATGGGAAACACCGGTGTCTGGTCTCGATTTTGATAGGAAACTTTATTTTAATTTGTATGTATGTATGTATGTAATCTCTTTATGGCATCAATTTATAACATTACAGGAAATAAAAATACAGTTTATAATGCAAAGGCGAGCTTATCCCACAACGGGATTTCTTCCAACTAACCTTCAATAAGCCGAGAATACCTTTGATGAGCGGTGAAGGCATTAAGAGTAAAAACAATTAACTATATAGAATTTAACCCCATATATACATATGAGGATGTAAATATAGGCAGACTATATACTAATTACTAATTAAATACTAATACCAGTACATAAATTAACAATTACTAATATATATAAATATTTAAAATATAATAAATAAACCTATATAATATGACGACAGATATATAAATAAATAAAGCTCATTCATCAAGTTTTAAGAAAAAATTGTCATATACTCCTTAATTTAAAAAAGCAACAGCGTACACGCCCGCTCAATCCTCTGCTCACTTGACACTTGACTTGTGTATGAAGAGAATTCTGCACAGAATTGCACATATTTGTTGACGGTACTCGTCCATATCGACTGAGATATTGTACTGGACTCGCTGTAATGTAATCCGTCACTCGCCACTCGTCACTGTACTTGTCCTCGCCACTCGTAACTATCCTTGACCGATATAAATTGGGCATTATAGGCGACTATTAACGCTTGGTATCGGGTGGGCTGTCTGGTTGTTTATCAGTGAATAGCATAAAAATAGTTTGGCCCTAAATGTCACAGCAATCAAATGAAATAGAAATGGTTGATGGTAATCTACTTCCAACTCATTGAAGCGTGGTAAAAAAATATTTCTGTATTGTGATATCTCAACCCCTTCCAAGCGAGGAAATTATGTTGAAAGAGGCTCGTGTCTAATTGTAGACTGTCACTAGGGACTTACAATCTTCACAATTCAAACCGTCCCACCATACAAAAAAAAAACAAATCTGCGACGAAACATCGAATGCCTAATCATCGAAGCTCTTATGATCGTTAATCGAAATTTTTCTCGTCGACCGTTCATTAAATCGAAAAATCAGGACTAGACGTGTCGGTCCAAGCGCATCACTATCCCATTTCTCATCTAGGCCGTCGAAAGAATAGCTCTATCCATGATCCAACACCCTTACGCCAACGCTAAAGATATGTAAATGACAGCAACGGTCGTAGTAGATGTGAAACTTTTGATTTTGCAAGGAAACTGGGAAAAAGAGGAGGTGAAGTTTACACGGGCTTTAGTGAGCCGAATCCTATTTACTTTTCCCTCGGGATCTGATTCGCTTTCAGAAGTAATTGGCTCCTGATGTGGGCCAGATGCCAGGGCGTCTGCGGTGTTTTTATTAAATGCTGGCTGGGATACGCAATTGGGAACGTGGAAAGTTCTAAAGACTAAATTCTTTAAACGCTTGCCTCGATTCGAACGGTTTTCAATTTTGATTTTCGGCATGAAAAATTATTTATTATGATGCACGATGTCGGGTTGTCCTATTTTTGAACCACACTCTGATTAAAAAAATATTGAAATTTTCCTGCCGAAAATCAAAATATTGAATTTTTCATGCCGACAATCAAAATTGGAAACCGTATCGATGCGAATGACTCAAAAATAGAGCCCCTGGTGTAATGCCGAGATTACATATAATACGAAACCACCGAGTTTACCCGTAATCGTGGCGTCCGGTTGAAATAATTTCCCCCTTTTATTCAAACAGGCACCCGGTCCATAGATTCGCACATATTGTTTTTATTAATTTGAAAAATTTATTGCACAAATAACAGCAATAATTATATTATTGCAAATATAAACGTAATACTGGAATTCGGGCGAGTCGCGCCTTCGTTATATTGTGAAGGATCCGGGGGCGCCAGTTTAAATAAAAGTGGGAAATTGTTACAACCAGACGCCACAATTTCGGGCAAACGACCTAATGTAAATGCAGCATTACACCACAAGTCTTTAAAACTTTTTACGTACCCAATTGCGTATCCCAACCAGCATTTAATCCCACTGGCGCCGCCATGTTCAGTCACCCTAATACCTATATATCTGCATAAATACGCACATACGAGTATATATCTATAAAGAGTAGACATAACATAATAAACATCATTTCACATATTGTGATTTGGCCGTAAGGGAATGATCGTCTAGTTATCGATTTAAATTTTCAGACCCATTACGTTGTGTACACATTTAGAAAAACGTCACAAGAAATATGTAAGTTTATAGCAATACTCTGTAATTCAACCGCATGAATATTTGGAAAATATTCGCAAATTAATAAAATTTAGTACACATAAATAAAAGTAAAACCAAATATCAAAATCCTCAAAAATGAATGAACATAGTCCTGACCCTAATGAATTATGAAATATGGACCTTTAAGTCTCGGAAATAGCCTAAACGATAGGAAAAACCTGGGCTCTCCTTCCAATCCTATACACCAGGCCAACACATGAACATAGACCACATGTCCTGCTCGTTTGATGTCAAGTCAAACGAACCAGTGACCTCAAACCGCCACACATATTCCGATCATCTCGTCAGGCATTATTATGGTCCTACCTATCGACTCACGAGTCAAAGGAGAGACTATTATTTAAATTCTTTTTACTTCCTGCCTAGTGTGAGGGACGCTAACGACCGAGTCGACCAGATTTCTTAAACGAAACATTGGTCAAAATCGTACCAGAATTCGGTGGCAAACCTAGACGTAGACTTAGTTAGAGCGCCTAGGTCATCGAAGACCAAGTTGGGATTCGTGCTCAACTCATTTTCTTAGAGTGTATTCGATGTCACATCTGAAACTGTGTCCCAGATTAGTTCTATAGTTTTTTATTTAGTGAAGGTGAGTACTGATGATATTTAATTTAGTAATATTTTTTCAAAAATTTGTGTTTTAATCACCTTTCACACTAACACTGTTTCACACACACACACAAATCTCTATGAGCCCTAATAAATACTCTAACTACCACAAAAGTTATGAGAATATAACTTACGCTTTCGAAACTGAGAAACAAAGACAAATGTAAAAAAACCAAATCACTGACACTACGGAGATAAAGAAAATAGCGATGCAAAGCTGAAAAATAACACAAAATAATAAAGCCCAAATTAATTTAACAAACTACACGCGAGTTGTAATGAATTTTTCGAGGAAATTTGGATATGCCTGGGGTTTCTTAGTTACGGAAATGGATACGATCGTGATCACGCGACGCGACCCAGGGGCTGACTGTCACGTTCCTACTACCTTGGCCACCTTGCTTCGAAACCTTATCTTCAAAGTTTCCACAGTTCAATATTTAAAACAAACAAAAAATGAAATATTTCCAATTTTATGAGGTCTAAGCGGCTGCTCTTATAACGTTCGCACATCCATAAATTTAACAAACTGTTCCTGATAAACCGAAAATAGTTAAATGTTACAACAGCTAGTCATGTATTACCTTTGACGTTTTATTTATTCAACGAGTCGATTAAATTTAAACAACGCAAAGAAAAATACGCAAGCAAATGCTAATCCAATCTGGTCAGGTTCCGCTAGTAGCAGGGTCACGGAGGTCAGATACAAGTCACACCACTGTAATTACCTGATCTGCCAAATCCTGGATTATGGTTAAGGCGGACATTAACGCCAAGATGATTATTATATTCTGAGTCTGAGTTATTAATGGAATTCGGGCGAATCGTGCCTTGGTTTTATTGCGCTTCATCCTTATGTCGTGGATCTTATAGCTATCCGCACGAGCCGCTTTGGCTTGACCTTTATAATGCGTACGGCTAAGGAATGGAACGCCTTGCCTGCGAGTGTGTTCCCTGATCAATATAATCTGGATGTCTTCAAGGCTAGAGTGAATAGGCTGTTCCGAGACGGGCATGCTTCATCTTCGGCCGCATCGTCACTTACCAACAGATGAGATGGCGGTCAAATGCCTGTCTTGTTCAAGACAATCTTGGACAAGACAGGCTTTTGACCGCCATCTCATCTGTTGGTAAGTGACGATGCGGCCGAAGATGAAGCATGCCCGAAATATTTTGACGACCTGAGTGGTTCAATGGTGCCACGCAAGAGGTCCCGGGTTCGATTTCCGGCCGGGCAGAAATTGAAATGATGAATTTTAATTTCTGTTACGGGTCTGGGTGTTCTATGTATAATGAGTATGTATTTAAAAGTATTTAAGAAGTATATCAGGTATCTAGCACCCATAGTACAAGCTTTGCTTAGTTTGGGGCTAGATGGCGCCGTGTGAATTTGTCCACGAATATTTATTATTATTAATATTATTATTGGAAATATTTTCGAAACTACTAAACCGATTTTAATATGTCGTCTTCAAATAGAGAAAACTACATCCATATCGGTGCATCCGTTTGGGAGCTATGATGTCACAGACACACAAAGCCACAGCTTTTTTTCGTTGGGGGTTAATATTATTTTATCTAGTTCGGTTGAAATTAAAGAAATTCAAAGGTAAAATGAAGGATAGTGGTGAGAATTGATTGTTAGTCGGAGAGCATGTCAGTGTACTGACACACGACCAATACAATAGTCGATAGCCCGGATTCCCTAGGATCTCGAAACCGCATATAATTACCTAATTGGCGTCATACTCATATGTATCATGGGTAATATAAATAAATAAGCTTGGACAATTCACACAGCGCTATCTAGCCACAAAGTAAGCCAAGCTTGTGTTATGGGTGCCAGAAAACTACTTATATTTGTTTTAAAATACGTAATTATTATGCATATAACACCCAGACCCGTAAAAGAAATTAAAATTCATCATTTCAATTCTTCGTCGGCCAGGAATCGAACCCGGGCCTCTGCATGGCAAACCGGCATGTTAACCAATTGAACCACTCTGTCTTTTAGCGGTACACAGTTTTTATCTTCCTATTATTATTATATTAGCCCGAATCATCCCACTGCTGGGCAAAGGCCTCCCCACGATTCTCCACTCTTCTATCTTCCTATTAGTGAAATAATTTTTTAGTTCGATTCCCATTCAGCCTGTCGATTTTCTAAGTACAACAGCACATCCACACGGCACGGAAGTTAAATGCTTGGCGTTAAATTTAATTGGCGAGCGACTCACAAGCTACCCTTCTGGTAGCCGGGCTTTGTGGTCACTCGCCAAAGCTGCCGAGGGAAACTTTAGTCTGTCGTTCCTGCCACCACTGCTTAAACCTGACGTAATCTGGCCTAATTGCAACAGAGAAAGCCAATTTGCGGGTACTCTTTTTGCCTCAAACTCGGCCCTGAATGACGAGGGCGCTGACCCGCCTACCATCCTATGGTGCGACAAATCTATGCCAGAAATTTCAATCACTCAACGAAAAGTCCGTCGGGTGCTAATCTCTATACATGTTCGTAAGTCGCGTGGGCCCAATGGTATACCGGCTGTGCTAAAACTGTGTGCTCCCGAATTGTGTTATAATAGTTTCCAAACGTCGAGCTCTGGACTACATCATCACTACATATTCGAAAACAAAGTCCCACGCCGCGTTTGTTATTCTGTCTGTCAGTTATTTCCATTCGGTTTTCACCAATAGAGTTATTTATGAGAAAGGATAATATGTTAAATTTTTTAAGGTACTACCCGTGCGAATACCTTTAATGTTAAACATAGATGACCAGCCTTCCCCTACATCATCCGTATGTAAGTACAAGTTGTAAACAAATATAAATAAACGTATCTTCAGCCCACATATACCTTGTCAATATCCAACTGCTCGTGATCACTCCTTGCGTATGGAAAAACTGGGAGCATAGCTAAAAAATAAATGTGTGTAATCAACATTCGCCGTTCTATACAGTTTTTGAGACAGTTCCAATGTGACGTTATCTAGGACGCGAGAATTGCCTCTTCGATAGTGTTTTGACACATGTCAATTCATTTTCGCCTTATATTTTTGTGACAGCTTGTAAATTGAGAAAGTATTTCTCTTTCTGTTTACCCTGTAGGATGTTTATTTGTGATAGTATAATGTGTAACTGGAGGAGCGCCGGTGGCCGAGTGGTTACGATCATCATATCAGCCGAAAGACGCCCACTGCTGGACATAGGCTTCCCCCAGAGATCTCCACAAAGGCCGGTCCTGTGCCTTTCGCATTCAGCTGGTACCAGCGATCTTTACCAGGTCGTCTGTGCGTTTTATGGGAGCCCTACCCACACTGCGTCTTCCGGTACGTGGTCACCTCTCACTCACAGAGGTTACGGTATCCGACTCGTAATCGAGAGGTACTGGGTTCGAATCTCATACTGCGGCCATGTACCAATGATGCTTACACTTCAAGCTTGACCTTAGATCGTTTTACGAAAAGCTGAATGCGGTAAGCTGAGCAGAGGCTCATTGCGGGAAGCCTATTTCCACGAATCCAAAAATGCTTTATAAAAAACGTTTAATAGGAGTATGATGTTGAAGATTGCTTTCACAGAGGCAATTCTCTGGTCTGAATTGTCTTTCGATTTGCACTTTACTCGGGTGTACGATCGTTTTGTTTGTTTAGATTTTGCTAAATCAGATCAAAAATTCATCGGAAAATACAAAAGTTCCAAGCACGAACTCGTGCAACGTGAGCATCCTTCGGGACAGACATGATGCTATTATCCGCGCTAGACGTGGCTACATTGAAAAATAACACATTTTTTGTTTTTTTTTTCTCGACATACTAGAATTTGTATTCTGTGGATACACTGAATATTATAAAGAATAAAAATTGAAATTGAAAATGAGTCTGTAATGTTATATTTTGAGTGACGTACCCTCTTAAACAAAACTGCAATATACTTCTACAAAACAATACAAACCTCAAAGAGGTTTACCAATGTGTTGTATTAAAGATTGTAATTTTTTCGTGAATAAATAAATCTAAACCTAAATCTAATCTAATAAAAGAGTATAACCCTATCTTGGCGTTAATGTCCCGATTGTGCTCTCGCGCACTAGGGTCCGGGGTCCGCCTTGACCATGATCCAGAATTTGGCAGATCAGGTAATTACAGTGGAGCGACTGCCATGTGATCTCCGTGACCCTGTGACCAGGGAAACCTGACCAGATTGGATCATGGTTACACATTCAATCGCCTGAATGGGCAGGTTTCATCACGATGTTTTCCCTCGCCGTAAGAGCGATAAATATTCAACTAATATATATAACTCGGAAAAGAGTCATTGGTACATGGCCGCAGTTGGCTTCGAACCCTTCGGTTTACGAGTTGGATACCCTAACCACTAAGCCACCGACGCTCCAATAAAAGGCTATAACTATCTGCTTATAACTACTACTACAGCCACTTACAACAAAATAGTGTCGTGCCATTATCTAATCTCTTCATAGTCCACCCTTCGCGCCCCAAAGTTTACAGATCCCAAAACTTTAGTCGGAATCGGTCAATAAATACCGCTGCTTTAGTAAATTTTACACTGGCTTTCCCTCTATAATGTATTATTCAGTTCTAAAGTCCTATTTGTGTAGCTCTAATGTTCTTATTGCCGATCGTTAGGCAGATTTTGTGGTTTGAGTGGATTTAGTCCGATCTGATGCATAAATTGGTTACCTAAATAACGTTTTGTGGGCTTTATTGAGATCGACTTCGGTTGCTGGGTCATTTCTACTTACGTGTACCGACCTTTTTTTAAGAAGGGAAATCTTCGAAAGGTACCAGGTCTTCCGGGGGAATGACGTGGGCATGTGGAATGGTCCGAAAATGGACCCTACCCACTAAAACCTCTTTATGTATCCACGGCCGCTTTTTATCGGAACACCACAGGACCTCATAGCTGTACAGATTCTTCCTACTTTTACGTCATTTAGGTACTGAAAGAGTAATCGATAACTAAGTTAAACGACACAAAAATTTGATAACCCTGACCAACTTTCATCATCACAGCCCGTAACAGTCCACTGCAGGAATTAAGGCCTCTCCCACGAAAGGGAAGGATATTGCCATAATCTCCACGCTTGGCAGGCGGGTTCGAGATGGCAGTGTTTAAATATAACAATAAAAAATGCTGCTGCCCATTTTCCAGACTACGGAGACTCTTGATCTTTTGCCTCGTAAACATTAGTCGCCTTGTACGACACCCATGAGTATAAGGGGTCGGTGCTATTCTACTCTGCCGGATACCACACGGCCCTCATAGCTGTACAGATTCTTCCTACTTTTACGTCATGTAGGTACTAAAAGAGTAATCGATAACTAAGTTAAACGACAGAAAAAATCGGAAAACCCCCACCAAGTTTGCTTAAACCAAATATTTTCGAACCATCTCGGTTAAACTAGCTTTCAAATGGAGAAACCTCGGCCGCAAACCATGGCCCATTTGCTGGTCTGCCCATACTCCTGTTCGCTCGAACACCTATATCAAGCGTCAGACAGTGCCATCCGCGTCTCTTAGTTTTGGACTGGAAAAATATAAATATTTGGCGGTAATGTGGAGGAGAGAATTCCATCCGCCAATGTTGGCAAGCGAAGATGGAGAAGGTTAATTTCCCACCTGGCCGAGTTGCTGTGACCAGGGGACCGAAGTCCAATGGACACTCTTTGGATCTTGTATATAAGCGTTGCAGATGGAACACTCCGTTAGCGCGATGTAGATTTAACAGTTGCTGTCATGCTGATTGTCTTGCCAACTTGTGTGTGCTAGCTCTCTATGGTTCACTATGAAGATAGCTACAAATAGTAGCAAACTAACATACTTCTTCATTGACGCGGTAAGAAGAAGAAGAAGAAGAAGAATGAAGAAAACCGCATTCAAATCGGGCCATCCCTTCGGGAGCGACGATGGTACAGACAGATTTACAACACCACGTCGGGGCTTAAAAATAAATTAAACTCTTCATGTGTAACAAGAATATGGTTCATGTAAAAGATATAGTTGAAAGCAGAACTTAGGAAAGTTCGATTGAACTTATGTCGAACTAACTAACTAACAACGAGTGTGCGTAAAACCGTGCATGAAAAAAAAAGTGCCCATAAAAACTCTATCATTATATGTAGAAAGATTTTCAATCTTGATCTCATATTTAAAATAACTTATGCAGAGGAAAGTGAAATCTACATATTAATTCGAATTACTTATTTGACTTTAACTCTTGTTAAATATGATAATAAATCGTCTCAAATATCTACTAGTAAAATTATTATTAGATTTCATACTTAGAATCTACCGCTCCCAAATTAAACTCAAGTAGTTCAAATATTTGAAAGTCCCACACTACAAAAGAGAGCCGCAAAATGAGAGTACAAAAAACCACATTCACGTTGCGTGTATGGTAAAGTAATTAGTAGAAACAGTTAATTTTGTTAGTGGTTCATTGTAGTATTTTTTGCTCTTTATGCAAGATAGTTTAGCTGTTTTTTAATGTTAGCTTTGTAGCGTCTGGAAAAGTAGAATACAGCATCCTCTTTATAAACAGGTGAAGTACAACGTGACTAATGTCTTGGGCGATGTCCTATTAGGCAACGGTAACGTCGTACGGCGGACGTCGCTCGTCAATAAGAGACCTCTAAACCGCCCGTCTCACAACCATGGTCGCATGGACGTTGACAACTAGGACAGCGCCTAAGGGTGCGCCCAAATCTCGTGAAATTGACATCGAATATGTCGTACAATTGCTACAACAGCGCGCGCAGTTATATTTAATCGTACGAAACAATGAGCAGTTTTACAGTAGGTATTGTCAGTTGGTTTCAAAAAGCATCAATAGATGGCTCTCCTACAATTTTGGTACTTTTTTTGTCAATTTTTTTTTTGTAATAACTTATTAAAACTATTGATACATACACTATGATCCAGTACAACGTAGTTAGTGTTCATATCCTCTTTGTTAAGTACCTATCTCAAGCGATCTTCAATTACCAAAATTGTCGCCATCTAGCGAGTGATAAAGAATGCATTAGATACCTATTGGAAAACTGCTCATTGAAGACGTGCATGCGCATAGCTCGCGCACCTCTCGCACTCGCGGGATTTAGACCTTCAGAGACAGACAGACATCAAAACACCTTGGAGCCAAATTGGTCGCGAACTGTGCGGTTCCAAAGGAACTTTCTCCCACGCACACTAAGGTTGTGGAATGAACTACCTGGAAAGGTTTTCCCTGGAGAGTACAACAGGGAGTTCTTCAAGGAAGGGGTTAAAAGGTTTTTACGGGGTCGGCAACGCGTGGGTGATGCCCCTGGTATTGAAAACGTCCACTTAATTTATGCATCCAATATTCACCCGTCCACTGTATGCACTTAGGTTCAATCTTCTCTATTGTGTTGTTGTACGTTAGACCCACAGTCAAGTTAGTCACAAAGGAAAGTGGGCCGTAAGTGCTAGAGTGGACTAGCAACTATTCTGTAGAAGGCTTGAAATTGTAATAGTAAAGTAATAAAGGGGAGGTTATTGCCATAATCATCACGCTTGGCAGGCGGGTTGGAAATCGCAGTGTTGTAAATATAACAACGAAATAAGTAGCTTCTCATTTTCCAGCTTACGGAGACTCTAGAACGTTTGTTTCGAAAACATTAGTTGCCTCGTACGACACCCACAAGTGTAAGGATTGGTGCTATTCTACTCTGCCGGATACCGCACGGTGTAAAAACCGTGCACAACCACCACACGATGTAAAAACAACTAATTACCCGTTTTAAATTACCTCCTACAACAAAGAGCATAACTTTGCTGACCTCTTTTTATTCCTTTGTTACTTTTTGGTCAGTGGTGTTTAAATGAGCGTAGTGCCTTTGCCTTTCAGCCTTTGCAATTGTGTGGATGGAAACTGTATGGAACAAAAACCTAGATATAATTTTTACACGGGCAT
The DNA here is from genome assembly GCA_905147135.1 of Blastobasis lacticolella. Lineage (NCBI taxonomy): Eukaryota > Metazoa > Arthropoda > Insecta > Lepidoptera > Blastobasidae > Blastobasis > Blastobasis lacticolella. The sequence goes on from LR990061.1 coordinate 4,360,455, forward strand.
AGCCAGGTATTGGTTATGGGGGGGTTCCAGATCAAGACATGATTTCGATTCGTACCCCCCCCCCTGCCCCCCCCCCCATTTTTTTTTCAATTTTGCCTTAATTGACTCGGGATGAACATTATAAAGCAAAAAGTCCGAGCCGAGCTCGCTCGAAATTTACCTACATATTGGCATATGGCGGGACTAGTGGGAATATTTAATAAATGAGCAAGCACAGCGAGCTCGAAATTTTTCGAATTTTGGCCAAAAAGTGCTGGCACGAATTTATTAATCAAAACTAATGAATTAGCTAGCGCAGCGAGCTCAGAATTTTTGTATTTTGGCGGTAAAAATCCGGATTGAATACACGGCCCATGCGGTGTGAAATGATTTCTGGGGAGATTTGAACCTCCTGAATCCCCCCGTCTCGCTACGCCTATATATTTTTATATCTCGTGCCTATTTCTTTCACTGTAGATACACATTAGAAAGACTACTTTACTATTTTGTGATTTAAAAGGAATTTCACATGTTAAATAAATGAACAAATAAATAATTCTAGCATGATAAGTTAACGACTAAGGTGACAAAGTTAATAAGTAATAAAAATAATCATTTTGGCGTTAATGTCCCGGTTGTGCTCTCGCGGACGAGGGCCCGGGGTCCGCCTTGACCATGATCTAGTATTGTGTAAGTTATATACTCTTGAGTGGGTACTAGAAATAAAAAAGCCGGTCTCCCTCACATCCTCTCGGCAATTTCACTTTTCAGCCACATTATACCAGTATATAGTTTCGGAGAGTGTGCGAAGCAGCTTTCCGCCATCGAGAGACGCGATCCGGGCGAGCGCTTCATCCTTATGTCGTGGATCTTCCAGCTATCCGCACGAGCCGCTATGGCTCGACCTTTATAATGCGTACGGCTAAGGAATGGAACGCGTTGTCTGTTAGTGTGTTCCCTGATCAATATAATCTGGATGCCTTCAAGGCTAGAGTGAATAGGCTGTTCCAAGACGACTATGCTTCATCTTCGGCCGCATCGTCACTTACCAACAGATGAGATGGCGGTCAAATGCCTGTCTTGTCTGATATAAAAAAAGCAAAAAGAAAAGTGACTTTAACATGGAATAGCCTACGGCGTCCTCACAGTCTGATTCTAATAACGAATAATTAAAAAAACATTAACTACGTAAAACCATTTCATTTCAATGAACCCATACTTTTAACTCCAATTGCCGATTCTGAGAAACACAAATTACATTTATTTGTCAACTACCGACGCAAAAGTCCAGACTTGAATTTGTATAGAGCCTGCGCAGTTTGTTTTTTTTGCGTCCTACTCACTATTTAATTGCGTCCGTCCGAGCTGCCCATTTACCTTGCGATATGATTACATTGACGATAAGCACAATTTCAGATGTTTAGACAGGATTCTCTAGTATTGAATTTGGTAACCGAAGTTATTCGGAAAGGTGGTTCGTGAAAATATATTTTTTAGTAGGTACCTTGTTTGAGAAGAAAGCGCAAAATTTCTACATTTTAATACATCTAACAGTCTTGCTTTGATTTATGTTTAAGAATCGTGTCTTATCGACGCCATGTATTACAATTATTTGAAAAAAAATTATTTTAATCGGTTTTTGGAAAATGCCATTGAGGCTATTTTTAAACACTTGTATGCGCTTTTATGGTTGTTGATTGTATTGTGTTTTTTTGTGCGCAATATAGAGTTTATTTATTTATTTTATTTTATTTAATACTTTATGCACAAAATAGAACAAAGGTGGACTTAAAGCTTTGTAGCTTTATCTACCAGTCTACCCCAAAAACTGATAATAAAAATTGCAGGTGGTGCATAAAAATTTACAACAACATTACACTTACATACTTAACTACAAATACAATTCTACCCACTAGTATTCACATACCGAAACTCAATTTTTTTATGAAATACTAAAAACCAACAACAACAAGATTCAAGAACGTACTTGAATACCAATTTCAATCAAGTGCCTGCCTACTTAGCTCATTCGTAAAAGTAACAGGTGAAAAAAGAAATAAGTTAAAGTCGGGTATTACAAATAATTTAGAAAATGCTCTCGAACAGCTTTTTTGAAGGAAAGTTTGTTGGAGCTTCGTCTGATATCGACCGGAAGATCATTCCACAATCTTGCTGCCATTTAAGAGAAAGAGTTGGCGAGAAAACCAGTGCTCTATTTATACATAGTTATTATAGTTCATTATTTACACTTTATTGCTTTGTTAATATGGTAGGGCAAATCAACGTGAGTTGATTTCTGTTTGACCGCGTAAGCCGCTGTCCGAATTGACAACGGTCGTGTCACCATGACGGACGTCGCCCGACCAAAGGAGACCTCAAATCCGAAATGTAAACACGAAATGAATGTTAAATCTTTATATATATAATTCTTCTGTGAGTGTGTATGTCACTGAACTTCTCTCAAACGACTGGACCGATTTTGATGAAATTTTTTGTGTGTGTTCAAGGGGATCTGGGAATGGTTTAAATTCACAATTTTGTAAAAAAAGTTTGAAATTTTCAAATTAAAGACGTGTAGACAGGACAACGTCTGTCGGGTCCGCTAGTTTATTTATAAAATGAGATCAAATTAAAACTAAAAACTTGAAAGTTATGTTAGTAGAACGATACATAAAATTCACTCACGTGAACTTAGAGAATAACCAACTTCATGTCATTCAAAATCGTACATTTCAGTCCCGTTCACAGGATATATTCACCCTATTGAGAGTAGAGTCTATCCGAAATGCATGTTATGACGTCATTTCACAGGGTCGGATAAAAATGGCGGCGTGCTACCGGAGATCGGCGGTACCGCTTCTGGTCCTCCAAGACCTCTCTAAATATTAACTAAATGATCCTCCAGCAAATTAACTAATTTCCCTTAGACAGGTACCATAATATTTTAATGAGGTACTAGACGCTCATCGCTGGTGCCGGCTTAGCTGAGAGTGTTAATCTTGCGGGAAGATAAATAAGAATTTCTCCAAACTCCCTAAGGGTCATTATTTAGGCTAAGACCCTACGAGGACCGCTCTGCTATTAGGATATACTGGCGTTCTGGATGTATGAAATTGTTTGTGTTAAGCGCGTTATAATCAGGGTATTTTTACGGTCCCATAGGTGTACTATCGATATATTCGGTTTCTGCATACTAAGTAGTTTTAATATATAAGTCTATAATAAGGCTGTTTTATGATTGTGTCGTTGTGCTCTCGCACGCTCTGGGCCAGGGTCCACCTTGACTATGACCCTGAATTTGGCAGATTAGGTAATTGCTGTAGAGCGACTACCAGCTGACCTCTGTGACCCTGTTAACAAGGGAACCTAACCAAATTGGATCATGGTTCCACATTCAGTCACCTGAATGTGCATGTTTCATTTCGATGTTTTCTCTCTCCGTAAGAGCATCGTTTAGTCATAATCTATTATACATAACTCAAAAAAGAGTCATTGGTACTTCGCGGCACTAGGATTCGAACCCGGGTCCTCTCGCTTACGAGTTGGACCCCTCATTAGGCCATCTACGCTCCTATGACGATATAATAAATATAAGAAATAAAATTGACACAGATCTAGTTTAAATATCTCCAGTGCCTGGCATCCTATTAATAAAGAAAGATAAGTTTAGCGACACCAAAATAAAGCATCTGTTTATTTATTCAAGACACCAAACAGACGGTTTATCTTCTATTTCCGGAACAGCCCGACTTGGCTGTATACAATGCAGAAATAGAAAAGCGTAATTAAAATGCTCATCGTTTATTCGTAACATTAAGGGGTTTAAGGACAGAATCAACAATAAAATTGCGAAAGCATTTGTATATTTGTTCCTACTTTGGACTACGAAATGGGATCGTTCAAGTGGTATTTTAGAGGTCTCTTCAGAGGCGGGCAACGCATTGGTAACCCTACTGGTGTTGCTGATGTCTTTTCATCATGTGACCCCAATGCCTGTTTGTCTGCCGTAAATTTTACAAAATACCATGTATTAACACTGGAAACCTTTGGAATAGTAGTTCATTCTAATCTATATGCAATTTCTAATCTTGGACATATTGTTACAGATAATGTCTACGTGCTGCGAAAGAAGACACTTCGGCTCCTAATCTCATGCTATCAGCAGACTTCGAAGCTGACAAGATCCTAAAATGGAACACTACGGAAGCGGACTCAGAAGTATTCATAGACATCGAGAAAAACAAAAGTATAAACATCTCAAACACCCTGTACCATATAATAAAAGACAACGACACAGATATAAAGAGCGAATGTAGGAACGTGACAAACAGGAGTATAAATGACACATGTGAATTTAGTGCAGTGTATGACACGATAGAAATTAGTGTAGTTATAATACTATGTTTGTTGATAGTGGTGACTGTGATAGGTAATACGCTGATAATATCAGCTGTTGTTACCACGAAGAGGTTGAGGACGGTGACGAACTGTTTCGTGACCAGTTTGGCGGTGGCCGATCTGTTGGTTGGCATTTTTGTGATGCCGCCTGCTATTGCGGTTCATATCACTGGTAAGTTCATATTTATTTTATCTTTTCTATGAATAAGTTATCATCATTATTAGCCGTTCCAGAATCTTCCATATAGTAATTTCTACATTTACAAGGTCGCCAGTCGATCTGGATGGACACATATCGTCGTGGGACTATATACAATTATTACTTGTATAACCCAATCGACGGAAAAATTCGGATAACCTCTGACTAAGTTTATTTAAACTCAAGTATTTTCTAAACTACAGAACCGATTTTATTGAAACAAAGCTATGAACCATCTCGATTAAACTGGCTTCCATTAGGGAAAACCGCATCCAAATCTGTTCATCAATCGGACTAAGCGGACGCTATGCGTTTATTCACAAACAATAAATAGGCATTCTGTCCTTCGTGTAGAAACAACAAAATACAAAATAGCGTAATCCTTTGGGAGAAACCGTGCAGAAATCGCCGTGTACGTCTGAACATACACGCACGTATCCCATAGGGGGAGACTTCCTATCGTGAACCACAAGCCTGGCACATCTCGGGACATTACTAGAAGTAATATTATTATTTGTTCTTTAACAGTTTATTGTGCACAGGAAAGACATAGGGATATTCTTATTAAAAGACTAAATTATTAACATTTTCCCAAGCGTCTCTTAGCTGTAGCAAGTATTGCTAGACACGAAAATAATATCCCTTTTTTTTCGGGTGAAACTTACAAGATTAACTTTTCAGAAGCATCCCCCAGCTAGCAGTTAGCCTCGAGGCTAGCCTGATATTACTATACCAGGGTGACAATGAATTCTACTATTAATTGTAACGAATTGATACGTACTGTAATATTACAATTCTTATGTAAATTGTACGATCAAGCTCAGTCATGTTGCGCTGACTGCAGCGCTTTACTTCCATTAAATACTCTGTTTTTACATTATGATTTTAATCCAATAACAAAACATATCTAACGGATCGCCACGCATGTCGTTCAACCAACAACATACACAAATTAAATGTAGGATTGAAGACCCTACATTTTGGTCCTTCGAGCCGGAATAAATAAATAACAATCTATTTAGTCTCTTCAACATTAATATATCTTCTCATACATTAAAGCCGGTTGAGGCTACTCCTGATCTGCCCGACTTACCTACACATAAGCAGTAAGCTACTGACTCTATTTCCAACCAGCTGTAAAAACACAACCACAGGGTTCACGGCGGCAACAGTAAACAAGAATTAAGCCGCAAATAATTAGGTTTACTCGCGGTAACTCGTAAAAAATATGGCGGTTTGTACAAAGGCGTTATCATAAAGCTGCGGTTCGCGTCGTAATAGAGGCGTTTTAGGAGGAATAATTCGGTGAATACAACCCGTGGGAGGGAATAAATAGACTTTAGTAGAAGAAACTAAATTTTAGAAAGATAACGTGGACAAGGTTTTGTTATTTTAATTTTTATCACATTTGTCCTTATTAAATGCATCGTAATTGTAATGTTTGAAAATGGGCTTGGCATCAAAAATACTTTTTTGTGTTCTGTGGCTTATTAACTGTAAAAAAATTGCTTTTGATATATCGCCATTTTTTCACCTAGCGAACATGAAATATTCTGTCCCGCTAACCACGAAATAAATATATAAGGCGTTAATGCCCCGGTTGTGCACTCGCGCGCGACAGCCCGGGGTTCGCCTGTGATTCAAGACTTGGTAGATCAGGTAATTACAGTGGAGCGACCGTTATCTGACCATTTGGTTCATGGTTACATATTCACTTGCTTTAATATGCAGGTTTCATCACGATCTTTTCTCTCACCGTAACAGCATCGGTTAGTATTCAACTAATGTACATAACTCAGGAAAGTGTCATTGGTACATGGTACATTATATAGTTCCAAACATAACTTCTGCCAGAGCGATATCTCCTGTTTGTAAGGTCGTCCAGGCACGACCGTATTTTATGGTCACATTGATCCTTCTAGTTACATGAGAAGGTATCACGTATGGTTCACACCTACCGTAACTGTTTGGTTTGTGTTTTTTTTATACCACTAAGGTGGCAAACAAGCTTACGGCCTGCCTAATGGTAAAGATTCACCGCAGCCTATGGACGTTTGCAATATCACTCACGCGTTGCCGACCCCGTAAAAACCTTTTTACCCCTTTCTTGAAGTACTCCTTATTGTACTCTCCTCTCCAGGTAGTTCATTTCACAACCTTAGTGTGCGTGTGAAAAAGTTCCTTTGGAACCGCACAGTTTGCGACCAATGTGGCTCCAACGTGTGAGGATGAACTCCCTGTCGGTGGCGAGCGGTGCGATGATAGAATGTAGCTGTAGGCATCGTGTCAAACAGTTCTTCTTGTTTTTCTGTAGATCACGACTCCTCCTATTTGTGACAACGCGGGGATGTTGTCTTTGGACTCGCTGTCGCCACAGTCTAATAAAAAGAAAGAAAGAAAAGAAAGAAAGGTGTGAGGTGTGCGTGAGTGAGGTCCTTTTTGCACAAGCACACCACCACAACACTTTATCAATTACACTTCACAACAAATACAAAGACCAAGTGGGTATATACATCGGCGCTGTGTAGTCTCCGTGTGTATTTTATGTTTTAATAATTGTGTTCTTTTTATGTATTTTTGGTTTACTGTTTTTTTTTTATGTTGTGTTGTTGTTGTTTGTGTCAATAAATGTTATTTCTTTCTTTCTTTCTTTCTTTCTTAAAAGATTTTCAATCTATTCAGGGGTTCTAAAAAGACCACATTAGCTTTTCAGAATATGATTCACATTAATTCGTCATAAACTTATCTGCAGCGTCGCAGTTGTTGTCATTGTCATGACAATTCAAAATGGCGTCACTTAGTTATAGTATTGGAAACGGATCAGAAGTTTGTGGTAGAGCTCGTTTAGTCTAAAATGACGCGCCTCACTACTTAGTAAGTTGATTTCGATGTGTGAGTGCAAATATTGATAACGACACTTCATCTGTGTGGGAGCCTATGAACGACGCGTGCTCCTACGTTTGAATTTCACCGGCAACTGAATGACCAATTACAACGGCATTTGTATATGTATTGCGTCCATATTTTAAACTTGCTTGTGTGCTTTAATGCGATAGTGGGGCGCGTCATTTTAGATTAGACGAGCTTTACTCTTTTATGCATCATAATATTAAACGCCAATGTGGAGTTTTTATACCTATGAGGAACTTAACATATGAGTAAGCCGACTCGCGGTATGACCGAATCTGCCTCGATGTCATACAGTGTGCAGATTCTGCACGTTCTAAAATGTCTATGAATCATTAACGTTTGTGTTGCTTTACACCTTACAGTCAATTTATTTAACCGTGTAGATGACGTGTTTAAACTTTATAGTTTACATCGTAAATATTTATGCCCTTAGATTCTAAATTCTTAGTAGTAAATTCTAGATAGTTGGCGCTGAAAGTACAGATTTATACTTCTAGCTGACTTTACGACTGCAGCAATATTTTGTTTCAGTCAGGTTAGTAAAGGTATTTTGAAGTAAAACTGTATGCCCCCAACTATACGAAAGTCTGTTGCATGGTAATGACAGGTAACAATGGAGCGACTGCCATCCGACCTCCGTAACCCTGACCAGTATTGCTCACAACTAAAGCATAGACGTTCAGTAGAAAGACCCTGGTATTGCAAACGTTCATAGGCTGCGGTGACTGCTTACCATCAGGCGGGCCGTAAGCTTGTTTGCCAAATTCGTGGTATAAAGAATAATTCATACATTGACCCGTTGCTACCTGTCTCTGTTGCGCGCGCGTAAAAATATATTTTTATTACTCACACTTAGTCGCGTTCTTGAATCGCGCGAGCGTGATGCAAATATATGCCACTGTACTTTTGTGCATAAAGCTTTAATAAATAAATAATGGAAAGCACGAAAGCGAACAGCGTCAGGCCAAAGTACGAATTTATTTCTACTGAAAATCTTCACTCTACATATGCAGACGCCTTAATATGTAAGGACGCACACTAAGGTTGTGGAATAAACTACCTGGAGGGGTTTTCCCTGGAGAATACAACATGGCGTTCTTCAAGAAAGGGGTTAAAAGGTTTTTACGGGATCGGCAACGCGTGGGTGATGCCCCTGGAACTGCAAACGTCCATAGGCTGCGGTGACTATTTACCATCAGGCAGGCCGTAAGCTTGTTTGTCACATTGGTGGTATAAAAAAATGTTGGTGACATCACGATGTTTTTCACTGCAAGAGAATCGGTTAGTGTAGAACTTATGTAGACAGTTATTAAACTAACTGGTTGATCTTCCGACCTTATGATAATCTATATGACAAAATGGAGTACAGGGTCAGCTAATTAGTTGAATCATCATCACAGGCCGTAACAGTCACTGCAGTACTTAAAGCCTTTAGCACAAAAGGCGAGGTTTATGCCATAATCTTGCATGCTTGGCGCGGCATGTTGTTTTGTAAATTTAACAATCCAAAACGCTTCTCCCCATTTTCCAGTCTCCGATGATTCTAGATCTTTTGCCTCAAAAACATTAGTAGCCTTGTACGACACCCACGAGTGTTAGGGGTTGGTGCTATTATACTCTGCCGGACACCTCAAGGCACGGCTTAAGTTGTAGGACTGTACATAACACAGAAAAAGACATTGGTACATGACGACGAGGTGGATCGAATTCGGTGCCTCTCTTACGAATTCGACCCGCTAGCCACCGCCGCTCTCTGTATCCTATGTAGCTATATCTCCCAATACCACGCAATAATCCGCTAATTTGACGTGGTTTTCGCTAAAAGCCTTTGCTTGTGTTCATTTGGAGTGTGCTGCATTAAAGTAACGTAAGAGTCAAGGGTGTGTCGGCCACCTGAAAGCAAAAATGTGTAGCGTTAGGAGATTTTTCAGTGACCGGAGTGAATAACGTGATATTAGATGGTTTACCGCTCCCACGCTCTGATTTCCGCTCAGACGACCTAAGAGGTTCAATTAGATAACGTGCCGGTCGCCACGCAGAGGTCTCAGAGGAGCAGTAATTGAAAAATGAATTTTAATTTCTGTTAGGGGTCGGGGTCTGTGTGTAGTATGTATAATAAATATGTATTTAAAAACAAGTATATAAGTAGTTTATCAGAGCTTACGCGTTAAGCCTTGCTTACTTTGGGGCTAGTTGGCGCTGTGTGAATTGTCTAAGCATATTTATTATTTATTAATATAGATATTTCTCATATCTTTATCGATGTTTCTCAAAATCGATGTGGGAGCATTTTAAACCGAAAGCGATTATGCTACACTCCACTCCACCGGACACAATACATTAATATCAAGGTGACTTGAGCTGACTCCAAGTAACCTCCACGCTGGACGAGCTGAAGGGCAGGAGGGGTGAAGATCGTAGAATTCATGGTACACATAAGAAAACGCTATTTATAATATTGATCTCTTTATTTGACAAACTGCGTGGTTTAGTTAAAGTTCCACGCAAAGGTCCCGGGTTCGATTCCCGGCCGAGCAGAAATTGAAATAATGAATTTTAATTTATGTTACGGGTCTGGGTGTTATATGTGTAATAGGTATGTATTTAAAAAAGTATATACGCAGTTTATTAGTTATCTAGCACCCATAACGCAAGCTCTGCTTACTTTGGGGCTAGATGGCTCTGTGTGAATTGTCCAATCATATTTATTTATTATTTATTTCATAGATTGCCCATATTTTATTTTACTCAATTTCAAATATTATAGTTGTATTTAAAGACGCAGTAGCGACCAAAGCGGGCGAAGAAATATTACCAGTACGAACGAAATTCTGTCATATCACACACTGAACATTATAGAGTACCTTTATAAATACCTTATATTCAATATAGACCGCCTCAAAATTGGGGCCGACCAGGGATTGAGAAGTTGGCAATAGGGTAATAACTTAGGCGTAGGAGTATCAAAAGAGAACCCTGGGATTTTAAGAGCCGAATCGAAGCTTAAAACATGCTTATAAAGCGTTATTCATTCATTCATGTCTATAAATATTGAATAGGTTCTAGTTTGACCGTATGGCGGGGTGCCGGGGGCCCGTGCATGCTGTAGTCGTGTTAGGCTATTCCCGTGCGATCGACTGGAGGATGGTCAGGTTCTGCCGGCTACATTAAACGGTTTTTTATACCACTAAGATGGCAAACAAACTTACGGCCTGCCTGATGGTAAGATGTCACCGCAGCCTATCGACGTTTACTATACCAGGGGCATCACCCACGCGTTGCCGACCCCGTAATAACCTTTATACTTCTTACTTATAGTACTCCATGTTGTACTCTCCAGGGAATACCTCGCCAGGTAGTTCATTCAACAGCCTCAGTGTGCATGGGAGAAAGTTGCTTTGTAACCGCCCAGTTCGCGACCAATTTGGCTCCAAGGTGTAAGGATGAACTCAGTGTCGATAGCGAGCATTGCGATGATAGAATGTAATAAATAGTTCTTCAGAATAAACACCGTTGTACAAGCGGTAGAACACACAAAGGGACGCGAAATCCCTCCGCTGAGTCAGCGGCTCAATACCACTTGTGAGCATGGTATCATCGACAATTCTCACAGCGCGCTTTATGTATGTTGGAGGAATCCGTTTCCTTTGCAGCTGACTGTACACGGTTCGTATCGCTGAATCGGTGCCTCGATCACATTTCAATTCCATAATCGCAGGTTGCGAACTATGTACTTTATAATTAAAAAGACATTGGCTTAAAAATGTATACCTACAATGTCTTCCGGTCTCTTAGTCTTCACCCGAGGGAATTGCCTCAAGTCTTTGATCGTTCAAATTTCAGACATCTTTTTCACTTCAAACAGTCAATAAAAGGGCAAAATACTCATTTAAATTATTAAACAGTTCAAAACCGCGTTCTAATAACGTTACGGAGGGAATATCCGAAAAGCTGTCCAAAGAGATAATTATGCATTAGGGCTTTAATGCTATCCAGGCTTAATGGAATACCTTTTGAGCTTTTATATTTGGTTAACGTCTGAAATATTCATGACTTTATTAGAATATACAGTGTGGGGCATATATTAAAAACGGAGGCTCTATAGGTTGCCAGCAATTAAAGCATCATGGCCCCAACTAATTAAAATCAAAACTTAACTTTTTATTTTTTTCTAACAAACTTAATCGTAAACTCAATGTAATGCAAACAAAACAATAGATCCGCGCAGCTCGATCGAGTTAATTCTGCATCGTACTTATTCGGAGCTACTCGGAACATCTCGTTGACATTTTATGGGTTGTGTTGGCTGATATTATCTTATGCCCTATACCAAGACATTGACAATGTTAGCTATAATATCGTTTTGCAATAATCACTGATTATGAATCGCAACTTTAAATTTAGATAACATTCTTATAGAGTGTAATGCATGGGTTTTGGTTGACTAGAATCTTTTCAGAAAAAATATAAATGCTCAAGAGAGTATCTATTTTCAATATTAGCCCCGGTTTTAGGCCACACACTGTATACAGCGGGAGTGGAGTGTCGGTGTCTGATACGTTAATAACTAATGTACTTACATATGTGTCATATGTCAATTAAAGCTCAAGTAATTATTAATTTGCAGCCTGGTAATATGCTAATAAGGTCTCAATTTGGAATTGAGGGCGTATTAAAGGAAAAGCTGACTGCGAAGCTGATTCCCAGATTTCATAAAAATTGTTTTCTTAATTTATTTATTGTATGAAATACGAACATTACAAGATATAGTGTGAGTGACATAAAAACCACCAAGGTTTATACTAAAGTCATCTTGAGCCTACATTACATTAACAAAATATAGACTGCGGAACGAATTCCCAGATTTCATAACATTTATTGTATGAAACACGAAAATTACAATATTATGTCATTCACACTGTAGTAAATGACATATAAAAACCACCAAGTTTTATACTAAAGTCATCTTGAGTCCACATTACATTAAAACGACTCCACATTAACGAACGAACGAACTTCGGGTAGAATAGAATCCCAACGTTTAAATTCAGCACTTAATCACTTCTTTACACTGTAAAAAAGAGCACCACAGCGGCCTATACCACCCGATGTAAAGACGAACTTAAACATTCTTTAAATTAATCTCGTACGTCGCAAACCCGGCGCCCATATTCAACTCCGCTAAATGTTAGAGAGAAAATAGCACTACGTTTTCTAACTATATTTTATAAGTACCTACTTTATTGTCGACACAAATGTTACAAAGCTGAAACCTTGTAGTAGTTTACAATGGCAGTTCAAAGCTCAAAGGAAGCCTACGCAGAATATTCTCATTTTGAAACGGCAAACTCATGGCTATTTGCGCCCTCAAACAAAAGTAATCACTTACGAGTGGGCTGTATTCGTCTTTATAGTATAATACTTAGGTTTAGTTTAACGCTAACCGATGCTCTTACGGTGAGGGAAAACATCGTGATGTAACCTGCACATTTAGGCGACTGAATGTGTAACCATGATCCAATCTGGTCAGTGTCCCTAGGTAACAGGGTCACGGAAGTCAGATAGCAGTCGCTCCACTGTAATTACCGTTCTGCAAAATCGCGAGAGAGCACAACCGGGACATTATAGCCAAGAGGATTTTTTTTACTAATGTTTGGCTGGCGATTGGTTACACATGAGTTTTGTTAATAGAAATAGCACCAAAACAAAAATTTGTTGAAAAGCCCCGAAAGCTTATAACACATTCTGTGCTAAAACGTTATCAGAAAAGAGTAAGCCCATAACCCTACAACCCTTAACTCTGCTAGCAATACTTTGGTGATCATAAAGAATGGCTGGAGATGGCTTAGCTCTTTATGGGGTATGACGAAATGTCAAGGTATATTTCTTTATTTTGTTGTTGTTTGTAAGTTGTGATTGTAGCCGGTTATTCAATAAGGAAAATGAACAAAATAATCACGCGATAATAACGGGAATGTGTAGGTAATTATTTGTATAACAAGCCAGTTAATGCCACTGGTTGACCGAAGGGACTTTGGCTCCCTGTGTGTGTTCTACCGGCTGTACAATGGGAAATGTTCTGAGGAACTTTATGATCCCACCAGTCGCGGGCTAGGTACTGATCGCCACTACGTAGACCCTCTGTTGGTGTCCATGATGTAAGATTCGGATGTGGAGTGAGCCACAGTGTTTCCTTTGGACATGGCATCGTTCAAGAGGAAAAACTCGCCTGCTCAACACATCAAAACTATCGATTTAATCTAAGATAAATTTACTCTTGTTAGTCGAATCCACAACGATTAAAATCAGTTCTAAACTGTTATTTCTTGAGATATTGCCGCTTAATTCTGCCGATTTCTAAAATAATTTATCTAAGGGTCGATTTTTCAATCCTCAGATAAAATTTATCTGCCCTATAAAGTAATATACTGCCAAATAAAAACAAACCATAGTCTTTCATTTATATTTAAACTAATAATACGATTTTATTTTAGTCGCATAATAACTTACCAGACAGAATGTTTTATCTGAGGATTGAAAAATCGTCTCTCAAAAAAAAAAATAACAATAATCCCGCTTACAATAGTCGAAAGTTTTAAATTGCATTCGCGAAAAAACCGCTGGAGACGGTTAGTTTGAAACGAAAATAATCCACTTTAAAAATCCTGGAGCACTTTTCAACTAATTGAAACTAACTTTATCAGATTGTTGAAGGATAACAAACAATAGTAGCAATTAACTTCTTTCACTTAAACACTTGCAGGGATGGCTACCAAATCCTAATGTAAATAACTACTCACTTAAACAAATACCAATACCCATATAACTAGGTAGGTACTAACAGTTTTGAAAATATTATTCGTCTTTATATTTATTAGAAAGTGATCTTTCTAGCTTGACAGAACGCGTATGTAAATTATTTTATATTTATTTTCAGCAAATAATTATCTTCGCTAATGTCGCTAATACTTAGCTACTATTTAACTATTACGCTTTGGCGTTTGGTATAGTTTTATACTTTAACACTCAAGCGAGCCAACTGATTCTGATAGAAAGTGCACTAATATATACCTACCTGTTTATGGATACCATGTCACAGTATAAAATAAATACTGTAAGAGATATTTCACATTCGAATAGTACGAGCGAGATTCTTTCTTCCAGCAAATAGTCTACGTAAAACCCACGCAGGGTTAGGGCTTCCTCAAACTTTTAAAAGAAAATCTTAACCTATAATAGTCTGAAATAAACAACGCTATTTTAAGAAACCTGAAAATAATTTTGATATCACAAAAGTTATGAATTTTAAGCAAAAGTAACGCTCGCCGAAAATAACTTAGAAATAATTAATTAGAATTGCTAAAATTGTTATACGTATATTAATTACAAACCAGGAAACCCAGGCTATAATAAAAAAATGAAGAAAATATTATCTGAAAATACAGATAGATAAGCATTCGCTACATATCATGTCCATTATTAAGAAAAATTTTACTTTTTCGTCACCAGAGTTAGGATCACTAAGTAGTATTTTTCAGGTGAGGAAAAAGTACAAATCTACTATTGTATCATCATCATCATCAACAATGCATGCCTCTCCCTCGAAAGGGGAAGTTACTGCCATAATCTCCACGCTTGGCAGGCGAGTTAGAGATCGTAGTGTTATAAATGTAACAATGGAAACGCTGCTGCCCATTTCTTAGCCTTCGGAGACTAGATTTATTGCCTCGAAAATATGAGTCGCCTTGTACGACACCCACGAGTGTAAGGGTTTGGTGCTATTATATTCTACTCTGCCGTACACCATACGGCCATCACAATTAATAATTCACACAAATTCTTAATTGTCATTCTAAGCATTTATAACTGTTTATCACATAGTCATTTACGTTGTAATAGGTATGCTTTCTTACATAAAGTTGATGGTGGATAGACTTTGTTACAATTGAGGTAACCAGCTACAATGAACTAGTTTTGTTGTGTTAGTTAGTATTGAATAAGGTTTTTGTGTGACGATAAATATTTCTTTCCCAGGTATCCATCTA
Source organism: Blastobasis lacticolella (assembly GCA_905147135.1). Lineage (NCBI taxonomy): Eukaryota > Metazoa > Arthropoda > Insecta > Lepidoptera > Blastobasidae > Blastobasis > Blastobasis lacticolella. The sequence goes on from LR990061.1 coordinate 4,375,986, forward strand.
TCTCCTTTTCAATACCTACCAATAATAATAACAGTCTATTTACTCTAGCCTTAAAGGCGTCTAAGATTAAACTGATTAGAAAACACACTCGTGTTTCATTTCTTAGTCGTACGCATTACACACAACACGATAATACAATTTTTCATTCTCTCACCAGGTAAATGGGAGCTCGGCTGGATCCTGTGCGACATCTGGATCAGTCTGGATATCCTGCTCTGCACTGCCTCCATTCTGTCTCTCTGTGCAATCAGCGTGGACCGGTACCTGGCTGTCACCAGGCCCCTGACCTACTCCAGAAGACGAAGATCCAAGAAGCTGGCCCTCACCATGATATTCTTCGTCTGGATAGCAGCTGGAGCGATTACGTGTCCACCAATGTTCGGATGGTGAGTTATTCGATTGGAATCTGTGATTGGAACACACTGCTTTTGCTCTGGCCTTGGTAGATCGATCTACAGACAGAAATAAATTTATTTTTGAGTGATTGTATTTACTGTTACTCAGCGAACTCTGTTACGAGTATCATACTCTCACACCCGTTACCATGACTCAGTACCTATACTTATCGATGTTTTCGTTAATGTAAAAAATCGTTCCATAATCATTTATTAAACTTTAAACAGAATAATGGCAACTATATAATAAACTACAGACCTAATATAATTCTAATTAAAAATTTACATCTAACTAAATAATACTAATTAAAACAATTAACAATTAAGTTTAATAAGATCATTTAGTTTATTATGTTTGTATTTTGCCCTTTTTCAATAAATAAAAGTATTAACAATTAATTTCGTTAATTACATAAATATGATGATATTGGAGCGTCAGAGGCCTAGTGTAACGGTACTCGACTCGCTACCTACCCTTTATTCTTGCTTATAAACCTTCCTCCTTAATCACTCTATATATTGTTCAAAACCACATTAAAATCCGTTGCGTAGATTAAAAGATCTAAACGTACACAGACACATAAATAGATATAACTATACGGCAGATGGTGGGAAGCGACTTTGTTTTATACTTTGATATCGTTGCCAAATTACGTTGTAGAACAAAAACTTACAACAACTCGATGAATACCGTACTAAACTCGTAATAACGGACCTAGAGGTATTCACACAACAATATCTCAGAATCAAATGGGATCCCACAAAGTGTCTATTGGGGAAAGTAATAAATCGTCTGTGTTACTTGCAAGAGTTACCCTTTATCTCTTTAGAGGGAGGAAACCGTTCATCAATGACTAGGGGTTGATCTTTTATTCGTCTAAAGTACCTTCCTGGGCTTTTACTTTGCACAAATTGAGTTTTACAAGATGGGAACGAAATAGTTTCGCGAGGGTCCCCCGAATTTTTTGGACAAGGTTTCCGCTGATGACAGCAAATTGCCTTTTCGTACCTGAATATTGTTACCGAAAACGTAATTGGGGACGTAGTATGAAATACTGGCTTTTACCCGCGACTTCTTCCGCGTGAAATTCGGTTACAACGTTCCAGACCAGCTCCCGCGGAAACCACTTTTAATTTCGGGATAAATTATAGCCTATTCCTAAAAATCTGTTTAGTAGTTTCAGCGTGAATGATTAACAAACATTAGTGCTGTTTGTATTTTTTAGTTTATAATGAATAAACTCAAAAACCGCAGAACCGATTTTAAAAATTATTTTACTAACTATGAAACTATTGTGACATTGGCTACTTGACATCATTTGAACGGCTAACTCATTTGCCTCTCCCTATTATAATAACTCCTTTCGAGTCATGTTCTTCAAGTTGCACCTTTACTTCTTTTCACCAGGTACGAACCAGACCACAACCAGGGCGGCGTCTGCCGGTACAACCAGAACCCTGGATACGTGGTCTTCTCAGCAATGGGTTCCTTCTTCCTGCCGATGGCCGTGATGGTATACGTCTACGCTAGGATCTCGTGCGTGGTCGCCAGAAGGCACCACCAGCTCGCCAGCACTGGAGCCAAATGTAGCAAGGTGGGTTTACTTCCTTACTGCGCAGGCTCAGCAATACAAAGTGGATCTTGGCCTCCGACACCAGAGATCGCCACCTCTCCTATCCTGCGTCATCTCCTGCCAATCGAGGAAGGCCAGTGCTTGCAGGTCTCTTATATCTGGCCGAGTGATATCTGGATCACCCAACCGGCCAACCCACATGGATGGAGAGCATACATCGATCCTCCTCCATCCTCTCCACGGGACCAAGCCAACCTTGAATGTATATTTAGTTGTTAGATATTTTTTAGTGCCTAAGAAGGCATACCTACGGTTAGAAGGTTCACCTGGTGTAAAACGGTTACTGTCATTCAAGACATCTGTAACCTAATTGGAGCGGATATGTTACCAGCCTATAAGGTATCCATTTAGACCACAGCGTATGGTGACTACTGAATCACTCACGGTCGTCTGCATCGTTGTGTAGCGATCTCCATAGTGAACTAAAGAGAGCTCGCACACACGAGTTGGCAAGACAAATCAGCATGACAGCAACTGTCAAATCTACATCGCGCTAACGGAGTGTTCCATCTACAACGCTTATATACAAGATCCAAAGAGCGTCCATTGGACTTCGGTACCCTGGTCACAGCAACTCGGCCAGGTGGGTAATTACCCTTTTTAACCTTCTCCATCTTCGCTTGCCAACATTGGCGGTTGGAATTCTCTCCTCCACATTACCGCCAAAGTTGTAATTAATCTAAGTGAAGTTTAAATCATAATTACAGCGTAAGACTTAGCATAGGACTTTAGTCTATTTAAACTAATATTATAACGAAAAAAGATTTGAATTTTTGTTTGTCATGAATAAACTCAAAAGCCACTAGACCGTTTTTTAATTTTTAACTTAAAAATAATAGGTTGCTATTTGTTTTGGTAAATTAATAGATTCCCGCGGGAAAGTTTATTGTTTATATAGATCCGAACTGCGCGTCCGAAAGCCGCTGAGAACGGAAAGTTTTAAATATTGACAATGCGCTCACGGATCTGAAATATTAGTAGGTACATGAATTCACGAAATGCATAACTCGTAGATATTATAGAGGACATTGAGATGAGGCACCTAACACCCTGTATGACATAGCAAACTAGTTTTATTAAACAAAATATACCCTTATACGCTGTCCTAATTGACAACGGTCATGCCACCATGGTCGTACGACGGACGTTGCCCGACCAACAGGTCACCTCAAAACCGCCCGTCGCACAACCTTGGTCGTCCGACCTTTCCCAGTTTGGACAGAGCCTTTTTTCTGTCACTCTAAAAGGGTAATTGACAATAAGGGAGAATAAATTTTAATAAGTACAAGAAACAAAAAGCTCTAACAAAAACTCTTAATGCTCTTCGCAACGGAAAAGAGCGCCTATCAAACTTAAATAGTCCTAACACTTTGATCCGAACTTGAACTTTAAACAGTTTAATGGGGTTAAACTTATTCCCTTATAAACTTCCAAGTCCATAATAACAAAAGCGTATTGTTCCAGAAAGGGAAGCTGTCCTGCATAAGAACAGAGTCGGATTCGGGGTCGGACAAGTTGTCCCTTCGACAGAACACGTCGAAGCAGCCATCGAAGAATTCGACGCAACAGAGCGAATGCTCCTCCCAGTCCGACCACAAATGTCCATGCTGCTTCCGAGCGGAGAAGAAGAGTCGCCTTTCAAAGCAACTACGAAGCAAAGAGAAAGAGTCAAGGTTCTACAACGACGTGACTTTCAAAGCGAACTACAAATACAAGAACACGGGAAGGCATAGAACGCACTCCGTGAAAGAGCATAACATAGAAAACAACCGAGTGTCGTCTCTACGTAGGGAAACAAAGACGGCCCAAACATTGAGCCTTGTGGTAGGCGGTTTCGTAGCCTGTTGGCTGCCATTTTTCCTTTACTACCTACTTACGCCTTTCATACCGAGCAGTTATGTTAATCCCGTGTTAATGTACATAATGACGTGGCTGGGATGGTTCAATTCGGCTATAAACCCGTTTATTTACGCATTTTACTCCCCGGATTTTAGGCTGGCCTTTTGGAGGCTTACTATAAAGAAGTGTAAAAGGAATCGGCGGCAAGGCAACGGTGTAAGATGAAGTCGCTGGAAATGTTGATATTGTGAATTGAATATGTATTTTTGTTAATGTAGATCTAACAGTAAATTAATTACATTATATTAAAATAGAGAAATAATCTGGTGACTACTTTAGCCTTTATTGTAACTGTAAACTAAAAGTTGCATTGGATAACCGTAAATTTTAAATATTGAAATAATATGAAGTGTTTTTGTTAGAGGCGGAGAACTTTAAATTGAAATAAAACAGAGTTAAAAGTTTTTATTATTAATGAAACTAGCTTCATTGGAAACATATATTTATGGCATTTATGTTTGAATATAATTTCGGCAATGTGGCTGCCGTGACTGAGGCATAGATGACCTAATCTGGATATCCTATTTTCATACGCTTTTCGCAACAATTGCGGCCGTATTTAGCTAATAACTCACCGACTGTTGTGTTCAGTCGTCTCTGGTTTATCGGTGTGGAAATGTGACTTGACATATCTCCAAAGAAATTAATGTAATTTAGTTAGATCACACAATCTCAGTAGCCAACGCCAAATTATTGTTCGGCGATAAAGCTCACTTTTGGTCGAATCATTAGGGCAATAAACACACTACGACCACATAGCCAAAATAACATAAAATTATCTTTTCAATACAGCTAGATTCACTGATACTATTTAGTAAACAAGAAAAAGAATTCAATTTTATTTTGTTTTACTTCAATTTAAAGTTCTCCGCCTCTAAAAAAATACCTTTTAGAACAGTATCGAAGTCAGACTTCTTAAATCACATATCTGCACTAGGAGTTTTAGGTCAATTAAGTAAAACAAAATAATTTCCGCAACCAACTCTTTGCGGTGTCGCAGAATCGCCCGAACATTCCATTACTGAAATAACTTTTTACCTAATAAAGAATTTTTGCTCAAGCGCGACCGCAGACGTTTATATTTACCCAAGCAAGGCAACTAAAACGCGGTTAATGTATATTTTGCGCAACGAACAGGGGTCTCTGACGTTGATATATGTCAATCTGGTATCACAGGCGCGTAAGGCAAATGGAGTCGAGAGCTTTGTGTGACATAAACCCATGTATTCATTTGCAGCAAAATGTTCCGAGTCAAGGTCCTCGCAAAATTTATCACCGCATTTGACGGTGGCGCTGCCTCCATGTTTCCTTTTAGAATCCTATTGAGGGGTTTTAGTACCAGTTCTCGGCACAGGAATACTTTCGCGCTCCGTTGCCCGCCAGGTGACAAGTTTGTGACATTAATCGTGATTTAGTTCTGGAGATAACACTGGAAGCGAATTTGTGTCTACGTCCATGAGGATCGCGTTTAGTTGAAGCATTTTATATGAAATGGTAGCGCTACTTACACCACTGTTACTTCGAATAGATAAGAAAAGGTGAAGAGGTAAGATAACATTACTGGGAACATAATTTTCATCTTTCACCTGATACTTCTATAGTAAGCTAGCAATTTAAGGCCAATCGACTTAGCTAGCATCCAAATCTCGTGAATGCGTAGTTGCAGCAATGCATCAAGTCTTCAATGAGAGGTTTTCAATTTGACAGTTAGGGGAAAAACAACTTTTGTCTCCTTGTAAATAGATGGCGCTGTACGGAACTCTTACGTCAATAGAGTCAGACAGGAGGAGTTATTACGCAAGACACGTCGTAAATTGAGTATAGCTAGCCCATGTTGCTTAATGATCATCAGCCCGATAAAACGTGTCCGGTTAAAAAAAATAACTGTTAATCATTCAATATGAATGATCCTTGTGTGTATGTTTGACATATTAGCACTGAATTGCGCCATCTACTGACGATAAGAAAAACAATTTTTTAATGTCATCACATGAAAACCGTTTCGTACGATGAAGTTAACGCGCATTTGCAAAATCTGGACGCTCCCTTAGAAGTCTTTGCCTTGCTTTAAATAAACAATGATGATTAAAATTAATCATTGATTGACAAGCGTTTGCTAGCTGATAATCGATTTGTCATGTGTTTTATTAAAAGGCTGTTGAAATAATAATCCATAACATAATTATAATTCGCATGCTGTAATTCTGACAGACTAAACGTGATTGTACATATTTACAAATAACTCCACCTCTGTAAGACCTTGTTTATAGCAAATAAATGATTATGAATAATGAATTATGAATAACCATTGAACCTGAGCCCCTTTTTTATTAAAGAAAAAGATATAAATATATTGTTTATTGCTACAGGTCAAATTAATTCATATATCCCAAAACCCAATGCACAAATTTTCACGCATTAATCCCAACTTCCTGCTTTTTGGCGCACAGCCAGAACTATTAAGCAAAACATGCAAAGCATCTTAACCTACGCCACACAAGCCCACTAACTAAACGATCACACAAAACAAGACCAACCTCGGAACGAACAAACACACAACAACTCCAACGCAACACAAATGAGCATCTTCAGCGGGGGCTGAAAATGCAAAGTGCTGTTAGTACTGGAGATTGTAACTTCGCAACTTGGTAACATGGTAACTTCTGACGTGGGTCGAAGTAGTAATTAGGAGGGTAACAATGCGTGGAGAATTGCGCCAAACAATAGGCTTCCTTTCCGAAGTTCAGTTTGCGAGAAGTTGCTTTTTGGTTACGTGACTTGTCAGTATTAGTGTTCGCTAACAAAATCAATGATAGTCTAAACCTAAATCAAACATTGGGCTTGTTTTCACGTGTTGATGTAATAGAAGACTCTTATTAAGGTAGAGACATTGGACCGTAGGTAACCGGGCGGTTGAGTTCCCCTGGTAGCAGAGTCACGGAGGTCAGATGGTTGTCGCTCCACTGTAATTACCTGATCGCCAAATCCTGGATCATGGTCAAGGCGGACCCCGAGCCCTCGTTCTCGAGAGCACAACCCGGACATTAACGCCAAGATGATTATTATTATATTTTTATGAAGGTAGAGACATTGTCATGTTCATTCCCGTACTCGTTATGACGTCATCATACGTAATGATTTATGCTCAAAAAATAAATGGCCTAGTTAAGGGGTCCGAATAGTTTCCCCAGGTACAGGGTTCGAGCCCCAGTGCCGCTATGTACCAATGATTGTTTTTGAGTCATGTACATTAGTTGAACAGTATCCGATGCTCCGATGGCGACTGATTGTGTAGCCATAATCCAATCTGGTCAGGTTCCCTGTTAACAAGGTCACGAAGTTCAGGTGGCAGTCGCTCCAATGTAACCTGTTCTGTCAAATCCTGGATCACTGGAGAGCGGGACATTAACGTCAAGATGGGAATATGTAACGCTTTGTATAATCCCGTGTATGACAGCGTTGCATATGATCAATTTAGTATGTTTGGAAGGATGCAAATTCAATCGTCTAGATTGGCATAATGCGTTGCATGGATGCATACGCTGCGTACATGGGACAAATTTGTTTATACCTTTGCTCCAGGCATTTTTGTTTCATTGATCTTCACTGGATTCTAGTTGTGCTGAGGCTATTTCATACTATACGATTGTTTGAGATATAGTGCGACTGTTATTCGTTAATTCGACTGTTGTTCTATTTTCGTACAGGATCTGGGCTAACCTTATGTGGAATGGTAGTATTCCTAATATTTGTATCCTCATGCGTGGGCATGGTTTAGGGACAGTTTGTATGTGACTATATAAATAAAAATATGGACTGCGCAGGAAAGCAATGAGTTTCACGAGAGCAAATACTACCACATGTCATTCTTTACTGTCATTTGTCCTTTAATGACAGTGATTTATAAATGTATTACTTTTCTCATGTAAGTCTACTCCTAATGGACCTCTCCCACTAGAGGGAAGGCTTTTTATACAACTAAGGTGGCAAACAAGCTTACGGCCTGCCTGATGGTAAGCAGTCACCGCAGCCTATAGACGTTTGCAATACCAGCGGCATCACCCACGCGTTGCTGACCCCGTAAAATCCTTTTGGCTATTGCTGTAATCTCCACGCTTGACAGGCGGGTTATTACAGTTTTCTAAAGCTAAAAATTGAAAACGCTGCTGCCCATTTTCCAGTCAACGGAGACTTTATATCATTTGCCTCGAAAACATTAGTCGCCTTGTACGACACCCGCGAGTGTAAGGCTTTGGTGCTATTCTATTCTGCTGGACACCACACGTCCAACTGTGTATGTACATACATACATACATACATACATACATAAAGCTTACGCCTCTGACCCACAGGTGGGGTAGGCAGAGACTATGGCCCGCCACTTTGCTCTGTCTTAACACAACTCCCTAGCCTCGCATATATCCACAACTCTTTTCATACATCTCCTTTTATTCTTGCCACTTCGGACCCCAGCTTTTCTTAGTCTCCGGACTGTGTCTGTCTCCACATAAATCATCACACATATCGGGTTTGTCACCACGAATGTTTTAAAACGAACAAATGTTTTAAATAAACCTCCAGTAGAAAATGGATGTACTTATTGAGACATAAAACAGCGTGAAAGTACACGTATGTATAATATATTGTAAAAACAATGTAAGGTTGATTAGGAATTGAATGAGACATTACAATGCACGAAGGTGTTGAGATTATTAAAGTTATTTAAAATGGGAGATTATTTGCAATAATTTAAAATAGAAATAACTTCTAACGTTACTTACTGTATACAGATATTATATTCATTCAGATATTACAGTTAGCTGTAGAGAGAACTGATACATTTGATGTATGCTAGGGGAGTCTATTCACTGTTTAGGTGACTGTACAAGCATCCGCATTATTTTACATATGTATAATATAACAATAATACAAACACTGTAATATCACCTACAAATTTCTATACATTACAGTACCTACATTTGATTTTTTAAGAGCGTTTATGTATACAATGTAAGTAAAACGCCAAATCGAATGAAATTTGTCATAATTATAATTATTCAACCTCTTTGTCTAATAGTACAGTATAGTATCAATACGAGTTAGCTAAAGAATTATAATAAAGATAATTTTCTATGAAATATGTTTTTTATTTACTAATATGTTTACCCAATTTACACTGGTGTACATACTCGCCAGTGGACACGCTGCCGGCCTTCACAGCTTGCTCAAGTGTGATCTCGCGCGATAAGCGAGAAAAGGCGTGTCGTATATACGAGTTGGCCGTGTGGTGTCCGGCAGAGTAGAATAGCACCAACCCCTTACACTAATGGGTGTCGTACAAGGCGACTAATGTTTTCGAGGCAAAATAACAAGAGTGTCCGTAATCTGGAAAATGGGCAGCAGCATTTTCCATTGTTATATTTAAACATTGCGATCTCCAACCCGCCTGCCAAGCGTGGAGATTATGGCAATAACCTCCCCTTTCGTGGGGGAGCCCCTAAGTCCTGCAGTGGACTGTTACGGGCTGTGATGATGATATACGAGTACTGCTATAATTTTCATCGTAGTATTGAGAGAAGGAAACAAACGCTTTCTCGCGGCGCGAGCTATGTCGCAGGCGCACTTGTTAGCTAGCCTAGCCTGCTAGCCGTGCAGAGTTGATTAACCATAGGCTCGTACGAAAAAATCCAATCTCAAAATTTTATAGATCCATATCTGTTGATTCTTTCTCAAGATATGAGAGAAGTGCTGTCATTGCGAGTTAGGGTCAATTCAATAAGCGCAGAAGTCTGAAAGATCGATTTCTAAAATTATTTATTCTATTAACAGTTTATTGCACATAATAAATTGCGTAAAGATATTACAAAATGAAAGACAACTCAACAGGCACTACTTATTTCTAAGAAGAAATCTCTTCCAGCAGGCCTAAAGAAGAGAGACATGGTAGAGTAAATTATTATTGCGAAATCAAGAATATAATACACATTTTATTCTGAGATAAAAATACGCGTGATAAAGAATGCGATCGAATTCGCACGTCTTCTTTCCTCAAGTAAATAAAAATGAACACAATTCTTTATTGTTGAGATATTACAATCTGTTGTAACGAAAGAGAAACCTATACAAAAGATAAAAATACCACGCACTAGCACTTTTATAGAAATCGACTGAAATAGATCTTATTTTATTTTATTTATTTTATTTTATTTCATTTGGCTGTCTCACAGCTTACAACAATAAGATAAGTACAATAGCATAATTTCTATCAGCCATTTACGAGACACCACAGATAAATTTCATAAATTGACTATAACATTCTAGTACATTGAAATGTTTAGTGCTGGTAGGTACTTATACAGAATCAATACTGTGTTAAACATACATTAGGTATATATATCGTACTTAGAAATAAAGGTCTTAACCATAATGTTCCTAACTAGCGTAACGCTACTGAAAAACAAGTCAATATGCTCATCAGCGGATAAATAATTAAATGCACTTGCCGATCGCAACATAAAACTGTTCATGCGATAATTTGTGCGAGCGTATGGAGCATGGAGTAATTCTTTACTACGTGAGTGGAAATATGGAACATTTAAAAACAAGTTAGACAGAAGTAGTGGACAATCAATTTTGGACTGAGCAATCTTCATCAAAAACGCGATATCTGCAATTTCTCTGCGAATTGAGAGAGTAGCAAGTGAAACCGGATACAACGTTTCTCGTATTCGACTTTACATATTTTAAACTTAAAACTAAGAAATCTGGTAAATTTCCTTTGCAGTTTTTCTAGCCTATCAGATCTTATGGTGGCTTGACACAATATTTCTGCAACAATTTAAGTGTTAGTAATTGCAATAAAGTTTAGTCTGCGTCGCCATTAGATAGGTGGAACCTAGGCCCGCGCGAGCTGCGCAGAATTTAACGCCAAGATGATGATGATTTCTGCGTAGCCAACTAAACACAGTCAAAGTACCAATTCTTTCTGATACCATATGGTAATGAATCATATATTTATGATACTGAATCTAAATCTAAAAATGTGAACGTAATGTACTGAACAAAATTACTTTCAAAGCCATGAACTGAATTTTATTCTGCTGATTCCGTCACATAATTTCGGGTGGGGTCAAGTTCCGCAAAAGCATAATCCGAACTTGCATGATATCAATCGAATTGCAATTGGACCGCATTTGCAACTCATTGGCAGATTGACTGACACGTTTTTGGTATTCTGCTTTTGTTACTATTGGCTCAATGCAGGTCAATGGCAGTTTTACGCGTTGTTGGTATTCTGCTACAATTTAAAACTGTCGTTGAGCTGCTACTGCGATCCAATTACTATTAGACCGAACGGAGGAAATTAGCGGACTTGAGGCCCTGGCCTAGGACAATGGTGGTGTATAAAACATCGTCCTCTCACTATATTATTGTTGACTCAACGAAGAAGAAGAAGATGCGCTATTAACATCATTGGTCAAGTATTTGGAGAAGTTGGTAAGTACAGTGAGTAAGTATAGTAGTGTAAACCGATCGGACAGTAGCAAGAATTACTTCAGTTTCTTTACTAACTAAGGACAACGACATAGGTCCCAGAATTGCAAATCTGAAGTGCCAAAGGCAGGCCATGTTGCTCGCAAAACAAATGGCCCATTAGGCGAAAAGATTCTAAAGTGGCGACCACGTACCAGCAATCACATCGTGGGACGTGCCCCCACGAGATGGACGGACGACATCGTAAAGATATAAATTCTTATTTAATTCGATTCTTATTATGAATAGGTATTATGATTGACGATATGATGATTGATTATTAAATCCAAAAACGACTAAATTAAGGTTTCCTCCGAAGGATTTCTTTCCTCCAAGGATTTCCTCTGAATTGCTTTTTTTTTTTTTTTATTAAAAAGTGGGCTCTCCAAGGCTTTCTCAGTCCTAGTATCACTGCGACCATTCCTGATCTATTGTGATCGCCTCTTTCTTAAAGTTCAGTACTAATCCCTATAGCTTCTATGAACTGTAATAGTTTCTTAATACTGATATCGTGCACCTCATCGGGTATTAGTTGGTGTTTCCCCAGATGGGTGCTTCGTTTGCGCATCAGGGCCTCACATTTGCAGATCAGGTGGAGAGGCGTTTCATCCTCCTCCTTGCAGAATCTACAGTCTTTTGTTCTGCTGATCTTCAAGTTATACATGTGCTTGTTCAGCCCACTGTGACCAGTCAGTGCCCTTGTTAGGATACGCAATTTATTCCTACTAAGTAGTAACAGATCTTTGGCATGCCGCCTATTATAGGCTTTGACTAATGCCCTAGAATGGGTTAGGCCTGGCTGATTATTCCAGTGCTCTAATGATTGCTCTTTGCAGTTTATATGAAGAGTCAGTTTTACAAGGCTTTTTGGTATGCCACAGAACGGTTCTGGACCATATGTTGTAGATGTGCTACCAGCCTTCGCGAGTTCGTCCGCGATCTCATTGCCTTCGATCCCTTCATGCCCTGGGACCCAGCGCAGAATCACTTGGTTTTTCTCACCAAGGAATTGAGGACATTCACGCAGTTTAGCACCAATCTTGAACTCACAGAGTCTGATGAAAGGGCCAATAATGCTGCTTGACTGTCTGAGTGTATATAAATACAATGATTCTTGTAGTTCTTTTTGAGGTTTATGTCCGCACATTCTAAGATTGCGTACACCTCGGCCTGGAATATGGAGGTGTATTTGCCCAGGTTTAGAGATTTCTTGACCTTAGGCCGCTCTCCGTATATTCCACACCCTACATGATCACCTGATTTGGACCCATCGGTGTACCATATCAGGCTTCCATTTTTCCAGTACACTTGGCTTTTAAGCCAGTCATCTCTGGATAAAAGTTCCACAGAGTATCGTTTCTGGAATCTACTCTGTGTTGTAATTGAGTCAGTGTACATACTCAGTATGTTGCTGCCCATAACAGTGTCCTTGAACGATCTCAGTGACTTTGAGAGCCAGTTTCCTTCTCCCTGGGTGGTTAGCCTGTGCATGCTGTTCGTTGCCACCATCTGTACATGCAGGTGTAGGGGCGGGATATCCAGCATTGCATTCAGGGCCTCACCAGGTGAGGTTGACATAGCTCCTGTAACCAAGAGACACGCAATTCTCTGCATGCCACTTAGCGTAATTATAGCAGTTTCCTGGTTGGCTTTCATGTGCTATACTACTGAGGCATATGTTATTATGGGCCTTACGACCGCTTTGTAAAGCCAGAGGGTATTTTTTGGAGTTAAACCCCACTTTTGTCCTGCCAGTCTGCTGCATACTCCCAAGGCCATTTTAGCCTTGCTCATGATTCCGATTATATGGCTGTTCCAAGTAAGTTTTTGGTCTAGTATTACACCTAGGTGTTTGACCTCTTTGGAGAACTCAATAGTTTGGCCATTCAATCGTGGTTTGACTAAATTGTCAAGTTGCCTTTTGTTGGTAAATGGTACAACCACAGTTTTCTCCGCATTAATGGCCAGCTCATTGTCTTTGCACCACTTATCAACAACATTCAACGCTCGTTGCATAACGTATGAGAGCATACTTTGACAGAAGCCTCGGACGATTACCACTAGGTCATCAGCAAAACCCTGCGTATCTATCCTAAGCTCCGCCATCTTATACAAGAGCTGATCCACTGCCAGGGTCCAAAGTAGTGGAGATAAGACTCCTCCTTGCGGACAACCCCTGGTAGTAAATACTTCAAGTGAGGTTTCATGCAGGGTTACCTTCACTTTTCGGTTTGAGAGCATCGCTTTGACCCACTTCACCGTCGCATGGTCAATCTTTTTCTCAGTAAGACCTCGAACTAGTGTCCTTATAGGGGTGTTGTCAAATGCGCCCTCAATATCTAAGAATGCACAAAGTGCAATTTGTTTATCCTCTAATGCCTTATCTATTTTGTCCACCAGACTCAAAAGAGCGGTTTCAGTAGATTTTCCTTTGCTGTAGGCATGTTGAGAATAGTGAATAGGATAGTCGATTTTAATCGTCTCCCTAATGTAGATGTCCAGAACTTTTTCCATAGTCTTCAGCATAAAGGAGCTTAGACTAATAGGCCTGAGCGATCTCGGTTGAGAGTAGTCTCTTTTTCCGGCCTTTGGAATGAATAGAACCTTGACTTCGGTCCATTGTTCTGGAATATGCCCCCAGGCGTAGCTCGCTCTGAAGATTTTTATCATGTGAGGGATTAAAATATCTATTCCTTGTTGTAAAACTGCTGGAAAAATGCCATCCGCTCCACATGATTTGTATGGTTTAAAGGATTTGACGGCCCATTTTATTTAGGATGGCCTTATTATAAGCGAGGCCCTTCTCCATTCTTCATTACCTGAGCGAAAAAATTGCGTAGAGGATGGACCTACTGCGCAAGCACCAGGGAAATGGGTCGATACCAATAAATTTAGAGTTTCTTTTTCGTTGGCCGTGTAAGTCCCATTAGGGTATTTCAGCAAGCCAATTTGGTTAGGTTTGTCTTTTGCGAGGAATTTGTGAACTCTTGCGCACTGAGACGTGCTGTCGACTTCTTCGCAGAATCTTCTCCAAGTTCCCCGCTTAGCCTTCCTAATTTCCTTATTATAAGTTGTTAAGGCTTCCCGATAGGATTCCCAATCTTGGGTCCTTTTGGCCTTATTGAGTAATTTCCGAGTTTTACTTCTGAGCTTTTCTAGCTTAGAGCTCCACCACGGTACTGCCCTTTTAGTTGACATTGTTTTTACAGGACAGCTATCCTCATAAGCCTTTTTTATGCCGTTTGAGACTATAGTCACTGCAATATCCAGACTTTCTACTGTCTTTATTGTTTTAGGTACTTCTTCTAGGTTCTGTTTAAGGTTGTCCTTATAGGCCGCCCAATCAGTGACTCTAGGGTTCCTAAAGCTAACTTCCTGACTTGATAATGATCCTAATAAGTCAAAACAAATGTGGTTATGGTCAGACATTGACGGTTCATCACTAACGTGCCAGTCACTAATGTGCCTCGCCAGATCATTTGTTGCAATGGTAATGTCCAACACCTCTTGTCTTACACGGGTTACAAAGGTCGGTTTACATCCCTTATTCACCACATGCAGCCCCTTGGTTAGTAAATAGTCATATAACGTGTTACCTCTCCTATTTACGTTGGTACTTCCCCATGTAGTGTGGCGGGCGTTTGCGTCACCCCCCACCAACAGCTGCAGTCTGTGACGCCGGGCGTACTCGACCGCAGGCTCCAGATCCTCAGCAGGGTTTTCCTTTTCCCCCGGAAGATAGGCTGAACACACTAACGCTCTAGCCGCGTCTCCCTTGGGGATCAAAATGGCTGCTACAACTTCGTCGGAGCACAACTCTGTAACAGTCAATAGATTAATGCTATCCTTATAAACAATACAGGCTCTGGGCCTTGTTCCGCCTTTGTTATATATCATCTTACCGGCAGCGTTGAGTCCCAGAATAGTCGAGCTGGATACCCAGGGCTCTTGAATGAGGGCGAGGTCAGCCCTACCATCGCAAAGCCATTTTTCCACCACGGCACTTGCTGCCGCAGCGTGATGGAGGTTGGCTTGCAAACACCTCACCAGCCCCTGGGTCGCCATTACTTGCCCCTTTGTGAGAAGGAGTGTGAGGGCTTGGTTTTTCCCCTTCCCTTCTGCGGATTGAAAAATCCACGTCCGGATTGGGTTCCGCCTTGAGCCCTCCCCCTTGTGTTTCCTCTACCTCTGTTTGTTCCCCCTCCCCTAGCAGAAAGGTTTAATGAAGGTCGCGTTCCCTGGGGGATCGATCCTCCTTGCTGCCCGATGTTTGAGGCCATGGTGTTCGTCTCAGGAGCCTGCTTTGTCTGTACCTTTCCCTTAGCAGCCAATTTAAGAGGGGGTCGTGTTCCCTTAGGGATCGAACCTCCTTGCTGCTTGGGTTTAGCGGCGTTGACAGTCGCAGGACCCTGAGTGGCCTCAGAGGTAGAGGTACTTGGCTGTACAGGGGCCTCTTTGGCTTGGTCGCCCTTGATTTTGAAGACGATGCTCCTGAAACCAATTGCGGCTTTGCCTTGACTCCCTTTCAGGGTCTCCACAGAGGGATCATCCACCGCGAAGGTTGCAATAATGCCTCCTTCC
This sequence comes from Blastobasis lacticolella, assembly GCA_905147135.1. Classification (NCBI taxonomy): domain Eukaryota; kingdom Metazoa; phylum Arthropoda; class Insecta; order Lepidoptera; family Blastobasidae; genus Blastobasis; species Blastobasis lacticolella. Next base: position 4,392,028 of record LR990061.1, read on the forward strand.
TCCCCCCTACTATGGAGAACCTTCCAGAGCTGTGTGTTTAGGCCCCTGTTCTGCGTGCCCAGCAATTTTATCGCCTCGTCTATTGACGTGGCGTCTATGCTGGGTATGAAGGCGGTAACTACCGCTGGCTTTGGCAGTTCGCTCTCTGAGAGAACAGACAGCTTCGTCTCTGGCCAGGGTTTGACGCTGGGTACCGCCCTCAAAAGCCAGTGCTTACTGGCTTCATTTTCACAAACAACCAGGATCCATCCTGGTTTTTGTGAAAATGAGACGAACCTGGGCCCCTCCCCCTGCCTTCCTTAGAAATAAGGTCAACAAGGGCGCGGCGCACAAGTCCCGTCTGCTCCTCGGTTAGTGGGTTTTCCCCACGAATCCCGACCCTGACTGAACCAGCCACTTCGCTGAAGGTAGGCTTTGCTCTTCCCTCCAGCGTGGTTTTTGGGTTTTTCTTCAGTCGATCTTTCGGGGATTCCTCCTCTGATCGAGTGCGTTTTAACGACTTCGCCTCAGGGAGTAACCGAGGAATCTCTTTCCAAGGCTGTCGGCAGAGGACTAGAGCCTGAATTGCTTGATCCAATGCCAAAGGCCATCGAATAAAAACACGATGACTACAGCACTGTTTATAGTATTCTCTCTGGTACATTCCATGTCGCAGTTTCCAGTATAATTACACCTAATATAGCTTATTTCTGTCCACTTGTGGCGTGTCACGGCGATGGTTTATAGTGGGCCCAACTTGATATCAAGTAACTAGAAATTTACTGACTATAACAAAGCACATTTCGGTCGTGGATAGACCCGAGGTCAGTGTTTATAGCTTAGGCAATTATCATGTATTATGTCTCTGAAGTTAGGGGCTATTCTCCGGTGTTAGGACTCTAGATGGGCCTTTATCTATTCCTCCAGGCTAGCCACAATGTTTGTATTGTTGTATTCTGGTTTAGAGGTGGTTCGCAACAAATTAATAGTTAGTGTCCGACCGAAGGTCAATTTATCGCCGACGCCGAAACTGAGGACTTAAAAGCTCTAAGAAATTTGTTTTAGGTTGGCTACAAGCAGCAATTAGTAACATAAATTATTTTAAAACTTTGATATGGAAGGTTTCTATCTGTGTAATATAGAGAGGTAATTTAAAGCAGTTCATCTGGAGATGATAAATATATATAGCGATGGTATCATCAGCGGCCTTAGCCAAGAGGTTTCGTTAATTTACAATCGTTAATCTACAATTGTTTCTGGTAGAAAAAATGTATGGGATTTGACATAAGCTAACGTTATCTGACAAGCTGTTTGTGGTAGAAATTCTTGGTCCATAGACAATTCACGTACTTTCAGTGTACAAAGGAGGCGGATTGGCGGATGATCCTACACAATCAGAGTCAATGTAGATGTTGGTAGAAATTGTCGAACTTCGAGCTGTCAATTTTCTACCATACACGCATCACGCAAGCGGAGCTGTCAAAGATGGCTAGACCGGCAGGTGAGTTGAGGTCAAATGGAAGCCTATTATTACTATTAAATTAAAAAAAAAAATTACCTTGCAGTTTATTGGACCACAACAGGTAGGTTTTTATTATTTCAAACGTCCATAGGCTGCGGTGACTGCTTACCATAGACAGGCCGTAAGCTTGTTTGCCTTACCATTGTATTATAAATAAAAAGGTTCGGTGAAAGAACGAACGAAGCCGAAGGATTCGGCGAAGGTATTTTTTTGGGCGAAGGCATCCGTAGCCAAACCTTTAGCCGAAGCTTGGGTCGGTCACTAGTTACAGGTAAGAGGCTGGTCCTCATAGTGACACAAAGAAACCGTAATGTCTTTTACAACTTACTGCGTAATTATTTGACTGCCATCTCACCTAATGGAAACCGATAATGATTACACATACAGTCGCCTGAATGTGCAGGTTTCATCGTGATGTTTTCCCTCACCGTAAGAGAATCGCAACTCATACACGCAATTCATAAAGACGACACAGCCTATAGACTGTTGTATGGAAACAGAGTATCAAAAGTTACCATATGGTATACACGTGGTATACTAGAGGTATCGTCTTCCTAAGTCGGGTTGGGCACAATTGAACTACCTATAAAACTAACAATAAACACGCAGATTCAGACAACATTGTACACTATTGTACATTTTATTGTTGGCTACGTACTTTGCGTTTTAATTTGCTAGTGGAACATAAAACGGTCGTAACTGTACATGATCCGTGAGGCTTTTAAACGGGATAGTTGAATATTATGGAATTGTGGAAACGTGATATGTGGGTCTGGATTACTATTGATGTAATGGATTTGCTGTGTGCAAGTACTGTTACTGAATAATTTATTATAATTAGTCATCATCACAGCCACTGCAGGACTCAGAGCCTCTCCCACGAAAGGGGATATTATGGCCATAATTTCCACGCTTGGCAGACGAGTCGGAGATCGCAGTGTTGTAAATATACCAATGGAAAACGCAGCTGCCCGTTTTCCAGCCTACGGAGATTCTAGGTATTTTGTCTTGAAAACATTAGTCACCTTGTACGACACTCTCGAGTGTAAGGGGTTGGTGCTATTCTACTCTTACTTATAATTAGTAAACGCTTATAAATACTACTCAGATATATTAACATAGACAATAAATAGAGGTCAAGTAATTAGGTTCTAAGTAAGTAGGTACTTACATCTTACGAACGCCACAGAATAGTTTAGTAGTCTTAGTAATAGCCTTATGTTTTTGGCAACTATCTGTCGTATGCGTTTTGCATATGCAGGGCAGGTCAGAACACGGCCTTGAAAATTGCATTCCTTGGTCCGTAGTCCGATCGCCGAGTTCTACTGGTTGATTCCTGGCCATTTATCATCTTCAAACATCCACACTTTACTCTGAGATTTAGTAGGACGTCGAAATAATACAGCCAGGTTTCATCACATATAACAATCAAGTTCACGGAGTTAGATCGACTGTCTTAAATATTTTTAACATATCACGAGACCAACTCACACGCTGCTCCCTCAGCACATCAGTCATCAAGTGTGGTACTCAGAGAGAACAAAGGTTCCGCACTTTCTTATGGTCGTGATGAAGCCGATGAATAATTGGTGCACTTAACTTGAGAGTTTTCTCGATCTGTCGATATGTCACTCGTCAGTCTTCATCGAATAGGGGCCATAACATTAGGCGGAGGAGGGTCCACTTACGCTGGATACCCTTGCACAATGCCATTCATCATCATCACAGTCCGTAACAGTCCACTGCAGGACTTAGGGCCTCTCCCACGTAAGTGGAGGTTATTGCCATAATCTCCACGCTTGGCAGGCGGGTTGGAGTTCGCAGTGTTTAAATATAACAATGGAAAATGCTGCTGCCCATTTTCCAAACTACGGAGACTCTTGATCTTTTGTATCAAAAACATTAGTCGCCTTGTACGACACCCATGAGTGTAAGGGATTGATGCTATTCTACTCTGCCGGACACCACACGGCCAATGCCATTAGGAACCCAATAATTGTCTCAGTATTTTATGTACCGATTTTTTTAATGTGATTATTTTGCAAAATATTGTGTCGTGGCGTTCATGTGTAATAAATCTTTCTTTCTTTCAATAGGTTTCGTACAGTAGTCATTTCTACCGGACCTAGCATCATCCTACAAGTTAAAATTGCCGCAATTGAATTGAATATACCACCGTTCTATTGTCCTCAGAGATGGACAAGTTGGCCTCAATGCACAGCTTATTTCCTCGAAACATTTGTGTTTAGTCAAGCGGCAAGCCACGCTGAAAGTTATACGAAATAATTACACGAATAGCGTAGCAAGAGAAGCCCGCCATTTTCTTTTAGAAAATTAATTATTAAATTTTGATGAAAATAAAACTTTTAAGAGTTTAAAAGTACATGTTGGACTTGAGCCTTCTTCATTTTAGTGGAGAGATTTGCCATAATCTCTACGTTTGTCATAAAAACGAACTAGAGAACTCTGGTCTTCGGTCAGTGCGTGCTTGCAGCGTCCGCGTAGCCACCGCGTTGCCACAGTGTAGTTACCGTGTAGCTTAATCGTAGCCACTGTGTAACTCAAGCGTAGTCCCGCGTACCGCTTGCGTAGCTAGCGCGTAGCGCTTGCGTAGCCACCGCATATACACTGCGTAGCCACCGCGTAAGCTTAACCTAGCCACCGCATATCGGCTGCGTAAGCACCGCGTAGACAAAGCGTAGCGCATGAGTGGGCGCGCCGCGTAGCGTTCGAGTAGGCAACGCGTAGCGTCCGCATACACTCTATTTACCTTAAGCACACCGTTCAGCTTAAGCGTAGCCACCGCGTAGCGTCCGCATAGCCAACGTACAGCTTAAGCGTAGCCACCGCCTAGCGCCCACGTAGCCACCGCCTAGCGCCCACGTGGCAAACGCGTAGCGTCTATATAGCCACCCCGTAGACAATATTTACCTTAAGCGTAGCTACTGCGCAGCGTTCACGTAGCCAACATGCAGGTTAAACATAGCCACTGCGTAGCAACTACGTAGCATTATACAGGGCGTCCCAAGACTATGAGACATGAAGGGAAAGTACCTTAAATATCGTAGATAGGATATTTTGCTGAAAGAAGACTTTATGTTATTTTTAAAAGTAAGTAATACTGCAATCAAAGATATTCTAAAAATTACTAGCTTCGTCTGGGAATTTAAACCGACTTAAATGTGAAAAAAATCACCGCTATTTTTATGATGCTAATCGAAAGAAAGGACAAAAAATAATAATTCTTGTTTAGTAACATAGTATTTTAAAAGCAAGGAACAACGTGAAATGTATGAGTCAAATTTCTAGAAAATTATTCATTGCCGACGACAAATATCCTGACAGACAAACACCGTCTCGTAACGTTTTAAAATGGCTTGTGAATAATTTGAAAACTTTGCGACGTTTTGATCAACGCTCAAGACAACCACAGCAAGAGAACCATACGATCAACGACGAAGAACTTTACATTTTAATTTATTTTTTGGCTTTTCCGATGACTTCGGTGAGGGAAGGTGAAAATTGAATTGGAGTTTCAGTAAGTAAAATACACCGTGTATTAAAAAAATACGGTTTTAAAAGTTATGTTGAAGGACGATTGGTTCAAAAATTACTTCCGGGCGATACAGAAAGGAGAAAAATATTCTGTCTTGATATCCAGACATACTTGCTCGAAGATCCGAATTTTTTGGATAATATTATTTGGACAGACGAATCTAACTTTAGCAACAACGGTATGTATAACCGCCACAATAATCGTATTTGGTCTAAAGAAAATCCCTTGCGAGTCACTGAAACGAATAACCAAGTGCGTTTCTCACTCAACTGTTGGTGCGAAATTTAAAAAAACGAATTTTCTTGGTCCATTTTTACCAAGGAACCTTGAACACAGAAAAGTATTTAAAAATACTTCAAATTTTAAGAGATGAGATAAGAAATCTTTCCGCGGCGGAGCAAGAAAACTTAATTTTCTAACAAGATGGAACTTCGGCTCATAATAGTCGGACTGCAGCAGAGTTTCTGAATGAAAGTTTTCCTACTTGGATTGCTATAACTGGACTGATTAGATGACCGGCCAGATCCCCAGACCTAACACCGTTAGATTTATTCTTTTGGGGATATGTGAAAGATTTGCTATACAAAAAGCGATATGACAATGTGGGCAAGTTATAAACAGAATTGAGCCATATCATATCGAGTATTCACCATAATATGATAAGAAAATCAACAGGCAGTGGACTTGTTACTTATTATTTAATTAATTAATTTACAAAAAAACTTGATTTACTTTCATGTATGTTTTTAATTTGATTAAAATGATTAATTTCACGTTGTTCCTTTCTTTTAAAATACTAACTTACTTAAGAAGAATTATTATTTTTTGTCATTTCTTTCGATTGGCATCATAAAAATAGGGGTAATTTTTTTCACATTTAAGACGGTTCGATTCCCAGACGAAGCAAGCAATCTTTAGAATATATTTGAATGCAGTATTACTAACTTTCAAAAATAAATAAAGTCTTCTTTCAGCAAAATATCCTATCTACGATATTTATGGTACTTTCCCTCATGTCTCATAGTCTTGGGACGACCTGTATACGAGTATAGTAACATTCGTGCCTCTCGATTGTTTTTCGATCGAGTTTCTGTTCGGTCACTACTCGTAAGCACTTATGCGATTCATAAGCGTAGACATGGTACCGTGCGATATTAAATTTAGTATGAAATTGACAGTTTATTCGCTACTGGATTACCTTGTCTACAAAGTAATACCCCTAATGGCAGTCAGTTCGTTTGTCAATGTACCGAATTTCGTGGAAAAAAGACTTTACAATTCATAACTCATTCCGATCCCATTTCTAATAACAACAATGTCAGGGTTAGTCTTATTTTGTATTCTTGTCTCGTCTGAAGGTGACGCGAAGAAGGGATTATTTATTTCTTATTGCATTTTTAATTTCCATACCATTATAATGTTTAAGATGCTGGTGCGAAAGAGTATTGTTAGGGATGAAAATATTATACTTTAGAAGATGCAACATCAGCTGGGCCTAAAGTGCCTTGATCGAGACTTTTACATTTTCGTCTTTGTGACTCTTGCATTAAATAAAGTAAAGTCAGATGATAGGACTCTGTCAAGCCTGAGGAGTCCGCCTGGGTGGGAACCACCGCTTTATCTATCCACCAAGTAACAGTGCTTGCACTATTATGTTCTGGTTTGAAGGATAAGGTAGCCATCTCATTTACAGGTATGAGGCATTTTGATCTTAGTGCTCACAGTGGCAATGCATCAGCGATTCAGCATTGTTGCTGTCTGAAACCTAAACGTAGGAGTCATAAATGTTATGGGTGACACTTGCCGCTTACCATCAGGGCTGTCTACTTATTGATTGATTGATTGGTTGACGTCATCTTTATTGTAACGGAATGAAATATACATTTTACATAAATGTAACAAAGAGACAAAATTTGTGAAAAAAGAGCAAATTTACGTCAATGACCTTGACTGCTTCAAGCTAGCCTCGATATTGTCCTCTCAGGCACTGATACGTACCCTTATTAAATGTACCGTACATTTAATAAGCTCCTCAGATACCAGAACCGAAGAATAGAATACATTTATTCCAAGATGCAATACATAGTACACAGAGTGAAACAAATACATAAATTTACATTCAAATGGAAAGTATCTTGCATTGCGCAAGGCATCGGAGCCGACTCAGCATACTGTTGCTAGTCGGTGAAACTGGCAACACTGATATTCTGAAGGAAACGATATCCAATAACCTCTTTCCCGGAGATCTTTAATGCTTCCTCAGATTTGAACTGGATGCAGCGCGTAAAGCACTCTTAGACAGCCCTACCAGTGGTATGTTACCTACAACCTACTAAAAAGTCTATATGTAAGTCAAGAGAAGGTGACTAAGTTATCATATTGCTTACAAAATTCAACACGCAAAGTTACTGGATTGAATCGAAATACTTAAAAGTTGTTTAAAATTTCAGCGTTAGGTGAATGGTATTTTTCGACCTTTTAATAACTTCGAACCCTTCATAAAACTGCCAATCAGAGGACTAAGAGGCAAAACGTATTTTTTACTAAAACATTTCGGGGAAAGTTTAACAATAACAACGCTTTTGAGGCTTCTTTACCTTCACGAATAACCTTTGGTGTGAGAGGTGACCTTTGATTATGAAACAAAGAAATGTATATCAATAGGACTAGGTCTTTGGTTTAGTAACCTTGAAGCGAATGAGCAAAGTGGCGGTCCATAGTCTCTGCCTACCCCACCTGTAGGACACAGGCGTGAGCTTTATGTATTTATGTATGTATGAAGCGAATGAGCGCGTTTCGGACGCAGGAAATCTTCGTGTGAAACTCCACACATCCACTGCTTGTGCTTCTCTATGTACCTATGTGGACAGCAGTATGCCAGGCCTAATATCGGCATGCGGCAAGCACTGTGTATAACAAAAATAATCATCTTGACGCTAATATTTCGGTTCGAAAGGCCAGGGTCTATCTTGACCATGATCCAGGATGTGGCAAAACAGGTCGCATTATATTAATGTGAATGCCATTTGACCTTCGTAAGCCTGTCAACAGGGAACCTGAAGAAGATAGGATCATGGTTACTCATTCAGTCACCTGAATATGCAGGTTTCCTTACGATGTATTTCCCCACCGTAAGGGCAACGGAGTGTACAACTTCTTTAAATATTTAAAATGCAACAAAGTCGTTCCCGCCATCTGTCCCTATGTAAGTATTTTTTTTATTACGCCTTGGATTTCAATACGGTTTTAAACAATAAATAGAGAGATTCAAGGGAAAGATTTATAGGCAATAAAAAAGGGATATTGTAAATGTAGGGTTGGGCTAGCGTAGGGGTAGGACGCCACGCGAAACGAAGTCGCGCCAGGTCCACTAATATGTAGATAACTTAGAAAAAGTCGCAAGTAGTAGTAATGGCGTCTCTGCAGATCGAACAAGGGCGACCTATTATTATTTCTTTTTTCCGCAATTGACATTATAATCACTAGTTGATTCCAAACAAAACAGCTATTCAGGCCAATAGAGCGAAACCGCGGGAGCGATTTCAAACAAAATATTGACACAGATTTATTGTCCCACCACCGACCGACAAAGGACCCAACAGGGAGGCGTGGTGAAAAGAAAACTTCCTTTGTGGAATTCGTTACCTCTAATACGGTTGCCTTTTGTAAATAACCAGTCATTGGGCGGAAATTGTTATTACAATTGGAGAAACTTTCGTGAGGACTGGAATGCGAAATGACGGATGCTGATCTTGTCAAGTGTAGGTAAACAAGTGCCAGACTAGTGTAGGGGTTGTACCGCGGAAACCGCGTACGCGTCGCGACGCCTACCTAGTCACCGCGTAACGACTCAACAGGGGCCCAAGATTGCTAATTTTATTTAAGTAACTCACATGAAACGACAGTAAAAATCGCAGGTACCAGCTGGATGTGGAAGGCACAAGAGCGGCCTTTGTGGAGATCTCTGGGGGTGGCCTATGCCCAGCAGTGGGTGTCTTCCGGCTGATATGATGATGATGAACTCACATCTTATTGATTTTCAATTCAAGTTCAACTGCTACTTAATTGCTGTTAAATTTTTAAGGCGTATGTAAAGTGCTTTTTAATAATTATTCATTTTTTTTATCTTCTTCTTACAATGTAAATACCCTTTCATTTTGTCGGTTTTATGAATAAATATTAGATTATGGGGGCAGAAATGATTGCTATTCCAGTACAATAGAGACGAATTTGGTTTTCATCAAAAACCTTTATCAATAGGGTGTTAATAGAGTCGTAATTGACTCCCAGTTACATAGTTATCGATGTTGCCTTCTAAAATCCACCAAACAAAATTCACAAAGATTGTCGTTGTAGTCCACAATCGAGATACAATCAGACTCGGAAGTAGTCCCATGGCAGTTCAATGAATAACGATTTGTCTTAAATACGTAGCAGAATACCAAAAACGTGTCAAACTTTTAATTGAGTTATTTGTAAATTATCAGACATAATTTGTAATTAATACATACATACAAATACATAATCGTGGACAAATTCACACAACGCCACCTAGCCCCAAAGTAAGCAAAGCTTGTGTTAAGGGTGCTAGATAACTGATAAACTACTTATATACTTTTAAATACATACATATTATACATAGAACACCCAGACCCGTAACAGAAATTAAAATTCATCATTTTAATTTCTGCCCGGCCGGGAATGGAACCCGGGACCTCTTGCGTGGCAGACCACTGAAACACTCAGGTCGTCAGGTCGTAATTAAGAGACAGATCCAGACGACGTGCCAACGTTTGTAGCGAGGGACCTGAATAAGCTCCCGCCCGTCACCTTCGACCACGTCGACGTCACCCAGTTGCTGCTGCTGACATCGTGCTCCTGAAGGCAAATCTGGCCGAAATGGGAGCAAATTTGAGGCATCCCATAAAACTGTAGTTGAGTTACGGGAGGAAGTCAACGCTTTGCGCAACTCTATTACAGTCATCGGGTCGCCTGCTGACGCTGCTAATGTGTGTATTCAACGCGGCTGGGCGAGTGTCGACCTCGCGGGCTCGAGTTTCGAGTCAGCAGTTTTGTCGCCATCGCCTGCCGCACGGAAACCCGACACGTACGCGGCCCGCATCGGCGCGCGCGCTTCGACCGGCCCGCCGCCGCCGCGTGAATAAATTATATTTTTATATATTAGTTTACAATTTATAATAATTTGTATGTAGGTTTAGGTTTTATCTTTGTCTGTATTTTGTATCAGTTTTGTATATTTATAAATATGGGCCTCAGTTGCCTGAAATGAATGAATAAATAAATAAATCAATCAATAATAATACACTCAAGAAACGAGCGACCTACACCCTATTGGCACGTACGCTACGCGACGCGTATGCGGTTTGTAAGCAGAGATAACAAAATGAGCTACCATGAATACATCTAAATCTATTTAGCATAAACATCTGGTACAAAAATATCACCGCATACGTCTGTATGCAGGTTGCCTGTCATTTTGTTAGGATTCGTTATCTGGCTTGCCAAATTTTAATGCAGAGCAAATTCAAATACAAATTCTTAATTTGTAAATTATTTTACACGTCGAGCGTCGATGGTCTAATTATTAAGGGGTCTGATGCATACAGGTACCGGATTTTCAACTCGAGTACCACCATGTGCCAATGACTCTTTTCTTAGTTATGTACATTACCTGAACACTAACCGATGCTCTTACAGTGGCCTAAAACATCGTGACGAGACCTGCACGTTCTTAGGCTACGGAATGCGTAACCAAAATGTAATCCAATCTCAATTTCCCCTGTTTACATGGTCACGTGGGTCAGATAGCAGTCGCTCCACTGTAATTCCACTGTAATTAGATATGCCAAATCTTGGATCATGCATCTCGTGCGAGAGAGCATAACATTCATCATTAACGCCAAGATGAATAATAATTTCAGTGACATATCTCAAAGACCGTAATTTCTTCAAACAGTAACAAAAATCAACAAAATCTTTTTCACGTTCACACATTAGTATGAAAAAAGAGGTGTCGCTCAAGGTCACATCGATCGTATTGCTCTGTCAATGACCTAAATGACCTAAAGTTTCCGGTGACACTCAGTGGATCGTGTCAGGTCAATGGATCCCTAATGGGATTCCAGTTATAAACAGAGGCCCAGAGGTGACCGGCGAAATGGAAATACCTCAACCTCTTCCACTCACTGTTGGTTGTGCAAGGTTATTAGGCAAATGTATTTAATCGAGTCGTGGGTGTCGTACAAGGTGATGTTTTAGATCTAGAGCCTCCGTAGGCTGGAGAATGGATAGCAGCGTTTTCCATTGTTGTATAAATAACACTACGATCGCCAACCCGCCTGCCAAGCGTTTAGATTATGGCAATAACCTCCCTTGTCTTGGGAGAAGCCCTAAGTCTTGCAATGGACTGTTATGGGATGTGATGAGATTATGTATATAACTATAATAAAGAAGACAGAAGGATAAAGAGAGTTCAACACGATGTGGTGAAAATCGTAAATACTATGGACGATTGTCAATGCTTTTCACTCAGTAGATTCTCTTCTTAATGGTCACCATATTTGCATTAAAAAACTGGCATATTAGGTTTGACGACCTAAGTGGTTCAGTAGGTTAATATGCCGTACTACTATGCAGGGGTCCCTGGTTCGATTTCCGGCAGAGTAGAAATTGAAATGGTCAATTTTATTTACTGTTACTGGTCTGGGTGTTATATGTATAATAAGTATGTATTCTAGTATAACTAGGATCCATAACATAAGCCTTATCTGTACTTTATGTTTTAGTATGAGCAATAAATTGTTTACCTACCTATAGTAGGACCACGCTAAGTCCGAATCGCTTTAAAAAAAAAAAAAAAACTGTATGGTAACTAATGCCATGTCTTTTATCCATCATAGAACGTCATTCATAAAAGTCATAACAAAGAATTTGACTGACTTGAAAAATATTGTTGAGGCGATTGGCACATTGTAACGCAGCATTCATTCTGGCAAAATTTGGAAATATGTGTAATTTTTATATTGTTTTATGTACAATAAAAAATTTAGGAATTCTCCAAATTGTTATAATCTTTTTTTTAAATTATATTATTTAGGCAAAAAGTTATTTGAGAACTGAGTAACTGAATACCTATTTGACAATTCTGGAGACCTTATTTCACAGCAACGGCCTATTTCACGCCTTTTTATGTAGAAAGTAAAGCGCCAAAAACTTATCTGACCCGCAGTCCGTGTCAAATGTTGCAAAGAAAATAAACGACGGATCCGCACGAACGCGCGTGGATGCGATATCAGTGTGTTCGACTATGAGTAGTTTCCATAGAAACCGATGACAGCTCAAATAACTTGATATCACGCACTAACGCACGTCTCGCACAACTGTACGGTGCTGCGTTCCAGTGTGCGGATCGCCTAAATAATAATGGAGTTGATTCGGACTAAGCGTGGTCCTATTATAACTATCTACAGTTTGGCAAAAGTCGTGAAAATAATGTTTTGGGAACTACTGCTCTCGCCTAAATTGTCAAACTCAAATATTCTATACCTATCTGTGGTCAAACTGACTTTAACTGTCACCTCATCTTGACATAGTCGTTGTTTTGTGGTTGTTATGTTTAAATTTTCAACTTTTTTTTTTAATTTTACTTTGTGGGACATTTATTTTCGCAACGAATACAAAAACGGCACGAGAATAGTAATCTAGAGTTGTTCAAGAATGTATGGCTGAGTTTAGAGCAGATAAGTTTCTGTGCGATTTGGAAGATGTTTTCGGCCAAATAGCAAAGATTATGGATACGTAACACGTATTTTAATTTTGAAAATAATGCGATGTTTTGGAAATCATTTCATTTAATGTAAAATTAAAGTATTTCGTAGTATTGTATACATTTATTGGAGGTTACGAAATTAACCTTCAAATTATAGTGTAGTAGTATAGTTTTGATCTTTTTGTATTTTTTCGTATATTGTAATTTGAATATAATATTCATTGATATTTTTGCGTTCAGTACGGCGCACTAAACGCAGTACGGCGCTTGTGTACGACGGTATTGTAGCACAAAGCTATTTTATCTATACACAGTAAGCAATGTACGATTATTCGAGGCTGGTGAAATGAAACTCAGGGTCAGAGAAACTTGAGAAATATATTATTAATTGAAGAGGATAATATAAGATTATTGCGGTCTCTCTCTAACAGAGAGAGAAAAAGAAGATAGATAACAGTTTGACATTACATCGTTCCGGGCATCAATGTTGCTGTTAATAAATTTATAAGAATAAATATATACCAGACTCTTATTTTTACAATTTCTAATACTTCCTCTTATTCTTACACCCGGTTTCTGAAACGCTTGTCAAATCATTGATTAGCTAAAAGACTGTCACATTTAACAAGCTGTTAAATCACGTTTCTGAAAGGCCAATCAATCTAAAATTAGCTAATAGACCATTAACAAGAGATAAATTTTTTCGTCTGGCTACCCCTGCTAAAATCAGTCACATTCATTCACTCATATATGTTTTGTTTCTGTCTAACGCATTAATTTGTCACTGTCTCTAGCGGCCTTTTGAAGCTAAAATCGAATGTGATATTCAACTTTTAGATGAAACTGATAGCGATTGTATAGTTCTCGTGTAAAATCGAAAATTACCAAAAAAATATACAGAGCGAGAAAAGATAACTTATAACAATATATATGTTATAGGGTCACGGGTTCCAATGGGTCAGTAATCCCATCATCATCATCTTTAGGCAGTTAGGTACGCCCCGGTGCACTGCTGAATACAGGCCTCCCACGGCTTACACTCCGGTCGACTCTGTTATCTTGCATCCATCGGCTCCCTAGGACCTTAAAGAGGTCATCCGTCTATCTCTTGGGAGGCCATCCAGAGTTCGCCACTCATCAATATCCGCCCCATCGGCTATCGATTCTGTGAGTTTCTCCCAATAATTCCATTAGTTAATTCCTGGTTCGAGTCTTGGACACGGACCGGTTCGTGGTTCAGGTTCAGGTCCCGGCCCCGGACCGGGTACTGGTTCAGGACCAGGACCAGGTCCTCGACACGGACCAGTTTGTGGTTCAGGTCCAGGTCCTGGTTGTGAGCAAGGTCCTGGTTCAGGTCCAGGTCCTGGTTCAGGTCCAGGTCCTGGCCCGGACCAGGTCCTAGTTTAGGTCCAAGTCCTAGTTCAGGTCCAGGTCCTGGCCCCAGACCAGGTCCTAGTTCAGGTCTAGGTCCTGGACCTGGACCAGTCCGTGGTTTAGGTCCAGGTCTTGACTTCGGACCAGGTCCTGGTTCAGGTCCAAGTCCAGGCCCCGAACCAGGTTCTGGTCCAGCTAATGTTTACGGTCTATGTGCTGGCACTGCCCTAGGTCCTGGTTCTGGTTGAAGCTCAAATTATGATCAAGGTTCCAGTTTTGGTCATGGTCCTGGACCAGAACCTGGACCCTAGACCTGGACTTTGTCTTGGACCAAAACTAGGATCGAGACCAGGGCCAGGACCAAGACCTAAACCAAAAAAGTGGAATATAATTTCTTTTGACAATCGGTTAATTGGTCGATTTTCGCTAATTAAAATAACAAGACGATAACATACAGTTAACATGAGAAAAAGCTTTCCGGAAACCCAAAATTACATTAATCAGCCGTTAATTGGAGATTTGACAATCCGTTGACAAGCTGTTAACAAACTGTCAATTGGCCCTTTCAGAAACCCAAACTGCATTTAATCAAAGATTACCAAGCTGTTACGTAATTTTTGCGTTGACAAGCGTTTCAGAAACCGGGTGTTAATCTTCTACTATAATGTAACAGATGAAGTGGGTACTCAGTTTTTCAGAAGATAATTTACTATTTCAAGAGCAGTAGTTCCCAAAATGCAAAACTCTAAACTCTGATACTCTAAATAACAAGGGCTTAGTAACGAGTTCCATTGGCATATTCAAATTGTTTCGATTCTGATTTAAATAGTCATGTAATGAACCTCCTATTTTTTCTATCTTGCTATCTTACTTGGAGCTGGCCTTGGATCCCTTTGTCTATTCTAACAGTACTAAACTAACCCTTTCGGCTGATGTGGTTTAACTCCTGCACTGGAATGTCACGTGCAGTTGTCGTGGGATGTGATATAAAATATTAACAAGTATCAAATTTTCTAGTCGCAGTATACGACGGCAAAGAATAGGCATAGACGCAAAGAAATTGGATATAGAGGCATATCACAGACGTGAAGATAATATGTTTTAATATTTCAAGTTCACAGACTGATACGTCTGTATAATGATACCATATTAACGATTGGAGCCGTCAATTTTTGTCACGACTTTCTTGCCAGACTATATCTTTGCTTACTTTGGGGCTAGATTATAAATAATATAAATTAAATAATTTTTTAATTTTCCTTTCCTTAATCTAGTGTTCATAATCGGTGTTCGACACACCTGTTAAGCAATACATTTGCCTGTGTTAGGTGTGCCCGCTCTTCTATACCAATATATATAAATATATATAAATAAAAAAATAAAAAAAAAATACAAATTAACAAAATTGTACATGTGCGCGGATTGAATTTCATACTGCATATGTAGTTTTAACTACTTTTACAAAAGCTACGTTTATTTATTATTTATTTATTTAACACTTTATTGTACATTAACAGTATAATTATCACAGATTCTGCAAGATTATGACAAGTACAAGGGCGGTCTTATCGCCAATAGCGATCTCTTCCAGACAACCATTTACATGGATATAGTGGAGGTCGGAAAGCGAAAAACTAGTAGGCAATGTACATTTTAGATTCCTTACAGAAGTTACAATCACCATACAGTGAAGAAATGCTATAAATATACTATACAAAGAACAAAAATAAAAACAAATACAAATATATTAAACCAAACAAAAACAATACTAATTAAAAGACGACACATGATCAAACTTGCGAAGACCGAAGATAAATTTAATACAGTAGTTTCGTAAACGCTCCAATTTATTAAGTTGCTCCTCGGTGAGATCGGTGATACGTTATATTTTATCCTTCTTTTAGTTTTTTCCGGATCGTACTCTAAAGATTAGTTTTTTTTTAACACAGTTATCAATGTATATAATTTCCGTACTGAGAGCAGGTCAGCAGGGAGATAGATTTCCTTCGTTCATTTACAATTCCGGGAAGTCATTACCCGGCGAAAAAATTAAAAAGTTAACGGACAAACGCGAAACAGCTTCCGAAAACAGAAATTAAGCCCGATCATGCTATTTACATTCTAAACGCTGAGAGGAATCATAACAAATGATCGCCCAGTACTTTCTACCGCTTAATTTCATTTTGAGATAGCAAAAACAGAGTGACAAATGGATTTTTGCGAAGTACCCACGACCTCTGCGCAAACAAATCATTTGATAAAATTTAATGGACTTTTTTGTATGAACTGTAATGTCACAACGCTTACTTTTCGCTTAACAAGAGTATAAAAGCAATTTGGGTAGGCTAATAGATTTTTCTTTTCGATAACTTAGTTGGACATTCGTTTCTGTGTTTTGGGGATTGTGTTTTAAGAAATTGACACTCGTGCTCAAGATAGTTAAAAAATAATTTGGATTTTTATT
Organism: Blastobasis lacticolella; assembly: GCA_905147135.1. Classification (NCBI taxonomy): domain Eukaryota; kingdom Metazoa; phylum Arthropoda; class Insecta; order Lepidoptera; family Blastobasidae; genus Blastobasis; species Blastobasis lacticolella. Next base: position 4,408,712 of record LR990061.1, read on the forward strand.
GGACTTCGTGTTTTGGCTTAGTTATCTACTCATGTTCCCCTGTTAACAGGTTCACGGAAGTCAGATGGCAGATGTCAATAATTACACTATAATTACTTGATCTGCCAAATTTGGGATGATGGTCAAGCCGGACACCGAGCCGTTGCGCTCGAGAGCACAACCGGGCCATTAACACCAGGATTACAAACACCTGTTGATTATAGAATAGTTTCCATCTCGCATCTGTAGCAGAAAATCAGACAAATTGTAAACATCGCAACCAAATGCTCAATCAACTGTTTACAACAGAATCACGTTGCTGGCAACGATTAGTTAATGAGTTACATAACCGCTCGACTGGTTTCCACATTTTCGTAAACAAACTGAGGTTTAACGTTTCCCGGAGAAAATAGAATTTAAACGTATTTAGTATCCATTTATTTGCAGTCTGGTATACACATACATAGGTGGGCCTATACAATGAGTGGTTTATCAGACACCTTCTCAAAGCACTACAAATTTACGTGGTCACAGATCTCACTACATCTTTAAATTATTTTACACAATATCAACATTTCAATATTTTCGTGATAAACTAATAAATTCATACGTAGAATGCCAATTACAATAAAGAATACTTAATCTTAAAATGTCATATTGTGGTCATATATTATTGGTAACTTAAATAATAAATAAAATCCTAACATTACTCACCCCTTCTCGAATGTGCAGGGTTGTCATAACCTCCATATAATCTGTCCTAACTGACTCGTCTTATTTGGTTAAGGAAATTATGTATTTAAATAGATAATGTGCAGCTGTATTTGTTGAAATTTACATTATATGTGTTTCTTATATAATTCTCGACATCTATACACAATATACGTAGCGTGATTGATACGGCAAGTCGTGATTTTGGGCATTGTTTGTTCACCAAATAAGACAAGTAAGTTTAAACAGATCATACTTGGCAGGCCGTGTGGAGACTAATGCCCGGTCGCACTAAACTTTCGGTGACTCCTAACTTGACTTGAAATATTCATAAGAAGAAAAACATTGTATCAACAAAAACCTAATGTGAAAACTTTACTCGCTAAGTCACTCTTAAATTTATGACACCGTTGTGACCCCTAAATACTTAGGAATATTTTATGGCATCACCTAAGGAGTCGTCTTAGTTTAGTTGCAGTTTAGGGCACAAAATACGTTTGAAAGCCCCATGTTTTAACTTGATTTTGACCTGACCAATATAGATAAGATGGCGGTCAAATGACTGGATAGCATAAAAAAAAAAAAACGAAAAACCGCCTACAAAGTTTATTATACTCACGTATTTATAAAACCGGTTCTGAAACAAACATAGGACTATCTCGATAAAACTGGCTTCTAACTGTAAAAAAACCTGCACCTAAATCAATCCAGCCCTTAAGGAGACAAACAAGTCACACTTATAACATACTTAAGTAGTGCCTGTTGTGTCAGTTATATATATGTTATATCTCTGTATTTCTTTATTGTGTGCAATAAATTGTTAAATAAATAAATAAATAACACCGGGTTTAAAATATTTCGAAATCTCTGGTCTCTGGAATCGTCGAGACGTGGTTCCAATCATTCCAGTTAGTTCATGACATTGGAGTCAGGTGGAAACATTTCCGAAATACCCCGTAAATTCCAAAATCTTAATTATCGTTAAACATACTAACTTATGTAAGTAAGGGCCGATTTTTCAATCCTCAGATAAAGTTTATTTGCCCGATAAAGAAATACACTGCCAAATTAAAACAAACTATAATCCTTTACAATTATGAAGTAATCATACAATTTTATTTTAGTCGCTTAATAACTTATCAAACTGATATGTTTTATTCGAGGATTGAAAAATCGGCCCTAAGTAACTTAAGTACTTATTCGTTTCGATATCCGAATTTAACAGAATGACATTCGTGCGCACTTTCCCAGGCGCATCTGGTCTGGCAGATTGCCAGATAAACAAGTTGGCAACAGATTTTTTTCTGGTAAATTGCGTTTCACATTACACAGGTCAGGAGCTGTTTGTGCTTATCATTGACTCTTATTTTTCTTTTCAGCGCTTATTACGTTCGTATAGACATTCTCTGCTTATGGCAATGGTAAATCATTTTACGGATATTATGTTGTATTTACCACCACGGCCGTGTGGTGTCCGGCAGAGTAGAATAGCACCAACCTCTTACACTCTTACCTCTTACAAGGCGACTAATGTTTTCGAGGCAAAAGATCTAAGCGCCTCCGTAGACTGGAAAATGGGCAGCAGCATTTTCCATTGTTATATTATAACACTGCAATCTCCAACCCGCCTGCCAAGCGTGGAGATTATGGCAATAACCTCCCTTTTTGTGGGAGAGGCCCTAAGTCCTGCAGTGGACTGTTATGGGATGTGATGGTGATGGTGATGTTGTATTTCCCACAACGTGGGCCGACGACCTGGTAAAGATCGCAGGTACCAGCTGGATGCGGAAGGCATAAGACCGGCCTTTGTCGAGATCTCTGGGGGAGGCCCAGTAGTGGGCGTCTTTCGGCTGATATGATGATGTTGTATTTTGTATTTTCGACAAATAGGCAGACAGACAAACAAACAAGTTCAAATATCCAAAAAGATTGACCTGCTCGTCTCAGTACGCAAGTAGCCCGACTGCTTTTTCCAAAATATCTTCAATGTACAGACACGGCAATCTTATAGTTTTATAATACTTTAGTTTAGATAAATTCAACAGAAAGCACCTGTGTTTTTGTTGCATCGTTGTCACTGTGAGGGCTAATGATACTTGCATCTTACGAATCTTACCTCTTGGCTACTTTCTTCAAACTGCAACACAACAATGCAAGCATTGTTGCTTGGCGGGAGAAAAAACTATGACGGTACCCCACCCAACCAGACGGACTTCTCAGGCTTGACAGGGTTCCACAACCGGTTACTGATTTAAGAACCTTTTACAGTTCTACTCATTGAGTTCGACCACTTTTTAATATGCCTACTTCCCAATGATAGTTTAAATTAAATCTCAGACCAAATGACGCAGGTAAATCCATGCCCCATGTTAGGCCGTTTTGTGAAATTCTTCCCTAGACTCAAATTAACTTTGGGATGAAAAGCGATTCTGGCTAACGAACTCAATTTTGCGGAATTTATGCGGATTCTTTGACTCTTTGTGGGCGAAACAGGTCAGTAAATGTTATTAAATATAACTGTTTAGTTGAGCGAGCTATAAAATACCTCATTCAATGGATTTTAATTAAAGAATTATTCGTGTTAATTATTAACATTACCTACAAATTAATTAGTTCATAATAACCTACTAAATCACGTCTTTGTATGGTTCATTAATCGTTCGATATCATTATAATAGTCTCTAATAATATTAAAAATATCGTTTTCACCGACCAGATACAGCAGCGATGCGACTGTGGAGCTTCATACCAAACCATGGAGCATCTGCTCTCTTGTCCTCTTTGTCCTGCTACCTGCATCAGCGAGTAACTGCTCCTGGCGAGTGATAACGCCGTTGCCGTGACCTACTACTGGACGAGCCAGATCTAGAGTTTTCGAAAATTGACTCGAAGAAGAAGAAGTTATCAAAAATATAATTAGTACTCATTTTCTGCCTCATAACTCCGAAAATTATAGTTGTTCAGATATTTACAGATATCACAAACCCCGAAAAATTACTCCGATCCATCCACTGTCGGGAAAACGCGAAAGAAAGGGCTGGAAATAAATAGCTTCGATAAATAACAGTTTTTGTCCCGCCAGTACCTACGTCTAAGGGACAATCACCTTCGAATATTCGAGAAGAAAATTCTAATGGATCGATGAGCTTACCTCGACATTTGTATGGATGAGTTGATGTTATCTTGAATTATGGGGATTGTTTACGTATTGAACAATAATTACCTAATTACCTTTACATGACTGGTCGTCTTGGCGATAATGTCGCAGATGTTATCTCACGCGCCGCCCGATAGGCGCCTTGACAATTATACAGGATTTGGAAGATTTGGTAATCACAGTGGAGCGACTGCCATCTGACCTCCCTGCTACTAGGGGAACTCATGGGGGAAATCATGGTTACACATTCAGTCGCCTGTATCGCAGGTTTCATCACGAAGTTTTCCCTCACCGTCAGAGCATCGGTTAGTATTTAACTAATGCGTAACTAATAACTCTAATGCGTATAAGCCGCGCCTTACGGAAAAGCCTGTATACTAAAGTCTCGTCCTTCGCTCAGTAAGGGCTATAATTACTGAAAGTCAATGTGGTGCTCACAGTAGTGCGTAGGTGGCCTAGTGGTAAAGGTATCCGACTCGCAAGCCAGAGGTACAGGGTTCGAATCCCACTACCACTATACACCAATGATTCTTTTAAATTATAATGGAGCAAACGGTAGCATATCTAATGTTTTTTAAAATTATTTAAAGAGAAACGTTTTTAATTGAATACCAACTTAATCTTTCAAATTGTTTGATTATCCAGAAAACTGACGACCACAGAAATAAATTCTCGCTCTATCTTATCACGTGGACTGTACTAAAAAAAGGTCAGCTGTCAACTACAACGGTGCCTGAGAGGGACAGCGTGACGTCACTTAAGCTTTGATCTTGCGCGATATGAGATGATAACATTATAGGTCATAGGTTCAACCCCCCCCCGAAAACACCCGTCTGCGCCGCGTGATCAATTCAAATTTTTAGTGCCAAAATACCCAAATTTTCGCTAATTCATTACTTTTCTTTAATAAGTTTGCTCCTGCTCTTTTTAACCAAAACTTAAAAAATTTAAATTTTTAGTTACTTTTACGATTACCCCATATGGGGGTTGTACAGATCGATATTAATATGTATTGAACTTGAACCACCCAAATTGCCAATTGGGACAGTGCCTCACGCCCACATTAAAACCTCGTCACGCAGTGGTCACGTATCACTTCGTTTCATTTACCACGGTGCCACACCTCTATAGTCATTTTTACTCTCATCAATCTCTTTATATATATATATATATATCATCACGACACGTAGGTACCTACGATCCTACGTTTGAAGGGCACTCTAAGCAAGGGTCAGGTCTCTTGACCCCTAAAACTCGAGGAATGTGTATGAAAGACAATATTCAATACAATCTCATCGAAACAAAGCCTTACTGTTATAGAGTTACGATATGAATTTAATTGGCTTCGGCTTCGTTCAGCTGTGGCTTCGATGGTGAGGGAAAACTTTGTAACCATGATCCAATCTGCTTAGAGTCACGGAGGTCAGATGGCAGTTGCTCCAATGTAATTACCTGATCTGCCAAATCCTGGACCATGCCAGCCTTGGATGACACCGGCCCCTCGTGCGCGAGAGCACAAGGGGGACATTAACGCCGAGAGGATTTTTTTATATATATTTTTTTGGAGTCATCCATTACATTCTGCTTTTATTATCATGCTTGTCACATTTTTATATTATCGCAGATATACAGAGTGACGTAATTTTAATTTATAATTTACTTTTTTTTTTCACTTTTTTTTTCGTGGCTTACCTACAGATGAGATGGCGATAATTTTTTTTTTTATGTCATGCCGTAGGCAAACAGGCAAGTGGGCCACCTGATGGAAAGTGGTCACCACTGTGGTAGCAACACCAATAGTATCGCCAATGCGTTGCCCACCTCTACGAGTATAACACTTTGCTCTGGCAGCAAAAAGGCAAATGCCCCACCACTGCCAAAGCCACGGTTCCCCAAATCCCCACCCCATGGAGCACTGGAGACCTTACTAACCGGCAGAAACATAATGCCTGTCTACTCTAATATAAAAAAAATATACACATATTTCTCAATAGTTTAAAACGTATCATCATCACAACCCGTAACAGTCGACTGCAGGACTTAGGGCCTTTCCCACGAAAGGGGAGGTTATTGCCATAATCTCCACGCTTGGCAGGCGGGTTGGAGATCGTAGTGTTTACATATAACAATGGAAAATGCTGCTGCCCATTTTCCAGACCATTTTACGAGACTCTTGATCTTTTGCCTCGAAAACATTAGTCGCCTTATACGACACCCATGAGCGTAAGGGGTTGGTGCTATTCTACTCTGCCGGACACCACACTGTGATGGGACGCTAATAATTCAAATTCATAAAACATAACCCTCCTTTTTGTCGCAGTCGGGTAAAAACCATTGGCGTCATTCGAACGTTTAAATTTGCTAAACACGAACACGTGGCACTCACTTGAAATTCCGAAAACCAAAACCAATTTGTCACACGATATTATGTTAGTTTGAGTGAGCAATAAATTCCCAAGAAGGTCGAGCTTCATTACAAGGGTCACACTTGTAAGTGTGAGAAAAAATAAATGTTCGCATTCCAAAATGTCCAATAAATTCACGCTGAGATATCGATGTAAAAACAATACCGAGAAAACGAACAAGGCTAGCCTAAGAATAAAAAACCTATCATAAAAACAAAGGTTTCAGATACTACATTTAAATAAATCTGTGTCCTAAGTCTTACGACTTAGGGATGTTTTTCAAATATGATATTACGCGGCAAACCCTTGACCAATTTCAGGTACGAGTCCAGGCAGTTGACGCTACTAAAAATGGTGGCCAACTTAAATGCGCCATAGCTATTGGCTGATCTGAAGAGACGCAATCGCGGGAAGCGACGGGATTGGCAGATTGCACTCCCACCACAAGGGATGATGCGCAGGCGTCGATTGCCATCCATAACAACCAAAACACCAAACAACACAAGCAAAGAAGAACCTTATGTTAATTAGCGTAGATACTAAGATTGTAATTAGTAATTCATCTCTATTATAATTAAGTCAGCGAGACGAATCACGGGGTAGAAGGATGACACTTCTTATTTCGGAGCGGAGCGAGGCGGCTGGACGAGCAGTAGAGCATTCATTGAGATCAGACCTTAAAGTCTAATAATGTAAAATTATATTAAACTTTGATGTACTAATAAATTAGAGTCAGTGTATATTAGCAGCGGCGACAAAAGTTAAGTTGATACCTCTTATGTTTATGTATATGGTTTAGGTATTAATTGAATCGATCTGATAAATATCATCTATAAATCTCATCAATTTTCATTTGTATTCTCACTAGTAGAGATTTTATTAACATAGTTTAACTTAAACAAGATGGAAAGTAAAAGTTACCTAATCAATTGCCACTTACATCCAATTTTAACTGTAATTATTCACTATGAATTATCTCTAGAGATAATTAGACCACGGTAATATTTGAACAAAATATACCGAAGCCTATGTCTATCATCATCAAATCAAGTAATTAATGTGTCTGATATATCTCTATACGAGATCATTATGTGCTATTATAAAAGCCTATGTATATGTATGTATTGTGTGTACGTTAACGTTCATTATCACGTTAACTAGTCCCTGCGTGAAATACTCGTAATGTGGTATTATTTGAATAAAATTATACAAAACCTACCTATGTCTAATCTGCGACGCTTAGGAGTTTGTAATGAACTTACATTGAAATCATCATCAATAACGAATACTCCAAGATATATATTGTTTGAGTATATTCTACATAAATGTATGATTAACTATTATTTATTTATAGAACTGAAATAGGTGTTCAGACCCCAATTTATTGACGAAAAGTTCTTTAAGATGACTTAATGGACTAGTCAATACCATCTAATGGCTTAAACCCACGGTTTATTCATAATGTTATTAGACCAAAAGGCGTATGGGCTGTCCCAGCTTATACGACTAGTCTAATTAACGAATATACCTATAATATATATTATTATTAGGCCAAAAGGCGTGTGAGTTGATCAATCCCCACATGACTAGCCTAATACTGACTACCTGTTGGTAACGCGCAGCGTTAATGAGTCGAATACTTCACTGATAAGTTAGCATTTATATCGACTAATTGTTTCACATTAATTGACTTAATTAAGCTTATGTTTGATTATATGTTTTAACTATGCAAACCAAGTATGACGCTTTGACTTTCAATTATGTGAATGTAATGATTTGATTTGAACAAACAATTGTTTAAACGATACTAATTAATTAATTAATCATAATTAGACTTAATTGGGCGAAAATGGTTTTTGCAATACTGACCTGACGTTTTCCATTTTCGATAGGTATTGGCCCTAGGAATCGAATGGTCAGAATCACGAATTTCTCTATTGTCAGAAATTCTTGGTTAAAATCATAAAATAGTTTCAATCGTAGAGTCACAATTAAGTAAATAAACGTATATCTATACTTTAAACTCTACCTGTGACTTTAATTCATATTCCCGCATACCTTGACTAACTTTCAATAAATTACATTACAAGTTGACTGTAATCATCCAGACCTAATGATTGAGATGCCTAAGTAACTTCTTTCCGAACCAATGGTACTTAAATGCCTTAAATAAAGTCATTTTCTTTAGAGGAATTCAATAAGAAATATCCACGTAAATTCTTGCAATTCAACGCATGGCATTCGAGTTTTGATAATTAGATTAAACCAATAATTATTTGTTGGTTCACCCTAGTTGGTGCTATATTCAGTAAGATTGAGACACCACAGTTGTTGCGATCCTTCATCTCGTAAAACGTATTGAAAAAGCTGTCCAAAGGATCCTAAATTGATAAAAAGCATATACAGGGGCCCCATATTCGGATGAAGAGTGGAGATGATTTGAATATATGTATATGATAACCTTACGGGGTTACAAAGAATGACAGCGGTATATCAAGAAATATACCTAGTTATCTTGCCAGGCCAAGGCAAGCTTAGGGAACCTTGGGGATCAAGAAAGCATCGACACCCTCCATCGTGGCAACCCTTTGGAGCACGTGAAAGGAGGCAGGAACACATTAAAAGGTCCTAGTCTGGACAAAGGTTCAGCTAGGGGACTGGCTCCTTTGTGACCCACTTCAGGGGGCTCAACTTGCTGTCTTATATTAGATTATATTTTTATTATATCACTCGAATCGTTGCCATTGACGTAGTGGAGTTTTATTGCAAGTTTCTGTCATCTCATCTTACATAAACACTAAAGAGCGATTAACATCACAGTTTAAGGCATTTATAAACCAATCATCGAACCCGAATCTCATAAAGTTAAATAGACTGTCGTTGACGGTCTTTGTTCACCCATTTTATATTGTACTCACACGCGCGAGGCGTATGACCACGTTAGGTTACATGACATGTAATGAGTGACTAGATCGACCTAGGGTCGTGTCATCCATCGAACGTGAATAGCTTGACCATACATTTAGCATCGGGAACACCTCATCGAGTGACCGTTGCTCCAGATAGCTTCATTCATAGGCGCGGGACCATCACATCTGGTGCCGTGACCAGGATCTAGGTTTTGTGTCTCAACTAAGCAGACACATCTAGATAAAAGAACCTTAAAAAATAACACAACGTAGACAAATTAATTACCAAATTCATTTCATTCTTATATATGACGATCACTATTCTTTACAGTATTTATAATAAAATACACATTTCATTACAAACCTCTGTTGAGAAACAATAAACTGAGGACAATTGGTTAAGTACCAATACAAGCGTAAAATAAAGACCTAGGTAGTACTCATTTCACTAATATGTTTGGTCTAAACGGCTGGGAGAGGAGTTAAGTTAATCTATTCACTTATAAATAACTGAAAGCGCTATACTTGGTTTGTGAAAATTGTTAATTGCCATTTTATATTTGTGTGTTTATTGTGTGATTCCACAGGGCGAAACTTGTTCGTTTTCAAAACGTTTAAAATATAGTTAATTACGCGTTGAATACCAATATTTCAAAACGAATAAAACTTATATTAGCTACAGAATCGTGTAAGTCTTTTTCATAAAGTACAAAAATAATAATAATGTTGCTATAGAGTGATTACGCCACTTACCGCGCAGCTTAGTAGGGAATAGAGTTGATAAGATACATGTGTTTAGGATACTTAGATGAAAAATAGTGTTACTTGTCAGTTGACATAAATTTGTGTTTTACTAAAATTTAGTTCGCGATAGGTATCAAACATGTTTTAATTGAGCTTCATCTAAGAATGTTAGAATTGGTTGAATGTGTTTTAATATATGATCGCGATCAGAAAGCGAACTAATATATAGTTCTGCTAAATCGTTAATACATTATGGTTATACTTCAAAGGAATTTATATCAAATTATTGTCGATCAAATAGACAACGCAAAACCATTGTCGCACTAGGTATGAACAGAGTACTATGTTAGCAAAATACCTATGTTGCATCGCATACAATCCATCACTAGAGTTTAACCTCCATCACATTAGTGGAGAGTTTTGCGATAATCTCCACGCTTGTCAGGCGTATTGGAGATCGCAGTGTTTGTAACACACAATACTAATGTTATCATATAGAATCCCTAATTTTCATGCGTTGGTTGAATATCTAGATGCTCACTTGAAATATTTGATGCACATGGCTAATATAGATATTATATTAATAAACGTTTAAAAGTAAAGTACAAACCGCCAGTAAGGCCAAACGGAAATGCCAATGTTACATAAAAAAAGGATACACATGTTGCGACGGTACTTTAACATTGTTTCTGTTTGTATGAATGAAGAACCCTACAATTAAGGAATTCGTAAACTATTGTTGAAAAAGTAGGAACGCCAGTAAAAACTTAAACCAGCGGACAAAAACAATTGCGCACAGATGTTTAGAAAGTGCGTCCCAAACCTGCACTGTAATTCGAAATCCTATAACGCTTCGGAATGATATCGGTTTAATAACCACGATAACATTGAGTACCTATAACCAAAATGGAAGGTGCTTTCGATTTTGAATTATATGTGTTTTATAACCTATTACTGTCAGGAATTAGTCTAGGTCTAGGTAGTCTTAGGAGGTAGGGTGTAACCGTGTAGGAAGTAGAAGCTTAGGTAGGACCATTAGTTTTAGTGATTAGATCATGTATGTCAGTATTATTACGATTTGATAGATGAGAACTAAGGATACATATCGAAGCATGTGTATTGTTTATTTACAATGGAATAAATAGATTAAAGTGGACTCGAAAAACGATGTCTAATAATATGTAACAAAGTGTTACAGTTACTTGCAAGTAGTAAAATAAATAAATCTAATTTACTATCAGGTAGAGCAATTACAAGCTCACTATGATCAGAAATAATGAACGAAGTTAAATGTTGGGTGTGCAAAATGTATTGCAAAAACACCCAATTATAACAAAAGTACCCATTATCATATGGTACTTCCCAAAAATAAACCGCCTTTAAAACTGAGCACAATAAAGCGTCAATGACGCAACCAAATATTTTGTACACATTACAAAATAACAATGTATGGATTGGTGAGGAAATGCGCTATGACATGGCGAGTAATATTGGGAATACTTTATTTTATGGGGAACAAACATTAACTCAACTAAACCCACAATTACGTAGTAAACGTAATTCGTATACCAATCATGATGTGCACAGTGTGATCGGAATGACCATGTGACGTTATATCTCAATTCCTCAATTCAAAGTAGTGAGTATCTACGTAGCTTACCAAATGAAAAAGTGTAATGCTGCGGTATTTAGGAGACATATCATTGCTTTAGGTAGGTTTGACTAGAAATTATACAACTAGAGAGTTTCAATTAATTTATTGTTTAGGTTAGATAGGGCACCGTAGGTTAGGCAGCTAGGTAGGTTTCAATACTAGGTAGGCAACTGTACAGACAAGGCGTCTTAATTTATCTAGATTTTGGTGTATTTCTTTAGATAGGTAGCGATGAGCGTTAGTTACTTAGTTTGGATTAGGTGGAATGTTTTAGGTGAACAATATAAGTTAAGATAGAGTCAGATTAGTTTGATGTAGATAGATTATGTTAGGTATATCCACATTTGGTAGATTAGGTTAGGTCAAGTGGCTTAGGTTAATCATACTTGCTAGGTAGGGTTAAATACGGTAGTATAGACAGACTAGGTTAGGTAGATTAGTTTTAGGTAGTCTAGGATAGGTCGATTTACTTAGGTGAACTTAGGGTATGTAGGTAAGCTGTAGAGTGTTAGGATAAGTAGCAGCGGTAAATCAAAATTTTAATTACTTCGTACAAATTAAAATCTAAACTTGAAAAAAAATATGGTTAAATAAAATAATAAAACCATTCCGTTTGCTACGATGTAGAAGTCTAATGACCTAGAGCTAGATCTAACAGAGGATGTACATCAGTCGCGTAGCATGGGAGAGGGGTTTTTTTTTCAATGGGATACATATGAATATAATGTACTAAACATTGTATTAAGGTTTTGATATTAAATTCAATAATAGAAAAGAACGAAATCTTAAAGGTAAACATATCTTGGGATACGTTTTAGTTTGCAGAATGAAATCATTGATTAGCAATTTGGTTATGAATTCAATTATCCCATCTTATAAGTTGAGTATTGTGTACAAAGTCAGGAGAACTATCGATTCCTAACTTTCTACAGGGAGAGGTATGTGATGGGACGCTAATAATTCAAATTCATAAAACATAACCCTCCTTTTTGTCGCAGTCGGGTAAAAACCATTGGCGTCATTCGAACGTTTAAATTTGCTAAACACGAACACGTGGCACTCACTTGAAATTCCGAAAACCAAAACCAATTTGTCACACGATATTATGTTAGTTTGAGTGAGCAATAAATTCCCAAGAAGGTCGAGCTTCATTACAAGGGTCACACTTGTAAGTGTGAGAAAAAATAAATGTTCGCATTCCAAAATGTCCAATAAATTCACGCTGAGATATCGATGTAAAAACAATACCGAGAAAACGAACAAGGCTAGCCTAAGAATAAAAAACCTATCATAAAAACAAAGGTTTCAGATACTACATTTAAATAAATCTGTGTCCTAAGTCTTACGACTTAGGGATGTTTTTCAAATATGATATTACGCGGCAAACCCTTGACCAATTTCAGGTACGAGTCCAGGCAGTTGACGCTACTAAAAATGGTGGCCAACTTAAATGCGCCATAGCTATTGGCTGATCTGAAGAGACGCAATCGCGGGAAGCGACGGGATTGGCAGATTGCACTCCCACCACAAGGGATGATGCGCAGGCGTCGATTGCCATCCATAACAACCAAAACACCAAACAACACAAGCAAAGAAGAACCTTATGTTAATTAGCGTAGATACTAAGATTGTAATTAGTAATTCATCTCTATTATAATTAAGTCAGCGAGACGAATCACGGGGTAGAAGGATGACACTTCTTATTTCGGAGCGGAGCGAGGCGGCTGGACGAGCAGTAGAGCATTCATTGAGATCAGACCTTAAAGTCTAATAATGTAAAATTATATTAAACTTTGATGTACTAATAAATTAGAGTCAGTGTATATTAGCAGCGGCGACAAAAGTTAAGTTGATACCTCTTATGTTTATGTATATGGTTTAGGTATTAATTGAATCGATCTGATAAATATCATCTATAAATCTCATCAATTTTCATTTGTATTCTCACTAGTAGAGATTTTATTAACATAGTTTAACTTAAACAAGATGGAAAGTAAAAGTTACCTAATCAATTGCCACTTACATCCAATTTTAACTGTAATTATTCACTATGAATTATCTCTAGAGATAATTAGACCACGGTAATATTTGAACAAAATATACCGAAGCCTATGTCTATCATCATCAAATCAAGTAATTAATGTGTCTGATATATCTCTATACGAGATCATTATGTGCTATTATAAAAGCCTATGTATATGTATGTATTGTGTGTACGTTAACGTTCATTATCACGTTAACTAGTCCCTGCGTGAAATACTCGTAATGTGGTATTATTTGAATAAAATTATACAAAACCTACCTATGTCTAATCTGCGACGCTTAGGAGTTTGTAATGAACTTACATTGAAATCATCATCAATAACGAATACTCCAAGATATATATTGTTTGAGTATATTCTACATAAATGTATGATTAACTATTATTTATTTATAGAACTGAAATAGGTGTTCAGACCCCAATTTATTGACGAAAAGTTCTTTAAGATGACTTAATGGACTAGTCAATACCATCTAATGGCTTAAACCCACGGTTTATTCATAATGTTATTAGACCAAAAGGCGTATGGGCTGTCCCAGCTTATACGACTAGTCTAATTAACGAATATACCTATAATATATATTATTATTAGGCCAAAAGGCGTGTGAGTTGATCAATCCCCACATGACTAGCCTAATACTGACTACCTGTTGGTAACGCGCAGCGTTAATGAGTCGAATACTTCACTGATAAGTTAGCATTTATATCGACTAATTGTTTCACATTAATTGACTTAATTAAGCTTATGTTTGATTATATGTTTTAACTATGCAAACCAAGTATGACGCTTTGACTTTCAATTATGTGAATGTAATGATTTGATTTGAACAAACAATTGTTTAAACGATACTAATTAATTAATTAATCATAATTAGACTTAATTGGGCGAAAATGGTTTTTGCAATACTGACCTGACGTTTTCCATTTTCGATAGGTATTGGCCCTAGGAATCGAATGGTCAGAATCACGAATTTCTCTATTGTCAGAAATTCTTGGTTAAAATCATAAAATAGTTTCAATCGTAGAGTCACAATTAAGTAAATAAACGTATATCTATACTTTAAACTCTACCTGTGACTTTAATTCATATTCCCGCATACCTTGACTAACTTTCAATAAATTACATTACAAGTTGACTGTAATCATCCAGACCTAATGATTGAGATGCCTAAGTAACTTCTTTCCGAACCAATGGTACTTAAATGCCTTAAATAAAGTCATTTTCTTTAGAGGAATTCAATAAGAAATATCCACGTAAATTCTTGCAATTCAACGCATGGCATTCGAGTTTTGATAATTAGATTAAACCAATAATTATTTGTTGGTTCACCCTAGTTGGTGCTATATTCAGTAAGATTGAGACACCACAGTTGTTGCGATCCTTCATCTCGTAAAACGTATTGAAAAAGCTGTCCAAAGGATCCTAAATTGATAAAAAGCATATACAGGGGCCCCATATTCGGATGAAGAGTGGAGATGATTTGAATATATGTATATGATAACCTTACGGGGTTACAAAGAATGACAGCGGTATATCAAGAAATATACCTAGTTATCTTGCCAGGCCAAGGCAAGCTTAGGGAACCTTGGGGATCAAGAAAGCATCGACACCCTCCATCGTGGCAACCCTTTGGAGCACGTGAAAGGAGGCAGGAACACATTAAAAGGTCCTAGTCTGGACAAAGGTTCAGCTAGGGGACTGGCTCCTTTGTGACCCACTTCAGGGGGCTCAACTTGCTGTCTTATATTAGATTATATTTTTATTATATCACTCGAATCGTTGCCATTGACGTAGTGGAGTTTTATTGCAAGTTTCTGTCATCTCATCTTACATAAACACTAAAGAGCGATTAACATCACAGTTTAAGGCATTTATAAACCAATCATCGAACCCGAATCTCATAAAGTTAAATAGACTGTCGTTGACGGTCTTTGTTCACCCATTTTATATTGTACTCACACGCGCGAGGCGTATGACCACGTTAGGTTACATGACATGTAATGAGTGACTAGATCGACCTAGGGTCGTGTCATCCATCGAACGTGAATAGCTTGACCATACATTTAGCATCGGGAACACCTCATCGAGTGACCGTTGCTCCAGATAGCTTCATTCATAGGCGCGGGACCATCACAACACGGCCAACGTTAAAACGTATGTTTGGTGGTATTCCACGGCGCTCAAATGCAGAAACGTGAATTCCGTTAGAGAGCATCATATAATCAAATTCCAGTCACATCAGCGTAGCAAATTAAATAAAGTAATTAAGTAAGCCTTTCGGCTTAGAAGAATGTCGTGAGAAGGTTTCTGGAGGTCACCGGTAAAGTTCAGTCGTCGAGAGTCAATGTCCGGGTGACGCCCATGGTAGCTGTTTACATGGAGTTCTTCAAAAAAGGGATGAAAGTGTTTTTACGGGGGGTGATGCCCCTGGTATTGCAAACGTCCATAGGGTGCGGTGACTGCTTACGATCAGGCAAGCCGTAAGCTTGTTTGCCACCGTAGTGGTATAAAAAAAAAAATCAATGGAGTCTATATCGTGTGGCAGTGAGTAAAAATTGACAAGTCGTGAAAATATGATGATATCTGAAAAACATTTTTAGTCCGTCAAAATAAAATATTAAACACATATTTTTTCTTTTGTAACATAAACAAAACATAACGCCAATACAGTGCGTTGAAATATTGGGTGACGTCACGCCTGAGGTAAAATTTTATTATACATATATGCGCTTAATTTTTTATTTTATTATCTAACTCAAGGATTTAAAACGTAAGGTTACACGCGTATACAGTTATTAGCGTATCACCAAGCGTATATTCCTGCTCTGCCGAACATTTCTTCGTTGAATTAACACTGCACCATAAGAAAATCCTGCTAGCCGTGTTTTATAGTCCCTCTCTACAAATTAATTACTTTGATTCTCTTGAGAATATATTGTGTAAAATTTGTCCTAGCTATGATGACTTTCTCCTTTTAGGGGACTTCAACACGTGCCTGCTTAAAAACGATGTACGAACACACAAATTGCAGTCTCTTTTGTCCTCGGTCAATTTGCATATCCTCCCACTTTCTTCCACTCATCATTTCCCGAATTGTACTCCATCTCTTCTTGATTTGATGATTACTTCCTCGCTCAATAAAATAGCGGTACATGGTCAATTCTCCGCCCCTTTCTCCTACCACGATTTGGTATATCTCTCTTTTAAGGTTCGGCCTCCCAAGCGTAAACCAAAGTTCAGTCTCCTACGCAGCTTCGGAGGTATCAACTTGGGGGCTTTGAGGCGCGATGCGGTGAGTGTTGACTGGAGTCCTATCCTTTCTGCTGACAACATTGACGTAAAGGTTCAAGAATTTCAAACAGCCATCTTTCAGCTGTTTGATATCCATGCTCCTCTCAAGAGGATCACTGATGAAATAAAAGGTATGATGGCAAGGCGTGATAACGCCAAGCGACGTCTTAAAAAATGCCCTTGCGATCGTCATCAAGAACGTTATAAACAACTTAGAAACTATTGCAGTCGTCTGTGTAGGGATGCCAGGAGACGCCACATTCACAACTCTATCAACGGCTCTGAACCTGCAAAGGTCTGGGCGTTTCTGAGGTCTCTGGGGGTAGGCAAATCATCAGTGTCCTTTGATGGCCCTGTTGATTTAAACTTACTTAATGCTCATTTCTCTTCACCGCCAGTGATCTTAGCTCCTAATATCAACTCCCCAACCTTAGCACAGATAGATGGTAAACCACGCCCACTATGTACTCCTTTTTGCTTTACACCTGTTGCAGAGGAGGATGTTAAGAAGCATATTATCTCTATAACTTCTACTGCAGTGGGTAATGATAACCTTTGTCCCCGAATGATCTCCCTCCTACTTCCTGAACTCCTACCAATCCTTACCCATATATTTAATTATTCGCTATCAACCAGTGTTTTCCCGTCTGCGTGGAAACTTGCTACTGTGATTCCTCTTCCAAAAACTAGCAAACCCTCCTCTTTTTCCGATTTTCGTCCAATTTCCTTACTACCCTTCCTATCCAAGGTCCTTGAACATATTATCCACAATCAGCTCACTCAGTACCTAACATCTAACAGTCTACTTTCCCCTTTTCAATCTGGTTTTCGCCAAGGGCACAGTACCGTGACAGCACTGCTAAAAGTTACTGATGACATCCGTTCTGCAATGGAAGATAAGACCCTAACCATTTTAACATTACTTGATTTTAGCAGTGCCTTCAATTCAGTAGACTTTGATGTTCTTCTAGCTATTCTTCGCTCTCTTAACATCTCTCCTCCTGTGGTAGCGTGGTTTGATTCATACCTTCGCGGTCGCCAGCAGCGGGTCCGCTCTGAAGAGATTTCCTCAGATTGGTGTGGCCTTGTTGCAGGTGTACCGCAGGGTGGCGTACTATCACCTCTCCTATTTTCGATATTCATAAATACTGTCACTTTAGTCATCTCCTCTAAATACCATCTCTACGCAGACGACTTGCAAATTTACCGCCACTTCAAAATTTCGGAATACAGGGAGGCATTTGACCGACTAAATAACGACTTGGAAAATATATGTTCTTGGGCTAAATCTTTCGGTCTATTGGTTAATCCGAATAAGTCGCAGGTTCTAGTCATAGGTAGTCCATACATGCGTAGGCTGTTTAATTCTGTAACTGCGGTACCTCAAATTATATATGACAATACCCTAATTGCACTTAGCAAATCTGCTAAGAATCTTGGATTGATTTTAGATTCTAATTTGTCCTGGTTGCCTCACGTCAATGAGGTCAGCAGAAAAATGTATTTCTCATTTCAATCAGTCAAAGGTCTCCAACAGTTTCTTACCTCTGAAAACCAAAATATCACTTGCTCAAACACTTCTTCTTCCTCTCCTTGACTACGCAGATTCCTATTATTTAGATGCAACTGAGGAGCTTCTAAACAAATTAGAGCGTCTGCAAAATTTATGCATACGATTCATTTTTGGTTTGCGAAAATATGACCATGTATCTAGCTATCGATCCCGGCTTAAATGGCTCCCCATCCGCTTGCGTAGGAATGCTCGTATCCTGTCCACCCTCTATAATATCCTCTACAACCCCTCTGCTCCCTCATATCTCCGTGAACGGTTTCACTTCTCCCGTCCGCTCGACAAGCATTGTCGGTCCAGTGTAAGGTCTTCGTTGGCGATCCCTATCCACCATTCCGATTTCTTTTCCTACTCCTTCACTGTTCATGCTGCAAGACTCTGGAACTCTCTTCCGCACGAAGTGCGTGACAGTCAGACAACTTTTCACTTTTAAGAAGCGTGTGAAAGAACATTGCCTAACATTATGTGCCTGAATGTGTTATAGTGCCTTTAGTATATGTATTTATAATAGTATAGTTATATATTTAGACATAGTTATTGTATGTAGTTTATAATAATATATATGTATGTAGGTATATTTAGGTATAATATGTATATGTATATACATATATTTCTTTGTTTTATTGTGCACGTCTTATCGGCGTCTATTATATCATCTCTCTCTGGTAGGCCTGCTGGAAGAGATTTCTTTCTAGAGATAAGCAGTGCCTGTTGTGTCTTAATCTTCTGTTACAAAACTGTATGCTCTATCGTGTGAACAATAAACTGTTAAATAAATAAATAATAAATAAGGATAAATAATAACTTAAAAATGTTGGCCCAATTGTCATCTCCATTACTTGACAAATCATTATCGTTCAGCATAAATTGTCCCCCCTGCCGCACCTCACAGCACCGACCCGCAACAGCGGAAAACTTCCGAGTGAGTAAGGCGGCAAACAAGCTTACGGCCTGATGGTAAACAGTCACCGCAGCCTATGGACGTTTCAAATACGGTTGACGACCCGTAAAAAGGTTTTATACTATTTCTAAAATAACTCCATGTAGTACTCTCCATTGAAAACCTCTCCAGAGGCACTGTTTTTGAATCGCTTTCGGATTCGAATTTTAAAATGAAAAATGCTATTCTTTTTAAATCTCATTGGCAACACCGATAGAGTGCGGTTCAAAAATAGGGAAAATCAGCATAATTCCTTAAAATATCAAACTTTTCATCTTCATCTTTCAGAAATTCGTTGGAATCAAGGCAAGTGATTCAAAAATAAGGCCCCAGGTATTTCATTCCACAACCTTAGTGTGCCTACGAACGAAGAATAAAGAACGAAGGATAACCTTCAACAATTCCGTTACACGATTATTAGATTCGTCGATAAGGATAATGTCACAAAAATAATGTCAAATACACTTACGTACGATGTCAGGAACATGTAGCTCTCAAAGGCTGTCTCGCGAGTCACGTGTCTTAGTCTCGGGAATGTTTCTCACCTACAATATCTGGAATTTGCCCGTTTCACGATATCTTTACAAGTGTAGGGTAGTAGTCTGACACTGAACTTGTCATATAACTAAAGTGATTTCGACGCATGCAATCGGTACTTATAATCTTCTTATCTGCTTCGTCTACTTTTTTATAAATAAAGAATGATAGGTACTTACAATCTTCCTATAGATTTTCTCGGCTTTTCTTTAGGTACTATAATATGCATGACATCATTATCTTGGCGTTAATATCCCGGTTGCGCTCTTGAGAACGAGGGCCCGGGGTCCGCCTTGACCATGATCTAGGATTTGACTATAATATGCATGTATTACATAGCAAACCTTACGGAAAATATTGTCCGTACCCCATCAAAATTTAGTAGGGGTAAGCGGAAATACATAGTCACGGAAAGCGACTTTATTTTATACGATGTAAGGATTATAATGAAAAAGAGAAAAAGTTTATATGTTGGGGGGTTATCTCCAAAACTATAATCGGTAATCATCTTGGCGTTGATGCCCCGGTTGGGCACGAGGGCCCGGGATCCGTCTGGACCAGGATCCAGGATGTAGCAAATCAGATAATTACAGTGGAGCGAGTGCCATCTGACCTCCGTAACCCTGCTACCAGGGGAACCTAACCAGATTGGATAATGGTTATACATTTAGTCGCCAGAGTGTGCAGTCATCACGAATCACGATGTTTTCCCTCACCGTAAGAGCATCGGTTAGCATTCAACTAATGTACATAACTCAGAAAAGAGTCATTGGTACATGGCCGCAGTGGGATTCAAAGCATCTCGCTTACGTGTCGGATACCTTAACCACTCTGCCACCGACACCCCTAAATCTATAGAACGATATCGAAAATTCTTTCACTATCATGAAGCTACATTCTGAATGAGTGTCCTAGGATATTTACATTGTGTTCCAAAAATTTCAAGACCCAAAGAAATAGTCAATTAACAATTAACAGAATAATAGGCTGCACACCGGTGAAAACCGTGGAAGCCAGCTAGTTCACATTAAAAACAAAATTAATATTCGCTCTAAATAAAATGAGTCATAAGCTCCTATAAAGATTATTGCCTGTCCATTTGTCGCAAATGGAGCTTACCGTGCATTTTAAATGGCGGTAGGGATTGTGACGTCACAGCTCGCTTTTGCCCGGACTATTTAATCTGGAATTAACTCTTCATACTTCGCTTATTTTAAATGTTCTTCAAAATGTTTTGACTTGCTACTCGTTAATAGAATGAAGTCCCCTAGGTAAAAAATCGGTACAATTTTCCCACCCCCATTTTACCAACAGGTCTCTCTCTACGTATGAAATTGCACACAAATTTTTTGCCCTATGACATTGGCTTGTTTACAATTTATTGATAAATAAAAAATACTTTATTTTCGAATAACTACCAACGGATTTCAACCAGTATAAACAGTAAACAAATATACTGACGGTTGAAATTTTATTTGTCGTCCGTTTTGTCGACGACAGACGGCTTAACCAGATGCACTTTTGTGACAAGTTTAATAAAATATGATATTCCTTTGTTAGCACACCATTTCCTGATAATACTTACAAATTTTCTGTAATCAGATTTGCCTTTGAAAAAATGGTTTGTATGAAAATCACAGATTCCGTCATTTTCGCCATACAGAATGGCATTCTCATAATTACATACATACATAGCTTAAGCCTCTGCCCCACAGGTGGGGTTGGCCGACACAATAGGCCGCTACTATACTCTGTTCTGACACAACTCCCTAGCCTCGCATATATCCGCAACTCTTTTCATACATCTCCTTTTATTCTTGCCACTTCGAACCCCAGCTTTTCATGATTTCATAATTACCCATCCATACCACAAAACATCTTAAGAATACAAAAAATTTACGAAAAGGTACGTTTACGTATATTCAAACAGCTAAAAGCAATCAATTGCCCAGTGATTGAACACTTCCAGAACATGTAATTTGTATGACATGAATGGAACGTAATGAACCGTAAACCTAGGTTGTTTACGTCAAATGGTAAACAACGTTTTGTTTACTTGAAGTAAGCATTGTTTATTTCTCGAAGTAAGTTTTAATAAAATTAACCTTCTCGTTGTTTTTTCTTCACTTTAGGACTTCAGGTCCTATATTTCGGTAATTGTTAATTTGTAAAAGATGTTTATTTATATTAGATACTAGTTTCTGCTCGCGACTTATCCGCGTGGAAATCGTTTTTAGAGCAGTTTATCTTTTTTCCGAAATGCCATTTTAAATGACCTTCCTAATGTATGAAAGCTAGAACTACGAAGAGGTCAAGCTGTATCTCTGGTTCAACCCAATCGAATTAGATGAAACATGGCCTGATTTTAAGTTGGAGCACAGACACCAAACTGTGAAAACTCCATCAAAATACATTCGGTGCCATTTCCACATTTCTTATAGTTTAGCTGGTCTACTATAGTTCTACATCAGGTGTTCTAATTTCCAAAATCAATTATACTCTATATATTGCCTTGGCTTAGTATCTAGGTACACAACAAAAAAAGTTCTTGCAAGCCCTATTTTACCAGGCTTGATATACTAACCATTCCATAGCTCTATATAATACGAAATATTTGTATTTGAAGGCAATATGACTATATATTCACGTGAGCTTGTGATCGCAATAGACGAGTACTGACGTTAAATCCAAACAGCGCAAAATACAACGAAAGTATTGATCTTTAGTAATTACCGGACTATTTTTAATTGTTAAATGACACTTTATTCAGGAAAAAATTAACTGGCTTTGTGCACAAGCCTTTTATACAATTAAAGAGTTCACTGACAATAAGTTGCATTATAAAATTATGATATAATTTGCATGCTGTAATTCTGACAGGCTAAACTCCACCTCTGTAAGACCATATTTATTTAGCAAATTAATGATTAAAAATTTATGATTTTGGTATTATCGGCAAAAACGCGACTCTCCACCATCTGTCTTCGGAGAGTCGGCCACATCGCTAGAAAGAACGGCGACAACCTGTAAAAGCTGTGTCTGACGGCTAAAGTGGAGGGATCACGGTCAAGAGGCCGAAGTCCTATGCGCTCGTCGGATCAAATTCACTCGACGCTAAACACCTCGGTCTGTGATGCTATCCATACCGCCGAGGACAGGACGAGATGACGCTCGAATACTCCACGAAAAAGTGCTTCAGCCAGGTCACGACCCTCAGTATTGAGGTGATACGACGGAGGGAGGAAAAAACATCGATATACCTACGATAAAATACTAACAAAGAATTCCACGACTCGGATCACCGCCGCACCTATACTGTTTCTAAGGTAATAAATGTGCGGTGCCTTACTTCATTTGGGAAAGCAGCTTTCCCCGAACAAAGGGCCCACTGTCACATGCCTAAGGTTCTGAAATGGCGCGCGGTTCGAGCAAAAAGCTACTAAATCCCGTATGATGTATGGCTACGGAGTTATCGGCGTCGCTTGTCATTACTCACTGGAGCTACTCGGCGGGCAAGGAATTTGGACAGGTATTGGAAGTTACAATTATTATTATTGATTTCCTTATTATAACTTTCGGGGTTATTCACTACACTTTCTCTACACATTTTATCGGGTTTTTTTTCCATGGATAGTATTGTTGTTAGATAGATATTTCGACGCATACCTATATCTTAGTTTGATTATGTAGATGATGCCTCGACTCGAGTTAATTTGGAATGGAACACGTGGCTTGTGTGTGTTTCCTGATCATTATAATTTGGACGCCTTCAAGCTTAGAGCGAATAGGCTATCCCTAGACAGGCATGGTCCATCTTCGGCCGCATCGTCACTTGCCACCAGGTGAGATGGCGGTCAATTGCCTGGCAAGTCTAACATATAAAAAAGAAACTATTTCTGTCCTGTCTATGGCCAAGCAGAAATTGAAATGACGAATTTTAATTTCGGTTACGGGTCTGTTTATCATTTATCTAACACCCATAACACAATTTACTTAATTTGGGTCTAGATGGCGCTGTGTGAATTTGTCCAAGTTTATTTATTTATCATTTGTGCTGTATTCATCTTCTGTAAACTAACATTAGTCGGCACAGTCCATGTACTCATTATTAATGCCACCGCCGTCGTCGTCGCATTCTAACGTACAAAGACACCATAGACACTGACAATTGAATGACATCCAAATCGTAGTTTCTAATGTCTCCATTTCACAGAAAAATTTGTCGCACTGTACATTAGGTACATTTTACTAACCTGCATGGCTAGTACATGTGTGCCCTCGACATAGCTAGCGCCGCGCGAGAGCATCTGTTTCCTTCTCTCAATACTAATATGAAAGACATAGCAATATCTATGTCGCACTTTTTCTCGCTTGTCGCGCGTTAGAGCACACTTTTGCTAGCCGTGCTACATTTACTCCACTTCGACGTACAGTTCCGTGGCACCAACAAAAAGTCGTTGCTCATTACTGGGTGGGCGATGCCCTATTGTCACAAAGACGTATGTTCTTGTCCAGCTTGCCAGCGAATGTCTTGGCTACTGCAGAGTTGCCAAGCGGTAACCAAAGCCCCTCTTTTAACCCTCTACCACTGACGTATAGGTGCTCTAGAACATTCACCTATTGTAATATATAATATGTCATATTTTAGATGTATTTAAACACATAATGTAAATATATAATTATAGTTTGGAAAAACATACTTATTTCTTAGTTGACAAAGTCATCCTAATTTTCACACATCAAATAAAATAACATAATTTTTTTTCGGTTTCGGTCGGTTCACACCTTCTTAAACTAATTAATTAATAACTATTTTTGAAACTAAAATTTATTTAGTTTTCAGCAGCAGTTATTGCACGCTTAGAAATCGCGTACACATCGCGCCCGCACAGCAGTCGCGTCGCATCCGTCTACTCACCGCATCATCGTCCGCGCCAATATGGTAGGCTGCACTGTTCCGTTCGGACGCTACGCGGTGACTAAGCGAACGCGACGTGTACGCGATGTCTAAGCGTCGACTTATACAAGGACCCTTAATATTCTTTCTATCTTTAATTTAGTGTCCCGTGTTCCTGATGCCTCCCGATGCTCGTTATTTTGTCACCGAATAACCGACGGATGTCGGTATCGTGCTATCGGATCATAATAATTAGAAATTTCGCGGTAGGCAGCCTCCAAAGGGCCTCGTCAAGCAGAATTTGACGTTGGCAGATTTTTCGGAGTTCCACAGGGAAGGCAACTTGTCTCTCACGATTAAAAATGGCTGCTCATTTCATTTTAAAAGTCCCGTCTCGGAATTGAGGCTGTTACGAGATTGAAGTGTGTATCTATGTATCAGTGGCGTGCCTAGGGGTTCAGAGTAAGGCAAGCCGAGAGATGAAATTTGTGTAGTTTTTACGGTTATTAAAAATAAATCCATCCCCTTGCCACATTACTGATCAATCCTCACTTATCACTCTTCAGTTTTATACCAGCAATATAACTTATGAGAGAGACAACCAACAATTCAATGAGTTTGGTAAACCTATCTATGAAATTGTCTTATAAGCGATTTACTAATCTGAGAAATAGGTATAATAGGAATACATATAAGGAAATAATTTGTTATTTTCTGAGAAATAATTAAAAACTATACCTTTTCCATGCAAATCAAAACTTGTGCACATTTTAAACCATCACAAGGGACTTTACTTCGTCTATTGTTGATCAATCTAATTAAATCACTTTTACTACAAAACACAACACAAACACAACAAAAAACTAATTACTTATCCGCCCAAACGGCTCAAACAAAACAATAGTGAAGTTGGTACGTATTACAGCATTCAACAAACGTACCTACTGCGCATGCGCGAAGTTGCCATTTTTAAAGATCCGTGTACAACTTCATACGCATGCAGGGCTTAAAGTCTCGTACAATTTACTATATAAACAAACGTATAGTTATATCTCATTATAGGACAGTTTTCATATATAAGAAAGAGACATACCGGCCGGAATCAAAGCCCGCTTACAAGCCAGCGCGTGCGAGCGAGATGACTGACCGAGTCTCAATTTCCTCAAACTCAAATACGTTTATTCAGTTTAGGTTTTTACAAACACTTATGAACGTCACAATGAGCAGTTTTCCAATAGGTATCTAAAGCATTCCTAACCACTCACTAGATGGCGCCCCGACAATTTTGGTAATGAGGAGTTTTCCAATAGGTATCTAAAGCATTCCTAACCACTCACTAGATGGCGCCCCGACAATTTTGGCAATTGATAATCGCTTGAAATAGGTTCTTAGCAAACAGGATATAAGCACTGGGTACGTTGTATTGGATAATATTGTATTTGTCAATAGTTTTCAACCATTTTAGAGGTTGTAATAATAATGGAACATAGTGCTAACTTCTATAAATATTTCTTTTTACACTTCGTTCAACCTTTAACAGTTATGTTTATATTAATAAACATTTTATTTATAAGTTTAGTATTAGTTGGCTGCATGAAATCACTGCCACCATCATACAGATTATAAAAAGATTACCAAAATTGTAGGAGCGCCATCTATTGATGCTTTTTGAAACCAACTATCTATACCTACTGGAAAACTCCTCATTGATATTCGCTTGAAATAGATTCTTAGCAAACAGGATATAAACACTGGGTACGTTGTATTGGATAATATTGTATTTGTCAATAGTTTTCAACCATTTAAGAGGTTGAAATAATAATGGAACATAGTGCCAACTTCTATCAATATTTCTTTTTACATTCCGTTCAACCTTTAACACTTACTTACAACAACTTTACAACTTTATGTTTATATTAATAAACATTTATTTTTAAGTTTAGTATTAATTGGCTGCATGAAATCATTGCTACCACCATACAGATTTAAATAAGATAACCAAAATTGTAGGAGCGCCATCTATTGATGCCTTTTGAAACCAACTATCAATACCTACTGGAAAAGTCCTCATTATAATATAAAATGAATACTAGGCACCACAGCACCATCGAGCGGACAACGGTTACTTGGATAGTATGTAGGGCCATATAAAAAAGAAAACAAAAAATAGGCAGCCAAAGATTACATTCTTTGTCCACGACACTGTGACATTGACAGTCACGTAATGTCATTTGATATGTCACCCCGCCACCGAGCGCATTGATGATGCCGCTCGCCTGTATACGCCTCTTGGATATCGTGGCGAAGCTACGGCAACGCCATCGGTCGGTTAACGGCGGCAACTCGAGGTCGTTTTTCTCGTAGACGTGAACATATGATTCGCATAAAAGTCACCGCACGTTTTGGATGTTTGTTTATTGTAACAAAAAAATCGTTATTATGAGCCAAACAATGATTAAGTGTTGATTTCAGAATATTTACGCAGACTTTTTTCGCGGAAAATCAGTGTCGAAAGGTAAGTAATTACACAATCATGAAATATTATTTCAAATTTATTGTAAGTATATATAATCTTTACCACGTATTCATTTGATTGCAAGTTAGCTTATCGTATTGCTAATAACAGGATGTTAAATTTATAGAAAAATATAGGGCATAAACTTTTCCAAAGCCATCATGTTTAGGAGGCTGTCGAAATCCGTGATGGTGGAGAAGGAATCATCCGTGGAAAAGTAATACCACGGACCAGAGTAAGCAATCGACCGTACGACGTGAAACTAGAGGTAGGTATGTATTAATTATTAATTATAAAATGAATTCATAGTTGAGTAATAATGTAAACAAATATATTTTCAGCAACTTTTTAACCATCCATGCAATTTAGAAATGGAAAATGAAGATATATTTCTTTATCAAAGAAATATACCCATATGTATATTGAAGGAATAAGTATCGTTCGGAAATGTGGAACCGATAATAATTTCATTTATTTACTTATTTATGATTTTATTGTCTTGCATCTACAATATATTATAGATACTAAAACAATGAAATAAAAACGAACTTGCACGTGAAACTCTAAAAAATGTCAGATTTATAATTAATCATGATTAACCTTCTGCATGTTGGTTTCGATTTTTTTTGTGCTGGTTTTGGTTCGTGTATTACTTGAAAACATAATAATGAATTTTGAATGCTGCATATTTCGCAATTCGTTTTAGCATTTCCTGTGTGTACATACACGTTAGTGTAAATTTTTTGTATGCTTTTTCCCGCTCTTCCCGTTTTTTTCCCTATAGTAACTGATTGTTTTTCAGGTGAACCTCGATCGTACGGTACGAAGGACAGAATGCATTTGCAAGGCGGGTTTATCGGTTCGAGGTTGCAAACATGTAGCAGCAGTCTGTATTTTTATAAATAATGAATGTACGCAATCGAAAACCGATCAACAATGTTAGAATCAGCCTCGAGAAAGTCAAGGGGAAAAATATAAAAAAGGTTGCACTATCGCTCAAATTATCCCAGGTCAGGAACATCTGATTGATTGTAATGCAACGTATACATTCAACGACGTCCAAAATGTACCAGTATGTAACAGTACCTCGTACCACCCATTTTTTTCTTGTTTCAGAGCACTTTTTAATGCATTCAACTGGTTGAATAATAACGTAAACCGTACAGCTGATCGCACGCAAAACGCCCACGAGTTGCCTAAATCTGCCACAACGCTGCGCCACTAGCGTTATCCAAGAGGCCTATTGTGATTAACTAATACAAATCTCACTAATTACTAAATATGCAAATATATACTGAATTGAGTGAGTTAAAAACAAACAATAACGTACCCTATGGTAAGTACATACTCCATTACGATAAGTACAATGCCTCAACTTGCGTGTGCGTTCGGATCGTGTTTCGTAACCTAGGCGCACGATGGCGCTGCTTCCCGGCGCGTAGTTTGAAAAGTATTAGGAACGCGAACTTTAAATAGTTCGCGCTCGCATTACCTTTGATTTTTTATTGATAATTATTTTTATAAGTCAAGCCAGGCTTTTGGGCTTGTATGACAGTAACGCCACTGCTATGTATCTGTGTGTATGTAATAATGTCTGTGTATTTGTGACGTCACTATACGTCCAAGTTTTGTTCGAGTTTTATCTAATTTATAATTTATTGGATAAATAATTATTTATCAGGACTTAATGAATTTAATTAGGTATTGAAAGTGACATTGTACTTATTATTAAATTTTTAATTTTATTTAAATTTAATTTATTATTTAATCACATGTTTTTATTATTTGTATTTGATTATTAATTATTTTTAATGATTGAATCTGACATTTTACCATTATTAAATTATTATAAATTATTGCATGCCAGATTCTGGCAAAGTGTGTGAGTCAAAAATGTTATATATAAGATCCTATTGTATACCACATTTTAAGCAATAAAGACATTCTATTCTATTTTATCCTATCTATACTTAGTGTAAAACAAAGTCGCTTCCCGCCGTCTATCAACGTATTTATGTAGGTACAATTGGATCTTTTAAATTACGCAACGGATTTTAATGCGGTTTTCAATATTAGATAAAGTGACTCAAGGGGAAGGTTTTTCAGCAAGCAAGAAAGGATAGTTAGGGTAAAATAGGTGTACGCAAACGAAGTCGCGTCGGGTCCACAATAAATATATAGTCATCTTGGCGTAAATATCCCGGTTGTGCTATCGAGAACGAGGGCCCGGGGTCCGCCTTGACCATGATCCAGGATTTGGCGATCAGGTAATTATAATCGAGCGACTACCATCTGACCTCCACGACCCTCAGGTTCCCCTAGGGGAACCTAACCTGAATGGTACTAAAAAATAATATATAGTAAGGTCTCTGCACTGTATTTATACCTGTCTTACAGATCACCAGGCTATTTATGAAGTCGCTATAGGTACAACCGAGTTCCGTTCGAGTTTTACTTAGGATGATTTTAAATTAGTTCTCGATACCAACACACAACTCGTAACAAACAATTTTCTAGTATAGCACTGACTCAAACGTATGAAACAACTGATTTTGACTGATTACAACATACCGTCACGGGATGCCAACCGGCACCCAAGTCTTTTCACCAGTCTCATTTTCCAACTCATCATCATCACAGCCCGTAACAGTCCACTGCAGGACTAGGGCCTCTCCCACGAAAGGGGAGGTTATTGCCATAATCTCCACGCTTGGCAGGCGGGTTGGAGATCGCAGTGTTTAAATATAACAATGGAAAATGCTGCTGCCTATTATCCAGCCTACGGAGACTCTTGATCTTTAGCCTTGAAAATATTAGTCGCCTTGTACGACACCCATTAGTGTAAGGGGTTGGTGCTATTCTACTCTGCCGGACACCACACGGCCATTCCAACTACTCTTCTATAATTCTACAACAGGGTACCTCAATATAGCTGATCCTCCAATTACGGGGATACACTATAAAGTTACTGTCGAAGGTCAAGGAGCTTCGGACACGTGTGGGTGTAATTAATTGAAGAAGCGCAGAACCCGTGATCGATTGATGTCGGCTACTTGGCTGTTAATTTCGAGGCCAAATCCCGTATAAAAAGGGATTAAAGGATACACCGGAGCGTGGAGACCTTTGGCAGTGTATCAGCTGGAATTTATTAAAAATCAAAGCTTTTATAGCTCTATCGGGTTTGATGGAAATACGAGCTTTTACCTGCGACTTTAGCTGCGTGGAAATCGTTTTTTTGGTAGTTAACCTTTTTCCCGAGCGACCATTTTAAATGACCTTCTTAAGGTATGAAAGCTAGAACTTCGGAGAGGTCAAGCTGTATCTCGGGTTCTACACAACTGAATTTGATGAAACATGGTCTAGATTACTTTGAATACCTAACCAATTTCTTGTAGTTTACCTGCTCTATTATGGTTATACATCAGGTGTTCCAGTTTCCAAAATAAATTACACCATAGGGTTACATATAGATGTTGCAAATCCGTCCAGTAGTACGGGAGATGAGCGTGTACAAACAGACAGACAACAATTTTTCTAGTACTATTTCTTCATCGCCCAAATTTTTTTTGTAAATATATTCAATGTACAAACGGACACAGTTTTTTACTGTGTATTATATGTATACATATTATTAATAGTATGCGAGAGTTCGGTCGAATATGGATCGACTTTGACGTACGAGTACACTGATTGTAACTTTTATAAAGCCATTGATAACCTAGCCTTATAATAAGCGATGCCTCTCGCTCATCACATCTATTATTCTTGATTACATTAGCTGTATTGTAATTTAATGTATGCCATGAGATGTGTCTGAATATAAATTCTGATTTATTAAGCAACGCCGGTAGACGCAGCGTGGGTAGGCCTCCTACAAGGTGGACCGACGACCTGGTAAGGATCGCAGGTACCAGCTGGATGCGGAAAGCATAGGACCGGTCTTTGTGGAGATCTCTGGGGAAGGCCTATGCCCAGCAGTGGGCGTCTTCTGGCTGATATGATAAAGCAACGTTAGGTAATTTTGGCAAATAAATGTATTACATGGGAGTGAGTACCTTAGACAGTAGATTCTACTCGTGACCACGAGTATGGTTTGGTTAAGTATTGATATTCTTTGCAAATATGGCTACAATCAAGCTGCAGGGTCCCTAACGTTATCATGGTTACATTATGGTGTATCCATTGAACCCAGTGAAGTGAAAAAGAGACCCGCTGGGTCCAACTCGGCGGGCTAGTACCGCGCTGAGGGCGGCAAAGAAGCGCTGGCGAGGGTTCTACGACTACCACAAGGAGAAAAAGCTGCAGATAGGCATCTTTTCTAAACGATAGGTTGGGTTAGTCACCCGGATGCAGCTCGAGCAAGAGGCGCTGCTTCATTAGCCTGCGGGCCACCCTCAACAAAAAAACGAGGAAGAGGACCACGAACGAATGAAAAGCCCGTCCCAAGAAGCAACGGCAACGGCAAGCACCAAGGTTGCCGAAGACCGAGCAAAGTGGATAAGGAAATGTAGGACGGCGGACCATGGGCGCCCGTGCGTCTAGCACAGGATTGACAGCCTGATTGGTTGTACCACCGCCGCCGCCCGCCTTATCTATTTCTGCCACAACCAGAAATTTTTCCCCACTTGCTGGTTGACTACATCTAAATAACCTAACCGACAGAAAAAGTTGGATAAGCCCTGACCAAGTTTACTTAAATCAAAATATGGTCTAAACTACATCTCGATGAAACTGGCTTTTAAATAGAGAAAACCGCAACCAAGTCGGTCCATCCGTTCAGAAGCCCTCTTTCTTCGTCGCGAGTTAAAAAGCAAAAAATCCTTGCGATGTTGTATTCCTTTTCATTCTGTTAGTATTCAGGCGGACTCCTCAGGCTTCTCAGACAGCACGCCTAAGGTTGCAAGAATTACGAAAAAAACAGTCTCGAAAAATCGCAGTCTCAAAGTCGCCGTTTCGTGGAAGATAAAGATACAGATATTTATTTTCAGTAAATGTTGGTACAATAAATTGTGTTAACAAAATTATAATCTCGTCCCAAGAACACTTAATCCTTTCGGATATGAAAATATTTAGTAGGTACACAAACATTATAGGTATCCATTAACATTATATCAAGTGTTACGTATTCAAAAATAGCTCATTTACAGAGTAAAATGTCTTATCTATTAACCAACGTATTAGTTTTTTCTGAAAAAGTTTAATAGGTAAATATTTTAGACTTTCAGGCAATGCATTATATATTTTTACACACATAACAGGACAATTTTTACAGTAATTCGTTGTTTTTGGCACTCTAGAATAAACTAGCTTCATCTTATTCCTAGTACATCTTGGGTAAATACTTTCAGCAGTAGTGAATAAGTTTGGATTACTTTTGACGAACTTAGCTATTTCGAAAATATAGAGACATGGAAGAGTTAATATATTTAGTTGTTTGAATACCGTTATGCAAGACTCCCGAGGCGGCACACATTGCACGCACACATTTCTTTTCAGCTATGAAGGCTCTTTGGAAATCAGTAGAATTTCCCTATAAAATGAGACCATACCTCAGAGTCGAATCAACGTAGCCGTGATATGCAGCCAGTAAAGTACTAAGCATTGATGTTTTTTGTAGTCGGTATAACACATAAACATATTTATTAAGTTTGTCACATATTTTATCAACGTGGGCCTTCCAGTTACATGTTTTATCAAAAATTAAACCTAGGAATGTTGTGTTGTCTACTTCTTTAATTATTTCATTATTATATTTTATGTCAAGTTTATATTGAATACTATTATAATTGCTAAATTGAATATATGTCGTTTTATTAATATTAGTTTGTAAATTATTATTGTAAAGCCAGTCAATGATTAATTTTATGGTATTATTAATGTCAAGAATGTAATCGTCAATATGAGTTTTATAATTTTTTGATTTCAATATTTTGGAAATGTCATCAGCGTAGATAGTACACGGGTGTCTGATTATACGTGCAAAATCATTAATATATAACAAAAATAAGAGCGGTCCGAGTACGCTTCCTTGTGGAACCCCGTATTCGTTTATTCTAAACCTTGATCTGTAATGTTTCAGTGTTTTTTGTTGATTTATGGCTACAGTTTCAACACATTGTAATCTGTTATTCAAATATGATTTCAGCCACCTCAAAGTAGCCACCTCTGAAGCCATATTGCACCAATTTCTGTAAAAGCAATCGGTGTGAAACACAACCAAAAGCCTTTGACATATCTAAAAAAAAAACGGTCGTTAATGTCTTATTATCTTATTTTTTTCTAAAATTTTATTACTCAAGTTATACCCTGCCGAAATTGTGGACTTGTGCTCTTGGAAACCAAACTGTTCCTCCACTAATATTTTATTTTTAATGATAAAACCCATCATTCTCCCACGCATTACCTTCTCAAAAATGTTTGATATTACAGGAATTAACGTAATCGGCCTGTAGTTATTTATGTCTAGTTT
Source organism: Blastobasis lacticolella (assembly GCA_905147135.1). Classification (NCBI taxonomy): domain Eukaryota; kingdom Metazoa; phylum Arthropoda; class Insecta; order Lepidoptera; family Blastobasidae; genus Blastobasis; species Blastobasis lacticolella. Next base: position 4,442,532 of record LR990061.1, read on the forward strand.
ATTACCTTTTTTATACAAAGGCTTTACTACAGATATTTTTAATAACTCAGGAAAAACTCCTTTTTCAAAAGATAGGTTTATCAAGTGAACCAAAAGACTTGACAACTCCTTACACGCTTTTATTATTTTAGTTGAAACTTCATCAAACCCTACAGAACTTGTATTATTTAGTGACATAATTATTTTTATTATTTTTTGTTTATTAGTCGTTTTTAAATAAATACTATTGCAAACATTAGAACTGTTGTATTTTTTGTTGAAACTGTTACTATTTTTTATCCAGAAATCATTTAATTCCTCTGCTATTTCTCTAGTGTTTGACAATTTTCCATTCTTTGAATTTATTTCTTTAATAAAAGTAGAAAAATTCGCACCTTGATTTCCCTGCTTAATTAACTTCCAAGGAGCAAGACACTTGTTCTTTGATGACCTTATCAAACTGTCGTAAAAGTTTTTTTTTGGAAATGTTACAACAGTTGCTAAATAGTTTGGAATAATTAAATAGTTATTCTTATTAAGATTTATATTACCGTTTTTGTAGTATTTAAATCGTAGACCACGTTTTGTTTTGCTACTTATTTTAAGTCCTTTTGTGATTCATTTTGGTGTATTTGTTGATATTATAATCATTTTTTTAATTGTTGGAAAACACAAATTATAGAAAATCATTATGTAGTCATAAAAAATTTTTTATGCAATGTTTGGGTCATCCTCTTTATAGATCCCTGAAAAAGTAAAACTATTCAAGCAATGTCGAATCTTACGAATATTTTGATCACTGTAATCCCGCTGATATTTGTAATAGTAGTTTACACTTTCACACTTTACTGACAGTGGTACATGTAATACTTGAGCCGTATTGTGATCAGAAAGGTGAAGATGATATAATTCTCCGACGGCAGATTCTACATTACTTATCACATGATCAATGCACGTGGACCGTCTCGTAGGCTCCGATATGTGAAAATTAAAGCAAAAGTTTTTCACTAAATCCTTTAAAGCTGTACTAACAGGATTAGGGTGTAATGTGTTTATATTAAAATCACCCGCTAAAATAATTCTTTTTTTATTTTTCACTGCTAATTTACTTAAATCATTTCTAAATTTTTTTAAAATACTGTTGTATCCGATCGGGGTATTCTGTAAATACAAATTAAAATTAAATTCAAGTTTCTAAAGTCTACTCCACAGCATTCAAAACATTAATCAACCGTAAATTGTTTTAAAAACGGTAAGTCGTCACAAACTAGACCATTCCTACTAAAGATGCAAACACCACCTCTTCTCTGCTTATTAGTACGGCAGTAAGATGCGAAAAGGTTACCTGCTAAAGTTAAAACATTTTCAGAACCACTAGCAATAAAAGTTTATGATAAACAAATCACAACCGGGGTCTGGTTATTGTCATTAAGTTCAGACAATGTGATAGTTAACGTGTTTTTTTTACTTAAAAATCCCGCAATATTTTGATGCAATATTCTTAAGTAAGTCCCAGCGACACTTGTATCTACGAAAAAAATCTCCATCGCAATTTCTATTACCTGCAGTTATGCTTACATATATCTTTTCGCTCTGAACATCTGAAATCGCACTACTGGCGGTTTTATAAGGCAGTCTAGGAAAATAATAGGGTATAGTGCTCCTCAAAGGCTTAAATACCTTTTCGTCAATACTTTTGTTTGCTGGGTGTGATATAAATTTACGAATATTTGTCAGATACATTGATTTATAAGTGTGATAATTAATACCAAAATTGAAAAATGGAAATTGCTAAAAATGAAACTTGTTTCTAGAGTAGATATTTTAACCTTTAATTATTGGATGTCATCATTGCAAGTGCTTTGTATAGCAGGACAGCTTCTATTTAATATTGAATCTTCATCATTTAAACTTATGTCGTTGATATCTTCATTGTCAGGTAATGGTTGAAATGAATTATTATGTGGTATGTTTATCTTTCACGGTGTTTGTTTTTCTTCTGCTTTTGATTTTGCATTTAAACAAGACTTGCATTTCCATCTTAATTAATCTTCCGCTGTCATATTTCTGTATCTAGCAAATGTTACGACTATGCAATGTAGATGAAATTCTAATTGACAAATAGCACATCTCATTCTATGACGTACTTTTATTTGAATTTATTTGTTTAAGAGCCCAAGGTGTCTGCAATAAACATATTCAACAAAAAACATGGGCGAAGTACGCATCAAATCAAGTAGGCAACTTCACAAGGGCGGGGTTCGAACGCCCATTTCGTGCGCCATTACTCAGAATTGGAAAGTTCCACGTAAGTTTCCAATTCCAATTTCCAACTGACAGAAAAAGTCGATTAACTTCCGACCAAGTTTGTCTTGAACTCAAATATTTTCTAAACTACAAAATCGATTTTAATACAACAAAACTAAGAACCATCTCGATTAAAGTTGCTTTTAAATAGAGAAAACTGCAACCAAGTCGGTCCATCCGTTCAAGTGCTACGATGCAGACAGATACAGTGGATTGGTTGCAAACAATAAATTTTAAAGTTAACCTGGACAAAACAAAATTGATAAAATTTGCAAATAGTACACAAAAATCACAAAATGTTGACCTAAATCACTTAAAGGTAGAAACTTTAAATGAAACTAAATTCCTAGGAGTGCACATCGACTCAAATCTAAATTGGAAAGAACACATAAGCAAAACAGTTAGTAAATTATCCAGTTATTCTTATGTCCTATCAATACCATCTAATATAGCTTCAGAACTAGTTGCGTTAAATGCATATTATGTTATGTTTACCCTCTTTTAAGTTATGGCATTATTTTTTGGGGAAATTCTATCAATGTTAAATCTTTATTTTTAATGCAAAAGAAGTGTTTAAGAAGTATCTTCAAAATGGTTAGTACAGATTTTCTCCGCAATACTTTTATAGAAAATAATATACTCACAATAGCCTGCTTATACAGGGTGTAAAAAGACCGCTGGCATTAATTGAAACCCCATATTCTACCCATGAAACTGAACAACTTTTCCCAAGAAACATACCCGCGGAAATGACTTCATAATTCGCTACCTAAAATAAATAATTAATTGCGACGCGCAATGTACATCGTCCGGCGCACGCCTCTCCCTCGCCCACGTGACCAGTGGCCACTGACCCTGCGCGGCCGGCCGGCCTGCACGCTTTACATTGCGTGCTTTTACTTAAAGTGCACTTATTTCAAATTTAATTAGAACTTAGAGTGTCTAAATTAATTGTGAACGATTTAGTTATCGATACTTGATATTTTTTAGTACGAAAATACATTTTTTTTTTAAGAATCTCTATTTCTGCCTAAACTATAAGTTTTCGCGGGTATGTTTCTTGGGGAAAGTTGTTCAGTTTCATGGATAGAATATGAGGTTTTAATTATTGCTAGCGGTCTTTTACACCTGTATATCTTAGAAATTTGCGTTTTTATAAAGACTAATGAACACCATTTAAGCAAATACGAGCACAATCTTCAGATACCCCAAATTAACAAAACTACATTTTCAAAAAGTACTTATATTACAGGTATTAAGATCTATAATCATTTGCCCTATGAATTAAAAAAGCTTGATCTTAGAAAATTTTAAAAGTGGCTATTAAAAAAGTCTTGTTACGATCTCAAGGAATATTACAATGTCGATAGCATTTATATTAAATATCAAGAAGTTTTGTTTTTGAAGTTTTTTGTTAAATAGTTATTTAAATAGATACGATAATACTAAAGTAAATTCGGTTATTAATAAGTTTATTTCGTCGTTTCGTTTTTCTGTGTTGTGTTATAATAATTTGAATATTGTACACCCGAAATGGGTAAACTGCTATGGCATATATTTGCTAACCAGTTTTTTAACAATAAATTTTTACTTTACTTTACTTTACTTTACACAATGCCACCGATACACAGATGCAAACGTCAAACTTATAACGACCTTTCTTCGTCGCGAGTTAAAAAGCAAAAAATATTCATTCTGTTAACATTCAGGCCGACTCCTCAGGCTCCTCAGACAGACGCCTAAGGTTGCAAGAATTACGAAAAAAACAGTGTCGAAAAATCGCAGTCTCAAAGTCGCCGATTCGTGGAAGAGCCCAAGGTGTCTGCAATAAACATATTCAACAAAAAACATGGGCGAAGTACGCTAATCGAGTAGGCAACTCCACAAGGGCGGGGTTCGAACGCCCATTTCGTGCGCCATTACTCAGAATTGGAAAGTTCCACGTAAGTTTCCAAGACACATTTTCGTCAGCGTTTTGTTTGTCGTTCGCAACAAAGTGGGGACGATGAGTTTTGTATTGGAAAACTTTAGTTGCCGACAACGTGCCGGGGCGCGATTGCAAATAACACTCGGATGTTCTGAATGAGATTAAGCCATTTTGCTACTAATGGCCTCATTACAAAGCTTAAATTCGCTCAGCTAAAGCTGAAGAAATAGGATTGATTGGAGTGTCTCTACATGAACAGTAGCGGAACTCAAGTTTTTGAGTTACAATGAGTAGACCCCATACCTCGCAGAACCGATGGCCAAATAGGAAGGAAAGGTTTTTTTTTCTGTATTTATATATTGACTAGTAAGCCCGGCACGACTTCGTTCGCGTACACCGACTTTAACCCTGCCGACCGTTTTTCTTGCTTATAAATTATACTTTTGAATCATTCAATTTATTGTTGAAAACCGCATTAAAATGCGTAGTTTAAAAGATCTAAGCGTATAAAGATATAAACATAGAAACATTGAGACAGACGGCGGGAAGTAACTTTGTTTTATACTTGACTTTGACTATGACTTTGTCGCGACAAGTGCCGTCATATTTGCACGGAACCATTAATGGACCGGGAATACAGTTTAGAGTGGGAGATGTGGCCAAAGCCGTTCGAGAGATGAAGAGGGGCAAGTCACCGGGTCATGATGATTTATCCATAGAGCACCTACAGCACGCTGGTGAATTACTGTGGTCCAAGATGTGTGTGTTGTATAATTTGTGTATGGAGCACACATACCTACCGGACGCTCTAATGAAAACGATTGTGGTGCCGATCATCAAATCCAAAACAGGTGATCTTGGTTCGTCAAACAACTACAGACCCATCTCTTTAGGCACCGTTATAGGTAAGGTGTTCGAACGGCTGTTGCAGCCCGAACTGCTGAGAAATATAAGGATAGATGAGGCTCAGTTTGGGTTCCGTCCCGGTGTCTCAACGGACTCTGCAGTGGTAAGTCTCAAGCACACAGTAGACTATTACGTCAGTCGTGATACGTCGGTTTATGCTTGTTTCTTGGATCTGAGCCGGGCGTTTGACCTCGTGAATTATGATATTCTCTGGGGAAAACTGCTCGGCTCAGGAGTCCCCAAACAGATTGTTGGGCTGTTGAGGCACTGGTACGGAGGCCAAACGAACCACGTGAGATGGGGTGACTCGACTTCTAGTGCATATATACTAGAGTGCGGGGTTCGCCAAGGAGGGTTGACGTCTCCGGATCTTTTCAACGCCTATGTCAACGATCTGATTGGTGAACTGAGGAGCACCGGAATCGGTTGTCACATTGATGGCGTCTGTGTTAATAATCTAAGTTACGCAGACGACATGGTGCTACTTAGTCCATCGATCAGCGGGCTGAGGAAGCTGCTTTCGGTCTGTGAGAATTATGCAAATTCGCACGGACTGAAATATAATGTTCTTAAGACCGAAATGTTAGTATTTAGGGCGGGAAAAGGTCCGGAGACAATACCTCAGGTATATTTGAATGGATCGGCGGTTCGGGTTGTAACCAGTTTCAAGTACCTTGGCCACATTGTGACTGATAGCTGCAAGGACGACCAAGACATGGAACGTGAGAGACGGGCATTGTCGGTTCGATGTAACATGCTCGCGCGCAGATTCGCTAAATGCAGTAAAGATGTGAAAACCACTCTCTTCAGGGCTTTCTGTCAATGTTTTTACACATGTCAGCTTTGGTACCGGTACAAGAGAGGGTCTTTCAGTACCATACGGGTGCAGTATAATGACGCATACCGCATCCTTATGAAGTTACCAAGATACTGCAGCGCGTCGGGTATGTTCGCCGAGGCGGGAATGCCTGACTTCTTTGCTATTATCAGGGCTCGTATATCTTCCTTCTGGGATAGATTGCGCAACTCGGGTAATAGCATTCTGCAGCTCGTAACACGGGACACAACAAGTCCCATCATTAGACACTGGACTTCCGTACACCGGGACGCTAATAAGAAATAATGACGATATTGACGACATTTTAATTTTAATGATTTATTTTATACAATTTTAATTTTTATCCTTTATTTTTATAATTATTGTATTGTATTTTACTAATCTTATAATACTAATTTTATCTTGTAGTATGTTATGTTATAAGTACTATTGTACCACATGGCTTTTTTGGCTGAAATAAAGAACTTATTATTATTATTCTCCTTATTTATTTATATTCTTAAGTCTAAATTTTTTACAATATATATGAAAAATAAATATTATAAAAAACCTAAACCTAGAGTACCACCAGCACCGGGGCGAGGCCCAAGCTACCGGCGGTTAGGGCTGCAGAGACAGGAACCTCCTGACAATACGCGCCGTCTCCAAGAGAACCGCTTTCTGAATCTGGCCCTTGACCCAACCATCTAGCGAGAGACTCTTGAGATGTTGGTCGAGGCTCTTCGCTATGAGACCGTTCACTGAAACGACTATCGGAACAATGATCGTCGAATCAACATCCCACATGGCGGTCACCTCGTGAGCCAAGTCAAGGTACTTACACTGTTTGTCCTTCTCGGCCTTCACAAGGTTTCCGTCATGCGGGATGGTGACATCGACGAGCACTGCTCGGCGCTTCGATCGATCTGTGAGCACGATATCAGGTCTATTAGCTACAATAGTCCTGTCCGTGATCACAGATCGATCCCAATAGAGTGTGGCAAGACCATTTTCAAGAACTGGCGCTGGCACGTATTTATAATATGGCACCTCAGACTCCACGAGACCATATTGAAGAGCAAGTTGCTGGTGAATAATCCTGGCTACCAGATTGTGTCTGTGCAAGTACTCACCATTAGCAAGACGACCACAACCGGATGTAATATGCCTGAGTGACTCTCCAGGACAGCGACATGCACGACAGATGTCAACCGTACCATCCTTCAGGATATACCTCCGGTAGTTGTTCGTCATGATAACCTCGTCAGCAATTGCACAAACAAAACCCTCTGTTTCCCCGAAGAGATCACCGAAGCGTAGCCAGTTCACCGAGGCGAGCAGATCTACATCGGGTCCTGTCAAGGCCCTGTAGAACCGCCCATGTAGCTCCTTGCTCTTCCATACGTCCTTGCGGTCTATGGTGCTTAGGACCTTTGGTTTGCGCCAGTTCTCGTTTGCCAAGGACAGCGGGGTTAGGCCTCTGTCTACCGCCACCACAGCACGATGCATCCCACACTCGTTGTTAAGAAAGTAGTCTCTAAGACTGCACACCTCACGATTGTGGAGGGTCTTGGCGCTTAAGAAGCCACGACCTCCACATTTACGTGGGATGTACAGTCTCATGACAGACGAGCGTGGGTGCAGCATACGGTGTGTAGTGAGCAGAAGACGGACCCTTCTATCCAGGGCGTCCAACTCTGTTTGAGTCCACCTTAGTATGCCAAAGGAGTATGTGAGCAGGGGCATCACCCAAGCATTGAAGGAGCGCACCTTGTTGCCACCCGACAAAAGACTATTAAGTACTTTTGTTAGGCGACAGAAGAAACGCTCCTTCACTGCCTGTTTTACACCCTCGTCCACGATACCCAAAGACTGTGACATTCCAAGGTATTTGTAAGTTTCGGCTTCAGAGAGAGATCTGAAAGACATTGTCTCAGAAAGTTGCAAATTTGTTGTATTTGCAACTTTCCCCCGCTGCACATGCATGACCGCACACTTATCTGCACCAAACTCCATTCTGATGGCATTACTAAAAATTTCGGTTATTTTCAATAACTCCATCAGATCCTGGCGTTTTGGTGCAAACAACTTGAGGTCATCCATGTACAACAGATGTGAGATGACCTCGCCCTCTCTTCGAAGCCGGCAGCCCAGCTCTGAATGCTTAAGCAATGTGCTAAGCGGATTCAAAGCTAAGCAAAACCACAGTGGACTCAAACTGTCGCCCTGAAAAATTCCTCTCTCTATCCTTATAAAGTCCTGGGGAGGAGAATGATCAACTCCGCCTACTGGTTGACTAAGGACTGTGATCCACTGCCTCATACATGCATCTAAAAAAGATCTCAAAGTTGCATTGATCTTATACAACTCCAAGACCCGTCTCAGCCATGAGTGAGGCACCGAATCATAGGCCTTCTTATAGTCGATCCAGGCAGCCGAGAGGGACCCCCTGCTCCGCCGGACTTGTTGGCATATGGTCATGTCTATGAGGAGGAGCTCTTTAGTACCACGAGACCCAACCCTACATCCATTTTGTGACATTGCTAAAATATTATTTTCAATAATGTGGTTATTAATTTTCTTTCTCAAAATGGATGTAAGGAGCTTGTATAGCGTAGGCAAGCACGTGATGGGTCTATAGTTTTTCGCTTCTGTGGTACTACCAGACTTATAGAGCAGAAAGGTAATACCGGTTGTAAATAAAGTTGGTAGGGAACCATGCTCAAGGGCTTCTTGAAATTGTGTTGCCAAGCGTTCATGTGAGCATCTAAACCATTTTATCCAGAAGTTGTGTAATCCATCCGGCCCAGGACATTTCCAATTCTGAGCCGTATCGATCGCACAACTTACATCCTCTGGGCAGATGGAAACCGCTGCCATAGGCTCGATGATCTCACATTCGCGCTTGACAACATTCATCCAGTCGCCCTCCGAGTGTTCGACAGGAACCGACCAAATACTACGCCAAAAATTATTTGAGGCAGAAGCATCGGGCAGGCTCCCGTCGGAACCACTTTCATTGGTTCCCTCCCACTTGCGGTATACCTTTCTCTGGTCACTTTGAAAGAGACGATTGAGCCGGAATCGATCCACACGCTCTCTGTAGCGACGAATGCGATTTGCCCACGCACAAACTTTCTGCTTCAAAAAATCGATGCGCTCTGTAGCACAGGCCATATAGTCGCGTGAACTGATTCCAGTCCCAGCGAAGGCCTGGTCAACAAAGCGCATGACTCGAGGACGATTGTTGCCCTCTTTGAAGCAGATAAGCTTCGCAATGAGAGTCCTAAACGTGTTAATACGCCGCTCGATCCGCTTTTGCCATGCAGGTGCGCCCCCGGCGACCCGCGGAGCTCGGTCGGCGTCCGAAAACTTGACGCGAGCAACGCGGCACGCCGTGATAGCACCACAATACATGATCGAGTGCGTATCAACTAAATTATCACTAGCCCGTATGTATGAGTCTAGCAATACGTTTATGGCTCCCATTAACGCAAGGTTGCGTCTATTAGTGGGCAAACGAGGCAATCGTGGCCTAGAGTTGGGTGCGAAGCGATACCGTGCAATCGTCTCCTCCAAAGTCCTCCTCACATACTCATTGGTTTCAGTGCTTACGCTACTCACGTTCGTACAGTCCTCTACGCCGACAGTGGCATCAGTCCGCGGTACCCGCGGTGCCGGGCTAGGTGACACCTGAGGCGGTGACGTAGCTGGCAGACTCATGGTCGAAATGGGAACTGCACGAACTGGTAGCGATTCCAAGCGCAGCCGATCAAGTACAGAGTCATCCAACCGTTTTAGACGTTGGATGGCCCGCACCTGATCTGATAGTCTTTGAGCGGTCACATCGATGGCTGGTTCAAGCACCTGAAACAGAGGCAACATCCGGTCACGGTACGCAGACAGGTTGGTTCCCCCCTCTGTAGCCCCATAATAGGCTCGCATGACATTTTCATTTATGGACTGGGTCCATCGCATGCGACGCACTACACTACCGGTAGCGGGGGCCATTGGCGGGGCAGGTCGCCCCGTAGGCCCCAAGCGTGCCGGCAGTGGTCTTCCACGACGCGCAGGTGGTGGCGGCGGCGCAGCAGACAACCCGCGCTCGTCGCTCGACTCGCTGGTATCGGACGCGGTGGTAAATTCATCGTTCGATGACGATGGCGAGGAGCTGACGGGAGCGGGCGTAGGTGGTGGTTGTGCGTTCACTGTTTGGTTTTTCCGCTTGCTCCTCGTTATCATTTTTCTAGTTTTGGTTTGTTTTGTAGCATTATTGGTTATAATATACTCGTATGTCAAATGTCAAAATTGCAGGCAAATAATAAAAATGTAAATGTAAGTCGAAACTTTGTTATAAATGTTCTTTTTTCTATTGCGATATGGTACTTAATCACTGAACTTTAAATAATGATGTATATACACGTAAATAATACACAAAATAAAACTGATTTGAAAATGACGAGTTGATGTGACAGCGGTTTTTTTTTTTTTTTTATTATTATTATTATTATACTATGTGTGTATAGATAAATAAACACACACCAATAGTATTAAAACAGTTTCGATTGTCAAACTGAAGTGCAATTTTAAGATAAACCTCGTAAAATTTCTCATCATCCTTGAAGACGAGTCCCTCCTTTTTTCAGCAATAACCATTCCAAAGATGTCCTTGAGCATTTCTCGAAGATTGATTCTCTATTTTTGTATTGAAATAACGACTGTAGCAGCGACAACTCTTTTGTTAGACGGAGGGCTCTCAGAAGACGGGAGGGCGGGAATATTATAATTGAAGGGCACGATGCCTCAACGAATTTACAATGGACCAAAATTATTTGAGTTGTATATTTTTCAGTTGAGAAGAATGTTACGTTCACATACAGGGTATACGATATTTTGATACATGATGCTGATATTCCCTACTCTTTTGATGTTAGCAATGACATTAAAAAAAAAAATTTTATGTTAAAAATCATAATTGAAAACCGTTCGAATCGATGCTAGTGATTCAAAAATAGAGTTGGAGCTGGAACTCTGGAGCTGCATAAAAGCCAGTGGAAGGCAAGAAGGTTGTGCCATCTTGAAACTTGCATCAGCAGTAAAAGCTGCAGCCCATATTCACATCGGATTTCCTAGTTGGTAGAGTAACAAATTTAAATAGTTATTGAGATACAAATGTATTGAATTAGAGATGGTACAATGCGAGAATTAGGTCCCTGTTAGCTGGTGTTAATAAGTACAAAGTGCACCCACCCCCTAACGTTTTATTGGTTAACTTTATTATCTTCCGATTGGGAAATCAGGCTTTGTAAATACAAAGCAAATGGAAAAAATTACTCATGGAAAGACCATATTTGTAAATGAAACCACTGGAACCAATGAAACCACATGTAAGTGGGTCACCTAATGCAAAGCTCCATCAGGTTACCCGCTTGCATGTTTGTCTACCGACCGTAATCGTACCTTTTTCTCAAGTATACTAGACATATCTTCGTCCGTACCTCACTCAGCGGGTCCCACTGAAAACCAGCGCTTCGGTTCGCACCGGGGCAAAATGCTGAATAAGGTCCCTTTTACACATGCATTATACCACTAACACACACCACTTATATACTGCCATACGTATCGACACTGTGCTAGCTTTTATTTGCTTCTGCTGTTATGTGCTTTTTTGTTTATTATTATGTGCTTTTTCTTATCTTCTTATGTGTTTTCTAAATTTTTGTGTTGTGGAGTTTCTGTTTGTGTGAATAAATATTTCTTATTCTTATATATATAATATTATGTCGGGCGCGATCCGGCTTTGCTTGGCAAGGTCCGGCCGTGGTCGTGGTCGGCGTGATGTGGGTGCGCTCCGGCCCTACATGTCGCTGTGTGTTTCCTTCCTACTTTCCTATCCTCCTTCTTTTGATGTTTAAAAGAGATATTTAATGTCCTAATCACAAAGTAATTTTGTGTTGAGCTATGACATTAAATATAAAATGTCCTCGACTGTAATGACAAAAAGCATATATTTATTCACAACCAAAATACATATACAAACGTATACAGGGTAAAACGAAGCCGCGTTGTGTTACAACTGATAAAAGCGGTTAACGTTATGGTCTTGTAAGCCGTGTTACATTGTCATGTGTAAAATGACTCCGATATGCAATCTCTGAACAGTATTCTGTTAATTTAATACAATCAGAAGAAATGAAAGTCTTCTTCTTCTTATCGAGTCGATGGACTAAACTCTCACTTATTCTTTATTCGCCCAGTATTCGGCGACGGATACAGCGTTTGAACTGGCCTCGAACAAGTCCTCCATGGTACAAGTTTTAGGGCACGCCGAGCATAAAATGAAAGTTGTGCCGGATATGTAATTTGGCGGTTTCATTCATATAGACTTTCGGATGCCTTCAAGGCAGGGGCTGTTCCAAGACGGGCATGCTTTATCTTCGGCCGCATTGTCACTTACCATCAGGTGAGATGGCTGTCAAATTGTTTTTTGACCGTGATCCCACTTTTGTAGTGGTAGTAGACGTTGAGGAGACCCACAAAAAGTTGGCCTGCACGTGCATAGCAGCTGGCTGTGCATGTGTAAATAAATAAAACTTTGTTTAGTGAAAATTTTTGTAACGAAAATACTTACATTATCCTCTTATGTGGGTTCGAAAGTAAAAAAAACCGGAATGCCTCACATTCTCTTGTCAGTTTCGCTTTACAGTCACGTTATAATGGCTTAAAACATTCACAAAAGAGAAAAGTGACCGTTTACTATAAAAGCTTCGGTGACGGTGAATGGCAATGGGGTCCAACTCGTAAGCGAAACCAATTTCTAAGTTATGAACACTACCCGATGCTCGTACGATGAGCGAAACGTGAGGAATATTTGCATGTCATTTTCAAAATTAAATAATTATAACTTCAAGGATCATTTGGCCCAATCCGAACAATCTTGTAAAGCGTCAATTTTGACAGACAGCTGGAGTTGTTGTTTGATATTTACGCGGACATCAAGCGTCAAATGATCCTTGTGATGCTGGCTACTTCACTCTGCGAATGTTATTATAATTTGCATCTTGACTAGATAGGCACGTTTCCTAGTTAACAGGGTCACGGAGGTCGGGCGCCAGTCGCTCCACTGTAATTACCCGTTCTGCTAAATCCTGTATCAAGGCAGGCCCCGAGCTGAGAGTACAAATGAGACATTGACACCAAGCTGTGTTACACATTAAACAGTTTCCCTATTATGTTGCTATTCAACAGAAATCCATATTTGAAACAGTCTTCCATGTACTACACTACTTTTTTACTATGGATAAAGGTGACTCATCATTAATTTCTTCTGACTGTACGAGAAATATATACGGTAGATTGTGTAACCTAAATGCGCCTGGTGGTTGATGCGTGTCCACTTATAAATAAATATCATTTATTTCAAGTGTCACAGACTTATAGATTCATTATTACCTTTTTGGCAAGGCTGGGTCAATTTCTTGAAAAGTCAATTTAGAAGAACGTCATGCCTTGTCTTGAATCAATTTTCCATGGATGTTAACAAACCACTTATACATGACTCGCCAATCCGCCAAATCTATATAACAGCCGGTCGATTCTCTAACATAACATCCGTGGGAACAACATGACAGATTGTGGCAAGTTGCCATAGGAACCCACAAACATCCATTGAAACATTGTTATCCTGCTACAGCCAATCCTTCATTTCATCGTTGTGATGAAAGACTGCAGATGTGACTATGTGTCACTAATTTGCTTCAGTATTATAAGCAATAATCACTAAAAACACGTCACTTCTAAGTTTAATATTGAATTGAAATGCAGCGATTGTTGACGTCCATGAAAAATTGATTTGAGACCTTATACAAACGTCTGTCTAGTCACCGTGATGCGACCAAACACTACGTGCAAACAACACCCTTATGGCGCGGACGCTATTTGATGAAAATAAGCTTTCTGTCATTAGCATAGAACCGATAATCGCATAAGCATTTGCGACAACACAGGCAGAAATCCCTTACGTCTGTGTGGGCGCCTCCAGAGAAGTTTCTAAACTTCATGGGAACTCCGTCAACTCAGAGACTTAATTAAAAATACTTTCCAACATGAGCGCACGGGGTTCAGGGGAGCAAATGCAAAATTCCCAATACCAAGAATCTCTGACCAAAACTCCGAGTGTTTTAACAAATTAAATCTGTTTCGGTTTCTACCTTCCGTTCGTATCTAGTAAAACCATTAATTAAATTTCTCAAACAGATTCAACTTGGTAATCCGATTAGCGAGGCAAGAAATGAGCTCTATCGTTATTCTGCACATTTTAAATGAAATTGTTAGTTATTTGGGTGGTAGAATAAATAAATTGCTTTTTCTTCTAATCCTACTAATTTATTTCTACTACACCTAAATGCCGGAGTTTATAAGGATGGATGTTCGGATGTTTGTTGCTGCTGTACGCAAAAACTACTGAACATATTTCAATAAAATTTGTGGGTCCCGCGGAAGACCAGCGCCGCGGCTTTGGCCACGGCTCATGCTGAGCGAGGTCCCTTTATCGACCGGAAGGGCCACAGCACGGCAATGCCAAAGTGTGTAATTGTAAAAATTATGGAATTTTATTTTCTGATTTATTATTGTTTTGATTTGATTTGATTTTGTATAATTGTGTGTAATTTTTGTGTTTCAATGTTGTGTTGGGGCGTCCAGTGGATAATAAATGATTTATTTATTTAAAATTTAGGGAGGTATAATAATTTTACTGAATTTATGTAAATGGTGGATAATTACATAAGATTAATTTCAGACAATACTCTTATAATAGTAGTTTATGCAACCATCATATAAAAGGGGGTATTAAAGAAATAAATATTCGTGGACAAATTCACACAGCGCCATCTAGCCCCAAACTAAGCAAAGCTTGTACTATGGGTGCTAGATAACTGATATACTACTTAAATATTTTTTAATACGTACTTAATATACATACTACACCCAGACCCGTAACCGGCCGGGAATCGAACCCGGGACCTCTTGCGTGACAGACCATGTTGACCATTAACCCACTCAGGTCATCAAACATGAGTGTCTGTTATAATGCGAGGCGTAGCCGAGTATGATGATAGTTTGACACAAGTGTGTTTTAATACCTAATTATATGCAGCTGCATACACTACTTTATCTACACTCATATTTTTATGTTAAAATATAGTACCTATAATTTTCTCAACCTTACTGGAAGTAAGCTGCGAGTCGGTTCTGTTGTATCTACGCGTAGAGGATATCAAGCGGCGGGAAAAACACTTTACTACCTTCACATTTATCTATTTATTTGCTTGCAATAAGAAAAAACATTTACAAACACAAATTACAACAATTAGAAAAAATATTCTGATTAGCGGGAAAATAATTACATAAACAGGAAAATTTAAATTTTGAAATTGTTAAAGACATTTAGATATTCAGCCTACATTTCGCCGTGTTACGGCGCCCGACAAAAATTTAATAAATAATAGTGTGCATAATGATTAAAAAGTTATTTAACTGCTAAATGCTGTATCGGAAAGTATTTTTTTAAATATTTTATAGGCTGTCGTGAAAAAAGTGTATCCTTAAACGCCTGTTTTCGAATATGAAATTGGAACATTACGCTATGAGCGTAGATAAAATATTTTATACTAGCCAGTAGCCACATTGCCTTACTACATTACTACATACGAAACGCGTAAACGGCGTAATTACCAGTATCTTACTAGCATTTACGTCAAATTACGTAGCGTACATGAATTAGCGCACGGCACAAAAAGCTGCCACGAGAAAGCTCAAAGCTCATCAGGGATCATTCAAAAAGTGAGTTACTTTCAGGCGCATCAGTGTGCCGGGATGCCAACACTTGAGGGATCTAAGTCCGCAAATTTTGGAATTGCTCAATTGCATCTAATGTAGATCTCGATAGAAGTCTAACATGGTTTGTTTTTTATGTCATACGGCAGGCAAACAGGCAAGCGGGTCACTTGTTGGAAAGTGGTCACCGCTGTCTATAGACATTAGCAATACCAGGAGTACTGTCAATGCATTGCCCACCTGTACAACAACGGTACACATTGCGCTGGCACCAAAAAGGCACCCTATCAAAACCACCCTCCCCAAATCCGCACCACCAGCAGGAACACAATACTATTTAAAATAGTGTTGTTTGTCTGCGGTATTCTGTTGGGAGGTACTTCCCCAGTCTGGCAACTCCAATTCTAACAGGATACGAATGTGACGACCTGAGTAGTTTAGTGGTCAACATGCTAGTCAGCCACGCAAGAGGTCCCGGATTCGATTCCCGGCCGGGCAGAAATTTAAATGATTAATTTGAATTTCTGTCACGGGTCTGGGTATTCTATGTATAATAAGTATATAAGTAGTATATCAGTTAGCTAGCACCCATAGTACAAGCTCTGCTTAGTTTGGCGCAGTGTGAATTTGTCCACGATTATTTATTTATTTTATTTATTTATTATACCCTACTATGCCCTATCTCTATTAAAAGTATTTTGCTACTAATTTATGATCAATGAATACCGGTGGCATTCTATTGAACAGCCATTGGACTGTTTTCTTATCTGCTCTTCAATCATGTTAAACCTGTAAATGGATTGTGGACTAAAATAGCAGTATCTTGATGGATTTTAGAAGGCAACACCAATAAATTCAATTAGAAACAATTACGAAGCTTTTGCAGAATAGCCTATTTGTCGCAATCGTAATAGAATCGCAATTAAGTGGCACGTGATTTTTTTTTTAATATTATCATAATATTAGCAGACTTGGGCCCCTTCTACGTCGCGGTATCATTTGTGAACGAACCGCTTCTGTAAAGTTTTTCAGGTCGTTAGTGTTGTTTCGGGGGTAGAGTTGGCTGGATGTGGTATTCGAAAGAATACTTAAATGTTTGACAAGCACATTTGAGGGTCGAGTTTCATTTCTTTATGCCATGGAGCAATTATCCAGTGGAGACGAACAGCGAGGAGGCCGCCGTTGTACAACACACATTTTGATACTAATAATTACAAACATTTATTTAACTAGCACCGTTCGTACGTATGTTTGTAAGTTGTCCGTCAAAATGGGCAAACTATTAACTATATACGAGTACAATTAAAACCATAGAGCTGGGCTGATGGAGTCGGAAGGTGGTCATAAGAATTAATGAGTTAATGGGTTTGGGCTCTTTGGAATGGTCCTGATGAGTGAGTACTAACTATACCGCGCGATAAAAGCTTGTTAAGAAAAAATATTGCTCATTAGGTTGAGTTCAATAGGTGTGAAGCTCATGCTGAAGCTCTTAACGGCCACCCATCCAGTTATCGGCCCCGGCGTGCGTTGTTTAACTTTTGTTATCGGTCTCGCAAGCACGCTGACCCTGGATGAGGGCCGTTTTATATTAAATCAATTTTTTTTTCTCAAAACCCAGTTTAAACTGGAAAAGTTCGCAATATCTTGGAACTGTCGTTGGAACAGCTATTATGCCACCATTGTAAAATGCGAGCACTTCATTAACTTGCAAGTTCCAGACATTACTTTGATGCGGGTATCTGCTGTGCCTATTCTGAAGAAATACGATGTTTTGGTGTGAATGCATTGGAAATAGGTAACACCTGGATTCACAAACAATTTATGTCTAAGTGAAAAAATAATAATCATCTTGGCGTTAATGTCCCGTGAAAATGATCCAGGATTTTTCAGATCAGATTATTACAGTGGAGCGACTGCCGTCTGACCAGATTGGATCACGGCTACACATTCAGCCGCCTAAATGTGCAAATTTCATCACAATGTCTTCCCTCACCGTAACAGCATTGAAAAGCATTCAGTACATTAGTGGTATTCGACTTGCTACTTAAGCTTACTAATTCTTAGCTGAACTTACCGAAATGAAAACTCGTTATCGATTAATACTTATATCTCAAACACGGGTTTGAATTATATGCGAGATCCCCTGATATCGCAAGGGATTAAACGCAATCTAGCAATCATCTCGGGATTGAAAGCATTGTTAGACTACAATCCCTATAAGAGATATTTGAGAACTTATTTGAATTGTTTTGAACTCGTTTGTGTGAGGTGGGTTTCATAGTTAAACGCTTTTTTATACTGATCAGTGTTTTTTTTTATGTTATACGGCAGACAAACAGGCAAGCGGGCCACCTGATGGAAAGTGGTCACCGCCCCCTATGGACATCAGCAACACCAGAGGAGTCACCAATGCGTTGCCCGCCTCTGAACAGACCTCTAATATACCTCTTGAACGATCCCATGTCATAGTCCAAAGGAAACACTGTGGCTGGGAGCTCATTCCACATCCGAATCGTACGAGCGAGAAACGTTCTTTCGAACCTTCGCGTCATGACCAACAGAGGGTCTACGTAGTGAGGATGAGTACCAAGCCCACGGCGGGTGGTGTGATGGCGGAATTGTGCTGTGGGCACCAGATAAAATAAATAAAACCATCGCCCACCTGATGGAAAGCGGTATCTGACTTTTGCTTGTAGGTAAATCATGTCTACATAGACTAAAAGGAGCACTTGGCGAGAACAAATGTATAAGAGTTCAGAAGCCAGAAATAAAGATTTTATGAAGTATATGTTATAGTTCGTATCTGGGGGTACAGAAGTGCCCCCGATAACATACGTATTTTCTCGAAGAGTTTCGCCCAATTTTGAGACCCTCATATCGGGCTGAGTAATGGTAGACAGCCAAAATGTTTAGTTTGTTTGTTTGTAAAATTTCAGACTTATAAATCACACCACTAGTTTCAGTTTAGCTTTTATACTTTGGATTTTATTAGCCCCTAAAACACATAAATCCTCGTTAGATGCAAGAGCAGGATGCAATATATAGACCAGTGGAAGTTGGATGAAGACAAAAGATCCTTTAACAACACCGTCATTAATAACGATTAGCTAATTACTCCGTAAATTTTAATTATAAGAAAGACTTCCTCGATCTCAACTTTAATACTTACCTTTTGTCTGAAATATTGTAAAAGCCTGGACCAGCACAGTAGAATCAAAATATATTAATTTCAGGATCAATCACATTCCATAATAGGCACCACAATGCGTCTCAGCCTTTCTCCCGTTGAATCCTGGCAAGCCCAAACTTCATTTTGAGTATGTTCTAAAATAAGCGTTTTTTAAAAATTACATTTAAAAAAATTGCTTTTCTTATCGTCGTACACACAAGGAAGGAAGAAAGGATATTGAACGATTGACTGCTTGAATATTTTTAATCCAACAAGTTTTAACGGGGTGATGATCATTACTAACATGGGTAAGCTATTCCTAATTTACGACGTGGCTTTAGTGATATAACTTCATGACTGATTCTAAGCTCGAACTTGATATAAAAGTTCAGTACAGCGTCATTCCATTTACAAGAAGATACAACTAGTTTTCTTTTTTTTATGTCAAATTTAAAACCTTCCATTGTCTAAATTTAAAAATAACATACTGGCAGTCTGTGACGTACCAAACGAATGGCCATTCATGCCCGTCTATTTTGAACCTATTTCGAACAACCTATTTTCAATCCAGACTCTACGTCATCGTCCCATTCAGCTGACCTGACCGAAGTGACCGACTTATTGTAAGTCCTCTTAATTATTATTTGTAATCTCGAATAATATTCGTCGTCAGAATAAATTATAGTGGTCGTTAATTTATTAGAATAGCTTGAAATTCTATTCTAAATATACTAGTATTATAGGAATGTGACTGATTGAATAACTGGACCTATCGAATAAGAAGTCAACTTGACAGACACGCTAGATTTCGTTCGTTCGCCAATTATTCTCGGTGTTGGAGGAATTAAACACATAAGTATGTACTTTGCGTATTCAATAAAAACATAACATACAGAATCGGTGTTGGTTACTTTTGATCACCAGAGTAATAAGAAACCAGATAATGCGTTACACGTGTTTTTATAAACGAATCGTTAGTATTGCCATTTTGAGCACCTCCGAATAGAGTTATCCTTTTATTTTTACAGAAGGAAATGCGCTTCATAAATGGCAGAGTCAATCATAAATGTCAAGTTTGACAGTTTTTTTTTATTAGCAATCAAATAGATTCAAGATTTCATCAATTTAAATACAGCAGTGAGTTGCAACTGTTAAAATATTACAGTTCATCATCAAATATCAGTTATTCGTTAAGGTTTGTCTTATTTTTATTACATTGTTGGGCCTAAATTTAACTATTTAGATTGTTTGTTTAATTTCTATAAATCTATGTAATGATGAATCGATGAAAACTTGATTGGTCTTCCTCGATTTTATCGAACTTTTCTCGAACGCACAGCCCAAACTATTTATAAGACAGATTTTTCAAGTTCAATCTCGGTTAAGTTTAGCACTCAGACTTACTTAGCTCTAGGATGCAGGTGCAATGCAAGAGCACCTTAATAATCATATTAATTTGCACTACTATGCAGTAGTTACGCGGTTTTTATAGCATTCGTGAACATGTGGGGGGTATGGGGCCCAAACACCATCTTATGGGCCCAAGCCAACCTCACCTGCCCGCGGTCCCCCTGCTGACAGACGGACGAGGCTCTGGCGAACCGGCTTTTCCTTAACGGGTTGTGTGGGTCGGATGGTACTGTACCAATGTACTCGCCAGGCGTAAGGTGGCAGTGGCGTTTCTGCAGGAGACCAGGTGGAGAGGCAACAGGTCCCGTAACATCGGGAACGGCTACAAGCTAATATACACTGGCTCTCCGAGTGGGGATAACGGGGTGGGGGTGGTGCTCTCTGAGGAGTTTCGGGACTGCGTCTTGGACGTGAAGCGTGTAAGCGACCGCATTATGGTTGTGGGAGTGCTTATCGAAGGGGTCGTGACCAATTTGGTAAGCGCCTACGCTCCACAAGTTGGTTGCAGCGACGCGGACAAGGCGTTGTTTTGGGAGCAAATCGGGGAAGTACTACGTAACGTCCCGTTGTCGCAGGGTATTGTTGTGGGTGGCGATCTGAACGGTCATGTGGGTGAGAAGTGTGAGGAGTTTGGCCGTGTTCATGGCGGTTTTGGTTTTGGGAGCCGTAACGCTGAAGGGGAAGAAATTCTCCGGACGTGTATGGCTGCCGATCTGGCCGTTGTGAACACCTTTTTCCAAAAGAAATCCGAGCATCTGATCACCTACAAGAGTGGGAGGAGCGCTACCCAGATTGATTACTTTCTCACTCGGAGAGACAATATTAGCAAAGTGGCCACCTGTAAAGTCATACCCGGAGAGAGTCTCACTGCCCAACATCGGGTCCTTGTGATGGACCTGCGCGTGAAGCCCAGAGGCAAATACCGGGAGCAGTGCCGTCGTGAAACCCGGTGGTGGCTGCTTGAAGGAACCAAGTCCCATGCGTTCGCCGCTGCTGTCAACGATCTTAGTATTGCGACAGACGGCGAATCCATCCAACAACTCTGGGACAGAACTCAGGCAGCTATCGTACGGGCGGCAAGGACGGTGCTGGGGGTGTCAAGGGGCGGACGCAGGCTTGACAAGGAGACCTGGTGGTGGAACGACACAGTCCAGAGGGAGATTAGGGTAAAGAAAGCCCTCTTTAAAAAGTGGCAAGCGTCCAGATCTCCTGAAGACCACGCTGCATACAGGGATGCCAAACGTGCCACCAAACGAGCGGTAGCCAGAGCCAGACAAGACCACTTACGTCCTTTGTACGAAAAGTTGGAATCGTCTGAGGGGCAGAAACTCATCTACAAGTTGGCACGATCGAGGGTCAAAGCGGCACAGGATATTTCCATTTGTCGCTGTGTAAATGACCCTCAAGGTAACCTGTTATGCGACGACCGCGCGGTAAAGGAGAGATGGCGCTCGTATTTCCACGAGCTACTGAATAAGCAGCATAAAGAGGTGCATCCACCGGACCTCCCTCCAAATCAAGGACTCGTGCCATCGATAACGCCTGAAGAAGTCGAGGTGGCTCTTCGCCGCATGAAGAATCGGAAAGCCGTCGGACCCGATGGAGTCCCTATTGAGGCGTGGAAATCGATGGGCTCTCGTGGTGTGAGCATCCTTACCGATATTTATAACCGCATTCTCCTCACCGGGAAGATACCAAACCAATGGAGGCTGAGTATAATTACCCCAGTCTTTA
This sequence comes from Blastobasis lacticolella, assembly GCA_905147135.1. Lineage (NCBI taxonomy): Eukaryota > Metazoa > Arthropoda > Insecta > Lepidoptera > Blastobasidae > Blastobasis > Blastobasis lacticolella. The sequence continues at coordinate 4,464,618 of LR990061.1, forward strand.
AAGGTAAGGGTTCAGTGCGGGAGTGTACCAACTACCGCGGTATAAAGGTGATGTCTCACACCATGAAGCTCTTCGAACGCATTGTGGACTCTCGAATCCGACGGGAGTGTACAATCTCGGATTGTCAGTATGGGTTCCGGCCGGGTTGTGGGACCATGGACCCCGTATTTGCCTTAAGAACTCTCATGGAGGGATACAGATCAAGGAACACGCCCCTGTATTTCCTGTTTCTGGACATGCAGAAGGCCTTTGACTGTGTCCCTCGTGAGATGATCTGGTGGGCGTTGCGGTCCAAGTCAGTACCTGAGGCCTATATTGACATAATCCGAGACATGTACCGCGATTCCGATTCCATAGTTAGGACTGCTGTTGGCGATACCAACACTTTCCCGATTACCGTTGGGGTACACCAGGGCTCTGTGCTCAGCCCACTTCTGTTCAACGTGATATTAGACGTACTGTCAGACAGCATCCGAGACTATCATGAGGTACCTCCGTGGCTACTCATGTATGCTGACGATATCGCGTTGACAGACTCTGACAAGGGGCGTCTTGTCCAACGGGTGGAAAAGTGGAAGGAGTCGCTTGAGAACGGCGGTCTGAAGATAAATGTGGCGAAGACAGAGTACATGGCTTGCAACAGTACAGACCCCCTACCCATCCGCATAGGTGAAGAGGAGGTCAAACGAACGGACCAGGCCAGATACCTGGGGTCAGTACTAAGCGCAACTGGTGACATCGACAGCGACGTCAAAGCCCGAATATCCGCGGCTTGGGCAAAGTGGCGGGAGGTGACGGCTGTCATTTGTGACCCCAAGATGCCGATGAAACTGAAGGGACAGGTCTACAAGTCCATTATTAGACCTGTTCTCTTATACGGCAGCGAGACTTGGCCTCTACTAGAGCGACACAAGCAGGAGTTGCGAGTCACGGAAATGAAGATGCTGCGGTGGATGTGTGGGGTTTCCCGCAAAGATCGCGTGCGGAGCGCCCACATCCGCGGTAGCCTTCGTGTCCGTGACATCGCAGATAAGCTACAGGAGTGTCGCCTTCGATGGTATGGCCACGTCTTGCGCAGACCGGCAAATTATGTGGGGAACAGATGTCTGGCCATGCCGCCCCCACCAGGCACGAGAAGGAGAGGCCGGCCCAAGAAGCGATGGCTGGACGTCGTTAAGAGTGACATGCGTGCCAACGGACTCACTATGAAGGATGCCGAAGACCGAGCAAAGTGGACAAGACATAGCAGGAAGGCGGACCCCGGGCACCCGCGTGTAGCGCGGGGGCGCAACCGGGATTTAACGCCGAGATGATGATGATGATGATGATGATGTGAACAAAATTTTTATTTATTGTTAAAAAAATACCCTGGGGGTAAAGAACGAGTCCTTTGGGCAACAGGTAAATCTCCCTTGTTTTAGCAAACTGATTTTGGCTAAAGATGTAACAAATGATGATAAGATGTTGCGGCTAAGGAATTTTTTCTCGAAGTGGCAATGCACTTATACTCTTGTTCTGTACAAGTCTAGACATAAATAAAAGCTGCAAATAATACAAAGCTGTATGTATATATCTATACTATATAGAAACTCCTTCACCTAACCATTAAAAAGTACCTTCTTTTGATTTGCTTTTATCGCAAAATGCAAGACGTGAAATCTCCAACACCATTCACGAAAGTAAAGTTCGTTCGACCGTAACATCATACACGGGTTAAAGAACTGCCCATCCGTTGTCTGGGAAAAAATATATATTGCGTTGAATGCGATGTTCAGAACGCCGATATTAATTCTCTAGTTTTCAGCTTGGGTGGTATGAATTCAATGCGTAACTATACCATGTATAATATGTACTTTTACTGGTAGGTACGGTTGGCCGTGTGTTGTCTGGCAGAGTACAATAGCACCAACTTACACTAGTGTGTGTCGTACAAGGCGACTAATGTTTTCGAGGCAAACGATCTGGAGTCTTCGTAGGCTGGAAAATGGACAGCAGCGTTTTTCATTGTTATATTTATAACACTGCGATCTCCAACCCACCTGCAAAGCAATAACCTGCCCTTTCGTGGGTGAGACCCGAAGTCCTGCAGCGGACTGTTATGGGCTGTGATGATGAGGTACGGTTAGAGCTTGGTTGCTGAGGATACAAATAAGTACCCATACCTATAGAATAGATAGAGCGTCGGTGGCCTAGTAGTTAAGGGGTTCGACTTACGAGTCAGATTTACGAGAGTTCAGGCGACTGAATATGTAACCATGATCCAATCAGGTCAGGTTCCCCTGTCGACAGGGTCACGGCAGTCAGATGGCAGTCGCTCCACTGAATTACCTGATCTGCCAAATCTTGGAATCATTATCATTGCGAATAAACACAGTTATTGTAAACAAATACCAACAATTTGAGATACAAAATGCCTGTAATTAACAAAGTGTTTAAAAAATGGGGAATCCTACAATATGTCTGAGATATGTATGTACCTACGTCCATATAACTCACTTGGACCCTCTTTTCAGAGTTAAACGGCGTTAATATCAGTGACCTTGCGCCGCGGGCTATAGAAACTGGCAAACAAAATCTATACTAGACTTCTGTATTGAATAGCCCGTTTGGAAGCCTTATCTATTTCTGCCACCATTGCTTGGTGTAATGCCTTGCGTTGTTGTGTACCAGGCTTAGGGTTGTTTTGCTTGCGAAACAAGAGTTTTGGATATGTTTACTTTGTTAATTAAAGATAGATTTGATTAGATTTAGATTTTTCGTTATCAAAACACACTTCAGAAGGCCACTGTACAACACTTCTGCTGGCAGAGATTTCTTTTAGAAATAAGTAGTGCCTGTTGTGCCATTTATTACTTTGTCATATTGCGTACCTATGTATTTGCTGTGTACAGTAAACTGTTAAACTAAAATTTAGTAATTAGTTTCACTGATAAGAAAAAGTATTTTATATCAGTGAAACTATCTTTATTGGAATAAATAATTTTACAGCATTTACGTTTGAATACGAACGCGACTATGTGGCTTTCGTGTGTTCATTAACTTACTCATTCAACTAAAAGTGAGCTTCATCGCCAAACAACATTTTGTATGGGAAAAGAAATTAACGTCAATGAATAATTTCACGTTGGCTAGCGATATTATGTGATCTAACGCGAATACATTATATTCTTTGGAGATATGTCACGTCACATTTATTCAACGATAAACAAGAGATGATTAAACACATCATTCGGTGAGTTATTAGCGAAATACGGCCGCAAATGTTGCGAAAAGTGTATGACAATAGGATATCCACAATGAGCCATCTACGCGTCAGTCTCGACTGCCACATTGCCGAAATTGTATTGGCATTTAGCCATAAAATTATATTAGCAATAAAGCTAGTTTTACTGATACTAAAGTTTTTTTTCTTTGTTTTATTAAATTCAATGTTCTCCCTTTAGTATCGGACTTGAACCTACTCCATGTTTGTTTGCCATAATCTCCACGTTTGACAAGCGGGTTGGAGGTTGTTGAAAACATGCAAAATGCGAGCTCACCGCAAAAATGTCTCCATTTGTTGGCGCTCTAGACTGATTAACTGAGTTGTCTGTTCGTTCATCACACACAGGTCTAGTGTAGTTTTGTAAACCTTTTTGTACCAATCGACTCGTGCCTATTTTTGACGAATCGGGAAAATACATATACGCCAACAAAGATTTTTACGGACAAATATTCATGAAATTTTAATAGTGTGTCACTGGCCTCCGAATTCGGACCATAGCGCCGCTATGTACTTAATGACTCTTTACTAACTTATGCACATTAGTTGAACACTAACCGATAACCTAATGCTCTTATGGTGCGGACAAAATTGTGATAAAATCTGCACATTCAGGCGACTGAATCTGTAACCATGATCCAATCTGAGGGCCTACCGGCTATCTCAGTGGACAACTGAATTTGACATAAAAAATCTGACACTACTCTATTTTGGTAGACGCTATTGCCAGTTTTCAACGTAGATGACGTGGTGTAGAATTATCTAGTGTCAAATACAGTTGTCAACTGAGTTAGCCAATAGCCCCGCTGGTCAGGTTCCCCCGTTAACAGGGTAACGGAGGTCAGATGGCAGTTGCTCCACTGTAATTACCTGCTTAGCCCACCTGGATCATGGTCAAGACGGCCCGCGCAAGAGCACACAAGATAACTAGATGACCATCTTAGAGTGCGTCGAATATCTCAACTCGAATTCGACAAAGTCGTCCGGAGGGTTCGCGAGATTTAGCACCCTCGTCATACTAATTCATACTAAGGACGGCTCTATCTCGCGTTTTGACACATGACGATCTTGAAGATTGCGGACAGCATTGACGTTTACTAGTAACCTTTTTTTGTTTCTTTTTCTGTGAGCGATAGAAGGCCACGATTAAATTTGCAAGATCAGTTATAGCCTGTGGTTTTAGTTGGAGGTTCATCGCCAAAAGTCGAAGTAAGTCGATGCACTGTTGGTTATTGAGTTACTTATGGCCATTTTTACTAAACTTAAAAATCGCCTAACTAATATTTGTTTCAAACTGACAATTTTATGTGAGGGTAGGCCGCTTAGAATGTGAGGGTAGGAGTCTACCTGCACATCATAGCAGCTGTCACCTCTCCACTGCGGTCTTCTCGTGACCCTACCAAAACATTGGGAAAACAAATCGAATAGGTAAGTCCCGTGTAAGTCCCATTTAATATAATAATATCGCCTAACTAGTTTTAGCCAATCAGCAACGGCCAAATTGATATAAGAAAGACCTTAGCCGATTTCTAAGTTTAGTGAAAACCGCAATAAGTCCACGTCGAAAATCATCGAGCGAAAATTTTCATGAGTGAGTTATGACAAAAGTTTTAAACTTGGAAATGCAAATGACGCGTCTTTAAGATAAAAACATTTTGGTACATCTTTATACCAACTTGGAGCATACTTATTCATTCCGCTCAGTTTTTCCTCGGATTATCCATTAAGGTGTAAAAGGTATTTCATATTAGTTCACAGTTCCATCTTCCAGTAACGGCGTGTAATGCTGGGTCCGATGCCGTCTCAACTGAAGTGTCAAACGGCGCAAGTGTTGGTGAAAGCCACATATTTACGCCGTTTGGTGTGGAAACACGAAACCTTGAATTCTAGTGTCCATGTGCACACTCCCTATTTCGGGGGCTAGCTAAGCGCTTGGTCGATATTACTAAAGACCCATAGGGCTGGCTTCCACTTCGGACGGGGGACAATGCGGCCAGCCTTCTGACAGCATTCAGCCTTGGACATAATTAGTGATTGTTTTATTAAGTGGGCCTTTGACAACTATACAAATTTCTTAAGTTAGTTGTTATTTGTAATTTGTATTATGTCAGATTAGTATTCATAATATGTATAATTGTTATTCCTACCTTAATAAATACTTTATTCTTCAAAAATACATTTTTACTATCTCCTCTTTTTTTTTAATATTGTGATAGAATCATTAGTCTAACATAGTTCGTTCTGTACATCATTTAAAGCAAATTAAATGTACTACAACTCCCTTCTTATTTTTTTGATCATAGAACTAGCATTTTTACTAATTATTTGCTTCGGAAGGGAGTAAAACCTAATATTGAAGTGTTTCGGGAAAAATAGACCATCTTTAAAGAGTCATAACTTGGTTGCTATACGCTTAATAGAGCTGTGTTTAAGCTTAAATCCTTGCAAATTTAATCAATTTTAAAAGCTATTGAGCTTTGTTGGTCTAAAAAGCATATTTTTTTATTTTTAGACCAGAAAGTGAAAAAAGTCCCAAAATTTCGCAGTTTTTCACGTATTACGCAGGAAGCACAATTTTTTTTTGCTTGCAAAATGTAGTTTCACACTCTCTTAAGGGGTCCAAATAACATACCAAAAATGCAGCGTTACATCGCGCTTTGCGTTTTAGATGTAAGATTTGACTGGCCTATAAGGTCAAACTTGATATAAGAGTTCAGTACAGCGTCATCTATTTACAACTTTTATTTATTTTATTTATTTTATTTAACTGTTTATTGTACACAATAATGATATACAGAGAAATATAACAGAACAAAAGACACAACAGGCGCTGCTTATTTCTAAAAAGAAATTTCTTCCAGCAGGCCTACAGAAGAGAGATGTTTAACTAAAGTAACGCAGATACGACGTGCACAATAATTGAATATATAAATACATAAATATATTATATTATAATATATAGGTATATAAAGCTAATATAAATAGACATATTATTAAAACAAGCTATATAAAATACATACATATATAAGTTATGGACTAGACAGTGAAAGATAATATTCCTTGACCCTCTTTTTAAATATAGACAGTGACTGACTGTCACGCACATTATGTGGCAGTGAGTTCCATAGTCTCGCCGCATGGACAGTGAAGGAATAGGAGAAGAAATCGGAATGATGGATAGGGATGGATAACAATGATTTAACATTGGACCGACAAGGCTTGTCTTGGGCCCGGGAGAAGTGGAAGGAGCTGCGGAGATATGAGGGAGCAGAGGGATTGTTGAGGATATTGTAGAGCATAGAAAGGACATGAGCGTTCCTGCGATAACGAATCGGTAGCCACTTGAGCTGCGATCGATAAAAAGAGATATGATCATATTTTCGTAGACCAAAAATAAACCTTATGCAGACATTTTGCAAACGCTCAAGTTTGTTTAGTAGCTCTTCTGTGGCATCCAAATAGCAAGAGTCAGCGTAATCTAGGATAGGGAGAAGGAGGGTTTGGACAAGAGAGATCTTAGTTTGTATAGGTAAGAGGCTTCGGAGGCATTTGAGCGAGTGAAGTGAGAAATGTAATTTCTTACTGACCTCGTTGACATGTGAAACCCAAGAAAGATTGGAGTCTAAGATCACCCCAAGATTTCTCGCCGACTTACTGATCGGGATTGGGATATCATCATAAAATAACTGAGGTATTATTATGTCAGAGCCTAGTCGCCTGTACATATGAGGGCTCCCGATGAGTAATGCTTGCGATTTCCCGGGGTTAACCAGTAAACCAAATGACTTGGCCCAAACAGAAATTCGTTCTAAATCGGCATTAATAAGAGCAAACGCTTCAGCAACATCAGAAATTTTGCAGTGCCGGTAAACTTGCAGATCGTCGGCATATAGGTGAAAGTTAGAAGAGATGACAGAGGTGACAGTGTTAATAAATACGGAGAAAAGGAGAGGAGAAAGAACACCGCCCTGAGGAACGCCCGCAACGAGGTCCCGCCAGTCAGAAGAGGCCTCATCAGAGCGGACCCGCTGAGAACGACCCCGCAGATAGGAGTCAATCCACAGTAAGGCAGAAGGAGAAACATTAAGTGAGCGAAGAGTAGCGAGAAGAACGTCGAAGTCTACAGAGTTAAAAGCGCTGCTAAAGTCAAGTAGTGTTAAAATTGTCAGTGACTTGTCCTCCATTGCGAGACGTATATCATCAGTGACCTTTAGCAGCGCAGTGACAGTACTGTGACCTGGCCGGAAACCAGATTGAAAAGATGATAGGAGACTATTCGATGTAAGATAGGTGGAGAGTTGGCTGTGGACGATGTGTTCGAGGACTTTGGAAAGGTAAGGAAGTAGAGAAATGGGACGAAAATTGGATAAGGAGATGGGATTGGAAGTTTTAGGAAGAGGTATAACCTCAGCACTCTTCCAGGCCGATGGGAAACAACCCGTAACTAAAGAATAATTAAAGATGTGACTAAGTATGGGTAGGATTTGTGGGAGTAGGAGGGAGATCATGCGGCAGGAAACACCATCGTTGCCTACAGCTGTAGAAGTGATGGAAGAAAGATGTTTTTGAACGTCCTCCTCTGCGACAGTGGTGAAGTGGAAAGATGAGCAAAGAGGGCGTGACTGGCCGTCCAGTTGCGCAATAGTGCGTGCCTTAACATCGGGTTCCAATATCACTGGCGGCGTGGAGAAGTGAGTATTGAGGGCGTTTAGGTCGAAAGAGGTATTGCGCGGCTCTACTGATTTGCCTATGCCAAGTGTTTTAAGAAACGACCAAGTTTTCGAAGAGGATGACCCGATTATGGAACTATGGATATGACGCCTCCTGGCATCTCTACAGAGACGGCTACAAAGATTTCTGTAGTATTTATACCTGTCCAGTTTTTGATCTGAAGGGTATTTATTGTAACGACGTTTGGCGCTGTCACGTTTGGTCATCATATCCCTGATATCTTGCGTGATCCAGGGAGCTGGAGCATGTTTTAGTTTCACTTTTTTTACAGGAGCATGAGTGTCATATAGTTGAAATATGCGTGACTGAAACTCCTGAATCTTGTCGTCAATGTGGCCAGCATCGAAGACGGCACTAAAATCGATATTGGTTGCATCACGCCTCAAAGCCTCCAGGTCAATGTCTCTAAAATTACGCAGGTACTTAAATCTAGTTTTAGGTTTTGGAGTGCGGGTTTTATATGAAAGGTACACTAAATCGTGGTAGGAAAAGGGGGCGGGAAGTTGACCATGGATAGAAACTTTGTCTAAAGAGGAAGTGATCATGAGATCTAGAAGAGAGGGATTGCAATTAGGGGAATGATGCGTGGCCGCTAGCGGGAGAATATGCAGGTTGACCGAGGACAAGAGAGACTGTAACTTCTGAGTGCGAACATCTTTTTTAAGTAAGCAGGTGTTAAAGTCGCCAAGGATGAGAACATGCTCATAACTAGGGCACATATTGCACAGTAGGTTCTCGAGGGAATTGAAGTAATCAACGCGCAGAGAAGGAGAATAAAATACAGCAAGCAGCATTTTCTTGTGTTGGAGAGAGATTTCAATAAAGAGATGTTCAGCAGTACCAGAATATGCGCTTGGAGAAACATTGACTACTGTGTGAGTGATATCCTCTCGGAGATAGATAGCGACGCCACCGCCTCCCTTGCCCGTTCGGTCGTTGCGAATGAGAGTAAAACCTGGGAGTGGGAATCGGGAAGAAGGGAGAGAAGGTTTGAGAAAGGACTCTGATATAAGGACGGCATCGACATGACTGTTGCCAAAGGAAGCCACTAGATCGGCGTAATGGCTAGGAACGCTCTGTGCATTTATATGAACTACATTAAAATTGTTAGGAAATTTGGAAAAGGTAGCCTTCAACTGTTCATGCACCGAGAGAGACACGGAACCATCACCGTCGCTGTCCGAATCGGCGCTGTAAAAATCGTCAGAAGATGAGGAGCAGGAGAAAAAATTATTAGCGATATCCTGTACATTGTCCATACAATACTTATAGATAAATATAAACTAAAATATGTAATACGAAAAATATCTACCAAGATTACGAATTAATATTACGCAATATCATCACCACCGACCGCAGCGTGCTGGAAGATTATAATAATTTTAATACAATAATAACAAAAAAAGAAAAATGCTTTAACACCACACCAACACAGGCAGGTTTAAGTATCCAGACCGAAAAAAAAAAAAAAAAAAACCAGTTCAAACATAACTAGCAACAATAAAACGCAGATGAGAAAATAACGTCAATGAGAGTAGCTGTCATGAGTGTCAAAATTAAAAGTAAACAAACATTGTTGCAAAATTTAAATACAAATGACCTACAATATTACAAAAAGAATAGATTTAAAATCACCGACATTTAAACTAGAAAATTTTATGACAAATTTAGGGTATTAATTGAGTGACCGAACAGAAAGGAAAAGTGAAAGATAAGTGTATAGCAAATCATGCAAAAGCTAACCCTACTTCCTTGCTCTTCTCGCCATCGGAGCAGCTGTAGGCTTCGTCGCAGCGATTTTACTTTTAGGAGCCGGCGCCTTGACAGCCCCCGCCTCCGGCAGTTGATCCTTGGTAGTTCCAGTGGGCGGCGCAGGTTCCCTAGCGTTCGGGAACTGAGTAACCAGGGATTGAAACTGAGCAGTGGTCTCAATTTTCGTGCGCGACTTGTTGGGAAGTATTATGGCGATCTTCCCATCCACCGACCAACAGTTATTGACTCCGAAGTGCTTGCGGGCTGCCATAAATAGATCGTGTCTGGACTTAGTCAAAAATTCTGATACCACGATACCAGTACCCTTGAGCGATGTTTTAGAGTCCCACACTACGCGCCGGGTCTCCAACTCACGGAAGCGCACAAGGATCGGGCGAGGCTTGTCGGTGGAGATCCCCAACCGGTGGCAGGATTCCACATCACCAGTGCTAATATCTGACACCTGCATCTTGTCTGCTATCACTTTAACCACAACGTCACTGACCTTTTCCTCCTTTATTTCAGCGACGCCATGGAATAGTAGGACCTTCCTGCGCAGAAAAGCCTCATGCCGGTCCAGGCCCAGTTCCAACGATCCAAATCGAATGTTGAACTTCAAGAGAACTTGCCAAACAGACTTCGTAAACTCTGCAAATTCTTGGGGCAGTGCAGAGATATCTGTTGATGATGATGACTTGGATGGTGATGAAGCGGTTGCCTTCTCCAGTCTATCCTCGAAGCAGGTCATTCGTGCAAGCAGCTCGGCGACACCATCATTAGCAGAAAGCTGGGATGGTTCCATAGTGTAGTGATGGTGCGGATGCAGTGAAAAGTGCACAGAAAAGATATCTTATACTTGCGGCGAGTGGTGATGAGTTATTCAATCAAATTCTGTGTACCATTTGCTTATAATACTGAATTAAATATTTTTAAACAAATTTAAATGTGCAGCTGTGCTAATAGATGTTTATTGGGCGACGTCTACCCGCAAAAAAACTTTTCATTTTTTTAAATGTCAAATTGAAAACCTCCCATTATCTAAATTTAAAAATAACATACTGGCAGTCTGTGTCGACGTACCAAACGAATGGCCATTCATGCCCGTCTATTTTGAACCTATTTCGAACGACCTATTTTCAAGCCAGACTCTACGTCATCGTCCCATTCAGCTGACCTGACCGAAGTGACCGACTTATTGCAAGTCCTCTGAATTATTATTTGTAACTCTCGAATAATATTAGTGGTCAGAATAAATTATAGAGGTCGTTCATTTTAGTAGAATAGCTGGAAATTCAATTCTAAATATACTAGTATTACAGGAATGTGACTGATTGGACTATAATAACTGGATCTATCGAATAAGAAGTCAACTAAGACAGACACGCTAGATTTCGTTCGCGGGTCCAATCAATCTCGGTGTTGGAGGAATTAAACACATAAGTATGTACTTTGTGTATTCAATAAAAACATAACATACAGAACTGGTGTTGGTTCCTTTTGATCACCAGAGTAATAAGAAACCAGATAATGCGTTACACGTGTTTTTATAAACGAATCCTTAGTTTGAGCGCCTCCGAATAGAGTAATCCTTTTATTTTTACAGAAGGAAATGCGCTTTATAAATGGCAGCGTCAATCATAAATGTCAAGTTTGACATTTTATTTATTATTTATTAGCATTCAAGATTTCACCAATTTAAATACAGCAGTAAGTTGCAACTGTTTAAATATTACAGGTTCATCATCAAATATCAGTTATTCGTTAAGGTTTGTCTTATTTTTATTACACTAATTAAATAGTACTAGTTTTCGTTTTATTTGTTGGGCCTATATTTAACTATTTAAATTGTTTGTTTAATTTTTATAAATCTATGTAATGATGAATCGATGAAGACTTGCCTAGTCTTCCTCGATTTTATCGAACTTTTCTCGAACGCACAGCCCAAACTATTTATAAGACAGATTTTTTAAGTTCAATCTAGGTTAAGTTTAGCACTCAGACTCACTTAGCTCTAGGATGCAGGTGTAATGCAAGAGCACCTTAAGAATCATATTCCTTTGCACTAGTGTGCAGTTGTTAAGCGGTTTTTATAGCATTCGTAAACAAAATTTTTATTTATTATATAAAAAATACCCGGGGGTATGGTGTAGGCCGTGTGGTGTCCGGCAGAATAGAATAGCACCAACCCCTTACACTCGTGGGTGTCGTACAAGGCGACTAATGTTTAGAGGAATAAATCTAAGTCTATTATAACTAAATTTTATTGCTGTAAAACTGTATGGAAATAAATAAATAAATAAGTCTCCGTAGGCTGGAAAATGGGCAGCAGCGTTTACCATTGTTATATTTATAATACTGCGATCTCCAACCCGCCTGCCAAGCGTGGAGATTACGGTAATAACCTCCTCTTTCTTGGGAGAGGCCCTTAGTCCTGCAGTGGACTGTTTATGGGCTGTGATGATGATGATGACCCGGGGGTAAAGAACGAGTCCTTTAGGCATAAAGAACAGCTAAATCTCCCTTGTTTTAGCAAACTGATTTTGGCTAAAGATGTAACAAATGCCGTGAATGTTGCTGTAGCGGCAAAGGAATTGTTCTCGAAGTGGCAATGCACTTATACTCTTGTTCTGTACAAGTCTAGACATAAATAAAAGCTGCAAATAATACAAAGCTGTATGTATATATCTATACTATATAGAAACTCCTACACCTAACCATTAAAAAGTACCTTCTTTTTATTTGCTTTTATCGCAAAATGCAAGACGTGAAATCTCCAACACCATTCACGAAAGTAAAGTTCGTTCGACCGTAACATCATACACGGGTTAAAGAACTGCCCACCCGTTGTCTGGGAAAAAATATATATTGCGTTAAATGCGATGTTCAGAACGCACTTACACTAGTGTGTGTCGTACAAGGCGACAAATGTTTTCGAGGCAAACGATTTGGAGTCTTCGTAGGCTGGAAAATGGGCAGCAGCGTTTTTTATTGTTATATTTATAACACTGCGATCTCCAACCCACCTGCCAAGCAATAACCTGCCCTTTCGTGGGAGAGGCCCGAAGTCCTGCAGTGGACTGTTATGGGCTGTGATGATGAGGTACGGTTAGAGCTTGGTTGCTGAGGATACAAATAAGTACCCATACCTATAGAATAGATAGAGCGTCGGCGGCCTAGTGGTTAACGGGTTCGACTCGAGTCGAACTCCGTACCTCGGGTTATGTCCCGAGTACCAATGATTATTTTCTTAGTTATGTACGTAGTTGAACACTAACCGATGATCTTACGGTGAGGGAAAACATCGTGATGAAACCTTCACATTCAGGCGACTGAATATGTAACCATGATCCAATCTGGTCAGGTTCCCCTGTCAACAGGGTCACGGCAGTCAGATGGCAGTTGCTCCACTGAATCCACTGATCTGCCAAATCTTGGACCATGGTCGACTCCGACAGTAGGTGTTTGTAGAAGAAACTTTATCATTGCGAATAAACACAGTTATTGTAAACAAATACCTACAATTTGAGATACCAAATGCCTATAGTGTACAAAGTATTTAAAAAATGGCGAACCCTACAATATGTCTGATATGTGTATGTGCCTACGTCCACATAACTCACTTGGACCCTCTTTTCAGAGTTAAACGGCGTTAATATCAGTGACCTTGCGCCGCGGGCTATAGAAACTGGCAAACAAAATCTATACTAGATTTCTGTATTGAATAGCCCGTTTGGAAGCCTTATCTATTTCTGCCACCATTGCTTGGTGTAATGTCTTGCGTGGTTGTGTACCAGGTTTAGGGTTGTTTTGCTTACGAAACAAGAGTTTTGGATATGTTTACTTTGTTAATTTAAGATAGATTTGATTAGATTTAGATTTTTCGTTATCAAAACACACTTCCGAAGGCCACCGTACAACACTTCTGCTGGCAGAGATTTCTTTTAGAAATAAGTAGTGCCTGTTGTGCCATTTATTACTTTGCCATATTGTGTAAATATAAATTTGCTGTGTACAGTAAACTGTAAACTAAAATTTAGTAAATAGTTTCACTGATAAGAAAAAGTATTTCATATCAGTGAAACTATCTTTATTGGAATAAATAATAATTTTACAGCATTTACGTTTGAATACGAACTCGACTATGTGGCTTTCGTGTGTTTTTTAAACTTACTCATTCAACTAAAAGTGAGCTTCATCGCCAAACAACATTTTGTATGGGAAACGAAATTAACATCAATGAATAATTTCACGTTGGTTAGCGAGATTATGTGATCTAACGCGAATACATTATATTCTTTGGAGATATGGCACGTCACATTTCTTCAACGATAAACAAGAGATGATTGAACACAACATTTGGTGAGTTATTAGCGAAATACGGCCGCAAATGTTGCGAAAAGTGTATGACAATAGGATATCCACAATGAGCCATCTATGCGCCAGTCTCGACTACCACATTGCCGAAATTGTATTGGCATTTAAAAAAATAAATAAATAAATAAAATAAAATAAAAATCATTTATTTCAGGCTCATGGTAGCCCATAAAATAAGTACACTAATACGCTCACTTACAAAATTAGGTACAATGTCAAATTAAATACAAAATAAAATTACAATTACAATGTCAAGATATCAATGTCAAATTCAATAGATACAAATTACAATGTCAAGATATCAATACAAATTACCATGTCAATATCAATGTCAATTACAACACAAATTACAACGTCAATACAATTTTAACAGTAAAAAATAAATAAAATAAAATTGAATCATTATAATCAAAATCTTAATACTATTCTGCTATTGAATGAACGGGGATGAACTAGCATGCAACTGCATCCATCTTCGTATCATAGGCGAGTCCCAGCGGTCGGACAGCGCGGCCAGGATTCCGTTGGTGCTAGCCCGGAGACGAGCCAGCAATGAGGCGCTACGTTTCCGAATGACGGCATAGAAGTCGTCAATGTGGGCATCCGCAAACATTGCGGAGGCGCTACAAAAACGCGGCATTCTCAACAGAACCCTGAGCGCGTCGTTGTACTGTACGCGCAGTGCGCTGTACGCCCGCTGCGTGAAGTCGGTCCACAGGCTGCACGTATAAAAACTCTGACAGTATGCTCTAAAGAGCGTCAACTTGACCTCTGTCGTGCAACGCGCGAACCTGCGAGCCAACATGTTGCAGCGGACGGACAGCGCCCTGCGCTCCCTATCAACGTCCTCGCAATCACGCAAGTCGTCGGTGACCCAGTGGCCCAGATACTTAAATTTATGTACCCTGTTCAGAGGAATACCGCAAAGAGTAATGGGTACGAAAGAGTAACATTTGGTACCAGCTTTAAAAATCATACATTCGCTCTTTTTTACATTGTATCTGAGCCCATGTGCCCCCGCATACGTCTCGCATATGTGCAACAGTTTCCTCATAGCAGCCACCGATGGGCTCAGCAGCACCATGTCATCAGCGTAACTGATATTATTTACGCTCACTCCATCTACGGAGCAGCCGATGCCGGCGCTGCTGAGCTCAACGATGAGCTGATTCACATAAAGGTTGAAGAGACGGGGCGAGCTCAACCCCCCCTGCCTCACCCCGCACTCCAACCCATACGCGTCCGAGTACTCCCCTGCCCACCTGACAACGTTCTGCTGGTGATTGTACCAATACCTAAACATTGTAACAATTTCATAGGGTAATTTGGTTTCAGACTCCAGCTTTTTCCACAGCTTGTCATAGGCCACCAAGTCAAAGGCTTTGGACAGGTCCAAATAACATGCGTAAACTGGCGTTTTTCTAGCAGTGTAGTATTGAACAGTTTGCTTGAGACAGAAGATGGCACTTTCAGTTGAAAGTTGTGGTCTAAAGCCAAACTGCGCGTCATGCAGGTGGAGGTGCTCATCAAGCTGCTTGTCAAGCAAACTGTCCAGTACTTTAGCAATAATTGTCGCCAGTGAAATTGGCCTGTAGTTAGACATGTCCGAAACATCACCAGTTTTATTTTTCACAATTGGCACAACCACCGTGTACATAAGGTCATCAGGCAGATAACCATGACTCACACATAGGTTAAAAAACATTGCGAGGACCCTTGGTAGGTGTACACCGGCGTACTTCAAATGTTCGACGCTGAGGTTGTCATGACCCGGGGACTTGCCTCTTATCATATTTTTTATAATGGTCGCCACATCTTTGGCTGAAAAACGTACACTAATGTCCCCGGGATGACCACCCGCATCGCCCCGCGACGCCCGCCCGAGCGGAGACTCTACTGCAAAGTGACGCTGAAAAGCGGCTGCTATGTCATGCGACTCGTGAAAGCCACCAACACTCACAGGTAAACTCGACTGAGGATTTAACTTATTCGTAGTTTTCCAGAATTTACCAAAGTTTTTCTTGGTATGGTACTCTGCCAAAATATCCATTTTAATTTGTGTTTCATTATCCACAAATTAAAATGGATATTTAGCCATAAAATTATATTTGCAATAAAGTAAGTAAGTAAAGTAAGTAAAAACTCTTTATTGCACACACAAAAAAAAATATACATAACAAGAAATAAGCAAACAATTTATATGCGCGCAAAGGCGGCCTTATCGCTTTAAGCGATCTCTTCCAGACAACCTTTGGGAAGAGGTAAGTTATCACAGTATCTCATAGTAGTGCAAGAGCAAATAAAGCTAGTTTTACTGATACTAAATACTTTTTTCTTTGTTTTATTTAAATTTAAAGTTCTCTTTAGTATCGGACTTGAACCTACTCCATGTTCGTTTGCCATAATCTCCACGCTTGACAAGCGGGTTGGAGGTTGTTGACAACATGCAAAATGCGAGCTCACCGCAAAAACGTCTCCATTTGTTGGCGCTCTACACTGATTAACTGAGTTGTCTGTTCGTTCATCACACACAGGTCTAGTGTAGTTTTGTAAACCTTTTTGTGCCAATCGACTCGTGCCTATTTTGTACGAATTGGGAAAATACATATGCGCCAACAAAGATTTTTACGGACAAATATTCATGAAATTTTAATAGCGTGTCGTTGGCCTCCGAATTCGGACCTTAGCGCCGCCATGTACTAAAGACTCTTTTCTAAGTTATGTACATTAGTTGAACACTAACCGATGACCTAATGCTCTTATGGTGCGGACAAAATTGTGATAAAATCTGCACATTCAGGCCACTGAATCTGTAACCATGATCCAATCTGAGGGCCTACCGGCTATCTCAGTGGACAACTGAATTTGACATAAAAAATCTGACACTACTCTATTTTGGTAGACGCTATTGCCAGTTTTCAACGTAGATGACGTGGTGTAATTACCTGCTTAGCCCACCTGGATCATGGTCAAGACGGCCCGCGCAAGAGCACACATGATAACTAGATGACCATCTTAGAGTGCGTCGAATATCTCAACTCGAATTCGACAAAGTCGTCCAGAGGGTTCGCGAGATTTAGCACCCTCGTCATACTAATTCATACTAAGGACGGCTCTATCTCGCGTTTTGACACATGACGATCTTGAAGATTGCGGACAGCATTGACGTTTACTAGTAACCTTTTTTTGTTTCTTTTTCTGTGAGCGATAGACAGCCAAGTTTAAATTCAGAGAGCAGTTATAGCCTGTGATTTTAGATGGAGGTTCATCGCCACAAGTCGAAGTAAGTCGATGCACTGTTGGTTATTGAGCTACTTATGGCAATTTTTAATAAACTTAAGCATCGCCTAACTAATATTTGTTTCAAACTGACAATTTTATGTGAGGATAAGACGCCTAGAATGTGAGGGTAGGAGTCTACCTGCACATCATAGCAGCTGTCACCTCTCCACTGCGGTCTTCTCGTGACCCTACCAAAACGTTGGGAAAACAAATCGAAAAGGTAAGGCCCATCTAATAAAATAATATCGCCTAACTAGTTTTTAGCCAATCAGCAACGGCCAAATTGACATAAGAAAGAACTTAGCCGATTTCTAAGTTTAGTAAAAACCGCAAGAAGTCCACGTCGAAAATCATCGAGCGAAAATTTTCATGAGTGAGTTATGACAAAAGTTTTAAACTTGGAAATGCAAATGACGCGTCTTTAAGATAAAAACATTTTGGTACATAAAGGAGCATACTTATTCATTCAGCTCAGTTTTTCCTCGGATTATCCATTAATGGTGGAAAGGTATTTCATATTTGAGTAAAAATTCTAACAATTTACATTTAAAAAAGGATTCACGACTTTTTTATCTCAAATTAAAAATAAAGTCAAAGTTATCCCATGGATATCTCTCTGCTTAGCAGCCAGTCTAGCATTTAATGTTTATTCCAACTGACAAAGTATTCATTTTTCCAGTTAACTGATCACAATGAACTTAGCTTTCGAATTTTTTACGACTCGATTGTTCGAAGGGCGGGGCTCTTACCTACTCTTTTGCTAAAAAGTCTAGAGAGGCACAGAGTCAAATGGTCCACTTGATGTAAAGTGACCACCGTCGTCCAAGACAACCCCAAGCTAAAGTGTAAAGGAAATACTTCAAGATGGAGCTCATTCCATATCTTGCGCATTAAAAAGTGAGCGATCCCCTGTTGTAATTTAATAGCATCCTTTACACGTAAACTTTGGACAGCGGGAAACGCCTCACATCATTCCTACCCCCGTTTCGAAGCGTACATGACCAACGAGAATGACAGTTTGTTCTGCAGATGCTCAGTCCGAACTTAACATGTAAAGACTGCTAAAGACCTTTGTTCGCGATCCGGGCAAACGCTTCATCCTTATATCATGGATCTTCCAGCTAACCGCACGAGCCGCTTTATTTCAACCTTCATCCATACAGCTAAGGAATGGAACGCGTTGCCTGTGAGTGTGATCCCTAATCATTATAATCTAGATGCCTTCAAAGTTAGAGTGAACAAGGTGTTCCTAGACAGGCAGGCTATATCATCGGCCGCATTATTTTCAACGCGCCTACCTACAACAAAAAGGAATCACAGATTTAACCGCAGTCCAGACTGTGGCCACCTTTGATCGTAATTAGAGCATGCAAGTTTAATTCGCGGTTGGAACCGACAGACGGACCGACAGTTTTATCTTCGGTTCGAATCAAGTTTGGCGGTGCAGGATAAGATAGCCGCCAATGTTGGCAAGCGAAGATGGTGAGAAGGGAGAAAAGGGTAATTACCCACCTGGCCGGGTGTTGTGACCAGGGGACCAAGGGCCCGACAGTTTTATCGTCCGAAGTTGTATATATGCTGTGGAAGTTGGCACATTTCTCTAGCGCGATGCAGGACGGTTAGCGCCATCTATGTGCGGATGCTTGCCAACCTTGTATCGTTGAGTTTCCCTAGTGGAGCGATAGATGTCGCTACATCGAGCAGTATATGCAGTCCGAACTTATCGAGCCGCTAATGTCAATGTTAGAAAAATAACGTTTTCCTCTAATATAATGATGTACAACTATCTGTTTGAAACACGTTTATACGGCGAAGAAATATTATTTCATTAAAGAAGTAATGGTGCTATCAAACAAACCCTGTCTAGTGATTAACTCAATAAATCTCGATAACGGGCTATTAAGGATTTAATCAGAATCTTTCATTGATTATAAAAGGTATACGTATGGGTGTAAAATATATTTCTCTGAGAGTAGTATTTGGTTTTCGTCGGTAGCCGAGTGGTTAACGTATCCAACTCGTAAGCGAGAGGTACCGGGTTCGAATTCGAACCCCACTAGAAGTGGAAGTCTACTCCTACTAAGAATGACTCTTTTCCGAGTTATGTATTGAGACAACTGATAGTATAACCAGGATCCAATCTGGTCACTGGCTCACGGAGGTCAGATGGCAGTCGCTCCGCTGTAATTATCTAATCTGCCACATCCTGGATCTTGGCCTAGGCGGACCCCGGGCCCTCGTACGCGAGAACACAACCAGGACAATAACGACAAGATGATGATAGTAAATATGAAGATAATACATGCAAACATGAGAATCGGTACTCGAGTCTCAGTCTCTGGGCCTCAGCTTAAGAACTTTATTAACCTCGCTACGCCAACGGTAATGCTGAAATTCGACTAGTCTCAAAGTTGGAAACGGTCACCCATCCTCCATCCGGTTGCTTAACTTTGGTAATCGGTCTCACAAGCACACCATTGAGCCAGGGCCGTTTCGGGATAATATTTAAAATAGTGTCTCGCAAGCAAGCCTTTGGGCCAACATTGCTTTCGGGATAATATTTAAAATTGTATCTTTATTCACCTATTGCGGGCGATGCAGCTGTCATGCAAACAGTTCCGACATGGGTATTTGTTCGCAACCGGGTTTCCATGTTTGCGAATGACATGTAACAAACGGGTCACAGGTGCATATTTATTTGCAGAATACTGACACAGCGGTTCGCTCCCTTTGATGCGTGAATCCAGTGTGCTTCATGTTTGCATCTAATATGCAAGTTTAAATATAGTGTAGAGTAAAATATTGACTCTAGGTTTGATGGCTCTTTAAAAAACTTTTTTTTTTCAGCTTATGTTTTCAGAAAGTGTTTTTTTTTTAAACAAAACGTGATAAACTGAAAGTAGCGCACTTACCCTTTGAAAATGGTAACCATCTATACTAATATTTCGATGAATATTTTTATTAATATGGTGGCAATAGCCACGTCCTCCGAAAACGTAAATGTTTTTAAATGAACAACAATTCAAAATTGAATATAGAATAGTATAAAATAAAAAACATTTATTTACACACAATAACACCACAAACACTTTACACAATGGCTTAGGAATTGCAAGTTGCAATTTGCTTTTAAAACATAATATGTGAAGATAGTAATCTCGACAGCGGTTATTTATTTGAGCCTTTTGGAGGAGAAACACTGGGTCCGCGGGGACCGGGAGCTCATCGCATATTTAAAGAAATATCAGCGCGTCTCGTCGAGGCAACTTGTGACCAAAATGCTGACCTTTATTTGGCACAGCGTCTGAGTATAGCCATTCACCATGGCAATGCCGCCAGCATTTTGGGCAGCCGTTGCCTTATGGCAGCGGTTGATTAGATTAACTTTTTCATAGTTTTAGATTAATTTGGTTTTAGTAAGTGAAGTTTACTGTATTGGTTAGTTTTTGTCGTGTTGTTGTTTGAAAATAGAGGATAGTAAAGTCATCATCATCATCCTCCTAGCGCTTATCCCGGCCTCTGCGAGGGTCCGCTTCCCTACCCATTTTTCTTCACTTCGCCTCCTCACGTCGTAAGCGTCGTCGCTCTCGCATCCGACTCCGTGATGTCAAACCATCGCTTCTTGGGTCTTTTTCCTGATACCGGTAGGTTCACGCACCGATTTCCCACGTATCGACCTCGTCCTAGCGCTTATCCCGGCCTCTGCCAGGGTCCTCTTTCCTACTCATTCTTCTCCACTTCGCCCGGTCTTCAGCATCCTCGCGTCGTAAGCCGTTGGCTCTCGCATCCGACGCCGCGACGTCAAGCCATCGCTTCTCATGTCGCTCACGGAGACTTTTTCCTGATACCGGCAGGTTCAGGCACTTATTTCCCACATATCCCTGAGGCTTACGCAACACGTGACCAGATGTAATGTTTTATTTCATGGGCCACTACGTAGCTACAATAAAAGAACACTTAGCATCCGCTGTTTATGCCCCATCAATAACGTATTGGCATTTGGGGGCGATAAATACTGAAATGCCTGAAGCATGGCCGCTGTGTCCCCTGATTTATGGTACAACTTACCTATAGGTATTAGCAAGCTTGTGGAAATATTGCGTCCTTACCTACCTTACTAATTTGCGTTTTTTTTTGCAAGTATATTTTTGATCAAATATTTTTAATTGTAACATGACAAAATTAATACTTGATTTCGAAAATAGAGTATATTTAGATGCCGATAAGTCTCTAAAATAATATAAAACATAATTTCTTAATATTTTATAAATGTTTAAAAATACTCCTTTAAAGTTGTCGCCAATTTTGGTTCTTAAACCAATAAAATGGTATGTAATAGTTAGCTAAATATTGTTTAATTATACCCACACAGTTTCCAAAAATTTAAATAATTGTTTGTATGAAAATTACAGTTTCCCTTATTTGCACCACACAAAACGCCAACTTCTAAGGTAAGGACCTAATATATATATATCTACCGGTTTCGGTCAATGGAAAATAGCACCAACTCCCTTTACTTAAAGGTGTCGTGTACCTATACGTTATACGGTCCTGACAAATCTTTCTCACTTCTTCCACATTCATCAACCTTCAAATTTCATTGTGCATTATTATTATTATTATCATTATTTATTACCAGTTTATTGTGCACATATATGCATTACTTATAACTTTAAAGTACTCTGTGATAGATATAATTCTTTTACACGCTTTCAAAAAATAGAAAACGACTGGCTATGACGCACTTCGTGCGGAAGAGCGTTCATAAATCTTGCCGCATGAACAGTGAAAGAGTATGAATTAAAATCGGACCGGTGAATAGGAATAGCCAATGAAGATCTTACACGATCTTACACCAACCTAACCTAACCTAACCAAAGCTCTTATGGTTAGGGAAAACATCGTAATAAAACCTACACATACACGCAACTGAATGTATAACCATGCTCCAATCTAGTCAGGTTTCGTTGTTAACAGGGTCATAGACGTCAGACGCCAGTCGCTCTATTGTAATTACCTGATCTGCCAAAATCTTGATCGTCAAGGTGGACCCCGGACCCTCGCGCGCAAGAACACAACCGTGATGACTCCCATGATGATTATTATCTATAGTTGTGAGCCCTATCATCATCTCAAGGCTCCAAGTCAATCTTACCTCATGGTCCCCCAGCTAATAAATGGACGAGAGTATCGCCGATATGCCATTTCCCAACGGGTTGTGTGGATCCGTTGAGATAGACCTACAGACGCCGAAGACTTGACGAAGTGGAAAAAGTGGGAAAGCAGACCCTGGCAAAAGCCGAGATTGCCCGCTAGGTCGATGATTAAAACCAACCTTTATCAACCAAGTGATTAATCTAGGCAATCAACCACGGTTTCGCCTTTCGCCAAAAAGGTTCCCTAGTCCTTTGTCGGAATCAACACCATGGCTGAGTTAAATATCCGTTCACCTCCAATTATAACGGCTTAACCACCACGTTGTATTGACAACACATGATGTACTTCATCACCTCTTTCGCCATCACGGTGTAGTGCAAGCGAGACAGGTGGAGCACTCGGAGTCTGCAGCAGCCTAAAGTTTGGTCCGGTGACTGCGGTGCCGTACTAATAATATCATCTTTGAGTTAATGTACCGGTTATGATCTCGCACACGCAGGCCCGGGGTCCGACTTGACCATGATCATAATGACCTTGGTAATTACAGTGGAGTGTCTGCCATCTGACCTCCGTGACCCTGCTACCAGGGGAAACTGACCAGACTGGATCATGGTTACATATTCAATCGCCTGAATGTGCAAGGTTCATCACGATATTTTCCCTAACCGTAAGAGCATCGGTTAGTATTCAAATAATGTACATAACTCAAAGGACAGTCATTGGTACATGGCGGCAGTGGGATTCGAACCCCTTAACTCAAGGTTAAGAGATGAATGCCGTAACCACTTGGCCACCGACGCTTCGACTGCGGTGTAGTACTGATTCGAAAAAACACGACTCTACTTCTTTAACTTATTAAACCTTCTTTGTCTTCATCTGTATCACAAGGCCTTCGTGCGGTGATGTTGGTGCTATCAATACCCGTAGACATCTAAGTATAAAAAAATTACTATCGCAGAATATTAAATTACCAACCACACGCCGTTTAAATGCACTCACGCACGTAAAACAAAGATTAGAGCTTTCTCGCCCGATCATAATGGGAGTTTTCGCGTATCAATCCACTATAAAGAGGGTAGTCAAGAAAAATTGCAGCAATTTTCTTTTATAGGTCCCAACATGGGAACTATGTGATTATGTAAGTTCAACGTTTTCGTTCGATTTTCGTGAAATATTCGTTTCGGTATCGTGTACCTTTGTGCCGTGTGGTGTCCTGCAGAGAAGAATATACACTGCAAAGGACTGGAACTATCTGCCTGAGTCATTGTTCCCATATAAGTATAACCTTAGGGTCTACAAATCAAGAGTAAATAGGTTTCTTCTAGACACGCATGCTACATCTTCGACCTCATCGTCGCTTTTCATCAGGTGAGTAGAGGTCAAGCAATTTCTAATTTTTGTTTAAATAAAAATAAGAAAAGGATCCGTTCTATTTAGAAGTGTCTTTAGATCTAGAACCGACTGCGTAAACAAAATGGGCATAGCGTTTTCTGTTAGGAGGTTTCAATATGCTTCCCAGCTTGGATATAATGGCAAACGCTTCTTTAAATGAGGAGGAAGTTCAAGTCTGGCATTGTACGCTTATGGTCTACGTTTGTGAAGATATGTCACTTTAGTCCTTTACATTTTGTTTTCGCAATTCATTCGCCATTGAGTTAGTCCGTGATATTGTTGGTGGTTGTCCTATCTATGGCCGTATGGTGTCCGTCAGAGTAGAATGAAAGAAAGGAAGGCCAAACCAGCACGTTAGCGATGCGGTACGACCGCGACACACCTACTCAACTGCGGTGC
Source organism: Blastobasis lacticolella (assembly GCA_905147135.1). Classification (NCBI taxonomy): domain Eukaryota; kingdom Metazoa; phylum Arthropoda; class Insecta; order Lepidoptera; family Blastobasidae; genus Blastobasis; species Blastobasis lacticolella. The sequence continues at coordinate 4,488,967 of LR990061.1, forward strand.
AAACCGTGAAGCTACTTAGCTACTTATACTTTGTTTAGTAAAATGTCACTGAAGCCACGCTGCATTCCCGCACCGTGGTCGCCTTGGTATGCAAGGCGCAATAAGATAACAATCGCCCTGACATCATCCATTTGCGCGATAAGCCAGCCTTTGCTTTGTATACTTTTGTCATAGATGTATCTTTATTTGGTCTAATACAGATTTAAAAAAATTCAAACTTACAGAATAAGTTCATGCGTCATCGGACCAAATTGGACCAGCCTTAGCATAATGCTATGAACTATATTTACTATGCAATAAAGAGTTTACATACATATAACACCCGTTCTCCTGAGAAACCAGCCTAACATCTAACTTTACACGACAACAGACCGAAAACGTTACGAAAACGATACAGTTACATAATTGTAGCACTGGCCATTTTTTTTTTCTTTTTTTTGGTTCGAATTCAGAACGGCGCGCGGCGGGTGATTAGGACTGGAATCCCGGTACTCTATAGGACTTTAAGCACTCAAGTTGCCCAATACTGTTATTTCAATTAGTTTAGGCCTGAAAATTTATTGGCATCTAATTATTACTTTCTTTTTGCTTTTTATTTTTTGCGCGAAGGCTCAAACTTTTAATTATTTTGAGTGTCAACAGCTTATCCGTTTATGATCCAATTTGAAATGGAACGCTGAGTGTCTCAAATTTTTATTTTTTTTATTTGACTAGCCAGGCATTTGACCGATGATGGAGCATGCCTGTCTAGGAACAGCCTATTCCCTCTAGCCTTGAAGGCATCCAGGTTATATTGATCAGGGAATTGACAACGATCTTGCGACCATGGTCATACGACCTCCGACAGACGCTCTTCGAATCTTCAGATATTATTACTAAAATATATAAGTTAATGGATGTATTTCTGCAATCCCCAAGTTCGTAGTGATATCTAACTACAACTTTAAGCTATGCTTAACGAAATATAGTGGGTAATATATTCACCGTAGTTCCCAATAACATCGTGTTAGACGATTCAAGTTGGAGTAAGTTATTCAATAAGTTGGATAGTGCTTACGTGGGGTTTGTGATAGATATCCTTAAGTTTAATGCCACGAATAGGTACTCGATTACTGAAAATGATTCGTTTCACACAGTATTTTAAAAGCCTACGAGTAGCGTAATGTTTTATACTATTCTTATAAGACGTTGTATAAGTCAACGAATAAAGAAAACGTTGGCTTAGATATTATTAACTATCGCGATTATATTATGTTAAAGTAGATATAGCGGCTGTGTGGTGTCCGGCAGAGTAGAATAGCACCAACCCCTTACACTTACGGGTGTCGTACAAGGCGACTAATGTTTTCGAGGCAAAAGATCAAGAGTCTCCGTAGTCTGGAAAATGGGCAGCAGCATTTTCCATGGTTAAACACTGCGATCTCCAACCCGCCAAGCGTGGATATTATGGAAATAACCTCCCCTTTCGTGGGAGAGGCCCTAAGTCCTGCAGTGGACTGTTACGGGCTGTGATGATGAGGTTTAGCGGAAATGTAGAACTTGGCGAAAGTTTGGTGTGACAGAAGAGGGATTCCAAATGGAATTCAAAACCTTCAACTTACTAATCGCATCAGATTAGTCGCTACAAAAATAAAGTTACAAAGACATATTGCCACAACTTTAAGCGACAAAGTAATAACTAAATAGAGGTAGGCGAAATTCCTGCCTGCCACAGATTGTAATCCTGACACATTTTATCATCATCATATCATCTAAAAGACGCCCATTACTGGTGACATACCTCATAATCATCATATTAGCCAAAAAGACGCCAACTGCTGGGCAAAGTTCTCTCCCATATCTCTGCAAAAATTGGTCCTGTGCCTATTTTGCCACAATTATTTATTTTAATCACCGGATAAAACTTTATCCGGATATAACTATTACCCGGGTAAAGTGTTCAGGGACTAGTTAAAGCATGAAACCAATCTCAGTTGGGTCTAAACGACCGGACTGGCACCTACAATGAAGTTACCGCTAACTGCAGCTTAACTTTTAAACTACAAGTACTTTAACAACACTTACTTTGTATCGCTGCTGGGGTTTAGGTAACCCGGTTTTGTGTCCGGCTTAGCGGATTAAATTTTAGTCGCAACTAGTTCTGTGAATAAGAATTGTTGAACCATTATATGCTATCATTTTTTTTTTATTCATGGTAAATATTTTACATCGTCATATCAATATACATTATGTTGTAATTATTAATGTTGATAATTATTAAATGAATTCTTCAAAACAAAATAACCATGTCAATATAAACACAATAAAATTATACATAATGTCAATTTGAATATCAAAATAATGTCAATATAAGAATTAATTAAGATATAAACATATCTTGTCAAGCAATTAAAATAAAGTGTAAATGTCAAGTGAACGAAATAAAAATTAATAGTAAAATATACAGATAAAAATATAAATTATTATGTCAATACCCATTGTAATTACTCAATTATATAACAATAATAGTCAATTTCTGTATTAATGAAAATCAACTTGGCGTTAATATCCCAGTTGTGGTCTCACGCAAGAGGGCCCGCGGTCCGCCTTGACTGTGATCCAGGAATTGGCAGATCAGATGATTACTTCCAGTGGAGCGACCGTCACTTGACTTCCGTGACCCTGCTACCAGGAGAACCTGACCGATTGGGTCATGGCTAAACATTCAGTCGCCTGAATTTGCAGGTTTCATCACAATGTCCTTCCTTGTAAGAACATCGGTTAGCATTCAACTAACATACATAACTTACAAAAGAGTCAGTTGTACATTATCGCAGTGGGATTCGATTCCGATACTTCTTGCTTACAAGTCGGATATCTTAACCACTCGGCCACCGACGCTCCTATAATGTGGTATCCATTAACTTTTTTCTAATCTAGGTCTGTAAGTATATCGAATTGATGAAAAGTATTGTATCAGGTGGCGGTACTTCCATAGCGGCTACTGCTCGAGCGGAATATCCCGCTATGCGTATAGCTGCCTTAGACGTAGGTACTTGTTTCCTAAAGAGCAGTAAGGAAAGTTCTAGGTAGTTACTCTACACAATCTTAATATATAGAAAGTCGTTTAATGATCATAACAAGTGTTTATTTAAAGTGATCATTCATTCATCATCATTTAAGTGGCAAACGATATGCATGCATATTCAGGCGACTGAATGTGTAACCATGATGCAATCTGGTCAGGTTCCCCTGCTAGCAGAGTCACGGAGGTCAGCTGACAATAGCTCTACTGTATTTTTTTTTTATGTCTTATGGTCGGCAAATAGGCAAGCGGGCCACCTGATGGAAAGTGGTCACCACTGCCTGTAGACAACACCAAGCAACACCAAGAGTGTCGTCAATGCGTTGCCCACCTCTATAACACGTTGCTCTGACAGCAAAAAGGCAAATGCCCCTCCACTGCCAAAGCCACGGTTCCCCACATCCTCACCCCATGGAGAACTGGAGACCTTACTTACCGGCAGAAACACGATACTAATTAAAAGAGTATTGTTTAGCTGCAATATTCTGTAAGATGGACGGTACTTCCCCAGTCGGGCGGCTCCAATTCGAACGGGATACCCCGCTATGCCCTACCTCTCTTATAATACCTCTACCTCTCGAAATTACTTGATCTGCCAAATTCTGGATCATGGTCAAGGCAGACCCCGGGCCCTCGTTTACGAGAGCACAACCTGGACATGAACGCCAAGATGATGTTTTATTTTAACATAGCCGCGTCCATAAGAACGCAATTTATAATTACTTTTTGAGATTTTGACGCAGCTCATTTCGGCGTATCGTATCGTATCCGGTATGGAAATCGTATATACGCAGCCTATATAATTATATGCAGATTACACGCAGCGTCAGCATATTTTTAATGGCGGTTTAGTCAGTTCTTAATGAAAGTGAACTTCGTGACTTGAAATAAATAAATGTGTAAATTAATTAATTAATGTGCTTGGACAAATTCACACAGCGCCATCTAACCCCAAAGTAACCAAAGCTTGTGTTATGGGTGTTAGATAACTGATAAACTATACATATACTTATACCTTTTTATTTTTTTATTCATTCGTATGGCAAAAATACAATATACGAGAAACACATTCAACTACAAATTTAAATCAAGCGAAGTCAGCCATTCAATTGCTTCGTCACTAAGGGTGATCAGGTCCTCCGGTGGGCCAGGGTAACTTGTGTTAGGGCATTCCGATAGTATGTGCCACATCGACTGAATTGGCACCTTTTTTTAATACATACTTATTGTAAATACTACACGCAGACCCGTATCAGAAATTAAAATTCATCATTTTAATTTCTGCTCGGCCGGGTATCGGGAGCTCTGCGCGGCGACCAGCAAGTTAACCAACTGAACCACTCGTCAAATAAGCGAATGTCGAAAAAAGCGCTTTTTTTTCTTATCTTACAACACTTTTCCGGAAACCATAAGCTCTTATGATAGTCATGATGTCGCTTACCCAGCGCTATTGCACTATTCTTGTCGCATCCGACTAGTGAGTCACGAATCACGAATTGTCGTAACGCAATCATCATAAAGAATTGTTGTGGGTAGGAGTGGAGTTCACGCATGTCAAAAATCTGCCAACATCCTTCCAACTCGTAATTGAATATTGGAAACATGGTAAAGAGTAGGCACCGATTTGTACGTGAAAGGGAACGTGAGTAAATTTTATATGGGTGTAAATTCTTTCCGTAACGCAAATGGAAAATGCTGAAGCTTGTCCTGTTTCTGTCAAGATGAAATTAATTAATTCTGTAGTATTACAATTTACAAGATAAAAAATAAATTTACAAGAAGTTCTTTACGAAGGTTGGCTTGTCTCTGTAAGAGATTTCTTCCAGCCAACCCTACCGCGAGTAGAAAGAAGTAATAAACCGGGAAGCAGTAGAAAATATGCACTGTGGGTAATACATTTCCAAACTATATAATATTGTTATTATTATACACTTTGTTGCACAAAACTCATTAGAAACATAATCACAATACAAAGTAAAAAGAGGAGCTTATCCCTAAAAGTCCTTAGCCAGGGCATGAAGCTGAGTGAGGTCCCTTTTACACACCACACCACTTCCACATGCAACGGCTCTGTTCTTCATTTTCTTTTATTCGTGTATGATTGTCTAGTTGTTTCATAATTTCATGTTGTTTGTTTTTATTGGTTTTGTTTGTGCATTTTATGTAACTTTTTATTTTTTATTTTTGTTTCATGGCTCTGGAATCGAGCCACTGACCTCAAATAATACCTGTATTGTTTGGGAGTCGGTGTTTCGAAGCCGATCTAAGGCAATATGTAATGTGTTTGTGGTGTTATCGTGTGTAAATAAATGTTTTCTATTCTATTCTATTCTATTCTATTAAAAGATATATATTTCAGCCAACCAAATATGTACTTACTAAACATAAAATCTGTAATAATACTATACTATATAAATGTATATAAAGCTAATCTTGAGAGGAGAGAAACTATGCTCTTTAGTCTTGACTTGCAACAAGTTACTGATGAACTGTCCTTAATCTTAGTTGGAAAGTTATTCCAGAATCGCGCCGCTTCAACAGTAAACGACTTGAAAAAATAGTTGAAATACAGTGGGGAACTTCAAGTGGTGTGATAACGTTATGTAAGTAAAAATTTAAAGTAAATGTGGCCGAGCGGTTAGAGTATCCGACTCGTAAGCCAGAGGTCCCGGGTTCGAATCCCACTCCGGCCATGTACCAATAACTGTTTTCTGAGTTATGTACATTAGTTGAATACTAACCGATGCTCTTACGGTGAGGGAAAACATCGTGATGAAACCTGCACATTCAGGCGACTGAATGGATAACCATGATCAGTTTCCCCTGGTAGAAGGGTCAGGTTGGTCAGATGGCAGTCGCTCCACTGTAATTACCTGACCTGCCAAACCCTGGATCATGGTCAAGGCGGACCACGGGCCCTAGTGCGCGAGATCACAACCGGGACATTAACGCCAAGATTTCTTTTTATCAAGTAAAGGTGGCCAAACATGTGAAGCAAATACGAACTAATAATTTCAATGAGCGTTGTATGATTTACGGTTTTTACCAAGGAGATGTATTACTAAAGTATAAATGTCCTTGAGTAGTCTGTGGGGAAGTTGAAAAAACAAAAAAAAACTGAACTGCTAAATATAATATTTATTTATGTAAATGCTGAATCTTTGTTTTTTTTAAAGAAATCTGAATGGTATTTTTTTATTAAAAATCTAATAAAAAAATACCATTCACTCATATTTAAATTAATAACGAAATTTTTTGCCAACGTGAAACATTTTTAATTAAAAATTTAGTCAGTTTGAGCCTACATTTTCCTGTATAACGACTTTCACAAAATCCGAGGTCGAAACCCGAGAGCAAACAGCCAGTAGTGAGTAAATAATTTCTTAGAGGTTGTTGCTTCTAATTAAAGACTCAATTTTCCTTAACCCCAAATGACAGAGGAGGGAATATTTTAACGTCTCATTACAGACTTTAAAGGATCTGATAGCTTATATAAATTTAAGAGGACTTGAAATTCAAATGAGCTTGCATAATTATTGGTTCGTATATTCGAAAGGGTTTTGAATGCGTAAGTAAACAAGTAAATTGCATGACCTAATTTTGGACAGATATCAAAACAGAACAGAAGATGTCCTTGTCCACGTTAAATGCGTTGTGATAATTCTCAGCCGTAGACGCGTTGGATACCATTATTTCCTTTTTCTTTTATAATTCTGTTGATTCTGTGGCTCAGCGGGGAAGCACGACCACCTGGACTACCTCACATACAAAAATATCGGTACGGTTTTGAAGGAAGCTGTCAAACTAATATATCGTAGCGTCACTTTGTGGACGTGAAGCTTATAACGTCATCGTCAATGGAAATTTAATAGCGTCTTCATACATTTCCGTATAATTTACTTCCCTGTGTTATCATCGTACCGCCAATATCCACGATGATATCATTATATCAGCCGGAAGACGCCCACTGCTGGACATAAGCCTCCGCTAGATATCTCTACAAATTCCGGTCTTGTGCCTTCTGCATCCAACTGGTACCTACGATCTTACCAAATTGTCGGTCCACCTAGTGGGAGGCCTACCCTCGCTGCGTCTTCCGGTACGTGGTCGCCACTCGAGAATTTTCTTGCCCCATCGGCCATCTGTAATGCGAGCTATCTGCTCTGCCCACTGTTACTTAAGCTTGGAAATCCTTCGGGCTATGTCGGTGACCTTAGTTCATTTGCGGATCTCCGGATTCCGAGCATAGCCCTTTCCATCGCCCTTTGGGTTCTTATAGGGTCCACAGTGACCGGCCACGTCTCTGTTCCTTAATATCGTCACGTTACAAATTATAAAAGCGCCTAATTACAAAGTTCAAATGTTCTGATTCTACTAATCAGTCATTGCCCCTAACGCATGTGTAAACGACGTCAAATAAACGAAGCTACGCCTTATTTTTGGGATACAGGTATAGTCCACCATCGGACTTGGACTTGAGCCTCCTCCACATTCGTGGCGGACATTGCCGCAAGCTCCACGCGTAGTAGGTTGGTGTTGAATTTCATCGAATTGAAACTAAATAATTCAATATGCTGCTGGCTATATTTGTCTTAGGCTAGATTTCAGTGTTATATTTACTCACACGCGAGCAACAGAGACGAGGCTCTTCGAAGGCAACCTAGCTGATTTGCATTATTTAACGCCGACATCTGACGCTTTGCCTCTACAATTTTGTTCGTCAGAACCCTGAAGCCTATCAAGATTTAGCCCAAAAATACATAGCTACAAACATTGTAAGTTAAATAAGAGCTGTTAAAAAGGGACACTTATTGTTTTATGAAACCACTCAAACTTTGTTGTTTAATAATTTAAGTAGGTATATAACTTAAGCGGTGTTACAAATTTAATAAAATAGTACATTGATCATTTATCTGCAAATAAACAAAGAATATGATACAAATAGTAAAGAAACATTAGCCTAATAATTAAAATATGTACTTAGAAATATTACTTACAATAAATCTGTATTAATTACAATAAATCAAACAACTCGCCGCAAATGCAGTTAGAAAACACGATAAATTCCACAATTACACACAAAATACCATAAATCTGGCAACACCTGGGCCATTCTTCATGAGGCGTCGAATATTTATCGCCGTCACATGCCAATAAGTTATAGTCGGGGAACGAATTGTGTATGCTAAGTAAGGTTTTGTAATAGGCAGGTACAATTTCTGGATACTGCCATGGAGATGAATTTGTCAATTCGTCAGCACTCTCATAAATTCTCGCAGGTAACTGTGCGTAATTAAACAGTAGAGGCAAAAGACGAATTATATTTTTTTATACTCACAGTATCATATATAACTTGACTAGGTAATAATATTATTTATTTCACAAAATTTTATATTTTTTAAATACTTATTAAAACTAATATACATTTTTTTTTTGTAGATTCGAGATTTTATAAAGTAACTGATCAAACTAAAATTTAATTAATTCCAAAGGACCAAAAGCCGTGTAAATCTGGTGCTTTTGACATACAATTTTTATCTATGGTTTTGTTTGAATTACACGCATTAAAAAGTTCGCATTTGGTAGATATACTACGAGATAGTACTATAAAAACATTTTGTTCTCAGCAGATACGAGATTATCTATACTAATATATATCTTAAGTCTAAGGTATAACCAGATACGTGTTTTATTCCCGTAACAGCCAGGTTTTAACGATTTTTATAGCATGACAATCACGTATATGACGAAATATCAGATACGAGATTTTTTAGAGTATCGACGAATTGTAATCAACACCATGACAAGTATTCTACACGATCATGACTAATACATAAAAATAAATAAATTATAGGTACACACGTAACTTCCGCCGTTTCTCTTATGGGTTATATAGAGAGGGTTATGAATATTATCTGTATGCCACTAAAAATGCAACAAAATATAATAACCCGTTGATGTTATTTTTAATTGCATTGTTGGTATCATAAATACACAAAAAAAACTTATTTAAAGATAAAAAACTTGCCCGAGATCCCCAGTAACCGGATAAGTGTCCAGAAGGCTGGCCGCATTACCCTACTGGATAGCGAGGCTAATTCTCTGACCGAAGTAGAGGTCAGCCTGAAGTGGAAATAAATATTCTCCATAATAGGACGAACCCAAATCAAACTAAAGGATCTTTCTCGTATTAAAGCTCTGTGAAGTCCTAGAAATACAGAAGATATTCGATTGAGACTCAATTACGACTCTGTTATAAATTCTGCAAAAAAATAACAGACTCAGTTAAAATAAATAAAATAAGTAAATAAATATGCTTGGAAAAATTTACACAGCTTCATCTAGCCCCAAAGTAAACAAAACTTGTGTTATGAATGCCAGAGAACTGGTAAACTACTAATATATTTGTAAATACATACTTAATTTACATATACGAGTAACATCCAGACCCATAATAGAAATTAAAAAATTTCATTTTAATTTTTGCCCGATCGAGAATCGAATTCTAATCTGCGTGGCAGACCTTCATGTTAACCAACTGAACCACTCAGGTCATCACTGAACCATTCAGGTCAATTAGTTGATTAGTTATTGGTGTCGCCGTCTTAAATCGACCAAGAGTCTGCCGTTTTAATCCATAATCGAGTTACCATTGAAACATGCAAATATTCTAATAGCGGTAGGTATGTAAAAGAGAGGTAGGGCATAGCGGGGTATCCCGTTCGAATTGAAGCCGCCCGACTGGGGAAGTACCTCCACCTTACAGAATATCGCAGCTCAACAATACTCTTTTAAATAGTATTCTGTTTGTCGGTTAGTAAGATCTCCAGTGCTCCATGGGGTGGGGATTTGGGGAACCGTGGCTTTGGCAGTGTTGGAGCATATGCCATTTTGCTGCCAGAGCAACGTGTTATAGAGGTGGGCAACGCATTACAGACTTATAGACCTTGTAGCCTAAGAAACATAGCATTGTACCTATAATACCTAACACTCCCTACTTCCCTACGCCTATTTCGATCGACAGATCTAACGTTGCGTAGGACGCATGTGACAACGTAATGTAACGTAACACTGTCACACGTACGTGCTCGTTCAGCTAGCAGGAAGGTTAAATAAAGAAAAGAAGAAAATGCAGGGAAGAGGTGTTTTATTCTAATCCTAAATCAGACTAAGTACAACAAATTATAAAAATAAAACTAGTGAAAACACAAAAGTTCTAAGTCCAAAAAATTGTCTCTATCACATTACCTCCACCACGTTCACTATAGATTTAAAATTACAGAGTTGTTAAAGGCTATGTGCCGAAAGATTGAATTATATTGGGCAACCGTTTAATTAGTTGAAAATTTCAGTTCGTCAGCCAAAGTTATCATCTGTGAAATCATTATGAGGAAAAGGATCCAGCAGTCATTTAGAACGAGAGAGTACTTTGCCATCTTTGCCATCTACGTCTCGACTTGACAACTTATGATAATGACATGAACTCGGACTGAACAAATCTCGTCTCGGTGACGGTAACGGTGGACAAACGCTCTAAGGTTTGCCTCGCCCGAGGCAAACTCGCGCGCCGACTACAAAGAGCCCATGAAATGGTGGTAAAACCCCATCCTCCGTCTCGCTTTCTTTACATTCATTAATTGAATATACCTTTATATTGAAACCATCGTACTAACATCCAAACAGGTGGTAGGACTCTGTCAAACCTGAGGAGTCCGCCTGGGTGAGTACCACCGCCTTATGTATTTCTGCCGCCAAACAATGCTTGCAAATGCTTGTTGTGTTCCGGTTTAAAGGATAAGGTAACCAGCAAAATTACGAGCATGAGGCATTTCATCTAAGTCCTCACAGTGACAACGCACCTCCGTTTCTGCACTTTTGCTATCTGCAACCAGAATGAATGAACTATAGATGTTATAAAAAATAAAAAAATATTCGTGGACAAATTCACACAGCGCCACCTAGCCCCAAACTAAGCAAAGCTTGTACTATGGGTGCTAGATAACTGATATACTACTTAAATACTTATTTAAATACGTACTTATTATACATAGAACACCAAGACCCGTAACAGAAATTAAAATTCATCATTTCAATTTCTGCCCGGCCCGGAAACCCGAGTCGGCTGCCTGCTCGTTTGTCTCTGAATAGCATGAAATAAAACCAAGCTTTCTATCAGCATCCCACTCTATTCAAAACCGCCAACCCACACATTTCAGGTCCCATCTAAAAATAAAAACTAATAAGAACCAAAAGGAAATCGTCCCAGCGGCGTCCCCAGTAATTACTTCCGAATACACTTCACGAGCGCAATATTTATTTCCAGAACAGCACGTTAGTGTTTGCATAAAAATGAATATTTCCCGGGAAATATTTTTCATTTGCGAAAGCTTTTGCACCTGCTCTCATGGTTTTTCTGTTGCTATCTTTGTTGTACGGGCAGAAGTGTTGTTGCAAAGCCTACGCAGCTGGGTAGATAATTTACTGTAAGTCTTTTGCCAATGATTACTGCGCTGCTGTACTGCGATTTTTCGAGCAGAAATTGTAGCAAAATGTACGTCTTCTTCGTAAAGTAATTTCATTTTGTTGGCTTATTTTGAAATTTCCATCTATACTAACTTTTTATTTCTTGATGGTACGATATGATTTTTTATTTCATAGTACCATATTATTTTATTAGGTCGCTTCTTGTCTGTTCGCTACAAATTGCAACGATTTTATACCAACAACGGGATAAGCTTGAAACTTTGAACGTTAGCACAGGAACTTTATAATATAACAATGCAACCTTATCAAGTTTGGGCTCGTTGGATTCTTCCTGACAAGTACTCTGATGGAAGATGGTGTCCAGGAGCTGATGATGCAGCCGGGAGGTGGCCACAGGAACTCAGTAATAAAACAATGCAACCCTATCGAATTAGGACTCGTTAGATCGTCTTGGCAAGTTAAATGAAATTCATTAAATAATAAGTTATCGTGTTAGATTTAAAATACGACTAAAAACCAAAATACTAATTATGTAAGTATATAAAAAGTATTTTTTTAAATAAATTTTTTTCTTAACCCTTAAGGATCAAAACCCCATACAGACTGTTTTGAGTTTGTGATTTTTTTATAGCTGATATTGATTTTTTTTGTTCACTTGCTTGTTCCATGTATTTTGTTGTCCTACCTTCTCGATATCGTACTTTTTAAGTGTAAGTAATTTATGTTTCTTTCTTTCCTTCATTCTACGACGTCCAACTACCATTTCTCTCTCAATCGCATTAAAACCCCGCTGAAACTCGCTCGGCTGTTCCAAATGGCGGTAGAGCGGAATACGGAAGGGCAAACGTTCACAAGACGGATACCCTCACCTAACGCTCTTTATCCGACAAACCGTTCACGTAGGATATGTCCGTCACTCGCCGTATGTCACTTGGCTAAAGGCTTTGTGCGTAAAGGTGGTTACATAATAGGATGTTCTTACTAGACTGTAGAATGGGTATTTCACACTTATAATTATTCATAATATTACGTACAAAGTTCACTTTTTTTACCCTACTGCCAAGGAAGGGTTATGTTTTTCACGTGTATCATGTATGTATGTATGTATGCATGTTAATATGATTGTAAATTTCTTTATTACCTTGTATCTTCCAAACGGCTGGATGGATTTCGACAGTTAAGGTATCGTTAGATTCGTCTCAAAAACCCACGTGTCCTTAGATGTTTTAAAAGAAATAAAAAATGGGGAATTTTAGGCGCCATATTGCGAAGTTTAAAATTTTTTCTGAGCGGCTTAAGGAGCTGATTTCCAAACTTGATGGATACCCACACCTTTGACGCTCCTTGTCCGACAAACCGTTTACGTAGGGTATGTCCGTCACTAGCCGTATGTCACTTGGCTAAAGGCTTTGTGCGTAAAGGTGGTTACATAATAGGACGTTCTTACTAGACTGTAGAATGGGTATTTCACACTTATAATAATTTTCCGAAAAGTCCTTAATAATATATTACGTACAAAGCTTTTTTACCCCACTGCCAAGGAAGGGTTATGTTTTTCACGTGTATCTTGTATGTTTGCATGTAAATTTCTTTTTTAGAATCGGCCAACATCTATTTTTCCTCCCCCTAAATTTTTTTTTATTTATATGGAAAAACAACGTTTGCCGGGTCAGCTAGTTATTTATAATATTACGTACAAAGTTCACTTTTTTTACCCTACTGCCAAGGAAGGGTTATGTTTTTCACGTGTATCTTGTATATATGTATGTATACATGTTAATATGGTTGTAAATTTCTTTTTTACCTTGTATCTTCCAAATGGCTGGATGGATTTCGACAGTTAAGGTATCGTTAGATTCGTCTCAAAAACCCACGTGTCCTTAGATGTTTTAAAAGAAATAAAATATGGGGAATTGTAGGCGCCATATTGTGAAGTTCCAAAATATTTTCTGATCGGCTTAAGGAGCTGATTTCCAAACTTGATGGATACCCACACCTAAGACTATGTGTGGGTTGATGTCTATAGGCAGTGGTGACCACTTTCCATCAGGTGGCCCGTTTACCTGTTTGCCTACCGTATGACATAAAAAAAGTGTCAAAGTGTTTTCTCTTGTGACATAAAAGAGAAAAAACGTACTAATGCCTGTCCATTTATTAGGTAGTAATGACACTATTAAACCAAATACGAACTAAGAGCGAAACGGATAAATATATAATTTTTATATACGCCGTAAAAATACTAATGTTATTTATATCTGACCATTTATTACGTTTTTATGGGCGCGCTACTAGACCAAATTCAATTAAGTTCTGTATAGTGATCGCTCGGAGCTCGCCTGAAGCCATATTTACCGAATTTTACAAAGCGACATTTTACATCTACTCAAAATTTACATATATTTTACATAAACGAGGTAAAGCCGCCAGCATTCTGGGAACACTTCCGCCTGGCAGCGATCTAGAATTAGTTTTTTATGTGTAATTTCGTTTCCTAAATGGTAGTTTTAAGTTTGGACATATTGTAATGTAAGTATGTATATGTATAATGACACAAACACACGACGCAAATCTTCACAATATTCCACATTCAAACTGTTCATGTCTAAAATCATACTTTTTAAATGCTCAAAGGAGGGATTACTGCCTTCTATAATACAGGGTAACGTAGTTTATGTGGCAGGAAATCAATATGTGGCTAATACATACATTTTTTGTACCGGAATTGTGTAATACACACATAGTATTAAGAGATTTATTGGCATTTATTGTACTGTTATGTTGTGTTTGTTGTTGTATTATGTGGCTAATAAATATCATTTATTATTCTAGACCGAGTCTCGGGAAAAAGTCAGATACTTAATATTGCAAAGCATCTACCCTCTCCTTAAGGGATCACGTAGCTCACATGTCACGTGACTGCGTGTCACAGCCTTGGGTTATCTTGGGCCTTAAGCTTTGCCCATTTGAAGGGTCATTCTACATAATGCTGTCTACTCAGCCTATCCGCCTACACCTGCGTCTACGAGTATATTGATGGAGTGTTTTCTTATAAAATGTAAGCTAGTTATCTATGGGTGGTCGCGTATTTTTTAGGGGTCGGTAGCCATAGTAAAAGTCACCGAGAGTAGGTAGGTACAGTCAGCTGCTCAGAGAACGGACCCTCATTAAATGCATGGGGGGGGGGGTCTGTTCTCTTAGCAGCTGATTGTACTAGCTAACGAAGCAGACTCTAGATCGATATGTGTGTGACTGAGTGGGGGGATGGCTCGCTTACGCTTTCTGATTTATGCTTTGTGTTGTGTGATTTTTTTTGTGCTGTTTCCTTGTTTTGATGTTTTTTTAGTTTATTTGCTTCTGTTGTGTGTGTAAATGTCTTGGCGGGCACGGGAAGGAGAGGCCGGCCCAAGAAGCGAGGGCTTGACGTCATCAAGAATGATATGCGTGCCAATAAGCTCATCACTAAGCCGAAGAACGAGCGAAGTGAGCCAGGAGTAGCAGAAAGGCGGACCCTGGACCCTTGCGTGCAGGGTCGCAACCGTGACATAACGCCAAGATAATGATGATGATGATGATGGTGACGTGTGCGTACTTATACTATACTTGTACTTTTAATGTATTTATTTTACAATTCATATTATTATTTTCTCCAGAGCCTTTTTATCCCTTGTTTTACTTACAAATAATGTTTCATTTCCGCTTTTGTTATCATTTCCGTATTTTTGTTATTCTGTCTGTATTTAATGTTGTGAAAAGTTTGTGTATTTTTGTAATAAATAAACCTAATTAAATTATGTAAATATAGTATAGTTATCAAAATTAGTTTGTGAGAGCCTCGGTAGCCGAGCGGTTAGGGTATCCGACTCGTAAGCCAGAGGTACCGGGTTCGAATCCCGCTGCGGCCATGTACCAATGACTCTTTTCTGAGTTATATACATTAGTTGAATACTAACCGATGCTCTTACGGTGAGGGAAAACATTGTGATGAAACCTGCACATTCAGGCGACTGAATGTGTAACTATGATCCAATCTGGTCAGGCTCCCCTGGTCTGGTCAGGACCGTTCAGGACCGTACCGGTCACGAAGGTCAGATGGCAGTTGCTCCGCTGTAATTGCCAGAACTGCTAAATCCTCTAGCCAAAATATGGCTACTAAAATGAAACCCTATACTTACAACGTCGTTAGAGTGAAAAGTTGCGCTAGGCTTATGAATCATAGATCTCAATAAGTAATCTTCATAGTCGTGGCTCCATATAGAGTAGGATCGTAACACCTAGATTCGGGGCCAGATAATATTGGTTTGAGGTTAATGACAAGGATGTCATTGTTCATATTCCAAGTAAATGAAAAAAAATTAAAATTAAAATGTTTATTCGTTTTGCTTAGGTAATAATAAAAAGACGAAAAGCATTTTGTAAGAAAAAAATAACAATATTAATATTGTTGACTATCTGTCAAATTTAGTTCAATCTAATCACGAGCAAATTAAACTGGCTCGGGTCCAATCATGTATTTCTGTCATATGTCTCTGTGAACTAGTCTGTATTATTTCTTTTTTTTTTTCATCAGCCAGAAGACGCCCACTGCTGGGCATAGACCTCCCCCAGAGATCTCCACAAAGACCGGTCCTGTGCTTTCCGCATCCAGCTGGTACCTGCGATCCTTACCAGGTCGTCGGTGCACCTTGTAGAAGGCCTACCCACGCTGTGTCTACCGGTACGTGGTCTGTATTATAAAACTGTATTATTTATCAGGTGGTAGGACTCTGTCAAGAATGAGGAGTCCGCCTGGGTGAATACCACAACCTTATTTATTTCTGCCGCCAAGCAACAATGGTTGCATTGTTGTGTTCGGGTTTGAAGAATAAGGTAGCCAGCGAAATTACAGGCATGAGTCACTTCATCTTAGTCCTCACAGTAACAACGCACCCGCGGTTCTACATTTCTGATACCTGCTACCAAAATGTATGAATTGTAGATGTTATGGGCGACAGTTACCACTTACCATCAGGTGTACTGTCTACTCGTTTGTCACTGAGTAAAAAAAAACTGTCTGTCTGCCTAGTACAATTCCAACTTAGTGTAAGTAATTAGGTACAATGAGGATAAGAAAAATTCATTAATTTCAGATGAGGCTTCGCTGTCTCATCACTAATTACAGTCCATTGTTTTTTACAAACTTTTGTTTAAATTTATTGGATTGTGTATAAAGATATGGTTGAAATGAATTACATGACATTAACGACATTACCAGAAATATGAGTGTGTCCATGTTCCAGTCACGACTCAAAACTATATTAACGGACAATACTTTTTACAAATTAGATGAATTTTTAAGCCATAAGTTTTAAATGTACAAACTTATGAAATTTTTCCAATATTTTTACTTTGATGTATTACTCAATTATGTATATTTTTTTGTTTTAAGAAAATGTAACCATAATATGAATCTGATGAATTAATAAATGATAAATGATTATCGTATTTGATTAGTTGACAAAAGCAATTAATTAAATTATTTATCATTGTTTTTATATCTATTACCTACCTCATCTACTAAAATATGGAATTGTTTAAATTCTGAAATAAATGGCTATTTAATTAATTCAGTTTCACATGTCCCATGTCTGTTCGTAATGAAATCTTGCAAGTTAAATTTCATCCATCTCACGGTTTCCGATTGAGCTGAAATTTTGCACACTCATGTGAATTCGATGACAATGCGATGTTATGACACCATCGAGCTGACCTGATGATGGAGACGGAAGGTGGCCATAGGAACTCCTAAACTTCGCAAGGTAAAGCCATCGAGTTTGGGTTCGTTTTCTTAGTCTTGATATAAACTGAACCAAACGAATTTAGATTAAGTTCTATGTATGTTTTTGTGGAATATATTAATTAGAATTTGAATTCAAATGTTGCTATAGCTGCAATGGAAAATTTTCTTGTAGTTGTAATGCACTTCTACTCTTGTATCCAACATAGTTCCAAGGCATTTTCAAGGATTTACCTCTATTTAGTTTCCGCGCCAATGCACAAAGGAAAGTAGGTGTGCTGATGGATTTTTCCACTCGGGGAGATTGCTCCGATTCCGATTCAACGGAAAGGGTTCCGTTACAATTTGATTCCCGTCACGTGCCTGTTCCGTTGTCACGGCTCGTCCTCGCCGTGACGTCGCTACTAGTGATGGGCGAATGGAAGTTATGCCTATTCGAATGCGCAGCTATTCGAATTATTTTTCTATACTTGCCGCTTGCTTGCCGCCGTCTGTCCCTCTGTACTGTATGTGCGATACGATCTTTAAAAGTACGCAACGGATTTTAATGCGGTTTTCAACAATCGATAAAGCCATTAAATACGAAGGTATGTATAGGGTAGGGCAAAACGTGAACGAAGTTTAAATAAAGTTTGTGAGCTTGTATATTAGGGGTAATCTTCAAAACGATACTGGACGAATTATTAAATTGTTTTTTTTATATTTTATTAGTCCGGGGCGAGGAAAAAAAAATGAGGGCCAGGAGCCGCCTTAACCAAGATCCAGGATTTGAGAGATTAGGTAATTATTCTTATTCTTATTCATCTAAATTAGTTCAGTAGTCAACAATATGAGTGTTGCAAGAAGGATTAACGGAGATTTTATTTGTTTATAACCAAACTCGCGTTCTTTACACATATTATCATATTAGACGGGGTTTGCACGCGACGTACCTTTTCGATTTGTTTTCCCGACGTTTCGGTAGGGTTACACCCACCGTGGTCACAAGATGACTCCGAAACGTCGGGAAAACAAATTGAAAAGGTACGTCGCGTGCAAGTCGCGTCTAATATAATAATAGGCGTTTTTTATGTAATTAATTGTGTGATCCCCGTGAAATTTGGATTTTTTCGAAACATTTCGATGTAAATTGTAATTTGGAGCCTATGTTATCTGTATGCCAAACTTCATCCAATACATTTAGCCGTTTTTGCGTTCACATTTCCCATTTATAATATAAGTGGGATACAAATTGCATCACTGTATCATGCAGTCTCCCATCACTAGTCGAAACTAGGCTGGTCAAGGTTTTTCTTACACGTGACGGCAAGTACGTAAGATAGTGTTTTGTATCGTGTTTTCTGGGTAAGTGACGCGTTACATCATGGGACTACATACTACCTAAACTCACACGTTTAGATTTTAATGTTAACACGTTCCCTGTGTGTGACCCACATATGGAGCACTCTGAGGTATAAATGATACTTGGGTGCATCACATATGGGTCACGAGCCCTCGAGAAGTAATAGGCTCGCTTATTCTTGCACGTGTGATTTTAAGCATAAAATTGGGGTTACACGCATATGCTATGAAATGGAGAAAAATAATCTGTGAGGACCGGTCAATCATTTTGATGTATGTTACCAGGTAGTCATATAAAAATAAAATAAACCAAACTTTTATTTTCGTCGACCACATACCTTTCTTGCCACGATTGTATTCTAATACAGTTTTGGTTGCGTAATTGGTCAGAAACCAGTTGACCTAGCCATTTGATGGTCATGACATATTGATAATGGCCGTGTGGTGTCCGGCAAAGTAGAATAGCACCAACCCCTTACACTGCTGGGTGTCGTACAAGGCGACTAATGTTTTCGAGGCAAAAGATCAAGAGTCTCCGTAGTCTGGAAAATGGGCAGCAGCATTTTCCATTGTTATATTTAAACACTGTGATCTCCAACCCGCCTGCCAAGCGTGGAGATTATGGCAATAACCTCCCCTTTCGTGGGAGAGGCCCTAAGTCCTGCAGTGGACTGTTGCGGGCTGTGATGATGATGATGACATATTGATAAAACCAACACGTCTCTCTGATCCTTCCATTTCAAAATGGTCATACAATCATTTTGTTTGGCGGCAATTTAGTCGTCGGAATCGGCGGAATAGTGTCGTACTAACGTTTCACCAATAACAGACTCGTATTTGATAAAAATATGAAACTACCCTCTAAACATTAATGATTACGGCAGTACTTGAGGAACTCATACACTTACATACATAATATATGGGACAATGAGGAAAAATTTAAAATTCGGAAAAGAGAGTTTCACAAAACGTTTACTATTCCTTAATATGTTAATGTATATAATTAATAATAATAAATACCAACACGTCTACCGAAAAAAAAGTATTTGCACGTAAGGGGTGGAAGTCTAATTTTCACTTACACAGTGAACGTGTTAAGTATATAAACTGCCTTGTGTTGTATTCCTTGAGATTCTTCATCATCTTGGTCGAGAAAGGGGTGAACAAGTTTTTACAGAATCGGCCGTACGGAAGTGATACCGATAACTCAGGCAGGCCGAAAGCTTCTTGCCACCTTATTACCTTAGAACTAACTTTAATTTAAGTCTAACTAACGGTTACAATGATACTTAAGCATTGTAATCGTTGTTTAGTTTAAATATTATTCTATCTCAACATTATTACTATACTATACTATTATTATACTGTTAATGTACAATAAAGTGTTAAATAAATAAATAAATAATAAATAAATATTATCCTCCAGTAATTATGTAGTACCTGCTGCAATAATGTTGTAAAATGCAAAAAAAGCTATTGTAATATCTGTTGGTGTAAATTTGTTTATAATCTGTCCAAACTGACTTGTCTTATTTGGTTAAGGAAATTATGTATTGAAATGGATAATGTGCAACAGTATTCGTTGAAATTCATATTCTATGTGTTTCTTATATAATTCTCGACAGCTATACACAATATACGTAGCGTGATTGATACGGCAAGTCGTAATTTTGGGCATTGTTTGTTCACCAAATAAGACAAGTAAGTTTAAACAGATCATATTACTGCTGTTGTTATCTACAGTTTAAATAAATTAACAAATAAGCGGCTATGGTTTACAAACATTATGTATAGTTATTAGTATCTACTGTTAATCTTCCGAATTAAAAAATAAGAAAAAATAGCTTTTCATTACAAATACATGTACACACCACAGCATCATTAATAACTGCATATCTTCCGTGATATGCTAAGAAATATAAAAGAGCGCTATTAAGCCCGCACTTTAAGAGCGGCTTGCACAACATTTTAAACGCATTTAAGTTGTTACTTAAACAAAAAACCTTCTGTAGGCCTGCTGGAAGAAATTTCTTTTAGAAATAAGTAGTGCCTGTATTGTCAGTTATATCTCTGTATTTCTTTATTGTGTGCAATAAATAGTTAAATATATAAATAAAAAACGTTAAAAATCGTTATTAAATGTGTTTAAGAACTTGGCGCAAGCCGGGCTAAATCTAATTCATCGTCGGAAAAACTAACTGAATCGAAACCTCATAACAGCAAGTAGTAAGAGTAGATGCCGCGAACGGCTTGTAGAAATCCGTCTGGAAGCGACAGAGGCAACTGCGGCAAATATATTAAATCAGGGCTGGCACTAGCGAAATGTTCGTAGAGCTCGTCTAATCTAAAATGACGCGCCCCACTATCGCATTAACGCACACAAGCAAGTTTAAAATATGGACGCAATACATATACAAATGCCGTTGTAATTGGTCATTCAGTTGCCGGTGAGACACCAACGTAGGAGCTCGCGTCGTTCGATTGGAGCAGTCGACGCTCCCACACAGATGAAGTGTCGTTATTAATATTTGCACTCACTCATCGAAATCAACTAACTAAGTAGTGGGGCGCGTCATTTTAGACTAGACGAGCTCTACCTAATTTACTTAGACATTTTTATGGGTATGTTCCGGGTTTCCTACCGGGTACCTTTGAAAATGTTTTTGTTGTCTTTGTTGAAAATGTGTGATAATCACCGCGATAGTTTAAAATATTATGTAATTTTCTTAGCAAAAAAATTGTGTGTGACTTAGACATATACTGTAGGCACACTGGTACATATTTAGGTAGAGCTCGTCTAATCTTAAATGACGCGCCCCACTATCGCATTAACGCACACAAGCAAGTTTAAAATATGGACGCAATACATATACAAATGCCGTTGTAATTGGTCATTCAGTTGCCGGTGAGACTCGTTCACGTTGCACGCGTCGTTCGATTGGAGCAGTCGACGCTCCCACACAGATTAAGTGTCGTTATTAATATTTGCACTCACTCATCGAAATCAACAAACTAAGTAGTTGGGCGCGTCATTTTAGACTAGACGAGCTCTAACTACCTTCAACGTAATTTTAGGCTTAAGTTTTTCATAAATAATTACGGACACACGGACGGACAGACCACCTGAGGGTGCGCGGCCACCGTCGTCCAGCACATCTGCAACCTAAGGGGAACGGATGCGGTGCCTGTAAATATGCCTTTTGAAGCAACACAATGAGCTCGCAACTCGTTGTGCCTCTTAATAACGTTGGCAAAGAATGGTTGACTAAGGTCCTCCGCTAGGAACCCAGAAACTGGTAGCCAATTAGCATCCTTAAAGTACTAAATGGTCACCCATCTAGTTGCCTGACTATGCATGCGTCGCATCATCAAACCAGGTAGGCGTCGTTTGTGTCAATGTTTGTTCACATCACAGCCCGTAATAGTCCACTGCAGGACTTAGGGCCTCTCCCACGAAAGGGGAGGTTATTGCCAGAATCTCCACACTTGGCAGGCGGGTTGGAGATCGCAGTGTTTAAATATAACAATGGGAAATGCTGCTGCCCATTTTCCAGACTACGGAGTGTAGCGACATCTATCGCTCCACTAGGGAAACTAAACGATACTCACATTACGAGTATACGAACACAAGGTTGGCAAGCATCCGCACATAGATGGCGCTAACAATCCTACATCGCGCTAGAGAAATGTGCCAACTTCCACGGCATATATACAACTTCCGACGATCAACTGTTGGGCCCTTGGTCCCCTGGTCACAACAACCGGCCAGGTGTGTAATTACCCTTTTCAACCTTCTCACCACTTTCGCTTGCCAACATTGGCGGCTATCTTATCCTGCACCGCCAAAGTGGTGACCCCGACGTGATCCTTGCGTCTTCCCTACCTGACTCCCGCACACAGCAGTCACAGCCTTGACCATAGTCGGCACGGACGCGTGCTTCCTGGTCGTTCACCTGCGGCATTCTCACTGTCCCCACCCAGTCTCGACTCACTGCAGACTTGGGAAAAGCATCGCTTCGGCACAGCTCACAGCGCAACCTCACGCCAGAGCTACGCCATTGCTCACCGCATCGCCAGACTGACTACGCTTCATACGTCAGCTTCAGCGTTTCTCGCTTCGGTATCGACCTCCAGTCTCCGTGGGGAGTACTGTAGCGACATCTATCGCTCCACTAGGGAAACTCAACGATACTCACATTACGAGTATACGAACACAAGGTTGGCAAGCATCCGCACATAGATGGCGCTAACAATCCTACATCGCGCTAGAGAAATGTGCCAACTTCCACGGCATATATACAACTTCCGACGATCAACTGTTGGGCCCTTGGTCCCCTGGTCACAACATCCGGCCAGGTGGGTAATTACCCTTTTCTACCTTCTCCCCATCTTCGCTTGCCAACATTGGCGGCTACCATTATCCTGCACCGCCAAACGGAGACTCTTGATATTTTGCTTCGAAAACATTAGTCGCCTTGTACGACACCTATGAGTGTAAGGGGTTGGTGCTATTCTACTTTGCCGGACACCACACGGCCAATGTCATGACATGACATGTCAATGTCGGCCAACTCCTATCGGTAAAGCTTTCGTGAAAACTAAACAAGCATTTGTACAGATTTTTGTTGACAATCATAATAATCAGAAAAGGGGAGCGCGGTAGCCGAGCGGTTACGGTATCCGACTCGTAAGCGAGAGGTACCGGGTTTGAATCCCGCTGCGGCCACATGGTACATACCAATGACTCTTTTCTGAGTTATGTACATTAGTTGAATATTAACCGATGCTCTAACAGTGAGGGAAAACATCGTGATGAAACCTGCACATTCAGGCGACTGAATGTGTAACCATGATCCAAACTGGTAGCCATGATTTCCTTGGTAGCAGAGGCAGATGGAGGTCAGATGGCAGTCACTCCACTGTAATTATTTGATCAGCCAAACTCTGGATCATGGTCAAGGGGGACCCCGGCCCATCGTGCGCGATACCACAAACAGGACATTAGCCATTAGCCAAAATGTTTTTTTTTATAATATGCAGAATATGTCGTCCGTGGCAGCCCTAACAGGAAGCGCCGCCATTTCTACCTCAGGGCTGTCACGGTCATTTATATTGCTACCGCCAGACTGTCGCCGTTATTGCGCCGCTCATTTCGCACGGAAGTACGAGGCGCCAACTAGAATGCTCTTCGAATTCCAATTTTAAAATAGGATCAACTTCCGGCGGCCACAGTTCGAAGATGCGGTGTTCAAAAATGAGACATTTTTTAAAATAACTTGTTAACTTTGTCAAAAGTTAGGACTCTGTCAAGCTTGGAAGATTTCTCCTAGTAGGTGAGTATAATTCCATGGTGAGTAGATAGGTTGATAATCGAAAGCTGGCATGCTCCATATAAACGGAATTTGATCATAATTTCCATATTAACCAATCAAAGTCAATTAAATATAATCATTTCGTCGTTATTATCCCGGTTGTGCTCTCGCGCACGAGGTCCCGGATGACTATTATCCATGATTTGGCAGATCAGGTAATTACCTAACCTCCGTGACCCTGTACCAGACCCTGTACAGAAGAAATTAAATATTTCAATGCAAATCTAAATCCCGTTTAACTATGAAACGTTATATTTTAACGAAAATCTGACAAGCCACACCACGTCGATATTGGTTTCTAAGTCGGGGTTATAAAATATAAGTGGTTAATATAGAAATTATGATCAAACTTGAATTTTATGGAGAGCGCCAGCTTTCGGTAATCGACCTATACTACCTCTTTATTTATAACTACCACCAAGCAATAGTGTTTGAATTGCTGTGTTCCGATTTTAATTGTTTTGATTTGATTTGGTTAAGGTCGTCATCATATAATTATATTTAAGACTATGACTCCTGTCGGCAATCGCCACCCAATGTTAAGGTAGCCAGCGCAATTTCAGACAGGCATTTCACCTTAGTCCTCACAGTGACAACGCATTAAGAACATGAATCATAGATGATATGGGTGACTGTTACCGCTTTCCATCAGGTGGACTGTCTGCTCGTTTGGTTGAAATTATAGTCACCGACATAGCCCATAGCATTGCCAAGCTTAAGTGGCAGTGGACAGGGCACATAGCTAGCAGAACAGATGGTCGATGTGAGAGGAAAGTTACCTCGTAACACCTCGACCACGTACAGTCATACAAAAAATTTGCTGACCACTTATTCCATATTGTCACATGGATTACCATATAACGGGGGGTCAACTGCGCGGGTAGGCCTCCCACAAGGTGGACCAACGACCTTGTAAAGATCCCAGGTACCAGCTGGATGCGGAAGTAACAAGACGGCCTCTGTGGTGATCTCTGGCCTATGCCCAGCAGTGGGCGTCTTGCGGCTTATATGATGATGATAGTTATAATAGATACGGTCAATCGCATGTTAAAATATGTAAGAAAACACTCTTAATTACCTAAGCCTTAGTTATGTTATGTTACTAAAAATAAACTCTTTGTTAAGTACCCAGTACCCGCCAGCCAGACGCAATATCCCGGAAACCCTCATTACGACTCTTTTCCAGTTAAATAAGAATTATGGGATTGAGCTTCAACGAAAAGGTCGGGAGATGGATTTCTTGAAGCACGCACGTGTGGAAAGCTGCGCAACAACCTATCTACCACCAGTATAAAATAAGCTAGCACTGGTATTCCTTTGTAGCTGTGTTTTCTAACCAGTTACAAAAGAAGAAAAATACTCTTTTCCCGTTACTAGTTATAAACTAGTAATCAAAATCAAAATTTCTCTTTTGAGTTGGATATTATTTATCTCTTTCAATCATAAATATTGAAATGGACTTAAAAATATTTTTAATTAGTTACCATGAATAAATTTCTATTCGTACCAATCGGAGACCGTCCAAAGTGGTAGACAGGGTAGGTGGAGGTGCTGTCGTCTGTTCGTTTTATATACACACTGGGTGTCTTGTCCTTGCTTCCGAGCCGTTCGCCAGAACAATTATAGAAAACTAGTGACCCGCCCGTCTTCACACGGGTACCCAACTTCATAGGATCATCGGCCATACAAATATAAAGATCGATTAGGAAAAACAGAAACAGAAAACAGAAAGAATACTTCAAAATCAATTAGGCCATTTCGGAATCCACAGGAACACATCTATTTTTAAAATATTTGTATACTGATGCTGTTCTACGAATTTGGCTCTGGACTGATCAATATAATTGAAAAAAGCAACCAGGAAACGCTTACGTAGGCATCGCCGCATAGTTACCGCGTAGCAACTGGACAGAAAACGTGAAGTCTACTCTATTGGCGTGCACACGATGCGGTGAGTACGCGGGTGCAGCACGACGACTATACGAAAGTTGTGCGTTTGTTTACAAATAGTAGATTAAGCTTTCTATCATCAGTATGTTACGAACTGCACATAACAACATAACCGTCCATCGGTGTTACTGCGGCGATCTCCTTAAACTAAGGCATTGCATCAGCATTTTACCAGCTATGGAGTTTGACTAGCACGAGATGCATGGACAGCACAATGTGCCGGACTACAACGGCCTAGCGAACTAGAATAAGCACGTTACTTTTGGATCTCACATCGACCAACTGGTAGTTAAGTTAGAAGGAACTTAAGTTCTTAGGAACTTAATTGTAATTTAAAAAATGATAAAAGTTATGAATAAGATAATTTTGTTAAGGAGTTTCTCTGTCTCCTTCGACTGTAGCTTTCGTAATTGGTGTAAAAACAAATATTGCAAAAACATTTGGGACAAACCGTGCAGCAATCGTGTACGTCTGTAATGATTTAGTCCTTTTGACATTACAAATACATTACTATAGGTATGGCAGTACGCCCTCGGATCCCTCAGCCTTTCCCCGTCCGGATAAAAAGAACAAAAAATCCACCCGCACGGGCCAATGATCCCATTTATCAAAATAACCCTCTCGTTAATCTTTCTGAAACCGTATTTAACCGAAGCTTGAACTTTTGGGAGCAACATTGTGAGGTTAAGCCGATTTGGCCACACATTAATGTTTATAAATGAATAATAAAGACCATAATTACATATTTTTAACTCATGACGAAAACAGAGGGGTGTTTTAGTTTGACGTATGGCTCTGTCAGTCTGTCTATCTGTGTGTCTATATGCGGCATTGTAGCTCCCGAACGGATGGACCGCTTTCAATGCGGTTTTCTGTATTTGAAAGCCAGTTTAATCTAGATGGCTCTTAGTTTTGCAATTCTATATTTAATCTATAATATTCTCAGCTTTGTTTCATTAAAAACAATTCAGTAGTTTAGTAAATATTTCAGTATAGATATGTAAATTTACTCGGGGGTTATCTGACTTTCTCTGTCCATTAAGTTATTTATCCAATCTGTCTGCCTAGCGTGTAATTACGACAAAACCCTGTGCTAGCGTGAAGGAGACTCACGCCATGCTCATCCGTTTGTTGTTTATTATATTGCTGTAAAGCTGTAAGCAAATAAGTAATAAATAAACATTGACAGCAATCGCTAAAGAAACATTCGAATTCAAAACAGCTTCGCCATCCGAGGATGCCAATCGCTACCCGAAGACATTAAGTATTCAAGTCGTGACGATTTGACTAACAAGCGAATGAATATTCAACATTCGGGGTCCACCCTTCTTGTTTATGAAGTTGTCAAGTAGTTGGTGGCCCAGTTGTTGGACAGGGCTAATAGTTTAGTGTTGGAGAGATGGAATTGGTCGCCTTGCCACCTGACGCGGGTCAAGATGGTTTACGTGACCCTGTCATTAAGTTTTAAACGACTTTGCTCTATTTAGCAATAGATAAATATAAGTTTGGCCGAGTGGTGTCCGGCAGAGTAGAATAGCACCAACCTCTTACACTCGTGGGTGTCCTACAAGGCGACTAATGTTTTCGAGGCAAAAGATCTTAGAGTCTCCGTAGACTGGAAAATGGGCAGCAGCGTTTTCCATTGTTATATTTACAACACTGCGATCTCCAACCCGCCTGCCAAGCGTGGAGATTATGGCAATAACCTTCCCTTTTGTGGGAGAGGCCTTAAGTCCTGCAGTGGACTGTTATGGGCTGTGATGATGAAATATAAGTTGGTAGCGAATTCCTACGATGGCGGCGAAGAAATTTTATTTTTATTCATCAGGAGACCACAGAACTTCAAGGTTAGAATGATGAGCGACCACCATATGAGAAAGAAATTTACACAGAAGCGGTTTAATGACTGATACCTATAAAGTTTACTTTTGTTTAATTTTGCTACATCCTAACTTTAACTAAAGAGTACTGGTACATACGCTTCATACTATAAATCATCGTGTACCATGTGTCCTATGCAAAATAAAATATGTATAAAGAGATTTTTATTAGGATAAATGAACGTTTGTTACTCCTTCACGCAAAAACTACTAAACGGATTTTGATAAAATTGTTGATGTAGATGATGTAGCTTATAGCCCACAATATAGGCTACAATTTCTCTTGATATTCAATGTGGTTCTACGCGGGACGAGTCCGGAATTTCATAGCCAAATATTCGAGGAGGTAGTCGCAGCTAACACTGTTTTATAAAACGTCGACTGAATCGATGTGTTCTGTACATTTTCCGCCGAAGCAGACAGGCAGTAGGCAGTATTTAAGTAGACACCTAACTATCCCGTGGATTGCTTTGTTCACATATGAAGGCAAACGAAGCCATATAACCACAAATCCTCTACTAAACCTACTTAAATCATTACTCTTTCTCATCGGACGTTTTTCTTTACTTACATGCATGACTAACGATCTTCCCAGAGAACTTGCGATCTCTCCGCAAAAACATTATCCAACAAGAGGGTTTCTAGGGATTGCCTAAGCGTAATCCACGCACGGAAACAAGAAGCAACTTAGTAGAAACTTTATGAACTAGCAAGAAATAAATGAACGAAGCGAACGGTCTAAACGTATTTTTCTTTGTCGTTGAATGATACTTTGTATAAGGTTTTATTGCTACTTTAACGGTACGTGTACCTTTAAATAAAGACATTTCAATTGAGAACGTTGTTGGAACGTTAATAATAATAAATAATCGTTGACAAATTCTCACAGCGCCATCTAGCCCCAAAGTAAGCAAAGCTTGTGTTATAAGTGCTAGGTAACTAATAAACTACTTATATACTTTTTAAATACATACTTATTATACATAGTAATGGTTAAATGGTTCGACTCGTACCCCGAGGACCGGGTTAGAGCCCCAGATCGCCATGTACCACTGACTCTGTTAGGATCAGAAATATAGACAAACCATGTGTTACTTAAATCGGTATATTATTAAAAGTATGGACATTGGCAAACTTAGTGATAATAAACTTATGATAAAACAATTAACGTAGGAAGTAGTAAGATGTATGTATGTATGTATGTAATCTCTTTATTGCATCAATTTATAACATTTACATTTACATTTAGATTACATTTTGTATCTAGTGAATGTATATATAATAGGTATATGTTTATTCTATTTTTTTTTAATAGTAATTGTATTTATAGTATTCAATTTAATTTAATCTTATTTTTTTTTATCACTTAAGTCAATGTTGTCCTGTTAGCACCTACTTAATCACTCTCTGCATGGTCTGCTGGTTGACTGTTAGACAAAGCCTCAATGGCTTTAAGTCCGCCAATTGCTGTAATTTGTGCAATAAAGTTTTTAAATAAAAATAAATAAATAAATTTGGTTGTCCGGTGATACAACCCCTCGGGTTTGGTACATTCGTTGAACACTAACCGATGCTCTTACGGTGTGGAAAAACATTGTGAGGAAACCTGCACATTTAGGCTATTGAATGTATAACCATTAAACAATCTGGTCAGGTTCGCCTGTAAGCAGGGTCACGGAGGTCAGATAGCAGTCGCTACACTGTAATTACCTGATCTCCAAATCCTGGGTCATGGTCAAGGCGGACCCCGGGCCTTCGCCAAATGTAGTTGGATCAGCAAACATTTCATACAAATTGTTACGGAGTAGCTTAATTTGAATTATTGTAAGCCGATTTAATGCGCTGCTGAGAAAACGCAACCGCTGAGAGCAGGCTGACTTACTTTTACTTTTTTCAGTGTGAGAGATGTCACTCTTCGAATACATACCAAAACCTATTTCCTTTATCGTTTTGTTTGCACAACAATGAAACCTATTTCAAGCGCTGTTTCTCGAAGACGCAACCGCTGAGACTAGACAGACCAACATAAATCAGATCAGGGGACCACTCTACAACACATAAAAATAAATCTATTCTCTCTGTGACCTCTTACTCTATCTACTTAGACTTAAATATTGTTTATAAAGACTTAGTCCTCACAGTAATAATGCGATTATTGGAGTTATTATATCAGCTAGGTTCCACATTTACCTAAGGGAGTGGAAGGACTCTGCCATGTCTGAGGAGTCCGCCGGGGAGACTACCACCGCCTTATCTATTTCTGCCGCCAAACAACAATGCTTGCATTGTTGTGTTCCGGTTTGAAGGATAAGGTAGCTTATAGGCATGAGGCATTTAGTGCTCACAGTGACAACCGACCCGCGGTTCTGCATTTTTGTAGACTGCAATTGTTACCACTTGCCATCAGGGCTGTCTGCTCGTTTATCACTGCGTAGCGTAAAAAAGTGCTAGCCACTGTTGATAAATGTGTAAAATGTACATTGATATTTAACCTATTTTATTTTTTTTATTTTTTATGTTTTACGACAGACAAGCGGCAAGCAGGCAAGCGGGCCACCTGATGGAAAGTGGTCACCGCCCCGCCTATGGACTTCAGCAACATCAGCAATACCTCTTGAACGATCCCATGTTATAGTCCAAAGGAAACACTGTGGCAAACAAATATCTACTAATCTATCAACTTGTCTTACTTAAATAAAGTTTTAAAATCTGAAGTGGAAAGATTCTCTCAATTCCCCATTTTGGGTAATTCGATAACATTTAAGGTACATTAATTCTACTTTTGTCGAGTTTTTAGACTCTTGGAGAGCACAAAAACATTAAGATGAATGTACAGTAAATTGCGGGGCCATTATCATGTTTTTTTTTTCTTTTTACATCTTGCATTTGCAAGGAGATTTAAGGATGTACTTTTAAGAATGGATGGCCAAACAGAAAAAACTGAGATCTTAGGTAGAATTTCGTTCTGTCCGTGGCTTCTATTAACAATATGGTGAATCAAAAATAAATACTCGAAAATAAGCAAGTGTTTTATAGGTAAAAGATCTAAAATGGGCAGCAGCGTTTTCCATAGTTATATTTTTTACACTACGATCTCTAACCCGCCTGCCAAGCGTGGAAATTATGGCAAAAACCTCCCATTTTATGGAAGAAGCCCTTAGTTCTACAAAAGACACGAGGTTCTGCGAAGCCAAACTAACCGATGAGCATTATTTGCCGCCACATCTTAAACATCTCGCGATCAGAATCTCTGATCTTCCTGCAGCAGAAGTTGGTGAGAGCGGCAACGTTCAAATTCACAGATAATCGATTTCGCGAAATCCCTGGTATCCGCATTTCCCTGCGACGTATATAAGTAGTTTATCAGTTTTCTAGCGCCCATAACACAAGCTTTGCTTACTTTAGGGCTAGATATCACTGTGTGAATTGTCCAAGAATTTTTATGTATTCATTACTCACACTTGTGCAAAAGACTCGACATTCTACTTAGCCAAACTAACCGATGAGCATTCCTCGACTCGATGATGTCCAGCGCACCGACGGAGCCCGGCAAACACCGACCAGCGTTGTTCCTACGCCACTACAGATTCCAGTGATAACCATTCCACCAGGATATTGTTAGGACCGCAAGAAGAAGAAAATGAAAAAGTTATAATATACGCACAACTAACCCTTACTTTTAGCTACAGAATTCACCACGGTCTCGTCTCTAACCGGCAAAAATGGAAGCAAATCGCTGGGAAAGCTATCCTCGGAAAAGTCTGGGATCCAATGGGCATCTCACCGGGTACCTTGTCTACGCAACCACGACCACTCTGACAAGAGTGTCCGACTAAGAAGAGAGAACCCTTACTTCTGATTTGAGTCCTAACAATTTATGGGCTTTGTATATTTAGTTATTACAATAATAGTTACATAATTGACTGAAATATAGATTATATTATTATTTGCCGCCAACATCTTAAACATCTCGCAATCAGAATCTCTGATCTTCCTTCAGCAGAAATTAGTGAGACCGGCAACGTTCAAACTCACAGAAAATCGAAAAAGTTTCCCCCCACCCCTCCAATCCCCGGGTCGGTACAGTCTGATCGCTAATTTATGTCACCGGGTATGCTGGTGATTTTTAACCCCTGACCAAAAAAGAGGGTGGTTTAAGATAGACGTGTGTGTCTGTGGCTTTGTGTATCTGTTTGTCTGTCTGTGGCATCGTAGCTCGGGACCGAATAGATTGATTTGGATGCGGTTTTCTCTAGCTTTGTTTCATTAAAATCGATTAAGCAGTTTAGAAAATATTTGAGTACCTACAATTACCTAAAACTATTTTTATTATTAAAAATGATTCTAATAGAATTTGATACATTAGACATACACCGACGTTAAAAATGAATGAGGTTACTAATAAAGTACTGAGAGATGATCATTTTTAAACCCATTTTCACATATTGCTAATTTCATGTAGGTACTAAAAATAAACAAAACTAAACTAAACTAAATAAACAATAATTACTATCTTAAAGTGGCTATTTGATGCAGTCTACAATACGCATACAAAATCACCAATACGTCCGGTGATATAAGTTAAGAGAAGACTGTACTTGCTAGCAGAACCCGGCGATTATTTTTTAATTTTAAACGATCCCAATACGATGTTACGGTCGCTAAGCTGAAGGCATCGGAGTTGCCCTAACTCGATTTTATGTGGGAAAATCTTTTATGAGGCAGCCCGCTGCGTGGAACATTCAAAAGGACACATAAAACAGGGAATTGAGCGTAAATATACTAAATATTTGTCCAATTTATAGCGTTTCACATTATTCCTTTTTGACGCCATATTCGCCGTAAACTGTCATTTATGGCTACTACTATGTCATTTATGGCTCTTTAAACACTGGGCCCTTATGCTTGTAGTCAGGCTTTTATGTTCCCACCGTAGTAACTATCAATTTATGACATAGAGATAATATGGTAGTGTATGACAATACAGTTATATGAATAATCTAAACATAGTATTAAACGAAGTCGCTTTCTGCCGTCTGTCCGGCGTATTTCTGTATTTATGTACGCTTAGATCTTTTAAACAACGCAACGGATTTAATGCAGTTTACAACAATAGATAGTGTTTCATGAAGAATGTTTATAAGAAAGAAAAAAGGGTAATAAGGATAAATTAGATGTACGCGAACGAAGTCGCACCGCACAATTACATGAATAATACAGAATAAAATAAAAATAGTTAGCTCAACAATTTCTACATACATACTAGTATAACAAAAACCAGTTGCAGTTCGTTAGTCTCAGTAAAACTCGAAAACGATTGGAACGATTTGAATAATTCCTTTTTTTGCGGATTTGAAATTGTCAGGGGAAGATTGAAATATAGAGCTCACATTTCTGCGCTCCTGGCCGCGATAAATGTTTGAATTTCGAATGTTATATTTTTTTCAAACAAAAGAAACTCATTTATTGTTTTATAAAAAAATTGCGAGAAATCGCGTGTCAATTGTTTTTTTATTACAAGTTGGAGTTCATCGTCCGTAGCAAAAACGAAATTAACGCGAAGACATTTTAGGGCGGCGATTTTAATTATTTTAAAAGTTCGCTGTCTCCGCAAGACTGCTCTGCTCGTCTTAAAAATGCTTTTGGGAGAGAAGCACCTCATTTGAGTACCGTAAGGCGTTGGTATGCAGAATTTGATAGTGGCCGTATTTCTCTCCATAATGAAATTCGTGAATCGGTCGGCCAGCAACTATAATCACTGAGGAAAATGTGGCTACTGTCAGGCAAATAATTGAAGAAAACCGGCGTATCACCCATGAGGAGATTCGATGACATATGGGGATTGGTATGAGTCAAATTAAAAATCAAACATCAACATTTAAAAGTTGAAAAATCTTGTTACCGCTGGATTCCTCGTGAACTGAACCCAGAACAAAAACGGACTCCAGTGAACCTGTGAAAAAATTGTTGATAAATTACGATCACGTTCAAATATTGTGTATGACATTGACATTGCAGTGTATGCAAGAAAAAAAGGGTAAACAGGGGTAGGGTAGGTGCAGGGTAGGGTAGGGGTAGAGTCACACGATCTTCAATCAGAGAGTCAATTACACTCTATTCTTTTTAACTATAAAGTATAATCCGCGTCATGAAAGAAGAGACTTGTCAAATGGCAGTAGAGGGGATTTTGCGCAGGTAATCGCCTACTAAACAAGTCGAACCACGTGACCCGCCAAGTCTCTTCTTATTTGACACTAGTTGTACTGGGATGTCGTTCGCCTTTCTTATTGGTTATAAGCCGGGCATTGACATCAACAATCAATCAATAAAAACCGCCTTAACGTACTTAATTTGAATGAACCAATGAGCATGTCGTATTCAGCCTTTGTAGAGCTCGTCTAGTCTAAGATGACGCGCCCCACTACTTAGTTAGTTGATTTCGATGTGTGAGTGCAAATATTGATAACGACACTTCATCTGTGTGGGAGCCAATGAACGACGCGTGCTGCTACGTTTGAATCTTACCGGCAACTGAATGACCAATTACAATGGCATTTGTATATGTATTGCGTCCATATTTAAAACTTGCTTGTGTGCGTTAATGCGATAGTGGGGCGCGTCATTTTAGATTAGACGAGCTCTACTTTAAAGTTAAAAAAATCAGTATAGTTTGTAATATATTATTATAACAAGCCAGACATTTTATCGCCATCTCATCTGTTTCTGACGATAACCAAATATAGAAAATGTCCGTCTAGAATCAGCTAATTCTGTCTAGCCTTGAAGGTGTGTTGATAGGCAACGTGCCCGATTCCATGACCGCTTTGTAAAGGTCAAAACAAAGTGATTTATGAGGGTAGCTGGAAAATCCGTGACGTAAGGATGTTTACGTCATCGTGGTGATCGAAATCTGTACCTCTCGCTGCAAGGACCCCGTAGCCATTTAATTAGGCTACTGCCGCTCATATATAACGAATGCGACATATTAACGAATAATATTCTTATTTATTGTACTTATATTACGTACATTAGTTGACTACTAACCGATGCTCTTACAGTGAGGGAAAACATCATGATGAAACCTGCACATGAATGTGTAACCATGGTCCAATCTGGTCACGGATGTCAGATGGCAGTCGCTCCACTGTAATTACCTGATCGGCCAAATCCTGGATCATGGTCAAGGCGGACCCCGGGCCCTCGTGCGCGAGAGCACATCCGGGACATTAACGCCAAGATGTTCTTTTTTATTCTTATTTTTTATACGCTTTCACCACCTATTTTCTATTCATCATCATAATCATATCAGTTGAAAGACACCCACTGCTGGGCAGGCCTACCCACGCTGCGTCTTCCGGTACTTAGTCGCCATCGGCCATCTGTTCTTCGAGCTATGTGCCCTGTCCACTACCACTTTAGCCTGGCAATCCTTCGGGTTATGTCGTTGATTTTCTATTTATTGATAATCAAACTAAATAAAAGATAATCGCAAATCCGTTTACATTCAGAATGTCCATTAAAGTCTATATATGTGACAGAGCTAGACAGCTAGGCCAAATAACTTTCTACTAGACGTGTGGCCCAAATAAACAACAACCTAGATTGTAATTACAAGTTTACTTGCAAGACCTTGGCCTAATCATAACATCTCACGGATCAAGAAGTTTCCTTCGGGTTACGAAGTTGATGTTGACTTGCCCGATGTAATTAGTTATTACAGCCATTTGTTAGTATAAGAAGGACTATAGATACTAATATTATATTGTAAAGAGGAGAAGTTGCTCGGAAGTATTATAGTATTATATTTATAGGTAGCTGGCAGAAACTCTGTTTAGCAACAGTTTGTTAGCACAATTCTCTGATTTCAATTATTGAAATTGTTACTTTTGCAATTCCGTATCATCAATTTCATGGGTTCAGTTGCTAAATATGTTCTAGTGCAATAAACTGAAACCATTAAAGCGATCATGCATAATCGCAACAGAACAATTTCAATCATTGAAATCAGATAATTGTTGGCAACAGTGTTACGTAAACCTACTGAAACCACGCTTCAGATTGCAGACGTGCCTTCGGTCATGAAAAGAATTGATGTATCACTGTATTTAGAAAAGCGGCCATTGTCTAGTGTCAACGTTCTTGGAATACCGAAAACCGAAGTGAAGCAACGCTTGCAAAGTCCGGGAACTGGATTGGTCGATTCTTAATTTTTTTTATGTCCTAGGCACACGGACGGACAGTCCACCTGATGGAAAGTGGCGAACCCCATGTTTTAGTCCAGAGGAATGAATTTAAGACTTCATCTTAAAGTTGGATTTTAAGGCCGTAAAAGTTCGATTGTCGGGCGCTACCCGGCCGTAGTCGGCGTGGGGCGGATGTGCTGCGGCCATGGGGCGGTGTGTGTTTCCTTCCTACTTTCCTACACTCCTCTTTTTTGACGATTGAAAGAGATATTTGATGTTCTAATCAATAAAGAAATTTTGAGTTTGAATTTGAGTTTTGAGTTTAAGAAGAAATGTAACCATCATTCCAAAACATCGTACGTACCTAACTAATTTTATGAGACAGAAAAAACCGTAACTGATAACATCTTAGTCGCGGAAATCAGAAACTGATCAGCGGGGCTATTGGCTAACTCAGTTGACAACTGTATTTGACACTAGATAATTCTACACCACGTCATCTACGTTGAAAACTGGCAATAGCGTCTACCAAATTAGTACCAAATTAGAGTAGTGTCAGATTTTTTTATGTCAAATTCAGTTGTCCACTGAGATAGCCGATAGGCCCTCAGAATCTACTTTGAATTATTTCTTGTCGTTTTGCTTCAGCGGGAAGTGATATTGAAATATTCCGGGACCAAAACTAGTACATGCTGTAAAGTGCGTTTCTATAGAAAGATACAAAACAATCGAGAGCGTAAATGACAATACTGATACCCGTATTAATAAACGTTACTGTGAGCTCTTACAGAGCGCGCGAACGCACAGGGTTCCAGTTCCAACTGACAATGAGGAGTTTTCCAATAGGTATGAGATGGCGGTCAAATATCTGGCTAACGGGCTTTGCCCCACCACTCATTCCCACCGCTGCAACTCCTGCGTAACGAGGATCTTCAGAACCAGGGAACGCACCACGCAATAAACTAGATAATTAAGCGATGTCTTACACACCCTAGATAATTAAATTATGTCTAACATTACAATGGCTGGATGGTCTATGAAAAAAATAGGTAGCAGCGTTTTCAGTTACGTTTTCAAATCGTTATACTATCCAAGATTATAGCCTAACCCTACCCTAATGTGGAGGAGGCACAAGTCCAATATCTTATTCCCAGCAACGAACAGTAAAGTTTTGGCAAATCGTCTTCTTCCAATTTTCCATAACTCCATATAATTTAGATTACGTGATGAGTAACTTTACCGTACGCGCAAAACATTTTGTGACACGAACAGGGTCCAAAAATTCCGCAGTTCCAAGAAACATCCAACCATTCAAACATCCTCCTAAAGAAGACTTTACCGTTTATTAAGAAATATTAGTAGAAAATACAAGACAAGTGTTCCGTATGGCGGCGACAAAAAACAGTTTTGGGGAAATCTCCGCGGGCGAGGCGGCAAATCCGCCGGAATTGATTATGAAAGGACGCCTTGACACCCCGGTATGGCAAAAAATTAGAGGCCCCAAAAGGAGTTGGGTTCAAACGGGTTCCAGAAAACACAGGTTAAAAGATTAATTTAGATTTACATACATATCTAATGCCACACTCGACATGGCAGCTATAATTCTTTCTACCGTAGACGTAGACAGAGATGTCCGTATAGTTAGTAGTCTACGAATAGTGCAAATTTTAAATTTAATATATTCTTGTACTATTCACACAGCGTTACGCTACGCTACGACATGGGAGCTACAATTCTCTCTACCGTAGACGTAAGACAAAGATGTCGGTATTGTTAGCAGCTTTACTGTCGAATAGTGTCCGAATTTTTTTTTAATATTCTTGTACAATTCCCACAGCGCTACGCTACGCTACGACATGGGAGCTATAATTCTCTCTACCGTAGACGTAGAGAGAGATGTCCGTATTTTTAGCAACTTTACCGTCGAATAGTGACCGATTTTTTTTAATGTTCTTTGTAAATTCATATAGCGCTACGCTCCGCAACGATATGGCGGTTATAATTCTCTCTACCGTAGCCGTAGGCAGATATGTCCGTATAGTTAACAGCTTCATCGTCGAAAAGTGCTTGAATACTTTTTTTAATGTTCTTGGACATTTCACACAGCGCTACCCTACGCTCCGACATGGCGGTTATAATTCTATCTACCGTAGACGTGGACAGAGATGGCCATATAGTTACGGATGGTTAGTTATAGTATACGGACGTATAGTTAGCAGCCTCACCGTCGAATAGTGTCCGAATTTATTTTTAATACGCTTCGACATTTGACAAAGCGCTATCTAGCCCTACAGTAAGCAAAGCTTGTGTAATGAGGTATTATTATACCTAAGCATCAATATACATAAAACATAAGTACTCAAAGTGTTAACGTAAAATATAATTAAATACAGCTTCAGCCTCTATCTGGAAAGCACCCGCTCTACGGCAGCGACCTCGTAATAGAATGAATGGTGACAAAAAGCTTTCCTAAGCCCAATCTACAAGATATTGCCTAAATTTTCTACATCGCTCTATCGCTTCAGTAAAGGGAAACTAAATTGCATTTTCCGCTACTTTATTATGCTGCTAAGGTAAAAATGAGTTTTTTTTTATATATTTTAAATGAGAATAATTTAGTTTAGTAGCCGCTTACAAACCGGACGGCAAACGCGTAGCAACGCCCAAATTACATCATAGTCCTCATAGTGACAACGCACCTGCGATTCCGGATTATTGTTGCCTATGTTATATTATATGGTATTATAGTCTATTTTTAATTGTTATTTAAAAGTAAAACTATGGTAATAAATAATATTGCCAAATAAAATTATAGTCATTTCAGAACAAATGTACGAAATTCCTGAACGATGTTTAATCTTTGAGAACATTCAGTACTAATTAACTAAAAGTTTGGTTTCTAAATATTTAATGTATCTTATAATTATTTAAAATAGACTATAATACCATATAATATAACACCTGCAATATCAGTGTATGAATCGTAAACGTTATAAGCGATATCTACTGCTTACTATAAAGTGGGGGTCTGCCCATTTGTCACTGAGTTGCATAAAAAAATAACAGGACAGAAAATATATAGTCTACCCTATTGGCGCGCACGCAACGCTGTGACTACGTGGGTGTGCCTATGCCGGCCAAATAAATTGGACATAGAGGCAAGGAAGGATTCTACTCAATGAATGAATGAATGAATTTATTGCTGTAAAATGTGGTACATGGTAGATGTTACAATTTTTATATTCGCTTCTCACACTTTACCAGTATCTGGCATGCAATATTTGAAGCATAATTAATCTAATTATTATTGAAATGTCCGCAACAAAATTCATAAGTAATTATATAAATAAAGTAATAGTATATACATCTTCAAAATAATCATGTCACATCAAATAATTAAAAATAATAATAAGTCATAACACTTGCGCTAACATATTAAAATGTCAAAATGAGAATCAACGTAACCAAACGCAAAATTTTACTTAACACTGGCAACAATTACATACGTCACAACCACTTCCGATGTCATATTTTTAATCTATATTGAGCTTTTTTAATAATGCACATGACGTGTCCAAAAGGAACGGCTATAAGATGTCAAATAAGCCTCCATAACCACTGCTATTGGTAAAGGAGGTCCAGACAACCCAGCCTATATGACCAATAACGTTGAGCTTAGCTAATGTACTAGGTTTTTGTATGATATTGAGTCATTTAATTCTTGACGATTTCGTATCATGATATTTGAATACTATTTTAGATTTTTGAATATATTAATTAATTGTATTTTAGCCTTTCAGTATTAGTAATTCTATTCATATTTTAAACTATTTTAAATGACGATGTATCATTATTACTACGAATAAATGAATATGAATATGTTTGATGCCGGCAGTTGCGTTTTTGCTATCAGACAACATTTGGGACAAACCATGTACGTCTGTATAGGCTCTTTCCCGCAGAAGGTATCTGTCAAGTCTGAGCAGGACATAGATGCATGAGGTACATCATCTTAGTCCTCACACTGACAATGCAACTACGATTCTGCATTTTTGGTACTTCTTTGCTCTTAGTTGCCGACAGTTGCCGCTTTCCGTCAGGGCGTATACAAAAAGTGATTACAACAACTACAGGTTTTCGTGATCATTTTAAGTATATTATTAACCTATGGATCTAGGCATGTAGACTTTGTTTTACCTATGTTATAATACATACTTAGGACGACCCAGTCGTCGGCGACCGGTCGAACGTCCCAGGTATGGCTGGGGTGACGAAGTGGAAAGGGACCTGCTGGAACTCCGGGCTTGCGTCAACATAGTAAATGTTAAGTAAGTATATCAGGTATAATGTAGAAAACTTAGAACTATTACCACGTAATGTATTTGTGGGTCTTGTCCTCAATGCCTTACTTCGTACTCACTGCTTTACATACATATATACAAATATTGTTTATTTTCATTTTTTTTTTTTATTTGAGTATCCTGGTATTTGACCGCCATCTCACCTGGTGGTAAGTGACGATGCGACCGTTGATGGAGCATGCCTGTCTAGCAACAGTCTATTCACTCTGGCCTTGAAGGCGTAATGATCAGAGAACACACTCGCAGGAAACGCACTTCTTTCAATAGCCGTACGCATTATAAAGGTTGAACTAAAGCGGTTCGTGTGGGTAGTTGGAAGATTCACCGCTTGCCCGGACCGCGTCTCTCGATTGCGGAAAACCATTACAAACTATTACTATACTAAAAAATATTTAACCCCTACTTCTACTTTGCATCTATACATATACCTGACGACCTGAGTGGAACATCACACGTCAGTCACGCCTACAGTCAGCCACGCAAGAAGTCACGCGTTCGATTCCCGGCCGGACAGAAATTTTAATTTATATTACGGGTCTGGGTGTTATAAGTAGTATATCAGTTAGCTAGCACCCATAGTACAAGCATTGCTTAGTTTGAGGCTAGATGGCGCTGTGTGAATTTGTCCACGATTATTTATTTATTTTATTGATACATACATAAAGCCCACACTTTTGTCCTACAGGAGGGGTAGGCAGAGGCTATGGACCGTCACTTCAATACTGAAAACAAGCGACACAGTTAAAAATTACCAACAATAACGAAGTGTAATTAATAGAACGGTCCGATACCCCGATTGCGTCGGCCCTGTATTTAGTTGGCTCCCAAAAACCTTAATTCGCATTGTGGGCGTAGCGAGTGGTCAGATTGGAAAATTCCGGCCCACTGAGTCGGCGCTTTGATGTTTGCCTGGGACACAGGAGAGGGAAGGATCATGAGTAACTAGTAGGTTATATTTTTTATTTATACGACGCAGTGACAAGCTCGCAGACAGGCCTGATGGTAAGCGGTAACTGTTGCCCGTAACATCTACGTTTCATGTATTTACATTGCAGGCAAAAAAATGCAGAACCGCAAATGCGTTGTCACTATGAAGACTAAGATGAAATGGCTCAAGCCTCAAAATGCGCTGGCTACCTTATCCTTTAAACCGGTACAGAAGATGAAGTATGCCTGTCTAGAAACAGCCTATAAGCGTCCAGATAATAATGATCAGGGAACACACTCTCGGCATCGGCATATGTCAGTATCAATATTCAGTGTCATCGGGTATTAATTTATTAGTTGGTAGGACTCTAATAAGCCTGAGAAGTCCGCCTGGGTAAGTACCACTGGCTTATCTATTTCTGCCGCCTAACGACAAAGATTGCATTGTTGCCTGTCTTGGGCAATCCTTTTCCAGTATGGTCCTATAGTCAGTCTCAATTCATATTCCCATCAATTATCCTGTCTTCCTTGACTTCTCTTTCCGTCTCATGGGAACTACTCTGTGGCTGCCCTGCTCCATTTTCCCTTGTTATTTCTCATAATATGGCAAGCCCACCTCCATTTTTACGCAGCGTCCGCATCGCGTCCGCACAGTCACCGCGTTATTATCCGCGCCAATAGCATAGGGCAGGCTGCGTGATTCCTATTCGGGCGCTACGCGGTGACTAGGCGGACGCGACGCGTACTCGGTTTGTAAGCGGCGACGTATAAACGGGCCCTAAAAACTTATAACCCGCATCACGAAAGAAGATACTTGTCAAATGGCAGTGGAGGGGATTTCGCGCAGGTAATCGTATACAGCGCAAGTCGAACCACGTGACCCGCCAAGTCTCTTCTTATTTGATACGACTGTATCTAAAATGTAGATCAGAGGACTGAGTAAGTTTTGATATTTTACTTTATTATCATGTTTCCTTTTACGTGAAAATGAGTATTAAAAAATTTATAGCGCCATCTAGTGGTACATACATGAAGTTTTTCCTTCATACTAATGCCGACGAAAACGCAAACGTAGGTAATAGTAGAGTTTTTACTCCAAGCGAAACTTACACACAGCCCTCAGTTCAGAATATTAAACACATACAGACTGTTGCCGATAAAACATGCACCTGACGATAGTAATGAGTATCACAAACGTCCAACCCGTGTGTGTTGTGTGTGACAAAACAAAGTTGTCTCGTCAGTTATAAATTGCATGTATAAAGTGGCGAACCTTTATTAAAAGTTTCAACTATAAATCATGGATAATAATTGCGTAAATAAATAGAATCCGAATGTCAGGATAACTGATTTTTTATTTGATACGTGAGTCATTAAATCAAACAGAGTACAAAGTCGGAGAACTGAATCGAAACGAAAAGGTCTATATTGTCTTATGTTGATAACTGCAAAATTATTAGTCTTAGAAACATTAATCTATTGTCATTGTTTAGCGTATATAGTCAGCTCGCTCTTTTGACCCTGAATTGAGTCAGGGGCTGAGGTGGCGGGGGAGGAATACTACATTAAATTAACGTAACGCGCGCTCCCGCGCATTTCAATTCAGTGTAACTCACGACTCACACATGATATGATGCGGTGATTCTTCAGCAAATTTATTGAGTTCACCCTCAACAATCGATCTATATAAAAATAAATGTGTAATTTATAGCAAACAATAAGCAAAAACTGTAAAATATATACGAAAGCTAAATATGTCGGCCTCAGCCCGTGCAAGAGCCAGTGAGAAATACAAATCACGGCTATCGTGGGAAAGAGGGGGCCATGGGCCACACGTAGGTACCCAACATCCGGCACTGAGCGAGCGAGGCGGTTTAGAGAGCATCTCAAATCTGCCAAGGTAGACGTTTCACCTTCAAACCAACAGCCGTGTGTGCCGACACAGCCTCACTCAATTTTTTTTATAAATATACCGTAAGTAAATATAATAATTTTTAAATTAAGATTTTCTGTTTCACAGTTTTCTGGGTAAACTACTAAGTACAATTTGATTATAAAGCTGTTACAAGATTAATTACTTTGACTTTTTGTACAATATTAGTCTAGCTTGAACAGTCCACCTCCACCGGATGTATTTATTTTTGTACGACGGACGTCGCCCGTCCATTAGGAGACCTCAAAATCGCTTGTCGCACGACCACGCTCGCACGACCGGACAATTAGGACAGCGCCATAGACAAAATTGTCAAAAGCCTTGAATACTATAACAGTAAATCCCGGCTTCTGCCAGGTTCCGTATTTCTACTCTCCTCTATTTCTACAGTCTTCAACTCTTCAGCTCCTCAAGGCGTAAGCTGATAAATAGTATTATCCATTGTCCATAATCTGTCCGTATCATGGAATAAACTGAAGATTGAGAGTAAGCCTCCTCATCTGTCTATCTCAGCGTTTTGAGCGGGCCAATTTATTATGTCTGGTTAATCGGTAAATTTTATCGGATTTCATAAATCCAGTGGTGGAGATAATTTCATCGGAAATAGAATATTTAAATCACTATACACCTGAATAATAAATTATAATTATCAGGAATTAAGAAAATTAACAGGTGGAAGAACTATAGGAATCCAGGCGACTGAATGTGCAAGCAAGACGGCAGCCCCTCCATTAATAAACCTGATTTGTCAAATCCTGGATTATGGTCAAGGCAGACATCGGGCCATCGTGTGCGAGCGCTTATCCGGGCTGTTAACGCCAAGATAATTATTTAGAACTATAAGAAATTCTCGAGTGGCAAAAATGCATATCGTCCATAGCGTCTATGCTGGATAAGATCTCGCGCTACGCAAAATAAATAAAAATCATTTATTATCAACTGGACGCTACAACACAATTAAACAAAAAATTATATACACATTTCAGCACACACTCAAATCATACAAAATCAAATCAAAACAAAAAATAATCAAAAATCAAATTACATAATTATTACCAAACATCTTAGCAACTTCATGCCTGCCTGATTACATGATTTCTGCGGCCAAGCAAAAATGTTTGTGTTGATGTGGTTAGGCTTGAAGGATAAGGTAGCCTAAATAATTACAGTCACTTAAGGTCCTCAGAATTAATGCTACATCCTCACAGAAATAACACTGCCCGAATCTTCTGAATTCTGTCAGGTTTCATTAGCATTTAACATCAGGTCTTTTGTTCGGGGTTGTTTAAAAAAGATTATGGAAATTGATTGCACAAATCAGCGGCTTATATTTTCACTTTTTGGAAATTATCTAGTTTTGTGTACTCACTACTTACAGATAAAACCAAAACGTACTGCGGACCGTGTGGACCATCACCATGCTCCCCAAGCGGCCCGCCATGCTGTCCTAACATCACAATTTACTCGTGCTGTACAAAGATATTCTAAGAAGTTTACGACCGTCCCAAACCTGGAGATTTGTAGTACAGGTGTTCAGGATTTTTCAGACTACAGTTTCTCTCAAAAACTGTTTATGTTAGTATATTTGTATTA
Source organism: Blastobasis lacticolella (assembly GCA_905147135.1). Classification (NCBI taxonomy): domain Eukaryota; kingdom Metazoa; phylum Arthropoda; class Insecta; order Lepidoptera; family Blastobasidae; genus Blastobasis; species Blastobasis lacticolella. Next base: position 4,533,828 of record LR990061.1, read on the forward strand.
ATTAATACCGAAATTATGTAACTTTTGTGTGAATAAATAAATCAAATATATTTTTAAATAGAGACTCAAGTACGCTTTCTTGGAGCAGCACTACCATTTTGTGCCGGTGGCCGTGGAGACATTGGGCTGTTGGAGCGCAGAGGCTAAGAGCTTTGTGGGGGACATAGGCCGTAGGCTCAGAAATATCACGGGTGATTCCCGCTCCAGGTCGTTCTTGGTGCAGAGGTTGGCCATTGCGATTAGACGCGGAAATGCAGCGAGCGTGATGGGCACTTTTGCACCGGGAGCGGTCAGGGGTGGGTTATTTGGCTGACAAAGATATATTGTTTAAATTAGTATTAAGTTTTGACATTGTATTGATGACTTTGTATACCCTCTTTTGTATTTCTTTGGACCCTCTGTTGGTCACGACGCGAAGGTTCGAAAGAACGTTTCTCGCTCGTACGATTCGGATGTGGAATGAGCTCCCAGCCACAGTGTTTCCTTTGGACTATGACATGGGATCGTTCAAGAGGTATATTAGAGGTCTCTTCAGAGGCGGGCAACGCATCAGTGACTCCCCTGGTGTTGCTTATGTCCATAGGCGGCGGTGACCACTTTCTATCAGGTGGCCCGCTTGCCTGTTTGCCTACCGTATAAAAAAAAATTAATTTTTTTGGAATTAAAATGTTATTTTTAAATAGATTTAATATTTAATTGTCGCACATGGGTCAGATGGATCAGATGGCTGAAGCTTCGATGCGCGCACGATTGCTTCAACCTTCACGACCACCGAATGTCGTACCAAGTGCTGTATAGTGGAAATATAAATTTTAAAAATATTATGGTGGCTAACTGGAAACTGAAATTGAGTTTTTCAAACCAATAGCGACTCGACTCGACTTTTTGACGTTTAGAAACTCGAAACCCACAAACCGCGTAACAACGTGTACACGAACGCGTCGTCCTTTTTGGAAACAACGTTGTTTTCGTCCAACTACATCAGCAACAAACAAACTAATTCGGACAAACTGGCCGGTTGCCGGTTGCGTGCGAACGCCGTAGCAAACAATTCAATCTCAGTATTTGGGTCAAATAGTAGCATGTTCTTTTCCGTTCAGAGACTATGTAACTATAGAACAGGCACTGTAGACTCGAGGGACTGGTTACGTCAGCAATGTCTGGGTTGAGCGATTTAGTTGGATGTAATGTTTTGTTATTTTTCTCAGTAACTTCATGTGGCTCTGGAGACAGGAGGATGGAGCCGAATAAAAGATTTTAGCGGGTTAGCAAAAATTGGGGCTTAGTCACAGAATTTTGATACTAAGTGAAGTAATATACAGTGTTTCTTTTTCTTTTAAAAATGTTTCTTGTGCATTTCATAAATAAATCAATACAGCTGTTTAGTAAAAATGGCATAATACCTATACCTATAACCTATACCTTAGTACCAACAATTCTCAAAAAAAATTAAGAAAGAACCTAATACCCAAGGTCAAAACTATTGAGTTAATAAAAAATATCATGTAATACTTTACATGTATATTTATTAAGCTTTGACAAGGTACGCAAATTTAATTAAGGCGATGCTAAAGCATTCCTCGTCAGTTTTGCTGGACATTGATTCCACTTTAATTGATTCAGAAGTTATTTTACTCAAAAGGCTTAAAGTTTGTAAATCAAGAGTGCTTCCAAGTTCAAGAACTTTGAGATTCTAAAATGTTGGCTTTTCAAGCCTAAAGCTTGGGACTTTCATCTCAAATGAAGTTCTGATTGAACGATCATTAGGCTTTACAATACAACCAATGGAATGACGTCATCATCGTTACCACCATCAATAACGCTTGTCAATCCACTGCTAAAATTGAACTTAAATAAAAAATATTTATTAAAATGCTTATTTTAAATTGTGCATTGGTGAGTGAAAAAGGTATTTGTTCAAACAATTCTTATAGTAAAAATTAATTTTTAAACCTCATCTTGTGAATCAATAAAGTTATTATTTAGTTATTTATTCATCATATGGCTCTTGAGTTCCAACTGCTACTTAATTATTTTTTTTAACCTTAGCTAAACACATTTACCTATTCAAAATAGCGAACAAAAATTCAAACAAAAGTATGTCACCTGCACAACCTAAATAAGCGATGTTGTAACCTAGTTTCAAGAATGACCTTCCTCTGGCAATGCGTATGAAATCATCTTTCCATCTGTTTCGTCCATCAATTCCATTTCTGACATTGAACCCTTGTTACACATGGCACGCTTTTATAATTGTTACGCCACTAGCCATAAACAATCATAATCACAGCACAGACCATAATTGTTACGACAGTCTATTTATTCAGTGTCAGTCCAATCGTCTCGCTATCTAGACATTGATGGTAGAAAGTAAAATAATATATAAGCTACAAAAGAGTGTCTTATAATGCTTAAGTATAGGTTATGTTCTGTTTTGTAAATTGTTGACAGTATTTAGTTAATCTACGACAAATGTGATATTATTTTGAAGCAAAACTATATTTTTGTATAGGTGTTCCGCAAGGTACCGTGTTAGGTCTCACAGTTTAATTAGCATTAATTTTACCTGTCAGTGCAATTTTCAATGTTTTTATAATAAATAATAAAAATGAAGTCGAATATACTAAATAAAATCAGTATCATAGTTACAATGTTTCTGTTTATAAGGATAGTGGACGTGTTAAGTAAAGATTTAAAAGAAAGTGAAAGAGCAGCTAGAGCTGCGTTCATACAAAGAGTTTTGAATAAGCGGAAATATTTGGAAGGCAGAATAAGATTGATTGGCGGACGTAATAAGTATGAAGGTAAGATTTATTGAGATTTTATCTGCAATTCTGCACTAGATGTTACGGACATAAGGTACCGCTTTTTCAGGTTGTCCCTAACTACCTTATCCTTACATAGCCTAAACTTTAATTGATTCTGTTTTCACCATCAATTAGATAATTTTTCCCAGAAAGTGTGGATGAGGATTATATAACACAGGCATATTGAGTTTGATGCCAAGAAAACCCGTACGAAGCCGGGGCGGGTCGCCAGTGACTTGCTTATGCTGAGTTTTATAACAAACCCCTAAGTAACAAATGGTATACCCCTATCCCATACAGATTCCTGTAAATTCTTGTACAAATTCCTTTCCCATTCACACCCACCACAATCCGAGTAACAACATGTTAACCCTTTACTCTCACTACACATTTATTTCTGTTATCCCCGACTTAACCGTTCATAGAACTTCCCCACTCACCGGACTTCTTTCAAAGCCCGCTGATCCTTTTAAAGCTAGCCCATAAATTTAATGTTACTTACGTGTTCGCCAATGAACAGGATGAACGCTGAATCGCTTTGGTACTTCGCCAATATCCGAGAGAGCATCGCGTGCGAATCTCCAAATAGACGGGTAAAAAATGTATTGCTTACTCTGTACAGAGTATAGGTAATCGATACAATAACTTCATTTTGACTCAAGTACTTAATTATTTGTCAGTTGGAACCTCGTGCGCTCTCGCGCTGTGAGACCTCTTAGCAACGTTTCTGAGTACGATTCTTTAAAAGTTTTTTGGTGATTAATATACATGACTTCAATATTTAAATAAATAAATAATAAATAAATAATCGTGGACAAATTCACACAACGCCATCTAGCCCCAAAGTAAGCAAAGCTTGTGTTATGGGTGCTAGATAACTGATAAACTACTTATATACTTTTTAATACATACTTATTATACATAGAACACCCAGACCCGTAACAGAAATTAAAATTCATCATTTCAATTTCTGCCCGGCCGGGAATCGAACCCAGGACCTCTTGCATGTTGACCACTGAACCACTCAGGTCGTCACGTAGTGATTTAATACTCCATTTAATTTCCTTGTTGGGCTCTAGTAGGGCTCTCCTTGAACTTGATCCACGATTTGGCAGATCATGTAATTACAGTGAAGCGACTGCCATTTGACCACCGTGACCCTTCTATCAGGAGAACCTGACCAGTTTGGATCATGGTTACACATTCAGTCGCCTGAACGTGCAGGCTTTATCACGATGTTTTCCCTCGCCGTAAGGCATCGGTTAGTATTCAACTAAGAAAAGAGCCATTAGTACATGGCCACAGTGGGATTCAAACCCTGTACCGCTCGCTTACGAGTCGGATACCTAAAGAACTAGGCCACAATATTCAAGATTAATGACTTGATTATTTATTTTAAATTAAAAACTTTATTGCACAAATGACAGCAATTGGCAGACTTAGAGCCATTGAGGCTTTGTCTAATGCAGATAATGACATTGAAAGCTAATAAATCAGGTAATGTGTACGTCTATCACGCCGGCCGCTGGGGCGCTGTGTGCGACGACTCGTTTGACGCCGCGGCTGCAGCTGTCATCTGCCGCTACTTCAACAGGACTGGACAGGCTACTCATGGTAGCCAGTACGGGCAGGCAAACAGTAAGTTATGTTTTATATCTTGTTCAGGTATTGCAAGACTTTGATAAAAGTTTACTATAAGAGCGTTAACGTTCTTCATTCGATTCAAATCTTATTAGACTGTGAGGGTGCCGTAGGTTACGCCATCGAGTACAAGAAACCCACTTTTATTTTTAGTGACTTTAATTTGGCTGAAAATCTAAATTGTCAGAAGGATGTAAGATCGACCAGCTTCTTTTTTAATGCTATCAATCGGTAAGCAAACAGATTTTTACTTCTAGAACCCACACAAAAGGATATCGTGGAGATAAAACGTCGAAGTTGGAATAGCTAAAAAAAATGTTGTGCCTGGTTGCGCACGGGCATATCAACGTTTTGTGGGTTTCCTAAACATCTACTATCGCCACAGTGGAATTTTTCTTGCACTCGATGACGTAGGATAACCTACGGTGCCTTTACAGTATATAAGTAGTATATAATATACGTGGAAAGGAATGGAACGTGTGCTAAAAAAGTGCACTTGGAATCAAAAGTACAATTTGGACTCCTGCTACTACGCTGCTGCTGCTACTTCTAGACAGGCATGCTTATACATTCAATCGCCTGAATTTGATGGAAGTTTTGAAAAATAACTTGGTTGTAATATCAAATATTTTTTTTGCAATGAAAAACATTTCGGAGCGGATTCAATGCTGAATAATGAAACTTTACGATGTTGTTGCATATAATGTATGTAGTTTAGACGGAATCATGCTATATCAGACTTTTACGCTGGCATAGTTGTGGATAGCACCCAGATTTAAGACTTTCGTGGTAATTAAAGACTGAAATCAATGGCTCGCTTTTGGTAATTTTCAGAAAAATTCTGGATGGATGACGTTGTTTGCGAGGGACAAGAATCTTCGATCACGCAATGCATCTTCTCCGGGTGGGGCATCTCAGATTGTGATGTTACGGAGGCAGCGGGAGTCGACTGTCACAATAGAAAAAACAATGTAGTCGAGAATCTAGTAAAATTGAAGGCAGAAAAGAAATATTTGCACGAAGTACTCGGTAGAGAAGGAGCAGCTTTGAGACTGGTTGGTGGGAGGGGAAACAATGAAGGAAGAGTTGAAGTGAGTAATTGCAAATAGGCTTCTTTGACGTGAATTGTCTAGTCGTAAGTTGCACTCTTTCCCACTTGTGTTCTTCGCGTGATAGTTCATGTCAATCATCATTAAGGCAATCATCTTCAATAAGGTATCTACACAATCTTCAAAATTCTTAACGCGTCTAGATTTTATACTTTTCTTAAGATTATTATTTTTGTCAATTTCTTCTACAATAATTCCTAGATGCTGTTATTTTTATTCCATCTCTTATATGTTACAAAAACAATTATTCGGTAACAAAAATTGTTTAGATACATTTTTGAAATCTTGAAATAAATTTTCTAGTACTGGGTCAACTTTTTATCTGTAGGTTAGTTATTAGGGTTTCTTTTTGTTAGGCTAGTTCAATAATTATTTTACCGTGAGGGGAGTACCATACTACAGAGCAATCTACTCATCATATTTTATGGGAGTTCGAACTGAGAGGCATCATGAGAGATGCAGTTGGATTATATTCCCTGTAACTCGGGTGTAGTATATTATTCGGACCTTGTGGCGACAATAGGCAACTTTAATAAAGCCTTTAGGCGCTTTTGATATAATTATTTTTGACAACATATTTTTTTTAAATAGACATTTACAGATAGTGCGTCGGTGGCAGGGCTGGGTGGCTGAGTATTCGACTCGTAAGCGAGAGGTACCGGGTTCGAATCCCGCTGCGGCCATGTACCAATGACTCTTTTCTGAGTTATGTACATTAGTTGAATTCAAACCGATGCTCTTACGGTGAGGGAAAACATCGTGATGAAACCTGCAAAATCAGGCAACTGAATTTGTAACCATGATCCAATCTGGTCAGGTTCCCCTCGAAGCAGGGTCACGGAGGTCAGATAGTAGTCGCTCCATTGTAATAACCTGATCGCCAAATCCTGGATCATGGTCAAGGCGGACCCCGGGCCCTCGTCCTCGAGAGCACAACCGGGACATTAACGCTAAGATGTTTACATTTACAGATCAGCTACAAAGGTGTCTGGGGCAGCATCTGTCCTGACGGCTGGACCCTCTACGAAGCATCAGCTGTTTGCAAGCAGTTGGGTCTAGGTTTTGCAGAGCAAGCAGTCCAAAGTGACTTCTTTGGTCACTCTAAAGTTGTTCTGAGCGGAGTGCAATGTGAAGGGAACGAGAATAACCTGTTTCTGTGCAATCATCGGGAATTCGGAGAAGTACAGTGTCCAGGGAACTTGGGTGAGATATTTATTTTGTGATTTTTTTGGAACTAACTAGACGAATTCTTGAAGCCATTTTTGGATAAATTCTTCCAAACTAGATTTCCCACATATAGGCATGGCATGGGCATGTCTGGTATTTTTATTTATTGGTAGTCTGTCATCATTATTATAATCTGCACGGCTAGCACAAGTGTGTACAAGCGACATAGTTCGCGACCGAAGAAGCCTTTATTTCCCTCTCTATAATAATAATTATAATTATAATTGTGGACAAATTCACACAACGCCATCTAGCCCCAAAGTAAGCAAAGCTTGTGTTATGGGTGCTAAGTAACTGGTAAACTACTTATATACTTTTAAATACATACTTATTATACATAGAACACCCAGACCCGTAGCAGAAATTAAAATTCGTCATTTCAATTTCTCTTAATATTAAGATGACTTTTCTCGCTTGTCGCTCTTGCTCGCACGCTTGTCCTGGTTGTGCTGAGCGGTCAATATACGCTTCTGCCAGGGTTCGCCGGGTCTTCGGTAACCTCACGTAGTTGTGGTAATCTTTTTTTTTTTAAATTGGCGAAACACTTTTACGCGTACCCGCTCACCGGGGAAGCGAGCAGGTTATGCGGGACTCCCGGGCCAAAGTGGCCAGACTACCCTAACCTAACCTCAAGTGCCTAGTCTTCCTCTGCCTAACAACTTTCCCTTTCGATGTCTGAAAGGTTGACTGGACGAAATCCCCCTGGAGGTGAGTCCGCCTTTGTACATACCATTGTATGTTTATGTAAATGTGTTATATTGTTTTGGTGCGATAAAGAATACTACAATCAATTAATCAGTAAGCATAAGGCTAAGGAAGACACGTTACCTTCGAGTGAGTTCCCTGATCATTATAATATGGATGCCTTCAAGGTTTTAGTAAATACATTCTCCTTCTTCGGCCGCATCATCACTTACCACCTAGCTCTTGTAAAAAGCCATTGACTCTCGTATCCGACTCAGTGATCAAGCCACAGCTTCTTGGCCTCCCACGACACCTACATCTTTGTCCTGAATACTTAAACGGTCTTGTTTTCCCAGGTCACGTAGCCGGAGTCATCTGCACTGACCACCTTGCAGACCTGGTTCTGGACGGGAAGACTATTGAGCGGACGGCTCACCTTCAAGACGTGCCAATGTTTCAGCTTCAATGCGCTATGGAGGAGAGCTGTTTGAGCAAATCAGCTTACGAGGTAAAGTGTAGGCTGGTGTAAATGGGCGTAATATTGGTGTTTTGATGCGTTTCAAGCATGGGACGTAGAGTCATCACTCAAAAAAGGCTTTAAAGGATAAATTAGCTTTAATGCGCTGTCGTAATTAGCAACGGTTTTAATGTCTCCTATAGGTCGGGCGACGTCCGTCGTACGACCATGGTCGCACGACCACTGCTAATTAGGACAGCCTCTAAAGGTGCATCCAGATTTGATGAACTTTTTCACGAATGCGCCATTGCATATTTGGCTCAACAAACCATAGATTGCCACAAAAGTGGTTAAATCTTGAATTGTTTGAGAATACAGAAAGACAGAACTCACGAACGCTCAACTAATTTGAACAAAGTTTTCTCCCTATTCCTTCGTGTACGACTTACGAGTGATTCAACTTAGTATACGAAAGAGAAAAAGTTACTAAGAAAATGAAAAACCAGTTGACAAGCAAGTTTGATAGCGCGTTCTAAATACCTGCGCCAATCAATAATAAGCTCCATCAAGTCACTAGTAAGGCAGTGATTCCCTTGACAGATCCAGAAAAGCAACCCGAACTGGCAATTCGAGACCCGTCGCCTGCTCCGCTTCACGGCATCCTCACTGAACATCGGCAACGAGGACTTCAGACCGTACCTGCCTAAGCACCTGTGGCAGTGGCATCTGTGTCATATGTAAGAGTTTCCTACTAACTAATATTATTCTACCTTTTTAACGCCAGATGAAAAAAGCGTTGTGTGTTTGTCTGTGGCATCGGCTCACGGACGGGTGGATCGATTTTGATGCGGTTTTCTCTATTTGAAAGCCAGTTTAACCTGTCACGTCCCAGCGACACAATAGTGGGTCGCGAGAACAATGAGGAGTTTTCCAGTAGGTATTGATAGTTGGTTTCAAAAAGCATCAATAGATGGCGCTCCTAAAATTTTGGTAATCTTTTTTTAATCTGTATGATAGTGGCAGTGTTTTCATGCAACCAACAAATACTAAACTTAAAAATAAAATGATTATTAATATAAACATAACTGTTAAAGGTTGAACGAAATGTAAAAAGAAATATTTATAGAAGTTGGCACTATGTTGCATTAATATTACAACCTCTAAAATGGTTGAAAACTATTGACAAATACAATATTATCCAATACAACGTACCCAGTGTTACTATCCTGTTTGCTAAGAACCTATTTCAAGCGATTATCAATTACCAAAATTGTCGGGGCGTCATCTAGTGAGTGGTTAGGAATGCTTTAGATACCTATTGGAAAACTCCTCATTAAAACAATAGATTAGCGCATACTTGGGATATGAGCGGTTAATCGAGATGGTTTGTTTCATTAAAGTCGGTCTTTCTTCAAAACCACTCAATCTTCCAGGTGTTTACCTTTAAAATATCTTTACAGGCATTACCACAGCATGGAGATATTCGCAACGTTTGACGTGCTTGACGTCTCCGGTCGGAGGGTAGCTGAAGGGCACAAGGCCTCATTCTGTCTAGAAGATAACACCTGTCTGCCAGGCATTGAGAAGAAATTCGAATGTAAAAACTATGGAGACCAGGGTGAGTTCGAAATTCTTAGAAATGTCGCCATGTAACAAACAGCTTTTCTATCACTTTTTTCTAGAAGCGTGTTGACTAGTGTTTTATTCTATTCTGGGATTCCGTAGATCAAAAGAAAAATATGGATCCTTTATAGGATCACTTTGTTGTCAGTCCGTCCGTCTGTCAAGATCCTTTTTTCAGCTGAAAATTAATGTCAAATACTCAGGTATTCAGTCTTTTGAGATAGTGAAAAATTACAACTTTTTAGTCAATGCAATCACAATATACGGCCGTTTATGCCGCATGTGCACGTTCGCAAGGGTGCCTTAGGTGCCTTATATTAGGTGACTTCCCGGTGGCCTAGAATCATGTGGTAAGAAGCAATGCCATGTAGAGCTCGTCTAATTTAAAATGACGCGCCCCACTATCGCATTAACGCACACAAGCAAGTTTAAAATATAGACGCAATACATATACAAATGCCGTTGTAAGTGGTCATTCAGTTGCCGGTAAGATTCAAACGTCGGAGCACGCGTCGTTCATTGGCTCCCACACAGATGAAGTGTCGTTATCAATATTTGCACTCACACATCGAAATCAACTAACTAAGTAGTGGGGCGCGTCATCTTAGACTAGACGAGCTCTAACACAAATTAAGAAAAATCCGATTACAAAACATAGGTCAACCAACTTCTACAGTGTAGTTGGATTAGTAAATAATAATAGGTTTATTTTTCTCTTCACATAGGCACTTATGAAATATTCAAAATAACTATTATGATATAGCTTTACAATAAGTATAACCTGCGTGAGAGACTGGGTTCTGCACTAGGTTATAAATACCTGCTTTACAGATCACCAGGCTCCAAGCCCATTGGAATGTAATCATGCAAAATAAATGATTCGTCTCTAATTTAAACAGCAGAAAAATTAATAACAAACGAATACTAGTTAGAAACTAGTATGTATAAAAATTATCATTTACCAATTACATAAATAATTAAATTATAACAATTAAACCAATTTATAATTCAATCAATCAAGTTACTTAACGCAATAATTCCTATATCGTTTGTATATTATTTTTAGCATTACATCGTTAGGGTGTGTTTTTTAATTTCTGATGTGGTTTGTCTCGATTTCGCAGACACCGTAAATCGCCTGGTAATCCAAGGTTTTTTAGTGACTTTCCGATTTGAAACCGAGATATTCTTAGTGTGTGTATTTATTGCGCCACACGAAAGATCAACAAAAATATTTGCTGCTTCATTCACATCATTACACGCATATAGAGCGTCGTTATTAATATTTGCACTCACACATCGAAATCAACTAATTATCTTATCAATTATTAAACTAATCGAAGTCATTTCAGCTTAGACGAACTCTACCGCATTCTAGTACCTACTTATTAATAATAGTAATGGTGTATTCTCTGGTTGACAACTTTTCGTGTCAATCAGACACGAAATGCCATATACAGAGACGGCGCCGTAGGTTATCTTATATCATCGAGTACAAGAAAAAATCCACTTTGTAGCGATAGCAGCCGTTCAGGAGACCAACAAAACGTGTTGGTCTGCCTGTGCACAGCCTGGCACAATGTTTTTTGTGACTCAAACTTCGACTTTTTGTAGCGATAATAGTTACATATCCTCTTTTGTGGGTTCTAGAAGTAAAAAAACCGATCTGCCTCAGATCCTCTTGGCAGTTTCGCTTTTCAGACGCATTATAGTCACCATAACAGAGCGTCGGTGGCCGAGCGGTCAGAGTATCCGACTCGTAAGCCAGAGGTCCCGGGTTCGAATCCCGCTCCGGCCATGTACCAATGACTGTTTTCTGAGTTATCAGATTATTAATTATTATAATTAATTAATTAATTATTATATTTCTGAGCATTTGTTAGAGAAAGATTACGAACGTTAAACAGAATTTGATTTATGAAATAAGTAAAAAACTAACAACAAAAATGGTAAAGTATTGTTTTTCAAAAATCGTATTTATCCAATTTTTTACACAATTATAAAAATATTTACTTTTATTTACCTTCGTAGATGGTCCATACAAACGCGTAAATTTAGTGTCATCAATATATTTTAAATTTTCATAATAAAATTCATAATTTTCCCGCACATTGACATGTAAACAATGAGTAAATCGGTTCACAGCGACGTTGCCGTTCCGCGCTACAGCATGGCTTGCAAGATGAAGGAGGCTATGGTTATGTACATTAGTTGAATACTGACCGATGCTCTTACGGTGAGGGAAAACATCGTGATGAAACCTGCACATTCAGGCGACTGGATGTGTAACCATGATCCAATCTGGTCAGGTTCCCCTGGTAGCAGGGTCATGGAGGTCAGATGGCAGTCGCTCCACTGTAATTACCTGACCTGCCAAATCCTAGATCATGGTCAAGGCGGACTCCGGGCCCTCGTGCGTGAGAGCACAACCGGGTCATTACGCCAAGATGATTACTTGTTTTTTTTTATATTCACCAAAAGTGACTTTTTCATGTGCACGATGACGTAGGAAAACCTACGGCGCCCTCATAGTCTATCATCTATTCACTGCGCTTCAACATTTATAATGCGAATGGCAAAAAATTTGAACACGCGGATGCATGCGGATCCTTATTTTTCATTATTATAATCTGAACACCCTTCGGCTGCGTAAGGCACCGTGATTTCGTAACTAGTTTCTATCGAACACTTTTATCATGTTACTACTATTGGGTAATTAACATACTATTACTATGTTAGTGTTTGTGATAGTACTCCTGGGTTACTCAGGTTTTCCCAATTACCTAAATCGCATTGGAGCTTCGTGAAGGCTGAGGGAATAGCATAACCCTTTGTATTCGGAATAGCAGTACTAAATAATCCTACTATTTATGACGTATTATTTAGTGCGGCATTGACTTTGATTATTACTACCAAGATTACTACTACTATTCGAGCTATTCACGAATGACTTACCATTAGTAGAGCAATTCGTACAAAGAGCTTCGCAACATCTTGAAGGAGTGGAATTCTGCGACTGCGACTGTATTTCCGAATGAATGCAACGTGGCACGAGTGAATATGCGTTAATCTCATCTCTGTCTTTAAAATGACGTTAGCTTGAAGCTCAACGTCCCCTCTGCCACTGTAACTTCAGGAGATATACCTTTGTACCACGTGTGTTAGAAATGTTCAATAAATGCTCTTTAGGTCTGCATATATTCTGGGAGAAATCGGCTAGAATAAATAAATAAATAATCGTGGACAAATTCACACAGCGCCATCTAGCCCCAAACTAAGCAAAACTTGTACTATGGGTGCTAGCTAACTGATATACTACTTATATACTTTTAAATACATACTTATTATACATATAACACCCAGACCCGTAACAGAAATTAAAATTCATCATTTAAATTTCTGTCCGGCCGGGAATCGTACCCGGGACCTCTTGCGTGGCTGACTGGCATGTTGACCACTGAACTACTCAGGTCGTCGAATGAAGCACTTGTGTACCAACATGTTTTTTGCCACTGAATACATCCTAGACTGAGGTTGACAAACTCCAAACATTAATATCCTCGAAATTGAGAGAGTTTCACTGTTTTTTCTTTCATGGAAATTGTTATCCATTATTTATAATTTCATTGCTATAGGCGAAAACTTGTTAATGGCTCATGAATATCCTTATTATTAAGTATGCCATATATTTATTGTTGTTATAAGCTTTTACGCTTTTAAGCTTTTACGAAAAAAAAAACAAAAATCATCTTTTTGGCGTGAATGTCCCGGTTGTGCTGTCGCGCTTGATAGCCTGCGGTCCGCCTTGACCATGATCCAGGATTTGGTCGATCAAGTAATTACAGTGGAGCGACTGCTCATTGACAGGAAAACCTGACCATATTGGATTACGGTTACACTTTCAGTCCCCTAAATGTGTCATTTCATTACGATGTTTTCCCTTGCCGTAAGAGCATATGTTAGTGTTCAACTACCTAACTCGAAAAAGTAATTGGTACGTAGCACGCACTTGAGTCCGTAACTTTGCTACGAAGTACAAATGATTGATTATCCATAGTTCGATGGATGATTAAACTCGATACCTCTAGCTTACGAGTCGAGTCGAGCCGGAATCGGTGATTTCGAGTTCACGAGTGTAATTCTGAATCTTCAAGTTTTAAGATTCAGAATTACACACTTAACGACGCTCAAAGCTCACACCAGGGGTCCTATTTTGAAGCCGCACGCATATACGCGACCTTCGCCACGAGTGTGAAAGAGATAGGTAGCGCACACGAGCGCTCACATGGATACGAGCGGTTTCAAAAATAGGGCCACAGATCCAGTAACTTTACTAATTTCTGTTTCAGGCGTGTCAGTTAACTGCTCAGATATTTACCAGTATAATATCGATTGCCAGTGGGTGGATGTGACTGACGTTGCTATTGGTGAATATACTTTCAAGGTAAGTGTGTGTTACGTGTAAGTATGTGCAAGGTGAGTGCATGTTACACTGTGCACATTTTTTTAGACAACGCAGGAACCGTCCTGCCGACCTGGTAGCCGAATAATATTTTACCCTACTTAAAAAACAGGAGTTCCACATTAGACTAAATGTTTTTAGTGCGTTCCTCTATATTTTCTTTTTTTAAAGTTTGTTTAGTTGTATAGAAAGCCGTATGGTGTCCAGCAGAGTTGAATAACACCAACTCATTTCGACGCAAATCTAGAGTCTCCGTAGGCTGGAAAATGGGCAGAAGCGTTTTCCATTGTTAAATTTATAACACTCCGATCTCCAACCCGCCTGCCAAGCGTGGAGATTATGGCAATAACCACCCCTTTCGTGGGAGAGGCCCTTAGTCCTGCAGTGGACTATTATGGGCTCTGTTGATGAGTTGAGTAAGAGTTTGTATAAACCACGACATTTTATGAACCACGACACCTCATTTGCATGTACGGCATATGTAGAAGCCACAAATATGCGGTCACGCTAGCTAGACAGTAATTATTATAGCGGTATTTGTTACTTCACGGCTGGCCCAAATCTCCTGGTTGGGTTCAAGATACGGGTTCGGGTACGGAATTCCGCCGTGTGGCAGGGTTCAAGGTCTGCGTTCCTGGTTGGAGATCGCATCGAGGGTTCACGCCCCGTTTAACACATAGGAAAATTATCTGTTTCCTAACGTATATCCTACAGTTTCCTCATTATATCTCTACCTACATATAAATATACCTCCTATAATCCGGTTTGATAAACATTTTATTTTATTAGTTTTCATATTATACTTATTATTTTAATGCACTTACGGAGTGGGATAACATAATGAGTAAACCTGCACATTAAGGCAACTGAATAATAATTTGTATGATCCAATTCAGGTTCCCTTGTTTACAGGGGAGGTCAGACAGCAATCATGGTCAAAGTGGGCCTCGGGCTCTCGCGCACGAGAGTCCAACCAGCATATTGATGCTAAGATGATTATTATCAATTATTTTCTTATACTTTTTTATTGTTCTTCATCCTGAGTTCAAACTAAGGGTCATATAGATTTAGGAGTTAGAAGGTGTAAGGTGTTTCAGTATAATTTGATGACAATGACTACCTTTTTGTTGCAGGTATCAGTTAACCCCCACGCCAGGATAGCGGAGCAGTCTTATCACAACAATGCTGTGCGATGTAGACTTAGGATTACGGATACTTACGCTTCCGTTACTAATTGTATCTTGGAGAGGCCGTAGGTTATCGTCATAGTTTTCGGATTATATTATTCTATGTTTGTTTTGTTGTTTTATGTTATGAACCAATAGCATTTTGTAGATAAGTATTTATATCACATACGTCTGTGCTTCACGGAGGGCCACACTGCAACCAGCACCATGGCATCAGCCGTGGCTTATGCTGAGTGTGGCCCCGTTGCACGTCTCCTTATGGCACTTTCTCATTGTTTCTTGTCTACTGTATTATGCCATATATTGTGCCCAAATGTAATGTGTCATGTGTCAAATAGATGTGTTACGGTTTCTATTTATTTATTGAGTTGAGTTAGTATCAATAAAAGACATGGAATACGATAATTTACAAATCGCTTTTTTATTTATATTTCTTAAATGTATTATCACAATATTGTATGACAAAATTGAGCAAGACTAACAATACAATTTAAATTTAAATTATACAGAACTAATTGTCGGAAATAAATCTAATCTAACTATTTACAACACGTAATATTAAATGCCCGATTTAAACAAATATTTATGAAAATTAATTGTAATAAATAATAAATACCCAGTAAAAAGTTACAGTAAAAGGGAATAACCACAACCATGCTAGCATCACATCACAGTTTTAAAAATTCTTCTTCATTCTTAACAACATATTTTGAATTATATGACTACAAAAAAGAATTCTACAGATACTGCATTGACGATATTGCTATGAATTTTGCATGACAGAGAGAGCATTTGAACGAAAATTGTAAAAACAAAACTTACTACGAAATACACAAACCAATATCTAGATCCTTCCTTTCATTTCATCGTTTTGCTACTAATCCCAAAACAAAACATCGTTACATATTTTAAAACAAACTTACCAAAAACTCATAGCATCAAGATCAATATTTAAACCGAAACAATCATACCAATACTAGGCATAAACCGCCGACTAACTCAACTATCCTATTAACCCTTCTTGAATTTGATGAGCAATATGCTCACGGTAAGATATATGACTATCCAGATACCAGCTGACACGAACCCTTCGTAGACGGTGGGATTAGTGATAGTCCAGCCTCTCTGCAGCATGGTGCGAAGAGACTCCGTAGATTTGGTCAGGGGGAGAACGTAGCTCACCCATTGCAGGATTTTGTGCATGCCTGGGAAGAAAATAGAATTAGATTATTAAATAGACATAGACAGTAGTTAAATCGGATCCCCATTATATCCTTATCCTAAGTGATTCACTTACCTATCATGATACAATCATGATAGATAGGAGGTTGTAATCATCATCATCGTCCTAGCGCTTACTGGCCTCAGCCAAAGTCCGCTTTGCTACTCATTCTTCTCCACTTCGCGCGGTCTTTGGCAACCTCGCGTCGTAAGCAGTTTGCTCTTGCATCCGATTCAGCGATGTCAATCCATCGCTTCTAGAGTCGCCCACCTAATACCGTCTGTTTCCTAATACTGGCAGATTAAGGCACTTTTTTATTCAGGCACCTATTTCCCACGTATCCTTGAGGCTTACACAACACGTGACCAAACCAGCGCATAGGAGCAGACAGAAGGTTGTAATATGGAGCTGGTATTTCCGACGGTACAACATGGGGTTCTTCAAGATTAGTAAAAAGGTAACAGGATCGACATAACGACACTCCTGGTAGCAATTAAGCTACGGTAACTGGTTACCATCAGCCAGGCCGTAAGACTATCGTCGTTATTCACTACACTTTCATCACATACTTGATAATATGTGTCATGAAATTCCGTCAGCTTGTTAGCCACCTATATGAAAAAATACTTGCCTTGGAACAAATTTCTTTTAGCCTATATATAACAATTTATTTTTACGTAAAAATGAACAAGCAATAAGTATGTATCCTTACCCTCAATAGGCCAAATGATCCCACACAGCATGATCATGGGCAGGAACGAGCCCAGCGCGAGGTACGTCGCGGTTCTATCCGTGTCGCATATGCACGACACCACGAACCCTGGGAACAAAGTTACAGGTCAATTTTGATAATTTATGGAGTTGGATATACATTATAGAAATTTTTGACCATGAAGGTTTTGTTAAAGATGGAGGGAACACTTCGAACAAGAACAGACATACGCGATTTTTGCGCGATTTATCCCACATGTTTATGTAATAATGGTTTCTATGCTAAAGAAAGCTTATTTATTATTTCTAAACTATCACGCATCGTTGCATAGCGCCCGTCTAGCCACCGCGTCATCATCCGCGCCAATATGGCAGACGGCGCGAATTAGGCGCGATTCCTGTCCGGGCAATACGCGATCATAACACATAGCACTACTTACACACTTACTACACTACCGCAGCTAAACAATACTCTTTTAAATTGTATTGTGTTTCTGCCGGTGAGTAAGGTCTCCAGTGCTCCATGGGGTGGGGATTTGGGGAACCGGGGCTTTGGCAGTGGAGGGGCATTCGCCTTTTTGCTGCCAGAGCAACGTGTTATAGAGGTGGGCAACGCATTGGCGATACTCTTGGTGTTGCTAATGTCTATAGGCAGTGTTGACCACTTTCCATCAGGTGGCCCGCTTGCCTGTTTGCCTACCTTATTACATAAAAAAAAATACTTATTTCTTAAAAGACATTAGAATATTGAATACGCGTATAAATATACGCGAATATGTGTGTGTAAGTAACCTCAATGCTGCTCCTCCCAGTAAAGCCAGATAAAATCGAAGAAGGATGACATCGGTGGCAGTCAACAAGGGAGCGTGTTTACATAATATAAATGTAATTTTGAGCGGAAAGGCGCCGAGGTGTCACACAAAGGGGCGTCTTAGCATAATGTTATGGCACAGTCAAGGAGTAAGCACATATACAGGTAAAATGGGACTAGTTAGATGGAATGTGTGTGCTTTGCATATGGTACGGTGGGGCTGTAAACAAAGGTAGGGTATTTGCTCATTTTACAATATATTCTACGGGTTTAACCGTGTATCGAGTTTGTAAACAAAGGTGGTATTTGCTCGTTTTACAATATATTCTACGGGTTTGGCCGTGTGGTATCCTCCAGAGTAGCACCAACCCCTTCATGGATGTCGTACAAGGTGACTGAAGTTTTCTAGGCAAAACTTCTAGACTCTCCGTAGGCTGGGAAAATGGGAAGCAACGTTTTCCATTGGTATATTTATAACACACACTGTGTGGCCGGCCTGGCACAGGACCGGCCTTTGTGGAGATCTCTGGGGGAGGCTTATGCCCAGCAGTGGGTGTTTTCTGGCTGATATGTTGATTGATGATTTATAACATTGCGATATTCTACCCGCCTGCCAGGTGTGGAGATTATGGTAATAACCTCCCCTTTTGTGGGAGAAGCCCTGTAGACTATTATGGGCTGTGATACAAACTTAGCTAGACTTAGCAGACAAACAGGCAAGCGGGCCACCTGATGGAAAGTGGTCACCGCCGCCTATGGACATCAGCAACACCAGGGGAGTCACCAATGCGTTGCCCGCCTCTAAGACCTCTAATATACCTCTTGAACGATCCCATGTCATAGTCCAAAGGAAACACTGTTAAAACAGCTGTGTGGAATACATTATACAATGTCTGATAATAATCACTCACATAATTGGACACATCCAGTTCTACAAGAAGCAGTTTTAAAACGATGGCAGCTTAGGGGATAGTTGGCTTTTTCATCTGAGCATAACGCAAAATGTCGTTAGATTCGCATATCATGATTTCATTCATAGACGAATAGCTCATGTTGCCTGTGTGACAGATCTTTGCAGCTGTGTGTATCTTGAACTTTACTCGAGATGCCTTTAAAACAAAGACACTGTTGATAAACAGCGAAGCACTCATTCATATTGTACTGTGTTGTACTTATCTGCGGCTTCCTTATCATTATTATTTATGCAGCTTCAATTATTTTAATCCCCGACGAAAAACGAGTAGTGTTATAAATTTGACGAGTGTCTGTGTATTTATGGCTTTGTGTGTCTGTCGGTGGCATCGTAGTTCAAGAATGGACGGTTTTTCTATTTGAAAGTACGACATCCACGAGTATAATGGATTGGTGCTATTCTACTATGCCGGACACCGCACGGCGGAGCGACAACAAAATTTAATTACAAATTACTTATCAACTTTAACCCTGTAAACAGCCCTTAAGCTGAGACTCTCTGGAGGTCTGAAGGTCTCATGGCTATTTCGCTGCCCAATTTTCGCGTCGGCGTGTAAAAATTGCATGCGCAATAACCTGTTTACAGGTAGCAAATAAGGGGCTGTTTCGTTCACAACCCGCTGGGTAGAAACACACGAGGGCCAATTAACCGGCCCTGAGGGGCGAAAAATAAATTCTGACGCAAAAAATTACACAACACTTTCGCAACGTAACGCTTTGCGCATTAGCTTTTTTCGTGCTGTGTTTTTAGTGTAATATAAACGTAATCGTTTGGCTACGACTCGTTTTTGTGGATGCGAGATGGTGATTCGATTGGATATGATGTGGGTTGATGTTTTAGTAATGGCGGTATTATACTCGTAGCTAAGTGCTCGTAAATTAATATTAATAAATATGTTTGGAAAATTCACGCAACGCCACCTAGCCCTAAAATAAGCAAAACTTATTTATTTATTTAACCATTTATTGTGCACAAAGAAAGTGAAAGAAAACTTGTGTTATGGGTGCCAGAAAACTGATAAACTACTTAAAAATATTTTTAATACATACTGATTATACATACAAGACCCGTAACAGAAATTAAAATTCATAATTTCAATTTCTACCCGGCCGGGAATCAAGCCCGGGACCTCTGCGTGGCAGACGTTTCGTTAACCAACTGAACCACTCAGGTCGTCAGAAGAATAAAAATATACATAGTTAGCTATATACTAATATACTTGTTGTTTTGAACATGTCTTGATCATAATCCATAACCGTCGAAAGGGTTGATGCATTACCGGGAACTCCCGGAACATCAGCCAGTTTCGGCTTCGTAATTATGGTGGAAACTCACTATAATGCGTCTCGTGGATTGATCAAGCTAAACTGACAGCATAATACATGACAGTATATGGGGACATTTTGGAGACATACTGTGTGGGGACATGTTGGAAAGACGTCATGGATGCCATGACGGTGTGTGGAGCAAATTTAGCGCAATCAAACCTTTTGTTCATGCGACTGGGTCAAGCCGCACGACGGTGAGTGGCTACCATTGACTAGAGACGACACTCTACGAGTCATCGTCATCATATCAGCCGTAAGTCGCCCACTACTGGGCATAGGCCTCCCCCGGAAATCTCCACAAAGGCCGGCCGGCCTGCGATCTTTACCGGGTCATCGATCCACTTTGTGGGAGGCCATCGCCACTCGAGAACTTTACTGCCCCATCCGTCATCTGTTCTTCGAGCTATGTGCCCTACCCATTGCCACTTTAGCCTGGCAATCCTTACTATGTTAGTGACCTACATAAAGTTAAAGCAAGACTTACCGAAAGTCATCCCGCACAAGCCGGTCATGAGTGTGAGGGCGATGACCCACCCCAGCGGCCCTTTCAAGGACAGCTGGAACCAGACGAAACCGATCAGCAGCACCACCACCGTCTGCACAGCCATCACCAACATCTGGACCACCACGTGGGAGAACAGGATCTCCGTGCCTGGGGATAAATAAAATATATAAGAAAGACTTCAAATGAAACAACACTTATCGGACACAACAACAAAACATCAACAACAACAATCGGAACAATATCGCTTTGGTACAGGTTGACTATAAATTAATGAAACGATTAATTAATTATGTTCATGATAACATAAATAAACAATTTTACTATGACACCAACTCTGAAATCGCGAAAAAACACATTGTAAAAATACATGTACATTATAAATATAAATTGTTTGAATTTTTCTCCACAGCGAAAACATCTTCTCTCGCTATTTTCTTATCGCGAATGACCTATAATCCCTACAAATTATAGAATAAAAATGGTTTATATGATTATAATTATAATAATACGTGCATTATAACTAAAATCCTTCCTTTTCCTTTCTGTAGGCCTGCTGGAAGAAATTTCTTTTAGGAATAAGTAGTGCCTGTTGTGTCAGTTATATCTATGTTATATCTATGTTATATCTCTGTATTTCTTTATTGTGTTTTTTTAATGTCATACGATAGGCAAACAGGCAAGCGGGCTACCTGATGGAAAGTAGTCACCACTGCCTATAGACATTAGCAACACCGAGACTATCGCCAATGCGTTGCCCACCTCTATAACACGTTACTCTGGCAGCAAAAAGGCAAATATCCCTCCACTGCCAAAGCCACGGTTCCCCAAATTCCCACCCCATGGAGCACTGGAAACCTTACTCACCGGCAGAAACACAAAACTATTTAAAAAAGAATTGTTTAGTTGCGGTATTCTGTAAGGTGGAGGTACTTCCCCAGTCGGGCGGCTCCAATTCGAACGGGATACCCCGCTATGCCCTACCTCTCATTTTGCAATAAATAGTTGAATAAATAAATAAAATCCGAGAAAACTTGTGCGAAGCCGGGTCGGGTATGAGATAAAATTCTCAGTTTTAGCGGGAGACGTGCCTTAGTCTTTCCACCCCAGCCACGACATCACCCGCGTAAAATTCCATTACAGCTTGTCCTCGTGGGAACTACTTTGAAATTCGGGATAATTTATAACCTCTAGAATAATAAAAACGGATTTTCGTGATATTATTCTGGCGTCAAAGTTATAACAGTGTAAAGTTTTAACAAAATATTAAGTGGGCTGCTCGTGACCTTGTCATGAAACTCTGGAAAGTTAACTATCTAACTTGTTGGGACTTTCAACACTGTCTGAAATAGTCCATCCATCCATCCATCAAAGTAACTCAAATAAATTGCACTACTACCTGTGCCCCGCGGTTTCACCCGCCGTTTGACTTATAAAAGATTAGTGTGCCCGGCGCGACTTCGTTCGCGTACACCTACTTTTCCCCTACCCTTTTTTCTTGCATATAAACCTACCTCTTGGATCATTTCATCTATTGATGAAAACCTCATTAAAATCCGTTGCGTAGTTTAAAATATCTAAGCATACATAGATAAATAGGGCAGACGGCGGGAAGCGACTTTTTGTTATACTATGTACAGATAAGACGTCGTGCCAACCCCATGAAAGAACTTTTACTCATTTATATTATTATGTTGTATGTAAACAATAACAATAAAATTGATTGTAATTACGTTAATTTTAGCTGCTAATAAAACATCATCATTATCTTAGCGTCGGTGCCGGCTTCTGCCAGGATCCGCTTTCTTCAAATTAAATAATTACATTTTTATTGCATTTCCGTATTTATTTACACGTAAGTAATAGCAACGTCGTCTGGCTACTTAGACGTAATACAATATTTAATCATCCATAGAACATACAATGTTACAAAACAATGTAAGAAAATTTTAGCCTTCCGTTTGCTGAGACAGTAATTACCAGCGTAAAATTCCTTTAAAAATAATGGGGTCGCTGTGTAGAGATGTTGTAGCAACTTTTGATTCAAATAATTAAATTAAACTACAAGGGTACAATTTTTTTCAGTATGACTAATTGAGTACACATAATGTATAATTATATTCATCATCATATAGTATGACTCTTGTCGGTGGAGCAATCGCCATCCTTCTCTCCTCTCGACCTCTTCATCTCTTTATAATCTCCGGCTATTTATTATATTATGTATTTAAATACAGCAAAATGTTAGCTTAGGGTTGATGATGGGGTTAGCATCCCTGCAACGCTCCTTGTCATGCTCTTGCACGACGTAACATCAGATTTATTTGTAACAGTACCTAGCGCTCTATATTTTGCTTTCCGGAATGAAAAATTCAATTTTTTTTAACATGATGCAGATTTTCCCTATTTTTAAACCGTACTCTTTCGAATACGTCATTGTGATTTTTAAAAATATGAAGTTTTCATGCCGAAAATTAAAATTGAAACCCTTTTTTTTCCTACACTGTGACAAACGAGCAGACAGACCACCTGATGGTAAGCGGTTACTGTCGCACATAACGTCTACGATTAATGCGATTAGGTTGCAGGCAACAAAAATGCAGAACTGCAGATGAGTTTTCACTGTGAGGACTAAGATGAAATGTCTCATGCCTGTAATTGCGCTGGGTAGCTTATCCTTCAAACTGGAACACAACATTTTAAGCATTGTTGCTTGGCGGCATAAATAGATAAGGCGGTGGTATTCACCCAGGCGGACTCCTCAGGCTTCGAATCAAGGCGAGCAATTCAAAAATAGAGCCTCAGAGAGTAAATAATATTTAAGGCGTGTACAGTACAGCACTTCTATAGCACTGTTGTGCAATGCTCAGTTCTAATTATTGAGCTAGGCTATTCCCTTTAGTCCGTTTTCGTAATTGCGCTTTCGTAATTGCCTACGAAAGAGGAATTATTTTCTTTTCATTAATGTGGAAACACGACCGTGTACGCTTTAATATTATGAAAGAAGAAAATTTGCCGCTATAATATCCCGCTATAAAGTAAATGTTCCGAAGGCAACACCTATATTCATCATCTTGGCATTAATGTCCCGGTTGTTATCTCGCGAGAGCCCAGGGTCCGCCTTGACCATGATTCGGGATTTGGCAGATCAGATAATTGCAGCGGAGAGAATGCAATCTGACTTTCGTGACCCAGCTACCAGGGGAACTTGACCAGATTGGATCATGGTTCCACATTCAGTCGCTTGAATGTGCAGGTTTCATCGCGATGTTTTCCCTTATCGTGAGAACACGGTCAGTCAATGAGTTTGTTACCAGGTTTTTAAATACAATAAAAGCATACATCACGTAATCGATTTGTTTCTTCGCATATTCCAATTCTTCAATCGTCCAATCCCGCCCAAATTGTGCTACTCAAATATCGATTTAGGAATCCACTTCCCCCCATATAATTTCCAATAACACAGCCTATAAGCTCGCCAAATTCAAGGCGTCACAGGTAAATCTACTCTTAAGAAAGTTGTAAAAGCTTTCCAAAGCCCGCATTGTGCCTCCAAGTTTGCTCAAAGCCAAAGCTTTGGGGATCCATATGATCCCATTTAGGTGATTTTATTTGACACACCGAAGAATTCACTCGTAATGGAGTTTTATTAGAAAACCGACCTTATTAGGTGATGCTAGAATATTATGAAGACAGGGTTGGAGTAAATTCTATTCGAATGTTTAATTTTCGCTCTAATTATAAAGGTACCACGAAAATTCTGTGGTTAATTTTGTACTTTATTAACTCTTTACCACGCTCTGTCTACAATATTTCTATTAAGTTTTGAAATTAGATACACGCGCTGCATTAAAACCTAAATAACAGTATCAATTATATAGTTTGTTTTTTTATGTAATATATAGGTTCTAATTTGAGCGTCGGTGGCCCAATAGTTAAGGTGTCCGACTCGTAAGCAACCATGTAGGGTGATGAAAAACATCGTGTTGTCAGTAATTACCTGCCCTGCCAAATCCTGGATCATGGTCAAGGCGGACTCCGGGCCCAGGCGCACGTTGCACAACCAGAGATAGGTTATAATAGCCTCTATCACACGATATTCATAGCCTTTTAAAAATGCATTAAACTTTGCGATACATTTTTTGCAATTTAAGCATTTTAAGCTTTATAATATAGTTTTTGGTACCCTAATTTAAGCATTGTTGTTTAGCCTTTGCGTCCAAAATCAGATTTAGGTATAGCACAACCTTCGTATATGAGGAATAAGCTACAAATAAAGAATATCCAAACATTATATTTTCATGCTAATAGAAGGAGGGTAAACCTCTCTTTCAATATGTTAGATAAGGCTATACACAGCACAATATCCTTTAAACATAATAGCTATTGTAGCTATTGTATTGTGTGTATTGCCGACGCAAAGGCTTTATTCTTAAATCCGTTAAAAATAGAATTTTCGATATTAAGAACGTATTTGAGAAAGGTAAAAAAATAAAATCTTTCCCTTAAAAATAAAATCTCTGAGGTAATTTTGTACATGTTTCAAAAAGAGTATATGTTGCCAAAACAATGAGGAGGCTAAAGATAATGGTTTATTAACAAGATCGTTATGTTTTAAACTATGTCGGTTATTATCACACATTTTAAAGGACTGCGTACCTTTGTTTACGAGTAGCCCGAACTGCGTCGAAATATCGGGCTACTCATGAAACGCGGTAGGTACTATTATAACATGATGTAATGTGCATTTAGATTGAATGCTTACCAGTTATTCCGGAGACCAGAGATCGCTCCAGGATGCCTTCATTGCGTTCTGCCAACATGGCGCCTGAAGTAAGAGCGACGGCCAAGAAGAATATAATTCTGCAAAAAATATTTTTTTTATATAAATTATTATTTTAATCAGTTATCATTGTCAACAGCCGGTGTTGTGGTATACATAGGCGTCTGTGAGTACTTTCCATCAGGTGGTCAGGTTCAGGCTCAGTAGTTAACATACCATCTAGTTAGCGAGCGAAGAGACGATGTCAAATGTTTGCCACTTACGTGAGTATGACGCCGGGTCCAGCGAAATCGGTGAAGTTCGGAATGTCCAGACCGTAAATGGGTTCATGGAACTGTGGACAAAATAATCATGATTATTATCACAAAATCAACAGCAGTGTCATGTCTTGAGCCTCTACCAGTGATTAGGGCTCTGTCAAGCTTAAGGAGTCGGTAGCACGTGAGTGATACCCCTGGTATTACAATTTCCAGAGGCTGCAATAATTTACATCAGGCAGCCGTAAGCTTGTCTGCCACTTTAGTGGTATAAAAAAAATCACCGCCTTGTTAATTTCTGCTGCCAAGCAACAATGTTGGCATTATAGTTTGTCGCTCGTCGGTTACCACTTTCCAACAGGATGGTTCTCTTAAAAGAGGCTCTATCTGCTTACTGGTTACCCTTCCTAGTGGTCACCAGATTAAGTGCTCATCTTCCAGTAGGTACTCACATGCACAGGCACCGACATGAGTCTCTTCGGAAGGTTGCAGGACTCAGCCAAATGCTCCACAGCGTCCATGAAGGCCAACTGGATGTCTCTGTTCAACATCCATTCCACTTGTTTATCTGTTGACAAAAATGTTTGTCTGTCAGTCAGGCCAATAATAGCAACAATAATAACAGGTTTTTCCTGGAGAGTACTGAAGTTATTCAAGAAAGGGGTGAATTGTTTTTTACGGGGTCGCAAACGTCCATAGGATGCGGTAACGGCTTACCATCAGGGAGGTCGTAAGCTTGTTTGCCATATTTGTGGTATAATAAAACAAAGCAATGTTAAAAATTACATCGTCTTCCTATCATCGTCTTTATATTATCGATATTTTAGGTAAAACCGGTCATTTTAAGTAAACAAATAACTTAGATTGCCAAGCATTTTTTCATATTTTGCTAGGCATGCATTTGGCTGTCATCTCAATTAGTAACTTTAATTTCGACAAAAGTTTGCGGTTTTTGAGCTCTATAAACGTAGTCAAGTATGAAATACAATGGTAGAAGTTATTATGGAATAAGTTGTAATGGTAGAACTGTCATTTCGATTTAATTCACCATCATCATCCATGCCACTATTCATAGTTGACACAATATTATTTATTATATTATTATATTATAATTATTATATTTCTTTCATCATTTTAACCCTATCTATCACCTTAGACCACTAAGCCATTCCGACGCGTCGCAATTCCAGTGGACCATACGCCTGTTACGACTTATGTATTCATCCTTCTCTTCTACACCCAAAAACTAACCTATGTTGATACCAGATACTTTAAAAAACAGAAACTTCTCGCTTACGCACACCGCTGGTTTTTCAAGTAACCCTTATAAATAAGTAAGGCCCCGGCACGCAGGCTTCACAAGAATTACCTGTTTAACCCGATACCGGAGAGCTGTACGCAAGGTCGAGGCATCGATACTAGGTGTACTAGGTATGTGCAGGGTTCGATACATCGAACCCTGTATACGGCTTGGCGATTTTTTTTATCGACGGTATAGATTAATGAAGGTCGAAAGGGTAATATCGCAGAGTATATCAAAATAGGATTGTTATGGTTACAAATAACCTAACCTAAAAAGTTTACTTAAACTCATATATTTTCTAAACTTCAGAATTGATTATAATGTAATTTGTAATGTAATGTAACAAAACGAAGCTAAAACAAACTCGATTAAACATAACTCGATTAAATAGATTTCTACGTGTTAATAATATAAAACAAAACAATGAAAAAGAAAAATAATGAAATCACAATACAACGCCATCTAACGAAATCGAACTCCTTTATACGCCATTTTTTATGATAGATATTCATTGAATTTTCACGAACCATTGATCGTCGATGCTACTCATTTCAATCGATCTATCGAAGAGCTATTCTAATATTGGATTAAACGCAAACCCTGGCACATCCCTAGTCGATACGAAGAGTAGAGTATCCTGTTTGATTGCTTCACAAAATATGGGCCTCATCCTGCAGCCTGATTACACACAGTAAAGGCCTCGGTGGTTCGTCTTATTTTACGTACAGAATCAGTGACAAACGACCTTTCCATCTGATATAAGGTAAGACCCTGTGGTATACCAACCAGGCCAGATAGCGAATAAATATATTATTGGTAGTAGTAGAATTGGGAAAGTACCGAACACAAACCCCTGACGCTGTTTAAATGATCTACAATAGATGTTAAAGGACAATGATGATGATGAAAATTGGGGCATGACTTACACGAATTCTGGAAATGTCACAGAATGCTTTGAAGATAAAAAAATACATACAATACGTTTCAAAGTTACACAGTATTTAAGATTTCTAACTCACTCTCTAACTTTAAAACGATATAATTTAATGAAAATCTGACACACCACAGACATAGATATTGGTTACCGAAACACGTATACAAAATTTCATTGTCTTGATAGCATAATATTAAAAATATTATGATCAAACCATGTTTGAATGGAATGCGCCGGAGCGCTCGGGGGAATCTAGCCTTAATTTAGAAGGTAATGGAACCAGGTAAAGTATGTTATTGTTCCAACTATCTCCATTAATAATAGATATTTTAGGATTTCCAGTTGTACGTGCTTATATCGTGTTACTCGTAAATCAAGGTATTGTAAACCAGGAAAATGCCTATAAAATACCTACTAGATACCTCCAAAGCTAATTGAAAATATTAAAGTAAAGCCAACTTTCCCGGACGTCAGAGTACATATTTTGTAATTCATAGATAGCATAAGAAATTTAATCTCAAATTACACCAGACCGCAACATCGTTTAGCCGCTGTAATAAATAACTCACCAGAGTCTATTTATAATCGAGCGAGTCATAAATTTGCCACCGTTTGTTTGATAAAATGTGAGATTGTATGCCGAGGGTCGATTAAACTGATATAACGTAGGAAGAGTATAAAAGACACTCTTGTATTTGGTAATTTTGTTCTACTTAAGCCCACTCATGCCAAGTTGGGATATCGTGGTTAACTCAGAGGTATACTCTACTTGGGCCGTGACACATATAGCAGTAGCAGGGTCTTAGCGTTAATATCCCGTTGTGCTCACCCGCACGAGGGCCGGGGTCCGCCTAGATCATGATCCCGGAAATGGCAGATCAGAAAATTATAGTGGTTCAAATCTCACTGCGGCCATGTACCAATAACTCTATTCTGAGTTATGTACATTCGTTAAATGTTAACCGATGCTTTTACGGTGAGGGAATCGTGATTAAGCCTGCATATTCAGGTAATGTCTGATAGAAACCATGAATCAAGTAAACGAGGTTTGCGAACTGCGAGTTTCTTAATCAAACATTAAAACTATATTTTTGAATCAGCATGTATTTCTAAAAAAAACTTTACGCTGCACTTGCCCATTATATAATCATTTTCCTTGCAGTTGGGTGAAAATATGAAAATAGCATATTTTCTATTTTAAACATTGAGAACCATTGTCACTAAAAGAAGGCGCCACAAAATATGAATATATTCTTCGGAAGACATGCCAATACGCATTATTTGCCGCACACCTTTATCCCGTCGACTACAAGTTCGCTAGTGGCGGCGCCACTACCCTTAGCTTCGTTGCAAATCTACCGAGCACATCGTGTCGGAATTAGTTCCTTTTCTTGCCACGTAGCGACTTATACTTAGCTGCAGATTTAACAGTTGTCGAGAGTCCGGATTGGAATATATTATTATTTTATGCATTGACGGAATTTCTTCGCGGTCTCACCGTGAAAGGTCTTTGTATAAGAAGACGTGAAGGGTTGCTTCAAAAATGTTGCCAAGCCAATGAAATCGCGTATAATATAACGATTCAGGAAAACTGTTATAGATAGTATTGTAGATGTTATTGAGCATCGGTGGCCGAGCGGTTAAGGTATTCGACTCGTAAACGAAAGTACCGGGTTCGAATCCCACTGCTGCTATGTACCAATGACTCTTTTCTGAGTTGTGTTACTTGAATACTATCCGATGCTCTCACATTCAGGCGACTGAATGTGTAACCATGATCCAATATTGTCAGGTTCCCCTGGTAGCAAGATCACGAAAGTAAGATGGCAGTCGCTCCACTGTAAATACCTGATCTGCCAAAGGTTGGATCATGGTTAAGGCGGACCCCGGGCCCTGGAGCGCGAAAGAATAACCGGAACATTAACGCCAGGATGATTATTTTATTTATTTACAAGGCTTAGGCAAGGCAAAGGAGAATAGAACATTTTACTCCGTTCTAAATGTTATGAAAAGATCTACCGCAAAATATTGATAAATCCTTTTAGTTCACGTTTATATCTATAATAATGTATGTTTTTAACCTCCGACAAGAAAAGAAGGGTGTTATAAGTTAGATATGTGTGTCTCGTGCTAAGGACAGGAGAAGATGGCATGTCTTTGTCCATGACAGGATTATGGGGGTGGGAGAAAGGTCACGACCCTCGGAGATAATATTTCTTCGAACAGAAGAAAAGGAGGTACCCCATTTGTCTAAACAATATTCGACGTGATTATTAACGGCCCACGATACCGAAGCAAATTCAGTAGGTAGATTTACGTAGGTGTAATTTACACCCAATAGATTTCCCGACAATTTTAACGCAATTTATAAAGTCCCAAATTAATGCCCCCAGCACGCCTACGTCATCATTAAAATTTCCCTCACAATTGTCCACTCCGAAGTCGACTTTCTGGCGAAACTTATTAAGTTCAAATTGGGTCGGCGGGCATTAGAAAAAAAACATCAAAAGTGGAATCAGTTGATTGGACATCCGGCATAAATCTAATTTATATGCAAATTCGGATGTGAATGAAAATCTTTTGCGGGATCATGTTTTGTCTAGTGATGTAGGTAATGGGGATCCTGACACTTTGATCGACGTTCTGTAAAACTTTTTTATGATTCATCCGAGCAAGCGTGACCATGATCCAGGATATGCCAGATCAGATATTTACACCTCTGCTACCTGAGTAGATTGGATCATGGTTACACATTGAGTCGCCTGAATATGCAGGTTTGATCGCGATATTTTCCCTCATCGTAAAAACATCAGTAAGCATTTAACTAAAGTCAGTAAGCATAAACTCAGTAAGCATTCAGAAAAGTTCAGTCGGTTCACATGTCGGTCTGCCAGACCTCCGAGGTTCGATTCACGGCCTAGCAGACATTGAAATAATAAATTTTAATTTCTGTTACGGATCTATTTAGAATAAAATATGTAAGTAGTTTATCAGTTATCTAACATAAGCTTTACTTGGTTTGGGGCTAGATGGGGAATTTGTCCAAGCATTTTTTTTACAAGACATTCAACCGATGTCAACCAGGTATTCTGATGAAGATTGCTAAATCCCGAAACACATTCTAGAACTCTATCGTATCGAATCGACACCGCGTGAGAGTCCATTCGAATCACACTCTCGGGACCGAGTCGATTACATTCCTGCAAACGATCCATCGTTAGGTTCGTTGCGAAAGTTTTCGCTAGTTTTTATTCCTTGGGTGCGTGTTTGCTACGTGTTTTGGTGATAGATATTCGCGATAAGTTGCTACGCAGCGGAATTGGTGAGGAAAGAGCATTTATGAGAATGACTACATAAGTGTAACTAAGTACCTATGTACTCGACTGATTTACACCATGTATAATTTACGACCCTAAAGGTTCAGTTGGGTGACATGCCGGCCGCCACGCAGAGGTCTCTCGATTCCCGGTCAAGCAGAAATTTAAATAATTAATTTTAATTTCTTTTACGGGTCTGGATGTAGTATGTACATTAAGTATATATTTTAAAAAGTATATAAGTAGTTTATCAGTTACCTAACACCCATAACACAAGCTTTGCTTACTTTGGGGCTAGATGGCGCTGTGTGAATTTGCCCAAGCATATTTATTACTAGTTATTTCATTTGTAACATCAGAGCATCGCGTAAACGTAAGAAAGCCCCCCACACGTTACGCATCTCTAAAAAACAAAGTAACGACTCCGGTATCATCTAATCCGCAACCATCCGCATCCTAAAGCCTCACCACACTCTGCCACCCTTAATTCCCTGCCCTTTAATTTCGGAAGGGCCCGGTGGCTTACATTAGCCAGGACTTTGTAGCGTCCATTGTTAACATGTCAAATAAGTACGCAGGCCGTATTTAGAGGACTTAGGGGGACTTAGAAGCCTGGCTGGTTAGGCTTCGGAAGGTAGTAGGGGGGTCAGCGTTACCTGTTAACCTTTATTGAAAGGAATACTTATTTTCTTTAGAGACAGAATGCTTACATGGATTGTAAGTGATACAACCGTGAGGCATGTGGACTGACGGTTGTCTCGCTTTGTAGAGAGCAGACAAGCCAAGCGAAGTATTAGAGTTGTATTGACGACCTGAGTGGTTCAGTTGGTTAACATTTGCCACGCAGAGGTCCCGGGGGAGATTCCCGGCCGAGCAGAAAGTGAAGTGATGAATTTTAATTTCTGTTACCGGTGTGGGTATAATAAGTATGTATTCAAAAGTATATAAGTAGTTTATCAGTTATCTAGCACCCATAACACAAGCTTTGCTTACTTTGGGGCTATATGGCGCTGCGTGAACTGTCCAATCATTCTTTTTATTAATATTACTCAAAATCGTACGTCCTAGGCCAATAACGTATTCAGTAGTCGCCTTGTATGACATCGATTATTAGAAAAGGGTTGCATAAACAGAGATAGATAGACATACTCTTTATTGCACACAAAATTACAGGAAAGAACATTTAACAGGTCTATTTAAATATTGTGGGCGAAGGCGAGTTTCATATTGTATTCATAAACATGCCTTGCAACAAATACGTAAATAAAGCACCAAAATAATATCTACTGTACCCTGAAGTCTACTTTTCAGTGGACTTACCGTTTAACGATAAACAATTTCATGGAATTCAGTACATACCAGTCAAACGCAGAATCGGTCAAATGTAGACTAAACGGAACCGAGCCACACTGGCAGCTACGTAGGCTCAATTAAAAAATAAACGATATTTCCACGAAACGCTGCCAAAGATTTCGTTCATTAATTATTCTGACGTACGCCGAATCCCGTCGACCGAAATGTTTTGCTACGGTCACTGAGCAACGATAACAAATAAACAGATAAGTTAAGTACTGGGTTGATAGGTTGCTTTAATCCGATTCGATTTACATACTGATTGGCCGTATGGGGTCCAGTAAGTGGGTATGAGGGTGGGTTAGTAGTATACTACTGTAGGTACTAAACGGGTTGCCGCACCAAGGGTATCTATACCAGGCTTATAAGTCGAGGCAACTGAATGATTAGCGGGTTAACATAACTGTCTGACGGTTGCGACGTGTGGTATCTTTTTCTATTTATATTAGACTAGCCAGGCACTTGACCGCTATCACACCTGGTGGTAAGTGACGATGCAGCCAAAGATGGAGCATGCCTGTCTACACACGTCTATTCACTCTAGCCTTGAAGGCGTCCAGATTATAATGATAAGGGAACACACTCGCAGGCAACGTGCTCCATTCCTTAGCCGTACGCATTATGAAGGTTTGCTGGTAGAAAACTTAATTAATGAGTTAAGCTCGCCTTTGTACATCTCTGTTACTGTACTGTATCATTATGTCATATTTGTGTACAATAAAGAATAAAGTAAGTAAAGTGAAGAAGGTTGAACCAAAGCGGCTCGTACGGATAGCTCAAAGGTCCACGACGTAAGGATGAAGGGTTAGACCGGATCGCGTCACCCGATGGCGGAAATGGTTTGTCATTTTGTAATATTTCTTGTTATAAATTTAGATAAGAGGTTAAAATTGGCGACTCGGCTGTTAAACTTGCGCAAAAGTCGTAATTTTAAATGGCACAAAAATATGTCGAGCTCTATTATGCCTGGCCTAATTCGTGCTGGTATTTGTGTATGTTGCTCCCTTCCTGGATAAACTCGCTTAACTTTAGCTTTGTTTTATTCCTATTATTTTTTACCCTTTAAAATATATGTTAACGTGTGACTTATTCAGTTGGCTCTAGAACCAACAGTACCTACTTCGAATTCAACATGCGTCCTGAATCATCTTGGCAAAAAGTTACCTAAGTAATAACAAAGTTTTTGTTTTCAAAAACTCACCAGTGTCGTCCATATGGATCTCGATGTCGGAGTTCTTGACGGTGATGTCGTCGACGTGTCTCGGATCTCGCATCCTCTCTTGCAAACTCTCTGAGAAGTTCGCAGGAAAGATAAGGACGACACGAGATTTCCCGCGGTACGCCTCCGCCATGGCCGTTGCCTTGCTCTTGTAGTATAGCTGGTGGAGAGACAGAGTCTTATGAATATATAATAGAATATTGGATTATGAAAGAGCCACTGGTAAAGATACCTGCAGAATCAGATACCGGACTAAATCCGAAAGATGGTGCTACAATGGTACAAGATCTTCAACGCTACGTGCTAATCTAATGAGCTAACTAAATTCAGCCGTCTAAATTTTGATTCGAAAAATGAGATCAAATCAAACTGGAATGTATTGCTAATAAAATTAGGTTCATTTTCATTTCAAGCCTTTTGGAAAGCAGACCGACGCGTATCATTATATAAGTAATGTAGGTATAGATTGTGGAAGTAGATGCAAAATGCTAAACACGAAACTATTTGTTGATAGGTCATTAACATAAAATTGTTTTGAAGCTCTCGAAACCTCTCGTTTGTGAATCTTTCCTCCTCGCCACACAATCTGACAACTGCCATCGGATCAGTGTCAAATCTTGTTGGTGCCAAAACCTTGTAAATTTACCGAATACTTAAATGCTTCGTTCGAGTCGAAAGAATGCGAAAATATTTATGGTTTTGTTCACAATCTTTAAATATGAAACTAAATTGACTTATTGTGTCACTATCATGAGTATTACATCTTCATCTGTCATCATCGTTGTCATCATAGTGGTCAGCTTCAGGAAAGTACGGGTATACGATAGCTTTCCCAATAAAACCGTCCATTTGAAACTGTTGAGTTAAGCTCGCCTTTGGACTTAAGTAACTTTCTGTTAAATTGTATTTATTATTTTTGTGAGTAATGAAAATTTGTAAAAAAAGAAACCAACAAATATAAATAAGCAGACCATATTAAGTAAGTAAAATCCAATGAACATGGGTATCTTATTCGGCTCTTACAAATGTCACCAAGAGTTTTCTCAGAAGCCGAATAAAAGAATCCTGTAGTAAGCAAAATTAAAGTGCCGCCTGGCCCGGTATTAAATTATTATCGCCTGTTGGAACGCAGCTGTTACGTCCTACCCTCATTTGCTGCTTTGCATTACGCTATAAAATTGTGGTTTCGGCGGTAACCCAAATAGACAAAAGTCCATTATACATTAACCGTTAGCGTTACGCGGCTAATGGTTGTTTTCAGTGGTGACCGCGTTTTATTTCGGTTTTTAAGCGCATTTGGAAACGAATTTTCGAATTACGCCGTTTCGTTTGAGTGTGCCGCCTTTTGAAACGTGGCCCATGGTGGGCGCCAAATTTAAACATGGCCTTGGGGGGTGCCAGAGACCTTAGATGAAATAAGAAATAATGACGGCGCGCCGTGAACAGCAACATGAGGCCGGTTTCGTAAACATGTGTGCCATGGCGTTGTTTGGTCGGGACATGGCCCATGGTGGGCGCCAAGCTTAGACATGGCCAAGGTGGTCACCAAAATTTTTGAAATTCATATTCACATTTCAAGTCATCAGTGCTTAACCCAATTTTACAAAATGAGGACAACGAGTCACCAATGGAAGTCTTTCTAAAAATTAACCTCCATTTCACGTGAAAGTTATGATATACCCACTAGACATTGCATAGTAAGTAAACCCATAAATTTGCCTGTCTGTTTGTACACGCCATCTTCGGAACTACTGGACGGAGAAACTTTTTTTGTCGTCTAGCTATTTTCAGCCTGGGTAATATATAGAGTATAATTGATTTTGGAAAGTGGTACACCTGATGTAGAACCATAATAGATCAGCTACACTTTAAGAAATATAAATATGTCGCCTATTGGATTTGGATAAGGTTTCAACTTAAAATCTAAACCATGTTTTATCTAATTCGGTTAGGTAAACCCAAAGATACATCTTGACCCCTCCGTAGAACTAGCTTTCATACACAAGGGACACGAAGATGCGGGAAAGCTAATAAAATATAAAAACTAATGACATCATAATATAAAAACAAATAAACAATTTGGAATGTCATTTTCATTAATTCCGCTACTATACTCCAAGGAATAACCACAAATGTCCGAACTAAATGGAACGTCAAAACGTCGCGATAAAGTAAAATATTACTTTAATAAAGGCTTTCGGGCGATACCAAGCAAACTTCCGTGTTGAAATTGCCCTAATATTATTATTACACGTTCGTTTTGGAATGTAATAATAAAATTACAACTTGGTTTATTATTGGGTGAGGTATCTAAAAGCTTTTTACCCTCTTTATTGTCCCGGATTGTGCATGCAGCATTAACTACTCGTATTAGGAACATGACACAAGTCTAGAAAATGGGCAGCAGCATTTCCATTGTATTATTTAAACACTGCGATCTCCAACCCGCCTGCCAAGCGTGGAGATTATGGCAATATCCTCCCCTTTCGTGGGAGAGGCCCTAAGTCCTGCAGACTGCGGACTGTTACGGGCTGTGATGATGATTATGAACATAACAGTGCTATTAAATTAAGTAAAGCCTTACAACTGGCAACTGTTACATCATCATCTTGACGTTATGTCCCGGTTGCGCCCGCGCGGTACGCGAGGGCCCAGGGTCCGCCTAACTGGCAACTGTTACAGCATGATATAATTTGTTGCAAGTCTAGGATTACTGGACTGCAGATGGACGACCTTAGTCCTCACAGTGAGAACGCACCTGCGGTTCTGCATTTTTAACCACCGACAAAAGAACAGGGGTGTTATAAGATTGACGTGTGTATCTGTATATCTGTGTTGCTGTCTGTGGCATCGTAGCTCCCGAACGAATGGACGGATTCGGATGCGGTTTTCTCTTTTGAAAGCCAGTTTAATCGAGATGCTTCTTAGCGTGTTTCATTAAATATGGTTTATTTTATTGAAATCGGTACCGATGTTTAGATTATATTTAGATATAATATGTAAGCTTGGTTGGGGGTTATGTATCCAGTCGGGTTATTTATTTATTTATTTATTTATTAAATCTTTATGCACTAAAGGTACATTGGCGGACTTAAAGCTAAAGTAGCCTTATCTACCAGTCAACCGTGACAAAAAAAATATCGAAAACAGTAGACGGTGCGGGATAAACAATACGATAAGGTGAAGGAAGAGATACTTACATCAATAAATGCTAAATTTATACAATTTTACAAAGATACAAGAAATAGTTAAACAACAAATACATACTAAAGATAGGTACATAGGATAATACATAGGAGTAAATAATAGGGGGAATAATGTAATTAAGGGGAATGCAGATAATGCTTGTGTATAGCCTTTTTAAATGAGAATTTGCTAGTCAAAAGTCTAATTTCAGAGGTTATTGTTACATGAAACCTATCTTCATTAACTTAGTTACCAACAGGGGGGGGGGCGGGGGCTGTCTACTCGATAGCACTGCAGAATTCACTTGACATTAGCTAAATCAAAGAAAAACAAACTGGGGATAATTTCTGAGTATTTGGATTTTATTTCCTGCCAGGCTCTATTAAGGGTTCTTGGGTTAATTAATTAATTAATTAATGAAGTTTACAATTTCCCTATACGCGACGAGCACATCCGTGGTAGCCTGGGCGTGAGGGATATCGCAGATAAGATCGAGGAGGCTCGTCTGCGCTGATATGATTGCGTAAGCCTCACCTTTTATTCTTGCCAATTCGGACACCACCTTTTTTGAGAATATTACTTCTCTGATCAGCAAATGTTTTTCTGGATCGTCCTAAGAAGCATAAATAAGTATAAGTCATAAACATAACGAATACTCACCAAATTGTTCTGCCGCTTCGACAGATAATCCAGATACTGGCAGCTGAATCTTGTTAGGTTCCACTCCCAGGTCTCAGGGTCTTGGGGGCAGGTCTTGTTGTAAGTGCAAGGTGTGTAGGCGTCAGCGGAGGGTACTTCGTAGTTGACGACTCCAATTGGCAGCCCAACAGGGTAATGGCCGATCGCGAGGCAGAACAGGATCATTTGCGAGATGGGTAAGCCGAGGATGAAGGCGACGACGCTGTGAAAGAAGAGAGTTTGAGGTTCGTGGGTTTTTGAGGGTTTTAGCAAGAGAAGTTGAGAGGAACTCACGATGAGTTTCAGTGACACAATATAAATTAATTTTCATGTAATATACATAAATATATCAAATTGAAGCATCGGTGGCTGGGAAGTTAAGATATCCGAATCGTAAGCGAGAGGTACCGCGTTCGAATCTCACTGCGGCCATGTACCAATGAGTCTTTTCTAAGTATGTACATTAGTTAAATGCTAACCGATGCTCTTACGGTGAGGGAAAACATCGTGATGAAACCTGCACATAATGTCCAATCCAATCTGGTCAGGCTACCCTGGTAGAAGGGTCACGGAGGTCAGATGGCAGTCGCTCCACTGTAATTTTCTGATCTGCCAAATCCTGGATCATGATCAACGTGGACCCCGGGCCCTCGTGCGCTTGAGTACAACCGGAATAATAACTCCAAGATGATTATGTTTTTATTTTAT
Organism: Blastobasis lacticolella; assembly: GCA_905147135.1. Taxonomy (NCBI): domain Eukaryota; kingdom Metazoa; phylum Arthropoda; class Insecta; order Lepidoptera; family Blastobasidae; genus Blastobasis; species Blastobasis lacticolella. Next base: position 4,572,310 of record LR990061.1, read on the forward strand.
ATAAATTAAATTCCATGTTACAATTTTCATCCTAAGAGTAAATTCCATTTCAGCGTTAAATCTGCTAACCACCTAGCTAGACCTCCATTTGACCCGCACAACCCGTCTGTCAGCACGGGATTACGAACAGGTACGATTATAGGGTCCCTAAATAATCTAGGTTAATATCTATGTCGGTGGAACAGTGTAGATGTCATTTGGTTTTGTTCTATTGCCTAGGAAGGCACACGGACGGTCCGGTCCATCTAATGGAAACTTGCAACCTAAGGAAAAACGGATGCGTTGCCGGCTTCTTGAGTTGTAGACATGCTCCTTGAAGATCCCCATATCATATACATCTTGCACGTGCGCGGTAAAAAGGCTTACGATGCAAAAATTGTGGATATCACCGTCCACAAAACATAGCTACAAGGCTATCTATACTAATATTATAAAGAGGAAAGGTTTGATTTTTTGTTTGTTTGTATTGAATAGGCTTCGAAACTACTGGACCGATTTCAAAAATTCTTTCACCGTTGGGAAGCTACACTATCCCCGGGTAACATAGGCTATATACCCGTGGTACCCGTGCGAAGCCGGGGCGGCTGCTAGTCGAATAATAAAAGCCATCGTGACACACGAAGTTTGCCGCTTTAACTAAAATCAGACAGCACTACGCATAGCCCATGTCAAATCAAGGTTCAATTAAATTGGCCCAATCAGAATCACAGCTAACAAGTTTTAGCAACTGACATTGGTCACGTACGGTGTCGTACCTCCATCGAATCCTGTCCCAACCAATCTGAAAACTAACATCCAAAGTGGCGGTAGTTTTAATTAATAACTTCGTTAATACGTAGCTACCCCCCGCGAATTCAAGTCCCGTACACAATGAGGGTTATTATATTGTACGAGTTAAATTGATACAAATGTCGTGTCGGTCTGTCTGTAGGGGGTTCGCTTTGTTTGTGGCCCTTTTCAAAGTTGCTCGAATCGAGTCTCCCTTTTGAGTTTGCTGTGGCAATTACAACTCGATTGTTTATGAGGACAAACTCCTTGATTGCTCCATGTGGGTAGTCGAACAATAAATTGTATTGACTCGTGTATTCTTGAGACAGGGATATTGTAATGACGGCCTTATTTATTGCCTACTCTATAACTATAGGGAATATGCAGGTAGATGTAGTAAATAAATGTGGGTAGAATTTAAAAGAAGTTCTCAAATGAAAAATTAATTTTCAAACAAACACTTCCAACCTGATAATTTGTGACAAAGTATTCTCATTGGCTCTACACACATACCCGACGTAATGTCGAAATGTTTAAGCAACTTATTGTGTTGGCGGCTTTAGTCCGAATTACTCTTTAAGTCCTAGTCATTATAAATTCCCTCGCCGTATGACCTCCGTACAAGTTTATTTGAAAGAGAGGGACTTTTTAGATTAGCTTAGATTTTTAGATTTAGATTTATTTATTCACAAAAACATTGCAATCTTCAATACAACACATTGGTAAACCTCTTTGAGGTTTGTCTCAACGATAATTTCGCCTTCGCCCATAACCCATAACCCATATATACACATGGGGTTGTTTTCTACTTGAAACAAATTCCCTATTCCCGATTCCCCATCAAATCAGCACTTGTGGTCTTCATAAGATCCTATCGAGTATTCTCACATATTCAAAAATAACAGAAATCAGGATCACAAATAATTCTAGGCATATATGGGACTACTATTGGCATTGCATTTTCACCTACTGAATAATTTTCCGATAGCTTGTTCAAAGAGCTAATTGATTTCATGTTTATACACTTCACGGCTATTAATGTCATACGAATAAACAAATAAATTCATTTCACGTGCACACTCCCTATTGTGAAAATACAATTTATTGTAAATACATTCCGGTCTTTCGGAAATTAGTGTGGGTAGTTCAATAACAAGTTTACTGAATATCACGTCTTGTGTTTATTTACGGCCTTATCATGAGCTTTACAAGACAGGATATCGAGCTAATAAAACCAGTATAAAAGGAACTAACATTGCTATTGGCGTCAATAGTGACGCTAGCTCATCTTATACTGGATTTTGGTAGGGCGATATTCCGTCGTCTATACAAATAACGATATTTAAAATATAGAATGTTCATTTTTATATACAGCAAGCGAACTTGTCACAAGTCCATGATTCTATTGAATTACTTTGTGCCGTGTCACGGTCTTTGTTATCGAAGGACTTGGCATTTTGCCTTTAGGTACAATAATACAGCCTAGAACATAAACTTTGCGTTTGCCAATTTTACTTGAACTATATCCTCCTCTATTGTTCGGCAATATGTACATCATTAATCTAATTTTTTTTATCCCCCGACGAACAAAGCGGGATATTATATGATTGACGTGTGTACAGTCAGCTGCAGAGTGCAATGACCCCCCTAGCATAGGTTCATTAAATGTATGACAGAGGGACTGCAGCTGTCTGTACCTATATATGTAGGCGTGTGTCTTTATTTGCTTAGTTTTGGGCTAGATGGCGCTGTGTGAATTTGTCCACGAATATTTATTTATTTATTTATTTATGTGGATCGTAGCTCCCAAAAGGATGACCCGATTCGGATGCGGTTCTTTGTTCCATTTGAAAGCCAGTTTAATCGAGGTTGTTCTTAGTTATGTTTCATTAAAATCGGTTCAGTATTTCATTATTCAGTATTTTAGTAATGGTTCGGCAATAAGATTGTGAAGTTCTTTTTTTTATACCATTAAGGTGGCAAACAAGCTTGCGGCCTGGCTAATGGTAAGCAGTCACCGCAGCCTATGGACGTTTGCAATACCAGGGGCATCACCCACGCGTTGCCGACCCTGTAAAAACCTTTAACCCCTTTCTTGAAGAACTCTACTCAGGTCACAGCTTCATTCATAACATGTGAACTGGATGAATAGTTAAACGTTTTAAAACATTACCACATAGAGCTCAAATAATTGTACCTATAGTTTTAATAGGTTTGGCATTCCATCCAGTTCAGGGCTTCATACATGTATTATGTATGACCCTCATCATCACAGCCCGTAACAGTCCACTGCAGGACTTACGGCCTCTCCCCTAATAATCTCCACGCTTGTCAGGCGGGTTGGAGATCGCAGTGTTTAAATATAACAAAAGAAAATGCTGCTGCCCATTTTCCAGACTACGGAGACTCTTGATCTTTTGCCTCGTAAACATTAGTCGCCTTGTACGACACCCATGAGTGAAAGGGGTTGGTGCTATTCTACTCTGCCGGACACCACGCGGCTCACATGTATGACCGTGTAGAGAAGCATTTATTTTATTTCTTTATGCTACACAGTACAAAACAGACAGTGCACCTGATAGTAATCATCTACAATTAATTCATTAAAGAGCACCAACCTGTAATTCCTAAACAGCCCCCAGAAATTCTTCCAAATCAAGGCCTTCATGTGGTGCACCTTCATCGGCTTGATTCTCTCGAAGCATCCCTCTGGCGGCTCCTCATTTGGCGGCACAGGAGGGGCAGCTTCCAGGGTCTTCAGCTCTGGAGGCGTCACCACCACCCGGCCGCGACTGCTCATGGAGACGTTGTCCCCGAATTCGCCAGAAATCTCGCCGATTTCGGCCTCCTCGAAGTCCATGCGGGATGGGTCCTGGAGGAATTTGAGGGTTATTCGCTTGTAGGTACACTCGCATATTATATACAGAATAATAATAAGTAAGACCATGCATTACTAAACGTAATTAACACCTACACAAGTACATTGATTCCCATGGTAGTGTCAATGTCGCGGCGGCCAGTGCAAAAGGATCCCACTCAGCTTGTGCTGTGAACCGCTAGGCGATACACTCATATCTACTACAGGAGTAAGCTGAGACTAGACTAAGTGTAGGGTAGGTGTGAGGTAGGGTAGGATAGGACGCCACGTGAACGAAGTCGCGGCAGGCTCACTGGTGTAGTATAAAATTAAGTCGCTTCCCGCGTCTTCTGTGTCTGTATATCCGTTAACTCCTTCTAAACCACGCAACGGATGCTAATGCGGTTTTCACCAACAGTAGACCATTTTTCCGGATGATTTATAATGTTTAATACGTGTATATTACTGTATATAATAATGTATAATAATATAATAATGTATATTACAGTAAAGGAAATCGGAGGAACCTCGTGCAAAGCCGAGGCGGGTCGCTAGTTTCATACATACAATATCAAACAAAATTTATGCCACCGAGACTGCAATGGGATTGCAAACATAATTTGATTACAAAGCCGGGGCGTTTCGGTCGATGTAACGGATTAGATGGGATATGTCCTTTGATCAATCAACTAGGCTGATGTAACATGCAGTGTATATACAAACAGTACAGGTGACAATTAGGCATATTTATACAGGTTAGCTGTCACACGATTTCAGTAAACAAGAAATCATAGTAATATAGGTACAGAAGCGTCAGTGGCCGAGTGGTTAAGGTAAGTGAGAGGAACCGCGTTCGAATCCCACAGCGACCCTGTACCAATGAGTCTTTGAGTTATGTACATTAGTTGAACACTAACCGATGCTCTTACGGTAAGGGAAGACATCGTGATGAAACCTGCACATTCAGGCAACTAAATGTGTTACCATGTTCTAATCAGGTCAGGTCAGATGGCAGGCGCTCCACTGTAATTACCTGATCTGCCAAATCCTGGATCATGTTCAAGGCGGACCCCGGGGCCTCGTGCACGAGAGCATAACCGGGACATTAACGCCAAGATAACCATGACCAGGTAATATAGGCACAATCACGAAGTGCCAATTATTTTTGGCTCCCGAGATAATTCGAATCTCCCACATACCTAAACCCTTTTAGGTCCGTACCTAGGAATGTAGGTCGGTACCTACATTCCTATGTTTCACACCTCATGTTACAATTTTATAATTAGTTTCGTGCAAAATACCTACATGACGTCAGAACTTAAAAACACAATGACGCAACTGACAGAGGGTATGATAATTTTAACTATGTTATTCTTAAGGCGCCTGCTCCTAAGATCCTAAGGCCAATTAGTACCTCCATAGAGCAGAAAATGGGCCACAGATTTTCTGTTGTATTCTTTAAAAACTGCGGTCTCCAACCCGTTAAAACTATAACAAACGCCTCTAGATCTGAAGGAGGCGCAAGTGTGCAACAGAGGACAGTTATTGGCTTTCATGTGAATAACTACGAGAATCTGCGACAAATTGGGCAGATCAGGAGTACCCCCAACCGGCGTTACTGTATGAGAAGATGTTTGAATATGGATGAGGCAGAAGAGGTGTTTCAGGATCGTAGCTGAGATCGTCTCTGCCTATCCCTATGGGATACCGGCCTGAGTAGATGTATGAGTGATGTCTAAAAGCGGTTCACAGCACAAGCTGAGTGAGACCCTGTTGCATTGACCGACGCGATATCACTTTTCTACATAGGACATTATTTTATTGTTTGTTTATTACTTCTTTTTATTTTCATAATCATAAGCATTTATTCATTTGTGGTACACAGGTTATACAGTTGTTAGGTACAGTTAGAGCCTCTGCGACCTGCCATCGGCATACAAATTTTAGATACATTATTGAATTTTCGAATTTAAATAATGTAATTCATCAAATATATTTATTTAAAGACATTTAAAAAATATATATTTTAAGTATTATAAAAACATCATTATAAAATTTGATTTCTATCTATTCAACACTATTAATAATTTAAAGATGCCAACAGTAGATAGTAATAATAATTCAAATGTCAATAAATGTTGTATTTTTTTTTTAAAGTTAATTTTTTATCGTGTCGTGGTGTCTTGTGGCAATAAATGGCTTTATTATTATTCTTAAAGTTTGTATATAATCTACGACAAAAACTTACAGGAATGGCCGGAATCTCCACTTTCTCCATGACGTCAGCGAGGATGCTGGACCGGCGGCGCTTGCCCATGTTCTGCATCACAGCCAGTTTCAGGAACACCTTCTCGAGACTGTCGGATTGGTAGCGGGAGAGCAGCTCCGTCGGTGACTCTTCGGCCAGGAATCTGCCGCCGCGCATTAGCCCGATCTGGTGTAAGAAGTTATTTCAAACTTAAATTCGAAAATTATTCGTAGATCTGGAGCAAGAAGTTATTTCAAACTTATTCTCAATAAATATTTGAGTTTGACTTCTTACTCCAGGTCGTAAGAAGTCCAACTCAAATTCGGAAATTTTTAAATCCGGGGTAAGACGTTATTTCAAACTCTAAATATAATTTTTTTATTATAGATCTGAAGTAAGAAGTTATTACACACTGAATCTCGAAAATTATTTATAGTACTGGAATAAAAAGTTAATACGAACTCAAATTCGAAAATTATTTATAGATCTGGAAGATCTCTTCTCAAATATCAAACAAGGTTACGGGAAACTAAGGAAGCTAGAAAAATATAACTCACGATGTTGGCTTGTTTCGTCTCATCGATATAATGCGTGGTAATTATAACGGTGGTCCGGCCACCCGTGGTGATGTCCACCAGATGGTCCCAAATGCTGTAAACAAAAAATGTTGATACATTATTTTTAAAGAAGACAGTTGAAATGTTTATATTTCTAAATAATGGAGGGAGGCAAACTATCGAGCAGGTCACCAGGGTTCCGATCGAATTGTAATTCAATTGTATTAATGTAACTCAATATTAGTTTGACACGTTTTTGGTATTCTGCTACTGTTACTAATAGCTCTATTAAATTGTAATCGGGTGACAATCACAGACTGCAGCTAAATGGCAGATTTACGCGTTTTTTGGTATTCTGGTACAATTAAAACTGCCGTTGAGCTGCGATTGCGATTCAATTACAATTCGATTCACCTATTGACCTGTCACGTCCCGGCGACACAATAGTGGGTCGCGAGGAAAATTGATAACAATAGATTAGTGGATACTTGGGATGTGAGCAGTTAATAATGGTATGCCCTAGTAAGTGGGCACCGCCACACACCGAGACAAGTGTAGGCCCATTTCGTGAAGGCTCCAATGTCGTATCGTCTCGGGTAAACCGCTGCAGGTAGGCCATTCCAAATCGTATGCGGCAGGAAGTATAGGGATTTTGGAGCGAGATGGAGGAGCTTGCATTGCAATTATAATAAAAAAAATTTTAGATTACAAACACAACACAACAAATACGAAACAATACTGACAACTTAACTAACTAAACCTAAATAAAAAGCTAAATCTAATTTAATAAACTGCTGCTATTAGGCATCGTGCCCAAAATGCTGGGGTCATTGCTACGACAAATGGCAATGCTCAGACGCTGTGCCAAATGAAGACCAGCATTTTGGTCACAAGTTACGCTAGACGCGACGCGCTGATTTATATACGATATAGTATAATAATATTACCTCTGTCTAAGGACCGGGTCAACTCCAACCGTCGGTTCGTCCAGGATCAGCAGCTCAGGATCATGCAGAAGCGCCGCAGCCAGCGACACTCGCCTTGCCTGCCCTCCGGAAAGGTTCTTCACTTGCCTTTAGAAAAAAATTGACTTGTAAATTCCAGCTTAGAGCAGATTAATCTAATTATTAAGGTAGATTAGAGGTCTCTTCTGAGGCGGGCAACGCATTACTAGCGCCCCTGATTTTTTATGTTTAAAGTCGGCGGTGACCACTTTCCATCAGGTGGTCCGCTTGCCTGTATGTCTGTCGTATAACATAAAAAAATCCACTAATATTATAAATAACCTATTTATGAATGTTTGTTACCCTATCACGTAAAAATTACTGAATTGATTTAATTTCAATGTCACAAAGTTTTCCTGAAAATCGGAGGCGCAAGTACCTATAAGCTAGTTGAAAATTATATTTCATAATAAATTTATTTAATTTAGTATACTGTCACAGTGTGCCAATCAGACACTCCTGAGGCTTCTCAATAAACCCTACGCGAACGGTATTAGGAGGTTCACCAAACGAATGGGTTGCGGTAGTAAAGGTCAATCATCCACGAGTTGTGCATATAATAATTATGGTTATTGTAGCAATAGTATTTTGAACTATACATTAATTTGGGTCCGTGGGGCCCCGGGGCGCTCTCTTTGTACAGAGAACTCGCGAAGAAATTGGTCGACACCACAGGTAACCGAAGAGCTGGCAGCTACCTCGCACAAAGAATAAGCATTGCTATTCAGAGAGGTAATGCTGCCAGCATCTTGGGTACGCTTCCACACGGCCCAAATTTTTTACACATTTTAAATTAGTTAATTTCATTTCCTTTTTATTGTACATATTTATTTGATACTTTCGATATTCGCTTCAGACGATCATAACCCCGGCTGTTACCAAAACAAATCGATCCTCAAAAAAGCTCTTACCCGTGTAAACTAGTTCATACCGGCCCGTCCCCTACCTGGCCGCCTCTGGCCGGGTTACTTAGATTTACTGGCAAGGCACCAGAGTGATGGATTGATGCAATCAACAGACGATGTATTACGGCCCGGGCCGTGTACGCCATCCCGGAATAGGAAACACAAACACAGACAGAACTTCGGGCAACACACGGGCCTGGTGACCCCCTTGTGACCCCATTTGGAAAGGTGCCGGTGCCGTTGCAAATTGTAGTTACCGCATTACAATTAGTGATGTTCTCGGTAGAGATAGATTGATATGTTTGTTTTTAAAGAGTTTGTAGGAGAGTTTTCTTTTTTTATCCAGGACGGAGCAAGGGTGAGAGATTTAAAAAAAATAAAAATATGCATGGACGAATCATTCAGCGCCATCTAGTCCCAAAGTAAGCAAAGCTTGTATTCTCGGTGCCAGAGAACTGATAAGAAACTTATATGTATATTTTTTAAATATGGCACCCAGACCCGTAACAGAAATTAAAATTTATCATTTCAATTTCTGTCCGGCCGGGAATCTAACCCGGGACCTCTGCGTGCCTGACCGACACGTTAACCAACTGCACCACTCTGAACCATCAATATTAATGACCGATATCTTTGTTCTGTTAACACATTTTCTGCAATGACCTAACTCTAAAGCTTCCCCTTACCAAAAAATGGATGTATGAAAGAAAATACCTACACACTGTCAAGTGCAAACCTTTGAAAACCTCAACAATAGAAAACAAATGGACTGTTGAGGAAAGTAGAACATACACAATGCTTCATGAGGTTCCCTGAGTTTGTAGGGCAGGTGAAAATATTACCAAATATTTTAGCGCTGTGGCATAATTCGGAACTACATAGCTTTCGCGAGCTTCTATACTATTCGCAAAGTCAGAGGCGCCCTCGGCGATAGACCTGGTTGTTTAGTGTTTTGTCGGATATCGGTATTCGTCATTGTCATGAGCTATTATGTCATTCACGGTCGATTAGGCGTCTACTAATGCTCTCTTCGGTACAAACTTTGATTTGGAGGGTGAAATGGCAGTTCATTAGGGTGAAATGGCAGTTAATAACGTCTATAATATTCGTATAATTAATGTTGCGTTAGTCAAAAGCTTTTTAGATATATGGAATGTGTGTTGATCAATGGTGGAAGTTAAGCCTAAGGAGGCGTACTAACCATCTTCATTATAAACAATAAATAAATATACATATTTAATGCTTGGACAATTCCGAAGTGCGTTCTTGCCCCAAAGTCAGCAAAATTTGTGCTATGGGTGCTAGATAACTGATAAACTACTTATATACTTTTAAATACATACATATTATACATATAACTCCCAGATCCATAACTATAATAAAATTCATCATTTCAATAATATATATTATAAATAATCGGCCGGGAATCGAACCCGGGACCTCTGCGTGGCAGACCGGCGATATTAACCAACGGAGCCAGTGGTGAGTACTATATATACTAATTTCACACGCACTCTCACAATATTGGATCTCCTCCTGGGAGCTTTCTGTGTGCAATCTGTTTCTAGAGCATGGATGGAGAAGGTCTAGAGGTCCTAAGATACCGAACTGATCCAAAAAGCCGTACTAGTACAGTGGTAGCGCTCTTGCGCGAGGACCTGGGGTCTGCATTGACCATGATCCAAGATTTGGCAGATCAGGTAAATACAGTGGAGCGACTGCCATCTGACCTCCGTGACCCTGTAAACTGGGGAACCTGACCAGAATGGATCATGGTTACACATTCATTCGACTGAATGATATAGATAGAGGAGGGTTGGTTTTGTATTTTGCACTGTTTGCAGTATACAAATAAAGTGTATTTTTGTAAAACTAGCAACCCGTCAGAGCGTTTCGTCAGACCAACCAAGACTTTATCTGTAGTATGTTACTGTTCTATTATGAAGATCTATAAATAGCTTTGAATATATAACTCAGTACATATTGACTTAACACTTTAAAAGGAAATCCAACGAAATGCAAAGTGCGTGACGTCACGTACGTTTATGTGTAGATTTCGTATATGTTTCTGTGATTTTCTGTTGACACTGCATATTATTTAGGAGGATGTCGGCTTTTCTGGGTAGTGGTAATTTATTTTTGTGCATGGAATGGAGCCTTCGTGTCGCTAAAGGTACATTAATAATATCTGTTCAATAAGAGCCCCCGCAGACTGCAGACTTTCTATCGGCCAATAGTTTAATCGGGGTCTTAATCAGTACGAAGATGTATGCAAGTGCGCACACTATAAAGATTCGGAATCGGCCGATAAAAAGTTTAATAGGCTTCCCGATTGCCTTCAAACTAAATTATCCGCCAACTATCGGCCGACTCTAAAAAAGTATTGGCTCCCTTCCACTGACGCACACACGAAGATTGTTTAGTCGGCCGACTCGGCCGATAGTTCAGTTCGCTCCTAGCGTTAGCGCCGGATTGTCGTGTGTATTTTTTTAATAATGGCTTCTCAATCGTTGATTGAAGAAACGTCAGTCGTAAATTTGATTGAGGAAGTCGAAAAAAGACCTGCAATTTATAAAAAAAACTTAAAAGAGTACTCTGACGTGAACTGTGGGAGGAAGAGTCGGCTGACTATTGGCTAGTTTGCGCACTTAATACCAACTAAACTATTTAGGTGGCTCGGTGTGCGCGCTAGTAACCCAACCCGATTAAACTGTCGGCCGATAAAAAAGTCTGTAGTCTGCGAGGGCTCTAAGAGCCCTCGCAGACTGCAGACTTTCTATCGGCCAATAGTTTAATCGGGGTCTCAATCAGTACGAAGATGTATGCAAGTGCGCACACTATAAAGATTCGGAATCGGCCGATAAAAAGTTTAATGGGCTTCCCGATTGCCTTCAAACTAAATTATCCGCCAACTATCGGCCGACTCTAAAAAAGTATTGGCTCCCTTCCACTCACGCACACACTAAGATTGTTTAGTCGGCCGACTCGGCCGATAGTTCAGTTCGCTCCTAGCGTTAGCGCCGGATGGTCGTGTGTATTTTTTTAATAATGGCTTCTCAATCGTTGATTGAAGAAACGTCAGTCGTAAATTTGATTGAGGAAGTCGAAAAAAGACCTGCAATTTATAAAAAAAACTTAAAAGAGTACTCTGACATGAATGTTAAGAAAAAACTGTGGGAGGAAGAGTCGGCTGACTATTGGCTAGTTTGCGCACTTAATACCAACTAAACTATTTAGGTGGCTCGGTGTGCGCGCTAGCAACCCAACCCGATTAAACTGTCGGCCGATAGAAAAGTCTGTAGTCTGCGAGGGCTCTAATAGTCAAATAGTCAAATTATACAGGTCTTACAGAATTATTGTACTAACATCATGAAACCCAAGCGGGTATGGCAAAAAATATTATGTAATTAATATTGGAAATTAAATTCCTGTTTTTTTTGTAATGTTATGTAGAAACGGTGTCTTCTGACACAGGCTTTGCCTAAAAGGAGACTCCAGCAACGATAGATTTAAGTACTCTTTGTTAATGAAAATAAATATTTATTTACACTTTCACTACACATATTATCGGGTTTGTTAATACCCGACCCGATAATATGTGTAGTGAAAGTGTAGTGAATAACCACGAAAGTCTTAAAACCTAAAGATTTATTTATTTATTATTTATTATTAATCAACTCTATAAACGTCGTAGGGGAAGGTGGGGCAGAACTGGGACCTTAAGCTATTATTGTCTCTAGAATTGCCACAGTTGCACAAAATTCAATGAAACATTATTTACGACTGCGTCCACTGGTGAATCTGGCAACTTTGTGCTAAGCAAATTAAAGTAACATTGTTGTATACGTAAGTCTTGGAGCAGAGGGTCGACCGTTCTACAAAATAGGACTAGTTAAAACATTTTGCTTTTATACCCACTCCTGAAACGGACATTCGACAATGTCTGGCAGTATTGTATTAAATAATGGAACATAGCAAACCCCTTGCTAACATCACAAATATATGATCTGTTTATTCTGACTTGTCTTATTTGGTGAACAAACAATGCCCAAAATCACGACTTGCTGTATCAAACACGCAACGTTTATTGTGTATAAATTTCTTAAATTATACAAGAAATACATAGAATGTGAATTTCAACGAATACTGCTGCACTTGCTGAACCAAATAGGACAAGTCAGTTTGGACAGATTATAGTTCGTACATTTTACAGGTATGTTCCTGGTTTGTGAGCTAAAGATAGATATATCAGTTTCTATTAACTTAGTTAACTTCACTAAGTTGACGACCTGAGTGGTTCAGTGGTCAACATGCCAGTCAGCCACGCAAGAGGTCCCGGGTTCGATTCCCGGCCGGGCAGCAATTTAAAATGATGAATTTTAATTTCTGTTACGGGTCTGGGTGTTCTATGTATAACAAGTATATATTTAAAAAAGTATATAAGTAGTATACCAGTTAGATAGCACCCATAGCACAAGCTTTGCTTAGTTTGGGGCTAGATGGCGCTGTGTGAATTTGTCTACGATTATTTATTATTATTATTTATTATAAAATATTCTAATTCATTAATCCTCTCGCATTACTTCAAGCAATCCTTGCACACATCCATCCATCGCCATGCAAATAAGTCACACTCGGGTGCCGATGCCAGTACGGTAATTACGTACCTGTTCGGATTAGGTAGCTGCAGCAGCGTGATGAGGAAGTCCACCCTCTCCTCCACCTCCCTGGTGGTCATCCCGGCTATCCAGCCGAAATAGATCATGGTCTCCCTGATGCTGAATTCTCCGAACAGAGCCACCTCCTGGAAAGGGAAATAATCAGGCATGAATTCCACGCTAATAGGTGCATATTCGTAAGTCAAACTGTATAGTGATAATTTATGAAAACTGTAAGAAAAATTATGTTGTGTATGTGTCCCAGCCGGATGATTAAATTAGCTATGCCAATGCTAGTTGCTGTTTCAATTCAATTGAAAATTAGACAAATCCATGGACTTCCAAAGTTTCTCATTTTCATTTCATTTCATATCATTTCGATATTGCCCCGGTTTACTGAGCTCCATGCATTGTCACAACGCTAACCGAACCTCATAACGCAAGTAAACCAAAAGAAAAGTCTCATGGAAAAAACGCAAAATCGCAAGCTTAAACTAGGACACATACCTACTTGTAAACACATACACAAACACCCTAGAAATTCTTCACTTCATTTTCTCCCCAGCTCGAAATCGAACCCGGGCCATGCTCTGAATGACTGTAGAAGGTCATAAAGGAGTTTAAATCGTTTTTCTTTCTAATTTTACACAATAGGATGGCTGGGACACACAAAAAACCTTTAAAACGTACATTTGCGTCGCATTGCTTAGGTTGGAACTGTTTAATGATGTAAAAACGAGACCCTTAGCAGCCATTTCTTACAAATCTACCAGACCGAACTGCTACTAGTTTATTTAAAGGTCTACATAATGTGTAAGACGGTGAAGTGTGAAGGCATTAGCTTTTCCACGAGCGTGCCTGAGTAAAACCACAATAGCTCTTGTGGGTTGACGTTTATTACTCCTTTACGCAAAAACTACTGAACCGATGTTGATGTAATTTGGTAGTAATGTGACTAAGGCAGGCCGTAAGCTTGTTTGCCACCTTAGTGGTAAAAAAAACTTATAATAGAGAATTGCTATCCGGACAATTTAACTCTTTTTTTTATTAACGGATAGCATAAATTAGGCCTCGTCGGCTCTGATTTATGCCTAAAGTACGCGGCAACGGGTCCAGATTTCCGGAACGTTATAACTGACGTTAGTAGGACGACATCCCGGACAAAGACTAGGAGGAAATAAAAGCCTTAAACGTTTAAAACTATCGCGGTTATTAAAACACATTTTAAAGGTATGTAGGTGTGCGTCGAAATATCGGGCTACTCGTATACAAAGGTACGCGGAACACACCTTTAAAATGTGTAAAAGCCAGATTTTTCACACTCATTACGGAAACCGAATAAGTTTACGTTTCTCGAGGCATCCTCGCCCATTACGCACACTCACCAAAAGGTACCCTCAATACCCGAGACGAGTCTACACAATAATGGGGACTGAACAAAAAAGGCTACAGAAACGATTACGGTCGTCATTCCGCCCTTTAAGTCTGGGATTTGTAATAAATAAGGAGTTCACCGGGATTGTTCCCCGGATGGGAAAGCGCCTTTGTGCTTCGGAATCTCACAAGACGGGATGAGAATGTAGATTTGTCTATATGAAGTAATTTAGGTGACGCAACTGGCATTGTTACTGGGTTTGGAATTGTTTTTGCCGGTGTTTTTTTTTATTATTTAAGCTAGTCAGGCATTTAACCGCCATCTCACCTGGTGGTAAGGGACAGTGGTGGTGGTGGTTATGTTATATACAGGAGTCCAGCAGGATGGGTGGGATTGACATGTTTACTTTTGTTGCCAAGCAACTAGGTTTGCGTTTTTGTGTTCCGGTTTGGACAAAGGTCATGAGTTCACGACTAGTCTATCACACAAACAAGTCGCAGTACCAGTTTCGGGTAAAATATTAGATAGACGAATATATAGCACGACACGACGAAGTAGATCAATTCAAGATACAGGGAATACTGAGAGAAAAAAATCTTGCAACTTTTATGTTTTTTGGGAAATATTTGTCGGTGGACGGAGGAGAATACTATCTTTATAGATTTATCTCCCTGGTATTGGAAAATAGATACCATATTCCATCAGTCGACTGTCATAATCGAAGTAAGGTATCCAGTGCTCCGTAGCTTTGGCAATTGAGTGGCCTAGCATTTGTTTATTTGCTGCCAAGGTAACGTAAATCGGAGTTATCGAGATTAGCGATACATTGGTGGTACGATTAGCCCACCATTAGCAATACAAGAGGTACGTATAGGCCATTTTTGTATTCGTATGGCAATCATACAATATACGAGATATATAAAATAATATTGCTAAATAATGTTAGGCAAAGTAGAATATTGCAATAACGCACCGACTTATGAATGTAAACATTACAAACGCTTTCGAGATAAGAACTTCCGTAGACTTTATCCTTCTACGGTTGTAGATAAGGCTCAAGTCCAACCATGGACAGTGGACGACCTGAATGCTTCAGTTGGTTAACGTCTGCCACGCTAAAGTCCCCGGTTTCCCGACTGGCAGAAACAATGATGAATTTTAATTTCTGTTACGATACAACTCCAGTAGTATGAATAATAAATATTTATTTAAAAAATTATGTAAGTTACATAACACCCATAATGCTAGATGCTAGGGCTAGATGGCGCTATGTGAATTTGTCTTAGCAAATTTATTAATATTTAGTTGAAGATATTCTTTGTCAAAATGTTGATCGTTTGTTAAAGAACTCGGTGTCCCTGGTAAATATTATGAACGTCAAAAAAATCTATAAATGTATTAAACATGTAATTTGTGTGACAGACTTTGAATTGAGTAATTTATGCGCATTGCATAGTGCGCTGGGAATAGAAAATTGTTGACTCTACATTTGGAATTCACAAACTCATTTTCAGAAAATTAAATCTTTTATTGCAGTGCTACTGTGTGATTGAGCGGGATTTTCAAGTATTATTTAATTTAAATATTAAATGCAGTAATGCTATGGAAAATCCTATTACTATTTAAGATCCACAATTCCAGCTAGAACCATGACATTTGCTTTTTCTCCCAATATTTCCATATAACACACGTCACTAAACTAACTTGCCAATGACTCACAGTTTAAACTCCAATGTCAATACCAAAACGTGTGAGCAAAACGTTCAAATGTTAACTCAAATATTTGACAGTTATGAATGGCGCAGTTGCATCAGAAGGAATTCAAGGTCGAGGCAGGTCCGCCCTCTATTGTGTAAGTCTTGTGTACTCGTTCCATCGATCTTTGCCCAATCTCGGGCCCTACCTAAGTCGCTAATTAGGAGTTTTCCAGTTGGTTTCAAAAAGCATCAATAGATGGCGCTCCAACAAAGCTGGTAATTTTTTTTTAGATCTGTTTGATTTTGGTAGTGATATCATGCAGCCATCTAATACTAAACCTAAAAATAAAATGTTTATTAATATAAACATAACTTTTAAAGGTTTAACGAAATGTACATAGACATATTTTTATGAATAGGCACTATGTTAAATTTTATTACAACCTCTAAAGTGGTTGAAAACTATTGATAAATACAATATTATCCAATCAACGTACCCAGTGTTTATATCCCCTTTGCTAAGAACCTTTTTCAAGCGATTATCAATTACCAAAATTGTCGGGCCGCCATCTAGTGAGTGGTTAAGAATGCTTTAGATACCTATTGGAAAACTCCTCATCTAATTACTACCTGATTTTTTTACTAATAGGATTGTCTCTAAGTAACTTCACTCAAATAAAGTGCTAGAGGTGGGTGAATAATTGTGTAACTAGTTTTTGCGGCATGTTGGTACTTTTTAGGCTAGATTCTTTATTGTCCTAATATGCCGCCTTTTTGCTAGTCTGATTGTAGATTGATTATGGACTAAAATGGCAGTCTCTTGGTAGATTTTAGAAGTCTATTTCATTATCTATTAAGCTAAGAGTCAATTAAGGTTATATTACGACTCTATAGACAATTTTATTACAGAATACACGATTTGTCTCAATCATAATTGAGTCGCAAATATATATCAATAGCAATTGAGGTAAATAAAATTAGCTTTTTAGCAATTGAGGTAAATAAAAAAACGTTGGCCCCTAAACATCTTAATTACAGGTTCCAGCGGTAAATTATGTACATGGTCTAGTTTCAGCTTCCTATTTAGTCACATGACAGAGACTCCTCTATTCGTACACACAACTGATACATCCCCCCTAGGTAAAGTTTCAGGGCAGAGCGCGGGGTGCCGGGCGCGGGGCAGGAACTATTTTGTTCCGCGAAACCTGTGAACGTCACTTGAAGACGTTTCTCGGAAAAATACTTAAGATAGGGAGGAATTTCTGTTACGGGTCTGGGTGTTCTATGTATAATAAGTATGTTTTTAAAAGTATTTAAGTAGTTTATCAGTTATCTAGCACCCATAGCACAAGCTTTGCTTAGTTTGGGGCTAGATGGCGCTGTGTGAATTTGTCCGCAATTTATTTATTTATTTATTATTATTATTTAATTATGCTTATTTTTATGGAAGTATTTAATAATATAACTTTTGTTGTATTTTCGTTTTTTATTCATGATAAAAAGTGATAAAAATGAATAAAAATTCACACGCGAAAACAACATAGTTATGAAACCGGATTTTGCTTAAACAGCCAAGCCTACTCATGATTAGTGTTAAAAATCAATCAGCATTGCAATTAAACATCTACCTAATTAACACTACCACATAACGCGACTTTTAGTAATAAATAAAATAATGTTTTAAACTATCGCGGTTATTATCACACATTTTAAGGATATGTTCCGGGTTTCCTACCGCGTACCTTTGTTGTTGTTGTTTGTTGTAAGTAGCCCGATATTTCGACGCAGTTACATGCATCATGGTCACGGGACGACTCAAAAGTTAAAGGTACGGCAAACCCGGAACATACTCTTAAAATGAATAAATAAAATGTCCAGTAAATTTTTATAATCTAGAACATTAAATTCTAGATGTTACAAAGTCAAGTGTTTACAAAGTTAGACTATGCACAACAGTACCTTACTAATTTTAGTACATGACCTAATCTATTATGAATATTAATTCGGTAACATAATAAAATATAGTAACCAGCTATCGCAATACCACTCCAGTAGTAGCAAACGTCCTTACAATCGTTCACATAGAAATGCATGTACAAATGTATATTTCACATTTTATTACTTATAAAATAGAAGAAGAATAGGACAACAATATCGATTCAAATGCATATTCGCTCCAACTGCAAGATTATACATAGAAGCGGTATATGGGAGAACCTTGTAATAGGCCATAAAGACAGTCCATAGATAGCACAAGTTTCAATGCCGACTCGTAATTTCATACTTAAAGTCACTGATGCGAGACAAATGCAGAATTTACCTTGAAAAAAGCATAAAAGGTTATATTACCCACTACTATATGACTCCCTGGTAATCAAATTACCATTTACGTAAACAAAGATGTCGCTTCTTTATCGTTTCGTTTCTCAACGTTACTGTTATTGTATTTTTAGATTTGAAAATCAAGTATTGGTCTGCAGTATTCTTGATCGCTTCTTGATTCTACGTTTCAGAACTTTAAATGATCATAGGTGTTCACATTAAATACCAGACAATTTATTTAATAAATTAATATGTTATCATGTAATGGGGCTCCGAATAAATCACTATCTATGTATATGCCTATTATTAGAGTTGACAACCCGGACACGTTTCAACAAATTAAAGACAGCACAATATTTCTTATATATTTTTACCCGTGGTAAGACTTTGTCAGTGGATCTTTGTGTACCGCCACTTTTTGGTACGTCATGTGCTTGAGATATTGTTCACTAAACTCTTATCGCTATTATCCTAACACAAAATTTCACTTAAATCATCATCACAGCCCATAACAGTCCACTGCAGAACTTAGGGCCTCTCCCACAAAAAGGGAGGTTATTGCCATAATCTCCACGCTTGGCAGGCGGGTTGGAGATCGCAGTGTTATAATATAACAATGGAAAATGCTGCTGCCCATTTTCCAGTCTACGGAGGCGCTTAGATCTTTTGCCTCGAAACCATTAGTCGCCTTGTACGACACCCACGAGTGTAAGAGGTTGGTGCTATTCTACTCTGCCGGACACCACACTTACCACGCGAACTTAAATATTACCCAGTAATATAACTAAGTTATAGGAAAAACTGTATCCCATAGCATAGGTTATCCTAGTTTAGGAAACAGGGATTCCATGTTAAGCCAAATACAACCAGTATTGTATATAGCTCAGTAATGTAAGTAGATCATAACATGTGTATTACCTATAATTGTCTCTTTCTATATAATTATTTAAAATTATTTATTCATTAAAGTTACGGGACAAACTACTCAACATAAGTCCAATCAAGCCTATTTTAATCCCGTCCAAATTAGTTTCGCTACCGGAGTTTGGGACAAATAACCTAAGCTAGAGAGAACTCGATAGTTGGAACTACTTCGAATTACTTCCAATACCGGCTTTAAACTTCCAGGAACAGGCGCAGGTGTTATATTTTAAACAGTGATAAATGTGACACAATCTTGGCACAACATTACAGTAAAGTAAGACCATTGTAAGCCATTCTTCTTCTACTTTTCAAATTATGGCTTCCATCGCCAATGGCAATGATTCCGTTTACGTTAATGTTTGAGGCAATAACCACAAATACGTAGTTTCTAGTAGAGTAATAAAAAATCATTTTGACGATAAACTCCTATGATCCAGGATTTGGCAGATGAGGTAATTACAATGGAGCGACTGCCATCTTTGCCGTGTGGTGTCCGGCAGAGTAGAATAGCACCAACCCCTTACGCTCATGGGTGTCGTACAAGGCGACTATTGTTTTTGAGGCAAAAGATCAAGAGTCTCCGTAGTCTGGAAAATGGGCAGCAGCATTTTCCATTGTTATATTCAAACACTGCGATCTCCAACCCGCCTGCCAAGCGTGGAGATTATGGCAATAACCTCCCCTTTCGTGGGAGAGGCCCTAAGTCCTGCAGTGGACTGTTACGGGTTGTGATGATGATGATGACTGCCATCTGACCTCCGTGACCCTATGACTCCGTGGCTACCAGAGGCACCTGACCAGATTGGATCATAGTTACACATTCAATACCTACCGTATAATAAAAAAGTACCGTCGCGGGGTCCTACTAAAATAAGAAAAACAAAATAGCCTGTAAACTCCTTATTCGTGGCGAAACATTGTTCATGAAATTCCCAAAACGTACACACGAATTAAACTTATGCGAAAACAGTCGTTTATCTTAATTTGTGCGCAAATTAACCAAACACAAATAGGATACGTAAGCTAAGGGGCTTTTCCTTTCTTTTTTAGGGTTCGCACCTCAAAAAGATAACATAGAATTACTCAAATATCCGCTTGTTCTAAGGAACGAAGTGTAACAAAACCAGTGAGAAGGAAGCATTTGTGACTATATACAAATATCACCATTAGAATAGAATAGAATAGAATAACTTTATTGTTGAACTGTGTAGAAGGTACATTTAGGTATTACAGATAATATTTGTGAGTCTCAACAGTTTGCCCATTTCGGACATACAATATTTAAAGTAGCAATAATTAAAAAGTAAAATTCACATCCATTTAAAACAATACCAAATAAAACTTGGAAATAAATCAAAATATGCAATGTCAAAATACGTAATAAATCAAAAATGTCAAATTCAAATTAATTTGTCAATTAAATAATAATATGAATGTCAGTTTATAATTTACAATATCAAACTCTTATTTCGTCAAAAATTCCCCCAGATTATAAAAAGCCGTATCCAATAGCATTCTTTTAATTTAGTTTTAAATTTATTTCCACTTAACATTTTTAAATGTTCTGGTAAATTATTGAACACTTTTATTCCATTGACATAGGAGTTTAGTAAGTTTAAGTAAGTAAGTATATATAGCCATATATTTATTAACAGGTATTTATCATTGGGAAAAACACACACATAATCATCGTCATCGTATCAACCGAAAGACGCCCACTGCTGGGCATATACGGATAGCTGTTGTATCTACTACGTAAAGGTCATGGTTACACATTCAGTCGCCTGAATGTACAGGTTTCATCACGATGTTTTCCCTCACCGTAAAAGCATCGGTTAGAATTCAACTAATATACATAACTTTAGAAAAGAGTCATTGCTGCCGCAGTCGAGATCGAACCCGGTACCTGTCGCTTAAGAGTCGGATACCTTGAGCACTCGGCTACCGAACACACAGTACTTTAAGGACTTGAACTCTAAATTAAGATTCGGGTAGCAATTTAATAACCACACCCTGAATTGTTAATTTATAACGCCTCGTTTTTCAGCGGTAAGTACTAATGCACAGAGTAGAAATAGAGGTCGAATGCCTGGATCGTAAAAAAAGTTGTAAAGAAATGAGTAACGATTCTCATTATTCTCAAAGAATGCAGCATTATGAGCATGTATGAAACATAAAACGAAATTGAGAATTTGAAGCCATGCAAACATATAGATGCTTATTATAATGTACTTGGACAACTAAGTCATTGACAAGGTTCCATCCCATTCCACAACGAGCCCTACAGCTATCATTTCGGTTTATATTATATATCTACAATTAAATAGTAAATATTAAGAAGAAATATACAGATAAGATTCAAATTTCAAAGCGATATGCACCAAATTTCTCAATAACAATAAAAATCAAGGCTCCTGATGTAACATGCACTGCGCGCGTTTCACAAAATTTGCCTTCGTCACGATGAGTCAGCAAGTTTGATTGAGACATCGATTTCTTGCCACCTTAGTGCAATAACACCTGAATTTACATACAATGCTGGCCTAAGTAAAGTATAAGAAACCTGTGATGCTCTATGGCTGCGAGACATGGCCAGCGCTGACGAAACACGTTCGCGAACTTCACACCAACGAAGTGAATATGCTGCGGTGGATGTACGGTGTACGGACCCGATCCAGTTCATCTGTAGCTGCCACCAGCTTTGGTGTGAGAGATATCACAGATAAGATCGAAAAGGCTCGCTTGCACTGGTTTGGTCACGTGTTGCGTAAGCCAGGGACACGTGGGAAATAGGTGTCTAAACCCAAGAAGCGATGGATTGACATCGCTGAGTCAGATGCGAGAGCCAACGGCGCGAGGATGCCGAAGACCGGGCGAAGTGGAGAAGAATGAGTAGGAAAGCGGACCCTGGCAGAGGCTGCGATAAGCGCTAGGACGCTGACAATGATGACTGGCCTAAGTGGTCTTACTAAGCGTTCTCATAGTCCAGTGGACGTCTGTTATGTGAACGCACCGCGTTCAATACTGCTCTATTATTGGTATATTTTGTTTATTTTGACAGACGATTACCATAGTACCGATCGCCACTAAAGTGTTGGCAGTTGGAACCCTATGCCTTATAAATTAAATAATTATGCAAAATAATATATTGAATTGAAACATTTCTGTCACGATTTGTCCTTTTAGCAATCTCGAGGTACAACTGAATCAACGCGCCAAGCGTCGTCAAGAAGTCAACGAACTAGTAATGTCCTTTTCGTAAAATTGTGTATCGTGTTGTGTGAGTACGAGACTGGTCAAAGGCATTTTGCATTGCTACCGAAGGTTGAACGTAGTTTTGTTGTTTTGGTTATTATATAGACAAATTACAATGAATAAAGAAAATCGATATCTTTGATATATCGAGAGATCAGTCCGTTTTATGGGAATTTTTTGTGCACATCTAAATTTCTTATATTTGTTCTTGTAATTTGTAGGTATTCCACACATACATGTCTTAAAACAAAGTTTAGTTGTAGAGTGTCGGAGTCGGGGGTCAAGATCCGCCATGCCAGCGCTCTAGGTATGACCTTGTACCTACCTATGCAATATTGCGGACCACTTTTGACCGTGAAACGAAATGTCCCCGAAGCCGACTCTTAAGAAACAAAAGACTAGCTCCGAGGCACGTTCAGATATGTCTCCGGGGATTAAAGTTCCCAACATTTTATATTTATGGTGACAAATGTACAGATAATCCCACTTTATGGATAGAGGTAAGAGAGCCTCGCTATATCTACGATTCTTGTATCTTGTTAGACGTGTCATGTGTGTTAGAATAGTGTAGTACTAAAATCTTTTTCAAGGTGAACTGAGTAATATTTTAGAGACAGTGTTGCACGATGCTAAATTCTTTGGAATTACTTAAGAGTAAAATAAGTTTCACAAACCGCTAGGAAATAACTATTGCCGTTTGGTAACACTTAAAGTTAGGTAGGGACGATACTTAGTGCCTATTCATCGTCTAAAATGACAGATGCATTGTGTTTCCCACAGCAAACTAATCTGACCAGGGGGTCTAAAAAGGCCACATTAGCGTTTCATAATATGATTCATATTAATTTGACACAAACTTATCTGCAGCGTCGCTGTTGTTGACATTGACATGACAATTCAAAATGGCGTCACTTAGTTCCAGTACTGGCCACCGCATCAGATAAGTTTGTGGCAGTCTAATATGAATCATAATATGAAACGCTAATGTGGCCTTTTTAGACCCCCAGGTGGCCAAAACCAGATCTAAGTGTCATCATTTTGAAATGTCATTATGTAGTCAACACCAGCGATGCCGTCGCCGGTTCAGATGAGTTTGTGGCACTCTACAGTTGACCAACATTACAACGCGAATCCATAGATAAATCTCGCCTAGAGGTATAGTTCTGGTGAAATAGGTCTATTAACTAACCCCATTCCTAAAGATAAGGGTTTCCTAGTCGGGTAATGCTTATTTCGAGTCTAGTGATAACGAAGGTAAGTCTTGTAGACTAGAAAATGCGTTTGACCGATGTGCTATCAACTTCTAACATTATAGTTTTGAAACGTCTACTGCGCCAACAGATGGAAACACTAAATGGAATGTATCCTGGCTTTGTGTAATCTGAGTCCAACTTCCTTCATCAGTCCTTACGGTGTTGCACACTGCGCTTGCCCTGTCAGTACGTGGTCGTCACTCGAGAATCATACCGCTTGTTCGGCCATCGATTTTCGTATTTGGCATTACCGCTCCAGATTCACGATTTTTTATATTTACATACACTAACCAGACATTGTCCGCTATCTTACTTGGTGGTAAACAACTATGCGATAGACATACTCATAATACCATTGACGAAGCGAGGTTGACAAATAATAATAATAATAAATAAATAATAAATAATCGTGGACAAATTCACACAGCGCCACAAAGAAATACCGCTGGAGACCCTGGGCCTAGTTGGACAGTCTAGGGAACTGATTCGCACCCCGTGACGCATATTGAATATATTGGATAGGATAATATATAAAATATATGTTAGGACATACCTGTGGCATATATCCGATCCTGGGCCCCGGAACTCCGCTCCCTGGTCCTCCAGGAGTGCCTCCAAGCACCCAGATCTCGCCAGAGTTCAGTCGTCGGCGCCCCACGATGCAGGACAGGAGCGTGGTCTTCCCGCATCCTGATGCACCGAGGAGACCGTAGCTGGAAGCGAAGAAGAGAATATCAGAATTGACCTTGAACTGACTATTATTCCATAGAGTTTACGAGTGTTGGCGATGGTTGACCTTGAAATAGTTGCAATGTCGATTGTCATTTTAGAGCATACTCGTAAGTGCATTACCACCCTTATTCCTGGGCAATTGTTTAAATTTATATAGCATATAACATTACTTTAGAAAAGGAATAAAGTAGAGAACATTATGTAGCGTTCATCTCTGAACGCGTCCCGTATGCACCCACTTATGTTTCGGGACACCCCGTCTATCGGTCAGGCGACAGTCTGCATTTGGCACTTGAGCTGCCACCACTGTGTTTACAACTTTGTAATGTAACATAATATAACTTAATTGTGACAAGTCATTTCTAACATCGTGGTTTTATTAAGTGAATACTCCACTTTACAACACAATAAAAAGAGTTAGGGGATCTCTCCATATAACATCAAATCCCTCAAATTAAAAAAAGAGTATCAATATCGCTTTTACTTGTTGCAACAGATGTAAACTATTTTTATTAAACTCAATAAACCACCGACACAAAACTTCAATCTCTATGCTTGCACTTTGTTTTTTCGTTAAAATATACCGTTTCAAAGTTACACGGGATTTAAGATTTCCATACCAATTTAAAATATTTAACACGCACAAATAGTGGTTTCCAGATCACGTCTACAAAATGTATTTGACGTTGATAGCGTAATATTGAAAATTTGAACAAACTTCGTATGCATGGAGCGCGCGGCAACATTAGACCAACCAACCTTAAACCATACACGATCGACCTTTCACAATTCAAAAACGTATACAAAACGTTCATTCAACAATTTCTGAGCGAAATTGAAGTGTCAGCGGGCCATTATTAGCTATTTGAGTATGATTCACCAATGTTTATATATCATTTTGCACGAGCGCGTGTTTCGATATTCGTTTTAAATGCTTCGGGAGGCACGTTTAAAGTGATTGTAGATAGAGGTAGACAGCATGCGTCGCAGGTCACGTTCAGAGGGGCTATTGGCTATCTCAGTAGTCAACTGAATTTGACATATAATAATTTTACACTGCTGTAATTTGGTAGACGCTATAGCCAGTGGCCAACGTATATGACGTAGTATGATATTTTCTAATGTCTAATTCAGTTGGCAACTGAATTAGACAATGATCCTGCTGGTATGTACAGTGCCACAAACTTATCTGAGTGTACTGGATACTTGGTCCTTGGATTGCTGGCCAAAACTATAACTGGGAGAATGGCGGCACTGTTTGAAATGTATTTGAACTGACATGTCAATGCCAAAAACAGCGCCGCACTCCGCGCGCGATCAGAATGGGATGGAACCTTATCGAAGTAATCAATTTCCTTCGACGACCAGTCTATTTATTTTGTTTATTTTTATTAGTCAACTCGTCTTGCACTCAAATGAAACCATAGTTAGATGGTCCTCCCACCAAGCCTCCAGATTGTTGTGCCTCATGGATTTATCGGAACTATCTTAAGGTCGTCCATCTGTACTTTTCCGTTAACAACAATTACTTCATTTAAAAAATGAATTAATTCCATAAACAAAATAAACAGTACAATTAAATTCGTCACGCAATATTTTCTGCTGACTAGAAATTGAGTCCACGGCATTTCGCTTGCAAGGTGAACTGTCAGAGCTTAGATTTTTTCTTGTATCTAAAGATAATTATGGGATAATTATCTTGGAACTCTCAACTGTAATACAATGTTTGCTTTCAGCCCTTACAGATGTCTTTCTTACGCGATTTCTGCGCAATTGGTCCGAAGTGTTTATGCAATTTTGGCTTCTATACCAATGACAGAAAGCTTATTTTATTATTGTAAACAATCGGAAGACACGGCGTGCGTAGGCCTTCCACAAGGTGGACCGACGACCTCGTAAAGATCGCAGATACCAACTGGATGCGGAAAGCACAAGACCGGCCTTTGTGGAGATCTCTGGGGGAGGCCTATGGCCAGCAGTGAGCGTCTTTCGGCTAATATGATGATGATGAAACAATCGCGCAGCGCTCGCGTCGCGCCCGCCTAGTCACCGCGCCTAAATATAGCCGGTGGCACCGGTAGGCTTCGCGTAGGCGTGATTCCTGTTGGGCGCAACGCGATGACTGCACGGGCGCGAGTTGCAAGCGGCGACGCATAAACGGGCCCTAACACCCGTATTCAGAAACATTACTGTGAGATCTCACAGTGCGCGCGAACGCACAGGATTCCATGACAATATTGGGTGGCGACCGGCACTATGAATGGACGAAATTGACCAAATACAGAGCCGTAATGCGTGCGGTAACAGAGCAAAGAGCCGAGAGTGTTAAAGTTCACACTTTTCTGGATTGTTTGCCTCCCTCTGTTATAAAAAAAACCGTTTACTCGTATATCAAAATGAATATTAAATTTTGTATGAGTCATAGATTTACACCGGATGAGATCATAGTTTATATGCTGTTAGTTTAGTCGTATTAAAAAAATGGGAGGTACCCACAGTTAATGGCGGTAAATAATGCAAATCGACTGGTTTCGGCTTCGTATTTACTCGCACACGTGCGACAGAGACGACGGTCTACGAAGCTGAGATAGCAAATGTCCATATACATCTGAAGAATGCGTGTTATACTTACATAGCGCCTTTCGGTACAGTCATGTTAAGTCCATCCAGAATGACATTAGGATTCTTGGCTGGCCCATATTTCTTGTGGGCCCTCCGCACACACACGGCTTGCTGTTTCCTCGAAGATACAGTAGACTTTTGTGTCTTAAACTGTCTATTTCTTCTGAAATTCAACTCTTCCTCTATAGTATTCACTCTGACGGATTCAGGCCGCACGTCCTCCATGGAGATTGTAGCTCCCTCATTATCGTAGGCAGGCATTTTTCTGTGAAAAAGAAAAAGGAAAAATTTAAAGACTGGCTGGAAAGACGGCTTTACCTTTTTTATTTAAAAATAGAACGCTGTATGCAACGAGATGGATCCAGTTTCTGAGGCAAGAAATTATAACACGAGTTTATTCGTGCTACAAAATTGTTTTCCTTCCCGTGTTTATTAGTTTCACAACCTTTTTAAAAACTTTGGTAAATATAATTTAAAGCAACTAAATAGCTAATGAAATATATCTTGTTTAGGATCACCAAAATAAGAGTAGTCTGCGTGTGATTTAATTATACTATCTTACATACTATCTGCCTATATATGGAACATTTAATGAAGAAATTAATGTCTTTGACCTATGCCTATCTGCTATGCAATGCTGTGCCTATGACCTTATCAACTATAAGCTTTACTCGAAGTTTCATATGAATAGAAGTTTGAGTTTCACAATTTAAAATTCTCGGTGATTTTTTATTTGGTGTATTATCAAATATACACGTTAAGTTGCACGCCTATATAACTATTTATTATCTATTTAGAATCATTATTAGTCATCCTGCTTTTCTAACAATATATATTTATTACTGAATAGTGATCGACGTTACCCCATGCCATTATCTCACGTAAAAAAAGCCAGAGTAGTAGAGGTACTGGTGTAACTACTGTATGTATTTCTGTTCAGGTCACAAGTCACTGAAGATCACACATGGCTTATGCTGAGTGTGACCCCGTTGATCACTTCTCATGGCAAGGCAGAAAGAATACATTTTCAGGGAAAACTGTAGTTTTGGTAGTGGCGCGTCTTTGCTGTCTTAGCAACGTGGCCTGATGTTTTTAAGGTGGTAACGCGATACCCCTAGTGTTGCTAATGTGAGGGTGACCACTTTTCATCAGGTGTCGTGCTTGCTAGTTTATCCTTCGTATGCAAAGATTTCTAAATACTAGCGTATGGACAGGTTCATTTAACAAAAGAAATGACACCACTTAATTGGTGCTAAAACTGCAATGGAGCACCAACGTCGTCTCAGTGGCGTTTAGGCCACGTTTGCGAATGGTCGTTGTTTTACAAGCTAAAAATGCCGAGTTGCGTAGTAAACACATGCACTAATTCCGACAAACAGTAACCATAAAAAGGATATAGTATATTGTCTGTATAACTTGTTAATATTTTGCTATGACATAAAAATCCTAATATGCATATAGCAACATCCAACCTCAAGTAACGACCGTGACTTAAATTGAACACAACGCTTGTGTACATAACTAATTACTAACTAAACAGATGCTATTCATGTTGTAAGTTATGTATCCGCTAATAGCAGAAGCATTTTAGATGCGTAGTTCCATAAATATCGGAGAGTTAAAGCTGTACATATATACTCACTATCTTATCCCATAGCATAATAGAGGAGTAGAAACAGTTTTAGAGGTGGAACTAATTGCAACAATGATTATTGCAACAAATGGTAGGTAATACGCGTCTAATCAACATACTAAAAATATACACCTGTACTTTGGTACACCAAAAGCACCAAAGGTATTTGTAGTGACGCAAATTGAGTGCCACAAGAACGACCCTGAATCACCTATTTTGCTTCTTCCACATTCATACATCTTTTCATCCATTGAAGGCAGAAACACATTATTGTGTCGTGTTGTTGAATTGACCCTAACTGTCTATATGTAAGCATCAGAATGTCTGAATGAAATACGTCACCGCACACAGTCAATTTTTTTTTTTCGACAAACAGGCGGGCCACCTGATGGAAAGTGGTCACCGCCACCTATGGACATCAGCAACACCAGAGGAGTCACCAATGCGTTGCCCGCCTTTGAAGGGACCTCTAATATACCTCTTGAACGATCCTGTCACAGTCCAAAGGAAACACTGCGACTAGGAGCTCATTCTACATCCGAATCGAGCGAGCGAGAAACGTTCTTTCGAGCCTTCGCGATTACTTTCAAAGCCAATTCAGCACGACAAGGAAAAAGTATAATTAAATCGATCAGGCCCAATGTCTGAGCCTGACAAATTATAGCCAACAACCTCTGTAAGGGAAGTTATGCAATGGTACGATTTTTAAAAGTACCAAATAACTCATTCTTGAAAACCATGACCCAACCGGTACTGGCCATTTTCATTTTAAAAATAGGCAGTAGCTGGTCCGCGACATTGGCACAAATAAAGATTTATGGATTGGACATTACAATCAAGGCCGTGTTATTGCAATGGTTTTTTTTTTAAGATACACGAAGAATCATACCTTGAAGAATCATAGCTTGTACCATAGTACAAGCTTTGCTTAGTTTGGGGCTAGATGGCGCTGTGTGAATTTGTCCACGAATATTTATTTATTTATTTATTTATTAATCCTTCATGGTAAGCGAGTGATACCCATATCCGTGAAATTAACCACTGGTTACAATCAGGGTATTGGTATTTATATAATTTCATTATTTACTTTGTGCAAGCATTTATAATCCATTTCACGTGTGGTGAGTTATTGTAGCAGCATTCCTGACAAGATACTGCCGAACTCACTATGTAATTAATATAAATATGAATTTACTCTACCATGGAATTCGACCTTTTCCCTCGACAAACTTAAATATTTCCGTAAATTAAAGAAACCATTCACAAACTACAGTAAGTTCCTACTTAAATGTCAATGTGAAACAGTCCAGCTTCCTGTAAGTGGACGAATTTACTGAGTATGATATGAGTAGATATGAGTAGAACTGAGTAGATTTCCAAACTAGTTTAATATACATAAATAAACCCTTTTAACATTCAAATTGTCGATTTAAATAATGATGAGAAGTAAACAGTCAACTTTAATTTAGACCTTATGACCTTATATTAAAAGCTTAAAATTAATTTGAGAAAATGTTTACTAAAATCTGTCCAGACTTATTTGTCTTATTTGTTTACGGAAATTATGTATTTAAATGGATTATTTGCAGCAGTATTCGTTAAAATTCATATTCTGTGTGTTTCTAATATAATTTGAGACACCTATACACAATGTACGTAGCGTGATTGATACGGCAAGTCGTGATTTTGGGTATTGTTTGTTCACCAAGACAAGTCAGTCTAGACAGACCATATGAACCACTATGTAATTTTAGCAAACTTATCTCAAAGAAATTACGACACTTTAGCTTTAGAATAAGACTCAGAATAAATCGCATCCGAAGCACGCTTTGAAATGCCATGGATGGCATGTGTATTCATTATTTACATAAATAGCAATTAATGTTCATTTGCTATTGTAGCTACGTGCCAATAAGTTATTATCATATCCCGCTTGGCTTCTTTGTTGATCAGTGAATCATTGTATTTCCTACATTAAGTAGTCAGACACTTAACTACCTGTTTATGTACTGTTAATATAATTAATGCGATGATGTATTTGAAGGTTTGTTACATTCATTTTGTCGTTTAGTTTAATATCGTTTTAGAATGTTAAGGCTTTTAATAAGTCAAAGGCCCTAATATCCTTAAACGATATAAACTAAATGACAAATTAATGGTTGTTAGGGTCAGATTATATATAAGGGACGGATTAAATAGTAAAGTGGAAAGATTTTATTAAGCTTTTGAACCGTTATTTGAAGCCCACATAAACATATTTGAATAGCGAACATGATTTCCGGTAACGAGTCGGCCTATTCTGCTGGAATTCTCGTTGGACGCCACCTCTACTTTAGTTCTTTAGCTGTACACCAGATGGCGCTGCGGCGAAGAAATAATGAGCCATGGGTGAGCGTTACAAGTTTTCAATAAGCAGGCATTTAAGTGATAGGTTTCAGATAAGGTTCTCGTTTAATAAACGTTTTAGTGGTAGGTAAAGCGCTGATATTAACTTGCGTTGATGTCTGTAAGATAACTAACGAGGAGGTAAGAACCATCACAGACATGGGGTTCTCTTTTTGAATCGCTCGCTTCGATTTGAACGGTTTTCCATTTTGATTTTCGGCATGAAAAGTTCGAAATTTTAATGCGTGATGCTGATTTTCCCTATTTTTGAACAATACTCTTTCGGTGTTTCCAATGGGATTTAAAAAATATTAAACCCCTAATTACGAAAATCAAAATTGAAAACCGTTCGAAACGAGGCGAGCGTTTCAAATATAAAGGTCCAGGCACTAACGTTCTATCATTCGCATTATTTACCGATTTACTGCTTTAGTCTTATTAACTCGTTTATATTGAATATGTTCCTGATTATAGTTCATTCAATATTCATGTATTCACCACCTTTAACCATTACTCCACCTTAAAACTATTCGACTCAAAATAGCCGATACAAAAATAGAATCAAACATTTCCGTATTACGCTACGTAATTGAATCGCTTTTGTTTACGTGACAAGTTATTTATAATACCCACTGGGTTCCCCGAGGGGGAATCTATTCCAGATTTCTGTTCTGAATCCGGATATTTGTATTTGTACCCTTGACACGGAATCAATATTACCACGCCCGTTATACTTGGCCAATTAGTTACATAAATATTTGCTTAAAATATTGAATTCAAAGCATCCATTTGCGGTGACATCTGACACCTACCAAGCGGGGAGATTACGACCACACCCTCCACCAATGTGGAGGAGACTGAAGTCCTGAATTTCTTATGTAAGCTACAACAAATTCATTTACTACAAACGCAATCGAAGATCAATTGAGCGTTAGATCCACACAATAAATACCAATGGTTTTCCCCTTAATCTTTCTCGTTAAGGGATTAGGTTTGAATCTTGGAAATTAGCAATTCTAAGCAAGGATAAGTCTGGAGTAATCAGATCGACGGACAATCTTGAGTGAATTTGTGATTATTATAGACTAGTAACCGGCCCCGGCTTCACACGGTTAACAGAGCATATGAGGCCTATGAAAGAAGAACAATTCCACCATCCCCATATCACTCAGTTGAAGTCTGTTAATCCTGAGGAGTCTGCCTGGATGAGTACTATCGTCATCTTGGCGTTAATGTACCGGTTGTGCTCTCGCGCACGAGGATTTTGCAGATCAGGTAATTACAGTGGAGCGGCTGCCATCTGACCACCATGATCCTGCTACCAGGGGAACCTGGCCAGATGAATCACTCTATCTATTGTCGAAAGCCGCATTAAAATCCGTTTCATAGTTTAAAATATCTAAGAGTATATAGATGCGTACATAGATACGTAGGAACAGACGGCGGGAAGCGACTTTGTTTTATACTATGTATAGATATGGAGCATACATTAAATAAATAAATAAATATTCGTGGACAAATTCATACAGCGCCATCTAGCCCCAAACTAAGCAAAGCTTGTACTATGGGTGCTAGATAACTGATGTACTACTTAAATACATACTTATTATACATAGTTCATACATAAATGCACGTCGTGTTCACTTTGCGTCTGACGGTACAAGATCCACAATTTTTAATACACCTTTAAATTTTTTTCTTACATAACAATTTATTATCCCATTGCTATAAATACTTTATTGGCAGCAAAAAAGCACACGCATTAAGGTCAAGTGAAACACGGTGTCATCAGGCCCCATCAAATTATTTACACGAAGGTGTACCTGGCTTTAGGCCAGGATGGTAACTTGTGTGACCGTCGCGAGATGTCAAGGTTACCGTTTACAATCAGACGGGCTGACAGGTTGTCTCGTAAATTATGCAACAAAAAACATGTAGTTACAGCTACTTGCTTATTTGTTGAGTAGGTAAGTAGCTATTACTACAAGCTTTTAGTTTAGTTTCACATGTCCCCAGGTGTATGCGAACGAAGTCGCGCTGAAGTATTTACGTGTGTTATTTGTTAGTATCCGTGCGAAGCCGGGGTGGGTTGCAAGTACTCTATAAAATCCAAGGCTTATTGCCTTGATTGTACATGATGTCGCATCCGACTTCAACATCCATCAGTTCTTAGGCCTATTCTTTAATATATATTTTATATAAACGATACGAGTATCAATATAAAATAAATACAAAAATAATGTATGATAAACGAACGTGCAACAAGAACTCTAGGGAACGCTAACAGCGCCTATTGTTTGCAAATTTTAAATCAAGTCTTATATTTTCATGAACGGAGTTAATAAAACTACTCAAAGTTACTGTTTCGTAATTTAGGTATTCAAAAACGTATTAATGAGTAATATTGTAACATATTTTTTCGCCCATTAAGTAACCAGTACTTACGTGATAAAAAGAGGTTCAAGTAATTTTGTATAACAAATAATTTGTTTAACCCTGGATTAACTTAAGGCTTGCACCAAATTCATAATCGCATTTTAGATTAAGGAAAGCACAAAATTTCATACAAAATGACGTTAAAAGTCATTCTTAAATATTTTTAAGAATTTGGTGCAAGTCGAGTTTAGTTGGCGGTCAGATGGTTCACCTGATGGTGCTCGGCCACCGTCGTCCAAGACTTCAGCAACCTAATACAAAAATCCCTCATTTTGAAGATCAAAACATGGCGTACGTTATACTAGCTGGTAATGGAGGTTTTTGTAATTCAAAAGAGAGAATGGATAACCATTACAAACAGACAATCCAAAAAAATTCTTTATAATGTTATATCTAGAAGCTAGACTCTGTCTAACAAGGCAAGCGACTTGGGAAATTAGAAGGTTGATTGAAATGAACAAGTAAACAACTTGACTTTGAATAATGAAGACGTCCATCTTTTAGCTACTATCTTCTTGTATACAGACGGACCAATCGGTTTTGCTTAGTTGTTGATTTCGATCAATATTTTTATTTCCCAAGTCGCTTTACATTTTAAACAGTCTAAATACACGTTGTATGCTGGCCGCAAAAGGCCAAGGGACAAAACCCTATACCGCCCGCCCTCTTCCGTTGAACCAGGAAGCAGTAAAACCTTCGCATCATAAACTCCTTGCTATATTCGCACTATAATTCTATTGTCATGTTCTATGCCTCTAAAGTATACTAATACAACCTAATAATATTATACTATCCTTCCTACTAATATTATCATCATCAGCATCCTAGCCGGTTACTTCAATTAGAAAAAAAAACAAAGATAAAAAATTAAATTAACTAATATTATAAATACGTAAGGAAGGATGTTTTGACGTTTATTACTACTACACGTAAAAACTACTTGTTGCTACTGACGTAATATAGCTTATATCCCAGAATAGCACACTAGAATCGGACCAGGATAAGTCCGTATTGACTGACAGTAGTAAAAATTATAAAGTGCGGATATGGCAATAATCTGGGGATAATCGGTCCTTGTCAGTCCTTATTGTTAACATTCAGTTATTTGGTCACTATTACCTTGGACTTGTACTTTTAGTTTGTCTAAATTATTAATCATGTTCAAAATTATCTCTCGCAGTTTCTTTTGAATTTTTTGCTCATTATTTAGTAACTCTCGAAAATAAATAATCCTACAGACATCTAATTGTTTGTTATGACTTTTCGAATGACTATCTATAACGTTTAAAAAACTTGGCATAAGTTGACACACAGAGATTATTTTTTAATAAGCGATTTGTTCTTAGCGTGGTCTTATTCTAATCTGATTATTTTTATTCTAATCTTAATCCTGATCATTATAATCGAATTTTACGGGTAAAGGCTAGTGGAGCACAATATTCTTTGTTGAGGAGGGCAAACGAGTAAGCAGGTCACATAATAGTACAGTACGATCACCTGCACGGCCATCCAGAGACATTTGCTACACCACTCCCTACTGGTGTAGCAAATGTATGCGTTGCCAGCTTTTAAGAAAGGTGAAAGGATCCTTGAAGGCCCCAACGTCGTACTGCAGGGCTAGTCATGATACTTTATTTGACAGTTCGACAAACGTCTAACGTTTATGGTAGACCATTTTATTTACCAATCGAAATTCGACTATTTCTAAGAATTTTTTTCTAGATTTTCAAAAAACGTTACAGGCATGATCCCCCTCGGGACTGCCGCTGCAGAAAGATCATTCCATAGAATAATTTACGCGACAGGAAGTTTCTTGAGAAGCGTGCGGTACATTAACATTAAATATTACTTTTAATTTTATTTTCTTGGACATTCAAAGGAATAAATTATGTTCATGAAATTGTTATTTGAAATCTGACATCTTCTAATGAATAATGACCTGTAATTTTATAATTATCAATAAATCACCATGACACTGATGCCTGCGGGAAAACGCCACAACATAAAAAAAATATGTTTATCGACTTTGTAAGTGTGAGGGTACATAAATTAGTATTAATTTTTATGTTTTCCGGGTGCAAGCTACAGCTAGACGCTGTATTGTTGTCGATGCTCGCTCGGTACACGGTCAAGGGCGTCACCTTTTTATAATGAATGCGCATGAGCACCAAGTTCAATTAGTAATAATTATGATAAATATACAAGGAGGAACTATTTTGTTGTGCCGCTTGTAGCATTTTCATTATTATTTTATTGTTGATGGATTTCTTTTGCAGTTTTTACGTGAATACTATGAGCCGCTTCCTTTTCTGTATGTATGTAGGTACAGCCGACGGTTACCAGCAAGGCGGTGCCGAGCCGACGCCGATAAGTTTCCGTTCCGATTTTAAAAAGCCCTACTTCACCCTTTTGTTATCTCATCATCATCATCATATCAGCCGGAAAACACCCACTGCTGGGCATAGGCCTCCCCCAGAGATCTCCACAAAGACCCGTCATGTGCCTTCCGCATCCAGCTGGTACCAGCGATCTTAACCAGTAATCGGTGATCCTTCTTAAAAGTCCCACAGTGAGCGGCCACGTCTCTGTTCCGTAGGTCATCACTGGCAATACACACTTGTGATCTGTGACTGCGGAACTAAACTATTGTCTCACTGTAAAGTTATTCGGTTTGTATAACACCAATTAATGAAAGGGATTCACATTTTTCAAAAAATAAAACATGCTTACAATGTTAATACAAGTGGTAATATACATATGTTGGTATGACATTTCCTTCCACATAAATTATCCATATTTATCCCTCGATTCCGAAACAGGTATATTTATCCTTAATCGTCCCCTACATAATCACTCAAACCGCATTCTGATTTCAAATATGTTTAATTACTGACCTGAACCATTACGCATAGAACGATCTATTTGTCCTCAATTCTAATCAACAGGCAATGCAAGCTTAGTTGAAATTGTCATTACGGCAAATAGAAAATCAATGGTGATCGTTAATTGATCAATAAAAGTAATAACTAGTAATAACCTAACAACTTGTCGTCTAGGACTCGACCTAGCAAGACCACCATCTTTAAAAGTATTTCCATTTCTAGTAGGAGGAGGTGGACAAGAAAAACTCCACCACAGGAAATCTGCCTATCTTCCCAGATAGGGAAAGGGGCAGAATTTATTAAAGGAATTCTTTTACTGGCGACTCGACGTGGACTATATTAGATTTTCCGAGTTTGCTACGAGGTTATTTAAATTCTTTTAAATAGCCCGGTAATTTATCTGAAACATGTTTTTCCCTTTATAAACCTGATAATTCCCATTATTTACCTAACCAGTTGTCTATTATGACTCTGCAGCTTACTATACCTTCAGGTTTGCCGGTAAATAATTTACCAATTAATGCACATCGGCTAGTTTCGATTTTGACATCTGTACACATCTCGACACCTGGGGCCCAATTTTTGAAACCGCTCACATTCACGCAAGCGCTCGTATGTGCTACCTATCTCTTTCACACTCGCGTTAATTTGTTAGAAATAAAAAAGAGACAGGCATTAGAAGGCGAGTGCTCGCGTAGATGAGAGTAATCCAAAGTTCCCAGTACAGTTTATCATACCAGGAATCAATCTCGCACCCATACAAATCCATACAAAACTGACGACTCATCATTAAAAGGAGTAACTCTGCCTGTGACTGAGCAGCGAGTATCAAGAATGGTGATTCAACATACTTCGCTTATTATTATTATCGGAAATTCATAGTAAAAATGTTTTATAGCCGTATCTTCTATTGAAGTAGACTACTGAATGTGGTTAATTAAAAGTGGAAGTTTACGTACATGACTAACCAGTGGGTGCCCTTAACATGGTTATCGACAGGATGCGATTAATTGGAGACTATTCCCCTGAGTTTGATTTTAAAGTAGTATAGTATAGGCATAGATAAAAACGCGGCAGAGGTGACCTGTCAATTGTGGCGTTAGTCCTGCGTTTTATGTAGCAACACCGGAATACTGAATATACTGTGACAGAATTCGAAGAATTCGAAGATGTCGCCAATAATGGGATATGGATAAGAAGAAACGTTACGGAAAAAAGACTAACATGTCCTGATTGTGAAATTAGAGTAATGACGTTTCGGAGAAAGACTTAGCGACCCCTCTCATGGAATTATGATTCTTGTCAATATTTGACGTAGTAGACATTGGCACCATACTTAGACAGTAGAAACCGACTAATTTTAAATGGCGTACAATATCGAAGGTAGCTTATTAAGGTACTACACAATAGCGTCAAGTTATATTTCCTCTATAAATATTATTAAAGTTTATTATTGCCAGTAAATTAAATTTAGTTTGCTCATTTTTCTGTCAAAATAACCTGAAGTCGGGGTACCTCTATATGTATGTATAGTCGTCCGGAATCAGAAAAGCTTAACATAATAATCCCGCAAAATATGCATACACAAATAATTTTACATTTAACACAGCACAGAAACAGACCAACACAGGACTTCCCTGGAGAGTACAACATGGAGTTCTTCAAGAAAGGGGTGCAAATGTGTTTATGGGGTGGGTGCATGATGCCTCTGATATTGAAAACGTGCATAGACTGCGGTGACTGCTTACCACGAGGCAGGCCGTAAGCTTATTTGCCACCTTAATGGATATAAAAAACATAAAAAAAATTATATGTATTAGGGCCGATTTTTCAATCCTCAGGTAACATTTATCTGTCTAATAAAATAATATACTGCCAAATTAAAACAAAAGTTATCCTTCACTAATACATGAAGATAGGTACGTTTTTATTTTAGTCGCATAATAACTTATCAGACCGATATATTTTATCTGAGGATTGAACATTCGGCCCTTAGTGTATCATCATCATCTGTTATGTTTTATGAGCAATAAAGTGTTTATCTGTCTAACTATAATCATCGTCCTAGCGTTTATCCCGGCCTCTACCAGGGTCCGCTTTCCTACGCATTCTCCTCCACTTCGCCCGGTCTTCGGCATCCGACTCAGCCATGTCAATCCATCGATTCTTGGGACGCCCACGGCCTTGGGCCTCTTTCCTGATACCGGCAGGTTGAGGCACCTATACTATATACTAGGTATTAATGTATATTTTAGGCCGTGTGGTGTCCGACAGAGTAGAATAGCACCAACCCCTTACACTCATGGGTGTCGTACAAGGCGACTAATGTTTTCGAGACAAAAGATCAAGAGCCTCCGTAGTCTGGTAAATGGGCAGCAGCATTTTCCATTGTTATATTTAAACACTGCGATCTCCAACCCGCCTGCCAAGCGTGGAGATTATGGCAATAACCTCCCCTTTTGTGGGAGAGGTCGTAAGTCCTGCAGTGGACTGTGACGGGCTGTGTTGATGAATGTATATTTTTACTATAACTGTACATATTTACATTTCGCCACACAATAAGAACCTGTGCCACAGTAGCGTCAAGCATATAATGACTGACGGTATTTCTTTGACGTTTTTAATGGTCCAACGGAAAGTTTATGACAGTAGCAGTGACGTCACACGCCTTGATAGAGAAAAATAATCTCGATAAAATTACTCGTGTGGACCGGACAGATTTCTTGTAAGCGTCAGAATGACAGGTCACCTATCGCTAACGCCAAAATTGTGTCAAGAAATGGAGCGGACAGATTTCTTGTGAGCGGCGGGTCACCAATCGCATTTTTCGCTCAAATTGTGTCCAGAAATTGCTTCTATTAGCTTCTAGAAGGGGTTGGTACAATATTCTATGTATTATTACGTAGACCCTCTACTGGTGTCCACGCGAAGATTCGAAAGAACGTTTCTCGCTCATACGATTCGGATGTGGATTAAGCTCCCAGCCAGTGTTTCCTTTGGAGTATGATATGGGATCGTTCAAGATATGTATTAGAGGTCTCCTTAGACGGACAACGCATTGGTAGCGCCCCTGGTGTTGATGATGTCCATAGGTGGCGGTGACCACTTTCCATCAGGAGGCCCGCTTGCCTGTTTGCCACCGTATTACATTAAAAAAAATTCTACTCTGTCAGACACCACGCGGCCAAATTAAGTTTGATAACCTTAAATAACGTAGGACTCCAAATATAAACCATTATTAGTTGTTGTTGTTAAAATATACTTTACGAATGAAATAAAAACAAAGATAAACATTATGCCACGCTGGCGTGCCACGAAATAATTTGACGAGACACCCGTTTTTTCTCAAATCATGATAAAATGTCAATGTCGCGGTGTCACGAGATTTTTGTTGTGCGCTACTGACAGTAATTGTAACCGTTTGACGGAAAATTACTATAACTCATAGCATTTTACTAAAGTGAGATAAGCAAAGAAACTGTTTCTTGTCACATTCGTGTAACAAAATGTCAAAAACGCGACAAAGTGTCGATCGGTATTAGACATAGACATTATTTAGTTTGACATCACGAAAATGTATTACAGTTTAATTTATAGTTTACAATAAGTAGTATTAGAGATGATATTTATGTAATATTTCCCAGAAAATAAGTAGGGCAGTGTCTAACTAATAAAAATTTTACCCAAATAAAAAAAAAACTTTGACACCGCGCCGCACTTTGTATTTTTATTATTTGATTATCGTCGTCTTAGTACAAAAATGTGTTGTCTTTGTGGGACAGGCAAAAGGTTCATAAAAACTTAAAAACCACTACCTAACATATCAATCATCAAGATATTCTCGTGACATTCAAAATCATGACTTCTGTGCACATCAACGTAATGTGTTAATAAATCTTACGACAGAATGACGTCTGTAACGTGTTCCTTTTTTTCTCATACTTACCTTAATCTTAACACGAATCGAAAGAACGTTCTCGCTTGTACGATTCGGATTTGGAACGAAATCCCAGCCATAGTGTGTCCTGTGGGCTATGACAAGGGAACGTTCAGGAGGTATATTAGAGGCCCTTCAGAGGCGTTCAACGCATTGGTAGGGCCCCTGGTTGTGCTAATGTCCATAGGCGGCGGTGACCACATACCATCAGGTGACCCACTTGCCTGTCTGTCTGCCGTATAATATAAAAATACATGAACAAGCACTTAAGCACTAACGAAGATTGCAATGCCAAACCTAGATTGAGTAAAAAGCCATCGTTAAAACCACAAACTTATGCAAGGGAGACATTAAGTAAAGTAAACGAATAAACCATTTAAAGTTGCGTATTGGATCGTACTAACTTCATTGGCGGACCTAAATTAATTGCAAATGTGATATAAGGTTATATTGGTTAAAATTATTATCGGTTTGATATATTTTGTTTGGATAGGTTATGTTTGTATTTGTCTTATTTACGGATATACGACTCACGAAGGACGAATACCAAAGACATAATACTGATCATATTAACGAGGAAAAAAGTGGGGTGTTATAAGTTGGATGTGTGTATCTGAGGCTTGGTGTGTCTGTCTGTGCATTGTAGCTCCCGAAAGGAGGGAACGATTTGAATGCGGTTTTCTCTATTTGAAAGT
Organism: Blastobasis lacticolella; assembly: GCA_905147135.1. Classification (NCBI taxonomy): domain Eukaryota; kingdom Metazoa; phylum Arthropoda; class Insecta; order Lepidoptera; family Blastobasidae; genus Blastobasis; species Blastobasis lacticolella. The sequence goes on from LR990061.1 coordinate 4,613,455, forward strand.
CAGTTTAATACGAATTGTGTCATTAAAATATGTCCAGTAGTTTAAAAAATATTTGAGTGTATGTAAACTTGGTCGGAGGTTATCCGACGTTTTCTGTCGGTTACGTTATAGATTTTTTGTTCGCGTCGCAGTCACAGAAGACGCAAGTACAGCAGTGGACAGAGCCACTTGCTAACAATTAAGTTATTTTTCTCATACAACCAAGCAGCGACAACGCTTGATATCGTCCATTGCACCATTGATAAAACCAAAAACAGGCGTAGCATCTACAATTCATACAACAAAAGTTGTTAAACAGCATGTGCGTGTTGATGGGAGGACTACGCTGCACGCCTCATGCCTGTAATTGCGCTAGCGAATCCTTCAAACCGGAACGCAACGCAAGCATTATGGCTTGGCGGGTATTGGTACAATCCACTTCACCGGACATCCACAGAATCGAAAACTAGTCAACAAGCGCTATAAAACAGACGCGATTAAAAAAAAGCGACTTTATTTTATACTGCGTAAGGATTAGAATCGACTGCAACTGACGGTTGGTCGGCTCCAGCCAAAACGGAACATCTGTTACTAGTAGAAGTACTTACTGGTCGGAGGTAAATTTTAATGCATATCGGCTAGTTTCGGTTTCGTATTTATTTATTATTATTTATTTATTTAATCCTTACAATATTTCGTACATTCAGTCTTACTTCTAGTTACCCTGCCAAACTGCAAAACAGTTTGATTTACTCACAAGCATGCTACAGAGACGATGCCCGAACTTTCCGAAATGCATTATTTACATACCGACGACATCAGCTGTACCTTATTTAATTAAATAAATATTCTTGGTCAAAGAACACAGCGCTTTCTAGTCCCAAAGTAATCAAAGCTTGTGTTATGGGTGCTAGAGAACTGATAAACTTCGTATATATTTTGAAATACATACTTATTATACATATAAACACCCGTAACAGAAACTTTTTTTATTATATAATAGAAAACTATAAATTCACACAGAAAAAAACCTACAATAACAAAATAACATTGAAAGGACAAAAACAACACATAATCGGTAAGTACCTACATTAACAAACGAAGAAACAAAAACAAGGTTACATTGATTAGGTAGGTAGGTACAATGCCGTTGCATACGGGTGTGTTTTGGTGTATTTTGTGTGTGAAAGGGACCTCATTCAGCTTTACATACCGCCGACACCTGTTCCTACTTTAATTAATTAAACCTTTGTTGGTTATCATCATCATCAGGCCGTCCTGCGATCTCCAATCTCCAACCCGCCTATCAGGTGTGGATTGCTATAATAGCCATATTCTCCACTGATGTGGAGGCGGCTCAAACCCAACAGTGGACTATTACCGGCTGATAATTACAGGACAAGTGTTCTGTATATAAAATACATATTTTTCAAGTCCTATATTTTTTTCGATAACAAATTTTCTACGTACGAGTATTTATCCAGCTAAAAATATGATGACATTGACACCCTGACATAAGTTAAAAACAGAATTTTCCATTCCGATTTACATTAAATAACATACAAATCTCATAACGCGTAAAGAATTAAAGATTCGTAGGCGGCACATGTCGAAAACTTAAGTACCTAGTATCTGGAGCGTGATATTTGGTAATATTATACAATGCTGTTACGCTAGTTAGTAGGTTGTGACAATTGAGCCAGTATTTTGCGGTACATTGTTTTACGTTTATACAAAAGGGCTGTTAATATTTTGTGTTATAACCATAGAAAAAAAACTGAAAAAATATGTTATAACCAATGAATGTAGAAGTCATTGGTTATAACATTTTTTTTTTCTGTTTTTTTTTTATAGTATGTACATTTTACAATAATTAGGTGGCCATAAAACATTTTTTTTTTATTTGTGCCTGCAAACAGGTGGTCCAGTTATCCGCATGCAATCAGTGTGAAATGGAACCGTGTCAAAGTAAATCGAATTGCTCTGGGGCTATGTTTTTGAAACCGCTCGCATCCACGCGCCTTCAAATGCTTATATTTTCTATCTCTAACAAACTACGAATGTAAAAGAGATAGGTAGCGCACGCGAGCGCTCGAGTTGATGTGAGCGGTTACAAAATATAAAAAAATGGGGCCCCTGGATGTGATGAAGGGATAGAACCTTTGAGAAGATACGATGCCAAGTACATTACTTACTTAGACAAGGTTCCTTCCAATTTTGTTTACGCACGAATATATATTTTTAACATTGTTTTTCAATAGTTACTGCACGTGTTCCGACACACCATAAAACGCTATCTACTTCCAATATCGTGATATGCAAACCAACTCCAAAGATCAAAGCTCTAGACATTCTAGATCAAAAATCCCAAGAAATTTTCAAGATTAATCCCGTATTTGTCATATTATTATTCTCAAACTCGACTCATGGAATCCAAAGAACTAGCTACGAACGTCATTCGCTTTATTACAAAGTATGTTATTAATATTCATGAATAAAATAAATACGTCATTTTTATAGGGCCCGGTTTGTGACGCGTTTGTTTTGACATTGGTACAGAAGGCAGAACCTCAACCTAGCCTGCAATTACAGGCATGAGGCATTCTTAGTCCTCACAGTGACAACGCACCTACGGTTCTGCATTTTTGTTGCCTATAACCTAAATGCATGAGTCGTAGATGTTATGGACAACAGTTACCACTTAAAATCAGGCTGTCTACTCATTTGTTACTGTTTATAAAAAGAAAACTTTAAACCTTCTCCGATTTGTACTACCATACTTTGATCCAGCCCATTTTATACTGGTTGTCGGTAGGTCGATGCCTTCCTGTACTAACATTTATAGCTATTGTGCACTAGTGGTATTTTTTTACTAGTTTCTAACCACCTGCCCGATATTTCGACGCAGTTGCAGATATCATGGTCACAGGAGGACATGGTCAGTCGTCCCGTGACGTGAGTCGAGTCGGTACGCGGTAGGAAACCCGGAAAAGACCTTTAAAATTAATAACCGCTATAGTTTAAAACATTATAAGTATGATAGAAGCTTCATATGAAACTTTACACTTGAGAACTTATTCCGTAAATCTCCTGTCAACGGTACCATTCGATTATTGAACCTATGTCTTACGATGTGGAATGAGCTCCCAGCCACAGTGTTTCCTTTGGACTATGACATGGGATCGTTCAAGAGGTATTTTAAACGTCTCCTTAGAGGCGGACTATCGGGACTATTGGGGGATCATTCAAGAGGTATATTAGACGTTTCCTTAGAAACGAGCAACGCATTGGTAGCGTCCTTGGTATAGCTGATGGCCACAGGCGGTGGTGACCACGCACCATCAGGTGACTTGCTTGCCTGATCATCTGCCGTACCACATAAAAAATTCCGAAAGAATCCTTGCAACTAAATTATATATAACATTTTATCTTAACATCACAATACATCTCTATCCAGTGCACAACAACGTGAATAGAACGAGTAGTTACTATAAAACATGCGCAGGAGTCATTTATTGTAAATTAGTTACATGGCTAAGGTTATTCGCGATTGTCGTTTAAATAATGACCCGCGGTTGTTTGACATGATCTTCTCTTGTTCCGATTACCGTAATTATGCCATTAGAGGCCTTAATGGAAATATTTTCCTTAAAATAGCTTGTGGTTTTAATGTAATGTTGAAATGTTTTCCTTAAAATAGGCTGGAGCGCTGCTTAGCTATATTATACAAGGATTTTGACACACTCTAAATTGGAATAGTCTTTTTTATGTCATACGGCAGACAGACAGGCAAGCGGGCCACCTGATGGAAAGTGGTCACCGCCGCCTATGGACATCAGCAACACCAGGGGAGTCACCAATGCATTTCCCGCCCCTGAAGAGACCTCTAATATACCTCTTGAACGATCCCATGTCATAGTCCAAAGGAAACACTGTGGCTGGGAGCTCACTCCACATTCACATTCCACATCAGTCTTTAAAAGTACGACTTTTACTGGTGACTGGATTCTGTCAACCCTGATGGAACACCTGATGGATGATGGTACATCTGGATGGATACCACCGCCTTACTTGTCCATTTATGCCGCCAAGCAACAATGCTTGGTTGGCAATGATGTTACATTATAATCTATCTAATATATAAAATTCTCGTGTCACAGTTTTCGTTGCCATACTCCTCCGAAACGGCTTGACCGATTTTGATGAAATTTTTTGTGCTTATCCGGTATCTATGAGAATCGGCTAACATCTATTTTTCATCTCCCTAAATGTTAGGGGGGGGAGCAAAACAACGTGTGCCGGGTCAGCTAGTATATATGTAAAAATCTTGTAGGCTAGTTTGTTCCCGTTTGAAGGATTACTTGGCCAGCATCATCACTAACACGCTCAAACCTTCATAGTGGTCACGGGCCGGTGGTTTTATTACATGGAATCTTTGATTATTAGCGACATTTACTAGTTACCATCAGGCGGGTTTCTGTTTTGTAGCTTCAAAGTTATTGTTCGCCTTCAAGGCTAGAGTTAATACGCTGTTCCTAGACAGGCATGCTCCATCTTCAGCCGCATCGTCACTTACCATCAGGTGACATGGCAGCACACACCTTATTCAACCACTCAATAATGCACACCGGTTATTTTCGTCTCCGTATTTACCTAAATACGGTACCATCGTCTCACGATAGAGAGGATGCTCTCCGAACTAAACTGTGCGTTATTTACCGCCCTCTGTAATCCTGTCCTTTTGCGTCATAGAACGCGTCACAATTTCGCAATGATAAGATCAAGAACGTTGTAATGCCAACTAGTTAACTAGTGCATAATGATCATCATCAACGTTCCATGACTGGTTCACGCGATCCCTAGGCTTAAAGGTTCGCGTTATAGTGTTGTGGAATGCAGACTAGAGACTACAAACTTTGATCAACTATACATCGAAGATTGCAGTGCTGACAATACTCCTGAAAGCTACGTAACGCTGATGCTAACAATTAACTGATTTCAATGATAGAAATTGTTGCTTATGCGATTCCGTATCATCGATATCATGGGTTCAGATGCTAACAAAGTTCCATAGCAATTAACTGCACCTATTAAATCGATCATTCATAATCGCAATAGTAACAACTTTAATCATTGAAATCAGGGGATTGTTGGCAACAGAGTTATGTAATTAGCCCACTGGTCAAACAATCGGAGAAATGGATAGTTTTTACACTTCCGACTCACAGAAGAACTCGCTTCTTTTACTTAGTCCGAAAGTCGGGCGAAAGGGTTTTCTTTTTCTACTTGTATTCTGTTAGTTGCCTTTCGGCCAATGACCAGTTTTTATCTTTTGCGTAGGTATTATGTATAAGTGACGACTCATGAGACTAACGACTTCAATGACCTATCATTAGGACTTATTTTTGTCTCGGATGTGTTTGTTACGTACTCTCGACGAAATGGGCAGGGCTTCGATTCTGGTACGGAACTTGTCTCAGTTGCAGTAACATTACAATTGCATCGCATGTCAAACGTGTGATTGTTATTCAAATGACAGATGTTGAATTGCAACTTTCATGAGTTCGAACTTTTACACAAATCGTTTTCTGGTACTTTAGTTGCATTATGATTTTATATGGCTGTTGGCACTCCAATAAATAAATAAATCAAGAAATTACTAAGTTGAATCTTTCTTAGTTGTCAAACTGCCTTCAATTCTGTCAACAAAAACGTGTCAAAGGTCGAACAATGATTTAACTGCAATTTAACTGGGATGATGCTGGAACTGACTCGATACCTCGACGTAGTTATAGTAACATCACAGTTACATTGCACACCAGAATCGGTACCCAGGTGGGATTTGATTGCAATTTGATATGCGTAGATTCATAGAAAACATGAAAGCAGTGTTTTCTATGCGTAGATTAGAGGTGGAACAGATAAATATAGCATTTCGATGCCTTTTGGTTATGAGCACAATAAAGTAATAGGATATTATGTGTGTCAATTTCTACTTTTTTAAATCATTGAACCCAAATAAAAATGCCTCATGGTCATGGTTAATTCTTTGGAAATTTGTCACTGCTGGAAGTCGGTTAAAATCCACAAATCATATACATGCCACGTACTATGTGGCATATATATGATTTGTACACACACATATCCACAACTCAAACATAACAGTCCAAATCATCAAAGAGCAATAGACTGTATTCTAGAGCGGCCTCTAAAAATCTTAATTTTAATAAGGCACCACTAAAACACTTTGCTATTCTATGCGCAACTGTCAAAATAAAATGGCAAGCCAAATTGGAATCTGTCGTTAGAGTGTAACAGACTTATACAACCTGGTGATGAATTTTGGCCACCGGCTTAGACACGTTTGTGGCGCTTTAGATACCAAATGCTATTCTAGAAGTGCTTATTTTACGTCAAATTTAGAAACATCAACTTAAATTTCGCGGGGCAACTAAATTCGAATAATTACCAATCGCAGAAATAAGAAGCAATAGCTTACTAATACACCTTGGACCGTTACTCCACCTCACTCTTAAGGAATCAAACCTGCTTCACCTGCGCGCGTTACTACTCCAAATCAACATGCTAATCTTATGCCAATCTGTTGTGTTTCGACCTTCAGTAGAAAAATTGCACCATTATATACAGAACTAGTTTAATGAATCAGAATTTATAATATTTGTTACAGCCTTGGCCACAGTGTCAAACTTCTCTTAAAGTTAAGACGTACTCAAATACAACAAAGGCAGCAACGTTTATGCTGCTGAGGGAAAACATCTGAAAACTGCACATTCAGGCGACTGGTGTAACCATGATCCAATCTGGTCAGGTTCCCCTGTTAACGGGTCACGGAGGTCGGGTGGCAGTCGTCCCACTGTAATTACCTGATCTGGCAAATACTGGATCTTGGTCAAGGCGGACCCCGGGCCACCGTACGCTTGAGCACAATGGAACATTAACGCCAAGATGTTTTTATTTAACTTTTGTCTGTTGCCCAAAGCCGGATTCGGATTTACAACATCGAAGTTATTTGTTACTTTATTAACAACAGGGTAGTTGATGGATCTGCCGAAGGTATCAAGCCTGTTTTTAGTTTTTTGCCCACTATTTTGAAATTAGACATAACCATATAACACAAAAACATCCAATCGTAGACGATGCTAATACCGGTCCACATAGTAAACAACAATCTAAAATAATTGTACTTACAAGTTTTTTATGAGAAACTCACGGACAGACCGTAATAATATCCTATTGATGAAGCCAACTTGAGTATCATTTGTGGTTTTCATTTATCGCTTTGTTTACGATTTTGCGTTGAACGTTCGCAATAAGTCGAAAGGATGACACTTTATATTGGCTTTTGTTAGGTAGTTATAAATTTTATTGTTTTAGCTTTAGATAGATAGGTAGTCAAGTATTTGACTGCCATCTCACCTGATGGCTTACCATGTAGATGCAGTCTTCGGTGGTAAGTACCTGTCTATTAAATACATACGTTGAATACGTATTTAATATGTTTTAATGAGACCCAAGTTGTAGCTCAGGCGAAAACTTGCAGGCAGCGAGTTCCAGTCCTTGTTGTGTTGGCAAACTATTTATATCATTGAAAAAATGAAAGAAAATCAAAGTGGAATTTGTTGCTCATAAAATAAAGTGAATATTTGTATCATGCCTTTTGAAAAGCGGAACGACACGTAACATAATGTAAGTGATACAAAAATGAACCATACCATGAATGTGCAATACATTCCACTTTGATTTGTTCACTCGCTCAGTGCTTCTGTATTAAGGCGACTAAATTATGTACGAAGGATGTAGATGCCTACTTTTACGAACCAAATATCCTTCCAAACATTCGCATTTATAATATTAGTTGAAGCGGCTACCAAAACCTTCCAGTCTATATTAAGCTTCCCAATAAAAAGCACCGGGGTATCCGCATAAAACCGGATCGAAACCTGCTTGCGTCATTCCCATCAGTATGGAAACATATTTTTATATTAACAAAAAAGATTAAAGAGGTTCTAGCGTCGGCGTCTGCGCACATGACGTCACAAGCGAACACTGACCTCGGATTGGCATTCAGATATTTCCATTGCGGTTTTTGTAACGGAGACCTATTAAACCGCCCTTTGCACTTACTGGGTTTTTACACTGTGACGGTGGTAGAAATACTACGTGGAAAACAGCTCTCAGTGTCATTTAGAAGTAGATAATATTTCCGGATGAATCACGTAATTATCTGAACTTTTGCTTGGATCATCATCATCACAGCCCATTACAGTCTACTGCAGGACGTAGGGCCTCTCCCACGAAAGGGGAGGTTATTGCCTTAATCTCTCCGCTCGGCAGGCGGATTGGAGATTGCAATTTTATAACATAACAATGGAAAACGCTGCTACCCATTTTCCAGCCTACGGAAACTCTAGATATCTTGCCTAGAAAACATTAGTCGCCTTGTACGACACCCACGAGTTTAAGTTGTTGATGCTATTCTACTCAGCTGGATACCACAATTTGCTTGGATGTTACTACCTAAAGCTGAAATGTTATCATCACGGGGTTACAAACAAGTACTGTAACATCGAAATACTTTAGCGATTCCACAACAAAGCCTTAAAGACGTTGGTAAAGTCGCAAAATACAGTCGCCGCACGTAAAAAGCTGAATAACAAACTTTAATTTAGGATTCTGGAAGGCAACCGCTTTCAGTGAATCTGAAAGAGCTTTGCTAGTAGACGAGTGGACCCTGGCCTGACCGTCCAGCAGAGTAGAATAGCACCAACCCCTTACATTCGTGGGTGTCGTACTAGTTACCTAATGTTTTCGAGGCAAAACTTCTAAAGACTTCATAGGCTGGAAAATAACCAGCAGCGTTTTCCACCGTAAAATTTTTGTAACACTGCCATCTCCAACCCGCCTGCCCAGTGTGGAGATTATTGGAATAACCTCACCTTTCGTGGGAAAGGCCCTAAACCCTGCAGTGGACTGGTAAGGACTGTGATGATTTGTGTGCCCTGGCTGGCAGATTTACCGCTAGCCACTGAGAGGGGAATAACCGCTAGGAAGAGCAGGGTAAATTTGCGAAATGCTGATATAAGATAACAAACAAATAGTATACTAAAGTACTTCCGTTTTCATAGCACACACGGTGCCTCAAAGACAAGAGAGACAAACAATTATCTTCCTTATTGAGGATGATTTTTAAAAACCTTTGATTTTCAAATTCAAATATAACGAAGATAAATATTTTGAGGTCACTCAATTAAACTAGCTTTATGAATCAGAAGCCTCCTTGCTAGTCAAACAATATTGTTTGAGCATCTTGATTTAGGGTGATTTTAACACGTATTTAACGTTTATTAATAAATATAATTAAAACTAGCATTATTTTAAAGGTAATAAAAAGTTTCCCTACCTACCTTACCTTACCGTACCTTTGAATTTGATTTCGGCCATGTGGCCGCCCCGTATTTATTCTACCGAAAGTCAAAATTATTCGACCAAAAGTGGGCTTCATTACTGGACAAAAATTTGTATAGCGGAAAAAATTACATCAAAGTATAATTTCACAATGGCCACCGAGATCTTGTGATCTAAGTCCATTAGAATATTTTCTTCTGGAATAAAGGTCTACGGCGATAAATCAGAGACGATGGAACACAATCTTCGGTGAATTATTATTACCGTAACACGGCCGCTTGCTGAGAAAAGTGTGTGAAAATTGGCCATCCCGATTGAACCATCTACGCGAAAGTCGCGGCAGCCAAATGGCCGAAATTATATTTTAACATAAATGGAATTTCATTATCTTTCCTATAAACCTGGTTGCAATTATACGAAATATATTTTTCTTAGGAAAAATTAGGCATAGGATAATAGGAATTATCTAAGCGCCTGGTCGAAATAACGAATGATCAGAGCTGGCCTCTTCTTGGGTCAGCGAATAAGCCTCGCTATCCAGCGGGGCAACGCAGCCAGCCTGGGCACCTTCACAAATTCGGGGGACCTAGGTCAAATTTTTTTTTTGTAGGTTAGTTAGATTAAGTGATTTTTTGCTAGGCAAGGTTAGTTTTCAAATTTGTTGTATTGTAACTTGAAGGTGTTGTTAAATAAACTCAACCTTAAACCTTTTTCTATGTTATATATCAATTTTAAAAACAATCTAGTAAAAAATCAGCCTATATAAAGATTCACAAACAATATTGTTTGACCAGCAAGGCGGGTCTTCTGATTCATTCCATCTTTACAATTACCATATTTATTTCCTACTTGGCAGCAATCAGCTAAGTCGGCTTTATGACGCGATTTGACAAAGTCACGTAGCAATTAAGAAATAATTAATTGACGCATTAGAACACGTCGCTACCAATAATTCACTGCTGTTTTAGGTTAACATGTATACCTATAGATACATGCATGCATGAGAAGTAATTGACGTATAGCCATCGTATTTTTATAGGAAGTGACACTGGTCTAGTAGCCGTTGTTGGAGGCCAGTCCAAAAGCTGTATACGTCGCCGCATACTGTAAGTCAGAGTTTAGTTTATCGACACGATAAGAAGAAGTGGCAGCATGCTTGCGATACCGATAATTAAGATTAAGCAATGCACCGGGGCCGGGGAAACCGGATGGGTAACCGTTTCGCACTTTGAGGCTAGGCGAAACACACCACCGCAAGACGTCACCACTTGTTAGGTGTTATTATGCCGTTGACTCAGTGAGCTTGACCTGCCTTCGCTGGAGACCCTAAGACTGGATGAACAGTCAGGATAAATAGTAACGATGTATTCCATTTTAATTTTTGTAGAATTACTCTCTAGCGCTTCAGTATGTTCGTCTCGTGAGCCAGATGTATCGGGTTCGAATTCCTCAGCGTCCATGTACCAATGACTTTCTGAGTTATGTACATTAGTTAAATGCTAACCAATGCTCTTACGGTGAAGTCAAACATCGTGATGAAACCTGCACTCATGCGACTGAATGTCTAACCATTATCCAATCTGGTCAGTTTCCCCTGGTAGCATGGTAACGGAGGTCAGATGGCAGTCGCACCTCTGTAATTATCTGATCTGCCAAATCCTGGAGCATGGTCAAGGCGGACGGCGGACCTTCGTGCGCGAGACATTAACGCTAAGATGATTATTATCGTATGAGAGCCATATCGACAATACCAAGGGCTACCTTGCCAACTTGTACATTGTTTTATGGCAGGTCAGGGCCATCAACACCCTATTATCCCACCAATACTAAGCTTGTACAGAAGTACAATAACAAATATAAAACTATAGTTTTTATAGCCACAATATAATAAACACTGACGTGCAAATAATTTCGACACACAATGAAATCAACAATAAATATCGTACATAAGCTTCGAACCACACCTGTGATGAACAAACAATAATAGACTTTAAATAAATAAGAATAGACTTCGGAATTCCACCAACTGTGGAGAAGAACCTTGGACTATGAAGTGTTGAAAGTATAGGTTCGTGGATGCGACATTCTTTTGTTATCTTAAGTAAAGATCTTACTCGTTTCATACTCGCCGAACTACTTGGTTACTATGTTAGTATCTCCGCGGTCTCGGAGATTTAATAGTATATAACATTCCTTTTTGGATTCTTGACATTTGATTGTAAATAATGTCATTTACCAATATTGACATAGATTTAATATTTTACCTCTTGGGTAACTTATTAATGTTGGAGTAAATTCTTTATCTTTATTCTTATATCAAACTCCGGTTTAATTATTTATATTGTCATTCATAGATTTATAAGTCAATTTTACCATTGTGTCTTCTTAATTTTCAAACCTAAATAAAACAATGCTAATGTTGTTGCTTGGCGGCAGGAATATATAAGGATACGGACTCTTTGACGGAGTCTTACCACCTGATTACATTATTACATTCAGACAGCCCAGTCAACACCATCGACCTACCCAAAACCAGTATACGATGATCTAGCGTCTCTATAGACCTGCATAGCGATGTTAGCTCCTCTTACACTGGTTCTTTGTACGATACTCATACGCAAGCCCACCCTACTGGTCCCGTCACGGTCAGTACCACTATACTAAATAAAGAAGTGGTTTCGCTTGGTTGGATTGAGCCTTGATATGTGTATGCATGTAAATCAGGCTAGTAGGATGTTCCTATTCGACATAAAGGGCATACTTTCACTTTTTTATATTGCTTACGATGTTTCAGCATTATCTTAACAGCCTTATAGGCTTTGAGGGCGCTTAGGTTATCTTAAGTCATCGAGTCCAAAAAAAATTGCACTTTGTATTGGGAGAACACCCAAAAAATTTTGGTCTGCCCGTGCGTAGCCATTTGTACTCGCAGATGGTTTATTTTATCATGGTTGTACAGTATGTATGTACAGTGTATTTTCTACCTTGTTGTTTCTATATTTTTGCACCCCCTTTTCTTCAAACAGAGGTCAATCAATTCCTCTGCTGCCTGGTGATTTGTAAAATAGGAATTTATAACCTAGTGCAGACACCAGTCTCTCATACTAGTTCTGTTGTTTTTTGAAAAGTTAAACGTCTATCATCATCATCATCATCATATCAGCCGAAAGACGCCCACTGCTGTGCATAGACCTCCTCAAGAGATCTCCACAAAAGCCGGTCCTGTGCCTTCTGCATCCAGCTGGTACCTGCGAACTTTACCAGGTCGTCGGTCCATGTTGTGGGCCTTCTCACGTTGCGTCTTCCAGAACGTGGTCGCCACTTGAGAACTTTACTGCCCCTATCGAGCATCTGTTCATCTTCTTCTATGTGCCCTGCCCGCTGCCACTTTAGCCTGGCAATCCTTAGGGCTATGTCGGTGATCTTGGTTCGCTTGCGGATCTCCTCATTTCTGATTCTATCGCGCAACGAGACTCCGAGCATAGACTTTTCCATTGCCCTTTGAGTGACAGTGAGCTTTCTTATAAGGCCCATAGTGAGCGGCCACGTCTCTGTTCCGTAGGTCTGCACTGGCAACACACATTGGTCAAAGACCTTCGTCTAGAGACACTGCGGTAATTGGGACGAAAATATACGGCGTAGCTTCCCGAACGCTACCCAACCGAGTTGGATTCATCGATTGACCTCTATCTCGAAATTGGACCTACCTAGCTGGACTATTTGTCCTAGGTATGTATAGTCGTCAACAACTTTAACTGGTGTGCCTCCAACTGTCACTGGAGTAGGCACAACATGGACATTTTACGTAATTTTCGTCTTGTCCATGTTCATTCTAAAACCTACGTCTATGTGAAGAGAAAAAATAAACATTTAAATAATATTATATACAGTTTCGCACAAACTAGCTAACTTTTATACATGGATTTATGGATGTAAGCATCTGTTGTACACTGTCGTCAACGCACAGGCCCTCCGGGAAAACCTAGTCATCAATTACACAAAACTTGTTACTCTGCCTATAATAGCAGTTTTGTACAGTCAGCCGCAGAGTGAATGGAGCATACAGTAAATGTATGGTAGGGGTCAGTTCTCTCTGCAGTTGACTGTTTTTGCATGCTACAAACTAGCTTGAATCTTTTACACACACGTTTGTAGTATTTCTATGGATTTATAGTATAGTATAAGTCTCTATTTGCTAATAACATGGTAGGTACATTTTGATCTTATAAACAATATTACATTACAGTTCATCACGTTCAGCCAGTATTAAAAGGCATGCAGAAATGGTAAGGCAAGCAGCAATGTAAACCTTATTCTAACTTACAATCTAAAAACTCTTTTACGCAGTAAAAACAGTGCTTCATTAACAATGTAGTAGTTCTTTTTTGGACTTATTACTTGGCTGCTTAATTATTTTTTGTCGAATCTTATTCATTGTGATTTAATTAAATAAATGTCTTTGTTTTAAATAGTTTTCGCTATCGATCCGCATTTTTTTAGATATGTACGTATCTATTGTGCTCTGTCGTCACTCAGCGCACGGGCCCTCCGGGAAAACCTCGACAATTACATGAAACTCGTTATTAGGTACCTAATTATAAAACTCGTTTAAAACTTAACCCTATTAGGCCGGTTTAGTTTTGTAATTAAAACAATTTATTAAACATGCTTCCGTGTCTGTTGGAAATTAATAAACTTTGAATATTATATTGGTCTAAACATATAGTTACTAGTCACGTAGCCAGTCAGTATAAACTATAACATAATATTGATACTGGTCAGTATCAAATAACAAATTAATCACTATGGCGTTTATGTCCCGGTTGTGCTCTCGCGCATGAGCGCCCGGGGTCAGCCTTAACCATGATCCAGGATCTGGCAGATCAGATAATTACAGTGTAACGACTGTCATCTGAACTCCGTGACTCTGCTACCAGGGGAACCTGACCAGATTATATCATGGTTACACATTCAGTTGCCTGAATTTTCCCTCATCGTAAGAGCATCGGTTAGCATTCAACTAATGTACGTAACTCAGATAAGAGTCATTAGTACATGTCAGCAGTTGGATTCGAAACCGGTTCCTCTCGCTTACGAATCGGACACCTTAACCACTCGGCCACCAATGCTCCTATATAATATATGCAATCAGTATAATATAATAGGTACCTTATATACTGATAGACTGAATGGAGGAAGCTATGCTGTTACAAACAAAGAACCATAAGTAAGGCGTAAATCCAATTGCATAAAAAGGGAAATCCAAAAGCCTAAACCTAGTATGACGGCGTGTACCTACATATAATTTTTTAATGAAACTATAACGAGAGGGATTATAAAGATAACAAATTTTATTCGACTCATAATTAATAGAGTTCTATAACGAATTCACAACACAAAGTGTTAAATAATTACATTATAATATGCATAAAGTTTATTTCGACAAAGATAAAGTAACTTTATACAAAAAATGCACACAAAAAGCACTAATTACTTTTATTACGTATCTAAGTTCCTACCTCTATTTGCCTAATTACACACTTATACTATTAAAACAAACAAGCTTTACACCGAAAAACAATACCCGATTAAAAAAAATACTCACTCAGTAATATTCAATACTCGATCCACCAAAAAGATTCAACCATCAGTCGTGAACAACAATATTATGGCACAAAACACAGCACAGGCAAGTTTACGAAGAAAATCACACTTCGGAATTTGAATTGCGCGCCACGAACTGTCAGTTGCGATGCGCGCGCGTCGTACTGCGCGCTTGCTAACACTGAACTTGGTAAACTCCCGCGCAGTCGTTCTGGTTTACCTTCAAAACCTCTGCACTACTGTGGAAACTCGAAGCGGCTTTCGGCGGATGATTGCAACAGAAATATTATAACCAAACTTTTTAATATGGAGATTTTTATAAAATTTTAGAGGAATAATAATAATAATAATCGTGAACAAATTCACACAGCGCCATCTAGCCCCAAAGTAAGCAAAGCTTGTGTTATGGGTGCTAGATAACTGATAAACTACTTATATACTTTTTTAAATACATACTTATTGTACATAGAACACCCAGACCCGTTACAGAAATTGAAATTCATCATTTCAATTTCTGGCCGGGAATCGAACCCGGGATCTCTTGCGTGGCAGACCGGCCATGATATGTACTCGTATAATTTTGGAGATAGAGAAACTCAATTATAGAAGAGGGATTCATCATCATAATAATCTGGTGTCGCAGTCCCAGTTGTGGTGCCGCTCGCAAAGGCCCGTTGCCTGACTTTTTTATACTTTTTTATTCATTTAATGGTTTATTGTACACAATAATGGCAATAGATACAAAGCAAATATATAATATATGACACGAAAGACACTACTTATTTCTACGGAAGATATTTCTTCCAGCAGGCCTACAGCAAAGAAAACGTGAACTTCGTACTTCTATTGGTCCAATTCGCTCGGTGGCTTCCTTGGTGGTGACTTAGTTGGCACGCATGTCATCCAAAAACATTTGGCCATAATAATTTTCGTCAAGCTACTAATTAAAGCACTTTTAGAAAACCTACATTGGTTTACAGAATTCGATCTCGAACTTACCAGTAGTAACACCGCAACACGAACCAACCGCAACGCAACCACGCAAGGTGCCCAATGACGTTAATTCCTAATTAATATACGCCTTGAGAGTTATTTTGCGAGGTTTTTTGGAGGATTTTTAGATCAAGGATTGACGTAAATAGTAAATGTCGTAGGTGTTAATGGAGGCTGGTAGTAATGATCGGTGTTGTTGTACTAGGGTGAGCGTACTATGGCTTAAATTGGTACGTTCTTCATGTGTATATTCGTCTTCTTAGTAAAATGTTTAGTACATAATATCCGAGCACAGACAGAATGGGATGTTATTTTATTTATTTATTTAACTATTTATTGCACACAATAAAGAAATACAGAGATAGTATACTATATTTTACCATTTTTTTCTGTAAAAAAAATAGACATAATCCTACCTACCTACCTACTATATAAATAAACCTAACCGACAGAAAAAGTCGGATAACCCTCGACTAAGTTAATTTAATAATACACACCTGTACAAGGCGCAGGTGCGGCCTCATATGGAGTATTGTTCCCATCTTTGGGCCGGCGAAACTGCCGACCTGCTTAAACCTTTGGACTCCGTACAGAGACGCGCCGTACGAATTGTCGACGATCCCATACAAACAAGCAAGTTAGAACCACTGGCTAACCGAAGGAACTTTGGCTCCCTGTGTGTGTTCTATCGGCTGTACAATGGGGAGTGTTCCGAGGAACTTTTCGATCTGGTGCCCACAGCACAATTCCGCCATCGCACCACCCGCCGTGGGCTGGGTACTCATCCCCACTACGTAGACCCTCTGTTGGTCACCACGCGAAGGTTCGAAAGAACGTTTCTCGCTCGTACGATTCGGATGTGGAATGAGCTCCCAGCCACAGTGTTTCCTTTGGACTATGACATGGGATCGTTCAAGAGGTATATTAGAGGTCTCTTTAGAGGCGGGCAACGCATTGGTGACTCCCCTGGTGTTGCCGATGTCCATAGGCGGCGGTGACCACTTTCCATCAGGTGGCCCGCTTGCCTGTTTGTCTGCTAAGTAACATAAAAAAAAAAAAAAAAAATATTATCTAAACTAAAAAACAGATTTTAATGAAACTAAGCTATCTTGATTAAACTGTCTTTCGAATAGAGAAAACCGCATGCAAATAGGTCCATCCTTTCGGGAGCTACGATGGCACAGTCATATACACAACACTCTTTTTCGTGGGGTTTTAAAAAGAAGCATCTATGGACCTCATCATTACAGCCCATTACAATCAACTGCAGGACTTAGGGCCTCTCCTACGAAAGGGGAGGTCATTGCCAAAATCTCCACGCTAGGTAGGCGTTTTTTTTAAATGTTATACAGCAGACAAACAGGCAAGCGGGCCACCTGATAGAAAGTGGTCACCGCCGCCTATGGACATCAGCAACACCAGGGGAGTCACTAATGCGTTGCCCGCCTCTGAAGAGACCTCTAATATACCTCTTGTCATAGTCCAAAGGAAACACTGTGGCTGGGAGCTCATTCCACATCCGAATCGGACATCCTTGAAGACCTGGATATGTCATAATCTCCAAGTTCACTACCTCTGACATATCCACCTGGGGCCCTATTTTTAAAACCGCTCGCATCTACGCGAGCGCTCGCCTTCTAATGCTTGTCTTTTCTATCTCTAGCAACTTACTATGAGTGTGAAAGAGACAGCGCCAGCGCTTTCAAAAATACGGCCCCTGAAAAGTGTCCGTGTACAAATCTATAGTCCACATCCAACGGTGGCGCCTTCTACATTAGAATACTTCCTCTGAAAACGAAGTACGATATTACCAAAATTAGGACGGTCTATAGAGAATTCGGACCGAAATTGAATGAGTGTATGCGCTGCGTAGCTCTAGTACTAATAGATGTTTGTCTAGTGCCGGATGCCGTGTGCAAACGCTCCAACAATGTAGTCAAACAAGTTGCTTGCCTAAATGGCTTGATTGTATTGCCCATCAACTAGATCAATGTGAACCGGGTAATCCATCAGGTAAGCTATCGCTTTGTCTGCGACCTGGCTTAACAGCCTATTTCAAATACACGAACGGCACTTTATCAACGCAAATGTATGTTGTTATCCGAATATATTAATTGTATTGAATTGAATTACCAGCCGTCGACATCCCTCGATCGATGCTGTCGGAATGCAGTCAGCGCGTTTTTTTTTTTGTTTTTGCGCCTACGCAAAGCGTATAATGACACCCTCCAGACTAACGAGGAAAGAAGGCAGAGAACATTCATGTGGATCAACGCGGCCGGCCGACTGGTTATACTGGACTCGCAAGGGACCTAGGCACCAACCACTCTCCCCTTTCTGGGGCTCGGACTGCACAAATAACGTCGTCCCGCCGCCAGCGCCACCTACTTAAATCACATTTTAGTTGCCGTCACACATCCTAGGCACCAACCAGCTAAAATTTGCCTTGGGAGTATTTAAACGGGAAAGGCTTTTCAGGTTTCATCGGCGACGGCGAAGGGACGGCGACGGCGGTCGCATTTGCTACAGTGACGCTTACAGTTGTAGCGTGCACATAGCTTGTCACGTCCGCCATTTTGCAGATGCTACAACTGCAAGGGTATAGGGTAATGCCTGCCACCGAGGGATGTGGGCGGCAGCCGGTGGCAAAATGCCATTTGTGTATATGGGCTCTTAGATGAATGAACACTTGACCAAACCAACGCAGGTGAGCTTTTTCTAGTCGCGTAACGCTGCAGATCCACCACAGCATTTTCATGTCATTGGTATGGAGTTCGCGTGCTTTACCAGCGTCAGACAAGACTCGCAGCCATAGAACATTATACCAGTTGTATAGTCAACCTTTAGTAATGCTCTTGTATATGTCGCAGCCATCTGGTTAAATTAGCTATTTAATTAGAAGGCTAGTCCATTAATTAAACGCCGGCATTCAATTGAATGGCTAGAGGACAACAAGCCAAGTAGTTGAATGTAACGTGCAGCTACTTGGCTGAACGTTTTTTAGCCATTTTGTTAATAGAATATATATGTTTGGTTTGAGTGACCATTCGTAAATTATATAACTTTACTTAAGATAAAAAATACGAATTAATAAATAACTTTTTTATTTAGAAACGAAAATATTAGTGGCAACAAATTCAATTAGTAATTGCATTGCGAGTACCTATAATATTTATAGTATTTACTACAATAATAACTTTAAACTTATAACTTATTAACTATTTGCAACAATGTAGTATAAGAAGAATGCACTTTCTTATTAATATTATATATAAAATAATAAAAATATAAAATAATATGTTTAATATTACATATAAAATGGCACGAAACTTTCTTAGACATTTGTTTCTAATTGTAAGTATGAAAAGAAAATGAACAAATTAAGTTATCCTTATTCTTACTTAAAAACATCTAGGTACCACACTTTAAATTTAGTTAAAACGATAAAAATACAAAAACACTGCTTGCTCTGCGAGCTGTCTGACGCCATATTTGTTGTAATGACTACCAGTGCTGCAGTGGATAAAATTTGAACTAAATTTAAATCACCTGCCTGATTTTACGTCAGCCGTCTTCAAAGGGCTGGCTTACAATAAGCCAACTAGTTAAACGTTAAGAGTTGATTGTTCTATCAACTATCGGCCTAGGCATTCAATTGAGTGCCGGCGTTTATTTAACAGGCTAGCCTACTCATTAGATGGCTGATTTAACCAGATGGCTGCGACATATATACCCTTAGCATTATAATAAACCTAGACTGTCCGAACAAAGTATGATTTATAGTTACAGAGAATGGTATAAAGTATTATTGTAGACTTTTGTCTTCTTGGCGGTACGAGTACGTGATTGCCACACTTATCTATAGTGATATAATAGGACCACGATAAGTCGTATTGTCTGACAGTAGTAAAAATTATAAAGTGTGGATGTGGCAATAATCTGGGAATAATCTGTATTTGTCAGTCCTTCTTGTAAACATTCATGTACTTGGTCACTATTAGCTTGAACTTGTACTTTTAGTTTGTCTAAAATATTAATCATGCTGAAAATTATCTCCCGCACTTTCTTTTTAATTGTTTTGCCCCTTATTTAATAATATTTTGCATAACTCACGAAAATAAATCACATTGTTTGTTATGACTTTTACGAATGACGTTCTATGACATTTAAAAACTTGCCATAAAATTTTTTTGTTTTTTTAATAATAGATTCGGACTTAGCGTGTTCTTATTAGAACCCAACCGACAGAAAAAGTCTGTCAACTCCCGAGCAAGTTTACAAAAACCCAAATATTGTCTTAACTACTAAAGCTAATTAAACAAAGCTTAGAATCTGGAATACTATAAATGGCTTTCAAACAAAGAAAACCGCATCGAAATCGAAGCTACGATGCTACAGATATACAGATCCACAAACACACAGATACACACATCAAACTTATAGCATCCCTCTTTATTCGTCAAGTTTTAGAAACACAATCTGCAGGCACAAAATCTTCGCTAGTACCTCCATATACAGACAAACGAATAAAAAGACAAGAATGGCGGATACTCGTTAAGCCGAGGTGTTTCCCAAGCGCGACCTTACGTTCGTTTCTGAACGCGTGGTCTGCGCCCGCGCCGGTGTTTCGTCACAGTTGACTCACAGCTACGTGGACCGTTCGCTCTTACTATAATTTGCGCGTATGTGTAATACGAGGTTTTGGTCGGGAAATGTGACGTCACATTAGGTACATAAGGTGGACATTACGGGGTTTGCCCACCACTTATTCCCACCGCTGCAACTCCTGTGTAGCCAGCACATGCGATAAAAGGCGCGACATAGATATTGCAATCTCTTTCATATTAGTATTGACAGAAATAAACAACGGCTCTGTCGAGGAGCGAGTTATGTCGCAGGTACGCTTATGCTAGCCATGCAGGATCCACAGCGGCGACCACACACAGGTCCTGAGTTTTGGCAGGCAAGCGTGCTCGAGGACAAGCTAATACTGCCTTGGAACCCGCGACAAAGTTAATTAAGAAGTAACAGGTAGGAGTAGGAACGATAGTGTTCTAGACTTCCCTCCTCAAAAAGCGGAGACAGATTAAAACAATATAGGCATAGGTCAATGCCAGAAATCAGAGGAAACGCGTTATGGACATAAAAAAATAATAATCATCGTGGTATTAATGTCCCGATTGTGCACTGGCGCACGATGGCCCGGGGTCCGCCTTGACCATGATCCAGGATTTGATCGATCAGGTAATTACAGTGGAGTGACTGCCATCTGGACTCCGTGAGATTGGATCATGATTACACATTTAGTCGCCTAAATGTGCAGGTTTCATCACGATGTATGAACCATCACGCATTCAAGCTTTCGGGCAATCGTCTTCGCGCTTTCGTTATTCGTGCATTCGGCATTCGCACCCGTGTATTACTTCCTGTTTTCCCTCACCGTAAGAGCATCGGTTAGCATTCAACTAATGTACGTAGCTCAGAAAAGAGTCATTGGTATATGGCCACAGCGGGATTCGAACACGGTACCTCTCGCTTACGAGTCGGATGCTCTAACCGCTCGGCTACCGACGCTCCCATCGTCATGGACATACCAGGTAATTAAGTTATGTCTAGCAGCATTATGTTGCCAATAATAATTATGACAAAAGCACATAATTCTTTAAAGTTGCCTTTTGACGCCACAAGGTCCGAATAATAAACTACACCCGATTTACTAGAAATATAATGCCTCTCTCATGTTGCCACAGTTCACCATTCCCATAAAATATGATCAAATTGCTCAAATAAACAATCACGCGAAGAGAACTCGCAGTAGGGCGAGGGCACAAGTGCAAAAGAGTGCAATTTAGCCTTGAAGTTACCGTGCTCCGTCGAGAAATGGGCAACACAATGCTCCACCACCAGCCATCTCTTACCAAGTCTATCACGTACAGACGGATAGAACTGAAACAAATGACGTCGCGTCAAAGACTTATATATATCAATGCGTCCCGTGCAAAAATTCTTCCACTGATTCTGCAACTCATCCAAGAAATCCTCATCTGTACATAGTAAATACAAAGTCTGTATCTATGTACGCTTAGTTTTAATACGGTGTTCAACAATAAATAGAGTTGTTTAGAGGAAGGATTATAGGCAAGAAAAAAGGGTAGGTGTACTCGAACAAAGTCGCGCTGGGTCCGCTAGTAAACTAATAATAAAACTAATCCACATAAATAATACATAGGTCGCCACGCAGAGGTCTCGGTTTCGATTAGATATTGAAATGATGAATTTTAATTTCTGTTACGGGTCTGGGTGTTGTATGTATAATGCATGTATTACAAAAAAATATATAAGTAGTTTATCAGTTATCTAACACCCATAACACAAGCTTTGCTTACTTTGGGGCTAGATGGCGCTGTGTGAATTTGTCCAAGCATATTTATTTACGCGCGTGCGACAGAGACGAGCGACGCTCCAAACCAGCCGATGTGCAGTATGTACCGCCGACATTGTACACTATTTGCCTTTACGATCAATCAACGTGGCGTCCCAGGAAAGTGAGAAACTGCAAGAATGGCTTTTAATTTGGTCAATTTTTTTTTTATATCAAACATGCAAGCGGGCCCCCTGATGGAAAGTGGTCACCACTGCCTATAGATATTAGCAACACCAAGAGTATCGCCAATACGTTGCCCACCTCTATAACACGTTGCTCTGGCAGCAAAAGGCAAATGCCACTCCACTGCCAAAGCCACGGTTCTCCGAATCGCCACCCCATGGAGCACTGGAAACCTTACTCACCGGCAGAAACACAATACTATTTAAAAGAGTATTATTTAGCTGCGATATTCTGTAAGGTGGAGGTACTACCCCAGTCGGGCGGCTCCAATTCGAACGAGATACCCCGCTATGCCCTACCTCTCTTAACCTCACTTGCTTCCTGATATGAATTTATAAAATTATATGTCATACAAAAGACATCAACGCGTCCTATGCATCATTTTGTTTCCCATGTGTTTTGCTGAAAGTAACCGCCCTAAATATCAACCCTTTCAACCTACAAATAATCTTCACAATTGGTTCACATTTGAAGAAGATGAAAAATATATCACTAAAAAATATAAAGAAGCTCCTTCTTTCTTGAAAATCCTATAACAACGTAGACCCCATTACGTAGACCCTCTGGTGGTGTCCACGTGACGATTCGAAAGAACGTTTCTCGCTCTTTCGATTCAAATGTGGAATGAGCTCCCAGATTATTATTCAAGATTATTCAAGAGGCATGTTAGAGGTATCCTTAGAGGCGGGCAACGCATTGATAGCGCCCCTGGTGTTGCTGATGTCCATAGGCGGCGGTGGCCACTTTCCATCAGATCCGCTTACCGGTTTGTCGGTCGTATTGCTTAAAAAAAATAAAAACTAACAAAGTATTGTAGTCACAGCTCTCAATGTGACTCAGGTCGTACATAAAGTTATTTCACGATGTAATTATCCTAATGGCTTTATTAATGGAGACGGGTAATTTAAAAGAGATTTAATGCTAGTCAAACGTAATGCGGCTACGTGACTGGCCCATCGTCCTTTGAAGGTTGATGAAGTACGTTGCTTAAAATTGGCATTGGCTCTTCTTACTTGATAAGTATGTGTTAGGTGAGTAAGAGATCATGCAAATCCGGAATATCCAAGTCCGTGGGGTGGGACACAGAGTCTTTAGCAGTGGAAGGGTCTAGCTTTTGCCATTTGGCTGTCTGACTCGTTTATCTCGTTTAACCTGTGATTTAAATTCGGGCAACTCATTGGTAATACCATCGATGTTGCTAATGTTCATACGCTGTGGTATTTCTTGATAAATATGTAAAAATATTAATAATTATCGTGGCGTTAATATGTCGGTTGTGCGCTCGCGCACGTCCGCCGTAACCATGATCCAGGATTTGGCAGATAAGGTAATTAGAGTGGAGCGACCGCCATTTGACCTCCATGATCCTGCTACCAAGGGTACCTGATCATGGTTACACATTCAATCGCCTAAATGTCTAGGTTATTAGCGTAAAAGCATTAGTTAGTATTCAATAATATACATTACTCAGAAAAGTGTCATTGGTACACGGCCGTAGAGGGATTCGAACCCTGTACCTCTCGCTTACGAGTCAGATACCTTAACCACTCGGCCACCGACGCTACGACAACTTTTTAATTTGATAACTATGTTTAATCTAGGAATTTCCTAGGAAATGTATACAATTGAGGGCCAAGTTAGGACAAATGTGTTTATTGTATATCTTACGCATTGTTTTAGACACAATTCCTATATAATAAATAAATAATAATAATAAATACTGCGGTGGTTCATCACAACTAACATGCTCGTCGCTTCGCTCTTGGATACCTAACCCTTTGTGAGAGAGCGACGTTTTTGACAGACTTGGTATTTGTAGAAATTTTCAAATAACTTTCCATCAGGTGGCCTGCTTGCCTGTTTGCCTACCATATGACATAAAAAAAAAAAATACAGTGAAATAACACATTTCCTATTCCTGTTTAGGAAATGTATGAAATTCCTAGAATAAGTGGTCATTAATATTTATTTCACACATTTCCTGTCATATACAGGGTGTCCCAGAAAGCGACGTCCAAACGATAGGCCAAGTGATGACAGAAATCAGAAAAATAAAATAAAAAATCAATCCTAAGTACTTACAAAGTTGTAGGTATTTAAATATCTTTTTAAAATTAACCAGCCTTTGTAGTACTTTTTATCACTGTGACCACAAATATTAACACATATATAATATTTCCTAGGAAAGGATACACACTTGAGAACCGCAGCGATCTGAAGATTAATGTGGCAAAGACATTGTACATGGTCTGCAACAGTGCAGATCCCCTACCCATGCGCATAGGCGAAGATGATGTCAAGTGCACGGATCAGGTCAGATACATAAGGTCTTAACTTAGCTCAACCGGGAATATCGATAGCGACGTCAAGGCCCGAAATCCGCGGCTTGGGCCAAATGGCGGGAGGTAACAGGTGTCTTTTGTGACCCCAAAATGCCGATAAAACTGAGGGACAGGTCTATAAGACCATCACAAGCTCTGCTCCTTTATACTCTAGCGAGACTTGGCCCCTGCGAGTGTAGTGAGTAGTAGTACACCTGTAGTGAGGGACACAAGGAGCTGTGTCACGGAAATCAAGATGCTGCGGTGGATGTGTGGAGTTTCAGGGAAGGATCGCGGTCGAAACGCCCGCATTTAAGGTCGCCTTGGCGTCTGTGACATCGCAGATAAGCTGCGAGAATGCCGCCTTTGATCATACGTTGGCGTTACGTATACCTATTACAGTGAGAACCACATTAATTTTCGAGGACTTCGAGAATTTGTTTAGAAATGTGTTATTCTAATTTACAAGTTACAAAATATCATCAAAATCAAAGCACCTTTCGCATTTATAATGTTAAGTAGTACGAATTAGTAGAATAGGAAATATAGCGGTCCCAAATGGCGGGAGCTAAATGCTAATAGCATGGTAATGCTATATGACTGCAAGACCAGACCGGCGCTGACGAAGCACGTCCATGATCTTCGTGCAAACGAAATAAAAATGCTGCAGTGGATCGACGGATGTACTCGTTATGTACTCGACCGAGCACGTAACGAGTACATCCGTGGCAGCCTTGTCGTGAGAAACATCGCGGAGAAGATTGAAGAGGCTCGCCTGCGCTAGTTGGTCACGTGCTGATTTGGATACGTGGGAAACAGGTGTCTAAACTTGCCGGTATCAGGAAAGACCACTCACTCAACTCAACAACAACACAACTCAAGGAAAGGTCATTTACCAGCAGGTTAGATGACGGTCAAATGCCTGTCTAAATCAGTTTAAAAAAGAGATCCCGTCAGAGGCCTATGAAGCGATGGATTGACATTGCCGAGTGGGATGCGAGAGCCAATGGCTTACGGCTTACGGCGGGAGGATGCTGAAGACCAGGCGAACAGAGGGGAAAAAACTTGGAAAGTGGATCCTGGCAAAAGTCGGGATAAGGACTAGGATGACGATGATGATGAGAATGCCTACATTAGTTTCGGAGACTACCTCTAATATAATTTATAAACGTTACCTCTTTATTACTAAAGATTTAGCTAATGAAAATGTTTTTATGCTAAATCCAGTACTTACTTATACCGATGACACAGATCTACAAAAACGTGATGTAATTATATAATCATTAGACATGTCCTTCAAAATTGTAGCACCAATAACTAATATGAACGTGCATTTGTGCATTATGAATATGAAATAATTTTCCCAATGTTCTGAAATGTTTGCTAAACTCATTAAAATCGGTTAAGTAAAACCGATTTTAATGAAACAAAGCTAAATACTAACTTGAAGAAAGTGGTTTTCAACTTCAGAAAACCGCATCCAAATCGGTCTGTCCGTTCGGAAGATACGATGCCACGACCAAAGAGATTGGAAAGTTAGCTACCTTCTTGCCAGTCTATGAAGGTAGTTAACTTTCCAATCTCTTTGCCACAGACAGACAAAGAGATCATCATAACAGCCCGTTACAGTCCACTGCAGGAGTTAGGGCCTATCCCACAAAAGGGGAGGTTATTGCCATAATCTCCATGCTTGGCAGGCGGGTTAGAGATCGCAGTGTTTAAATATAACAATGAAAAATGCTGTTGCCCATTTTCCAGACTTCGGAGAATCTTGATCTTTTGCCTCGAAAACATTAGTCGCCTTGTACGACGCCCATGAATGTAAGGGGTTGTTGCTATTCTACTCTGCCGGACACTACACGGACAAAGAGACAAAGAGATACACACAGTGGGCTAAAAATTGATGGTTTTGTCTTTTTACGTGCGACTATCGACCGACCGGCGAAAATCCGACCTGCCATAGCCTCGTCTGTCTGTCGGCAGTGGACCACCAGTAACTAAATTATATATTATATTTACTAGATATTTATCAAAAATATGTCATGTTATAAATAATCACTTTCGTCAGTGCTTCAATGTAGGGCGCACTGAAAACCAGCGCCATTGCTCGAGCCATGGCATACGCTGAGTGTGACCCCTTTGCACGTCTTCCCATGGCACGGGTAGCGATACATTATGATTATAATGTCACTGTTTCTTTTTATTTATATTTGCATTTTTATCGTGTTATGGGTTTATGTGTAATAAACATCATTTATTAATTTATTTAAGTGAGGTTGACGTAGGCCAGAAGGATTGTAGTGGTCATCTTGGCGTTAATGTCACGGTTGTGTTCTCGCGCGTGAGGTCTCGGAGTCTGCTTTGACCATGACCAGCCTTTGGCAGATCAGGTAAGTACAGTGGAGCAACTGCCATCTGGCCTGCGCCATATCAATTGGATCATGGTTAGACAATCAGTCGCTGCATGTACAGGTTTCATCCTCACCGTCGGTTAGTGCTGTATGTAATAAGGTACATAATGATAGTAAATAAAAATTAGACAAACCGTAACAATTAACTTCACTGATATTCCATAATTAAAAGTAACATTTTAACATCTAATCCGATACTTGCAATTATGTTACTGAACCTACTTGATTGCTAATAAATTAACAATGAACTGTCAAACTTGATAAATGTTCCTTTTCTGTAGAAAATACAATGTATTATTTTATTGGGACTCACGTACTAAAATGGCAAAGGTGTCTATAAAAGCAAGTGCAATGTCGTATTAGGTCCTTTTTATTACCTAGTCCTATAAAATCAGAATAAACGAGTCTTCCGTACTTCTGAACTTTAATCATTTACAATACCTCAGAAAAGAGTCATTGATATATGGCAGCAATGGGACTGTAGGCCCCAAAATCCCACCACACGGTTTTTATTAAACACTTAAAATGATATCACTAGTTTCTCAGATTTGCTACACAGTCTGCCGAAATGCTTAGTCATAATCGACGTTTACCTAAACACGTTTGGTGATACCTGTTTACCAACTAAATTAGCTGCTTTTTGCATACAATTTACTTTGCGATATTTACTTTCCGCTTCTGGTTTGCTAAGGCTCTATATAAAGTTCTTAGCTATTGTGAGGCTTTAGCATACCGAAAGCTGGTCAGGAATTATGCGCAATTTTACCGTATGTTCAGGCGATTTATGCTTTCTTGCGGGCTTAAAGATTCTATGAAAGAAATGGAAATGGGGTGTTGGCCATGTCAGCTACTCATCAACGAGATGAGTCTGCTAGCCGTTCCCGTGATCTCGTTGAAAAAAAGAATATGAGGATGCAACGTGGTGGTTTTTAGTTGGTAGGACTATCATCTCAATGATAGGCGAGTCCCACATAACACTCTCGCCATCCTCGAGCTACGAATAGATTTCCGTAAATGGATTTTACCCACGTAAAAAAAGACGACTTATGCTATGTACACACCGGTCGAACGAACCATGTTTTGCTATTGGGGCGGATCAGCAAACACAATGATCGTTCATTAACGTGTGCCGGCTATCCGAAACGTGTCGGTAACATCAAAGGGATAGAAGCAATCGACAAAACGTAGTTTGGGCGGATACCGAACCCATTCGTTGGCGTTCGTTGGGCCAGCTTTACACACATGCATAGTATTGCAAACGACCGTAGGCTGCGGTGACTGCTTACCATCAGACAGGCCGTAAGCTTGTTTGCCACCTTGGTGGTATAAAAAAACATACTCAAGCCTATATCGCATAGTTGCAGCCGTTAGGAGTCCGCCTGAGTGAGTACCGTCACTTTATCTTTTTCTGCCGCCAAGAAAGATTTATTATTTTTTTAGTGCCACTCAAGCTTATGGCTTGCCTGATGGTAAGCAGTTTATAATTGGCCAATTTTGAACCTTGCGGAAGGACGATTTGACGCGAAGTTTGTTATCATGTACGGCATAGGCCCGTCTGGTGACCGCTACCTTCTTTTTTTGTATTTATACAGTTAGTTACCCTCCCTTGGGGGACGAAAGGCCTGTGTGGGACCCCCGACATACGCCTGTCTACCCACTAAACCTCGCGGCGCGCTTACTTCGCCTGATTGGAGGTGTCATGAGAGCAGCCGAAGACAAGAAGCATAAGGTATAAACGAAGCATAAAAAGATATACGGTTTATGGTGGCCGTACAGTCTTTAGATGATGGTTTATGGTGCTGTGTTCGAAGTAAGCTGAGTGTTGACTTGGTTGCTTGAGGTTGGTAGATAATAACACACTTTAACTTGAACATGGATTGGTTTAATATCATCACAGCCCATAACAGTCCACTGCAGGACTTAAGGTCTCTCCCACGAAAGGGGAGGTTATTGCCAATATCTCCACGCTTGGCAGGCGGGTTGGAGATCGCAGTAATTAAATAATAATAATAATAACAATAAATTTATTTATTCAAATAAAATTAATCTAAAATTACAAGTTAGTTAAAAATTACAACATACCTACTTATAGTAAATAGGTACAAATAAAATAAAGGCTACATATTTGCAACTCTTGCACAAATAATAATAGGTACTTAATTCTAGTTATTGATAGTTTGGACACCTAAACTAAGTAAATGATTTACTTGTATCTTAGGCATCCAGGTTAGTAGGTCTTAATATATAGGTTAATTCTTACATGTATTTTGTGTAACAATAAAGTGGTTAAATTGTATGAATAGGGTAGGGGAGACCGGGGATGGTTGACTAACTTTTGACTTAAGCTCGTATATCTTTGATGTTTAACTTATAATAACAAAAACAACAGTTGATACAGATAGAAGAACTATTCAGGTACCTAAAATACTTCTCTATAACCTATATATTTATCATTATAATACTTATTTAGTAGATTTTCTAAACCCCTGACGCTTGGTCAACCTACCCCATATCCGGGGTAGGTTGACCATAAGCATGGGGTAAATAAAGAGGATTAGTATAAAATATAACATTGAAATGTAAACTTTTTATTAAATTATAAACAAACTTAAATTTGAGATCTATTTTTGGTCAATAAAGAACTTATATAAAGTTTAAAGTAATAAACAAACAGTCTCTAAAAAGCTATTTAAAAAAACTTAAATTACCAATAAGTAAGATTAATTTTGGTACTTATTCAACATACATAAACTTGTGAGTATCAAATATTATAAACTTTTAAAACAGACATCTTGTTTTCTAAAAATTAACTTATTTATGAAAATAGAACAATCAGTCTCATATTAGAGTCTTTAAGTATATCTCCTTACAAAATATTATCATCTTTGAATTAGTGATTATTATAAACCACTTTAATCTTTTACGAATACAAAAGTTTAATTTTTTAAACTAAACCTATCTATGAATACAACCTATCTCATGTTATCTAGGTTTGGTTAAGCACTATCTAAATTCAGACCGTCATATCAGTCTTCTAAATCAGAATTACAATTCTTACATACGTACAATAGCAAATTGCCTTTTGCATATTTAGAATGAGCCCATAACTTACACGTAATGCACTGAATCCACTCTTCACCAGGTTTACTAGTTGAAAAGGTTTCAGTGCACACCAGACAAATTGCATCATCGTCGTCGCTTGTATCTGAAAGATCATCTTTATTCTTAGTTTTCTTGCCTTTCCCCTTTCCTTTACCTTTGAACATTGTTTGTTCCCTTGTTTTTTCCTTTTGTTTTTGGGGTAGTTTTATCTTTTTTCATCTTTTTCAAAGTATCCTTCCGTATTTTCTTCATTTTGTTTTCAAAAAGATTTTCTTTTTCAGAAGTGTCTATATATATAGTGCTTTTACGTTTTCGTATGTTTATTCTACTTCCTAAACGTGGTGCTGCTTTCGGAAAAGGTCTAATCTCTTCAGGTAAAACTAATCTTTGATTAGATTCAGGTGCAGGTAGTGTTACACATGGGTGTGGTTCGATATGTGGAAGTATATCTTGATTAAATCCAGATGGAGGTGGCGTTTCAAATGGACGTGCATCAATACCTTCTTGTATTTATTATTTTCTTATTCTATATTCTTGTACTTAAAATTTAAATGTTGGTCTAATTATATTGTCAATAGAAACACGTTGAGTTCTATCAGTGAGATAGTCTTTTATCAGGCGATGGGGAAGCCCTCGTATTCCCAGGATTTGAAGTTTGTCGAGAAGAATAGGGATTGTTACCGTGTCAAAAGCTTTGGCAAGGTCTAAAAAGATAGCTAAACACTTTTTTAGGGAGTCGAGTTGCCTCACAAGGTAATCAGTGAGATTGTCGACCGCGTCGTTAGTAGAACGTCCTGATCGAAATCCATATTGCGACGGTGCTAGTAGTTGATTACATTCCAAGTATTGTACGAGTCTCTTATAGATTATTCTTTTTAGTATTTTCGATATAGATGGCAGTAGGGTGATGGGTCTGTAGTTATTGACACAGCTCTTGTCCCCTTTTTTGTGAATGGGCTTAATTAGAGCTTTTTTTAGAACAAATACAACAATGCTGCTGCCCATTTTCTAGACTACGGAGACTCTTGATCTTTTGCCTCGAAAACATTAGTCGCCTTGTACGACACCCATGAGAGTAAGGGGTTGGTGCTATTCTACTCTGCCGGACACCACACGGCCAATTAAATGGTTTAATAATATACCAAAGGCCAATGGTTTAATATAATATATACTAAGTGAACTACAATGGTATATGGTATGGTTATTGTTAAGAGATGTACACTGTTTGCTGTGCAGTGTTGGGCTCTACAGGCATCAGAGAAAGTGCAGTACGCAAACACCTAACGATGACGCTGTCTTAATCATCTACAATCGATGCTGGAGGCCAATGATGATGATAATGGTGTGCAGTGGGCAACTAACTTCTAACAGTGTGTCAACTAGGTTAAAGTAAATAAAATATAGCACTGACTCGACAGCGCGCCAAATGCACGGTGTTTGCACCGTACATGCTCCCGAGGCGAGAGATGAAGTAAGATGATGATGGTAATATATAAAATATACCTATTATACAAACAAACAACTGCGACAACCGCCTGCCCTCAGACCCGCCATACCCCTCTTGCGAGGGACGGATGGGAATAGCCGGAAGCGCCGGACTATTCCCATCCGACGCAGGTGGAAACCTGTGCAATGCAGGCGGAGAGATGAGTTTGCTTAACGATTTCCTTTGCTTACCATTAGCTTAATTAGCATAATGCTACGAGATTTCAAATTCCTCAGTGTAATAGATAACAAGATTCTAACGTCGATATTGACCTATAATGTTATAGACTGTACTAATTTCAATTTTATTTAAAAATGACATGTAAAATTTTGAATTTTATGTAATATATTTGAGTATTTGATTAGAAAATCAAACAAATTACAGTTTTGCGTCTATTCTTCTTCTATACTCTGACTTACGCTTTATTCGCCCAGTATTCGGCGAGGCTTACAGCGTTTGAACTGGTTGGAAAGTTTTAGGACACGCCAAGCATGAAACAAGGTGGTCTATGGTTTGCGGAGATGTGCCACAGTCACACAGAGAAATGTCATTTGTATATCCCCACCATGGACTTACTACCCAAAGGGACTGCGCACTGCTTTGACTAAAACCGGGCAGAGCGAGAGTCACCATCGATAGTCCTTTGTCCCTTTCTAACAGTGTAAACACAATGTTATTGGCATAATCACCGTCATTCTAAATTGACAAGTGTCATGTTCGGTGTTGCCATTATTGGAGTAATATATTTACCGTGAATTTGGTATTATTATGAGGTAATCCGTACAATCCGAAAAGTAGTTGTCAAAATACCTTTTGATCTACTGAACGTTTCTCCGACAAACGTCGAGTCGACATAATTATTAACCTACGACTTTTTGTTCCACAAAACAGATATAAGAGTTCGGTAACGATTTATCCTACAACACTAGTTTCTAAAGAGAAGTGATAGTACTCGTCGATATCTACATTTCGGATGACAGCTGTCAAACTTAAATGTGTTATAACTCGGAACCCATTGGTTCCTATATAATATAATATAGCGTTCCGGCTCTGCCTCGCATTGTCGAGCATGGTTCGGTCGTGGTCGGCGAGGGATACGTTTATCTACGGCCATAGGTCAGCGTGTCACTGTGTGTTTCCTTCCTACATTCCTACCCCCGTCCTTTTAGACGATTGAAAGAGATATTTAATGTCCTAATCAATAAAGAAATTTTGAATTTTTGAATTGAATTTTCTAGAACACTAGTTTTTAAAGAGATATGATAGTACTCGTCGAGATCTACATTTCGTATGACAGCTGTCAAAGTTAAATCTTTTATAACTCGGAACCCATTGGTTCTAAAACACTAGTTTCTGTAGAGAAATGATAGTACTTGTCGAGATCTACATTTCGTATGACAGCTATCAAACTTAGAACTGTCATCCAAAATGTAGATCTCGATGAGTACTATCGTATTGCTTTAGGAAGTAGTGTTCTAAGACCAATCGTTTTCGAGTTACAACAGTTCTAAGTTTGACAGCTGTAGCGAAATGTAGATCTCGACGAACACTATCATTTTTCTTTATGAACGAGTGTTATAGCACCAATAGTTTAGGAGTTATTTTAGTTCAAAGTGTGACAGCTGTCATTCGAAATGTAGATCTCTACAAGTACCATCATTTCTCTCTAGAAACTAGTGTTTTAGGACCAATGGGTTAACTTTGACGCAATGATGATCTCGAGGAGTGCTATCATTTCACTCTAGGAACTAGTGTTCTAGGGCCAATAGTTTCCGAGTAGCAGGGTAAGCTTGGGCTGGACCCTGGTGCAAACATGACCTTCAGATTGCACCCAGTCCGGCTCTGCCTGGCCCTGGTGTTCGCGCCAAATAATAAAAGTAATTCGGAATTTGCATCAACAATGGTGCCAACACTAGAAAGGGACACAGGACTATCGATGGTGACTCTCGCTCTGCCCGGTTTTAGTCAAAGCAGTGCGCAGTCCCTTTGGGTAGTAAGTCCATGATCCAGAGCATGGACTTACTACCCAAAGGGACTGCGCACTGCTTTGACTAAAACCGGGCAGAGCGAGAGTCACCATCGATAGTCCTTTGTCCCTTTCTAACAGTGTAAACACAATGTTATTGGCATAATCACCGTCATTCTAAATTGACAAGTGTCATGTTCGGTGTTGCCATTATTGGAGAAATATATTTACCGTGAATTTGGTATTATTATGAGGTAATCCGTACAATCCGAAAAGTAGTTGTCAAAATACCTTTTGATCTACTGAACGTTTCTCCGACAAACGTCGAGTCGACATAATTATTAACCTACGACTTTTTGTTCCACAAAACAGATATAAGAGTTCGGTAACGATTTATCCTACAACACTAGTTTCTAAAGAGAAGTGATAGTACTCGTCGATATCTACATTTCGGATGACAGCTGTCAAACTTAAATGTGTTATAACTCGGAACCCATTGGTTCTAGAACACTAGTTTCTAAAGAGATATGATAGTACTCATCGAGATTTACATTTCGTATGACAGCTGTCAAAGTTAAATCTTTTATAACTCGGAACCCATTGGTCCTAAAACACTAGTTTCTGTACATAAATGATAGTACTTGTCGAGATCTACATTTCGTATGACAGCTGTCAAACTTAGAACTGTCATCCGAAATGTAGATCTTGATGAGTACTATCGTATTGCTCTAGGAACTAGTGTTCTAAGACCAATCGTTTTCGAGTTACAACAGTTCTAAGTTTGACAGCTGTAATGCGAAATGTATATCTCGACGAACACTATCATTTTTCTTTATAAACGAGTGTTATAGCACCAATAGTTTAGGAGTTATTTCAGTTCAAAGTTTGACAGCTGTCATTCGAAATGTAGATCTCTACATGTACTATCATTTCTCTCTAGAAACTAGTGTTTTAAGACCAATGGGTTAACTTTGACAGCTGTCATACGCAATGATGATCTCGAGGAGTGCTATCATTTCACTCTAGGAACTAGTGTTCTAGGGCCAATAGTTTCCGAGTAGCAGGGTAAGCTTGGGCTGGACCCTGGTGAAAACATGACCTTCAGATTGCACCCAGTCCGGCTCTGCCTGGCCCTGGTGTCCGCGCCAAATAATAAAAGTAATTCGGAATTTTGAATCAACAATGGTGGTAACACTAGAAAGGGACACAGGACTATCGATGGTGACTCTCGCTCTGCCCGGTTTTAGTCAAAGCAGTGCGCAGTCCCTTTGGGTAGTAAGTCCATGAAACACAATGTTATTGGCATAATCACCGTCATTCTAAATTGACAAGTGTCATGTTTGGTGTTGCCATTAGATATATATATGCCATATTCCAGAAATATATTTACCGTGAATTTGGTATTATTATGGGGTAATCCGTACAATCCGAAAAGTAATTGTCAAAATATCTTTTGATCTACTGAAGGTTTCTCCGACAAACGTCGAGTAGACATAATTATCAACCTACGACTTTTTGTTCCACAAAACAGATAAAAGAGTTCGGTAACGATTTATCCTACAACACTAGTTCCTAAAGAGAAATGATAGTGCTCGTCGAGATCTACATTTCGGATGGCAGCTGTCAAACTTAAAACTGTCATCCGAAATGTAGATCTCAATGAGTACTATTATATTACTCTAGGAACTAGTGTTGTAAGACCAATCGTTTCCGAGTTACAACAGTTCTAACTTTGACAGCTGCCATCTGAAATGTAGATCTCGACGAGAACTATCATTTCTCTATAAGAACTAGTGTTCTAGTACCAATAGTTTAGGAGTTATTGCAGTTTCAAGTTTGACAGCTGTCATTCGAAATGTAGATCAACAAGTACTATAAATTCTCTATAGAAACTAGTATTTAAGGACCAATGGGTTCCATGTAGCAGGGCAACCTTGGGCTGGACCCTGGTGAAAATATGACCTTCAGATTGCACCCGGTCCGACTCTGCCTGGCCCTGATCGGTAGGTCGGTGTCCGCGCTAAGTAATAAAAGTAATTCGGAATTCGCATCAACAATGGTGGCAACACTAGAAAGGGACACAGGACTATCGATGGTGACTCTCGCTCTGCCCGGTTTTAGTCAAAGGAGTGCGCAGTCCCTTTGGGTAGTAAGTCCATGATCCCCACCCATAGCCTCCGTAAGGATGAAGGAGGCTATGTCCCCACCTAAAGAGATTCTCTTTACATCGACCCACTTGAGTTCGCAGCTTATTTAGCGCCTTTCAGGTCGGCTACGTGCTATTGATAGACAATCTACTTTTAATACTACTGCTTAAGCAAGTGCTACTGCAAGTGGCGATGAAATCTCGATTGAAAGATTATAAACTAAGTTACCACTGTCCAACGATCAAAAATAAGCATGCCTAAGAAGAAAAAGACCGCTGATAAACAAAATTAATATTGTAGATAAATGACGACGATTTCAAAGTTAATGAGCATTTTAATGCTTCTGGACTGTTGTCTGGGGGAGATCACATGATAAACTCCTTGAAATATAGACCGAGCCATATTTGATGTTTTGTATTTTAAGTCAGCGCTAATTTTGGGTAAAAAGTAGCCTCGCCTGGTTCAAGCAACGTCATTTAATCAGTATTCATAGTTTAATCGCCTTTTTTCCTAGAGCTTTTTCATACCAGGTTCGGGATACGAATGGCCACGATCAAGGATTTGGCAGATCGGGTAATTACAGTAGAGCGACTGCCATGTGAGCTCCGGGTCCATGTTGACAAAGAGCTCATTCCGTGACACCTTTCCACCATCGGGAAACGCGATCCGGGCGAGCTCTTCATCCTTATATAGTGGATTTTCCAGGTATCCGTACGAGCCGCTTTACCCGTACGCGTTATCTGTGAGTGTGTTCCCTGATTGTTATAATCTAGACGCCTTCAAGCCTAGAGTTAATAGGCTGTTCCCAGACAGTCATGTTCTATCATCGGCCGCATCGTCACTTACGACCAGGTGAGAGAACGGTCAAATGCTAGACTAGTCTAATTATTGGATATAATGTTTGTAATTCATTCACGCAAAAAATCCTAAACATATTTTGATAAAACTTTACTATGTTGTAGCTGATATTAGAGAATAATATAAAGGCTATAATGTCCCGATACTATAAGGAGTCTCTACGGGTGCACCTTCTAACAGCTTCGGATCAGATCGGGATAGCAGCTTACTTGCAGTTTTAATTGTTTGTGAATACCAAAAACTGCTTTAAGCTGTTTTATTAGGTATAAAGTTAAAGTTAATAAAGTTTTCAAGTAGGTATTGTAATTTAGTTCAAAAAGCATCAATAGATGGCGCTCCTACAATTTTAGCAATTTTTTACCAAAAGTTTCAATGAAATGTATTTTAATACAAACCTTTCATATTTGTATTGCGTCCATTCTTGATCCTAGTGTCCATGAAACGATTTGTTCAGTCAAATTGATGTTTGTTTTATTTGTAATAATTTATTACAAACTCTGAAATGGTTAAAAACGATTGATAAATACAATAGTATCCAATACAACGTACCCAGTGTTTATATCCTCTTTGCTAATAACTTATTTCAAGCTATTATCAATTACCAAAATTGTCGGGGCGCCATCTAGGGAGTGGTTAGGAATGCTTTAGGTACCTATTGGAAAACTGCTCATTACAATCTAATCCAGCCATTAGTAACAGTAGTAGAATACTAAATCGTTTGAAACTGTCATTCAACTGCGATCCAATTATAATTCAATCGGTGGTACTAACAGACGAAGTCGAAATGACAACGACATGACGGAAAACATACTCATAATATGTATTTACAAATAATCTAAATGGTAAGTAAGACTAATTATACTTCATGCAGCAACATTTCCTTCAAAACCTCACATGAAGTTACTTATTTCACTACGTAGGTAAACATCCTCTTCCTACACAATATTTACCTATAGTTACCCACTGACGTATGTAATCACATAATGCCATAAACAATACAGCAGTTATATTCAAGGACGAAGAACTTTGTATCCATCGAACACACATACCGTAAGATACTCTTACGTAGTTACCTAGTCCCCAGCGTGTAAGTTGTCTATTTTTAGACATATTCTATCAGCCATAACTCAATTCGGTTGTGAGATAAGGGCCTTAGTTCGAATAGTGGGCCCCGAAAATAGAAAAATAATTTCAGTTTCAGTTCAAGCAGTAAATGGAATAACTTATCTATTAATATACAGTCAATGAGCAGTTTTCCAATAGGTATCTAAAGCATTCCTAACCACTCCCTAGATGGCGCCCCGACAATTTTGGTAATTGATAATCGCTTGAAATAAGTTCTTAGCAAAGATGATATAAACACTGGGTACGTTGTATTGGATAATATTGTATTTGCCAATAGTTTTTAACCATTTCAGAGGTTGTAATAATAATGGAACATAGTGCTAACTTCTATAAATATTTCTTTTTAAACTACGTTCAACCTTTGACAGTTATGTTTATATTAATAAACATTTTATTTTTAAGTTTAGTATTAGTTGGTTGGTTGGCTGAAATCACTGCCACCATCATACAGATTATAAAAAGATTACCAAAATTGTAGGAGCGCCATTGATGCTTTTTGAAACCAACTATCAATACCTACTGGAAAAGTCTTGAAATACGTAAAGGACATATTATTGATTTATTAAATTGCATGTTTGTATTATATGTTTAAAGTAAGTAACCAAAAGAGAGTAGATACGATTCGCTTTCTTAAACTAAAAGAATCGAGCCCCATATTTGATTGTTTGTTTCAAACTAAACTCGCGTTCTTTACTTTATTATATTAGAAACGTCGGGAAAACAAATCGAAAAGGTACGTCGCGTGTAAGTCCCGTCTAATTTAATATTACATATTTGATTGCTCAAAAGCCTATGGCTAAAGATCACCTTGGTATCAATATCCCGGTTGTTCTCTCGCACGCGAAAGGCCGGTGTCTGTTTATTTTTAATTTAACACGGCAGACAAACAGGCAAACGGGCCACCTGATGGAAAGTGGTCACCGCCGCCTATGGACATCAGCAACACCAGGGGAGTCACCAATGCGTTGCCCACCTCTAAAGAGACCTCTAATATTCTTGAACGATCCCATGTCATAGTCCAAAGGAAACGCTGTGGCTGGGAGCTCATTCCACATCCGAATCGTACGAGCGAGAAACGTTCTTTCGAACCTTCGCGTGGTGACCAACAGTGGGTCTACGTAGTGGGGATGAGTACCCAGCCCACGGCGGGTGGTGCGATGGCGGAATTGTGCTGTGGGCACCAGACCAAGATCCAGGATTTGGCAGACCTACGTGTCCGTGACCCTGCTAACAGGGGAACATATTCAGCCGCCTGAATGTGCAGATTCATCACGATGTATTCCCTCACTGTTAGAGCATCGGTTAGTGTTCAACTAATGTACGTAATTGAAAAACGTCATTGCACATGGGATCGAACTCGGTACCTCTCGCTTACGAGTCTGCACCTTAGGCCACAGCCGTTCTAACGGCCCAGGGGCCTCACATAGCTTGAATCGACCCTGCCACAACCAATCTACCCCAATATCTAGAGCCTAATCTATTTTTGCGACCAATAATGCTGGCATTGCTGTTTTCCCACAGGAGTAGGATAGACTAACCAATGAAATTATTGATATGAGGTATATCAACTCAGTTCTCTTCGTTACAGCCTTGGAGTTTTGTTAGCTCTGAAAATGGAACTAAGTTTGACAGGTCGCCAACAAGAACAACGCCCAACAAAGACAATGAGAAGGAACGCCATACCATTTAGGCAGAATTAACTTGCGCGCACTTTAGCAGTAGTTCTGTCTTTTTAAGAAAAAAATACTGGTATTATATAATTTATGACGTATGTATGTGTGTGTATGTCTATGGCATCGTAGCTCCAGAACGAATGGACCGATTTCGATACGGGTTTCGTTACTTGAAAACCAGTTTAATATAAATGGTTCCTAGCTTTGTTCCAGGTGTGAAGGATAGGGTTGCCAGCGAAATAACAGGCATAAGGCATTTCATCTCAGTCTTCATAGTGACAACGCACCTGTTCTGTATTTTCGTTACCTGCAACATAAATGCATGTATCGTTGATACAGCTGAAAGTTTTTTTAAAAAGCGTATGTTATTGGACCACCACTCATCTGGTATGGTGGTATGGTGGTGAAACTCGGCAGCATATACTAGCCCAAACAACAATTTAAACCCGTGATGTAACCGGTAAAATATAAACAGACGCAACATCTCTCCGAAGTCCAAATTTTCGCGGCATAAGTACTTCGTAGTTGAGAACAAGATACGTAAAGGTACGTACGAATTAGAGCGGCTCAGCCCGAGGCATGCTCGCCGCGCGCGGTGAGGCTGCTCAGCTGCGCATTTGTTTGTTCGTTGAGGCAACGTGCTCGCGGCGAGCCACAAATGCGCCGCACAAAGAAAATGCTGATGCTGCTTTTATCATAATTGATGGGATTAAAATAATTTTAGTTTTTTCGATCCCATAACGCTTTTTTCTGCTCACCATGTTGTTTAGTATATGTTTTCCAAATATTTTTTTTTTATTTATTTATTTTTTATTAGGAAGTACCAACAGTTTAATTGACATGAAAATATTAAAGTTGTCAAGTGTCAATAAACAATACGCGCGCATTCGTAGTCACGTCTAAACTCGCGAGGCACGCACGCCGAGGCACCTTTGAGCATGGACAGAAAACCGACAATCGGCAGCTCGCGGCGCACACGCTCGCGGTGCGCCGCGAGCTGCGCGTGAGCCACGTATGAATTTGCGCAAATGGGCGAGCCGTGCGTGCCTCAACCTGAGGCTGCCTCTAATTCGTACGCACCTTAATAGACACTCAGCCACACATCAGCCGAAAGACTCGAGCAGCCGAGAGGGTTTTTGGAATCGGCAACGCGTGGGTACGGAGACCGCTTACCATAAGGCAGGCCGTAAGCTTGTTTGCCACCTTACTGGTATAAAGAAAAAGACGCCGTGGATGCCGTGGCTCGACAAGCGTGGACGTTGGACGCCCTTTAACAAGGTGAAGTGACAAAAGGCTGTCGGTGTCGGTGGAAGCTAGATGCGGCAAGCTGAGGACAGAGTGCATTGACACTCACGCCCTTTGATAAGGTGAAGTGACGATTTGCGAAAGGCTGTCGGTGGCGGTGGAAGCTAGACGCGACAAGGTGAGGACAGGGTGCGTTGACACTCATTGTGGGAGGCCTATGTCCAGTGGTGGACTTGTGATTATATGAATACAACTTATTTCTAAGCTTTAGTCGTATGTCTGTAGCAGAATGAAATAAAATGTCTATTTTATTAAGATTTCTGTGAATATACCTGATGATGATAATGGTTGTAGCAAGCGAATTTAGAGAATTTCTTCCGTAAGGTTTATGTTCGATGTTCAATACATGTTTTTTATAATAGAGAATCTTCGAGAACACCTGAGCTAGTAAATAAAAAAGCCAATTCCAGACTGTCCAGGTTTATTACAATTCCATTCCATATATACAGATTCCATTTTGTCTATAAAGGTTATTTCTCTCATTACATTTCCATTCGCATTACGTGTACACACGATAAGAAAAATAGGTATCTCATTATTTGAATGTGCACAAATTATATTTGTAGGTAAGCAAGCCTGCGATATTACGTAGAGCAACGGTTAAGGACAGGACATTTATCATACAGTATTGCCTTTTTTTATACCACTAAGGTGGCAAACAAGCTTACGGCCCGTCTGATAGTAAGCAGTCACCGCAGCCTATGGACGTTTGCTATACCATGCATCACCTTTGCCGACCCCGTAAAAAACAAAAAATTATGATAAGTATCTAAATGGGGAAAAATTATCTTGGCGTTAATGTCCCGGTTGTGATCTCGCGCGCGAGGGCCTCAGGTCCGCCTTGATCATGTTCCAGGGTTTGGCAGATCAGGTAATAATAGTGGAACTGCCATCTGATCTCCATGACCAGGGAAACCTGACCAGATTGGATCATGGTTCAATCGCCTAAATGTACAGGTTTCATCACGATGTTTTCCCTCACCGTAAGAGCATCGTAGTATTCAAATAATTTGCATCACTCAGAGTTCCTACGCGACATACGAGTATATGCATTTCAAATTCAAATTCAAATTATTTATTTTCCACACACAACTTAATAAAAAAAATACAAAGTGTTCCTTGTAAATTACTTAAACTCTAGATACATTCAACATTAAGAAAACTACAAAAACAATTGGCGTGTGGAGGGTACCAATCTCAGTATAAGCTGAGCAGACACTACGGACTACTCACCACTGATTTTCAGATGGCCCCTTCATTTAGTTTGACCTTTCGCTCTGGCACTAGGCCACAAGTAAACAATAAATAATTAAAAATATACATCACAACCTCTTTATAATAAGTAAGTGCGTTAAACAAAATAAAGATACAAATTGCTACCTAATTTCTTATAATAATTTCAATAACATAAAAGTTGCATCTACATTATATTATATTATATTTGCCTCTTGTTAATAAGTGCTGCTTCTTATGATTTACTACTAAGGTTCTCTTTGCTCAATCAGTAATAACTTTTGTATTTTCGCTTTGAAACTATTCTGAGACATGCTCTGACGAAGGGGTGGGGAAAGATTATTCCATATTTTATAGGCGGCATATTTGAAAACACCTTTATATCCGGTTGTTCTATGAACGGGAATCGCAAGCAATTCTGTTTTATGTAATCGCCACCGAGACTAGCCATATTTGCGCTGTTTAGCGTTCTTAGCTGTGGCGGCACCAGCTGCCACGCGGTCACTGGAAGATGGGATGGCAAGGGTATTGATGCATGTAGCATCCCATACCAGAGGCCGTCCCAATTTCCAAGGGATCAGTGTCATTCCGTCGGGCCTCTTACCATTGTCGCGGGCTAACTCGCTCGGTTCTAGCACCGCGAGTGAACCAGCGGCATGAATGAATCATTTCTTCAAATTGATACATCAATGTGTACCTGAATATGTAGTTAATTGACCAGAATTTAATACGTATAATTAATTTATTACATACCACTTTAATCGAGATGGTTCTTAGCTTTGTTTCATTAAAATCGATTTTGTAGTTGAAGAAACATTTGAGTATATGTAAACTTGATCGGGGATTACCCGACTTGTACGTCTGTTAAGTTATGACGTAATGGCCTGGTAGGCGGGTTAGAGATTCTTCATCTTCATCATCATATCAGCCGGAAGAGACCCGCTGCTGGGCATAGGCCTCCCCCAGAGATCTCCACAGAGGCTGGTTTTGTGCCAATCGTATAAAGCTGGTACCTGCGATCTTTACTCAAAGTCAAATATTTTTTATTCAAGTTCGGTTTACACAAACACTTATGAATGTCAACACAAAAAATTCTTTACGCCACGACATCGTCGAGCCGGCAACGGTTTGTTTGGCACGTTGCTGTTGTGGTCAGTCAGTGCGGTCCTGCGGCCTTAGCCAAGAGATTTCGTTAATCTACAATCGTTCGAAAAAATGCATGGGATTTGACATAAGCTAACGTTATCTGACATAAGCTAACGTTTGTGGTAGGAATTCTTGGTCCATAGACAATTCACGTACTTTCGGTGTACAATGGACGCGGATTGGCGGATGATGTTGGTAGAAATAGTCGAACTTCGACCTGTCAATTTTCTACCATACACGCATCACGCAAGCGGAGCTGTCAAAGACGGCTAGACCGGCTAAAGCAAAAGGCGCGTATTTCTGACGGCTTTGTTACCAGAGCTTTTAAAAAAACAGCAAGCGCCGAACAGACCGTCTGTCACTGTCACTATGACAATTGACTTTGCCGCCCGGATCCACGTTGCCATGCCGCGTGCTTGATCGTCGGGGTATCTAGAGGCCTAGTGGCATGCCCACGCTGCGTCTTCCGGTACGTGGTCACCACTCGAGAACGATCCTGCCCCATCGGCCATCTGTTCTGCGAGCTATGTGCCCTGCCCACTGCTACCTAAGCTTGGCAATCCTTCGGGCAATGTCGATGGGTTGGAGATTGCAGTGTGGAAAATAGTCATCTGTTCATCATGTGTTCCCGTGACATTTGTGTTAACATTAGCAATAATGTGGCAAAATTATTACTTATAATTAAAACATACAAATATCATGTATAATGTTGGCATTTCGGTGTTTCATAATTGTATATAGGAGGCGAGCGATTTGAACGCCAACGACAGAATATTTTAATATCGTTATCTACAGGAAAATGTCAAATGCGGAGTGTGAAAATGGATTATGATTGACCTTTCGTTCATAATGTATAATTGGAGTCTGTAACAAGCCTCGATCCGGGTAAAATGGGACCTTTCTTGCAATTTTGGCAGCGCTGCCCTAATTGGCAACGGTGCGACCATAGGCCATACCATACTATAGACCAAAGGGGCGAATTTTTTTTTTTTTTTTTTCATTCGGTAGGCAAACAGGCAAGCGGGCCACCTGATGGAAAGTGTACACCACTGCCTATAGACATTAGCAACACCATGAGTATCGCTAATGCGTTGCCCACCTATATAACACGTTGCTCTGGCAGCAAAAAGGCAAATGCCACTCCACTGCCAAAGCCACGGTTCCCCAAACCCTAACCCCATGGAGCACTGGAAACCTTACTCACCGGCAGAAACACAATACTATTTAAAAGAGTATTATTTAGCTGCGATATTCT
Organism: Blastobasis lacticolella; assembly: GCA_905147135.1. Classification (NCBI taxonomy): domain Eukaryota; kingdom Metazoa; phylum Arthropoda; class Insecta; order Lepidoptera; family Blastobasidae; genus Blastobasis; species Blastobasis lacticolella. Next base: position 4,658,092 of record LR990061.1, read on the forward strand.
GCAAGGTGGAGGTACTTCCCCAGTCGGGCGGCTCCAATTCGAACGAGATACCCCGCTATGCCCTACCTCTCTTAAAATAGTACACACAACATAAAACTTAGGTTAAACTGTTAACTAACACACTTTTACGAAAAGTCTATGGATTTTTAAGTCTGAAATAAAGATATTATTATTATTATGGCGAGGTCTCTTATTTGTCGGGCCGCAGCCGTCGTACGTCCGGTGCCAATTAGGACAACGCTTAAGGAACGCCGACGATGACGCGGAGACTAGGCGGGCGCGGTGCGAGCTGCGTGTTTGTTTAATACAAATAATAAAATAGGATTTCTGTCATTAGCATAGAAACCAAAATTGCATAAGCAATTGGCCGTGTGGTGTCCGGCAGAGTAGAATAGCACCAACCCCTTACACTCATGGGTGTCGTACAAGGCGACTAATGTTTTCGAGGCAAAAGATCAAGAGTCTCCGTAGTCTGGAAAATGGGCAGCAGCATTTTCCATTGTATTATTTAAACACTGCGATCTCCAACCCGCCTGCCAAGCGTGGAGATTATGGCAATAACCTCCCCTTTCGTGGGAGAGGCCCTAAGTCCTGCAGTGGACTGTTATGGGCTGTGATGATGATGATGATGACAAATGCTAACGCTTATAACTTGCCATCTCACTACGCCCTATTTCCGCGCGTTTCAAATGAAATTGGTACTTAATTATATGAAAATTAGTATTCACCAGCATAAACAAAGACTTCGAGAGTTATTCATGCTTCGAGAAATACCGAAGCAAACAGGTTATTGGCATCGCCGTCACGTAAAATATGGATCTGCGCCATTGATATCCTGGTTCGAGGGTATAATAATATTGTGGGATAAGGCTGCGCTCATAGGATTAATTTTTTTTGTAGACTGAGGCAAACGAACTAGCGGGCCACCTGATAGAAACTGAAGTTTGGGCTAGGTTTATAATGAAAACGGGTTGAATAATAAAAAAATATGCTTGGACGAATTCACACAGCGCCATCTAGCCCCAAATTAAGCAAAGCTTGTTTTGTAGGTGTTAAATAACCTACTCATATACTATTTTCTAATACATATTTGTTATACATACTACACCTAGACCCGTAACAGAAATTAAAATCCATCATTTCAATTTCTGCTTCGCCGGGAATCGTACCGGGACCTCTGCGTGGCGACAGGCATGTTAACCAATTGAACCACTCAGGTAAATTTTATCATATATTTGAGAAAACTAACGTAAATGGTCGAACGGTCTGTAGCCATTACGCCTACGCTCTTGTACGCTGTTGCACTTCCTCATTAAAATAGTAATAATATTCCTCTTGACGTTAATGTCCCAGTCAGGCTCTCGCGTGCAAGGGCCCGGGGTTAGCTGTGACCAGGATCCAGGATTTGCAGACCAGGTAATTACAGTGGACCGACTGCCATCTGACCTCCTTGACCCTGCTACCAGTGGAACCTGTCCAGATTGGATCATTCAGTCGCCTGAATGTGCGTGCAGGTGTCATCACGATGTTTTTTCTCACCGTAAGTGCATCGGTTAGTATTCAACTAATGTACATAACTCAGAAAAGAGTCAGTGGTACATGGCCGCAGCGGGATCCGGTACCACTCGCATACAAGTCGGATATCCTGACCGCTCGGCCACCGACGACTTCTCATTATTATGCGGTATTTCACCCCAGCACATCAGTTACAGCTGTACAAAGCACAAGCTAGATAGACCCCACACGGGATATTAATCCATCACTGGGCTGGAGACTCAGTATCAGTTTCTTCGGGTGGCCCCAATTGTCGAAATACAGCTAACAGCATATCGACCTGAATAACCAGTATAAAAGGAGCTAACGTTGCTATGCGCGTCTATAGAGACGCTAGCTCATTTTATACTGGTATTGGCTAGGCCGCTATGCTGTTTACTGTACCAATGACGTTTTCTGAGTTCTGCGCATAAATAATTGCAAACTAACCGATGCTCTTACGATTAGGTTACTAAATGTGTAACGGTTCTCCAATCTGGTCATGGGCAGTCAAATCACACACGCACACTAAGGTTGTGGAATGAACTACCTGGAGAGGTTTTCCCTGGAGAGTACATGGAGTTCTTCAAGAAAGGGATAAAAATGTTTTTACGGGGTCGGCAACGCGTGGGTGATGCCCCTGGTATTGCAAACGTCCCTATCGACGGTGACTACACACAGCAGCCTATGCTGCGGTGACTGTTTACCAGCAGGTAGGCCGTAAGCTTGTTTGCCGCCTTAGTGGTATAAAAAAAAACACGTGGCAATCGCTCTACTGCAATTACCTGATCTGCCAAATCCCGGATCATGGTTAAGGCATACCGCGTGCCCTCCCGAGAGCACAACCGGAATATAAACGCCAAGATGATTATAATGAGGAAACAACAAGATTTTGCCTTCAAAATTATAAAGGACGCATATTTACAGAGAAAAGAGAAAGGTAGGTTCACTACTTCCTAGCAATTGAGCGACATATTTGAGCGCCAGGAAATGGTTAAAACGAAAAGGTACATTATTGCAAATATCATCGGAAAAGTTCAAATGACGCACAAGCGACAAAAAACAAAAAAAAGTGCTTCCAACTTCGGTAACTACCCAATCTGGTTGTGGTACTGTCGCGCTCATTAACGCATTTCCACCTTCATTTATTGATTTATATTCCTGTACAGCTGTTAAAAGGTTTTATAGTATGTACCTATACTGTTGGAAAGGGAATAATGTAGAAAACATTTTCCAATTTAAAAAATATCAAAATTGATTGTAGTTATTTTTTTAATCCAATTCTAAATCATTTTGTCAGTTTCCTTTTAAAGGTCACAATGGTTTTTTAACTTAAAAATAAGTAAACATGAGCAAATATTTTTTTATTTGTTGTAACTATACCTACATTAATACTTACTAAGTTTAAAAAAAATAGGCTGTGTTATCAAAAAATATTAAAATTTTAACTAATAAGATAAAGTACGAAATTCAATAAAGACATTTTAATTTATTAAATAGAAAAGACCTGCAGTTAAATAATTAGTTATTGGTACCTAAGGGATACCTAAATCGCCTTTATTTTATTCCATTTGTTTTATTTTGACGACCTGAGTGGTTCAGTGGCACGAAAGAGGTCCCGGGTTCGATTCCCGGCCGGGCAGAAATTGAAATGATGAATTTAAATTTCTGTTCCGGGTCTAGGTGTTCTATGTATAATAAGTATGTATTTAAAAGTATATAAGTAGTTTATCAGTTATCTAGCACCCATAACACAAGCTTTGCTTACTTTGGGGCTAGATGGCGCTGTGTGAATTTGTCCACGATTATTATTATTATAGTTTTTTTTTTACCATGCACCTAATACGTAGCAGTAGCTACAAAAGAATTTTCCTAATGGTAGGTAGAGTAACGCTCATAAGTGCAAATAAGTGGCAATGCACTAATGAGCGTGAAGTAAAAAGAAGATAACGTATTTTCAACATTATTCTTAGAATCGTCATTTATAACTACGTAAGTACTAAAAAAGATGTGTCTGTTATGTACTCGTGGGTAAAATTAGTTTTATTATGCTACTGTGTGACAAACAAGCTGTACCCCCTGGTGGAAAGCAGTAGGTTACTGTCGCCCATAATATCTAGGAATATAACCTGGAATGGAAGCTCATTACCTAAATATGAGATTCCAGTATCCAATCATCGAGCGCCTGCAGCCAGCAGAGCCAATATGCAAATATTACCCATGTTGGGGGTTGACGCTTATGTTTTTAATAATGTCCCTGAAGGTAGCAAGTCTTTGCGAATTCGAAATATAAATTCTCATACAAAGTTGACCGTATATACTCGTATCTGCTCCCTAGATTCGGTTTATTGACAACTTTTCAAATAAAACAATGAAATTAACACATTTCCGATTCCTGTTTAGAAAATGTATGACATTCCTAGGAATTCCCTGTCGATTTTAGCCAATATATAGATACATATCCTAGAAATTATATATATATTGACTACTAGTAATTTTAACATAGTAAGTAAGTAAGTAAGCAAGCAAAGCAAACTGGGATATTAGTACCACTCTTAGCTTTACTTGAAGCCACGTACGTTAGTTGATTACCTACTTACATACGAGGAAACGCAAATTGCGCACTCGGCTTCAACTTTGAACTTTACTAGTGCATATGCGGTAACCCGTATTAATTGAAATCGGGCTTGTTTCTTACTTGAAGATATTCTAGCGTGATCAAAGCCAGGTTATCAAATTATGTACTTTTCTGTATTTAAATGTACCTTAAAATTAAAGGGAGAAAATTAGACTTATTTCCGGTGGTATTTGTAGGTACTATTTGGTCGTCATCTTAGCATGACGCCTATTGTTGGGTAGATAACTATGTTGATCTCGTACCTACGCATAAATTACTATAAAGTATTATAGTCTATACTAGATGGCGGCCTCCGCTGTAATGATCTTGATTGATGAGTATATTTTTTGTTTTCTTTTTTATATGGCCCTACATACTAGCCAAGTAACCGTTGTCCGCTCGATGGTGCCGTGGTGCCTAGCATTCATTTTATATTATAATTATAATTATGACGTTCATAAGTGTTTGTGTAACCTAAACTGAATAAACATATTTGAGTTTGAGTTTGAGTTTGATCTGCCAAACCCTGGATCATGGTCAAAGCAGACCCCGGGCCCTCGTGCGCGAGAGCACAACCGGCACATTAACGCCAAGTCGATTTTATTTCATTAGATTGACACGTGTGTGGCCCATATTCCAGCCCATGTGTCCGAACCCTTTCCCGCGTCCATGGGCCAATGATAACATTATCAAAGCGTCACGCAGACCGTGGCAATACAACGATACACGGAATTTACCCAGAAAGTTACTCCACTTTATTGCGAGGAGAGCGTGAATGGAATCACTTAGTACTAGGGATGTTGCTGAGAAGTGGTCCTGGGGCCCTAGTTTGAGTCGTAGAAGATACAGGTAGCACACACGAGCGCTCGCGTGGTTGCGAGCGGCTTTTATAATAGCCCTGGGTCTCTTTTTTAGAACCACTCGCCTTGAGTTGAACGATTTTCAATTACAACTTTCGGCATGAAAAATTCAATATTTTTTTAAATTTCTTTGGCAACACTGAAAGTGAACGATTCAAAAATACGGAAAATTGTTGCCATGTCCCAAAATATTGACTTTTACATGCCGAACATCATAATTCAAAACTAAGGCCAGTAGCCGTATTCACAATGGCTCGGAAATCGTATTCGGATACGGAATCGACAAAGGACCCCGCAAAATTTTGTTAGGACAATGTGGTTTCAGTTAATTTTGATGAAATTTTCATATGTTATAGAGAGTAGAGTTTCCGTGGAATCTATCAGGATTCTTAATAACAGTTTTCGAATCGATCGTCACGGATTCGCCCCTCACGAATTTTGTGTCGAATCGTTCGGAAACGGTTTCGAATCATTGTGAATACGGCTACAGGGGGCCTAGTGTCAGCGTAAGAGGCACATCTAACGAGTGGCGAGCTCGTTGTTGTGCTTCATGTTATACGGCAGACAAACAGGCATGCAGGTCACCTGATGTTCGATTAGCCTCAAAGTACGAGTCATCCATCCTGTCCCGGCCTCCGCGTGCGTTGTCTAATCTTGGTTATCGGTCTCGCAAGCATGCTGCTATTCTATAAGACCAAGGCAGCTTTCAAATCAGGATCAGGGTCCAATGTACTAGGTACCATTCTGGCTTCGGCTTCTGCAAAACTACGTCCGTAACATCCCTACTTAATACAGAATTCGGGATGTTCCTGCGAAAAAATATTACAAGGGTTATAACGGTTATTGTCGGTGGCAAAGGTAGGTTACTGCTAGCATTTGCAGTAGTGATAATGAGGATATCTCCCAATATTTTCACCAGACCTGAATATTTAAAAATTTATTTAGGTTATCCGGCACAAAAACAGGCATGCGGGCCACCTGATGGAAAGTAGTCACCGCCGCCTATGGACATTAGCAACACCAGGGGTGCTAAGGAAACCTCTAATATATACCTACCTATCTACCTCTTGAACAATCACATGTCATAGTCCAAAGGAAACATTTAACTGTGAAGAAATTGCAATATCTATTAAACCAAAGAAAATATATGTGCTAGAACTTTATTTTGGCTAGAATGATGACAAACTTCGTCACTCGGTTAAGCTTATTATCGTACTAATAAAGCGCATATTTCATTGCGCTTGACATTTCCTTCAAACCTACCAACTTCAGGCCTATTTTTAAATCACTCGCCTCTATTTGAACGGTTTTCAATTTTGGTTTTCGGCATAAAAATTTGATGTATAAACTAGATTTTTCTACTTTTAAACCATACCCTTTTGGTGTTGCAAATGTGACTAAAAAATACTGAATTTTTCATGTCGATAATCGAAATTGAAAACCGTTCGAATCGCGGTAAGTGATTCAAAAATGGGGGCCCAGAATATCAAAATATACTACAAAAATACTTTAACCGGGTTTCAATGCTATGAAAATGCATTCCCATTTTATTGGCAAACTTATTTCTACCACAGGAGACATCCTCGGTACGGTGTATTCGAAGATAAGTGATTCGTAATTGGAGTGATTATGAGTCGTTTATGTGTGTGGTGGTATTAGGTACGTGATATTTGGTGTTACAGTTTCATAGTCATGTAGCGCACGGGTCGGCAATACGGAAGTGATACATAGGTATCTACCCCTGATATTATGAACGTCCATAGACGGTATCTGGTGGTAAAAAAATCGTAAGTTCTTTTTATTAACCTCTAAGATGATTCCGGATTCTGAAAACCGCTGAACGAAATTCAAAATATAAAATAAAATTAATAAATAAATACAAATATTGGGTGTTATAAATTAAGGCAAAGCGCCTAATTAAAAATGGTACACAAATGAAAAAATTATAGACTTCGATTCATTCGAAACAAAATTTCGAAAACCTTAAGAATTGTAGAAATCTCTCAACTGTCATAAAAATCTTTCAAAAATTGTAGATAAACTAGGTAAGGTGGCAAATTATATTTAAAAAATTGCAAAAAGCCAACGGCACGCGGTGTTCCCAGGCGGTCACCCATCCAAGTACTGAACGCGCCCGATGTTGCTTAACTTCGGTGATCGGACGAGAACCGGTGTTTTCAACATGGTATGGACGTTGGCGAATGAAACTATGAATATAACTACCACTAGATAGAAGTTTTGTAATGTACCCGAGCAAAAACACATTCAAAATTTGTAATGAGTTTCACAGCTTTTCTTAAGCCAACATCGCCCTTTTTGAGAATTGCCTACTACAATTAAATGCACAAGATATTTGAACGAAAATATTTATCACGTAATTGCGATTTTGCACGCCATCTCTACGAGACCGGTCGTACTAACAAGTCAGTATTTCTGGACGCTCCATGCGGCAAAAAGGAACGCAATTTAGTTCAAAATCAAAGTAGCAGAGGGCGCCATTTTTTATATTTTAATAGTTTAGAAGTCTTAGTCAAAATTTAATTTATTTAATAATACTTTAAATGGGTTTTTCAATTTTTATTCAGTGATGACTGAGCACCTTCTTTAAAATTCAAGATAGAACAAAGAGATTTATCAAAAAGACAAGTGATAACGACTTTGGACGCCATCTCTACGAAAGCTGTCGTACTAACAAGCTAATAGTTTTCGGAACGCTCCATGCAGCAAAAACGAACGCTATTTAGTTATAAATCAACGTAACAGAGGGCGCCAAAGTTCATTTTATATTCTATGTGTATATCGGTAAGTACTTATTCTTTTCCGTGCCATCGTAATGGATAAGAAGGACCAACCTCTTTCCGGAGGTGAGACTTCTTCGGAGGAAGACATGATTGTCGAAGAAAGCGTTGGCTTTACTTTCGCCAAAGGAGCTAAGCACTGAGCTCAGACATCATCAACACCATAGAAAAATAAGTAGATCAACACAGCCCATAACAGTTCTCCCACGAAAGGGGAGGTTATTGCCATAATCTCCACGCTTGGCAGGCGGGTTGGAGATAGCAGTGTTTAAATATAACAATGGAAAATGCTGCTGCCCATTTTCCAGACTACGGAGACTCTTGATCTTTTGCCTCGAAAACATTAGACGCCTTGTACGACACCCATTACTGTAAGGGGTTGGTGCTATTCTACTCTGCGGGACACCACACGGCCAATTAGAGTAGGTATTAGGTACGTAATATTTGGTGTTACAGTTTCATAGTCATGTAGCGCTCGGGTCGGCAATACGGAAGTGATACATAGGTACCCCTGATATTATGAACGTCCATAGACGGTATCTGGTGGTAAAAAAATCTTAACTTATTTTTATTAACCTCTAAGATGACTCCGAATTTGCGTGAAAACTACAGAACGATTCAATTCAAAATATAAAATAAAATTAATTTATATATTTTTTTTGGTATATTAGCTTAGAAAAATAAAATTGATTACATTATATGAAATTGTCAAAATTTAAAAGAAAACAAAAATATATTTATAAATAAAAATATTGGGTGTGTTACGTGAAGGCAAAGCGCCTAATTATACACTGTTATATACAGTATATACCTACACAATTAAGACCTAATTAAAAATGGTACACAAATAAAAAAAATATAGACTACTTCATTCGAAACAAATTTTCGAAAATCTCAAAAAATGTAGAAATTCCTCAACTGTCATAAAAATCTTTCAAAAATTGTAGATAAACTAGGTTAGGTGTCAAATTGTATGAAAAAATAGCAAAAACCAACGGCACGCGGTGTTCCCAGGCGGTCACCCATCCAAGTACTGAACGCGCCCGATGTTGCTTAACTTCGGTGATCGGACGAGAACCGGTGTTTTCAACATGGTATGGACGTTGGCGAATGAAACAATGAATATAACTACCACTAGATAGAAGTTTTGTAATGTACCCGAGCAAAAACACATTCAAAATTTGTAATGAGTTTCACAGCTTTTCTTAAGCCAACATCGCCCTTTTTGAGAATTGCCTACTACAATTAAATGCACAAGATAGAACGAAAATATTTATCACGTAATAGCGATTTTGCACGCCATCTCTACGAGACCGGTCGTACTAACAAGTCAGTATTTCTGGACGCTCCATGCGGCAAAAAGGAACGCAATTTAGTTCTAAATCAAAGTAGCAGAGGGCTCCAAAGTTCATTTTGTGTTTTATGTGTATATCGGTGAGGAGGTACTTATTCTGTTCTGTGCCATCGTAATGGATGAGGAGGACCTACCTCTTTCCGGAGATGAAACTTCTTCAGATGATCGTCGAAGAAAGCTTTTTGTTGTTGGATTTACTTTCGCCAAAGGAGCTAAGCACTGAGCTCAGACATCATCAACACAGCCCGTAAGGGTTGCCAACTTTTTTTTAGACCAAATATAGTATTTTCAGGTTTAGAAGCTATAAAAATATAGTAGGTAGGGAATTAATCAAAAAATATATAGTAGGTTTTTAAATAAAATGTACTTCGGATTTAGAAGCCATAAAAATATAGTAGGTAGGGAATTAATAAAAAAATATATAGTAGGTTTTTAAATAAAATGTACTACATATTATTTCTTAAATGTATATTTTCTGCTACATTGAGCTTCATAGCTTTTTTTATTTAACTTGAGTTTGACGTCACGTCGTACAAATGTCAAGACTCAAGATCGTTCTGAAATATTCGATTTGTATCAGAAAAAAATTATTTTGTGGATCTTATGGACGGGTTCCGTTTTGCGAAAAGTGGTAATGTTGTGCTAATTAAATATAGTAGTTTCGCCTACTATATTTTAATTTTAAATATATGTATAGTAGGTAGACTCCTAATATAGTAGGATACTATATTATATAGTAGGGTTGGCAACCCTACCCCTAACAGTCCACTGCAGTAGGCGTATTCACCAATGATTCGAAACCGTTTCCGAACGATTCGACACGAAATTCGTGAGCGGCGAATCCGTGTCGATCGATTCGAAAACTGTTATTCAGAATCCCGATCGATTCCACGGAAACTCTACTCTCTATAACATATGAAAATTTCTTCAAAATTAACTGAAACCACATTTTGCTAAGAACTTTTGCGGGGTCCTTTGTCGATTCCGTATCTGAATCCGATTTCCGTGCCATTGTGAATACGGCTGCAGGACTTAGGGCCTCTCCCACGAAAGCGGATGTTATTGCCATAATCTCCACGCTTGGCAGGCGGGTTGGAGATCGCAGTGTTTAAATATAACAATGGAAAATGCCGCTGCCCATTTTCCAGACTATGGAGGCTCTTGATCTTTTGTCTCGAAAACATTAGTCGCCTTATACGACACCCATGAATGTAAGGGGTTGGTGCTATTCTACTCTGCCGGACACCACACGGCCACCACATAGCTCGAAGAACAGATCGCCGATGGAGCAGTAAAGTTCTCGAGTGGCGACCACGTACTGGAACACGCAGCGTGGGTAGGCCTTCCGCAAGGTGGACGACCTGACGGCTTAGTGTGAGTTTCGCTTGGATTTTACTTTACTATCGCGTTTGCGTTTACGTCGAAATTAGTATGAAGAAAAAAACTTCATTTACGTACCACTAGACGGCGCTATACATTTTTTCATATTAATTTTCACGTTAACGCAAACGCGATAGTAAAGTAAAATCGAAGCGAAACTCACACTATGCTTTGTCTAATATAGGATGATAATTTTGACAGCTCACTAATTGTTGGTCCTTGGCGCACACCCATGAAGTTTCATGTTGTATTTCGGTTAAATGTACTACGGATAATATCGTACTTCATAGACAGGCCCCGCCCCTTTAGTGAAGTGCCACGAATAACGAATAACAACAGACAATCGTAAATCGGCATTCAAATAAAATAATCGAACAATAAAAATTAATATTTTGATAATTAAGTTGTTTTTTGCAACTACAACTCTAATTCCTTGTTTGGATTTTACCCAAAGAGACCTTCCACAACAATGATTTCGACTCGCGCGTATTCTTCGGAATAGGCTGACTGATTAAATAAAAATACGCACGGGTCGAAATCGTCGTTGTGGAAGGGTTTTTAATGTCGTATTAATAAATTATTATTTCAAAAGAAAATAAATAGTTTATTTTGTATAACATGTACTGAATAACCATGCAACTATCGATTCCACGTTCTATGAGAATGATAATCGATAATCGAATAGATTCATTAACGATTTTACACTACCCCATCCCTATTGTGAATTGTCAAAATTATCATCCTATTTTAGACAAGGTATAAGCCCTCTGGTAAGGATCGCATAGATCTACCAGCTGGATGCGGAAGCACAGGGCCAGCCGTTGTGGAGATCTCTTGGGGGGGGGGGGGGGGGCTATGCCCAGCAGTAGGCGTCTTCTGGCTGATATTATGATGGTGGTGGTGGTGATGAACTTAACATTGTGGCTTTTACAATACATAATTTTACTTTTATTTTAGTTTATATTCCCCCATCCTACCTCTGAATTAATAATTGATATGTCCAACATCATCGCCTCCATAATTTAAATTTATGTATTTTGATTCGTTTATATACATATGTGGTGGTATTTGATGTATTACGAGTAGGTATTCATCACGAAAGGGGAGGTTATTGCCATAATTTCCACGCTTGGCAGGCGGGTTGGAGATAGCAGTGTTTAAATATAACAATGGAAAATGCTGCTGCCCATTTTCCAGACTACGGAGACTCTTGATCTTTTGCCTCGAAAACATTAGACGCCTTGTACGACACCCATTAGTGTAAGAGGTTGGTGCTATTCTACTCTGCCGGACACCACACGGCCAATTAGAGTAGTTATTAGGTACGTGATATTTGGTGTTACAGTTTCATAGTCATGTAGCGCTCGGGTCGGCAATACGGAAGTGATACATAGGTACCCCTGATATTATGAACGTCCATAGACGGTATCTGGTGGTAAAAAAAATCGTAACTTATTTTTATAACCTCTAAGATGACTCCGAATTTGCGTGAAAACTACAGAACGAAATTCAAAATATAAAATAAAATTTATTTATTAATAAAAATATTTGGTGTGTTACGTGAAGGCAAAGCGCCTAATTATACACTGTTATATACAGTATACACAATGAAGACCTAATTAAAAATGGTACACAAATGAAAAAAATATAGACTACTTCATTCGAAACAAATTTTCGAAAACCTCAAGAAATGTAGAAATCCCTCAACTGGCATAAAAATCTTTCAAATATTGTAGATAAACTAGGTTAGGTGGCAAATTATATGAAAAAAATAGCAAAAAGCCAACGGCACGCGGTGTTCCCAGGCGGTCACCCATCCAAGTACTGAACGCGCCCGATGTTGCTTAACTTCGGTGATCGGACGAGAACCGGTGTTTTCAACATGGTATGGACGTTGGCGAATGGAACAATGAATATAACAACCACTATATAGAAGTTTTGTAATGTACCCGAGCAAAAACACATTCAAAATTTATAATGAGTTTCACAGCTTTTCTTAAGCCAACATCGCCCTTTTTGAGAATTGCCTACTACAATTAAATGCACAAGATATTTGAACGAAAATATTTATCACGTAATTGCGATTTTGCACGCCATCTCTACGAGACCGGTTGTACTAACAAGTCAGTATTTCTGGACGCTCCATGCGGCAAAAAGGAACGCAATTTAGTTCAAAATCAAAGTAGCAGAGGGCGCCATTTTTTATATTTTAATAGTTTAGAAGTCTTAGTCAACATTTAATTTATTTAATAATAATTTAAATGGGTTTTTCAATTTTTATTCAGCGATGACTGAGCACCTTCTTTAAAATTCAAGACAAAACAAAGAGATTTATCAAGAAAAGTTATAAAGATCTCTACGAGAGCTGTCGTACTAACAAGCTAATAGTTTTCGGAACGCTCCATGCAGCAAAAACGAACGCTATTTAGTTATAAATCAACGTAACAGAGGGCGCCAAAGTTTATTTTGTGTTCTATATGTATAAATTGTAAATACTTATTCTTTTCTGTGCCATCGTAATGGATAAGGAGGACCTACCTCTTTCCGGAGATGGGACTTCTTCGAAGGAAGACATGATTGTCGAAGAAAGCGTTGGCTTTACTTTCGCCAAAGGAGCTAAGCACTGAGCTCAGACATCAACACAGCCCGTAACAGTCCACTGCAGGACTTAGGGCCTCTCCCACGAAAGGGGAGGTTATTGCCATAATCTCCACGCTTGGCAGGCGGGTTGGAGATCGCAGTGTTTAAATATAAGAATGGAAAATGCCGCTGCCCATTTTCCAGACTATGGAGGCTCTTGATCTTTTGCCTCGAAAACATTAGTCGCCTTGTACGACACCCATGAGTGTAAGGGGCTGGTGCTATTCTACTCTGCCGGACACCACACCAAATATCCAGTGGGAAGAAGTCACCTTCTCCATCGGCTTCATTGCAACATGTGTACGTTCCTCCTGAGTTTGAAAACGATAAAACTCACATATTTGGAGAATGATAGCGGCCCCTTCACGGTCCAAGTTACCAAATCGCCAGAATCAGCGGATAAAAATTTTAAGTTCCTGTAATTCGCTCCATTTCTTCGTCACAATCACTTTGGAGTAATACTGAATAGTAGCGTGAAAGCCCTTGGATAACCTCCAAGGGCTTTCACGCTATTATTATTCCTTACCTCCTTCAGATTCTTTGAAGAAATATAGACATGAGAGGGCAGATTAGAAAAAAACCCAAAACCTATCTTATACAATTCCAACTCTCCTCTCCCTATCACCTGATAATTTTTCATTATGTTATGAATCTTTTGTTTCTTTAATAACATCTGCTGCTTACTAAAAACGTTAACCCCAAATTCCCTTCCCTCCTTGGTGGGATGCTGACAGCACAGCAGTAATTTCGGGAGCGCAAACTAACGGAGAAAACATTCACTGAAGACCAGCCAGATCCACCGCACACCTAACTAATGGCGAAGTCGTAGTAGTTAGACTAGCTTCAAACCACGAAACGGTCACCCATCATATTCCCGAACATTGCGAGCATTGCTTTACCTCGGTTATCGGTCTCGCAAGCACGCTACCACTATATCAGTGCCGCTCTCCCAAAGTGTGATGCTTGTACGTTTTACTATCTAGGCCATAGAGAAAAACTAAATTCATCTGAAATGCCTTTAAAATCACGTTTTATGTATGGAGCCCCCCTATGATACCCCCCTTTATTTTTTTTAATGACGATTATTATTATTGTTGTTATAGCGGCCATAATAATACACATTTTGTGTCTGGTGGTTCAAGTGTCTAGCTGTTACGGTTCCGAAGGTACGGTCACTCAGAGTTTCAGTGTATGGGTAGCCCCATAGTGGCGGGCGGGATGCCGGCATGATGACGTCACGCACGAATTCACGCCCCTAATGAAATTATTTTTTGCAATCGCAACTTTAAAGTCTCATAACTCTTTTGTTTCTTGAGATATTTCAACATTTTTTTCATCGTTTTGTTTCATTTGACTCAAATTTTTATATTCAATTGAAAAATAAATTTTGGAATCTTCCTCATTATACGTCTTCGTTTGGGATATGTCTGCTCTTCAGGATTCCTCCAAATTAAATAATTCATTCAAAAACATTCGTATAGGTGATCTCTCATGAGAATGCGGCCTCGAAGAGGATACTTTGAATCTCATATTTTTTAATTGTGCTAATTTTAATGTGTCTATGCCCGACTTCCTTGCCACACAAATTCCTCGATCGGTCAATGTTAACTACGAGTATATATTAACTCTTGTACATTCCCCTTTTATCTATTTTTTGGACAAGATTATTAAACTAAATAATATTAAATTGTGAATGTATTAAATTGCAAATTTTTTACCGTCAAGGTTTTAAAAATTGCCCTTCTGGCCGATTAACTGCCAATAAACTGTTTTAGAAACCTTGACGTTGGCGAAATCGTTCTGTCATTGTCAAATGACAGTGGAAGCCATAATTTGAAAATTTTAAAAAAGTTAATTTTATTTTAGGCGCAACCGCGACAACTATCTCGATACCTATCGACAACTGTAGGTTAAAGTCTCGTTGTTATCAGCGGAACTAGATTACCTATTATAAGAATATAGCTAAGCTAGAGACAACCGCGCCACTCTTTAAAAGTACTAAATGTTGAAACACATTATATGATTTTTTTACTGCCCCAATTTTGATAAACGTTTCATACATAATCTGTGCACCAAAAAGTACAACAAAAATATGTTAAAGATCGACTGTTAATATTTACGTGAAAAAATTAATTTAATGACATAAAATGCGAATAGAAAAAGGGTGACTAGAAAAAATACCGATCGTAATATAAATCTATTATAACGACTGTTTTCGAATATGTAACGCTGTGTTGTGTTATTACGCTATAAGTGTAAATAAAAACAAATTACGTCATTGATAAACATTATGTAATACCGTACGCTTAGCAATAACGCAATTGATTGTTACCACCGCATCTCCCGCGTACTCTTTCAATGCTTTGACAATGCACAATGGCCGGTTCTCACGTATTAGAATATAAACAAATATTTTTATTGAAATAAAAACAAATTTTGAGAAATAAAGGATTCCTGGAGCGTTTGCCGATCCCGCGTATGGAAGTGGGACTTGAGAGAGAGATCTGGAGCCCTATTCTTGAACCGTACTCTTTCGGTGTTGCCAATGTGATTTAAAAAATATTGAAAATATTGAGAATATCAAACTTGAAAACCTTGTCCTAGTTTCTATTTATTGCCTCGGGAGGCACACGAACCCGGCACGGGTGATGTTGGATGTTGTTGTTGTTGGGGTGTTTGAGTTTTAAAAAGAATGCTGTTATAGACAGGGGTTCATGTTCCCAGGAAATACATTTTCATTCCCTCAGACAACCCTGGAGATAACCCTAGTGTTTCCCGAACGCGCTCCATTCAAACTTAGTTTGATCATAATTTCAATATCACGCTATAAAAGCCAATGAAATTTTGAAAACGGAATCTTTAAACGAATATATATGCTTGTGGTTTGTCAGATTTTCGATAAGATATATAGTTTCAAATAACAGGGCGTTAAGATTTCCAAATTTTCGCTCCCTTGCAACTTTGAAAATATTTATTTTACTAAAATCTGACAAGCGTAAAATAATATTGGTAAGATTGAAAATATAATCAAACTTCGTTTGTAACACTTCTCCTATTTAAGATAGCACGTAAGAATTTGGGTGACTAGGTTAAGATGAATAGGTTAATTAATGCTGTACCAACTTCTACGCCTTACAGGCGGATTGGATTGCAGTGATTAAAATACTCAATGGAAAACGGTGCCCATTTTCTGGCCTAACACATTAGTCGCCCTCTACGACACCCACTCAAAGTTGGTGCATGTCTACTCCATTGCTCCATATCTTTTATTTTTCTTCTTCAAATCAAATCAAATGTTTATTTGTAAAAAAATTATGGATTACATGATTTTGGTCTTTTTAAGTAGGTACAATTTTTGTCCATGCCGAAATTGGCCATCAGCGGCATACAAATATAGTCTACTAATAGTAATCTTGTAATTTAAGTAATATTATTACTTAAATTACAAAATTTGAAGTCGCTACAAAAGTAATTAGTAAATTACCTACAATAATTTAATACAAGTGTGCTGCTCATATAAGATAAAATGTCAATCTGGGCCACGCGTCAGAAACTCATTTACACTATAAAAACAACGGCCAGTTAGCCAAGAGTGTAACTCTCGCCCGAACATCGGTCCATTTAGGGCACGTAACCTATCCGGTAGCTTATTAAAAATCCGTATCGCCATAATGTAGCTATTCTTGTGAGCTAAGGCCAGCCAACAAAATATTTTCAGGCCTTTGTCTCAGCCGCTAAAATGTAACTATTAATTCAAAAAAATGAAAGTTATGTTTTACAAACACTGCTATCTGCTTAATATATAGACAAGGTACTGTTAATATTTTCAATTTTTTAAATGATTATCGACATGAATCTATATATCCCGCGGCACACAATGCTCTGATGCACTTTTTCTGGAGTTTAAGTATGAAGTCGCTATCGGTACTGTTGCCCCACAACATCCAACCATACCGTAAAATCGACCCCACGTAAGCATGATAGGCTTCCAGGGCCACTTCCAGAGATACGGTTTCTCTTAATCTACGCAACGCAAAGACAAATCTACTCAATCTATCGCAAACTTGTTTAACATGCTCTTTACAGTTGCAATGTTCATCTATCATTATGCCTAAAAATTTTGTCGATGTGACTTGTCGAATATCATGTCCTTCGTAATTTATTCTTGAATTCTCTATTGACGTTTGGTATGTGCGAAATCTCATGACCATAGTCTTATCTAGGTTAACTTTTAGGTTATTATGTGTTAGCCATTGAACCACCCTTTCCATTGTGTCCTCAATGTCTTTCTGCAATTGCGATACGTTAGAACCCTCTATCACTATGGTAATATCATCTGCAAATAGGATGGTTAGATGTTTGATAAGTTTTGGAAGATTATTTATGTAGATGATAAATAAAATTGGGCCCTGTAAACTCGCTTGAGGTACCCCGCAATTTTTAATCTTAAAGTCAGATCTATGCGCTACTTTAACATACGAGTTATTGATTTTAACAGGTTTTGAAATTTCAATGCATTGCTTTCTATCTCTGAGATAGCTAGCGAGCCAGCTCTTAGCTATTCCTCTAACCCCACAGTCTTCAAGTTTTGACATCAATTTACTGTGATCTACGCTATCAAATGCTTTACTCAGATCAAGATATAGCGCTATTACCTGTTTACGTAGGTTAAGGCTTTCTGTAACTTTTTTTATTAAAGTGAATATGGCCAGCGCTTTATTTTTGTTTTTCACAAATCAATTCTGTTCATGACGTATTTTGTTGTACTTTTTTACGATCTAGTTAATCGAGTATGAACCACCCTTTCAAAAACCTTGGCAAATACGGAAATTAGTGTAACCGGCCTATAGTTATTGGGATCTTTTTTATCACCTTTTTTGTAAAGCGGTTTTACTATAGAGATCTTTAGGAGGTCTGGAAATATATCCTTACTGAGTAACAGGTTGACAATATAACTAAGAACAGGGGCAATGTGCACAGCTATTACTTTTATTATTTTTGTTGAGAACTCATCATAGCCAACAGAATTCGTGTTTTTTAAGGCATTGATTAGAGTATATATTTCACTTGAATTTGTAGGATTTAAAAAAATACTTGAGCAGCAAGCTTCAGGTACATTCTTGTGTAAGTAATTTCTTAAATTATTATTATTATGTTACTATTATGTCGGAAAATATTATTATTATAATTAATGTCAATAAAAAAGTTATTAAAAATATTAGCAATGTCATTAGGATTTGAAATTGAATTATCGTTATAGTTTATTTCGTTAAATTCTGTTACAAGTTCATCATTAGAAACAGTAGAGTTCGCAATATTCGAATACGGCTTTTGGTTTGTTTTTTGCATTTGTTATTTATCTCGTATTACCACGCTTTTGGCAATGCAACAAACACCGTCGCAAGGTGTTTGCATATATTTTATAATTATGTGCATGTAATAATTTTTCATGCATTTTAGCTTTTTGATATTTTACTTTGCAACATTTTTTATACGCTTGGTAACCCACCTGCATTTATTAAGTTTTTTTGCAATTGGAATTTTACACTTTGGGAAGCATATATTATAAAATAAGCTAAACAAGGAGTGAAACTTATTGAAAGCTTCCTCATAAACCTCTGAAAACGATAAAGATGAAATACAATGTTGGAATTATCTATTATTATCTAAGCTAAAGTCTTTCCTCTCCTCGTACCATTGTGTGACCCTTCCCTTGATTTTTATTTTGAACTCTACTACGATTTTTCAATCCTCAAATAACATTTATCTGTCTAATAAAATAATATACTGCCAAATTAAAACAAACAGGTATCCTTCACTTATACATGAAAATAGGTACGTTTTTATTTTAGTCGCATAATTACTTATCAGACTGACATATTTTATCTGAGGATTGAACAATCGGCCCTTAATGTTGCTTGCGCATCGATACACGCATATTGTCTCGTAGGCGTCGTTATGTGTAGAGTAATGTCAAATGTAATTTAATAATTGTGTCAACTGCACGGAATGCATATTTATTTTTATAGTATTTATATTTAAATCGCCTGATAGTATTATTCGTTACTTTGTTTTGCCTTAAACTCAGTAACAGTATTTTAAGAATGGAACGTGTTACCTGCGAGTGTGTTCCCCGATCATTATAATCTAGACGCTTTCAAGGCTAGAGTGAATAGGCTGTTCCTTGACGGGCATGCTCCATCATCGGCCGTATCGTCACTTACCAGGTGAGATGTCGGTCAAAGGCCTGGCTGGTCTAATTAAATTATAAATAATCATCTTAGCGTTAATATCCCGGTTTTGCTCTCGAGCATGAGGGCTCGGGTCCGCCTTGACTATGATCCAGGATTTGGCGATCAGGTAATTACAAGTTGAATGCTAACCGTGTCTAATTATATTATTATTTATTATTATTACTACCGGACACCACACAGCCTATCACTTCATCAAAACCCACTTCCCAAGACATATCGATGCCCCAAAAGAATGCAAAGAAAAGAATTAAAGGCCTCAGCTCACAATCAAATGATCTAACCTCTCTGCCGTGTTGCGGAATGGCGTTGCGAAAAACAAAAATTATATAATTCTTAGCGCTCAGCCGCCATTATGGAGGCTCTTCAAACATTGTTAATGGCCCCAAACGAAGGTTCGACGAGTGCACAATGCCACCAACTTATTTCTTCAATAGACAGCGGCGCTAGTGTCGCTAGCGTAACGACATTTGCTAAATAACATCTGTAGTTCTGATTTTCTCGACGGAATAGATAAGGTGGTGGCAGCAGGTACGATGTGGATTGTAAATGTCATCACAAGCAAGGTGTTATGTGCTCCGTTCTTGTTTTCTTTGCGAGTTGATCTCCATTTACGAGCGATATTAGTGATGGAAACATGGCGTATTACAAGTTCACGCTAAGTTTGCCGTTGGTGCTGGCAAGGAAATAACAAACAAAACTAACCTACAGTAATAGTCGGATAACGCCCGATCAAGTTTAATTAAACTCAAATATTTTCTGAACTATAACACCGATTTTAATGAAACAAAGCTAAGGACCATCTCGATTAAACTGGCTTTTAAACTGAGAAAACCACATCCAAATCGGTCCATCCGTTTGGGAGTTACGATGCTAAAGACAGATGCAAAAACCCACCTCTCTTTTTTCGTCATGGTTAAAAATAATATACCACCGGAGTGTCAATCAGCTCTGGACACTATTCAATAAGACTTAGGGTCCCTAATAGATGACCTTGGTCAACCTTGCTTCAACAACAATATGGCTGGAATGTACGCCGGCAAACTAAGCGCGAACGTGTAGTAGTACTTTGCGGAGGTTTTGAAGAATATTTACGTTCATTCTTGGTCTTTACTTAGATGAATATCCAGTTTTTGGTCACAAATTAATTTGATTCTCAATATATTTTTACCAGCTGTTTTATTAAGTTTCACATGACCCCATGTCTGTTCGTAATAAAATCTTGAATGTAAAATTTGACCTATTGCCCGGTTTTCGATTGAGCTGAAATTTTGCACACTCATATAAGTTCGTTCGCTAACAATGCAATGTTATAATGTCATCGAGCTACATATGAGCCCGTTGATGTCTTTAATATGTCGATGACTTGAGTGGTTAACCAACTTCAAGTTGGTTAACATCCGGTCTGACACGCAGAGGTCCCGGGTTCAATTCCCGCCCGAGCAGATTTTTTATTATTATACGGCAGACAAATAGGCAAGCGGGCCACCTGATGGAAAGTGGTCACCGTCGCCTATGGACATCAGCAAAACCAGGGGAGTCACCAATGCGTTGCCCGCCCCTGAAGAGATCTCAAATAATTTAAATAATGAATTTTAATTTCTGTAACTGGTCTGGGTGTAGCAGCTACGTATAATAAGTATGTTTATAAAAAAAGGATATAAGTACTATATCAGTTATCTAACATCCATAACACAAGCTTTGCTTACTTTGGGGCTAGACGACGCTGTGTGAATTTGTCCAAACATGCATTAATTTGTTAAGCAAGCATTATATGACACGCGTTTTAACAAATCACAATTTCCGACTGTTATTCATTACGTCACATTCCGGTTATGCTCTCGCGCACGAGGACCCGGGGTCCGCATTGACCATGATCCAGGGTTTGGCAGATCAGGTAATTACATTGGGGCGACTGCCATCTAACCTTCGTGACCCTGTTACCATTGGCGTATCTAGGGCTATTTTCTAGGGGGGGGCTGGCCCCTGAGGTGGCCGATGAAGCCGAGTCAATCGCCAACGTACAGCCAGTGAGCACCCCATCCTGGGGTGAGCACCAGACCATTCTGGGGTGGGCACGGCCCACCCGGCCCCCCCTCTTCCAACGCGTATGCCTGTTACCAGAGGAACCTGACCAGCACGGATCACGGTTACACATTCAGTCGCCTGAATGTGCAGGTTTCTTCAAGATGTTTTTCCTCACCGTAAGATCATCAGGTGAATTGCGGTCAAATGCACTCTTAACAATAAAAAAAATTATGTCTTCAAGCTAATCAGCTAGAGCCACAAGGCCAATTTTTTTCCTACACACATAAAAAACAAGTAACTATGCTATAAAATAAACATGAACAAGCTCAGATAAATACCAAACACACAATTTACATTATCATTAACATTATGATGACAAACAACTTTACCTACAAACAACGTACTAAGTGCCTACGTGAAATTACGTAGAGGTACGTAGTACGTACATTTATGAGTCAATCAATATTTGTGTATTGATATAAGAGATGGGCGGATAAATGCCTGCCTAGGAGGTACTTACAGAAAAAAACTGGTGGACACAGCGCGACTTCGGTCGCGTGGCGTCCTACTCCTACCCTTACCCCTATCCTACACCAGTTACCCTACACCTACCCAACACCTACCCTATACTTACCGTACACCTACCGCACATCCACCGTACACCCACCGCACACCTACCGCACCTTACCGCACCTTACCGCACATTACCGCACACCTACCGCACACCTGCCGCACACCTGCCGCACACCTACTGCTCACCAAGCGCACACCTTACTGCATACCTACCGCTCACCAAGCGCACACCTACCGCACCTTACTGCATACCTACCGCTCACCTACCGCTCACCTACCGCTCACCTACCGCACACATACCGCACACATACCGCACACCTACCGCACAACTACCGCACACCTACCGCACATCCACCGCACACCCACCGCACACCCACCGCACACCTACCGCACACCCACCGAACATCCACCGCACACCTACCGCTCATCCACCGCACATCCACAGCACACCTACCGCTCACCTAGCGCACACCTACCGTACACGTACTTTACCCCTTTTTACTGAACCCACCCATTTTTTTCTCTCTTATAAACCTTTTGAATCACTCTTATCTATTGTTGAAACCCGCATTAAAATCCGTTGCGTAGTTTAAAAGATATAAGCGTATATAGATACATAGGGACAGACGACGGGAAGCGACTTGGTATTATACTATGTACCTATATATGTGTTAGTTAATAATGCTATAAAAGGATGTAACAGGTAGGGCAATAAAAATATATAACTTAAGTACAAATTATGATCTGATCTATTGATGGAATTTATAGTTGTCATGTAGCATGCAAAGTGTAATTTGTGGTTAACGTTTTGATTTTCCACATGGTGGGCTCTCCAACGAAAGGGGGGTTGCCATAATCTCCACTCTTGGCAGGCAGGTTGGAGATCGCAGTGTTATAAATATAACAATGGAAAACGCTGCTGCCTATTTTGCAGCTTACGGAGACTCTAGATATTTTGCCTCGAAAACATTAGTCGCCTTGTACGACACCCACGAGTGTAAGGGGTTGGTGCTATTCTACTCTGCCGGACACCACACGGTCTTTATCAACAGATATCTGAATAAATTGACTTTTTTAATGTATTATTCACAGAAATTTAAAAAAGAATCTAAATTTATGTAAACAAGTCAATTTGCACAACGTTTGTTATTTTCGATTGAAACGTATTGTCCTAGAAAATGCAATTTCGATATCGCGGGACCTCGATCTGGTCATTATTAATAAAAAAATTGTCAGAAAAAATATGGGCTACGGCTTTACGTATAAATCAAAGTCGTTTCCCGCCGTCTGTCCCTATGTATTTTATATATGTATATATTTACGCAAAGATCTTTTAAACTACACAACAGATTTTAATACTGTTTTCACCAATACATAGAGTCATTCAAGAGGAAAGTTTATAAGCGAGAAAAAAGGATAGATGTATTATAGGTGTTCGTAAACGAAGTCTACACTAGTTTCATATAATTAAATTTGGTTATTTTCCCAAAAGTCGGGCAACAAACCTAGGGTCCACCAGCGTATCATCACAGCCCGTAACAGACCACTGCAGGACTTAGGGCCTCTCCCACGAAAGGGGGGTTATTGCCATCATCTCCACGGTTGGAGATCGCAGTGTTTAAATATAACAATGGAAAATGCTGCTGCCCATTTTCCAGACTACGGAGACTCTTGATCTTTTGCCTCGAAAACATTAGTCGCCTTGTACGACACCCATGAATGAAGGGGTTGGTGCTATTCTACTCTGCCGGACACCACAAGGCCAGCGTATAAATTAATAGAATTAAACCGCCATTGCTGTCGCCATTACAGATTTTGCACATGCAGTACACTTTACACGTAACATAGAACCGTAAAACTAAAAACGTCTTTCAACGCGAATTAACATCGCCATACGAAACTACAGCAAAGTAACTTGTCTTTGTGCGTAGATTTAGCATTGTTACGCTAATTATAGATATTTGACAAATACGCAAAAAGGTGAACGACTAGTTTTTTTTTTCATTGTAAGTACTTACGATTAGCTCCTTACCTATTAAATTGGCGTTCATACAATTTTATTGTGCTACTCCCTTCACAAAATTATAGCTGATTAAAGAGGTAAAAGACACAAAATTTACGATTAAAAAGGGGTATTTTTAAACCATTATAAAACTTTAAAATATATTTTTTTATTTCATTTTAGAGACGTATGGCTATCTAAACATACTCTATTTTAAAAATCTAGTATTAATTTTGATATGTTATGTACAATTAAAAATATATGAGCAAATATATTCCTGCGAAATGGATAAATTGTGCGCGTCGTATCTGCATAATCTTAGCTAAACATTTCCTTTCTGTAGGCCTGCTGGAAGAAATTTCTTTTAGAAATAAGTAGGGCCTGTTGTGTCAGTTATATCTATGTTATATCTCTGTATTTCTTTATTGTGTGCAATAAATAGTTAAATTAATTAATAAATAAATCATAGGTCCTTCATATCTGAAGATCCGGTCATGGTGGAATTCCATTCAGCAACGGATAAATTGTCTCCAGAGACGTCTGTGGCAAATTTGGGGATTTGGTAGAAAGTAAGAGGCTTTCCCTGGAGAGTACTACATGGAGTTCTTCAAGAAACGGGTGATAAGGTTTCTACGTGGTCTGCAACGCGTGGGTGATGCCCCTGGTATTGCAAACGTCAATAGGCTGCGGTGACTGCTTACCATCAGGCGGGCCGTAAGCTTGTTTGCCACCTTAGTGGTATAAAAAAAAGTTGAATTTTGTGCATCTTTTAGTTGGTCAGACCATCTAGTTGGTCAACAACCCCTAGGTCTTTGCCCTCTGTGTTGCCAACGATGATCAGTTGTTAGATAGCCTATGCGACAATCTATCAACCTATCTCAGTCTTATGCCTTACTCACGAAAGAGGTAGTAGATAGGTAGAGTTGGACCGCTATGTTGACTCATTAGCAAAGGTGTACAACATGTGCAGTTTCTTGATAAAAAATTTTTTTATAGAATATATATTTTTTGATATTATTTTTTCAAGCGCGGCCACATATGGAGTATTGTTCCCAGTTTTGCCCTTGTATAGCCGGCAAAACTGCTGACCTGCTTAATCCTCTGGACTCCGTAGAGACGCGCCGTACGAATTGTCGATGATCCCATACAAACACGCAAGTTGGAACCACTGGCAAACCGAAGGGACTTTGGCTCCCTGTGTGTGTTTTATCAGCTGTACAATGGGGAGTGTTCCGAGGAACTTTTCGATCTGGTGCCTACAGCACAATTCCGCCATCGCACCACCCGCCGTGGGCTTGGTACTCATCCTCACTACGTAGACCCTCTGTTGGTCACGACGCGAAGGTTCGAAAGAACGTTTCTCGCTCCTACGATTCGGATGTGGAATGAGCTCCCAGCCACAGTGTTTCCTTTGGACTATGACATGGGATCGTTCAAGATGTATATTAGATGTCTCTTCAGAGGCGGGCAACGCATTAGTGACTCCCCTGGTGTTGCTGATGTCCATAGGCGGCGTAGACCACTTTCCATCAGGTGGCCCGCTTGCCTGTTTGTCTGCCGTATAACATAAAAAAAAAGATGCTCACCACCAAGGATGCGTAAGACTGAGCGAAATGGGCCAGGAAGAGTAGGAAGGCGGACCCCGGGCCCTCGCGTACTATACGGAAGCGCAACCAGGATATAGCCCCAAGACGATGATGATGATGAATCGATAGGGTCAATCTTAAAGATCTTTATACATTAGCCGCTTGGTTTTGCGTTTGCCAGAGTCGAATCACACATCAACAGCCCGTAACAGTTCACTGACAGACTTGAGCCTCTTCCACATTAGCGGAGGGGTTTGACATAATCTCCACGCTGGCAGGCGGATTGGAGATCGCACTGTCGAAATTACTCAACAGAATATGCCTGTGTATTTTCTGGTTTACAAAGTTCTACCCATGCCTCTATTAGACAAAGTAACATGACACATAAATGTCTTGTTAGCAGTGGCAGCTCATTGACATACACTAAGAATAGCAACGGTCCTAGCAAACTTCCTTGTAGAACACCTAATTTGACGATCATTGTGTTGGAATATATCTGTTCGATAGTTTTTGTACTTTTATTGTATGTATGTATCACTGTTGACTGAGTTCTGCCTTCTAGGTAGGTCTCTATTAGGCTTAATGTATTTCCTCTAATACCTAGATTTTCTAGTTGAGTTAATAGTATGCTGTGACTGACACAATCAAAGGCTTTGCTTAGATCTAGATATAGTCCCACGCAATGTCGTTTGTTGTTTATGTCATCCCATATTGATTTTAATGTTTTTTATGTTGCCATTGTGGTATTATTAGCTTTTCGAAATCCAAATTGATTATTGTTAAATATGTTAAAGCTGTAAAAAAATGATAGAAGTCTATTATAGATTGCCGTTTCAAATATTTTAGATATGCATGGTAGTAATGCGATAATTGTTAATATCATTTTTCGATCCTTTTTTGTGTATTGGTTTGATTATTGCTTTTTATAATTCCGTAGTAAAGCATCTACTTTCAATGAAAAGATTAATTATATATACTAAGGGTTGAACTATTTTTTCAATAGAAGACTTTATAAGCCGTATGTTTATTCCGTCATGTCCGGTACTGTTTTTATCTTTTAGTTCCTTAACAATCTTTTTAATTTCGTTTGCATCAACAGGTTTCATAATTATACTTTTACAATTTTTATCTGTTAACGGTTTGTTTTATCTGTTAAAGGTGTTTCTAGGCATATTATTATTATTAGTTTCATTAAAATTTATGTAATTATCATTTAATGTTGACGCTATTTGGAAGGGGTTCAGATATAATCTGGTTATCAATATTTATTTGCTCTATGCTTGTTTTTATATAGTTCGTATTTTGTGAATGTTTCTTTATTACTCCCCATGTTGCTTTGGTTTTATTAGAGCTTTTATTTATGCAATTTATGTTTTCATTTCTTTTAGATATGTTAATTACTTTTTTATATATATAACAATAGGTTTTATATTTCTTTATACTATTTTTACATTTGCTTTTTTGAATTTGTAGATGCATTCGTCTTTTGTTTTATTAGCTATAGCAATGCCTTTTGTTCTCCAACTTACTATTTTTTTATACGTTATCTTATATCTTTTTACGGGAATGCATAGATTATACAGGTTGTTACATAATATATGTATGAAGCCGTGAACCGGATGGAGTGCTAAATGTATGAAAACGATAGGTACAAAAATTCCACGTACGACAGAAATAATTGTACCTATCGTTTTAATATGTTTAGCATTCCATCCAGTTCATGGCTTCATACATATATTATGTTACACCCTGTACATTAGCGCCGTAAATACCTTGTATGCCTCATTAACGTCTGTTTGTTGATATACTGCACTAAAGTTTATTTGTTTCAAATATTTGATAAATATTTCTAGGTTTTCATAGATTTTTCTTCTATAAATATACCAGTACTTTTCATTATAGCTCTGTGTGGTTTTAACCTTTAGTAATTGCGCCGTGTGATCAGATATGCCTAAATGAAGTACCTCAGATTTATATTTCTTTAACTTTGTGAGAATATTATAAATGCATGTATGTGAGTAGGAGGTTATCCTAGTAGGTTGTTGAATAGTTGCTTTATCTTTGTGCGAATTGAGTATGTTAGTAAATTCCTGACATTTTTGGTCGGTTTCTAACAAATTTATGTTGAAGTCACCGCATATTATTACTTTCTTACGAGCATTTCTAGGCCTTATTAACAATTTTTATAATAGTGTTTCCAAACTCCTCAGTCTATATGACAAAACTGTCGTCTTTACAATGTAGGAAGGTCACCACACAACCACTGCTACCATACTTCAACACTAGCATTGGTAACAAATAAAATAATCATCTTGGCTTCAATATTCCGGTTGTGTTTTTTTTGTCATACGGTAGGCAAACAGGCAAGCGGGCCACCTGATGGAAAGTGGTCACAGCTGTCTATAGACATTAGCAACACCAAGGTTGCCCACCTCTACAACATGTTGCTCTGGCAGCTCTCGGCTGTGACTGCTGTGTACTCGCGCGAGGGCCCGGGGTCTCCCTTGACCATGATCCAGGATTTGGCAGATCACACAATTACTAAGCGACTGCCATCTGACCGCCGTGACGTTGTGGATTTTTTTTTTTTAAACAGTGTTCTATTCTGCTTACCTACTCTTCCTCATCCACTTAGCATGGTCATCAGTTCTTTGCATTGTAAGAAGAAGGCTCTAGCATCCGCTCAGCGATGTCAATTCGACAGGTTTAACGGACCCATTATCCCCAAGTGACCCTGAGGCACGTGACCAAACTAACCGAACCTAACATTAATTGGTAAATACGCAAACTGGACAGCTGTAGGTATCTAAGTTTGAAAGTAGGTCATCGACTTTTACAATGACTTTTACTATCAGGTACTAATCTTTGATTTATCAAAGCTACTAACGAACGAGTAATGTTATGCAGTTTTATTATTCTACTTTTGATCAAAGAAATTTTTTCCCGATTTAACTTGGAAAAGCCGCGGGTTATCAAATTATATACCTAATTGAAATTTGGTTATATTAACAAGGTTTTTACAAAAACAAGCTTGTAAAAAACTGTAAAAATAGACTCGATAATGTCAAATTAGAATTATGACGTGTTCCAAAATCGTATCAGAGAAAGTTGAAAGTTGAAATTTGGTTATATTAACAAGGTTTTTACAAAAACAAGCTTGTAAAAAACTGTAAAAATAGACTCGATAATATCAAATTAGAATTATGACGTGTTCCAAAATCGTATCAGAGAAAGTTGAAAGTTGAAATTTGGTTATATTAACAAGGTTTTTACAAAAACAAGCTTGTAAAAAACTGTAAAAATAGACTCGATAATGTCAAATTAGAATTATGACGTGTTCCAAAATCGTATCAGAGAAAGTTGAAAGTTGAAATTTGGTTATATTAACAAGGTTTTTACAAAAACAAGCTTGTAAAAAACTGTAAAAATAGACTCGATAATGTCAAATTAGAATTATGACGTGTTCCAAAATCGTATCAGAGAAAGGTCTGTTTACTGTGTGACGTCACGTTGACTACGATAGAGTTCAGAAGTGAAAGACAGAACATTTTAACGACGCGGCAACGTCTTGGAATCTAAAGCCGATGCTTGTATCTCCAATAATGATTGTTTAACACTTTTTGAACACGAGTAATAACTAACAAACATTAACATAATTTCTAAAGTCAACTGACAATTGTATGACATTTTTTTACACACACTATCAAACAGAAGTTTTCTGACATATCACATAAATGCACAATCTAAGTTGACAAATTAAAACGGATTCTCATGTATCTAGTACTATCTAGTGTGGGTGTTAATGAGAAGTGTTGTCTTAAACAACAGTAACCAATGACGTTGACCTGTATTTGCTAAGCGCAAATCACCAAGTGCCTTGTGATGAGGTAAACAAATATTGGACCCTCGTCATTTCTCAGATCGTGAGGCCAAGCTATAAAGCAAGTGTCGAGGTAAACAGATATCTCTGCAGTATAGTGGGCAAATATTTCTAGTGGTCAATAAATACTGATGACTGCCATGTCTCAAGGCTACTAACTCTATGGTGGGACGGAGAGAGCGATCTGCCGACCACTGGCTGCCAGTAGAGACTAGTGCATCGAGCGTGACCAACGTATTAAAAAAAATAAGTGTTCCATTTTCGAACGTCGCGCGTAAAATTCAAACACCCGCGTCTTTCCGCACCGAACTTTTTCTTCTTCCGAACCAAAGAGTCTTTTCCGTGGAGTTTCTTTTAAGAACGATACGAGTGAATTGTTTCGAGCGATTTGGCCATATTATTTCTGCATTGTGAATTGAATCTGCCGTTGAAAAGTAAAAGGAGGTGAAACGGCTGTCTGTGATTTGGTGAGTAGCTATTTAGTTTGTCACTTCACACTCTCGAGTTTTGGGGTGAGGATCAGGTTACAAAACGGAAAGGTTATTGTGCCACTAACAAATGCGACCGTGATTTTTATTACGAAAAACTTATGTAAGTATTATAAAATAGAATTTTTCTGTTAGGTGGTAAAAAAATTTTTACACTTAACAAAACCTGGTTGTGTTTAGACAGGCATAAATGCCAGTGCGTACGCAATTTCACCACGTGCTTCCAAACACGTAGATTTAGATTAATATAGGAAACAAACCAAACATACCAAAGTACAATCTGTGTAGCTCTACTACAAATTGTTCACTTACCTATTAGAGTCGCAAATAAAAAAATGCTAAATGGTAAATTTTCTACTTCCTGTACATTCGGCGGAAGAAACAATTTAAAAAAATCGCAATAAAGCACTATAACACCTAATACTACGACCTAATAATTAAACAAGTGCTGTGGAAAAGTATTGCAAAATTATTGAACTTATTTCAATTTCGTCTATCATAAAAACTCAAAATTATTGACTTTTTTTTTTATTTGATTGATTTAACATGTTTTAAAACTCAACGAAAAAAAAAAATAAAGCCAAAGAAATCTTCCAAACGAAACGAATTTTCCCGTAGGTTCTAAACACCACACACCACAGGATTTTCCATCGCTTATTCACATTATTTTTATCACTACAAAATGAAACAAGCAGATCCAAACATAAAGATAACTAACAAAGTCTACTTCCACGGGTAGCAGTTTCAACTAGAACTACATTAATATCTATAATCAAAATAAGTGCTGAATCAAGTATTTTGACATGTTATTTATACACCGATGACATACAGACGTAATATTTATGTCAAACAATCACTTTCGCTGTCACTCGCAGCTATACATTCACATCCACAGGCGCATACCTTAAACCTTCATACTACGCTGGTACCATTTATAATCAAACAATTATATGAATAGAATATGTAGTGCAGTGAACCTTTCTACTATTTGTTCGCGCGTAACTCGATGAAGGATGGCACTACTCAGGCTATTAGACCTTATTTTATATTTATTTTATTTTATTTAACAATTTATTGCACACAATATAAAGTATATAGAAATTACAAAATTAAAGACGACACAACAGGCACTACTTATTTCTAAGAAGAAATCTCTTCCAGCAGGCCTATAGAAGAGAGACATTATAGATTATAGGAGATGAGACGTGCGCAATAGTTTAAAATATACATATTTAATAAACTACATAAATAATTATAAATAAGATACTAAATACACACAATAGTATATATATAAATACACATACATATATACATAATAAAATATATACAGGTATTGTAGAACATTCAGGCACATAAGGAAAGATAATGATCCTTTACCTAGACCTTTTAATTATTAGAGATTCGGGAGGCCTGATGGAAATTAGCCACCGTCAGGACTGCATCCAGACTGTGGATATGGTTTTACAGAATCCCAAGTTGTAGTACAAAGGAAAAAAACCTTAAGAGAGAGGTAATTCCACATGTTATACGTGTTTGATAAAAAGGCTCGCGGAGGCGTGTGAATGAAATCGATATACAGAAATCAAATAGATAGATAGATTTTTGTCACTCGGAGGGTACGATGGCGAAAAAGTGACGACGGCAGGAAACTGAACAGTTCAACTGTCCCCAAAGTACATTAATATGTATAATTATATCTAGTGTTTTTACTATCAGTACGTTTCAAATTACACACTATCCGATAATCTTACGATGTGGGAAACCATCGTGACGAAACCTGCACATTCAGGCGACGAAATTTGTAACCCATAACCAATCTGGTCAAGTTGCGCTGTTTATGGGGTCAGGATGGTCAGAATATGGCAGTCGCGTCACTGTAATTATCTGATCAGCCAAATACTGGATCATGGGTCGAGGTTAATTGGATCTCAATAGATAGGAAGTTTGATACGTTTTTGTATTATGACTTCTGTATTTTGTATTCTGTATCTTTTAAGACTAACAGTTTTCCATTGACATTCCATTGTACTGCCATTGCACTATTAGCTAGTCTGACTGTAACTCGATTGTAGACTTTACGGCAGTCTGGTAGATTTTAAAAGGCAACAACGTCAATTACGATTTCATTGCGAGTCTATCGATACAAGTTTTTACCAATTTATGTCCATTATATCAATTGATTCTCAATTGAATACCATGTGAATTAAATAAAATTAGCAGACTAAAACTTTGGATTGAGATATTAGTCTCCCTGTATGACATATGTCACCCCAGGAACAGAATGGGTTTATGATATATAACTATCCCATCGAACGCCACATGGCTTTCCTAAGGCTTCGTGTATAATTCGATGAAATACTACATGTTCACCCTAGGTTCCTATCATAATCACTACACTTTATTGCACGGTTTAGCTATATCTCTACGCTTATTATTATGTTCATCATTATATTATTACTAGCTGACCCGGCAAACGTTGTTTTGCCATATAAATAAAAAAATATTTAGGGGTGGACTACCCCTAACATTTAGGGTGATGAAAAATAGATGTTGGCCGATTCTCATAGATACCGGATAAGCACAAAAAATTTCATCAAAATCGGTCAAGCCGTTTCGGAGAAGTATGGCAACGAAAACTGTGACACGAGAATTTTATATATTAGATTTTAGCTGTGTCTTTACTGAACAATTCATGTTTTGGTATAGGTACTTAGCTATTTGATATTCTTAGCTTCACTATGAGAAAATGAATTGGTACGAACATGACGTTCTTATAAATTGATTTTTCAAGAAAATTACCTGCCTCTATACGAGGCCATTTGTAAATTGCAGTTTTGTAATTGGCAGTACTACTTATATCTGTATTTGATTGTAAAAAAATGTAATTGCTGTAAAACTGTGAAATAAATAAATAAATAAGTATCAATTCTCTCATACGCCAATAATCTGGGTTAACGGAAGTGTTTCTAAAAGCCATGACATGATAACATTTTACTCTTTCTGGTTACCCTTTCGTTTGTCGAGGACCGCTGGATTTATTGTATACCTATATACATAATGTTATATGCTGTAAGTACAAGTACCACACCCAGTATTCGCCCGTCAAAATTGAACGAAATGAAGCGTGCTGAACCGTGTTGAACGCAGTGTGGTCACTTAGCAGACGAACACTTTGCTACTTACTTGAACTTAAACAAATATTATTTATGAAGGTGGTGGTGTGTAGTGCCGCCAACTCAAAGAATAGCACCACCCTATCTCTTCCCGTGGGTATCGTAAGAGGCGACTAAGGGACGAATCCGAAAGATGGGCAGCAGCATCTTTCTGGGTAGATTTACATCAACTGCACTGCGATCTCCAACCCGCCTGCCAAGCGTGGAGATTATGGCAATGACCTCCCTTTTCGTGGGAGAGGCCCGAAGTCCTGCAGTGGATTGTTATGGGCTGTGATGATGATGATGATGACAAGTATTTCTCTGAGTCCAGTGATGGATCCACCTCATCTATTTCTACCGCCCAGTAGTCAAGTTGCGTTTTTTAAACATAATTTCAAAATATATTGTCGCCTGTGGTACATACGTGTTTCCTATCATAGACTACACTTGCTATTTAGTGTTTTTGTTATAATTACAGACTCGGATACATGATGAAACCTAAATGTAATTGCCGTGGATGTTATGAGCGATATAGTTACCAATTTGAATGGAAAGGTTAGCTAGCCTTGTGGTGTCCGGCAGAGTTGAATAATACCAACCCTTACATCCGTAGGTGTCGTATGCGACTAACGTTTTCGAAGCAAAAGATCTAGAGTTTTCGTAGGTTGGAAAGTGGGCAGCAGCACTTCCATTGTTATATTTATAACTGCGATCTCCAACCCGCCTGCCAAGCGTGGACATTATGGCAATAACCTCCCCTTTCGTGCCTAAGCTCTAATTAAATAATACATTTCTAACATTAAGGTAAGTTCGCTATACATCAAAATATTTTATATCCAAAATAACGCCTACATCCGATTTTGTATTCTTAACAAACAATATTGTTCAAGAATGTTTGTCGAACAATAACGGCAACGGAAACTGTTTGTCTGTATGTATGTCACGTACTCAGTGGCTCAGTAATCCGCACATACATTAACAATAGTTTGTATGGGAATTCCGTCTTTTGTATGGTAAAACTTTACGTGGTTTGTAATTTCTATTTTCAAGGTTCTATAAATTGGCTGTACTAACCGATGCTCTAACTGTGAGGAAAAACATCGTGATGAAACCTGCACATTCAGGCGACTGAATGTGTAAGCATGATCCAATCTGGTCAGGTTCCCCTGGTAACAGGGTCATGGAGGTCAGATGGCAGTCGCTCCACTGTAATAACTTGATTTATATAATTCTGGATCATGGTCAAGAAGGAGCCCCAGACCCTCGTGCGCGAGAAAACAACAGGGACATTAACGCCAATATGATTATTTTTTATTTAAAAGCTAGTTAAATCTCGATTGTTCTTAGCTTCATTTAGTTAAAATCGGTTTGAGAAAAATTGGATTTACCTATGTAGACTTGGCCGTGTGGTGTCCGTCAGAGTAGAATAGCACCAATCCCTTAAACTCGTGAATCTCCTATAAGGTGACTAATATTTTCGAGGCAAAAAGTCTAAGCGTCTCCGTAGGCTAGAAAATGGGCAGCAGCGTTTTCCAATTATATTTATAACACTGCGATCTCCAACGCGCCTGCCAAGCGTGGAGATTATAGCAATAACCTCCCCTTTCGTGTGAGAGGCCCTAAGTCCTGCAGTGGACTGAAATGGTACGATTTAAGTATTATATACTAAGATATCCCAAAACTTATCTTAATTCACTTACACATCAGATCATTCCAGCTTTCAAATAACTTCAACATTTACTACACTACGCTGGCAGAGTCTTCTGCCATGCTGCATGAAGGTTCTAGCTCCATCCAAACTCAATCCAAAAAAACTACCATTCACAATGTCACTGCTATTCGTATTGCAATTATAATCCCATCACCATTTCCCGTGACCGCTATCACCAATCACCGGAACCAAGGCCTCATAAGCAATAGCAGTTACCGCTAAGCGTGCTATACACTGACGGCATATTGTCAATTAGGTGTCCACATACGACACAGAGGAGTCTCACCCGAGTGCGCTCCATACAAAAGTAATGACATTTTGTTGACGTGATCTAGCAACCATCTAAGCGTGTCTATACACGCTTAGATAACACTGCCACGTTGAACTTTTATCCTTTCAATTAGGGCCGTATATTTTAATCTTTATTGTTATTTCTACATAAAATCACACATATATCACCATTTTAACCCTTTTGTTTTTTTATTCTTGTCACGTCATATGTTGTCATGCGGAAGACTTTTTATAGTCGAAGGAGATTTTAAACTTGTTTGTGCTCCTCTTATTCTAGATAACTGCTGGATCCAATTCTTCATCATGTCTGCATGAAATAAATCCTTCGCTGTCAAACACGAGACCGTCTGAAAATTAATGTCGTCCATTTCGGGAACTGGCTGGTTGACTATGAGTACTGGCTATCAAGACTTTATCTACTTTCGTGCCAAATCGTTCTCGAACGTGTTTAAGTGAAGACCCGAGCCTTCAATGGAAAGTGCGGCTGAGGGATGGGCAAAGTTTTCCCAGCCTTTGTACTAGAAGGTGGATCTTTATTGTAACCCAGATGTTACTATTTTCTAGATTAAAAATTGATACAAGTGATCAGTCTCAAATTAAAAAATGCACAAGTGTTGCATCAAATTTTATATCTGAAGTCTCAAACTAAAAAATGCACATAGTTGCATCAATCTTCCTCTCCGAAAATCTCAAGATGACATAGTCGCTTAGTCAGTTTGCAAACAGTTCTTTTCGGCTTGCTTCAACGTTATCCAAGTGAATTCAGTGATCCTGCCTGGACTAAGGATATGTGGAGTAGACTCTTTTTGGAACTTTTGTGCTTTATTAGTGTATTTTTATAAATTCATTTGTAGTAGCTAGCTTTCTGGACTGAAATATCATAACCCATCACCCTGAATCTTTCGTTTTCTTTATCAACTAAAACTGGCACTTTCCGCGGGAAGTGTTACGTGACAATAGTTTCAAAGTTACACGAGATTTCCATACAAATTTTAAATCCTGGGTAACTTTGTAACAATATATTTTACCGAGAAACTGACAAACCAGAAGATATTGGTTTCTAGCCCACGTATACAAAATTTCATTGGCTTTGATAGTGTAACATCAAAAATATGATCAAAGTACGTTTGTATTGAGTGCGCTGGATCGCTATTGGATGCGCGGGCGAGCCTACCTTGGTCGAAAGTCCGACCACGTCTCCCGCAATTCAATTCAATTATTTTGATAAACATAAATTTACACGTCAAATGTTACTAAATTCTTGAGTAGTCATTATTCTTAAAATAATGTTACAACAGAAAAAAAAATTACAATCTTAATGCCATGAGGTTAGTTACACAGATTAACGTATTTTCTCCAAGGGAGTTAATTACAAATTCGGATGTCACAAACATATTATTATTATTACAATTCAATTCAATCCATTTATTGGTAAATCAAAATGTATTAATTGCATGTCAAATGTATACTTATATTATATAATACAAGTGTATTTATAACGCATCTATAATCTTTAAATTTATAACACATCCGTAAACGACTCTATTTTATACTATGTAAGGATTAGTACAATTACTTTTTTTTATGTTATACGGCAGACAAACAGGCAAGCGGGCCACCTGATGGAAAGTGGTCACCGCCGCCTATGGACATCAGCAACACCAGGGGAGTGAAGAGACCTCTAATATACCTCTTGAACGATCCCAAATTTCAATTACTGTCTAGCTGCCTCCTATATGTCTAGTCCTATATGCCTAGTATGGTCTATGGTCTTATATTGGTCTATGGTCTAGTCGTTTATCGTCCGAGTAAGCACGCTTAGGGGTAACTGCTATTGCTTATGAGGCCTTGGTGCTCCTAAATCGGTCCTGACGTAGAATCGCAATTCCTAATTATTGTCGCGTGCCGTCCGCGTGCAGTCGTGCTGCTCAATCGATGCAGACGGCAAGCCGACACAGGCGCCGGCAGCGGTCGACATGCCGTAATAACGTACCGTCTGTGCGTCTCAACTCTCTCATCAGCTTTTCGGAGAAAAGTTGAAATCATCCTTGGACGAAGTAGTGAGCAATCTTTAAAACGGCACAGACGCAGAACCGTTTCCAAAAGAAAATATACCAAGTATATGTTACTGTCAAGTACTGTTATACAATTTTAGGTATTTCCACACAAAAAAAAGGTATCTTGGGACCTCAAACAAAAGTTTAAGTCTTTATTATGTGACGTCTTATGCCCCCTATTTTACTCGAAAAGGTTTAAATATCCCGTAAAATTATCTGCCAATTGAACCTACTACAACAACCTAAAGAAGGCTATGGGCAACAACCCATTATCTCCCACTAGCTCGTATCACCAATCACAACCGATACCAAGGCCTCATAAGCAACAGTAGCTAATATTTGCACAAGAGCCCGTTCGCATGGCGCATACGTATCCGTCGTTTACCGGTGGCCAAGGGCGAGGGGTTACAGGCCTGCGCGTGAGTGGAATCCGGAGCGCGGATAATGGGAGTGAATGTGTGAGTCAATGAGTGAGAGGTTTTGTACAGACGTTCTGTTTTGACTGGAGCCGGCCAATCGTCAGTTGCAGTCGACACTAATCCCGCACGGAAATCTGAACAGACTTTGATGAAATTTAGCAGTAATGTAGCGTATAGCCCAAAAGAGCAATATGCTGTAATTTATTCGCGGTGAAAAGCTAGTATTTGTATTAATAATAGATAGTATATTCTAGCTATCATGACGTATAGTTATGATTTAAGAAACACTTGTTTGTCTTTATTAATGGCATTTTGTTTATTTATTTTAATAAAATAAAACAATTCGCTTTGCGTTGTTTGTTTTACATATGAGTGGAAGAATGATTCTTATGTTTATGTTTTTCAATAAGAATAAGAAAGCAGT
Organism: Blastobasis lacticolella; assembly: GCA_905147135.1. Taxonomy (NCBI): domain Eukaryota; kingdom Metazoa; phylum Arthropoda; class Insecta; order Lepidoptera; family Blastobasidae; genus Blastobasis; species Blastobasis lacticolella. The sequence goes on from LR990061.1 coordinate 4,696,139, forward strand.
ATTTCCGGTGATAATAATAAATACAATAAATAAACTACTATACAATAAACAAAATATGAGAACCTACCTAATTAACGTGTTTCACGCAAAATTTTAGGCTTTAATTTTGGAGCGTTGCATTTGTGTAACAATTTATTCCGAAATTCAATGTTTCCATGTGAACAGGCACTGTTTGTTTCTAAAGGTGTATCAGCAAGAAAAAGGGGTTGGTAGGGTGAGTAGGTGTACGCGAACGAAGTCGAGCCAGGTCCACTTGTACACAATATATTTATTACGGCTTGCCATCGTAAATTAGAAAAGAGCAGCAGAATTTTCTTTCGAGAATTGTCAACACTGTGATCTCCAGTCTGCCAAGCATGGAGATTAGGACAATGCCCTCCGCTGACGTGGACGAAGCTCAAGTCCAACAGTGCACTTGTAAATATCCAGATTACAATGATAAAAATGTAATTACGCATTCTGTTCTTAAAATGGCGCCTGTACGTTGCGTATTTCCCATAGCGATTTCCATTTCATTCTCCATGTAAAATAGCCTGTACATAAAGAGCTGTCGCTTCATTCGATCCTTATTTTAAAGACTCTATTCAATGTATTGCGTTAATTTGCATTCCCTTCTAAACACTAAGAGGTGTGACCTGGAGAGTACAACATGGAGTTCTTCAAGAAAGGGGTTAAAAGGTTTTTACGGGGTCGGCAACGCGTGGGTGATGCCCCTGGTATCGCAAACGTCCTTAGGTTGCGGTGACTGCTTACCATCAGGCAACCGCAAGCTTGTTTGCCGCCATAGTGGTATTAAAAAAAAACACGAATTAGTTTTTGATATTTAGCTCCACCTTAAAAGCCAAGCAACAATGCTTGCATTATTTTATAATAGACTCAACATCTTCCTAGCGCTTATCGCGGCTTCTGCCAGGGTCCGCTTTCTTCTTATCCACTTGGCCCGGTCTTCGGCTTCCTCGCGTCGTAGGCAATTGGCTCTCGCATCCGACTCAGTGATGTCAATCCATCGATTTCTGGGTCGCCCACGGGGCCTCTTTCCTGCTGTATTGTTGTATAGTATACTCTATGGTTGTATTCCATAGGCCAGGCGTATCGTAGTCTTCACCGAGATAACGGACAAGCGGTTCTGCATTTTTGTTAAATGAAACTGAAGTGCATGCATCGTAGATGTTATGGATGACAGTTGCCGCTTTTCATCAGGTGGATTAAAGCAGTGACCCTACTAGTCCAGTGTCGTCCAGGTTCATTAGTGCGGCTAGCAATTGCTCCAGATGTTTGCATTAGTTCTTGGCACCCACGACACAGGGTTATGCTTAAAGAGACTCCCCAATTTGATGCATTTTTATAATAATTTCGGCGTTAATGGCCAGGTTGTGCTCTCAAGAACGAGGGCCCGAGGTCCACCTTGAGCATGATCCAGGATTTGACAGATCAGGTAATTTTTCAGTAGAGCCAACGACTGCCGTCTGACCTCCATGACCCCGATTACAGGGGAACCTGGCCAGATTGGATCATGGTTACACATTCAGTACCCTGAATATAGTACTTAACAAATTCGAATGAGTGCAAAGCCGAATGGCTTGATCATGGTTACACATTTATTCGCATGAAGGTAGTGTCAAATTCGATTGATAAATGAATGGCATTATTTCAATGACGGCTAAGTCGATAATGGCATAGCAGTGAAATGGTCTCATAACAATAAATCGTTCAAAGACATGCACGAACAATGATTACTGGACTGTCGTCAATCGTATCATAATTTCCGCCTTGGTGTCTGACCCGATGGGTTTTAGGGTTCTCCTTGACTTCTTTTGGTTCTTTTGAAACTGATGTATTTTATTTCAATATATCTACATGTAAAAATACTACTAAAAGTACAGTCATCATTCATTCAAGCTAGTTCGGAGCGTCGGTGGCAGAGCGGTTAAGGTATCCGACTCCTTAGCGAGAAGTACCGAGGGAACGCTGTGGCCATGTTCCAATGACTTTTTTTGAGTTATTCTTTATTGTACACAAACATGAGATTCGTACAATAGTAGAAATGTAACCGTTGCTCTTACGGCGAGGGAAGGTCAGGTTTCCCTGGTAGCAGGGCCACGGAGGTCAGATAGCAATCGGTCTACTGTAATTACCTGATCTGCTGGGACATTAACGCCATGATTTTTTTTTTATGTCATACGGTAGGCAAACAGGCAAGCGGGCCACCTGATGGAAAGTGGTCACCACTGCCTATAGACATTAGCAAAACCAAGAGTATCGCTAATGCGTTTAATGGGATCACAGACACACTGACTTTTTATAGTTTAACTAGTGGACCCGGCGCGACTTCGTTCGCGTAGCGTTCTAACCCTACACCTACCCTACACCTACCCTACACCTACCCTACACCTACCCTACACCTACCCTACACCTACCCTACACCTACCCTACACCTACCCTACACCTACCCTACACCTACCCTACACCTACCCTACACCTACCCTACACCTACCCTACACCTACCCTACACCTACCCTACACCTACCCTACACCTACCCTACACCTACCCTACACCTACCCTACACCTACCCTACACCTACCCTACACCTACCCTACACCTACCCTACACCTACCCTACACCTACCCTACACCTACCCTACACCTACCCTACACCTACCCTACACCTACCCTACACCTACCCTACACCTACCCTACATCTACCCTACACCTACCCTACACCTACCTTACACCTACCCTACACTTACCCTACACCTACCCTACACCTACCCTACACCTACCTTACACCTACCCTACACCTACCCTACACCTACCCTACACCTACCCTACACCTACCTTACACCTACCCTACACCTACCCTACACCTACCTTACACCTACCTTACACCTACCCTACAACTACCCTACACCTACCCTACACCTACCTTACACCTACCCTACACCTACCCTACACCTACCTTACACTTACCCTACACCTACCCTACACCTACCCTACACCTACCCTACACCTACCCTACACCTACCCTACACCTACCCTACACCTACCCTACACCTACCTTACACCTACCCTACACCTACCCTACACCTACCCTACACCTACCCTACACCTACCCTACACCTACCCTACACCTACCCTACACCTACCCTACACCTACCCTACACCTACCCTACACCTACCCTACACCTACCCTACACCTACCCTACACCTACCCTACACCTACCCTACACCTACCCTACACCTACCCTACACCTTAGGTGTGAATCTGAACCATTCCCAGATCCCCTTGAACACACACAAAAAATTTCATCAAAATCGGTCCAGTCGTTTGAGAGAAGTTCAGTGACATACACACTCACAGAAGAATTATATATATAAAGATTTGACGATTGAAAGAGATATTTAATGTCCTAATCAATAAAGAAATTTTAAATTTTTGGATTTTGAATTGAAAGAGTATAAGGCATATATGATTATTATGGCGGTGATACAGAACCACTCCCGACCGACTCGCACTTCGCCGGCTTTACTATTGAAACAAACCAACTGTGAAATATAATGACGATGACGTATACCGGTCATGCCCGGCGTCATCTTCCTGGCGCAAATATAGGTAGCTCCTTAATAAGAGACGATGAATTATCAGAACGGAAGTACCTATTATTCTTCTTTTATCGAGTTGATGGACTAAACTCTGACTTACAGTGGACTGGCCTCAAACAAGTCCTTCATTGTGCAACTCTTAGGAACCGCCGAGCATGAAACGAGATGGTCCATGGTTTGCGGAGATAGGCCACAGTCGTACTGAGAATATACATTTGTATATCCTCACCTAGAGAGTTTCTTTTTACACTAGGTTCGCAGCCTATACTACCTACCTAGTGTACCTGTACACTCTAATACAAAATTTATCTCAAACATTGTTAAAATGGTGAACTTATCTTTTCGAGAAATCTCTTGCATCTAATCATACCTACTATATTGAACATAAAGTCGAAACGAGTCGAAAAACCACAGATAATATCCACATAAATGCTTACCTATAATACATAATACATATACCTGTTTAACCGATTTTAATGAAACAAATCTAAGAACCATCTCAACTAAATATCCACCCAGGATCACAGACACACTGATTTTTTATAGTTTGACTAGCCACGCATTTGACCGCCATCTCACTCTAGCCAACTAATTAACTTCCTTGCACGCTTTTCACCGAATCCAAAGTGGCCAGTTGGTATTTGGCTGATCCATCCCTGAGGTGGCAGCAGTACTCTGCACACTCTGCAGGCACATAACTGAAGCAACTGCTTTAAAGTAAAGTACCGCCTGTCCTTCGAGAGGATACCAAGCTTTTTGGCTGTCTGTCTGAATCCTAATCTATGCTATATCTATACATATACAAAAAACAGTAAAAAAGAGTGTGTTTGTACATTGAATATATTTACAAAAAATAATTTAGGGCGATGAAGATATAAAAAAAAGAAAAGGGGTAAAAAATAAGAATGATGAATATCAAACTTTTTCATATTTAAAACCAAATGCATCTGCGAGTGAAGTCCTGAATTATTGTAGTGTTCTGAAAGAGCAAGCCAATCGTACGGATTTCGTAATCATTTGTACAGGTAGCAATGATTCAAATCCAAATATAATATATGGAAATTTGTTTATGGCTATAGACATGTTAAAAAATACAAATGTTATAATTTTACCAGTTTATAAAAATATGAGTCTCAATGAGTATATGATAAGTCAAATGTTAAAATTATTATCAAAGACATTTCATAATTGTAATTATATTGACTATGATTATTGTGTTGACCATATGACATATTTAAATTTAGTATGTAAGAGAATTAACTTTATTATTAATTATCACACTTATAAATCAATGTATCTGACAAATGTTCGTAAATTTATATCACACCCAGCAAACAAAAGTATTGACGAAAAGGTAATTAAGCATTCGAGGAGCACTATACCCTATTATTTTCCTAGACTGCCTTATAAAACCGCCAGTAGTGCGATTTCAGATGTTCAGAGCGAAAAGATAGATGTAAGCATAACTGCAGGTAAAAGAAATTGCGATGGAGAATTTTTTCGTAGATACAAGTGTCGCTGGGACTTACCTTAGAATATTGCATCAAAATATTGCGGGATTTCTAAGTAAAAAAAACACGTTGACTATCACATTGTCTGAACTTAATGACAATAACAAGTCACCGGATGTGATTTGTTTATCAGAAACTTTTATTGCTAGAGGTTCTGAAAATGTTTTAACTTTAGCAGGTTATAACCTTTCCGCATCCTACTGCCGTACTAATAAGCAGAGAAGAGGTGGTGTTTGCATCTTTAGTAGGAATGGTCTAGTTTGTGATGACTTACCGTTTTTGAAACAATTCACGGTTGATGAATGTTTTGAATGCTGTGGAGTAGAGTTTAGAAACTTGAATTTAATTTTAATTTGCATTTACAGAATACCCCGATCGGATACAACAGTATTTTTTAAAAATTTAGAAATTATTTTAAGTAAATTAGCAGTTAAAAATAAAAAAAGAATTGTTTTAGCGGGTGATTTTAACATAAACACATTACAACCTAATCCAGTTAGTACAGCTTTAAAGGATTTAGTGAAAAACTTTAACTTTAATTTTCACATATCGGAGCCTACGAGACAGTCCACGTGCATTGATCATGTGATAAGTAATGTACAATCTGCCGTCGGAGAATTATATCATCTTCACCTTTCTGATCACAATACGGCTCAAGTATTACATGTACCACTGTCAATAAAGTGTGAAAGTGTAAATTACTATTACAAATATCAGCGAGATTACAGTGAAGAAAATATTCGTAAGTTTCGACATTGCTTGAATAGTTTTACTTTTTCAGAGGTTTATAAAGAGGATGACCCAAATATTGCATATAAAAAATTTTATGACTACATAATGCTTTTCTATAATTTGTGTTTTCCAACAATTAAAAAAAAGATTATAATATCAACAAATAAACCAAAATGGATCACAAAAGGACTTAAAATAAGTAGCAAAACAAAACGTGGTCTACGATTTAAATACTACAAAAATGGTAATAATCTTAATAAGAATAACTATCTAAATTATTCCAAACTATTTCGCAACTGTTGTGACATATCCAAAAAAAACTATAACGACAATTTTATAAGGTCATCAAAGAACAAGTGTCTTGCTTCTTGGAAGTTAATTAAGCAGGGAAATCAAGGTGCGAATTCTTCTACTTTTATTAAAGAAATAAATTCAAAGAAAGGAAAATTGTCAAACACTAGAGAAATAGCAGAGGAATTAAATGATTTCTGGATAAAAAATAGCAATATTAATAATTTTTCAACAAAAAATACCAACAGTTCTAATGTTTGCAATAGTATTTTTTTAAAACCGACTAATAAACAAGAAATAATAAAAATAATTATGTCACTAAATAATACAAGTTCTGTGGGGTTTGATGAAGTTTCAACTAAAATAATAAAAGTTTGTAAGGAGGAGTTGTCAAGTCTTTTGGTTCACTTGATAAACCTATCTTTTGAGAAAGGAGTTTTTCCCGACTTATTAAAAATATCTGTAGTGAAGCCTTTGTATAAAAAAGGTAATAGACTAGACATAAATAACTACAGGCCGATTACGTTAATTCCTGTAATATCAAAAATTTTTGAAAAGGTAATGCGTGGGAGAATGATGGGTTTTATCATTAAAAATAAAATATTAGTGGAGGAACAGTTTGGTTTCCAAGAGCACAAGTCCACAATTTCGGCAGGGTATAACTTGATTAATAAAATTTTAGAAAATATAGATGATAAGAGATTAACGACCGTTTTATTTTTAGATATGTCAAAGGCTTTTGATTGTGTTTCACACCGATTGCTTTTACAGAAATTGGAGCAATATGGCTTCAGAGGTACTACTTTGAGGTGGCTGAAATCATATTTGGATAACAGATCACAATGTGTTGAAACTGTAGCCATAAATCAACAAAATACACTGAAGCATTACAGATCAAGCTTTAGAATAAACGAATACGGGGTTCCACAAGGAAGCGTGCTCGGACCGCTCTTATTTTTGTTATACATTAATGATTTTGCACGTATAATCAGACACCCGTGTACTATTTACGCTGATGACATTTCCATAATATTGACATCAAAAAATTATAAAACTCATATGGACGATTATATTCTTGACATTAATAATACCATAAAATTAATTATTGACTGGCTTCATAATAATAATCTACAAATTAATATTAATAAAACGATATATATTCAATTTTGCAATTATAATAGTATTCAATATAAACTTGACATAAAATATAATAATGAAATAATTAAAGAAGTAGACAACACAACATTCCTAGGTTTAATTCTTGATAAAACATGTAACTGGAAGGCCCACGTTGATAAAATATGTGACAAGCTTAATAAATATGTTTATGTGTTATACCGACTACAAAAAACATCAATGCTTAGTACTTTACTGGCTGCATATCACGGCTACGTTGATTCGACTCTGAGGTATGGTCTCATTTTATGGGGAAATTCTACTGATTTCCAAAGAGCCTTCATAGCTCAAAAGAAATGTGTGCGTGCAATGTGTGGATTGCCGCCTCGGGAGTCTTGCAAAACGGTATTCAAACAACTAAATATATTAACTCTTCCATGTCTCTATATTTTCGAAATAGCTAAGTTCGTCAAAAGTAATCCAAACTTATTCACTACTGCTGAAAGTATTTACCCAAGATGTACTAGGAATAAGATGAAGCTAGTTTATTCTAGAGTGCCAAAAACAACGAACTACTGTAAAAATTGTCCTGCTATGTGAGTAAAAATATATAATGCATTGCCGGAAAGTCTAAAAAGTTTACCTATTCAACTTTTTCAGAAAAAACTAAAACAATGGTTAATAAATAAGACATTTTACTCTGTAAATGAGCTATTTTTGAATACGTAACACTAGATACCTATAATGTTTGTGTACCTACTAAATATTTTCATATCCGAAAGGATTAAGTGTTCTTGGGACGTTATTATAATTTTGTTAACACCATTTATTGTACCAACATTTACTGAAAATAAATATCTTTATCTTTATCTTTATCTTTATAAAAGTTTTTTTTTTATTTTGGTCTGTCTGTGCACGCTTGCCTCCGGAACTATTAGACGAACCTGAATGATACTTTTTTGTTAGCTATAAAGCCTGGGCAACATATACTTTTTGCAAACTGGAACACTTGATCATCATCAGCCGAAAGACGCCCACTGCTGGGCATAGGCCTCCCCCAGAGATCTCCACAAAGGCCGGTGCTGTGCCTTCTGCATCCAGCTGGTACCTGCGACCTTTACCAGGTCGTCGGTCCACCTTGTGCGAGGCCTACCCTCGCTACGTCTTCCGGTACACTTGATGTAGAAGCGTAATATACCAGCTAATTTGCAAGAAATATAGAAATTAAATTCTATTATTTCCGCTGCCTTCGTGCATTAGAAAACTCCCACTAATAAGCTAATGGACTGCATTTTAAGTTCCTTCTCCAGCTCTATACTTACGGCCACACTGCTAAGAGCTGCAAAACAATTATTTGTTTATCTATTTAAACTACAACGTACAGTTTACACTTGAAGGAAACCTAAGACTTGTAATTACGGATAGATCAACTTGCATGCACGTGCGATCCCACGTGATAATTACGTAGAGCTGGACAAATATCGATAGTTTTTATCGGTAATAACTATTATTATCGAAGGTGTCTTGTGGGTTGGTTGGTGTGGCGCTGGTTTGGTCACGTGTTGCGGAAGCCTCAGGTGGGAAATCGGTGCCTAAACCTGCCGGTATCAGGGAAGAGGCCCCGTGGGCGACCTATGAAGCGATGGATTGACATCACTGAGTCGGATGCTAGAGCCAACTGTATACGACGCGAGGATGCCGAATACCGGGCGAAGTGTAGAAGAATGAGTAGGAAAGCGGACCCCGGCAGAGGATGGGATAAGCGCTAGGACGATGATGATGATGATCGAAGGTTTCTTGTGGATGGCGCAGTTTGGAATCCGCTGGGGGCTTGCCTTGATAGGTTTGATGGTCTTTGTACAGGTTTTGCATTGCTTTTAATTTGGCCAGCAGAAGGTAACATTGAACTTCAACGGCCTCCCCTCTCGTGGGAGAGACCCTAAGTCCTGCAGTACACTGTTATAGGCTGTGATGACGATGATGATGATTCTACCGGTAATACATTAGTCGCTTGTACAGCACGATGATATATTCTACTAAGCTGAATGCTTGGGTTGTCGGCGACAAATGTTTCACCTTTCGCAAATTGAAATTACATTCGTACCACCTGGATGTGTGATGGTGTCGTTTAGGTGCAGAATGTCCAAGTTACAAAATGTCCAAGTCGATATATGCTTTTTTTTAAATGTTGAGGTCGATGGAATGACTTTCACGAAACTTCCTGCCCCGTACAACCATTACGATATTGAAACCTATCTCAAACGGATGCCACATATTCGCTACTGGCCAGGTGTTGCGGGTGTCAAATTGCGGTGATCACTTAACTAGTCAAGCATTTGACCGCTATCGCAGCTGATGGTAAGTGACGATGCGTAGAATTGGCCTTGAAGGAGTCCAGATTGTGCTGGTCGAGGAATGGGTATGCCGTACGCATTAGAAGACAGCGAATTTCTGCCTGCTAAAGGTTCTCTGCAATTCTGAAAACTGCAAATACTATGAAATTTGTTATCAAGAAATGGATTTCTTATCTCAATCATTTATTTCTCTTTTTATTTTCTTAATGGTTTGATGATCTCGATGTGTTGAATTGCGTTGAACTTGAGATACAAAATCTTTAAAATTATTAATTAAGTATGAAATAAATAGTGAAACGAAAAATTCAAATCATCGACAAATTACTGACACTATAAACAAAGAGTGATAATGTCAAATGCAGTTACCTACTTATACGTTTTGCATTAGCTTTGTTTTAATGCATATCATGGTAAATAATTAAAGTGTCTTTAATACATATATTATAAAAAGCAGTGGCTGGTCTACAATTGATACATAATTACTATTCGATTATATCGCAATCACATTATTGTCTGTCAATTCTGAACCTAATTTCTTCACACATCGAAAGAGGTGACTATACACAACCCAAATCCTTCAGACCGATAAGTTTGACCTCGTTCATGCTGAAGGTACTGGGGAGAATAAGTGGCAGAGACATTACAGACTCTGCTCTAATAGACTACCCTCTTCACAAAAACCAACACGCCTACTCCATAGGCAAGGGCACAGAATCGGCACTACATAGCGTCACAGCTCACATTGAAGACGCCATGGCATCTAAACAATCCACCCTGGGGATCTTCATAGACATTGAGGGTGCGTTCGATAAAACACACTTTGGCAGTATTAGCAATGCCCTGAAGAAGCACGGAGTAAAAGATACCATTGCCGGGTGAATCGACTCCATGCTAAGATACAGGGCGGTGCAACTAACTATGAACAACACAACAAGAGCGGTGGTTGCTAGAGGATGTCCACAAGGTGGGGTCCTATCCCCGCTCTTATGGAACATAGCGGTCTTATTAGCCGCTTAAACGACCACAATTTTTATGCAGTAGGCTATGCTGATGACATAGTAATTCTAATCAGCGGACCCTTTGAAACCGTTTTATGCGACCTCTTGAGGTCTGCCTTAAGAATCCTTGAAAGCATGTGTTATGAACAGGAACTGTCCGTGAACCCAACCAAAACAGAAACGGTTATGTTCACGCACAAGAGGAATCTGGGGAACTCAGACTACCCAAACTGTTCGACACGACCCTATCCCTATCTAATAAAGTCAAATACCTCGGGATTACCTTTGAAAGCAAAATGTTATAGAACAAACACATGGATCTAAAGGATTACAGAGCCAAAGCCCCACTAGGAACAGGTTCCCTTCGAAAGGTCTGTGAACGTCCTAAGAGACTAATAGACTTCTGGAAGGAGCTGGGCTGGCTATCATAGCCGGTTCTCAATCACGTGTAAAGGACCGACTTTGAGTCCAAATTCGGAAAATGGGAGCCACTTATTTAAACCTTCACACATCGAACTTCAGCTTCAGCCTGAAACTCGGCCGGCTTACCGCCATAGTGCACTATACTGCGTCACCAGGGGTAGTGTGGGTATGCGGAATTGCTCCTATATGGGACGAAGAAAAATATGGAAAATTGATCCACAACCATGAGCCAAAAATAAATGAGAGATGGTGGTTTTTATTACTATTGCCAAATATAAGGTTCATACCTATGAAATTGGCGTTTTTTTTCTCATTCACATTTTTTCAAATATTTTAATTATGCATAACATCCTACCTAAAAAAAGGTTTTATTTATCATGTCTAGGTCAACTTCTAGAGATGATTCAAAATACCTTTCTATATTATATGTACAGTCGTCACTAAAAACGGAAAATAAAACTTTTAAAATCATTTGTATTGTTAATTGTTGTTTGTAGCTAATCTTGGGTCAAACTTCTTAGAGCTCTTAAGCCTTCAGCTTCGGCCGAAGGTTGTGGCGATAACCGATTAAAATTAATTTTGGCTCCAGCCAGAAATTGACATCGATATAAATAATACATATCGGTAAATTTTGGTTTCGTATACAGGTTGTTACATAATATATGTATGAAGCCGTGAACCGGATGGAGTGCTAAATGTACGAAAACGATAGGTACAAAAATTCCACGTACGACAGAAATAATAGTACCTATCGTTTTAATATGTTTAGCACTCCATCCAGATCACGGCTTCATACATATATTATGTAACACCCTGTAAACTCACACATTTGCAACAGAAACGACGCTGTACGAAGCCCAACTAGCTAGAATGACGTGCATTACTTGGCGTCAATACTAATTCAATAACAGTGACAGCGTCATTGGGCCAAATAAGCTTGTACCCACGCCGTGTATAACCCGCGTCACGAAAGAAGAGACTTGTCAAATGGCAGTGGAGAGGATTTCGCGCAGGTATAACCCGCGTCACGAGAGAAGAGACTTGTCAAATGGCAGTGGAGAGGATTTCGCGCAGATAATCGTATACAGCGCAAGTCAAACCACTTGACCCGCCAAGTCTCTTCTTATTTGAGACTAGGTATAACTAACGACTGTGCGATGAACGTTTGTTGATCAGTACTTTTTTATTTATTAGTAAGACGGAGTGTCGGTGGCCGAGCGGTTGAGTATCCGACTCGTAAGCGAGAGGTACCGGGTTCGAATCCCGCTACGGCTATGTACCATCAATGGCTCTTATTATTTTATTATGTATTAGTTATAGTGGAGTTATGTATATTAGATGAATTCTAACCGAAGCTATTACGGTGAGGGTAAACATCGTGATGAAACCTGAAAATTCAGGCAACTGAATTTGTAACAATAATAAAATCTGGTTAGATTCCCCTGACAGGCTCACGGAGGTCAGATGATAGTCGCTCCACTGTAATTACCTGATCACCAATTCCTGGATCATGGTCAAGGCGGACCCCGGGCCCTCATGCTCGAGTGCACAACCGGGACATTAACGCCAAGATGATTATCTATTTTAGTAAGACGGAAAAAAAGGGTTGTGGAATAAACCCAGCCATAACACTAAAGCACTACATGTGACAGAGCACCATTAATGACAACACTTTTCCTGTTTCCGCTATTTCACATTCACTCTTACAACATTGAGCAACATCAAGAAGACTCCGTAGAAAGCTATGCTGTAATGTATATGTACTAAATTCTAAATGAGCGTTACAGAATTAAGATATTTGTTAGTAATTTTTCTAAACCAAGAGTAGGCCAACGCGGAGTTGGCGAATAAGGAATTGGTCAATAAAGAATTGGCAAATACGGAAGTTCGCAAAGTGGATACAATTATATAAATGGCAAAATGCAAAGTTTAGAAGATACCCTAAGATAGAACAGAATATACAAAAAATAATAATAATAACTATGCTTAGACAATGTTCGGCCGGCTATCCAACCGGAGACCTCTGCGTGGCCACCGGCATTTTAACCAACTGAACCACTCAGGTCGTCAGAATGAAAATCGTAAAAATAGAAAGGCAACCTACATTATCTTTCAAATTAAATATTTTCGCCTGGAAATTATCGCTTACAGCGATAAGGGTGCTTTATTTAACCACTATTAGTTAAGGTTTTGTTTCTTCATTTTGTTTTATTTATTTTTGTGGCTATCTAATCTTACTAGATATATATTTGATCCCATATTTCAGAGCCAGAGCTACCTAAGTCAATCCAGCTACAAAAATAAAAATCTTAAACACGTTTAACGTTTTTTTGTATGAAGTTTTTTGTTTAAGTATCAGATGAAATGTGTTTAAAAATTTGGTGTAAGCCGCCCTAAATGTCCTTGCAATATAAGTATTCACAAACATGATAATTACGTTTCTAGTTCTAATGTTAAAGAAGCACGTTCTAATAGCTACTAGACAATTTTGTTCCGGTTTTCGGCGATGGATAATGTGATTCATAAGCAACGATTATAATTTATGGCGAAGCAAACTGCAAAGTTACGTAAGGGAAAAATACTCTGCTTAATATTTGTGTTACTTGCCCTACATACAAGTGTTAATTTGCTGTTTATTTGACATCGATTTTCTTTCTTTCGTTAATTTTACAGTATAGGTACAATACGAGATGAGTATCATTTTTAATGACCGACGAAAAAAGAGGGCTGTTAAGTTTACACATACACACGTATCTGTGGCTCTGTGTATCTTTGGAGATGTGTATCTGTCTGTGACATCGTAGCTCCAGGACGGATGGACCGATTTCGATGCGGTTTTGTTTATTTATTTATTTATTTCACAGATTTACAGCGTATAAAATATTTTTCAAAAAGGTTACATTATTAAGTTGTAATTCCAATTACAAAACTGCAATTTATAATTTTGATAATTAATATAGCCAGTATACACCATATAAAATACAAATAGAAAAAAAAACAACAATCAAAATTAAAATATAAACTTCTCTCTCTAAAATATAATACAAGTCGTGTGTTTGTTTAATGTATGAGCGTGTTATCCTTTACGCGACTGGAGGTACTGGATAACCCTTTTTGTATATTGTGCTCGGCTAAGATGGAAAACGTCAGCACTGTCGGAGAGGCACTTCTCACCCGTCAATATCCCTATTGAGCGGAGAGCCCAGGGCGTAGCCGCTGCCGCCGCCGCCGATATTTGAAAGACAGTTTAAGCAAGATGGTTCTAGCTATGTTTTATTAAAACCCGATTTAATACCGATAAGTTACACAGTATTAATATTCTGTGGTTACATTTGTTCAGTTCGGCTCTCTAAACAATGCCAATGGAATATTTACGTACATTTGGTAACCCTTTTTCGCAAGCGTCATGCATTAAACAATTCAACAACAAGCCCATCTGGAAGTTACTATCTCTATCAAGAAAAATGTTACAACCTGCTACGAAAGAATGTGATGATGTTGAGAGGAATATTTCCTACGACGTGCAACATATACTTAGTTTAAAATTGATTCAGTCGGTCCAGGTGCCCAATCATACCTAGATGAATACTTCAACTAGTGGTTGTTTATCAAGAAACCCTCACAGAGATGACTGCTGACTTTGGGGGCCAGAATCAGTCAGAAAGTCAAAAGAAACTTGTTTCATGCAATAACCTCCACATGCTTCCGACAATCATTTCTTAAAATGCCAAACCGTTTTAATGAAGTAAAGCTAATAATAATATCGATTAAGCCGACATTAAATAAAAAACTGTATCGAAATGTGTCCATCCGTTCGGAACCTACAATATGTAGTATACACACATAAATACACCGAGAGGATTGGCTTCGCCGGTAAAAATTCAATTTCGTTCCCTGGAAAATTCAAATTATTTTACTGATTATTGCGCAAAATCCGTTCACGTAACAATCAAAATCGGTTCACGTAAAAAACTACATTAGTTCCCTTGAAAATCCAAATTTCTTAAAATTGAATTATTTTTTTGTATTCGGTAGCGAAAACATCTTTCCACATTATTACACCTTGTGATCACAACCAGCAATTATAGAAGATTATATGCAGCTACATTACCGGATTACCACAATCTGGCCGCACCGCCAAACTGCCGTCAGTAGGTCAATGACTGAGGAGTGTGTCAGCTGGCAAACTATAGTCATATTTGAGAGAGATAGTAACGTAATGCATACGTAATGGTGGAGGACCGGTTTTACGTGGGGCAGTGTTACATTGCCGGTCGGCGAAGTAGGCTGCGCTCTTGTAGACTTGAGAGACTCGCAGACTAGTGGAGGTGCTCTGATTTACGGGTAAGCCTCGGCTGTGAAGCAACCAACGAATACTTGCGACCATTAAGTGTATATCGATTTGATGGACAAAAATATTGTAAAGTTAGCTACCTTCACGTCTGTGCTAAGTTGTTTTATGGTTATAGGCATGAGTTTTACGGATTTTCATCCCCACTACGTAGACCCTCTATTGGTGTCCACGTGATGGTTCGAATGAAAGATTCTCGCTAGTACGATTTGAATGTGAAATGAGCTTACAGCCACAGTGTTTCCTTTGGACTATTATATGACATGGGATCGTTCAAGAGGTATATTAGAGGTCTCCTTAGAGGCGGGCAACATATTGGTAGCGCCCCTGATGTTGCTGATGTCTATAGGCGGCGATAACAACTTTCCATCAGGTAGCCTGCTTGCCTATTTGTCTGACGTATTACATAAAAAAATGTCTACACAATGACAACTGCTGTTCTGCATTTTAGTTATATGAAATGTATGTGTATGAATCGTAGATGCCATATGAGAAAGTCACCGCTTTCTCCGTAGGCTGTCTACCCGTTTGCCACTGAATAGTCTGTATTAAAAAAGTATGACCTGAGGGCCTATCGGCTATCTCAGTGGACAACTGAATTTGACATAAACAAATCTGTCACGACTCTAATTTGGTAGACGCTATTGCCAGTTTTCAACGTAGATGACGTGGTGTAGAATTATCTAGTGTCAAATACAGTTGTCATCTGAGTTAGCCAATAGCCCCGCTGGACGTCTTCAAATCTTTGGCCTCAAAATCAGGATTTACAACATGATAAAGATGGATATTATGTTATAAGAAGCATAGCATTGTAGATATACAATCCGAAAGAAAACCTTGTAAATAACACACTTACCTAATCGTCTAGGCATTAACGTCTTGGTTGTGCTCTCACGCATTCGCCACATCTAGGTGCACCCGTAGGTACACTGGCTACCTTATCCTTCAAAGCGGAACCAAACACGCTCCGCAGCAAAACCATAGACCACCTCGTTTCATGCTCGGCGTGTCCTGAAGCTTGTACAATGGAGGACTTATTCGAGGCCAGTTTAAACGCTGTATGCGTCACCGAATACTAGGCGAAAAAAGTGTAAGTCAGAGTTTAGTCCATCGACTCGATAAGAAGAAGAAGGCAGCAGAACAGGCTTCACAGAGTTTAGCCACTGGCTGTGCCGTCGGTGGACCTTGGTCGTGACACACGACACGTGATAGGACCGCGACATTCGCAACAATGTGATAGGTAGTTATTAATTGTTTTTCTCAACTTCCTTAAAGCTGACGTATTCACGTGATGATGAAACTTGATATAAACATGTGAGTATGACCGTTTTAATGCTTTCCGTAAGGTATGCCAACCATGATCCAATCTGTTCAGGTTTCCCTGTTAACAGGGCCACGGAGGTCAGATGGCAGTCGGTCAACTGTAGTTACCTGATCTGCCAAATCCTGGATCGTGGTTAAGGTGAAGGCGGACATAGGGCCCTCGTGCGCGAAAGCACAACTCAGGCGTTTAAGCCCGCAATTAAAAATAGTTTTACGACAGTCGGAGATAAAATAGCATTTTTAACTCCGGGCCCAAATGCCCGTGGAAAATTAATAATTTAAATTAATCAGTCATTTCGGCCCGTGGGATAAAACAAGACCGAGCCAACACTCGAAACCAACCTTAAATTCGCATTTTTTATAAGCCGCATAAGTATGGACTATTTACCTTTCAAAGCGAAATAATGCAACATGAGAAGAACCACGTCGTGATTTAGCTATAATTGTAAAAACTTATGATTTTTTCTTTACGTAATTTAATCAACTTTACCCTCGTCCTATACATCGCTTATTTTATTACCTTATCACAATGTAAATTGTACAGTTCAGAGAGCAACGAGTTTAAAGTTAATGGTTCGGTTTTATCGGTATTTTATTAGACCTGAACGCCATTGCTAGTGTATTTTTACGTTCGAACCGACGATGGCTTTGTGAGATGTACTCATTGAGTCTAGAATGTCTAGTCTAGACCGAGCATCGTTAGGAGTCGGCCGAGTATAACCGTAAGTACGACTACTTATCTATAGAAAATAATTGATAGCTTGACGGTTTGTTTGTAAAAGAATAAACTCAAAAACTCAAACTGATCATTAACCGTTCATATGGCTTTCGTCATGGTCGCACAGCTGGTAACCTAAAGCAAGAGTGTAGGTACCTAACACACCGGTGGGCTGAGGCTGTCGAGAGCAAGGTCCGACTCTGGCTGTCAGTTTTGATATATCCAAGGCAAAAACGGTATAAATAAAACACGGATTAATCACATACATTAGTTACATACATAAAGCTCACGCCTCAGTCCCACAGGTGGGGTAGGCAGAGACTATGGACCGACACTTTGCTCTGTCCTGACACCACTCCCTAGCTTGCATCCACAACTCTTTTCAGACATATCCTTTTATTCCTGCCACATCTATATTAAGAAGAACTGATCTGATCAGTAAAAGTTTTTATGGGTTGTCCTGTCAAGGGCCAGTTTTCTAAATTCACGTCTCTTTCGTCAATCTTCTTTCATCCATGCTTGCATCATCTCAACATCCCTCTTTCTATTTTTGCTACCATAACATATAAATGAATAAATAATCGTGGACAAATAAAGTATAGCTTGTACTATCGGTGCAAGATAACTGATACACTACATACTTAAATACTCTTAAATACACACTTATTATACATAGCACACCCAGACCCGTAACAAAAATTAAAATTCTTCATTTCATTTTCTACCCAGCCAGGATTCGAAGCCGGGACCTCTTGCGGCGCAGGCCACTGAACCACTCAGGGCCCTATTTTTGAATCGCTTGCCTCGATTCGAACGGATTTCAATGATGATTATCGCCATGATAAATTCGATATTTTGATGCATGATGTTGATTATCCATATTTTTGAACTCATTCGGTATTGCCAATGTAATTTAAAAAATATTTAATTTATCATGCCGAAAATAAAAATTGAAACAGTTTGAATCAATATACACATAAAATATTTACAGTTACAATACAAATATATCTATATACATATACCTATTACTACATATACCTTCGCATTCTTCGCATATACCTTCTACATATATATTCGCTAATACATATAAAATATATACTAAAAATTAAAAAAGTCGTCCACACAATGCCCCCCGGAATGGCGCCCAGAAAGCTGGCTGAATTTGATAAGAATTGATTCGCAAACTACATAGAACGTAGTTGAACCATCCACTGGTAACCGCTAATGTGACACGGTAACCTCAATGGCTGCTCATTGGAAACGGTCAAGCCGTTAGCGAGACCACGCTGCGTGCACTTGAGTCTACTCGTACTTACTATAATAAGTAGGTATGTATGTATGTGTACATAGAAATTTTATAATACACATCGATACATACTCGTAGATAAATCAAAGCCGCTTAGATCTTTTCAACAACGAAACTTTTTAAAACGGTTTTCAACTATTGACATAGGCGTAGGAAGAGTTCCGTGCCCACCCCAGAATGGTCTGGTGCCCCCCCCAGGGGGACCCCAGGATGTACCGTATTAATCAGGCTGATCATGTTCACTGACTGTATATTATGAATCGACTTGGCTTCATCGGCGACCGACTAGTTACGCCAATGACTATAGAAAAAGTGATTCGATTTCAAAGAAATTTTTATTAGCAAGTAAAGAATGGTAGGTATGGGTAAAGTAGGGGGAGACGGGTCCACTAGTAATATTATAAAGAGAAATGATTTGTATTTTTCTATTTTGACTTGTAATTGTTCATGTCAAAAACTACTGCACCGATTTTAAAAACACTTTTACTTTAGTAAGGCACGTCATCCCCAAGTGACTAGAGACTACTTTTTATTCCGGGAAAATAACAGGGTACGGAATCGCTTTGAAAATTCTGTCACTAATGGAAGCTCTACATCGTAAAGACCTTGAAAGACTTGAAAGCCAATTTTTCTCAATAAACTCTGACTGTAATGTGAACTTTGACTATGGTTTTGTGCACGGGCAGACCAATGTTTTGAGGGTCTCCTGTCGCTACAAAGTGGATTTTTTCTTGTATTCGATGGCGTAGGATAACCTACGGCGCCCTAACAGTCTATTAGGTAATACAAAAACGGCTCAAGAACGACCAACTATCGTCAAAAGTTATAATCTAGTACTTCTCACTTAAGTATTACCTAGATAAGTAGGTATAGATTTTAATAGCTACCCTTAGGCGCCTACAGCGTTCATATTTGACGTAAATTGTTTCCCGCTCACTTAAAAATGTTATTTGCGGGACCAAACATAGTCAAATGTTATAATCAAGTACTTCCTACAGTACTTTACTCCAGTATTACCCAAACAAGTATAGATTTTAATAGCTACTCTCTGGCGCCTACAGCTATCACAAGTGTGTCCGCGACACAGCTCGCGCGGCGAGAGACCGTTTGTTTCCTTCTCTCAATACTAAGATGAATGAGATAGCAGTATCTAAGTCGCGCCGTTTCTCGCTTAAACCGCGCGAGAGCAACTTGTGCTAGCCATACTGCTCAATTATAAAGGTGCCTAATTATGTGCGATAACAACTTTGGATAATGACACCCGCACAAATCATGGCCCCGTTGCAAATCCTTGAAAACGTGGTTAAATACTGAATTGCCTCCTGTCATTATTATACTCGGTAATTTGACGAATTCTTGTACCTACAGTCAGTACCCGTATCTCCTCAGGTGTGCTCGAGCATGCATTTATAGTTTCAAATGCAGACAGACCGTTTGGGTTTTCTATCCGATTATTATCAACTCGACCGGCATATTCACTTCACATATCGCCTGACATGTTTATTTTCATCCTAATTTTTGTAATTTATTCTGTTGGAGATTGTATTATATTACGAATAGGTACCTAGGTAGGTATTTTGTTTTCCGTTAAATTTTGACATATAATTTAATATTTATACTTTTTCTATCTAATTACTTACTTAATTTAATTTTTATTAAGACTACTTATATTATGATGAAATATTTCTGAATTATATAGCACAATGTAATTTTCATTTATTATAAATTGAATAAATCTAATCGTAAAAAACATTTTTAAATACAGGAGATCTCGCCATCCAAAAGAAAAAATGGGCTGTATGTTTGTGAGTTGTTTTAACTTTTTGCATCATACTTCTTTATAGACAACAATATGAAACTTTTTTGTTTATTTCTGAGATGGGTATGAGCTTGTGCGGGCCGTTTTTTACTTTGTGGTATGGAGCACACATTGCAAAAACTTATCTAGACTAACATTATAAAGACAACAGATTTTCTTGTGTGTCGGTTTGCTTAAATCAAAACTACTAAACCGATTTACACATTTCTCTCATCATTAGGTAGCTAGATTATCAGCGAATAACATAGGCTATATTTTCTTTCAGTAAAATTAGAGATTTCTAGGAAAATTGCAATTATATAATGTTCGCGTATAATTTCAGACCGGCTGCACCTTCACAACAACCTCTTTTTTTGTACATGGTACCCTGCCCAAAAACTGACAACCAATAACCTATATTGTATACAATGGTATCATAAATTTATGATGGTTAAACAAAGGCTGAGTACAAACTATATTTCAGTGGTATGTGTAAAATAATAAAAAAAATGGAAATACTATAATATACACGGTAATCGTTACGAAAGTCTGAGAGGGTCGATGGCCGGGCGGTTGAGTATCCGACTCGTAAGTGAGAGGTACCGGGGTTCGAATCCCACTCCTCATGTACCAAAGACTATTTTCTGAGTTATGTAATTCTAACCGATGCTCTTGTAGTGAGGGAAAACATCGTGATGAAAACTGCAAATTCAGGCAACTGAATGTGTAACCATGCTCCAATCGGTCAGATTCCCCTGGTAGTAGGGTTATGAAGGTCAGATAGTAGTCACTGCACTGTAATAACTTGATCTGATCGCCAAATCCTGGATCATGATCTAGGCGGACCCCGGACCCTCGTCCTCGAGAGCACAACCGGCATTAACGCCAAGATGATTATTTTTTTAGCGTCACGAAATTCGCACTAAACATGATTGGGGTATGTTACTCCGTATAAACAAGTTTTATTCATATCTTACAATTGTTCTCAATATGAAATGGCAAACCAGATCTCTACCAGCATCGCTACCGACCTGTAGCCGTATTCACAATGGCTCGGAAATCGGATTCGGATACGGAATCGACAAAGGACCCCGCAAAAGTTCTTAGTAAAATGTGGTTTCAGTTAATTTTGATGAAATTTTCATATGTTATAGAGAGTAGAGTTTCCGTGGAATCTATCGGGATTCTGAATAACAGTTTTCGAATCGATCGACACGGATTCGCAGCTCACGAATTTTGTGTCGAATCGTTCGGAAACGGTTTCGAATCATTGTGAATACGGCTACTGGCCTTAACAATCTTAGCTTACCGCGGCAGGACTCTGCGAAGCCTGCAGGGCCCTTGTGAACATCAAACAACGCCAAGGCCAAAAGCTTTTTTGTTTTATTCATACATGACGCAAGTTTTCCTGTACAAATATGTATTTCAACAGAGGCACAATTCCTTACTGAAATGGAATCAGTATAAATACTCATACACTATTTGGCTGTTCTATTGTGTCTTCATGATTGGAATAACAGATCGGTGCCTATAATATTTTGTACAGAATTCTAATTAAGCAGATACTTATCTATAGCAAAATGTTTTAATTATTCCATCGCAATATTTGTGGTGTCCATTGTCATTGCACTCGTACGGCTAGTACCTACCTTACTTTTAAAGAGTTTCATTTGTTGTATGACGGCAAAGTTGATATTGCTACAGTAGGTATGTACAATTTGTAGTACGTACGGTACTATAGTATGTACGGTTTATTTTATTTCGTGTCTACTTAATTTTTTTATTAGGCTAGGCGAGGGTCCTCTCTCATCTGCCCTCATCTGCCACATCCTGGATCATGGTCAAGGTGACCCCGGGCCCTCGTGCGCGATGATAGATTATGAATGCGAGGACCCATGTGCGGAGGTGATCACTTAAATAAATATTCTTGGACACCATAATTTACACAACCCTGTAAAAGGCGTATCAAATTAATAACCCGATAGTTAAGAACACGCGTGACTAGACTTCTTCTAGGTGAGCTCGCTCCATCGTTGACTTATCTTCAAGTCCAAGCTAACAGAGTCAACCCATAAAAACCAAACCCATTAAAAACGTATGTTTTTTAAATTTGTAAAGATGTCAAATGTGGCATAATTAATGTCGGCAACTGTAGGCCAGTAAAATATTAACATTTTGAAGTTATCAACGTATGCGTTAATTATGGCTTTTTTATTCTTTTTTTACCAATCAAGTGGCAAACAAGCTTACGGCTAGGGGGTTATTGCTACTGTTACACTCTGAATACAATCCGCGTCATGAAAGAAGAGACTTGTCAAATGGCAGTAGAGGCAATTTCGCGCAGGTAATCGTTTACTGCGCAAGTCGAACCACGTGACCCGCCCAGTTTCTTCTTACATGACACTAGTTGTACCTTCCTATAAAAAAAATAATCACCGTGCATTAAGTTATTTTCAAAATGTCTCGCTGTAAGTACTGATAACAATTTTCTAGTGATCGTGTAAAATGCATGAAAGTAACGAAACAGCCATAGAAAGTGAATGTCAATGATATTTATTTACCTACAACACAATACCTAAATATGGAATACGACTTTCGACATTTCCTAGTTTTCGTATTTTTTTATTTTAATCACCAGTTTTATTTGTATGACAAAAGGACTTTCAATTCCTTATTTAATAAGGAACTCTTCCCTAATTTTTTTTCTTTTTTTTTATGCGAAGCCCCCTGTGTATGTACGTAGTAAACAGGTGCTTTACTAGTATCAGGAAAGAGTAGACCTCAGATCGCAGTACGCGGGAGGGTACAGAAGTGCTGAATTGACGTCGCCGAGTCGGATGCAAGAGCCAACGGCTTACGGCGTGAGTATACGTCAGAGACCAGGCAAAATGAAGAAGAGAGGCAGGAAAGCGGACTCTGGCAAAAGGATCAATAAGGAATTAAAAATCGTACACAGCTTGTTCATATTTTTTTATTACAACAGTTAAGCAGCAGTTGTTCTTGAAACCTGAAAATCTAGCTTTACTGTGATTGCAATCGGTTTTCAAACTTCAATAACAACTTTAGTAAGGGTCACAATAGCATGGCTGAAGTAATAAACTTGTTCAGAATAAAGCGTTTCATCAAACGAATTATCTACCTACTTTTTTTGTACGACACTTTTTTTACTTTTTAGAGACTATCCTTTGTAAGTTTAACATCAGTCACCTTACACTGCGGGTTATCCGTCTGTCAATTATGATGTGTGTCAAAACTGACGGCAGTGTACGGTACGCGTCCAGCAAAGCCCGGTATCGAATGCCGGTTGCTATGATCACAAACAAAGGTCAACTTTCACCGCGTAACCTATTGTACCGGCTAATAACTGATCTGTGTTGAGTAATGAGGACGTATTAGACCGTAATCTTGCTAGTAGTAAAAAATAATTTTAAAAAGACCTTCACTCCTTCGCAGGATAGCATTGGAATCTACAGCGAATACCATTTTAATAGTAAATACTTGGATAATCAGGAGAAAATTCCGATTCCGAAGATCCGTATACTTCATGTACTAAGACTGACTTTAAATTCAATAGAATTCTGATATTTCATGATTTTAATATTCTCTTAAATAAAATAAATGTTTCAGGTATTGATTAATGTAAATAAGTAATTTAATAATAATAAATATATATTGGAAATAGATGTTATCATATGTGGTATCAACGTCTTTCCCAATACCGATATGGGTATCAGGAAAGATGTCCCACAGGAGGCGATGGATTGGCATCGCTGAGTCGGATTCGAGAGCCAACTAAGACATGAGGATGCTGGAGACCGAGCGAAGTGGAGGACAACGAAATAATGATTTATTTTATTTATTTATTTATTTGTATCAGGCTACAGAGGCCCATAGATATAATACATATAACATACAAAATTATGATGATAAACATAAAATGAAAAATGAACGAACTAAACTGAACAATTTTAAACCAATTTTATATATGCAAGTTTTTACTAAATGACCTCTTGGCCTCCAAAAACAAGCGTCATCTGTAACCTCCTGTATATAGAAAAAATCCTCGATGTCTTTCTAGACAGATTAGAAATAAAACGTCTTCCATTGTCCTGTCACCGGGCCAGTTTTCTTGTTTTCTATAGAATTTTTCATATTCTGCCTAAGGTTATAGTACCCGTGTACCGTGTACGGCTATCCAGTACATCGATTTGCGGAGTTTTATCAATATTTGTCGTGTACACCGTCCATTAAAATGTCAATGATATTTATTTGCCAGCAAAAAAATACCTAAATATGGAATACAACTTTTGACGTTTCCTAGTTCTTAATTTTTTTTTAATGGTCAGTTTTATTTCGATAACAAAAATATTTGTAATTCCTTATTCTCTATAGAATACCTGCGGCCTTAGCCAAGAGGTTCGTTAATCTACAATCGTTTGTGGTAGAAAAAATGCGAACACTGCGGACCAACGAAAGGCTCGTGGAACTGGAGGAAGTGGTAAGCAGATTACATTAGGATATTATAATCAAGAAAGGTGATAAGGCTCTCTTGAAGAACTTCAGACCAATATCGTTGCTGACACATGTGTATAGGCTGTTTTCGAGAGTAATTACGAATCGTCTCGCACGCAGGTTTGATGACTTCCAGCCTCCCGAACAAGCCGGATTCCGAAAAGGTTTTAGTACCATAGACCACATACATACGCTGCGGCAGGTTGTACAGAAGACCGAAGAGTATAACCGGCCATTATGCTTGGCGTTTGTGGACTATGAGAAAGCCTTCGATTCGATCGAAACTTGGGCGGTGCTCCAGTCTCTACAGCGGTGCCAAATTGACTATCGATATATCGAAGCACTGAAGTGTTTGTACGAAAACGCCACTATGTCAGTTCTTCTCCAGGACAAGACCACAGAACCTATTCAGCTGCAGCGAGGTGTTAGACAAGGTGATGTCATATCACCGAAGTTGTTCACCGCTGCACTGGAGGATATCTTTAGGCTTCTGGACTGGGACGGACTTGGCATCAATATTAACGGCGAGTACCTCACGCACCTCAGATTTGCTGACGATATCGTTGTCATGGCTGGAACCCTGGAAGACTTGGGCAAAATGCTCGATGACCTCTGTAGTGCCTCCCAACAAGTAGGTCTTAAAATGAACATGGACAAGACGAAAATTATGTCGAATGTCCATGTTGTGCCTACTCCAGTGACAGTTGGAGGCACTCCACTTGAAGTTGTTGACGACTTTACATACCTAGGACAAATAGTCCAGCTAGGTAGGTCCAATTTCAATAAAGAGGTCAATCGACGAATCCAACTCGGTTGGGCAGCGTTTGGGAAGCTACGCCACATATTTTCGTCCCAATTACCGCAGTGTCTCAAGACGAAGGTCTTTGACCAATGTGTGTTGCCAGTGATGACTTACGGAAATGAAACGTAGCCATACACTATGGGCCTTATAAGAAAGCTCACTGTTACCCAAAGGGCAATGGAAAGAGCTATGCCCGGAGTTTCTTTGCGCTATCCAGTCAGAAATGAGGAGATCCGCAAGCGAACCAAGGTAACACAAGGATTGCCAGACTGAAGTGGCAGTGGGCAGGGCACATAGCTCGAAGAACAGATGGCCGATGGGGTAGTAAAGTTCTCGAGTGGCGACCACGTACCGGTAGACGCAGCGTGGGTAGGCCTCCTACAAGGTGGACCTGGTAAGGATCGCAGGTACCAGCTAGATGCGGAAAGCACAGGACCGGCCTTTGTGGAGATCTCTGGGGGAGGCCTATGCCCAGCAGTGGGCGTCTCCTGGCTGATATGATAATTCTCTATAGATAATACGGAACTCTACCCTATTTTAATTTTTTAATGCAAGTTTTTTACTAAATTACCTCTTGGCCTCCAAAAACAAGCGTCATCTGTAACCTCCTGTATATAAAAAAATCCTCGATGTCTTTCTAGACAGATTAGAAATAAAACGTCTTCCATTGTCCTGTCACCTGGGCCAGATTTCTTGTTTTCTACAGTATTTTTTATATTCTACCTAAAGTTATACCACAGTTTAAAAAATCAGTATGTAATGTCGAACATGTTACCAAAATTTTTGACTTTTGTCGTCCAGCAAAATCGCATAAGGTTGCCCAAGTTTGACAAAAAAAATTTTTTTGTGATTATTTAAACTTAAAGGTACGTGGCCTGTTCGTATTTTGTTTATTCACACTGACAGACCAAACTGGAACGCGTTGCTTATACAATAAGGGTCATTGTCGTATCATGCATTTTGGAACGCGGAGCGATGCGTAAGTGAGAAAAAAGTGCTAATTTTGTGTCAATAGTTTATTTAATAAAATGTCAGTAGTTTATTTTATATTTTTTCATATTGAAAAAACATTACTAAAAGGAGTAACTTTGGAATATTTTACATCGAGTGAAGATAATTAAATCTTGAATTTTTTTGCGATTTTGACATATATTTTTTTGAGAATTTACAACGCTGCTTTCTATGTCTCATATTGTTTGAAAATCCGAACAAAAATTGCGCTTTATAAACAAGTGTTTCAAGCTTGTGAAAAGCAGAAGCCACCCTGAAAACACATCTTCGCACACAAAGAATCAGCAACTTCCTACCTGACCCGATGACGGCGTCGGTGTCGCCAACAAAATGACATCTCAAATCTACGACACTTAGTTCCAATTTCGGCCACCGGGTCATACAACTTTTTCGCGCCCAAACATTACCAGCCGCCCTGTCTCCTCCGCCAATCCAATCACAGATCTCAAGAATGCCGTATCCCCGGACCGGTGGTGACGTAACCGCATTGCGGTGTTCCGGTCATCCGCACGTAATGCGTTGCGTCAGGCTGCGGAGGTTGTCCATTGGCGTCGACACGGAGAGGTTTGTTTTCACGTATGCCGCAAAAAGAATGCCTCAGAGTGTGTTCCCTGGGGGTGTAAAAAGGCCATTAGGGTTGCTTATTATGATTAATAATTATTTGTCACAAACTTATCTGTAGCGTGGTTGCTGTTAGCGTTGACATGACAATTGAAAATGGCGACACTTAGTTCCAGTTTCGGCCACCGGATCAGATAAGTTACAGATCATTATAAACTGGCCATATCGTCACTTACCACCACGGTCTCGTGTCCACTAATTTACTTGCTTCGACCGTATTGTAATTGGATGTGATTGGAAGCGCAAAAACGCTCAACGGCAGTTAGTATTGTAGCAGAATACCAAAAACGCGTAAAACTGCCATTGAGCTGCGACTGAATTCAATCAACCATTAGTAACCGTAACAGAATACCAAAACGTGTCAAACAACCATTGAGCTGCGATTGCGATCCAATTCGGCTAATTAGCAAATTAGCGGGCTCGAGGCCCAGGTGAGATGGCGTTTAAATACCTGTCCAGTTGTTATTTAGACGTGTGTATGTATGTGTTATTTAATGGCTGGACCGGTTTCCTCCGACGCCGTTTTAATCGAGGTCGTTCTTAGCTTCGTGTCAGAATTTAGCACATAAGGGCAGGTCAGGAATAGCCTTAAGCCTCAAGAATGTATGAGAATGTGGAAGAGGAAGAGATATGTACAGGCAGGGCGTGAATGTGTAGTGTACCTATATTACTATTATGTAGGTATCTATGTTGTTTACGAAATATTTTAGTAAATACATTATGTAACGTTTATCGTGTGTTTTCCGTCATTTATCGGTAAAAATATTAATATCTTTAAAAAAGGTTCTTAAACGCCACTTCTATAATGTATACCTAAATTGAGACTATAAATAACGTGACATTTATAAAGTGATGAATTTAATTAATTAATTACGCACTGAAACAACAAACACGACGTGACTTGTAAAATTTAATAAATTGATGAATTAAATAGTAAATAGTATGTGTTTGATGGCGTACTTTATCTTCGCTGTATGAATAATTAACTTAAATGCAAATAAACGCATATATTTTTTTTTATCGCAGTAGTACGATTAAAGCAATAAATCTTTTTACTTTTAAGTATTATCCACTGCATCCGATCCCATTCCGATAAAATGATTAATATCTACAGTCCTGTTTAAGTTGGCTTATGAAACTATTATTTCAAATACCGATCTATTTCCTGTATCTTTGGAACTTTGGAGTTGTGTCTAATCCAATGAATATGTACATAAAAATAAACTATTTTTATTTTTTATATGTGACAGCGAACTGCCTAGAAAAAATACTAAAAAATATTTTCATTTCAAAAACACAAGCCACCGTGTACGGTCGAAGCTTCATAACCACCAATGGCAAACACGCCACAGAGACCTACAAACCTAAAGTCCACAGACTAAATAAACTCTCAGTGCCTTGCGCATTAAAAGTTAGTGGGCCACCAGACTGGTTCCTCAGCCTCAATAGCCTGTGGTGTTTTGCAAAACCGTTTTAGATTATACAACACCGGCAATGTCAGACGCAAGGTCTCGGTGAGGTGGCGAAGGAATTTGTGGGCGCGGGGAATTATGTGCCAAATGTTTATAATAAAAATAATCATCTTGGCGTTAATGTCCCGGTTGTGCACTCGCGCACGAGGGCCTGGGGTCCGCCTTGTCCCTGATCCAGGATTTGGCAAATCAGGTAATTACAGTGGAGCGACTGCCATCTGAGTTACATTACCCTGCTACCAGGAGAACCAGACCAAATTGGATCATGGTTACACATTCAGTCGCCTGAATGTGCCGGTTTCTTCACGATGTTTTCCCTCATCGTAAGAGCATCGGTTAGTATTCAACTAATGTACATAACTCAGAAAAGACTCAATGGTACATGGCCGCAGCGGGATTCGAACCCGGTACCTGTCGCTTACGAGTCGGATAACCTAACCGCTAGGCTACCGACGCTCCGCCAAATGTTTATAATAGTCTTTATTGCACAAAAACACATATAGAAACATAGTCACAATACAGTCTACAAAGGCAAGTTTATCAGTAAAAGACATATCTTCCACCTAACCTCACATTTTGTGAAAAGACCATAAAGTCGGGGTGTAATACGTGCAATTGAAATTTTAATATGTGGATGTTTTAGCTTTGATTACGTTGATTTAAAAGACTCTGGGTATAACGAGATTTTACTTAGGTAGAGCTCGTCTAATCTAAAATGACGCGCCCCACTATCGCATTAACGCACACAAGCAAGTTTAAAATATGGACGCAATACATATACAAATGCCGTTGTAATTGGTCATTCAGTTGCCGGTGAGACTCGTTCACGTTGCACGCGTCGTTCGATTGGAGCAGTCGACGCTCCCACACATATGAAGTGTCGTTATTAATATTTGCACTCACTCATCGAAATGAACTAACTAAGTAGTGGGGCGCGTCATTTTAGACTAGACAAGCTCTACCGTTCCATTAATTCGATAACCTCTTGGGCTCATATTTTTTACTAGTTTTTCATACCTGTCTCGGATCATTTCGGTTTTTTTATGATACACTTGCGCACGTGCACTCGTATCCGCTTGGTACTATACCAAGCCATAATAGCTCACTGCTGACGGGGCGCAGCGGATCTAGGCGGGTCGCTTCGCAGGAATCAAAATCCGCCGCGCTATACCCGACACGCTGCGTATAGCGTGCGATAGTGTATCTAAAATAGGCCCAAGGTTTTTAAAGACATAATACAAGTATTTAATGGAACCTTGTCGACGTTAATCGAAATGACAGCTCTCGGGGAATTAGCGTTAGGAAATAAGGTTACGCTTACGCTAATTAGCCCGCGAACTTCGTCAAGGTTCCATCTTATACTGATCGCGCGCAGATTAAATAATACGACGAAAACATTACAACTTTTAAAGTATTGACGACCTGAGTGGTTCAGTGGTCAACATGCCGGTCTGCCACGCAAGAGGTCCCGGGTTCGATTCCCGGCCGGGCAAAAATTGAAATGATGAATTTTAATTTCTGTTACGGGTCTGGGTGTTCTATGTATAATAAGTATGTATTTAAAAAAAAAAAGTATATAAGTAGTTTATCACCCATAACACAAGCTTTGCTTACTTTGGGGCTAGATGGCGCTGTGTGAATTTGTCCACGATTATTTATTTTATTTATTTATTTTTCGGGTATCGTGTACCTATAACCTAGCTTACGGATAGCGGTAAGAAAACCGGATAATATTTCCAAAATGTCTGATCATAAAATCAACACGTTTAGTTTTTGTTTTTATTTAAAATATTGCCAAACGATAATGTCACGCCGTCGAGAGACAAGGTTGAATGGTGGGATAGGGGCAGTAAGATAATGATTAACCTTAGTTTGACACAATGGAAATACTAAATGATCTGTCCCCCATAAATAATACATAAAATAGGTAACGTGACAATTTTAACACGCTTTTAATGTTTATAGATGTTACGTGCGGAGGTTCCATTTGTGTTTAATTACTTATATGTGCAGTCTTTAACACATAACGAGGATTGTTATGTGTAAAGACGTGTGTCAATGGATAATTTAGCTGAGAATTATGATCCTAAAATGTTCGCCCTCCAATCACTAATTACCTATTGTTGAACGACCTGAGTTATTCAAACGTTCGTTCCTCAAATTACTCATAAAAAAGTTCTGTCAGTCTGTCTTCGTAACTGAAATGTTTTTTAATTAACCCTTCCGTTCCATATTGTTACACTTTTATAAAAATGGGTTTGAGCGAACGCTTCAAACCGAACCTCCAATTTAAATAATTCTCGGGCCTTCCTCGACAGGGGAAACGTCAGAGCACTATTACATCCACCGACTGTTCGATAATGTTTTCTGTTGTGTATTGTGACCATGATCCATTCTGGTCATGATCCCCGGTTAACAGGGTCACGGAGGTCAGATGGCGCTGTAATTACTTGTTCTGCCAAATCCTGGATCACAAAACAGAAGAACCACTCCCGTCGTCTTCGAAAATTATTACCTAAACTTGTCGACTCACTAGGGTTGCTGCTGTATTTATTCTGAATTTTGAAAAGAGTATTTAAAAGTGTCCGTTGCAAAGAACCAATATCTAATCCTTGCCATAATGTGATCAAGAATTGCTTCCCAAGATTGTGTTTATGTATATTAGATTTTTCATACCAGCTTCAGACATTAGCCCTTAGTAGGCGTAATAATAATCTACTGATCACACACTTTTAAAAAATTCATCGCCGCCTTATATCATCAGACCCTGAGAATAACCTTTCCCTGACCTGGGATTTCACTTACTTCCCGGTAACCAATTGAATTGAAAATTTCATACACATATAAATTGATGAAAATGTAATATTATGGTATTAGTCAGTTGATCTGATGATGGAGAAGGAAGATGGTGAGCGATTTTTTTAATATTAGACTGGACAGGCATTTCCGACTAGAAACCATTAAGGTGGCCATTACGTTTTATTATTCTGTTAAAAACTGTCACGTGGTGCCTGAAACTGTTGAACTAGTCTTAGGGTCTATAGCGGAAGACCTTGGTCAACCTCGCTTCACCATCGGCATTAGAACTCGTAGCGGTGCTGAAGTTCGACTAGCCTCAAAGTCTGAAATTGTCACCCATCCGTTCTTGTACTCTGCGTGCGTTGCTTGCATGATATTGAGTAATCTTAGTTACGTAAAAGTACTTTAATTTTATCAATAATAATATCGTTTAATTAAATAATATTCAATTTAAGTCGACACTACAACGAATTCTCGCGTTAACAATCGCGACCGAGCACTGCTTGAAACTGCTTGAGAATGCCTGTAAAGATAACGTCAATGTGTGCGTGACGGAAATGGCGCATTGTTTCCAGTGGACCTTCTGCTTGGGGCGGGCCGTTCTTTATTTTGTGCCTGGATCATGGTCAAGGCGGAGCCCAAGCCCTCGCGCGAGAGGGCACAACCGGGACATTGACGCCAAGATGATTAATGACAATATCATTTTAAATGGTATCCCATGCGTAGATATTATAGCATATCCCTCCTCTTACGTGGAGGAAGCTTAAGTACCGCAGTGGACTATTGCGGACTTTGAATTTCCTCTCACCAAAATTTTCGAGAAGGAGGAATATTACACCTCTATAAATCTACAACTTTATTCTTAGCATTACGTTTTATTTTTAGCACAACATCGTAAAACCTTACCTTCACAGGATTTACTTTAACTTGTTTCGGCTTTGATGCGTATTCGCAGTTGTGTAGGGTATTACAAATTGACCCATTCATTGCGTTACGAAATCTTCTTGAAACATTGTAGAGAATAAACGCTGCAAGGCCCGCCTGTGCTGATTTTGTGACGTTCTTATTGCTGTTACATGAGAAATAGGTGCCTAAACGGGCCGGTATCAGGAAAGAGATACAATCTGTCAGGTTCCTTCCCCTGTATTGACAGGGTCACGGAGGCCAGGTGGCAGTCGCTCCACACAGTATTTACTTGATCTGCCAGATCTTAGATCGTGGTCAAGGCGGACCCTGGGCTCTCGTGCGCGAGATCACAACCGGGACATTAACGCCAAGATGATTATTTTTATTATTATATCAAGAAAGAGGTCCCGAGGGCGGCCCATTAACGATGGATACATATCGCTGAGTCGGATGCGAGAGCCAACGTCTTACGACGCGAGGATGCTGAAGACCTGGCGAAGTAGAAGCAATATGAAACGTGAACCATGGCAAAACGTCGTACCTCGTGGTCAATTCAGCCCACATCTCACTCAGCCCGCGGGCCGAAATGACCACTATCAAATATGTTTATATTTTTTATAGTCAACTGAACCCGCGGGCCCTGATGACCACTGTGAAAGCTACCGTCTTGAGGAATCAGTTACCCAAAGAGATTCGACACTCCAAGTCACTCAACTCCTTTAAAGCATAGTTGCGCAC
The DNA here is from genome assembly GCA_905147135.1 of Blastobasis lacticolella. Classification (NCBI taxonomy): domain Eukaryota; kingdom Metazoa; phylum Arthropoda; class Insecta; order Lepidoptera; family Blastobasidae; genus Blastobasis; species Blastobasis lacticolella. The sequence goes on from LR990061.1 coordinate 4,729,521, forward strand.
GCATCTCCTCTCGGCTGGCATATAAATTTTGATGCCCTTAATTGGCAATTTTTGTGTAGTTTATGTAGGTGTATTGTCTATATATATTTTAGTTTTGTAATATGTGTATATTCGCATGTAGGTGTATATTTCTATTTTTTATTAAGTGTAAGTGCCGTGTGGTGTCCGGCAGAGTAGAATAGCACCAACCCCTTACACTCGTGGGTGTCGTACAAGGCGACTAATGTTTTCGAGGCAAAAGATCTAAGCGCCTCCGTAGACTGGAAAATGGGCAGCAGCATTTTCCATTGTTATATTATAACACTGCGATCTCCAACCCGGCTGCCAAGCGTGGAGATTATGGCAATAACCTCCCTTTTTGTGGGAGAGGCCCTAAGTCCTGCAGTGGATTGTTATGGGCTATGATGATGATTAAGTGTAAGTTCCTTGGTATAAACCCATGTTGTTGACTTTCCTGTGTATCAAGCAGTTCTTTAGACAAAGGTTGCCTGGTAGAGATCGCTTGCAGCGATAAGGCCGCCTTTGCCCACAACTAGTATGGTTTTGTCGGAACTTTTTAATGTAATTATTCTTGTGTGCGCAATAAAGAATTTATCTATCTATCTATCTTTCGTCGGAATGGGAAACCCATTACTCAAGAGATGCCACTATGATGTCTTTCAACAACATAAAATTCTCATATATGGCTTTGTATGACAGTACAATTACCTCATTCATCTTTAATTGCATACATTAATAGTTAAACAGATAGTAATGTTCACTCGCTTCACACTACATCATTACTCGTACCTAATTGCTTGCTTATGCAACTTTTTATGATTGATAAACGATTCCAAAGAGGTTGAGGATTGTTACTAAAACCCTGTAAAATATAATAACGATATTTCTGACGTACTTTACTTTTCAAAGTGTTGAAAAAGCACAAATTTCAAACTAAACTCGCGTTCTTTACACATATTATTATATTAGACGGGACTTGGACGCGACGTACCTTTATGATTTGTTGTAGGTAGGTGGGTGTAACCCTACCGAAACGTCGGGAAAACAAATCATAAAGGTACGTCGCGTCCAAGTCCCGTCTAATATAATAATATGCACAAATTTCAGTTCTTTAAAGACTACCGTAACCAAACAAAATTATTATAGTATTGTGTTCCTATACTCGTAATAATAATCTTGGCGATAATGTTCCGGTGCCTTTTCCCTCTCGCGCACGAGGACCCTGGGTTCGACTTGACCATGATCCAGGATTTGGCAGATCAGATAATCAGCGACCTCCATGAACCTGGGAACCTGAAACCTGGTGAAACTCTAAATATTAGATATTCTGTAATGGAGTTGGAGATACTTCTCCATTCGTTAGACTTCATTTCAAACGGTATATTCCGCTATGCCCTACCTCTCTCAAAACCTGAACAAAGCCTACATGTAGATAAATCCGACTTGTAAAGCAAAGCGTAGGAAGTGAAGTATCCAGTTTGTCTATTAGGTACCCGCAAACTTTCTAGTTCAACCGGTCAAGTTTAGAAATTGAGGGGTATAGCTAATCGGTATACATAGGTAGAGCTCGTCTAGTTTAAAATGACGCGCCCCACTACTTAGTTAGTTGATTTCGATGTGTGAGTGCAAATATTGATAACGACACTTCATCTGTGTGGGAGCCAATGAACGACGCGTGCTCCTACGTTTGAATTTCACCGGCAACTGAATGACCAATTACAACGGCATTTGTATATGTATTGCGTCCATATTTTAAACTTGCTTGTGTGCGTTAATGCGATAGTGGGGCGCGTCATTTTAGACTAGACGAGCTCTACGTATTGTTAGGCTAGTGCTTAGACCCACACCAAAACTACACTTAAATAAGTTAATAGTTGAGTAACAAGTAATTTGAATGGAGCACTAAAATAATTACGACCTAAGTGGCTCAGTGGTCAACTACGCCGGTCTGCTACGCAAGAGGTCCCGGGTTCGATTCCCGGCCGGGCAGAAATTGAAATGATGAATTTTAATTTCTGTTACGGGTCTGGGTGTTCTATGTATAATAAGTATGTATTTAACAGTATATAAGTATTATAAGTAGTTTATCACTTATCTAGCACCTATAACACAAGCTTTGCTTACTTTGGGGCTAGATGGCGCTGTGTGAATTTGTCCACGATTACTATTATTATTAATTTTCGTTAATTTGAGCGTTTTAAAATCATCTCTTTGAGATACACACCGTAGGATGTTTCATGTAACTTGGTCATTACATTTATTTTTCATAGTTATTCGGACCCGGCGCGACTTCGTTCGCGTACCTACACCTATTAACCCTTTATTCTTGCTTATAAACCTTTCCCTTGAATCACTCAACCTATCGTCTAAACCTAAAGTCCTGATTGTGCTCTCGCGCACGAGGGCCCGGGGTCCGCCTTGACCATGATCCAGGATTTAGCAGATCAGGTAATTACAGTGGAGCGATTGCCATCTGACCTCCAGGACCCGGCTACCAGAGGAACCTGACCAGATTGTATCATGGTTACACATTCCATCGCCTAAATGTGTAGGTTTCATCCCGTTTTCCCTAGGTACTTACTAAGTATTATTTAAAACTAGTGGACCTGGCGTGACTCCGTCCGCGTACTACTACTTTTACCCCTACCTACTATTCGATCACTCTATATATGTTTTAAACGCTTTAAAATCCATTCAATTCAATTCAATTCTTTATTGTACACAAAAAAAAATACAATTTAACAGAATGTAACTTAAGTACAAAGGCGAGCTTAACTCAACAGTTGAGTTTTCTACCAGCAAACCTTGGAGTCAAAGAAGCTGTAAGCCAGCATTTTGGCATAGGAAGTGCACACAAGTAAACTAAAATATAATACTATAAACAAATACTATAATTAATAATGAATACAATAAATATATACGTACCATAACTGTATATTAGGGAGAGAGATAATGCTCTTTTAAATTCCTTTTAAAATTCGTTGCGTATTTAAGATATCTTAGCGTAGATTAGTAGATACATAGGTAGGGACAGACGGCGGGAAGCGACTTTTTTTTATACAATTTGTTTAAAGAACGCTAGTGGTCATAGTTATCAACCTATCAGTTACAGATAGCTTCAGGTAATTTCCACTATAAGACAATGGGTTAATTGCAAAAGACTGCGTAGGCCAACCCATAATTAAAACACGGAGGTAATGTCATAATAACGTAGAGATAAATTACTAGGCGAAGGCACTAGTTAGTCTCTGCATCGGTCTGTTACTTGCGAACAGTGCATTGTCATAGTTAAACCTATACATTATAAAAAACAGCATATTTGTTACGAAGAAAATTACGTGTACCTACAGGCAAATTATTTTTATAGTGAATATGAAAAAAAAATGTTTTTTTTTAATGAGGATTTTTCCAGTAGGTATTGATAGTTGGTTTCAAAAAGCATCAATAGATGGCGCTCCTATAATTTTGGTAATCTTTTATTAATCTGTATGATGGTGGCAGTGATTTCATGCAGCAAACTAATACTAATATAAAAATAAAATGTTTATTAATATACCTAAACATAACTATTAAAGGTTGAACGAAATGTAAAAAGAAATATTTATAGAACTTAGCAATATGTTCCATTATTATTACAACCTCTAAAATGATTGAAAACTATTGACAAATACAATATTATCCAATGAGACGTACCCAGTGTTTATATCCTGTACTTAAGCTAAAAACCTATTTCAAGCGATTATCAATTACCAAAATTGTTGGGGCGTCATCTAGTGTGTTGTTAGGAATGCTTTAGATACCTATTGGAAAACTGCTCATTGCGTAGGCACACGGACAGAAGGTCCACCTGATGGACAGTGGCCACCGTCGTCCGTCCCCTTGGATAGAATGTGCTGTCTACCTCTACGGGCAAAGAGAAGTACGGGCGAAGTCGCCGGCGCCTGCTCTGACTAAACATTAGCATCATAAATTGTCCGACCGAATGTCGGAATGTCTCGACATTTTTATTATTGTAGTATTTATTGTGACATTTGAATGTTGACATTTCCATCATTTTATTATGAAATTCTTAAATTTATTTTTCAATCTATTGATTTGTTACGTTGTCATTTTGATTTCTGTAGGTACTTTTGTACAGATTAATAATATTATTATTATGTATCAAATAATGATATTGTATCGCTAATTTTTATTGACGAACCCTAAATGAATGCACATTTTTGTCTGTATTAACTGCTAGGTATATAAATGTACTTGTGTTTACTTTGGGCAATAAATGAATTTGAATCTGTCACTTTTGTAATTTTTTTTTTTATTTATATTTCACAGTTTTTTCACAGGCAAATTAAAGAGATACAACTTATCTGATAAGTTGTTGCGTATCAGATTATGCTGATCTAACTAAATATACATACACATTTAAGATAACGAATATATTAATCTACACATACTACTTATACCAATCCATAAAATACTTAGATACCTACATATTATCTGTAGGTATTGTACCCAGCATTTTCTCCTGAAAATATTATTTTTATAATTGTTCCTACAAAAAGAGAGATAACCCTCGTTCACACTATCTTAATTTTAGTTTCTTCAGTTTTATATTATTGTTTCTACACCAGAGGGCCTAGTGTGAGTTCCGCTTCGATTTTACTTAACTATCGCGTTTGCGTTTACGTCGAAATTAGTATGAAGAAAAAAACTTCATTTACGTACCACTAGGCGGCGCTATACATTTTTTCATAGTAATTTTCACGTAAACGCAAACGCGATAGTTAAGTAAAATCGAAGCGGAACTCACACTAGGCCCTCAGAACACGTCAACTCCAACGGTTATCAGTACTAAGACAATTAAGACCAGTCCATGCAACTTTACCACGCAAATTCCCTGAGTTTTTCGATAACTTTAGTTCCCTGTCGAATAACTTCGATCCGAATCATGTCCCTTAGGGAAACACCTAGCATAGCTCGCTCCAGCGCACGTAGCTACCGTGTTCTGTACTAAAGACTGCGTATAGGCCAAGGTCGTCTGGATGAAGCGACAATCTGCGCAAAACAGGACTAGACAGCTTACAAGACTGGCAGTGAATTTATACGCAATACTGAGGACCGGTCTAAATGGCGCGCTTTGGGGAAGGCCTATATCCAGCTATAGGCTGCTGATGATGAATGTTCATTCGCTTCGAGTGGATTACGGATTACGGGCGGAATTATAGAGTAGTCCACCGTAGTTGAGCGTAACGGGCCCGACTCGTGTTCGGAAGGTCCGTACCGAGTACCCAGGTCAAGATTGGGCGCTTAAACATCGCCCGAATATGCAGGTTGCCTCACGATGTCCCTTACCGTCCAATAACCAAATCTCACAATTTATTTCTTTCCACAGATCCAAGATGGTGCCCAACTGAGTTCTGATACAGCTTTCAAGATGGCAGGCAGGCCAGCGGCGGTGGTCATCGAGCGGGCCTGCAAGCACTATGGCAGGCAGGACAAGGCCGATTACAAGCCGGTGCTACAGCACCTCGATATGACTGTCGAGAAGGGGATAATGTGAGTTGGCAGATTTAGTACACAGGAAGTTAGTATATGTGCATAGTATCATAAAAATCGGTTTAGAAGAAGTACTCGAAAAAACTGTCGCAATATAAAAATATGACTAAACCATAAAATGAGCTCCCTCGAAATTGACCTACTCAGAAAAAGACTTGGAACGAACATGACGTTCTTCTAAATTGACTATTCAAGAAAATGACCAGCCTCGCCAAAAGGATTTTTTTCCTTTTGTGTGCCCATAGGGTGGCCGTGTGGTGTCCGACAGAGTAGAATCGCACCTTACATTTGTAGGTGTCGTATAAGGCGACTAATGTTTTCGATGCAAAAGATTTAGAGTCTCCATAGACTGAAAAATGGTCACCAGCGTTTTCCATTGTTATATTTATAATACTGCGATCTCCACCCCGCCTGGCAAGCGTGGAGATTATGGTAATAACCCTTCCGTGCGAGAGGCCCTATGTCCTGCAGTAGACTCTTATGGGCTGTGATGATGAGGGTGGCACACGGACGGACAGTCCACCTGATGGAAAGCGGCTACCGTCGTCCAAGACATTTATAATCTAAAAAGAGCAAATGCAGGCCGACAGGCCTTTGAGGTATCTGTAGACATGCCTTTTGAAAAACACCGTGTTGTAGTGCAAAGAAAAGATTTCGTAATTCGATATAATATAGCGTTCCGGCTCTGCCTGGCATTGTCGAGCACGGTTCGGTTGGCGAGGGATACGTTTATCTACGGTCATATGGCGGTCAGCGTGTCACTGTGTGTTTCCTTCCTACTTTCCTATCCCCCTCCTTTTTGACGATTGAAAGAGATATTTATTGTCCTAATCAATAAAGAAATTTTGAATTTTGAATTTTGAATTGACTCATTCTACAAATTGCACGTGCGCGGTAAAAAGGCTCGCGATACTCGTACGTGACCACTTCTCATCAGGTGGCTCGTAATTTCTTCGTTTGTTTACCGTATTATATAAAAAACCTTTCCCTTTCTATACTGCTGTCGATCCCGAAAACAGAATGTTTCTTGGCCAGACCCGCTGTAATCCGCCACCATGCTTCCAGATACGGCCTGCTGGGCCCCTCGGGTTGCGGGAAGACAACGCTGCTGTCCTGCATCGTTGGACGGCGGAAACTGGACAGTGGAGACGTGTGGGTACTAGGCGGCAGACCAGGCGAGAAGGGGAGCGGAGTACCCGGGCCCAGAGTGGGGTATATGCCGCAGGTACGCACTTCTGTCTACAAGTAGATGTCAGCTGTTATAACGGCTAGTTTCGTCTTCGAATCAACTCACACGCATGCGAGACGACACTCTATAAAGCCGAACCAGCCGATATACATTATTTACCGCCATTTATCGATACATACCGTCACACTCACATCTACATTCTTTCAACTGCCACAATCTAAGATCCGGTCCCACATCTATCAATCAATCAATATCACCCCTAATTTGTTATTTCCACCAGTGACATCATTTGCTACGAAACTTATCCCAAAGAGGATTCTTTAGGGAAGAACTTGTGGTACACACATACGATAGCTTCCAACAACCTTCTATTGTATCTGTTGATGCCTGTTGATTTAGAATCAATAATATAAAATAAATAAATAAATAAATATTCGTGGACAAATTCACACAGCGCCATCTAGCCCCAAACTAAGCAAAGCTTGTGCTATGGGTGCTAGATAACTGATAAACTACTTAAATACTTTTAAATACATACTTATTATACATAGAACACCCAGACCCGTAACAGAAATTAAAATTCATCATTTCAATTTCTGCCCGGCCGGGAATCGAACCCGGGACCTCTTGCGTGGCAGACCATTGAACCACTCAGGTCGTCAAATATATATCATTATTTGTGCCTCATTTGTGAAGACTATACCTACTTACAATTTATTTGTACCTTAACACACTCTCCTTAGTTAGGTACTGATAACTATAAAGGGTGACATTAAATTTAATCTTGATACCAAGGGGTATGGTGCTCGTGATAATAAACCACTTTTAATAAGACTTTTAATAAAGCTGATTCACACATTTACAGAATTTGTTGTCAATGTTGTATGAAACAGCTGATTGTCGGTGCCGTGGTTAAAGTTGTTTATCACCGCGAACAGATGCATACCCTTGGTATCGAGAATTAATTTAAAGTCTGCTCTAGGCTGCTTGTGCTATAAAATTTAATTTGCAAAGGTGATCAACTAATCACTAATTAGATAACGTTCATTATATTCACAATGACACTACAATATGTACAAACTTAAAACTACCATTACTAAAAGAAACTAAAAGAATGTTACACAAAAAAATTACATATGAAAAATGTCCAAAACTTGGTACTTGGTGTATAGTCGGATATCCTTAGTCCACGAAACAGACCACTGAAACCCCATTCGTTCTTACAAATGTACCTACAATGTACCTATAAGTTTAACACCCTTTCCCTTCCTCAGGACATCGCCCTGGTCGGCGAATTCACAGTACGCGACGCAGTATACTACTTCGGAAGGATATACGGCATGAAGATGCCCCAGCTCAGTGATAGGTTCGAGTTCCTCAGCACACTGTTGGAGCTGCCAAACGGGGGGAGATTCGTGAAGTCCCTGTCTGGAGGTCAGCAGAGGAGGGTGTCGCTGGCCGCTGCGTTGGTGCATGATCCTGAGCTGCTGATATTGGATGAGCCAACTGTGGGGCTGGATCCTGTCTTGAGAGAGCGGTGAGTTACTTTGGTTTACTATTTTTTGTTGTTATGATAACTTTGTATCTACTAGCCGTTCCCAGCGGCTTTCAATTGGAGCTTTCGGATCACTGCAAACATTCAGCTTTTCCGCGGGACCCTATTATTTGCCCAGGACGAAAAGTAGTATATGTTGGGAATAATATAGCTTTCTATTAGTGGATGATTTTTTAAAACCGGTACAGTAGTTTTTGAGTTTATTTGTTACAAACAAAAAGCTGCCTGTTTAGTTCAACTAAATGCTATGTGTCGAAATCAGGTTTGTCAAAACACGAAAACACGAAGAACCACTATAAGTTTGGTTATGTATTTTGAGGGTTTCTTGCGGTGACCTTCGAGTAGCCCGATATTTCGACGCAGTGAAATAAAAATTTTTAATAATATGCTTGGAAAAATTCACACAGCGCCATCTAGCCCCAAAGTAAACAAAGTTTGTGTGTGTTAGATAACTGATAAACTACTTACATAATTTTTTTCTTAGTTGCATACGACATTGTTACCTACCGCGCGGGTGTATGTATATTAAAGTAAATTACCTTATGTACGTTTCAATAGAAAAATTTAAAGCTAGCGCATGACAACGTTAAGTATTATCCACTGAAGTCTAAATAAATTGACTAGATTAAAAATCTCTCTTAATAATTTTTTATTTTTAAATTTTCTTTAGATTTATTTATTTATTTAACAGTTTATTGTGCACAATAACATTTATACAATATCGACATAAGGAAAACAACACAACAGGTACAGCTTATTTCATAAGAAATATCTTACAGCAGACCTACGGAAGAGACAGGGCATAATCAGAAATTCAGACGGCGTGCTCCTTAAGATACCTAACCTAAGATTTCTGTGGGCAACACTTACCGTTAATCTTACTCTACTGTTCTCTTTTTCTGTTAAATCATACTTTATACACCGACACGTGACATGCAAATATTATTATTATTATTATATTATTATATACTTTATTGCACATGAAACAAGTTATATAAAACAATAATTATAAACGGATTATATATTATTATTATTATTTATTATTCAATCAAATAAAGTTTAATGATTACAGTCTGTTAGCTTCTATCACGATCTAGTATTTTTTTCCCCGTGGTAATAGAGTCACCATCACCATACATTACAAACAACAAGTTATTGTTGTTGAAGTCTGCAGCAAAAATTAGTGTCATAAAAGTGGTAGGTATTAATTGTAACATTTGCAGCAATTATACTATACTTATACGTGAACAATAATTCATTTATAATATCATATAATTTCTGTAAAAAGGATATTATAAAATGAACAATGGTTCCGGACGAACGGACACTAAAATGCATCGTAAAGATTTCTTTCAATATTATCTCTTTCAATCGAAACGTTAAATGGGTAATAACAATAACATTAAAATTTTATTATAACTTGTGAACAGAACAAGGAAGATTTTTACTGATTTTGACGAAAACTGAGGCCTTAAATAATCAATATAGCGTTAATGTCCCGGTTGTACTCTCGCGCACGAGGGCTCCGCCCTGAGCATGATCCAGGATTTGACAGATCAGGTAATTACAGTGGAACGACTGCCATCTGACCTCCGTGACATTACTACCAGGGGAACCTGACCAAATTGGATCATGATTACACATTCAGTCGCCTGATTGTGCAGGTTTCATCACCGTAAGAACATCGGTTACTATTCAACTAATGTGCGTAACTCAGAAAAGGGTCATACAGTCAGAGATGCGAGGGCTGAAGCCTACTAACATTAAAGAGATATTCTGTAGGGCTGCTGGAGACTCAAATAAAACGATTGACTGCGATATAGTAACTAACTTTACTAATTGATCAGATGATTAAAGACGAGTAAACCGAAGTCATCATCATCATCGTCCTAGCGCTTATCCTCTGCCAGGGTCCGCTTTCCTACCCATTCTTCTCCACTTCGCCCAGTCTTCGGCATCCTCGCGTCGTAAGCCCAACGGCTTACCAAGTACACAACTACAATTATAACGGTAGAGCCAACGCTCTCGCATCCGATTTAGCGATGTGAATCCATCGCTTCCTGGGTCGCCCATGGGGCGTAATGTAATACCTAAGTATGTATATCAAATATGCCTCTGCATTCACCTCTACATCCCCGTGGGAGGGCAAAAATAAAGCAAAATTATTACAAGATTTTGTTTTGTTAAAATATATACATATATCAATTTATTCGACGACCTGACCTGACGACCTGAGTGGTTCAATGGTCAACATGCCGGTCTGCCACGCAAGAGGTCCCGGGTTCGATTCCCGGCCGGGCAGAAATTGAAACGATGAATTTTAATTTCTGTTACGGGTCTGGGTATTCTATGTATAATAAGTATGTATTTAAAAAGCAAGTATATAAGTAGTTTATCAGTTATCTAGCACCCATAACACAAGCTTTGCTTACTTTGGGGCTAGAAGGCACTGTGTGAATTTGTCCACGATTATTTATTTATTTATTTATTTATTTATTCCTCCTCCTTGCTTCGTATCTCCTCAATACTGAGGGTCGTGACCTCGCAGAAGCAGTTTTTCGTGGACTATTACAACTTTCAAAATAGATTACTAATTATTAAAGAGATTACATGGCTGCATAATGAATATATAAATATATTATACGAGACATTAATCAATAAGTGGTGGTAGACTGTGAAGTGCAATTTTTCTATATTATTATGTAAAAGATTACATAGCTTTGTAAAGCTCGACGTATATTCTGCTCCTCAATCTGTTGCGACTCGTTTATAATGTACCGTATCTTAGAATAATGTTATTTATATCTTACCAAACCTTAATATCCTTCCAGACAGGAAGAACTATGACTACACAAATTTTTGGTTAATTAATTAGTGCTTCTGAACAAAATATAACTGACTTAAAGATAATAAATATAATATAATATGCTTGGACAAATTCACACAGCGCCATCTAGCCCCAAAGTAAGCAAAGCTTGTGTTATGACTGTTAGATAACTGATAAACTACTTATTTACTTTTAAGTACATACTTGTTACATACATATAACACTCAGACCCGCAACAGAAATTAAAACACACTCAGGTCGTCAAAAACTGTTTAAATATCGTTCAACCACCTTGACCTTGCGTCACATTGTTTGCAATATTAATCGTGTTCATGAAGTATTCTCGCCTTCAAACGAAATCGGGTTAAATAAACTCATAAGACAATTTGCCCATCAATATTTAGCCAGTGTCTTGAAAGGACTACAAAGTAAAAAACGGCCCGCCCGAAAACCGGACTTGGATTTTTGAAGGTTTGTTAAGCGGGTCAGGCACCAATGGTAGTTTTTAAATGGCCAGAATGAATAGCTAGACAAGTATGTTCTATCCTCGGTCGTACCATCGCTGTCGTTACGGTGTGATGGCGGCCAAAAATCCCTATCTAGTAATTAGTAAAACAATATCTTTAAAAGCGAATTAGATTCACATGAAAATAATAATAGGGATATCTATCTATATATAGTATAAAACAAAGTCGCTTCCTGCCGTCTGTCTATATGCGTTTAGATCTTTTGAACTACATAACGGACTTTCCGGAGCTACCCGCCGTCTGTCGCTATATGAACAAGTATTTAAGTAATATATCAGTTATTTAGCACCCTTGTACAAGCTTTGCTTAGTTTGGGGCTAGATGGCGCTGGGTGAATTTGTCCACGAATATTTATTTATTTTATTTATCTATGTAGGTATCTATCTACGCTTAGATCTTTTAAACTACGCAACGGATTTTATTGCGGTTTTCAGCAATAGATAGAGTGATTCAAGAAGGAAGGTTTATGAGAAATAAAAAAAAGGGTAGTTACGGGTAAAGTAAGTGTACGCGAAGTAGCGTTGGGTCCACTAGTGTTCAATAATTTGAAATGATACCTGGCGCGAGATACAAGCGTTTGCTATTGCAAATCAATTATCGCTTTAAGAGATAAGGCCGCCGGTTGCTTTTCTTCTTTCCTCTGTTTTTGTTTTATTGAATTGCAATAAAGCATTTTTAATTTCATTTCAATTACTTGCAGTATTAACAGTAATCGATCATGTTGTGTCGGCAAAATAGAAATTGCATGTAATTCGATTATTAAGTTGATACTGGACTGGGGACCTAAAAGTCGACTCTAGGTCTGTTGACCGACTTTTGGAAAAATAACTGAATCTAGGTAATTTATCTATACGAATTTTATTTGTCCATTCAGTACACGAATTTTTGTTTAAAAAGAATGCGATGAAAGCTGAGAGTTTGAAGAGTCGATTTTTTACCACTAAATGATATAATTTGAACTTCAGTTTTTAATTAAAACGTCATTTAGTATAAACTTGGCCGTAGTCTAAGTCAGAAATAATCCCAAAGTTGTAGAATTCTCAAAAAACCAGTTATGTTGTGTAGGAAGTGATAATATGTACTGAACGAGTTTAATTATTTATAAATGTGTGTATTAATTTGAAATAACCGTGAGCATGTTTGCTACTTTAGTTATATACAATTTAAGTAGGTAGTATATATTATTATTAAAAATTTATCTTAGACCAATTTAAATAAATAATTCAACAGTCCATATTGTAGGTATTGTGTTAGTAAAATTACTTAGTATAGTAATTTCATAGATTTTGTAATGTTATTTCGAATCACGACTAAGAAAATGTAAAGAAGTATATATTTATGTGCCTCTACGTCGAGATATTGAAGTGTCCTTACAGTTGACAAGAAAAAAATGTCTTTGCGAAAAAATTACGATAGTGTAGCGATACTAACCGCTTCAGTTCTTTAAATAATAAATAAATAATAATCAATGCTTGAACAATTCACACAGCGCCATCTAGCCTCAAAGTAAGCTAAGATTGTGTTATAGGTGTTAGAGAACTAATAAACTACTGATCTATATACTTTATACATCAAATTCATCATTTCAATTTTTTGCTCGGCCGGGAATCGATCCCGGGACCTCTGCATCGGCATGTTAACCTACTGCACCACTCAGGTCGTCAGATTTTCGTAGATTTTGTTTTTTCGAAGCACAATTAAATAAGGAAAGAAGAGATATTTATGTGCGTCATCGTGAAGATATTTATGTGTCCTAAAACTTTAGGAGAAAAAGGCCATTGTCAAAGCCAATCGAATGGCACCACTCGGGCGAATAAAAGATATTATCCTTTACATTCAGAGTTGGCCTCATTATACCAATAGACACGATAGTCGGAAGGTTTGTACTTTGTACATGAAGACACCTATCTAAAAGTAGGGGCACGAACTTACAACTTAAATCTAAATACGAGTCTTGAACCTTCGCGACAGACTTGATGATGACCGAACGTACTCGTGAATGCGTGATCAAAACAATTAGACCATTGTCAGTAAAAAACTGTCCATCAGCGATGTCATGCTACGTAAAAACGTCGACGTTGGTTGATTTTAACAATAACAAACTGAGGTGGCTCCGTCCATTAGTGTTTCGCCGGATTTCACATACATTCTCGAATTTATTAAACAGTCGCCAGTTTCCTCACCCAGATGTTATTCACAAACTCATAAATTCATAAAAATAGACTAAGCAATGATTACTATATAATACTGCACGTTCTCCAAGGAACTAGGTATTTTGGCAGGAATCCTATGCTATGATATAACTGTAAAAAGCCGTGTCTGAAGATATTTTAGAAAAAATAACTGTGGTAGGATTCTGGGACGAGACTATACCCACGCAAATACTGCTGAACGGATTTTGATTTGGTTTTAATAGTTTGGTAGCTTGAGGTCCAGGGTACAATCTAATCCATATTTCATCTAATTCGGATAGGCAGAACCAGAGATACAGCTTGACCTCCCCGTAGTACTAACATTCATAGAATACGGAGGTCATTTAAAATGGTAATTCGGGCATACGCTAAGCTGTCATAAAGACTATTTCCACGCGAACGAGGTCGCGTGCAAAAGCTAGTAATCTACATACTTACTGAAGAAAAGACAACTGACGTCTCCCTCACGATTATTATTGTCTAATAGCGCTCAATGAGAGGTTTTCAAGGTGACATTTATAAGTAAAGAGCTTTTTTTTATCGTCAATAGATGTCGCAGTTCAGTGCTAATAATATGTCAAACACACACACAAGGACTAATAATATCGAATGATTGAATCCGTCAAGTTTAGACGTTGCATAGGTTATCCGTTTTTAGATTGATTTTAGACACAATACAAAAAGTGTTGTGATGACAATGTTCTGAAGTGATTTGTTAACTTGACGTAAGAGTTTGGTACAGCGCCATCTATTTACGAAAAGATAAAACTTGTGTTTTTTTCTATAATTGAAAACCTCTCAATGGTCTACGACTGTAATAGACTATCCCAGTAAGTATCAGTTACGACCTACGAATCTTTTGTCTCGAAAACATTAATAACGAAAACGACTTATACTATGTATAGATTGTTTTGTTTGGCTGCGATATTCTGCAGTTCAGTCTGCAATGAGCAGTTTTCCAATAGGTATCTAAAGCATTCCTAACCACAGGCGCCCCGACAATTTTGTTAATTGATAATCGCTTGAAATAGGTTGTATTGGATAATATTGTATTTATCAATAGTTTTCAACCATTTTAGGGGTTGCAATAAATTATTACAAACAAAACAAACATCAATTTGATTGAGTGAACTCGTTTCATGGACACTAGGATTAAGAATGGACGCAATACAAATATGAAAGGTTTTTTTTACCGTTTATCCTTTTGGTAAAAAATTACCAAAATTGTAGGGCGCTTCTACAATTTTGGTAATCTATTGATGCTTTTTAAAACCAATTGACAATACCTACTGGAAAACTCCTCATTGCATCCACCAACCAAACTGTCTAGGAATGTTGATTTTATCAATTCCACAATACAATCAACACAATGTTCTGTTACTAAATAACAGAAACAGCCACAACAATATTGTCGCAAGCCAATCGGAATTGCGATCCGCTGTGTCATTGGCAAACTGTTGCTGCTGTTTTTTTTGCTCCCAATTTACCCGCGAGCTGTAACTGAGTATTGCAATTTTAAATTTTGTAACCATTTCTAGACAAGCCCGGGTTTAATGAACTAATTCACGCGTTGTGACATCTCGTATTCGACATTTTTCTAGACACAAATCTCCATTAATAACTACATTGAAATGTATAAATATTGCAGCTAAAATATATGTTTTTACTATCTTCGACAGTCATATATTGTCGACGATGAATTTCGCTGATGTCTCATTGACCAAAAAATTATGTAACTATGAGTTTTTGGTTGTGTCAAACTCAGCATCCCCTCTATATTATTATGTCTGTCTCCTCACTGCACTTTAATACTTAAATCCATGACCATCTGTAACCATCATCGGATTTAATAAGTTTCCATTTATATATATATTAGAACGATCAATAAAATAATCATAGAGACCATAAGAAATAAACACTAATTCTAAAACATTAAATAAATAAATAAATATTCGTGGACAAATTCACACAGCGCCATCTAGCCCCAAACTAAGCAAAACTTGTAGTATGGGTGCTAGATAACTAATATATTACTTAAATACTTTTAAATACATACTTATTATACATAGAACACCCAGACCCGTAACAGAAATTAAAATTCATCATTTCAATTTCTGCCCGGCCGGGAATCGAACCCGGGACCTCTTACGTGGCAGATGTTGACCATTGAACCACTCAGGTGGTCAATAATCAGGTCTAATACCGAATAAAACATAAAAAATTAAAATAGCCACCCACACTGCCTTCGGAATAATGCCCAGAAAGCTGGGCAGTACATAGATACATTTAATGGGTGTATACTTAGATAGATAGATCTCATTACATTGTAACAGACAGACAGATTGCCGCACGACATGATTGCGGTTGATATTGCAAGTAATTGATTTGCAATAGGAACGCTTGCATCTCGCGCCAGGTATCATTGCAAATTATAGATCGTATCTACAATCTACGTTATGTGGGTTAGTATGTGAAATATTCGATATTTTACGAAATATCTAAGTTATTAAATTACTAGAGCAAATCGGAATAAAAGCGAGCTTGGTATACAGTAGGAGTAGCAAGCAATGCAATGTGAATAAGTTTTTCTGAGAGCCGATTAAAAAAAAACAGTTCTAATAGTTGTAATAGATAGCGATGGCGTATTCTAAAAAATAAATGAAAATCAGACCATTAGATATATAAAAATGTATACATTTTATGCTTTCTTCTCAGAAAAGGTACTAAAACTAAGCATATTTTTACGAAACACCTTTCTGAGTAACTTCGGTTACCAAATGCAATACTTGACAATTATATCTAAGCAGCGTCATCTTGTGAGGCACGGCCGAACTACACTTTTCCTTTATAAAGTAGGTGTCTGAAAATCCCCCATTACGCGCAGTCTTTTAGATATTTACTTGCAATAAAAAAGTGTTGACTTCGATATTTGCCACAGTGTTCTTATGTTTAATCGGAAATGTCAATATTTAAACTGTATTAAAAATTGCCTGAACAGCAAAGTAACATGCGTGCAAAGTACATTTATGAACAAATAATATTAGCTAACGCCTAACATGTCCGCATAAAAATAATTTTACGACCGGAGGCGAGCGTGTCGATGGATGCAAGCGATGCAAAGTCGATAAACTTTGTCTGAAATAAATTTTCCATGGCTTAAGCAAACTACTTTTACAATCGTCCAAAAAGTCTCCTCAAAAAGTCTCAGTCCGCCAAAACAAAAATACAGTCGAGTTCATTAATATGTGAGCATTACCAAGGCTTCAAATATAAATGTACATGGAAGGGTACTTATATATCTGAGCAGATTCATCAATCAAACATATGTACATCTGCTCAGATATATAAGTACCCTTCCATGTACATTTATATTTGAAGCCTTGGCAATGCTCACATATTTGAAGCCTGGCAAAACTCGACTGTACCTGCAGATGTGAATTCACACCATGGGTTACTAATTTTGCTTTAGTTTTGTAAGCAAGTAACCACTTTAAAGCATCACTAGTTTATATTGAACTAGTGGACCCGGCGCGACTACGTTGGTCTCCTACCCTTACCCTACCCTACACCCACCCTACAGCTACTCAGCACCAACCCTGGTGGAGGTTTACCCTGGAGAGTACAACATGGAGTTCTTCAAGAAAGGGGTTAAAATGTTTTTACGGGGTCGGCAACGCGTGGGTGATGCCCCTGGTATTGCAATCGTCCATAGGCTGCGGTGACTGCTTACCATCAGGCAGGCCGTAAGCTTATTTGCCACCTTGGTGGTATTAAAAAAAACCCCTACATCTACCCTACACCTACGACTACGACTTACATCACTCTATCTATTGATGAAAACCGCATTTGAATCCATTGCTTAGTTTAGAAGATCTAAGCGTACAAGATACAAACGGTGGGAAACGTCTTTGTTTAATACTATGTATAGATTGAAACGCAGTGTTTGTCTGCATCCATGGAAAATTTATCTGAGATTAAGAATAGTTATTATATGATAGTGTATCTAGATACAGTAGTAGACACATCTAACAAAACTGATCCAGATTCAAATATTAGCTATTTATCTATCTGATTTGGCTATCTGTTGGTAACCCAATAAAACGAAATAAATAATCGACTATAAATAATGGGGCAAACAAAACTCTGCGACAGAGACGACGACTTTCGAAGCAATGTGCATTACCGCTAGGGTTGCCAAATCTACTATACATATAATATAATATCTAACCTACTATATTGTGGGTCAAGATACTTTTAACTTCAAAAAAGTCCGGTAGAATAGCACAAATTCTGTCGACTTAAAGGTGTCATAAAAGTTTTAAAGACTATTTTTACTATTTTTTTATATGGATGGAAAATCTCCTATATCTTTCATGGCCATTTTTGGCAACCCTCATTACCGCCGACATCTGTACACCAATACGGAAGACTCGAGTCACCCCAGCTTACATGTTGAACAGTTAACGTTTTGCGGCTGATATGATGATGATGATGATGCAGAACCTCCCCCCCCCCCACCCTGCGGACAACAGGCGGACCATTCGCCAATACTAGACAGAGCCGGTCACTGTCCGACAATGCCAAGGAAAGCCGGACCGCGCCCGACATAATATATTGGTATTATTATACTCTGAAAACCACCTAAAACAAGAGTAACCCAGTCCACCGAGGTAGCACCTGTTCACGAGTATAACGATATTTATAAATTCAATGATATGTAAGGGAAAAGGGCGATCCCTGTGGGACCCACATAGAGACAACAGACCGGGCAGATCTCTCTCCATACACATCAACCTTCTGAATTTACGGACTTAAATATGAACTTTACAAGTTTAGAGATAAGGCCCTTTTATTCCATAATGTTGCAATTTCCTGACCAAAGTGTCATAATTAACACAATCAAAGGCCTTGGATAATTCACAAAAACCCACTAAGGCATCACGTGATTCCTCCCAGGCTTCGAAGCCATTTTTAATAAGGTCAACACCTGCATCGACTGTTGAAAAACCCCGAGTAAAACCGGATTGTTTATGATGCAATAGATTATCTCCATAAAAATTGACTTTTAGTTGGTTTAGTGCGATTTTCTCAAATATATTACTTAGAGCGAGTAACACCAAAACTGGTCTACAATTTGTGGCATCTGTTATGCTACCTGTTTTAAACAATGGAATAACTTTACTATGCTTCATCAGAGCAGGAAATTGTGATATAATAGCGATCACTGAAACCTTCCTCAACTCGTCGGTGGATGATGCTGAGGTAACAGGCTCTGCATGGAGCGTCCTACGCCGTGATCGGTCAACTGGACAGGGTGGTGGGGTGATGCTCGCAGCGCGCCCAGGTGTTCAGCTTCAACGTCGACCGGAGCTAGAGACTATCGCCGGTGAAGATCTCTGGGCTTCGTGCATGTTTGGTAATGTGACCTTAAATTTGTGCGTTGTTTACATCAATCCGCGGGCGACTGACGTTGAGTACTTTAATTGGTTCCAAAAAGTCGAGTCAGTGGTCGAGTCGTTGAAAGGACCAGTCATCATAATGGGAGACCTTAATCTAAATCCTAAATATAAGTCAAATGATATTTTGAATAATTATAATTACTTTTTATCCGTTTGTGGCCTGACAGAGATGAATGCTGTTGAAAATTTGTACGGTGGAAAGTTAGATGTGGTGCTGGTGTCTGAAAAGTTGCGTCAGACGAAAGTCATGGAGATATTGGGGGGTGGTCTTGTTCAGCGACGTGATGTCTATCACCCTCCTCTGGAAATTAGTGTCCCCCTAAGAGATACCGAACGGGAACAATCTACAGTACTTGGGCCGAGTAACATTGATCCACAGGATGACTGGAATTTCTCTAAGGGAAATTACGAACTTTTATATCACCTTATCACTAACACCTCCTGGGATAATGTCTACTTAGCTCATAGTGTAAACGACTGCCTTGAATATTTTTATTCAATAATATATGATATCTTCGACAAGTGCATACCGAGGAAGATCAGACATCGCAGAGCAAACAGAATCTATCCGGTATGGTTTTCTGCAGATTTAATTAGGGACATTGAGCGTAAGGCTAGATTCCATCGTGCGTGGAAGGCGTATGGTTGTCACTATTCGTATGCACAATTTGCTAGCCTCCGTGCTGATGTTAAAAGGAGAAGTGCGAGTGCATATAAAGACTACCTACGTCGCATTCAGGTTAAAATCAAGCGTGATCCGCGTTCTTTTTGGAAACACATAAGCAGCCTAAAATCGAAAGGAGGTTTTGAGGCTAAGGTTATTTTTAACGGCGAGGAAAACACTGGGTGCAAAGCCGCAGATGCATTTGCTTCCTATTTTTCAAGTGTCTTCTTGCCCAATGCACCTCTCTTGAATTGTGCTGATGCGAGTACGGCTGACCGAACCATGTCAGCCAATTATATTTCTATTGGGCATATCACCGTTCAGGATGTGGAAAAAGCCATTAACAGGCTAAGACCTTCTATGGGCCCTGACAATGTACCTTCTTTTATTATAAAAGCTTGCAAGGAGTTTCTAGTGGACCCCATTTGCCATATTTTGAATCTGTCGATTTCCTCCGGTACTTATCCAGAGCTCTGGAAGTTAACACGGGTTAAGCCAATTCCAAAATCAGGTGACTTAAAAAATGTAGAAAATTACAGACCAGTAGCAAATTTATCATCTTTGGCTAAATTGTACGAGTCTATTCTGTACGAACACATTTCTTCCCAGGTCAAGCCTTTCTTGAGTGACACCCAACACGGGTTCAGATCCAAACGCTCTGTTAATACCAACCTACTAACCTTGGTTGACCTTGTCTCTGACCATCTCGATAGGGGTGTTCAGGTGGATGTGGTCTATTTCGACTTTCAAAAGGCTTTTGACCGGGTTGACAATGACATTCTGTTGGGTAAGCTGGGTGCCATTGGTTTTTCACCTACTCTACTGAAACTCTTTGCAAGTTACCTGCGCGATAGACAACAGTACGTCCGACATGGCTGTTATGTCTCAGATCCATACCACACGCGGTCTGGGGTCAGTCAGGGCTCAGTATTAGGTCCGCTCTTGTTTGGTATTATGGTGAACGACCTCGACTTGGTTCTCCAATCTTCTTGGAGCTTACTATATGCCGACGACCTAAAACTAATTCGCGGAGTGACTGAGATGTCTGACTGCAACTCGCTGCAATTAGACATTGATGCGGTATATGCGTGGAGTGTGGAGAATGGACTTCTCTTTAATCCAGATAAGTGCCATGTAATGACCTTCAGTCGATCAAAGAGTCCCTTGCTGGCTCAGTACACCCTGGGCACAAATGAAATTACTCGTGTTAATGCAGTTAAGGACTTGGGAGTCGTTTTTGATCCAACTCTCAACTTCCATGATCACATGAAGAAACTCGCAGCTGAGTGTTCTAAAAGACTAGGGTTCGTAATAAGGAATTCCCGCGAATTTAGCGATCCTAACGTGATAAAACTCATATACTCGGCGCTGGTGCGGAGCAAACTCGAATCGGCATCGATTATTTGGAACCCATATGAGAGTTCTTACGCCTTACTTCTGGAGAAAATACAAAAAACATTTTTACGTTTTCTCTATAAAAAAATTTATGGATACTATCCCTTTTTGTACCCCACTAAGTTCTTGCTAGGTACTCTTGGCTTCAACTCTCTGGAAGTAAGGCGTAACTTCAGCTTACTCGTTGAGGTGTGTCGTATCTTGCGTGGCGAGGCGGACTGTCCTGCACTTGTCTCGCAAGTTGTAAGACTGGATGTCCCGATTAAGCCGAGGATGCAACTGAGAGCACGTCCAGGTAAACTCCTCGCGACTCCGGCCTCGCGGACCGTGGCACGTGCGCGCTCTCCCCTTCTTCGCGGCATGGACATGCTTAACGCTTTTCAGGCATCAGCACCAGAGTGTGACATATTTGTGAGTCGATGTATGGAAGCGCGAAATGCATGTCTGAGGTTTAGTGAGTTGATGGATGAGTGAGTGTGTGTATCTTAATTCTTTAATTTGATTATGTATTTAATTTTGTTTTAATTTAATGATGTTCTTAAGTTTTTAATTTAATATTTTGTATTTTATTGATATTTGCAGTGTATTAGTAATTTGTAAGTACTGTAACGCTGTAAATTTATGCTAAATAAATAAATAAATAAATAAATTATCAACACATTTTTAAATATATTCGCTAAGTGGACAGCAATAACATCAATTGCAGAGCTAATCATTTTAGCTGACATACCATCAATGTTGGCAGTCGCTTTCATTATATGCTAATAAAATCCTTAATTATATCTAGAGGTGTTACATATTCGAACTTAAAATCTATGACGCACTCCGGTACATTCTGTTTCAGTAAGGATTCGGTGAGAGCAAGAGATGCATTTTTGATTTTGTAACCGACACTGGAATATCTGTAAAAAAATCTTTGAAAGCCTCCGCATTTTTCGAGTTTTTGGTAACAACATTATCATGATTTTTAAATTGTATTTTGTATCGCATGGGTTGAATTTTCCAGTTTCACTATTTATTATCTACCATGTGGATTTTACTGTGGATCTGTGCTATTTTTTATTTTGTTATTAATATTATACGATTTAGCTGTAGCACAAACGCGTTTAAATAACTTCGAATAATGGTTAATATAGTCAGCACATTTTACGATATTATTATACGCTCGTTCTGCATAGAGCTCATATAATTTGTTTCAACTTTTATGTATTCCTGCTGTCACCGAATGGCTAAACATAAGTTAGCTTTTTATTGCCTTCACCTTTGGTTTGAATAGACTATTACTTTCAGTTTTTGTCATGTGTAAAACTGTTATATTCATTTGTAATATCACAATTCTTTAATTTAGATGATTTATCTATAATACTATTCTTAAATTTATTGAGACGTTTTTATTAATTGGTACAAATTTAATAGTATATTTTGTCTCTTTCCTCATTAACATAATACACAGCTAATTGACCAGAATGATCAGATTTTAGTTTGTTTATTACAGACTGGCTACATATCACAATCACAAAACTATATATCACAAACGATGTTGTCTATAATCTATCCAAACTGGCTTGGTTCAGGAAATTATGTATTTAAATGGATAATGTGCAGCAATATTCGTTGAAATTCACATTCTATGTATTTCTTGTATAATACTTTTTTAGACCAAATATAGTATTTTCGGGTTTAGAAGCCATAAAAATATAGTAGGTAGAGAATTAATCAAAAAATATATAGTAGGTTTTTTAAATAAGATGTACGTGCCTATATTATTTCTTAAATGTATATTTTCTGCTACTCAAGATCGTTCTGAAATATTCGATTTGCATCACGAAAATTTTTCTTTTGAGGATCTTATGGACGCGTTCCATTTTGCGGTAAGTGGTAATGTTGTGCTAATGAGCAGTTTTCCAATAGGTATCTAAAGCATTCCTAAACACTCACTAGATGGCGTCCCGACAATTTTGGTAATTGATAATCGCTTAAAATAGGTTCATAGCAAAAAGGATATAAACACTAGGTACGTTGTATCTGATAATATTGTATTTGTCAATAGTTTTTAACCATTTTAGAGGTTGTAATAATAATGGACAATAGTGCCAACTTCAATAAATATTTCCTTTACATTTCGTTCAATCTTTAACAGTTATGTTTATATTAATAAACATTTTATTTTTAAGTTTAGTATTAATTGGCTGCATGAAAACACTGCCACCATCATACAGATTGTAGGAGCGCCATCTACTGATGCTTTTTGAAACTAACTATCAATACCTACTGGAAAACTCCTCATTAAATATAGTATTTTCGCCTACTATATTTAAATTTTTAATTTATAGTAGGTAGACTCCTAATATAGTAGGATACTATATTATATAGTAGGGTTGGCAACCCTAAGCGTGATTGATACAGCAAGTCGTGATTTTGGGCATTGTTTGTTCACCAAATAAGATCATAGACAAGTAGATGTAGTACTTGTTATACTGGTAGGCTCTACAAATATTATGACATTTAAATAATATGATTAGCCTTTAATTAATTTTAAAATCTCCACAAACAACATTATAATTAAAATTGCTAACTTTAATAAGAGCTTCATTCATAGTTTTTTCGAACAAATCAAATGATGAAGCTGGAGATTGGACACGAGACACGCTCATTACAATAAGTCGGTCAAGTTCTATACAGGCAATTTCAGCAATTCGTTCAATAGGCACCTTAACATTATCACAGCGTTCTGGTAATTTTGGAATCCGTGCAGTCGTTTAGTAATACGATATTTATTTCTATTTATTCTATTCAATATTTAATGTGGTTACTTAGTTGAAGTGTGATGACTAGTATAGCATTGAGAGTACCAATCTACCCATTATCCCACCTTTAACTATTTCTGCCGCCAAGCAACAATGTTTGCATTGTTGTTTTCCGGTTTAATGAATAAGGCTAAGGCCAGCGCCACTACAGTAACATAAAGAATTATAAAAGTTTTCCTCAAATCTCACTGCTAAATAATAGTAGGGTAGGCTTAAGTACAGCAGTGGACAGTTATAGGATGCTGAAGTAAAAAAAAACTTTTTTTTCCAGAATCTGGGAGTTCCTGGCGGAGCTTGCGAGGGGAGGCACCACCGTCATCATCACCACGCACTACATCGACGAGACCAAGCAAGCGCATAAGGTGATCACTAATGCCCGTTTTTTGTCGTGGATCTTCCAGCTACCCGCGCGAGCCGCTTTGGTTTAACCTTTATCATGCGTACAGCTAAGGCATGGAACACGTTGCCTGCGTGTGTATTCCCTGATCATTATAATCTGGACGCCTTTAAGGCTAGAGTGAATAGGCTGTTCCTAAACAGGCATGCTCCATCTTCGGCCGCATCGTCACTGACCACCAGGTGTGATCGCGGTCAAATCGGACTTTCCTGCAGCAGTATTCCCGAGACATTGGAATATTAGGAAACGAGCCTGCATATTTCTCAACTTCCCTTCATGCTTATTACCCTCAACAGGAGTTGCATTATCGACGCCATTCAGCTCGTCCGCCTGAATATAAACATTACACAAACTCCCGCATTGACGATAATACAACTCCCATTTATTGTCCATCGTTGCGTGTTTTAAGATCATTTTGTAAAACAGCCTTGACTGCTATTGTGCGCATCTCATAACATTTTTCCGTTCATGTCGCAACTAGGTAGTTTCGTCATCAACTTAGTATAGACAATTACACGTTTATAGTAATAGATTATAGTAATAGACAGTTCTTAGTTCTTACCTAAGACTCCTGTTCTCCATTTCTAGGTTAAAGGATGTCCTAGCCTAGGGCAGGATGGTCAGACTGCGACTATATAGAATATCAAATGTGATGGCAGTCTATTATTGTAATATTACACCAGATTATTAGTAATATTATAAATGCGAAAGCTTATAATGTTTTGCTGAAATGGATTTTTATGAAGTATTAGAGCTAACACCCCAAAATAACACATAAGTTACAATAAGAATTCAGTGTGGCTACCGCGGGAACGGATCGGGGAAACGCTATAACCGAATTTAACGCGGACAAAGTAGAGCAAAAGCTAGTCAATTATAAAAAAGCAATAGTTGAAGTGTTTCATTGGCAAAAAACGGAACGAAGCGAAAAATCAAAAATGACCGTGACTGACGCGTCAATTTATAATTTGTCTTCTGTATTAGTGTTTCTAAGCGTCTCTAGCGTCACATTAGTTCCTTTTTACGCCATTAGTTTCGTCTTATTATATTATTGAAACGTACTTGATCCCGGTATTTCTAAGATGCGGTTACAACTGGCCTTAATGTTGCGTATAAAATTTATGCAGCTAATTACCTCTTATTTCCATCACAATGGTGATCTTAGCTAACCGATTGGTTTCTGATTGTTTCCGATAGTTGCGAATGAACGTAGAGTCAGGTTAATAAACTTGATGGTAAGAATGGAGATTCAATAAGGTATCAGTTAATGTATCTTTATACCTTAGATGTCACCAATGTCCCTACTGCATGGCATAGTATCTGTGTGCGAAAACTTCACGTATGTATAGAGATCTTCGTCTACAGTGCATCATCTTGGCGTTAATATCCCGGCTGTGCTCTCGCGCACTAGGGCCCGAGGTCCCCCTTGATTGATCCAGGGTTTGGCAGATCAAGTAATGAAAGTGGAGGGACTGCCATCTGATCTCCGTGACACTGCTACCGGGGGAACCTGAATAGATTAGCTCTAGGTTACCCATTCAGTCATCACGATGTTTTCCCTCACCGTAAGAGCATTGGTTAGTGTTGAACTACCACAGAAAACATTCGATACCTTGCCAAAGGGATGAGGATCCTTCCCAAATTCCCTTATCACGATTATTGGTCCTTATTGGCCCTTGGCGTGTGGTACAGTACCTAAAGTATTGATCTTAGCTGTATTTTGGTTATTTATTGATGCTATTGCATTGCAAGGGAAAATCTGTGTTATTGCTTTGAGACGTGCAACTGAATCATCCTTAAAAAAAGCTATTTCCTGGACGAGTTTACCTACATACAATATTGAACTTTTCAACTTTTTCTCAGATAGGAATGCTTCGCGACGGCCAACTTCTGGCGGAGGATTCTCCGGAAGAGATCCTGCGGAAGTTCGACTGCGACACCCTGGAAGACGCTTTCCTGAAGCTGGCGCTAAGGCAGCACGAGCTACCCAGGAGGCGGTCGAGTGAGTAACTCACACTGTTCGGAAACGTTACTATGAGGTCTCGAAGTGCGCGCGAACGTACAGGGTTACTGACTATACTTGTGGCGATCGGTACTGTAAGGGATTGACAATAAAACGTCGAATTATAGTGAAAAATTTGTACCTAACATGAAAGTGTCATTACAAGGTTAGGAGTGCGCTCCACGCAAAATTGCTAGAGAAACTGAAAACTATAACCAAAAATATCAAAACTTTTCTCGACACACCTTCATCTGTCAATTTTTATTTATTAGTTCTGAATTCTATCACAAGATGGCATTAGGGGTACATGGAATGTTTTCAATATATAAAACAGCAGTGTAATAATCGTAAATTAAAATAGCTTTATGCAACTAAATTATACCTAAAAGGTTTGACAAAACATAAAATAAATTAGAAGCAAATGCTTACAGGTCCAAATTAACGAAATTGACCAATCATAGAGCCGGATTGCACGCAATGTAGACGGACACTGTGAGAACGTATAGTAACGCTACTTTAATTAGACAAGTATTGTTTGTGAATATGATGGGTGTTATTAACTTCGTGGCCCATTTTTTTATCCCGCTCCCCTCCCCCACGGTGACCATAGGCGTAGGAAGAGGGAGGGGCCGGATGGGCCGTGCCCACCCCAGAATGGTCTGGTGCCCACCCCAAGATGTACCCATTTAATCAGGCTGATTCGTGTTTACTGACTGTACATTATCGATCATCGACTTGGCTTCATCGGCCACCTCAGGGGCCAGGCCGCCCCTGGAAAATAGCCCTAGAAAAGCCAATAAAGGTGACCATCCGAAGTATATGCCAAGACCACCTCCCTCTAGTTTTCATGTAGTAATTCACTAGTATGGGTTTAACTCATGTTTAAAACAGAATTTTTTTTAAAAGAGGAATTTCGCTTCAGAGGCGGGCATCGCATTGGTATTGCTGATGTCCATAGGCGGCGGTGACCACTTTCCATCAGGTGGCCCGCTTGCCTGTTTGTCTGCCGTATAACATAAATAAAAAAAATACAAAGAACATACCTTGTATGTTTGCAATAGCACGAAATATACACAAAGACCTAAAACCCTTCCCCGCCCCTGTAACCAAGCATGGTATCTTAGTCCCCTTCCCGTCTTCGTAAAACTTATTCGCGTCACGATAAATTATGGATAACACGAATCGTTCGCAATTTCAGTAGATTTTCCCAGATATATTACAAGTATTATTATCTACGGGTACATTGCTTCCGCACAAAAGCCGCCGCGTCATTAAATAGTTATTATATTTCGAGCAGTCTCTAGACCTAATGTCCACAGCTCACTGTCATTACCATCTTATTTAAGTAGCCTCTAAAAACGGCAATTTGAACAATTTTATGGGATTTAAATCACATTATTTGCTCGTGTCTGTAGCACGCGTGTGAGTAAATACTGAGATGTTTGACTAATATGAGATGTATGATCCAAAAAGGACTTATGTATTTGTTCAAGTCATAAAAGTAGGTTACCAATCAGGTAGCTAGTTAGATTTTATGGGCGACAGTTGCCGCTTTCCATTAGGTGGGTTGCCTGCTCGTTGTTATCCTGTCAAAATTCATTTGATCCCCTGACGTAAAAAGAGGGGTGTTCTAAGTTTAACATGTGTATCTGTGGCTTTGTGTATGTCTGTTTTATCGTAGCACCCGAACGGATGGACCGATTTGAATGCGGTTTTCTTTATTTAAAAGCCAGTTTAATCGATATAGTTGATAGTAGGTGGATAGTAGGTACGTTAGATATACAGTGCATTTGCGCTTTGCGTGCACCTGCTTTTCAATCAAAATATTATGGCTTAGCAGCCGCGAGCTACTTGGTGATATTTGGTGTTATTGAACTGTTTAATTCAACTGTTGTATAGGATGCTTTTTTAAAGATCTTGGTTTTTTTTCGTATCGAACTTATCATAGAATTACATGGCGTTTTATGTTTGAATGTGACATGACCGATGTGGTAAATCTTCACAATAACTTACTGAATGTTGCAATCCATATGTTGCAATCCATCGTCTTTGCTTTATCGGCCTAGCCAAAGAACATAATCTAATTAATACAATCTCGGTGACCAACTTAAAAAATTAATAAAATATACATAATTTTGTTTAGCGGTGAAGTACACTTTTCGTTAAACATATTCAAACATAAATGGCATATAAATATCTTTTCATTATCGTTTCACTGATGGCAGACTAGCAGGGGAGAGATCTATCCGAAAGAATTTTCGGGATAATTTTATCATATTTCTTTGTTATATTTCAATTTAAAAACAACGTTAAAAAATCATCCTTTATAAGCTTGTTTGATCACATAGCCCGTATGGAACGATCCACTGTTGGACTTTGACCAACTGTATTTGATCATAGGTAGATAGATAGTTCGTGACTTGCAAATATGACCGCTTGATCTCGAGTGGTCCAATTTGCTCTATTGTCAATTTGTTCTATAAGGAATTATAGATAAGAGTGTGTAATACTGTAATATCTATTCAGAGTTTCAGATATTTACTTTAATGAACCCCTGACGATAAAAAGAGGGGCATTTATGTATCGGTGTTCTGACGGACGACCTAAGTGGTTCAGTTGGTTAACATACCGGTCTGCCATGCAGAAGTCGAGAGCTCGATTCTCGCCCAAGCAGAAATTAAAATTATGAATTTCAGTTTTTGTTACGCGTCTGAGTGTTATATATATGTATAATAAGTCTGTAGGTATTTAAAAAGTATATAGTTAGTTTATCATTTGTCTACCACCTACACAAGCTTCGCTTACTTTGGGGCTAGATGGCGCTGAGTGAATCATCATATTTATACATATACATATTTTGTCAGTACATTTATATATTTACAGGTGAGTCTGTCTGTGTTATCGTAGCTCTTAAACAGATAAACCGATTTCGTTGCAGGTTTGTTTATTTGAAAGCCATTTCAATCGAGATGGTTCTTTGCTTCATTAAAATCGATTCAGTAGTTTAGAAAATATTAGAATGTATGTATGTATGCTTTGTCGGGGATTTTCCGACGTTATCCTATCGGCTAGGTTAGGTCGGCGAGTATACCTATCCACAAACTAACCCTCAACTACCTCCAGCCCTAACAGGGTCCCCGGACGTGATCCCAGAGAGCCGAATCCCAGCGGTGGACAGCCGGTACCAGTCCAGCGAGTCGTTCAACGTCGTCACCAGCAGCACTGACGTAAGATACATACTAACAGATATTGTACACACCCATGCTTCCCACAGGGGTAAGCAGACAATCAAGTTATTGAACTTCATAGCTACCAAGTATTTTAATACCTTCTACTCAGGTCTCTTTCCCACTGGGCTCACTGGACACGTGCCCAGGGGCAACCGTTATTTCTGCCAGATCACCAAACGATAACTGATATTTATTACCGACAACATATTAATTTCAAAAAAATTAAACGGCTTTTCATTCATTAGTCTAACTGACTACGAGACTTGCTTATTAGTTGTGACATGGGCGAAACTACTCTACTCTCGCCCAAAAATCAGGCTTTTCAATTTCAGTATGTTTAGATAAAAGAGACTGGACGGAATGCATAATAATTCATAATTCATTTATTCATTCGCTCTCTAATGGTTACATTGGTGTTAATACAATTATTTGATCACATTAGTTGCCTTTCTAAGGCTTAGCGAGTTACATAATTATATGTCAATCTAATTGAGATGAAATGTGTCTAATTCTAACAATTAATATACAAAATAAACCGAAATAATCAAATATGTTAATAAAATGTCAATGATCTACAAACTAATTATTGAATATGTCAAACAACGAAATTAACAAATGCCAATTACTACCAAACAATTTCAATTAGGTACTTAAATTAAATTTTCGTGTCAGATAAATAATCATTCACTGAATAGTAACATCGTTCCATCAAAAAATTCTTTAATTGTCTCTTAAATTCGCTAAAAGTTTCGGCATCTCGAATGCCATAGTCCCTTGGACCCCATATGTACACAGTAAATCAACGTGTGCACAGACTTGATACACTTTTTCCCTTCAGGTTTTAACCAAAAAGGAGAAACCGTCAAGCACGGAAAGCAGAGGGCCGAGCAAGTCCAAGGCGCGGTATAACGCCGTCTTCATCAAGAGTCTGCAGCAGTTTTCCAGGCATCCCGGGTAAGGTACCATGCTAATAAAGCTAGTGATAAAGAAGCCTTTTTGTAGATTATTAGTGGGATTACTCTGGGGTACTTATATTATTATTATACTAGTTTTTGACCACGATTTCATCTTTTTTAATTCGGTTATATTTTCCGAACTCGTTTCCGTGGGAAAAAGCATTAAATTTGGAGATAAATTATACCCTATTTGCAAGTCTAGATTATAAGCTATATTACTTAATGTTTTAAACTATCGCAGTTATGATCACACATTTTAAAGGTATGTCCCGGGTTTTCTACCGCGTACCTTTATTCACGAATAGCCTGATATTTCATTGCATGCATCATAATGTCTCCCAGAACATACCTTTAAAATGAAGTATATTACTGCAAAATTTCATCAAAATCCGTAACAGTTTTTTCTTGAAAGAGTAAATAATAAAATAAAGTAGAAAATAAAAAAAATTTGGCACTGTGTTATGCTTTCATAATGGAACTCCTTATATTATAGATTAAAACACTTAAAATGTAAACATTGCCAGAAGATGATGTCCGAAATCAGTTTCAATTAAACGTTTATAAAAATAATTAAAAATATATATAGCGGAACTAGTGTATTTTTAATCTATTGTTGTACGTGATATGTGTAGCCTTTTTGATAATTAATTCCCAAACATTGGTCCCCAGCGGGCTGATATTCTCGATCCTGTTCCCCATCATCGAGGTGGTGGCGTTCTTCGCGGCCGTCGGCCACGACCCGCGCGACATGAAGCTGGCCGTCGTCAACGAGGAAGCCGCTTTTTCACCTTGTAAGTTTTTTTAAGCTCCGACGAAAGAAGGGGGAGTGTTATTAGTTTGACATTGTATCTGTAGCTCTATCGGTGTGTGTATCATTGCTCCCGAACGAATAAATCGATTTCGAGATTTTTGTGAAAGCGAGATTAATCGACCCCCGACGAAAGACGATGGGTGTTATATGTTTGACGTTGTATCTGTGGCTCTCTCTGTGTGTTTATTTTTCTGACACCCGAATGGATGGACCGATTTCGAAGCGGTTCTCTTTGCTTGACAGCGAGTTTAATCGAGATGATTGTTATCTTCGTTTCATTAAGATCGGTTAAGTAGTTTGGGAAATATTGAAGTATATAACGCCGGGGGGATATCTGACGTTTTTCTGTCGGTTATCTTCGGTTGTTATAAATAAAATAAATAAATAAATATTCGTGGACAAATTCACACAGCGCCATCTAGCCCCAAACTAAGCAAAGCTTGTACTATGGGTGCTAGATAACTGATATACTACTTAAATACTTTTTAAATACATACTTATTATAGTTCTATGTATAATAAGTATGTACCCAGACCCGTAATAGAAATTAAAATTAATAATTTCATATTCTGCCCGGTCGGAAATCGAACCCGGGACTTCTTGCGTGGCAGACATCAGGTGGCTTTGTCTGTTTGTCTACCGATTATTAATGATAACGACCTGAGTGGTTCAATGGTCAACATGCCTGTCTGCCATGCAAGAGGCCCCGGGCTCGATTCCCGTCCGGGCAGAAATTGAAATGATGAATTTTAATTTCTGTTACGGGTCTGGGTGTTATATGTATAATAAGTATGTATTAAAAAAAAAAGTAGTTAAGTAGTATATCAGTTATCTAGCACCCATAGTACAAGCTTTGCTTAGTTTGGGGCTAGATGGCGCTGTGTAAATTTGTCCACGAATATATTTTTTTTTACTATAATGACTATAATGAACACCTTTCCCTCTGGCTATTTCAGATGGACTAGACATTTGCAACAACAAGAGTTTGAAAGTAATCACGTTATTGGACGACGACACTTGCCACCAGTACATGATGAGTTGCTGGTTCCTTGAGGAATTAGAGAAGAGAAACATACACCAGGTATGGCCGATACAAATATAAATATTAACTTTTAAGGTTTTAGTTATTTGTTAAGGTTTTGTAAATATATTTTTTGTACCTTTTACTATCTATACATATAGGTAGCGCTTTGTAACAATAAAAGAATTTTAAACCATTATAAAATAATGATATTGTTACCTTAACTATCCTATTTATTGTTGTCTTGGTAAGAAGCACCGGTCGATTTTCTACTGAGTGAATTGAATTGACATTCAGGGTCCAGTAGGCAAACTACGAAACGCTGTTGCCAACAATTCTCTGATTTCAATTATTGAAACTGTTACTTTGCGATTACGTATTATCGATTTTATAGTTTCAGTTTATTGCAATGGACTTTTTTTAGCAACTGAACCCATCGGTCGGAATCGCAAAAGTAACAATTTCAATAATTGAAATCAGAGAATTGTTGGCAACAGCGTTACGTAATTAGCCTATCGATCATGTCCAGTTGATCAACGGTCGGGAGAGTGAAGTGACAAAGTGAGTTTATGCCTCAAAAGTGGGCTCTTAGTGATAATAACATAATCAGAATCAGAAAAAGAAAATAGGCATTTCCTAGTTAAACATAATTCGCTTTAAACACAAGCTAAGATCATGGTCATGGTCAACAGCAAACCCAAACAGCCAATACAATTAATATCTATTTCTGCCGCCAAGCAACAACGTTTGCATTGTTGTGATTTGGTTTGA
Organism: Blastobasis lacticolella; assembly: GCA_905147135.1. Classification (NCBI taxonomy): domain Eukaryota; kingdom Metazoa; phylum Arthropoda; class Insecta; order Lepidoptera; family Blastobasidae; genus Blastobasis; species Blastobasis lacticolella. Next base: position 4,762,877 of record LR990061.1, read on the forward strand.
AGAATAATGTAACCAGCGCAATTACAGACATGAGGCATTTCATCTTAGTCCTCACAGTGAGGTTCTGCATTTTTGTTGCCAACCACCAATAACCAACTAAACCAATTTGTACCTATGACGCATTACCCTGCTTCCTTATTATGTAGTTATTCTATTAGTTTGAAGTTTTTTGAATGCGGTATAAGACGCAGCAAGAGTAGGCCTCCGACAAGGTGGACCGACGACCTGGTAAAGATCGCAGGTACCAGCTGGATGCGGAAGGCACGGGACCGGCCGCCGTGGAGATCTCTGGGGGAGGCCTATGCCCAGCAGAGGGCGTCTTTCGGCTGATATGATAATGATAATTGAACCAGATACTTATACGTCTATGTCTCAGCCTACCAAATAGTAATAAAAATCCCCCTCCAGATCCCATACAACACGACGACCGAAGCGAAGGAAGCCGTTGCCAGGGGCCATCTCTTCGGGGCGATGCACTTTAACTACAACTTCAGCGAGGACCTCGGGACCAGGGTCCGGGAGGGACACGTCGATGATGATGTGGTTGAAGGCAGCACCATTGGCGTTTGGCTCGATATGACTAGTAAGTTGGAGTTCTTATTCGATCTGAAATATGTTTTTTTTTACTTTATTTACTTAAGTTTATTCATCGTTATATACACACACTGTTGTTATATTACACTAATTAAAAAAAAATTCAAATTAAGAACAGTCTAAATCGCTGCCTTGTAAAAGTGTCCCGATAAGGCTTAACTTGTTATTAAGTAAAGTAACATTTATTTCCATAAAATTTGAGAAACACTGGGTTACTGTGCTTTGCATTAAGATCAAGTTGTGTCGCAGGCCCCCAGAATTACAAAAAACCAAGCTTACAATAATTGTTCATTTTGCCGCGGTTCAGTCGTTCATTCTAGTAGGTATTGGAAATTATTAATGAAAATTAGGTAAGTAAGTGACTAGTATTACAAACTAGAAACACATAATATCCTGCCTTCTAAAAATAAATAGCAGCTCCGTACTCAAAAGATTGAATGACTTGGCCCAAGAGACTAATAACGTCTTGAGAATTATATGAGCATGATTGTCACTGGATCATTTAGTTCCATTTCCAGACCCGTTAGTTCTTCCGTAGACAACAGTAAAATAAAATATAATTATGTACAGCCTTATCTGTTGAGTATTTTCAACACTGCGTCATCAAACCCTGAAGCCGACGAATGTTTTTGAGGCAAATGATCTAGCCTTCGTAGGTTGGAAATGGGCAACAGTGTTTTACATTGTTATATTTATAACACTGCGATCTCCAACCCGCCTGCCAAGCGTGGGGATTATGGCAATAACCTCCCCTTTCGTGGGAGAGACCCTAACTCCTGCAGTGGATTGTCATGGGCTCTGATTATGATTATGACATCAAACCCGCCTACCAGGCTTGGAGATTATTGCAAAACCTCACACTAATATGGCTGTGGGTTCCCGTACAAGCTGCTGACAGTCCAAAGTTTGAACTGGGCAGAGATGGTGCCTTGTTACCACCACCACGTTTGCACTATTGTGTTCCAGTTTGAAGGATAAGAGGCATATTGCCTTAGGCCTCATACTGACAACGCATCTGTGGTTCTGCATTTTGGTTTTTGTCACTGCGTGAATCGTTTATGTTACGGGTGACAGTTACCACTTACCATCAGGTGGGCTGTCTGCTCGTTTGTCACTGAAGTAGCATAAAAATCGAATTATAAATTCCAGATCACCCGATTTCGCATTTCCTAAAGTCCGAAATACACAAAGCCTACGAGAGCTTCACCAGAAGAGTGATGAAGGCTTGTAACAGGAATGAGAACTTGGTGCAGGTAATTAGTAAAAATTAAGAAGGATCTGGTAACCTAGATTTAAGCAATCATTTTCGGAAACTGTTAAAATTATTACGCACCACGTACCTGAAAAAAATACGAATGGATACTCTCTAAAATCATGGGTGAAGCATAAAAATGGCCGCCCGTTTATGTGTGTGCGTGCTTTGACAATGTCACTGGCGTGACAGCACGGTACAACATCAAACAAAATGGCGGCGAAGTGCCAGACCTGGTATATCTGTGGGAATGTGTAGGTTGTGTACAACAAAATAAATTGTCAAGCAATTGCCATACCTTACATGCTTCACTTCTCTGTATAAAACGCATCCGTAATTTTTTTAAGGTCCGTGTTAAGCATATTATATTATTTACGCTGTTTATTCAAACGTACTTATTTTTATTTGTGCTTATTTATTTATACCATAAAACATCTAAGCTAAGCTATTATATTTTATGTATTTCAATGTATATCTTATGTAAAGTTTCAGACAGACCCTGAATATTGACAATCGAGAGGTAATTTTTATATTAAACTAACATTTAAATAGTAATGAAGATTTATTGTATGCAAATACTGGTATTTATTTAATCATACATGTATTTAAGATAATGGTGATAAGAATATATCCAATATCATACATAATAGATCAACGACTAAACCATGCCCTAACTATGATCGAATAAATCATTGTCATCTCTATGTCGAACATTGTTTTTGGTTACCGTCGTACATAATAACGAACTATTTTCTTCTGCTTTCTTGATATGCTTGCTTGTTTTACTGACTGACCACACCGTAGCTCAAAATACGCTGTCCCTGCGTGTGCGCGGCATTGGCATAAGCGTCACCTTTTTGACAAAAAAAAACAAATAAAAAATATTTATTTCTCTCAAAATGGCATTAGGTTACATTGTTATATAGATACTTTATACATTGTACATAGCATTCAAATCCTTATTGAGAGCTGGAGTCTGTAGTAGGTTAATGAAAACCTGTGTTACAGATCTCCAGGCTCCCAAACTCCTGCATCCCTTACAATTAAATATTTTCGATAATGTAATCAGACAGACAGACTGTACCTACGCGACCGTTAACTTACGTCATTTACATCGACCGGTGTACACCTACAAACTTTCATCGTAATGGGATTGGCCATTTCCAAGAAAAAGAAAAATTAACTTGTACGAAAGTTTCAGTTCACGTCATTTTCGCCATTCAAAATGCCACTTTCATAGGTGAAGGACCCATGAATTACTTTTAAGATTTTGAAAAAGGTAGGTTCGGCGTATTTTGAGATCAGTTGTGGAGAGAACACCCTTCAAAACGCGACGCATGTGCTGATGAGCTGCGTATACGCAGTGTTAGCGTATTTAGAGCTGCGGTTTGGTCAATCTGGAATATAATATGATCTTCTAAATCCTACTGTACAATATTTATCTATTCTATCTACATCTTGAAATAGGTATAAATTAATTTTCAAGTTTCCAAGCAACCATAAGCTCTTTAGCAATAGATACCTATTCTGTGTTTTTCTTTACTACCAATTAGATCTAGGTTCAAAATCTGAAATGTTTGTTGTTTTATCTAGCTATTAGATGAGACGAGTTAGGAAAGTGTCAAGTTTGAAAAAGTACAAGTTTAAGAAAATTACGAAGTCGTCCGAATTGTTAGAAATAATTCTGGTTGGGTCTGGATCTTTTAGATCAATCACCTATGTGTGAAAATTGCCTGATGATCTTAAAATTGTTCAAATAAGTTTTTTAATACCGCAAGAGTGGAACCTAGGTCGCATTCCAGAAGCAGTTATTCTGATTTGAATAAGTATAGTAATTAGTATTACTGTACCATTAGTATGGTAACCTTTTGCAACGAGTGATTATTTGTGATTAACTGATAAATGAATAAAACGCAGATTCCTGTACATTTCGAGACGCCGATATACGGGGAGAACAACGGCCAGATGGTACACTACATGGCTCCTGGTATTATGATCACGTAAGATACCAAAAATTTTCATTATTATAGTAAGACTGATATATCATCATCACAGTCCATAACAGTCCACTGCAGGACTTAGGGCCTCTCCCACGAAAGGGGAGGTTACTGCCATAATCTCCACGCTTGGCAGGCGGGTTGGAGATCGCAGTGTTGTAAATGTAACAATGGAAAACGCTGCTGCCCATTTTCCAGCCTACGGAGACTCTAGATCTTTTGCCTCGGAAATTATTAGAAAAAATATTAGTCGCCTTGTACGACACCCACAAGTCTAAGGGGTTGGTGCTATTCTACTCTGCCGGACACCACACTCGAGAACTTTCCTGTCCCATAGGCCATCTGTTCTGCGAGCTATGTGCCCTGCCCGCTTGGCAATATTTCGAGATATCTCGGTAACCTTACCTTCGCTTGCGGATCTCCTCATTCCTGATTCAATCGCACAATGACACTCCGAGTATAGCCCTTAATATAGCCCTTTGGGCGATAGTGAATTATCTTATAAGGCCCACAGTGAGCCATAAAATAAATATGAAGAAAAACTTAATTTTTACACCGAATTAAAATCGAGATTTAGTTTTAAAGGCCATTGGCAAACATTAGGTTTCTCGGCTCGGGATATTATAAGTATATAATCTTGGGACAAGTTCGGGCATAATCTCGTGTGCATTCTTTTCCCGAGGAACGTCATCAACTGACATTTCGCGGAAGAAAATGCTCACTGCCCCGCGACCCGCACCCCTGCGTTCATCAACGAACAATCACCCCCCCACCTACCGCATATACCGCAAGCGATATACCAGTTAAATTGTGGACCTATTCCTTATCTTTCAAACCGGAACACAACAATGCAAGCATTGTTGCTTGGCGGCAGAAATAAATAAGGCAATGGTACTCACCCAGGCGGACTCCTCAGGCTTGACAAAGTCCTACCTGATCCTCATACCTGTAATTCTGTATCCATTCATCTTGGCGTTAATGTCCCGGTTGTGCTCTCGAGAACGAGGACCCAGGTCCGCCTTGATAATGAGCCAGGATTTGGCAATCAGGTAATAACAGTGGGGCGACTGCCATCTGACCTCCATGACCCTGCTACCAGGGAAACGTGACCAGATTGGATCATGGTGACAAATTCAGTTGCCTGAGTTGGCAGGTTTCATCACGATAAGAGCAAATTCTGTATTCATTACAGCATAATATTCTTCCTGCCCGCCATCGTGACTTCAAACTTGCTAATCTCGGATCGCCTCGAAGGCGTTTGGGAGCGCAGCGCGGTCGCCGGAGTGAAGGCCAAGGAGATGCTGTATGTGCACATCAGCTTGCAGACAGCTGTCATATTCGTGCAGGTAAGATGGGTAGCTGGAAGAAAAAAAAAGCTGGGGTATAAGCTCGCCTTTGCATTTTGAATTGTGCATTTTTGTTGGGTAATGTTTTATATTGGTGCAAAAAAGGGTTTATACATAAAAATTATCTTTGTCCCATATTCTTAAATTTAATTATTTTAATGAATTTTTTTGCAATTAAAATGTGCCGTTGTCCCCAATTTCAGAATTTGGGGGACAACGAAACTAAAATTCCCGTTGTCCCCCATATGGTGACCGTGTGGTCCTATCTCCTATTCTCTTACGATAAGCGGTAGACAAACTGGCAAGCGAAACAACCTGATGGAAAGTGGTCACCGCCGCCTATGGACATCAGCGACACCAGGGGCGCTACCAATGCGTTGCTCGCCTCTAAGGAGACCTCTAACATACCGCTTGAACGATATCAAAGTCCAACCACCATACTCAGCTCTCTGAACACCATATTTTTAAATCACAGACCCTAGAAATCATGGCGCTAGCCTACGGCGGGTACAGTCTACCGACGAAAGGGTCCCTGTTCACGTGTGGTAGCCTGCTGTTTCTACAGGGACTCAGTGGCATGTGCTATGGGTTCCTGCTGTCCATCTACTGCCCCAACTACAGCTTGGCATTCTTCGTGGCGACTGGCAGCTTCTATCCCATGATTTTGTTGTGCGGTAAGCTCTTATAAAATGATTTTGATAGTGTTTTCAAAGTTCTGCAAGAAGTTACTTTTTTACTTTCAATGCAAAAGAATATGCATGAACATAGAATTACATTCCTTTGCACTACCCTGCAGTTGTTAAAAGGTTTATATAGCATAAATGAATTCGATTTTTATTTATTTTTTAAAATATACTCTGGGGGTACAGCACGAGTCCTTTGGGCATAACGGACAGCTAATTCTCCCTTCTTTTAGGAAACTTATTTTGGCTTAAGATGCAACAAATACCGTGAATTTTGCTGTAGTGGTAAAGGAATTTTTTTTAAAGTGATAATGAATTTATGCTTTTGTTGTTGTTGTCTTAAATATTACGGAATACTTTTAGTATTCAATGTAATTTCAGTTGAATGCATTCATCATAGAGTAGTACTTCGCCCCAAATCATATTTCAACATTGATATTTAGTCATCACAATTTCAAAATATATTTTGAAGAGAGCGCAAAAAGATGATAGCTACCCCTACCCCATAGCCTCCTTCAGTAAGATGAAGGAGGCTATGCCTACCCGCATTTCACGGGACGGGCAGAGACCAAAGAGTGCCACAAGCTATGATCCTGACATTTTTTATCTGATTATTACACCTGAGCGTCGGTGGCCTAATGAGTAAGGGGTCCGTTTAGTACCTCGATGTACCGAGTTCAAACCCCAGTTTTGCCATATATGAATGACTCTTTTCTGAGTTATACATTAGTTGAACGCTAACCGATGCTCTTACGGTGAGGCAAAACATCGTGATGAAACCTGAACATTCAAGCGACAGAATGTTTAACTATAATCCAATCTGGTCAAATTTCCTTTTTAACAGAGTCACTCAGATCGCTCCACTGTGACTACCTCATATGCCAAATTTTTTTTTATACCACTAAGGTGGCAAACAAGCTTGCGGCCTGCCTGATGGTAAGCAGTCACCGCAGCCTATGGATGTTTGCAATACCAGGGGCATCACCCACGCGTTTTTGACCCCGTAAAAACCTTTTAACCCCTTTCTTGAAGAACTCCATGTTGTACTCTCCAGGGAAAACCCCTCCAGGTAGTTCATTCCACAACATTAGTGTGCGTGGGAGAAAGGTCCTTTGGAACCGCACAGTTCACGACCAATTTGGCTCCAAGGTGTGAGGATGAACTCCCTGTCGATGGCGAGCGGTGCGATGATAGAATGTAGCTGTAGGCATCATGTCAAACAGTTCTTCAGAACAAACACCGTTGTACAAGCGGTAGAACACACAAAGGGAGGCGAAATCCCTTCGCTGACTCAGCGGCTCAATACCACTTGTGAGCATAGTATCATCGACAATTCTCACAGCGCGCTTTTGGATCGAGTCACAAGGACCAAGCTGGGGTCTGACTTGAGCCTTGTAAAGGAGAAGCCGTTGCCCCGGCGTGAAGTATTGCTTTAATCTGTTAAGCACATCCAGCTTTTTAGATGCGAGCTTGACCTTTTCTTCCAAATGACTGCGAAACTAGACGTCACTGGAGATGTCGACACCTAGGATATGTATGCTCTTAGAGATGGTAAGCGGTGTATCCTGGAACTGTGGAGCTACAACGAATGGAGTTTTCTTGGAATCCAAATCCTGAATCATGGTCAAGGCGGACCCCGGGCTATCGCGCGCGGTAGCACAACCGGGTCACTAACGCCACTATGACCATTACTACACCCTTGTTTTTACTTATATCCATTTTATGTTTCAGGTATCCTCTGGCCTCTAGAGGCAATGTCGACCGCGCTGAAATTCGTAGCTCTTTGCCTCCCTTTCACCATTCCGTCGAAGTCACTTCGAGATATCATGGAGAAAGGCTACGGACTAACCGACTCTTCAGTCTACAACGGGTTTATAGTAACCGCAGTATGGATTGTGATAACACTGGCTCTATGTATGTTGAGACTAAGGTACCGAAAGACATAGTGCCATATCTTCATAGGTAATAATGAATTGGCAAGACCTTCCTGACTGTATTTTTGTACAAAAATGTCTTTTGGACCGTCTTGTCATTTCAGACTGTTGAGGCGATTGCAATATTTGTGTTTAGTTAAAGAGATATGATTATGGGTAGCGTGTAAATAGCTTGCTATAGGTGATACTTAATGTATGTATGAATCCGTGAACTGCCATCCAGTGCCACGTACGACAGAAATAATTGTACCTATCGATTTAATATGTTTAGCACTTCACCCAGTTTATAGATTCATACATGTATTATGTAACATCCTGTATATTAGATTGTATCGTCTCTCTGGGTTTTAAGTTAGGTAATTTTATCTGTATACTATAGTTAACATTGTCGGTCATACGTATTTTTACGTAGGTATTATTATTAACGTAGTAACAAGATAGAGTGCACTTTACGCACCATTATATTGTGCAATTCCTCGCTCAATTAAAATCTTATAAAAAAGGGGTAGAGTCATTGGCGTATCTAGGGCTATTTTCCAGGGGCTGGCCCCTGAGGTGGCCGATGAAGCCAAGTCTGTAAACACGAATCAGCCTGATAAAATCAGTACATTCTGGGGTGGGCGCGGTCATCCCGGCCCCCCCTCTTCCTACGCCTATGGGTAGTGTGGCAAGATAATTTTTTTTTTTTGCATAGCGAGGTACACGGTTGTTCGGTTCTGACAAATGCCTAGATGTTGAAGAGGCAATCTTAGGGGAGCGGATGCGATACCAGCCTTTAAGGTACCTGTAGACATGCCCTTTGAATAACCCCATGTTATAGTGCAAAGGAAAGTATTTGGGAGCTCATTCCTCATCTAGCACGTGCGCGGTAAAATAACGTACGGCCATTGCGAGCCTTTGTGCTTTGTATATGCAGGATGTGGAGTGAGCTTCATCCCGAAATCTTTCTCCAAAAGACATGTCAACGCCAACGCTCCCCTCACGTTGCTGATGTCCTTCACCATTTCCATCATTACTATCCATCACATCATATCCTGTACCTCTCTAGGCAAATAATAAAAAAGCTTACAAATAGTGTGTGTGTATTTGTGTCTGAAACACACTACACAACCCTTGGTTACCCGTAGTCTAATAGTCCTATAGGTAAAACCAAGGGTATTTCACATTTTATATTTTTACATTTATCGGGATTATACGTGACGTACCTATGCGGTAGGTATAACCCTAACGTCGAGACAAAGAAATCATAAAGGTATGTCGCGTATTAGTCCCGATAAATGTAATTATATGTGTAAATAATGCGAATTTAGTTTAAAACAAATATTGGCAATGTTTTTGTCCAACAAAACAGCAAGTGACTGATGGATCATACTCTCCACGCTTGGCAGGAGCCTTGTTATAAATATACCAATGGAAAATGCTGCTACCAATTTTCCAGTCTACGGAGACTATATATTTTGCCTCGAAAACATTAGTCGCCTAGTACGACACCCACGAGTGTAAGGGGTTGGTGCTATTCTACTCTGCCGGACACCACACGGCCATATAGGGATGGATAAAGACATAGAGTTATCTTGATATGTGTGGTGTAAAAAGCCTATTACACCTCTCGTATAAAGTTGATTGTTTGTGTGTGGGAAATTGCATACATTATGACGTAATCGAGCAATGAATACATGATTATAATGGCTCACCTTTGTGTCGTTGATTAATTTTGCACTTTAAAAGTTTATAAAGCGCACTTTGTGGTAATTTATAAGTATTACCGTAATGTTATATTCGATAGAGTATTTTGCCAATGTTTGTCAGTCAGTGACTAGATGTAAAGTGGACTGATTTAAGTATCTAGAGACGTTTTGTGTAGTATTCCGGCTGGTAGTATATTACTACTAGTAAGATAGGTATAATCTAAGAATAGGTACCTGCTTTATTGAATTAACAAAATGAAGTAAATAAGTCATTTATCTCTAAAAGTTATTATAAGATTGAGAAGGTTAAAATACAAAAATGTACGCTAAACAATAAACACAAATAGAACTTGCAATAAACGTTAGTGTAATGTTGCATTTGTATAATCATTGTATTGTAAAACTGACTTGGCCAATTGTATTTTTAAGGGTCTTGTGATAAACGACTAAGTTGTGATTTAAGTATGGGGTACTTATTTATAAATAAAAATGTCTTAGAAACCGTTTGTTTTCCTCATTTATGCAGTTCCTCAAAACTTTTCTTCATAACGCCTAAAGAAAATTAAGAGCAAATAAATCGTTTTGTGAGATTGCATTCACAAATCAATTTTCACTCACAGTCACCTGTGACTTGTGTCAGCAATAATAGGTGCTGATCAAAGACCTAAATCAATGCTGTGATCGTCTGTGAATATTCGGTATTGCTTATCTACCTGGAAGTCACCACCTCCAGCATATTTTTTTTTTCTCTATGGTCACTACATATTACAAAACAAAGTCTCACGCCGCGTCTGTTCAAAAACTACTGAACGGATTTTCATGCAGTTTTAACCGATACAGTCATTTATGACAGGTTTAGGTGTATAATTTGTTAAGGTAACTTTGCAATGATCACGGAACACACTCGCAGGCAACGTGTTCCATTCCTTAGCCTTATGCATTATAAATATTGAACCAAAACGGTCATTTGGTATTTTACTGATTCGTCCCAAAGGTTGCAGCAGTAGGTATTCCATGCAGTTTCAGACTTGTGATTGGTGTAACTGAAGCAGCTGCTCTAAAGTAAAGTACCGCCTGACCTTCGAGAGGATACCAAGTTTTTTGGCGCAGTTTTGAAGTTGAGATTGGTAGATAACTCAACACCAAAGAGCTTAATTTCCACAGATATCTACATTCCCGAACGTCGTGGCCACAGAAATCAAACAATAAATTTTTTCTTTTATTTCTGTTGTCGTTGCTAGATGGAATGGACTCCGTTTGGCGGAAAATAATCACTCCAGTTTGAAACTCTTTAATACCTATCTAAGCTTACCTTACCTTAAACCTACCTTTTAGCTACCTCTTTAAAATTGTTTTTGGCGAATTTCAATTGTATTTTTATGTCATAAAATTAAAAATTATTTTTACTTAAACCAAACAAGTAGTCATACTTTCAAGCGCACTCACTTGATTTAAGAAGGCCAATCGAACATAATCAACTCCGTCATGGTAACTATAATTTGAAGTATTATAGATTCCGTTAATTTTGAATCAAAACTTGTACTACACTCGGCTGTATAATTTAAGTATCTTAGCCAGCAGCTACACTGCAACAAAAAGAGACAACTGTGGCTAACTTCACGTAATAGACCGAGAGGTAAGCGATAAAGATGCAACTATTTAGAAAAGGCAGGTTTTTAACTTTTAACCAGCGTTGCCAGGTACCATTTGGTACTATTTAAGTACTATTTGGCCGACTGTCGTTACTTTGGCGTACTATGCTCCACATCTTACTATTTAGTATGTTTTTACAAAATGCTAAATTTAGCTAAGGGGGGTCACTTTGCCTTTCCTGTCCGCAAAATACCGTAAAATAATAGAAGGATGAGTTGATTTTGACGTCTTTTTGCTCACTGGCACCACAATCTTTTTTATATTGTGTTGCGGGTCGTAGTGAAATAGACTGCTGTCAGTCTGCCAGACTACCCGTTTCTTTAGTATTTGACACGGAGGAGGCTTTAACTTTGTAATAAAACTACAGGTAGGTAGGTACATTGCAATTATATCCTTAAATCTGAAAATTGATTTGCTAGCTGTATAATCAAAAAGAGAGACATTCACCGGCTACTAGCGGCTATTGTTACGCCAAAATTAGGACTATTCTCCATTTCTATTCCGGTTTTTATTTTTAAAGTAGGTACTTTGACAACGCCTATATATTTTTTCGAGTTTTCGTGGTGATGACGACGTTATTAGGTACATAGTTACAAATTCTAACATAACAATAAAAAACTTCAAAAAGATGTGCATTTTGTTGTTCACCTCCCCGTTTATAATTTGCCTTAGTGCTTTACAATATTGTGGTCAGAATTAGAACTTATACTTTTTCCTAGATTGTTTGCAATTTACAGTGTCACTAGCGCTGTATTTTTAACTGTCCACTGTGACTGGTTGAAGTTTAAAAGCTTCTACTATGCCACAAACTAATCTGACCAAGTAGCGGTGTCGCTGTTGTGAGAACAAAATAACATTTCAAATTGATGACTCTTAGTTCTGGTTTTGGCCACAAAGTTTGTTTGACTGTAGCATCGTACAACGCTTGAACTTGTACACACTTCACTTCACTCACTCATGTCTGTCAGTTTTGTTGTCGTGTTTTCGCGGACGGGTGTCGTTTGTGCTCCTTGAATGATGTGTAGTGCCTTTTTAGGACATAAATCGTTATTTTTATTACTAAACATGCTAGTTTCCTAATTTTCTATAAGATTTAATGTAGTGTTCACAAAGTCACAACTAACTTTTAGCGGTAAAATGTATAAATGTGCTCGTGTTGTGTGTTTGTGTTTCCTACTTTTGATCGAATTGACAAAGGATGCCGAAGCTCAGGACTCAAGTAAGTGACTTTTCTACTCGGAAATGTTTAGACGGAGAGTTGTACTACATTTTGAGAGCATTTACTCCAATCACACACCAATACATAGACAGTAAAAGTAGTATAACCGATATTTCGTTCGATTTAGGTCAACATACCACAGTACTGTTTTGATCTGTCGATGCTAACTACACTTTATCTTGCTTACTTGTAGTATCAGACAAACATGCACTTAAATTACAAAATATTTTTGAATTGCACTCTGGTATTCTCTAGCGACCTTTCTCACTGTATTTCAAATTCAAAAGAGTTTTTTTTATAGGCCAAGCTTTCTTTGATAAACTTTGTATGTTATTGTTATCTAAAACGATATAATATTTAACGGAAGTTCTAAACTAATGTACTAAATTTATGAACAAACAGAGTTATATTACGTTTTTCCTATTTCTATAACTATTGAACAAATTTGCCCATTTTAGTAAGTACTAAAGTACCAGGCTAACATAACGTCCATCCATTTAACCAAATTTTATGCAAAATATTAAATGAATAAGTAAACAAGGTAATAAGTGACATTATTATAAATATGTTTGTTTCTTGACATTGAGAAGTGCGTACATTAGGTTCTAGTGTACTTAATTAGATTGTGACATAATCTTCATATCTGTTTACATTGTCTTCCTGGTCATGGAAACCAATGTATTCCAATTATAATAAATCTACTCAACCCTGGTTTTCCCCATACACACTTTGAATCTCTGGATTGCTTTGAACATTCAAATATCAACTTTATGACACTCGGGAACGGTAGCTTCCTGTTAGTGAATTTGTTTTAAATCGATTCTGTGGATTCGTTCGGTGATTCAAAAATACAATAATTTTTTTTACCTCTAAGGTGGTAGACAATCTTATGACCCGCCTGGTCTACACAGTTTACATTACAAGTTTCCAGTTGTGTGGAAAAATACAAAACTATTAATTAATTAAACTTAAAGTATAAAACTTTTCAACTATAATTTATTTTAGTACAGTATTTTCATTCTTCCAAAGTAGAGAATGTGGTCTTTATCTAATCTAGAAAGTCATAAATTAACATTATTGACAATGAATCACTTTTATAATCTTTATTTATAACTGATAACTTAACATAGGCTGTCTAGTTTATTGCCAATATGTTTTGATGAATCTGATCATTGTATGTGTATATACAGGATGTTACATAATAAATGTATAAAGCTGTGAACTGGATTGAGTGCGAAAAATATTAAAATGATAGGTACAATTATTTCTGTCTTTTGTACCAATCGTTTTCATACATTTAGCGCTCCATCCGGTTCATGGCTTCATACATATATTATGTAACACCCTGTATATCATTTATTGTCCATGAGAAAGGAAAATATGGGACCTACATGAAACAAATGTCTTACATATCTATAAAACCAAGTCTTAGTACCTATAAATGATATTTAAATATGAAAACTTCTAATACTTATCCTTCTATTTGTCCTTACCTGGTGCATTTTGTGACAACAATGGAGGAAAGTGTCTCCAGATTGTGCTGTTAGTTTCCTTACAAAAATCAATAGTCATTGATATAGTATAAAACAAAGTCACTTCCTGCCGTCTAATCAATGTATGCTTAGATCTTTTAAACTATGCTACAGGTTTTAATGCAGTTTCCAACAATAGATACAAGTGATTCAAGAGGAAAGTTATAAGCAAGAAAATTATCACCTCAACCTTAACAGCCCACGTCTTCTCTAGGTCTCTTCCACATTAGGGTAGCTAAAATATACCTCTTTAACCACATCTGAATCGTACAAGTGAGAAACGTCCTTTCAAACCTCTGCATGGTGACCAACAGAGGGTATAGTTAGTGGGGATGAGTACCCACGGCGGGTGGTGCGATGGCGGAATTGTGCTGTGGGCACCAGATCGAAAAGTTCCTCAGAGCACTCCCCATTGTACAGCCGATAGAACACACACAGGGAGCCAAAGTCCCTTCGGTTAGCCATCATCTTGGCGTTAATGTCCCGGTTGTGATCTCGCGCACGAGGGCCCGGGGTCCTGGCCTTGACCATTATCCAGAATTTGGCAGATCAGGTAATTACAGTGGAGCTGACCATCTGACCAGATTGGATCAGGGTTACACATCCAGTCGTCTGAATATGCAGGTTTCATCACGATGTTTTCCCTCACCGTAAAAGCATCGGTTAGTATTAAACTAATGTACATAACTCAGAAGAGTCATCGGTGGAGCGGGATTCGAACCCGGTACCTCTCGCTTACGAATCGGATTCTCAACCGCTCGGCTACCGACGCTCTACTATAAATAATAAATAATAAAAATTGTAATTAACAGCGCGTGCGTCGGTAAAAGTGCGGCGTATCAACGGACGTCCCGCCGCCACTGTATCCGCTGTTGCGAAGCGTGGAGGTGACCCTCATTCTGTCTGAGTTGTAGGTTAACTACTGACACGGTGCTGTGAGCGAGCACTTGCCTACTTTCCACTAACAATTTTGACATTTTTTTGTTATGAAAGGATCGATCGATATTATCCAGTAGAGTAGATGTCATTGTAAGCAGCGTCAACGCTTTCGACTTATTACAAGCCGACGAATGTCTGAGCTAACCAACTCGGAGCAGCAGGTAAATGTGAATGGTATTCTGTACAGATCACATAAATAATCTTGTGCAAAAAGGGCAGGTCATGAATGTATGGTAGGTAGAGTAGATAGGTAATAGAAAATACAATAGCTAAAAGTTTTAAATTTTAAACTCGCACACTAATGTTTCATAATATTATGGAAAAAGGCGTGACGTTGAATGTGAATGTATGTTTGAAACTTGTCAATTAGCACTAATCAAGTTTTATTTTACAGTCCACGCCACCCCACACAAGTAAAATTCCTCACAAACTATTTCCAATCCTACTTCGATAGAGTTAGAGCACAGATTTGCATACATCATATAGTATGGTCAGTATAACATTTGCACATCGCCCCGCTAGCCTGTCGGGCGGTCAGATATGAGCTTCCCCCGCCCTTAAAAGTATAAAGGACGTCCTTACATGGAAATCCTGCCGTCTTTTTACGGCTGTTCGCTAACTTTTAAGGGTTCACAAAGGTCGTTCACTCGGTCTTCATGGCTTGCAATATTATGGTTCGCATGGCACGCCTATTCGTTTCCTTGTTCCACGCCTATGGGTGTTCTATGAAGTCTGTCAGCCAGTATGGACTGGATAATTAGTGTAGGATAGGTTATGCAATGCAGCACGACAGTTTCCTGTTTGTATACTTTGCTGGTGGAGCTAATGCTTCGTTATTATACGTGTTTTGATTTGTAGGAGTTTAGTTTCCTCGTGTTATTGCGTTTGTAAGGGGATAAAATGTATCTGCGCAAAACTGCATTCTGTTCGGCTTTGTTGATGTTTAGACCAATTCCCGTAAGACCAAGGAGGGTAAGTCTTATAATTGGGCAGTGTTCTTTGGTATAGTATCTCGCGGTTTTGCAAATAAGCAACATGATAACATAATTCTGCAGTTGTATTTCTTTCGGTTTTTTGACGTTTACATTAATTCCCGCAAGACCAGTAATTTGGCAATGTAGTGACTTTTAGCAGCAAACCTTCTTTCTCAGTAATCAAACTGTTGATCTGAATTTTGCTGCTGGGAAGTTGATGAGTGTGGAAAAAGGGAAAAAGTTTTGTCGGGACCGTAGCATGTGGAACAATGTAGTCTCTACCAACCCATACAGAAAAAGGCGTGGCCCGTGACGTTATAAATGTAATGCAGGTAGGTAGGTATACGCAAAAAAGTTTATAGATATATGAGTAACAAGTTGAACAAAGATAGTAAAATAATGCGATGGAGGGAGGCAGCGCGAGTTCTACAGATGATAAAGATGAACTCGCAATAAAATAGTTCCGAATAGTCCCGACCATCTAAGTCTCCGCCCGTTAGGACCACGCAGCATGGATCGTAAACGTACGTGATTGCAATTTGAAATTGGCGTAACCAATATGCCATACTACCATTTGGTGACGGCCCACGGCTACAGAAGTTATAGTTCTCGGTGAAAGGGCAAAGCCCCATCATTGGATCCCACCGCTGCAACTCCTGTTTAGCCAGGATCTAAAGAAGACCCTGAAGAGCTACTGAGTTGAGCTGGTTCCTACCAGCTTGAATCAGTGAGAGCCTAGGACAAGCTAATATGAGTTTAATACTGTAAATGACGTTATCTTGACGTATGATACATTCATCGATGGATCGTTAAGCGAAAAGAAAAACTAATATAATATCTTTCGAAAAGCAAAACTAATATAATATATGTAACGACCCGTCTATGAAATGAACCATCGAGGTAGAACTGACCTATCCTACACCACATTTACCCAATCATGCACGGCTAGCACAAGTGTGTTCTTGCGCGCGACGTCAAAAAGAGCTGCTATCTCTTTCATCTTTGTATGTACATATTGATAGAAGGAAACGGAGGCTCTCTTGCGGCGCGAGCTGTGTTGCTGGCACTCTTGTGCTGGCCGTGATAGTCTCAATTTCGAGCACGTCTAAACCCAACGGCCATCGGTTCTGGTGCAAATGTGGTAGGCCAGTACTACTCTACTTTTAGTCTATCGCGGCGCGGTTACCAACCGCTTAAAATTGAATTCATCAATATAGATTGTCCGATCGCCAACCGGTTGCCATGGAGACAGCAAGTAATCAAGCGATTTGCAAATCCAACTACCTATAGAAATGAATGAGAATGTGACTAGACTACCTATGTTGGACGCTGTGTGCATAAAACCTCTGAATCACTGAGCGGATTTCCGGAAGGACGTTGAATCATTGTACAATGCCATCATTTAGTAGCTATCGAGACGACTGTTATCAAAGGTTAGCAATGACTTTTAATGTAAAGTGTAATTTATCTATTAGCAAAATCCGTAAAGTTAGGCGCCTTTGCTTGCCAGATGACTCATCGTGAACTTGTTATTGAGTAGGTATGTCCTTTGCTTTGGAATTTACGTTTCTATAAAACGACGTTTGTTTTGTAGACGATAATTTGAATGAAACATACACAATGAGATGAGTAACAGTTATACCTGGTTTGTCGATCGTGTTTTCGAATCCTAATTGATTTCATCGTATTAACCACAATAGGTTGATAAAAGTTTATAAAAAGGCTACACCGTTTAATAAACCGCAAACGCCATTTGTAATGACATTGACCAGTTTGACCACTGAAGTACTGACGCTATCTGTAGGTATGTACGTGTTTTATGCCCAATTCGTTATCTATGCTAATATTATAAAGAGGAAAGGTTTGATTTTTTGTTTGTTTGTTTGTATTGAAGAGGCTTCGAAACTACTGGACCGATTTCAAAAATTCTTTCTCCGTTGGGAAGCTACACTATCCCCGGGTGACATAGGCTATATACCCGTGTACCCGTGCGAAGCCGGGGCGACTGCTAGTCGGTTCATAATTTTGTTTGACGTTTACCTGCCCAGTGGACAAATACTGACCTCTTCGCTCTCCCTCATATATTTATTATTCGAAACAAGTTTCAAATAAAGAATAACATATCGTCGTCCGGACTGTTTACGCGGCAGAGCGTGTGGCGTTGACTTTTTAAAATTCGAACGCGACATTTTGAATTTAGAACCGTGCATCCGTTTGGGGTGCGTTCCGTTTTACGTCACACGCAACATGTGCGCCGTGTGAGTGTTTACAGAACTAGTGGTTTGTTTTTTTATTTGTATTCGGCCATTATTTTTTATCGTTATTGTGAGGCACAGACTTGTATGGGCGTAGGACGGTGACGGATTAATTTTGTTTCGTTTCCTCAAAGTTTCATAATGGAATGGACGTCCGCGTCTTTTTATTTGAAGTTTCTTCATACTGGTACTAGACAATAAAAGCTAAGTACTAAGGATAGTAAGACTATTCTGACCTTTTATAAAATTTTGTATGAAGTGGGCACTAATTCGTTTTGTTTTTCCTCATAGGTAAATAGAATGTTATAAAAAATCTTAGTATTAATGTCCCGGTTGTGCTCCCAGCGCACGAGGGCACGGGGTCCGCATAAACCATGATCCATGATTTTGTAGACCAATTAATTATAGTGGGACGACTGCCATCTGACCTAAGTGACCCTGCTACCAGTAAAACCTGACCAGACCGTTCGAATTAGAACGTTCGAGTCTAAATTCGTTGGCAAATTACTTAAAAATAAATATTTCCCAACGACCAAGTTCAAGGTATGAAGTTACTCAGCAGGTCTGTTGTAACAATCCGTGACCTTGTTTAATAAATATCGTAAAACAATTTGAAATACACAATTTTAGAAACCTACACAATTGGAATCAAATCGAAAAGAACATACAAAATCGTATCCCACCATAAACCTACCTACGGCTAATAACAGATCAAAGCAATATAGCTCCCATACAGTCTTATTGTCGGTCTGTTCGGAACTTTTAATTAAAACACCACACTCATACAGCACTTGCAATGAGTATAAAAAAACACCATTTGGAAGGCAACGCACCCACTTCGTCAACAGCTGTTTATAGAAGACCAGCGTAAGTTGGTCTCCCGCGTTTCGCGCTCGCATTCAGTTTTAGCCTCAATCCATTGAGACTTCCCATCTTCAGCTATATATGTGTAATCGCTACATTTTATTAGACAGATACCTTCCTCGTAAGGTATTTTATCTTCTAGCTAGGACCTATGCTGTTGAAATTCTCGCTTAAAAAGGTCCTTTGAATCACTCAGCTTCATGAGCGCCGGTAAATAATGCCGATGGGCCTTCAGCGGTTCTCTGTAGGGTGGTGGCCGGCTATTTCTGGATACAACTGTGATGGGACCGAATGTGTATGGGAATGATGAGTTCCACATAGGGCCACTGTTTCCTCTCGCGTGACGTCACGTCCGACTTGGATTAAGGTGGTACTTGTGAAACTGTGATTGAGGTATGTGTGTGCAATAGTTTCTTGATTTAGTGTCTTAAATTTATTTATTAGCTTTTTTTTTGGTACTTAGTGACAAACGAGCAGACATACCACCTGATGGCAAATTGGAACTGTCGCCCATAACCTCTAGAATTCCTATATTGGTGTAGCATTAGGTTTTGGCCTCGGAATCCAATTATTTGGTATGTGTTCGGTTGACCGAGGTGTTAGCTGTGGATCCTGCGGCTGGTTGAACAGTCTCGAGAACCGGTACCCCATGGCAGGTTGTTTGTTTGTAATCTCTTTATTGCAAAACAATACACACTAACTACACAAAGAATTGTTTATAATGCAAAGGCAAGCTTCGTAGCTACGGTCGTATTATTATTCGTATAAAACTTTTTCTATAATGTTTTAGCGGATATTTTTCATAAAACGTTGGTGTGGTGTCCGGCAGAGTAGAATAGCACCAACCCCTTACACTCATGGGTGTCGTACAAGGCGACTAATGTTTTCGAGGCAAAAGATCAAGAGTCTCCGTAGTCTGGAAAATGGGCAGCAGCATTTTCCATTGTATTATTTTAACACTGCGATCTCCAACTCGCCTGCCAAGCGTGGAGATTATGGCAATAACCTCCCCTTTCGTGGGAGAGGCCCTAAGTCCTGCAGTGGACTGTTACGGGCTGTGATGATGTTGGTTTTAAACGTCATTTTATTTTTTACTCTTCTTTCGAAGGCCCGCAGCTCATCTATCTTTTCTTGGGGGGGAGGCCTTTGCCCAGCACTGGGATGATTCGGGCTAATATAATAATAATAATAAATATTAATACGTGTATATACAATATACGTCCATAAGCTGTGGTGACTGCTTACCATTAAGCAGGCCGTAAGCTTGTTTGCCACCTTACTCAGTACGAAATTAAAGAAATATCTTTTGTATGGACGAACTACCTCGTTATTTCCATCACAATCATAACTTAAACTCAACTCAGCAACTGTATTTGATCTTCTGTTACTAGGTAGATAGGTACCAAGGCGATTTAGGCTATATGGCGTCTGCAACCGTCCTACAAACACTGAACATCTGCGAGCATGTCTTGTTATCTTTTAATCTAACAGACGTCGGCGTGTGCTTGCGATTGTGTGCCTTGTACGGTTTAGTGTCCAACTTAGCAAAGCGAGGAGTACTAAGATATGAATATACGAGTGAATTGGAAGTTCTCCTGCAATTCCTCACACCGTGACATTAAGACAAGTAGGTAGACGACCTGAGTGGTTCAGTGGTCAACATGCCAGTCGCCACGCAAGAGGTCCTGGGTTCGATTCCCGGCCGGGCAGAAATTTCAATGATGAATTTTAATTTCTGTTACGGGTCTGGATGTTCTATGTATAATAAGTATGTATTTAAAAGTATATAAGTAGTATATCAGTTAGCTAGCACCCATAGTACAAGCTTTACTTAGTTTGTGGGCTAGATGGAGCTGTGTGAATTCGTCCACGATTATTTATTTATTTTATTATTTTATGGTAAGCATTGGGAGTGGGTCTAAAGCTCACTCCCTGAGTATCGACACGCATCTAGCGAGGCCCGCTGGCGGGGTCATCGGGGTAATGCGTGGAGGTCTTTCGCGCGGGTACCGTAGTTCCGTCAACAAGCGGCGTGAAGGTAACCTTGGGGTTTTAGCGGGTAGTCTGGCCACTTTGGCTCGGGAGTCTCGCATAACCTGCTCGCTGCCCCGGTGAGTGGGTAGGCGTAAAAGCTTTTGCCCAAGAAAAATGGTATGGTACGCGTAGGAATCGACGTACATTGTAATCACTAACCGTAAATTAACTTTCTATTAAGATTATGTAGTATATCATTGTAATCTCATATTTCTTTCTTTCCTTAAGTTTTATAATTGTTTACCATAATCTAAAATATGGGTGATTTCACTGATTCCCAAGATACAGGTTATTCCTAGTTTGGGAAGCAGGGCAACAAAAATTTTTATGTACTTATCACACCTGCCATTTTAATATGTACCTTACTGTATTTTATATAAATAGAGTATTTATTTAAAAGTAAAAAAAAAAAATTGACAAGAAAATTAAAACTCAAAAGCAGTATATTTAAATTTCTAGTAGTAAAAACCTACCCTTATTTTCCTACTTATAAACCTTCCTCTTGAATCACTCTATCCATTATTAAAAGCTATATTAGAATCCGTTGCGTAGTTTGAAAGACCTAAGCGTTCGTATGACACGTAGGGACAGACGGCGGGAAACGACTTTGTTTTATAATATTTATTTATTAAAGCTTTATGTACAAAAGTACAGTGGCGGACTTAAAGCTAAAATAGCCTTATCTACCAGTCAACCGGGATAATCTAAGCCTGAGCAAGGTAGGCGGTGCAGGAAAAGAAAGACAAAAAAATACAAAACTACTTGAGTAAAAAGGAGGAGGGATACACATTTATGCAACTATAGTCCGGAAGCACATACTAAATACATATACAAAACCATAAAATAAACATGAACTTAAAACTGGATACAATATATAAGTAAAACCAAAGGGAAAAATAATATTTAAATTGAACAAAGTGAAGAGACGAGATAAAAATGAAGTGGGTCGAACAGGGAGGGAGAACGAGTATTATGGAGCATTCAAGTAATGACCATGCACCGCTATATATATAAATACGTGTATGTATTGTATGTAACAAGGTAATACTTTAGTGTGAAAATAACTCTTATACTAACAATTCTGCAGTAGGTCTTATAATAGGAAGTTAGCAAGCAAAACCTGAAAATGTCACGTAATGTAATAGAGTCATGTTTAACATAATGATAGTAGGTACTTACGCGTGTTCAACAAGTACCAGTAGCATATCTTACATTTCAATAATTGTTATCTTAATCTTCAGTGTATCAGTATTCAGTATAGCTACTTTTCGAAATGTGTCATTATTTATTTTTCTACTAAACAATAATCTTGGCGTCAATATGCCAGTTGTGCTTTCGTGCTTGACAATAGAGCGACTGCCGTCAGACATCTGTTACCCTGTTAACAAGGAACCTGACCAGATTGGATCGTGATCACACATTCAGTGACTGCTTACCATCAGGCAGGCCGCAAGCTTGTTTGCCACCTGGTATAAAAAAAAAATTCAGCAAAAAAAACAACAAATATTTTTTATATGCGCAGACTCGATCGATGTAGAAGGCCTGGAGGAAGCCTTACGAAGTACTTAGAAGTAGGCGTCTTACGGCTGACATGATGATGAGAACCCACTCATGAGTAACTAATGTTTCGCCAGATCAGCTTGGACCTCCTTAGACCAGACAATGGGTGAAGTGAACTTCCAATATTACAATCTCCTACTCGTCTGTCAAGTTTAGAAGTTATAATAGAACATCATCGCTTCTTGGGCTTTCCGCTGGACCACTTTCCAGATACTGGAAGGTTTAGGCACCTATTTCTTACGTCTACTGGTAAAGGCTATGGACGGAAAATCCGTGCCATTGACGACAACTGAATCTGACTCGGAAACTCATTGTAGAATACTCTATGCTCATGATTCGTACGCATTATAATTCTGCACTGTAGCAATTAATCTGTATGAGTCTTTCACCGACAAATTCGCACACACCTTGCTGGAAAATATGTAATTCTAATGTTCTTTTCTATTCCTACCTAATAGATAGCTATAGACTAACGACCGTTCAGGAGAGTACTCCAAGCAATAACGTTTTATTGTCACAATCAATAATTTGCTGACCAATAAACCACGACCTGAATACATTCAGCTCATTTGGCGTGAAACTTTCCGCAGTGCATTGTAAATTCGCCCTTATTACAATCGGATAAGGCAGAGATCCGGTGTCGGTGCGGACGGTAATATCGGCGAATTTTTCATTGGCGAAAACAATCATAATAAACCCCAGGGAACACAAGTAGGTAACCTAGTACGCTACGGAGTAAGTAATGATAATGTTTATTTGTTGTGGTACGCTGTATAACGTAAATTATTTGTTTGTCCACGCCCTGTCCCTGCGTAATTCTTGGTGATTAAATACCCCTCAAAGAAATGGGCGTCATTCCTATATACCTACAATTATTTTCATATTTAGGTACAATGAAATCCTAATGTAACTACATACTACACTGCCTTGCCAATTCACGCAGGTAAGTACTATGACTGTCACAAATAAATCTATTTTTACATATGTATATTTGCACTGGCAGGAGAAAAGAGCTTTGTTGAGGCTGTTTTCGCAAAAGTATCAATATTATTGTACTGAATGGGACTCGCACGCGACGTACCTTTTCGATTTGTTTTCTCGACGGTAGGGCTATATCCACCTTAGTCACGAGTAGTGGTAGAGTAAACAAATCGAAAAGGACCGTCTCGTGTGAGTCCCGTTTAAAACAATAATATATGTATAGAACGCGAGTTTAGTTCGAAACAAAGTATCAATAAATAGGTAAGTATCAAAACACAAAGACAGAATCATTCACATCAACCTCTACAGATTTTCATGGCATTTGGAGGACTTTAGTTAGTACGAAGCTTTCAAGTCGCGGGTAAAAATTAGTCTTTAAATAAATAAATAAAATATAAATATATTCGTGGTCAAATTCACACAGCGCCATCTTGCCCCAAACTAAGCAAAGCTTGTGCTATGGGTGCTAGATAACTGATATACTACTTAAATACTTTTAAATACATACTTATTATACATAGAACACCCAGACCCGTAACAGAAATTAAAATTCATCATTTCAATTTCTGCCCGGCCGGGAATCGAACCCGGGACCTCTTGCGTGGCAGACCGGTCTGTTGACCATTGTTTGGCCAAATATACTAGTACTGAAAAGAAAAAGCCATGCCTGATTTTGGCGTCACAATTGCGGTCACATTCTATACTACAGGAAACTCTGTTGCCAGTGATTTAAATTCAAATTGCCACATCATTTTGTTAAATTAATTTATTTTCGTATCAAATTAGGTACTTTATACATTAATAGTAGGTAGGAGTATATCGTTTTCAAGTGGATACGATTGGCCGTTGGATTGAAATCGTTTGTTTGAAATAGTGCTTCTGTGATATCAGCTGTGTCATCACAGCGACAACGCAACCGCGTGTCGTGTGTGAATCATTTACTTTACAGATGACATTTAATTTACTGCATTCATAAGCGCTTCTCGGA
Source organism: Blastobasis lacticolella (assembly GCA_905147135.1). Taxonomy (NCBI): domain Eukaryota; kingdom Metazoa; phylum Arthropoda; class Insecta; order Lepidoptera; family Blastobasidae; genus Blastobasis; species Blastobasis lacticolella. The sequence continues at coordinate 4,787,370 of LR990061.1, forward strand.
TTTGTCTTAAAACATAATATTATAGGTACGTACATAACGTTGTTTTATTGCAGTTATCAAGTTCTTGATTTATTGCAAAGCTCTTGTCGCTGACGAGGTCAAAAGGCGAATGAATTGTTAACTGTTTATGGCCGCGACTCAGCGATGCGGGACCCATTTACATTAGCTAGCCCGGCGCGACTTCGTTCGCGTGGTGTGCTACTCCTACCCTACCCCTACCCTCCCTACCTATACACACTTACAATGCAACAAAAAACGAATTAGTTAAATAGGAGCAGCCGTTCTGAAATTATGCGCGAACACGCAAAATTTTGATACCTTAGGTTATATTAATGCAATTTTCCTAGGTATCACATATTTTACCTTAGATGACTGATGTCCTGGACGACAGTGGTCACTTTCCAATGGGTGGACCGTCTGATCGTATGCCTTCCTCCCTTGACAATAAAAAAGAAAAAAAAATTAAGTTCTGCTGCACTATTCAATTTCACTCTTAACTTCAATTTGGTTCAATACCTACTTGTCGAACGACTGAATGTTACAGCGTACGATTTTCAATAAACAGATTATTCTTTCTTTTCCGCCATAACATCGACAATCGCTTGGCAGATTTACCGATCCGCTTTCCAGATGTAGGTACGAGTAATACCAACTTCCTGCAATCGATCGAGACCAAAACAAATTCCTACCGAAACGAAGCTTGCGTGCGCACTGCTGAACATATGACTAATTGCCTTGCATTTCTCCATGGCACGCTGACATTGCTCCACAAAGTGCGTCATTGCGAACAAGTGGCGGCAGCATGCGACACAGAAATGTGCAGAAGTTATGCTTCTGTGTTATGGAGCCCGTACGTAGACTCGTACTTAGTTGCAATACAGATCACAACACATCGTCAGCATATACTTCATACAGCATATACTGCAGAACTTATACTTCTGTGTTATAGAGCCCGTACGTAAACTCGAAATCACCATCTTCTTGGCGTTATGTCCCGGTTGCGCCCCCATTCGGCACAAGGGGGCCCAGGGTCCGCCTTCCTGCTACTCCTGGTCCACCTCGCTCGGTCTTCAGCATCCTTGGTGGTGAGCTTACGTACGTAGACTCGTACTTAGTTCCAATACAGGTCACTTCACATCATCAGCCTATAGTAGTCCACTGTTGGATATTGGCCTCCCCTGCAGAGCGCCAATGCACCCTGTCCTAGGCTTGCCGCATCCAGCCTCCACCCGCATCCTTCAGAGTCTCCGAACATAGCGCGTTCCATAGCACACAGAGCGACCTTGAACTATTGACCTGGTGAATCAGACTAAGTGACCAGGTCTCGGCAGCTGATCAAACGCCCTTATACGCCAAGAAAGTCAAAAGAAAACACTAGTAGCTGGGAGCTATTAACTAATCAATCGTCATAGGTGGCTAGACCTACCAAGAAGCTTTTAATAACAGAATACGCAATAATCGATAACAGTAGAGCTCTGTTTTTGTATTACAGCGATGATTTTGTAATCCATTCGTTTATGGCCTGAGCGAATCAGTTTCGTTGCCTCACGTGCCTTGAGGAGTTGTGAAAGGCATAAGTCGTGACAAAGTCATGCCAATTCTGAGCTTATAATACGTATCAACATACCAACACCCTCCAGATGTATTGATAATTACATGACAGACAATTAACGCTGCGAAATTTATTATATTTGCTGCGAATACCGGCTATGTTCGAGGAGACGGGAAACAAGTAGAGAGCTCTGTCTGAAATCATAAAATGGTAACAGCTTTTGAAACTTGAAAAGAATTCACGGGTGCTGTTTACGGACGCAGGTTAGCAGCTTCAAAGACTCTCTAGCTAAGTCGGAATTCAAACCGGGGCTCGTTGAAGAAGACGAAAAAGAAGAAGACAATTTCTGTGACGTGCACGTAATCCCCCGGTTTGATACGTTTATCCGCTAGGTATATACTACTTACCATCAGGCGGGCAGTGCATCTGTTTAATCGTCGTCTTCTTCAGCCTACCTACAGTACTCAGTCTATTGCTGGACATAAGCCTCCTTCAGTGCTCGCCAATGCACCTTGTGTTCCCCAGCATCCACATGCAGCCTTCCGGTAATCACCATTGGGGTAAAAAGGTTTTTACGGGGTCGGCAACGCGTGGGTGATCCCCTGGTATTGCAAACGTCCATAGGCTGCAGTGGCTGCTTACCATCAGGCAGGCCGGAAGCTTGTTTGCCACCTTAGTGGTATAAAAAATACACTTTCGCCACCCGAAAGGAGGGCGACCTACACTAGTACTTACCGAGACGTGGTTGTACACTTGTTTGAAAATTTAATTAATATCATGGAAAAAATTAATGAGCAGTTATACCATTACGCTTATTGATAATTTTAAACAAATTCGATGATTAAATACCGACGGTAAAAAAACGAAAGATGATATAAAAAGTGTAAGTAGTCTCTATTTAGAAAAAATTGCAAACTGCGAAGGTTGTTTTTTTTTACTCAGGAAACGAATCGTTCTGATGAAAATTTATCGTATATCCGCAAAACAGAAATTCGTAATCAGATGATTAGCAAAGATACACCAGGGTCAGGGCCAGAATCCTCCAATTAGAGGGTATCGTATCATCGTCCACGGAAAACAACTCACTCATTGTTCATATTTACATCTGACTGGGTCTTAGGAAATTGTTTACATGATGCTGGAGGTTCAATTTGGAAGTAAACGAAAACATAAACAATAATATTCGTCCACAAGTCAACGGCTTAGTTGGTCGTATGCATGTTGGCCACCTTAGTTGTATAAAAAAGTCATACAACACCAGACATACATATACAAATCTATACAAACAAGGTGTATTTTAGACTTGCGCCTCCAAAAGAAATTAAAAACACAGTCTTGTAGTATAGAGACTCTTGACCTTCAGAACAATAAGGGAACCATAAGTGTGCTAGCCTGCCAATCTAAAAATAATGCTGTATCTGGTTAGCGTCTTAAAGATGCAGCTTATCATCCCCAAGGTGGATGTTGCACCTTTTAAGAGCCAGGTGCATTCGAATTTAAACTCCCAATTTATTTATTAGGGCCAACGAACTGCATCTGCGAATTCTAAATTTAGCTCTCCATATTAACATTGTTCCGATATACGAGTACATGTACATAATTTACGGCGAACGATAACGTTTTTTCTGAATTTCAACCACGTTCCCTTTACAATATACCGACTAAATATTTATATGTACGATATTTTCCATTAAAAAAGTAACGCTTTGATGTTTATCCTACTTTGTGCGTGTTGGCACTCCAATTATTCAATTTTAAACCAAGAAATATCACTTTTGTTACGACTGCGATAGCACTCGTCCATGGCTATTGGCGGTAGCTCTAAAAAGCTAGCAGTGCAAAGTGGCGGTACACACGCTTTCTTTTCGTCCCGCCCGACCTTCAAAAGCCGAAATTGCTTGTTTGAATGAAATATTAATATGGTTGTATCTTCGATCAACAGTAAATCTAAGGGTTGGGTTAGAAGTTAATGCTAACCTGTTACAAGCTAACAACGTAATCTTTTATTTTAGTCGTAGGGCTATGGTCGAAGCTTATAGAGCCTAGCTCTATGTCAAAATCTTTGAGTAACAAAGAAATGTAAATATAGTTGGTTTGCGTTTCTGTTTTGCGTTTGCATATGTTTGCTCTGCAAAAATTTTACCAACAGTTGCATGGAATTCAAATGACCTGATTCAAGTCAGGTAGGCGAAACGCTCTGCTCACTACGTGACTTATTTATATTCAGTTTTGAGACAAGTTCCGTCGGATAGTGCTCCCAAACTCCCAAAGCAGCCATGTTCTTAGAGATGGCATTGCTCTTCAACGGAACCGAGCTGCTCCATAAAAGATATTCCGAAATGCTTCATACCTTAAACGTACAAAGTTGGTGTAAAAACTTTTAACGTCCCCGTCTTATAGATCACAAAAGATCACAATAGCATGTTGAAATTGAAAGCCAGATGTTTGGTGTAACAATATGACCGAATTCTCGGGTAAAACGAAAAAAAAAGTTAATAGCATTTGTAGCGTGAAACTTTCTTTTCATTTGGTAGTTTAAGATACTGATCGCCGATTTAAGATACCTAAACAGGTATTAATAACATTGGTTAATGTAGAATGAAAATGTTAGATTCCAAGCATTTTAACTTCATAAGCATGTGACGACATTGTCGATTTACGTATATCAAATTTATGCGGTAGAGTCACATATCTCTAACCATTAAAGATCACAGGAACGTCTATCCTCTGCCTACACCCATATCTGACCTTCAAAACTCAAACATTATAGTATTAAAGGCTTTTGCACTTTTTATAGCCAGCGTGCATTTCAAATCCAGTCCATTTGTGGATATCCTTTCGTTGACCCTTCAAGGTCCTTGAAGATGAAAACCTTTCATTGTTTTAAGGTTTTACGATGCTTGAAATAGGTCTGTCTCCGTCATCATAAGGTATCTCGTCCGGCACCGCATCCACTCCTCTTTGGTAGCTGTTGTCCTGGACCACGGTCCATGGCAGCTTTCAATCGGGACAGCCAATCTGGCCATGAACTTCCCTAAGCAATACAAATACCCTCCCGTTCTCAATACTGCGCTTTCTAGTGTCACCCAACCCACACCCATATCTCGTGAAGTATCATCCTCGCGTGACCGTACCAGTTATGATTCCCGCACGTTGGCGTGTTGAAACCGAGAGTGGTATAACAAATAGCGGAACCGTACGGAACAAAGGCTTGACTCAGTCGCACGTGCGCGCGCGCAGATTGCAAAGAACCCTCTGCGGTTGAAGCGGATCGAATTCGGGCGAACGGCACGCGCGATTGTGCAAGATATGGGTGCATTGATGGCTTACGTTTCTGAGGGTTTAGCGCGGGTTTTGATAACGGCTTTAAAATGTATAGTATAGTACATTTATCCATCGTAAGCTATTGTTATAACTTGTCACAACATATGACTAAAATATACTTTTTCTATTACTTTAAAAGAAAACTTGAATTGTTGTTTGCAACTAAGTGAATCGTGAAATTGTGCCGTGATAACGTATTTAGATTAAGATTATCGAGATACAGTCAGTGTTTTATACTTTTATCTGAATCTGATAGTAATCTGGGTGATCTTACGCTCTTAATCGTGTCATAAAATGACTGTTCCACTTTGCCACTTTTCTTCCAAATCGCCGCTCCATCTGGCCGGAAGGCGTCCCACACTACGCTTACCGAGTCGCGGTCTCCACTCAATAACTCGTTTACCGCAGCGGTTGTCGGTTCGTCGGCAGATACGGCTAGCCCACTACCATTTCACTATATCAGTAACTTTGGTTCTCTGTCGGATTACTTCGTCGCGAATTCTATCCTCCTTAATAGACAAAAGCTCTGTTATTTTATACTTCTCCATTTTCAGTAGTTATCAAGTTAATTGGAAATCAAACAATATAGTTATGTCCTTCACATAGATCTATGACACTGATGAAAATGAGTTCAAGCCAGTTCAACGGCGCAAAAGCGTAACCTAAAAACTGTCCGCGGTGTCAAATTCAGTACACAAAAAACAGGTCCACGTCCACAGGAAACTAGGCGTGAGTTCCATTAGGTAATTGATACTAAGTGATGCTAAATTAAAATCAAAATGGCTGGTACTTTGGGCCGTACATGGGTGTGAGAATTGGTGGACGCAGCGGGTGTTCTGTGAAATGGAAAGTTTATTTGAACGACTGCTATTGCAGTGTAGCTACCACAGTAAGGTTGTGGATTAAACTACCTGGAGAGGTTTTTCCTGGAGAGTACAACATGGAGTTGTTCAAGAAATAGGTGAAATGGTTTTTATGGGGTCGGCAAGGCATAGAAATAGAAATAGAAATAGAAAAAATTTATTTGGCACTCCATACATACACATACAACTTATAAGTAACACAAAAGAAGAAATTTATTTCTGACGACGGACTACTAACTAACTAATTACTAACTTTAGCCGCATGTGTATGCTGCAGTAACGCAAAAAGGTCAGGCATCGGTGATGCTCGTGGTATTCGGACAAACGGCCGTAGGCTGCGGTGACTGGTTACCATCAGGCAAATCACATCAACAGTTCATACCCAATTCTAGACTTAGGCTTCCTCCATATTGGTGTTCAATGCAGGTCAGTCTGGTTGGACCTGCAGCTGGAAAATATTTATCAGAAAACGGCAGCCTGCTTTAAACAGTCTATTCTAGCTGCATATGATGATGATAAAGCGTAGTCAAATACGTAGACGAGTTCGTATAAAGTGCAGAATCTGGAAAAAAACAATCCTTGATTAATACTGCAGATTTTAGTGTTTGCTATTGTACGCAAAGTCAGTCAAAATAAAGTCGCTTTTGGGTTCGAGGGACGTGGTCGGACGACAAAGGTCGGCTCGCCCTGGCATTCGAATTAATCCAAAAGCAACTTTATATTGCAAATCGTAAGGATTAGTATCGATTGCAACTGACAGTTTCTCGACTTCAGCCATATCGAAGCATCTGTTACTAGTTCAAGACGTGCCTGATAGTAAGCTCTTACCACAGTCTATAGACGTTTGCAATACCAGTTGTATCACGTCACGTATCACTGCCGTGTTGACGACTCCGTAAAAGCTTAACTCGTAACTGTCATCATCTTCATCATCATCACAGCTCATAATAGTCCACCGCAGGACTCAGGGCCTCTCTCACGAAAGGGGCGGTCATTGCCGTTATCTCCACGCTTGGCAAGCGGGCTGGAGATCACAGTCTTATACATATTACAATAGAAAACGCTGCTGCCTATGATAAACGCCTGCAGGAGATTCTAGATCTTTTGCCTCGAAAACATTAGTCGCCTTGTACGACACCCACGAGTGTAAGGGGTTGGTGCTATTCTACTCTGCCGGACACCACACGGCCAACGTAACTATATAACTAAGCAATTCTCACTCAACAACTCCTCCAAGCATAGTTCGGAATGAGTTTCCCACTCACAGTCGCCCGTAAATTATGGTGAAAAACGAGAATTTAGCGCAGGACCAGAGTAATTCGCTCCTAGAGGGCCGATTCGCACGCGAACCACTCCTGTTATTAATATAAAATGGCGACCTCATAATGAAATAACGGGATTTGGGATTTATAGGCACGTCTTCGCGCGGCCATTGTACGTGAATAATTGATTAAGTTTGAAATTTAATTAGTTTTTGGTTTCAGTTGAACGGACTGTAGTTCGGACTGAAATGTTTTATTTTGAATGTTGGTATTTCGACCTCTATCGCGCACGACAAATAATAAAATTATACATATGGGATCGTGACCTATGGAGTGGAAATAAAATATATTTTTTAAAATGATTATTAATTTAATATAATTTGGGTACCTAGTCTGACTTTCATAGAACCCTTTGTAAGCAACTCCGACTCAGAGCTAACCCATTTTGTTCATGACCTCAATTGAACCTAATTTCTGCGGATAATAAAATAAATAAATGTATAAAAAAACATTTCAATTTTATTATTAAGCTATAAAAACCATAATAATGACGTTCCTATAGTTCATTAACCTGGATTATTAATTATTCGTATTCATTAGGTTATGGTATTGTAAAAAATAATGACCTAGTTAACGTTTTATATTGTAGAATAACGTAGGTATTTAAACCTCAGTTATTAAGCTAATTAAAACATTTACAGCTCGTTAAATATCGGTGTGAGGCCTAGGTATATGTTTGAATACCAGTCGAGGCAACTAGTAATACTTCAGTGTACGAGTATTATTACGATTACCTACTTTAATATTGACCGCTTTAGCTTTTAGCACAGTAACTTTGAGACGATATGTGTATAACCTTACAGTGCGGTGCCAACCCGCCTGCCAACCTGCCTGTCTGGAGATATGGGAAACCGTGTAGTATACTTATCGCACATAAATTCGTAAGGAAGGCACACATGCTCCCTTGCCGAACGCTCAGGCCCGGACTCCACCAATGCGGAGAGGAGATATTTTACATATCTTTTACATATTTATAGCTGGACCGCTTGCCAGAGCGACAGCGATAGTACCTTAACGGTACTAATTAGCTGAATGGTAGTAACTTTGATAGTACAGTCATTAAACTAATTAATTTACCCCCGACCTTATGATAATCCATATGATAATATGGAGTAAAGTGTCAGCTAATTAGTAGTATGACTGTACCAAAGAAATGGACATAGAGACATAGAATGAGCCTACTCACAGCAAAAGTCAATATTTTTGTTTCTTTTTGTAATGGTGCGTCTAACTAATGTACAACGTATCCAAAAGGGACGACAATGAGTTGTCAAATACCCCTCCATAACCACTGCTCTTGATGTATAGCTTTTTGTATGTCATAGAGACAGGTTGTAACAGGTTAATGTACGAGTTTATTACTTCAGAGGCTGGATAGTATTATACCCTACGTGCGTACCTAAAGTGTCTCCTCTCCGCTCCGCACATCTCCGCATATCTCCGCTTTGGTGGAGCCCGGGCCTCACAGCTGGCGCCGCGCCAGCGCTGCGTTCGCGCAGACCGTTACAACACGTATAGTAAACAAACATAATTCCATTATTTGCTGAATTGTTGTCGAAATCGCGAATGGGTTCGATGAACTTTATTCGTTGCAAGTGTTCGAGTTTAATGTTGTTCTCTAGTGAACAACGTCACAGATGTTCACACGAACCGATGTTTTGGCACCGTATGGGGAAGGCTACACAGAAGTTCTAACATAGCGCCACAGAATAGTAAACTAACCGTAACAGCGCATCCTTTTGCATACTGCCCCAGTTTAGCCTTATGTTTGTTTAACCATGGTTCAACTGTGGTCATTAGATACTACTTCAACGCCTCAACCTTACCTGGTTACAGCCCATAACAGTCCACTGTAGGAATTAGGGTCTTTCCCATGAAAGGGGAGGTCATTGCCATAATCATCACGCTTGGCAGGCGGGTTGATGATCGTACTGTTACAAATGCAACAATGGAAAACACTGATGCCCATTTTCCAGCTTACGGAGACTAGATCTTTTGTCTAAGCTTACCTATATTAAGGCTAATCATTTCAATCATAATACTATACGATAATAAATTTAAAAACACCATAGTAGCAATGATTTTGTCGAAATCATACATGGTTCAACGAACTCCGACATGGTTGATTAAGCCAAGTAGTACGTCTAGAATGCTAACCATGACTATTTGTCGTCCTCCTCACACTTGACTTGACAGAGGGGGATGCACGATCTCATCGCAGATTTGTCGCACTGTCTATCGTCTTCTAACGGTACTCTGTTTGCTTTAATTTGTAATGTATGTGTGAATGTCATATCTAAATATGACTCAATTTAAACGTACTTGTCGCTATGGCAGATTGTCCTGAATCACAGCTAGTAAGCTGTATGAAAAAGAAGAACTCTCTGACATTTTAAAAGTGCTCTTCGGGTTTCGGGTATGCTCTATCGTAATAACTACATCTACACTCTTAACGTCAAATCAATGTGTCAACAATCTACAAAAAAAATATACCAAAATAGTCCCGCGCCGCTCTAGTACACCAGGCTCATATAGGTACTAGCATATTTTTATAATAACTGTTAGACAAATAGACAAGTCGGCCATCCGCAGGAAAGTGGTCACCTCTGCCCATGAACACCATTGCGTTGTCCACCTCTAAAACCCAGGGACACGCACTGGTATTAAATAAGCAAATGCTAGGATCTCCACTGCCCAGGTCCCCATGGAGCACTGGAGACCTTACTCACCGGCGGTAAACACGAGACTATTTTAAAAGTATGTTCCGGCTTTCCTACCGCGTACAGTCACTGCAGCTGACAGTGACATGACCTCCTTAGCATACATTGTATGGTCTATGTATGGTATGGGAGTCCGTTCACTTTACTGACTGTAACTTTTGTTTACGAACGTCTATAAAGCTAGCATAAGAAAGTGAGCAGAATCGTTTGTAATTCTGCTCAGAATTTAGTGCTAATTGAGTGCTAATTTAGTGCCAAATTCGCAAATTTAGTGCTCCATTAGATTTGCAGAAAATACAAATACTGCTACCTTTTGATCAAGCTAGCAGAGTACATGCCTAAATGCCTAAAACAGAATGACACAGCTTTACAATCAATGATATAATATTTAGTGCTAATTAAGTGCTCTTGATATATAGAGATGAGAATTTCAAAAATGCGAAAAAAAATTTTTTTTTATTTTTTTAATAAGAAAAGTGCTAGTTTGACAGAAACAGCAAGTAATATCATCAGTATCGAGTATTTTGAGAGCATAACGATGGATGGACAGGGCGTAGGAATTAAGTGCTCAATAAGTGCTGTCGACATGAGAAGGAAAAAGGATCAAAGAATATTTTTTTTATGTTTTCAGCGGGTAACTGCTAGTTTAACAGAAACAGCAAGTAATATCTTAAAATCGAGTACTTTGAGAGCATAACGATAGATGGACAGGGCGTAGGAATTAAGTGCTCAATAAGTGCTGTCGATATGAGATGAAAAAATAATAGATTTTTTTTTTTGCATCGAGTAACTGCTCGTTTGACAGAAACAGCAAGTAATATCTTTAAAATCGAGTACTTCAAGAGCATAACGATGCATGGACAGGGCGTAGCAATTAAGTGCTCAATAAGTGCTGTCGATATGAGATGAAAAAACCATAGAAACATATTTTTTTATTTTTGCATCGAGTAACTGCTCGTTTGACAGAAACAGCAAGCAATATCTTCAAAATCGAGTACTTCAAAAGTATAACTATTTATGGACAGGACGTAGGAATTAAGTGCTCAATAAGTGCTGTCGATATGAGAAGAAAAAAAGATCAAATAAGATTTTTTTTATTTTTCATGGGAATATTGCTAGTTTGACAGAAACAGCAAGTAATATATTTAAAATCGAGTACTTTGAGAGCATAACGATGGGTGGACAGGGCGTAGGAATTAAGTGCTCAATAAGTGCTGTCGACATGAGAAGGAAAAAGGATAAAAGAACATTTTTTTTTATGTTTTCAGCGGGTAACTGCTCGTTTGACAGAAACAGCAAGTAATATCTTAAAAATCGAGTACTTCAAGAGCATAACGATGCATGGACAGGGCGTAGGAATTAAGTGCTCAATAAGTGCTGTCGATATGAGATGAAAAAACCATAGAAACATTCTTTTTTTTTTGCATCGAGTAACTGCTCGTTTGACAGAAACAGCAAGCAATATCTTCAAAATCGAGTACTTCAAAAGTATAACTATTTATGGACAGGGCGTAGGAATTAAGTGCTCAATAAATGCTGTCGATATGAGATGAAAAAACAATAGATTTTTTTTTTGCATCGAGTAACTGCTCGTTTGACAGAAACAGCAAGTAATATATTTAAAATCGAGTACTTTAAAAGCATAACGATGGATGGACAGGGCGTAGGAATTAAGTGCTCAATAAGTGCTGTCGATATGAGAAGAAAAAAAGATCAATGAAGATTTTTTTTTGTTTTTTCAGCGTGTGTTTTAAATTGATCTGGAATCTCTCATTAAACATTTGAAAAAGATGGACTTAAAACCAGGGCGAAAGCCATCTGTTCCAAAAGAACAGGTATTGGAAGTCATTACAGAATATGCTAGTTCTCAAAGTACTCGATTTTAAAGATATTACTTGCTGTTTCTGAAAAAAGAGCAGTTACTCGATGAAAAAAAAAAAACGAATGGTTTTTTCTCATATCGACAGCACTTATTGAGCACTTAATTCCTACGCCCGCTCCACCCATCGTTATGCTCTCAAAGTACTCGATTTTAAGATATTACTTGCTGTTTCTGTTAAACTAGCAGTTACCCGCTGAAAACATAAAAAAAAATCTTCTTTGATCCTTTTTCCTTCTCATGTCGACAGCACTTATTGAGCACTTAATTCCTACGCTCTGTCCATCCATCGTTATGCTCTCAAAGTACTCGATTTTAAAGATATTACTTGCTATTTCTGTCAAACTAGCAGTATTCCCATGAAAAATTAAAAAAACACCTTCTTTGATCTTTTTTTCTTCTCATATCGACAGCACTTATAGAGCACTTAATTCCTACGCCCTGTCCACCCATCGTTATGCTCTCAAAGTACTCGATTTTAAGATATTACTTGCTGTTTCTGTTAAACTAGCAGTTACCCGCTGAAAACATAAAAAAAAATCTTCTTTGATCCTTTTTCCTTCTCATGTCGACAGCACTTATTGAGCACTTAATTCCTACGCTCTGTCCATCCATCGTTATGCTCTCAAAGTACTCGATTTTAAAGATATTACTTGCTATTTCTGTCAAACTAGCAGTATTCCCATGAAAAATTAAAAAAACACCTTCTTTGATCTTTTTTTCTTCTCATATCGACAGCACTTATAGAGCACTTAATTCCTACGCCCTGTCCACCCATCGTTATGCTCTCAAAGTACTCGATTTTGAAGATATTACTTGCTGTTTCTGACAAACTAGCAGTTACCCGCTGAAAAAATAAAAAAACATCTTCTTTGATCTTTATTTCTTCTCATATCGACAGCACTTATTGAGCACTTAATTCCTACGCCCTGTCCATAAATAGTTATACTTTTGAAGTACTCCATTTTGAAGATATTGCTTGCTGTTTCTGTCAAACGAGCAGTTACTCAATGAAAAAAAAAAAAAAATGTTTGTATGGTTTTTTCATCTCATATCGACAGCACTTATTGAGCACTTAATTGCTACGCCCTGTCCATGCATCGTTATGCTCTTGAAGTACTCGATTTTAAAGATATTACTTGCTGTTTCTGTCAAACGAGCAGTTACTCGATGCAAAAAAAAAATCGATTGTTTTTTCATCTCATATCGACAGCACTTATTGAGCACTTAATTCCTACGCCCTGTCCATCTATCGTTATGCTCTCAAAGTACTCGATTTTAAGATATTACTTGCTGTTTCTGTTAAACTAGCAGTTACCCGCTTAAAACATAAAAAAAAATGTTCTTTGATCCTTTTTCCTTCTCATGTCGACAGCACTTATTGAGCACTTAATTCCTACGCCCTGTCCATCCATCGTTATGCTCTCAAAATACTCGATACTGATGATATTACTTGCTGTTTCTGTCAAACTAGCACTTTTCTTATTAAAAAAATAAAAAATAAAAAAATTTCGCATTTTTGAAATTCTCATCTCTATATATCAAGAGCACTTAATTAGCACTAAATATTATATCATTGATTGTAAAGCTGTGTCATTCTGTTTTAGGCATTTAGGCATGTACTCTGCTAGCTTGATCAAAAGGTAGCAGTATTTGTATTTTCTGCAAATCTTATGGAGCACCAAATTTGCGAATTTGGCACTAAATTAGCACTCAATTAGCACTAAATTCTGAGCAGAATTACAAACGATTCTGCTCACTTTCTTATGCTAGCTTTATAGACGTTGTTTACGATATATTATATGCGTTGAAATATCGGGCTGCTCGGATACATACTTTTAAAATGTGCGATAATGGCCGCGATAGTTTAAAACATAATGTTACAAGACTATTTAAAGTTTAATTTCCTTTTTGTAACGCCCCGTTACCGGTTTCTACGCTCCACGCGGGGTCACGCGCGAGCCGCCGGAAAAAATGCGAAACTGCCGAATGGAGGTCAATCGCTATGCTCAAAGCGATTTCGTCCGCAGTCAAGTTGTCGAAGCGTGGTGGCTTAGCTAATGGCTTGTTGTTTTTTTTAGTTGGTAACTGTCCCTGGGTTGAATGAGGTCAGACTGTTTGTGAGGGAGGCGTAGTTTCTTTGCTGCGAATTTTCTAAGGGCCGATTTTTCAATCCTCAGATAGAATTTATCTGGCAGATAAAGTAGGTAATATAGTTACAGTGCAAGTGTAGATATAATTGCATTACCACTTCAGGAAAATTTTCCTTTGCCGCTACCGCATCAATTGCGGCATTTGTTGCATCTTTTGCCGAAATAAGCTGTCCCTTATGCCCAAAGGGCTCGTCCATTACCCCCAGAATATTTTTATGTAATAAATAAAAATTTCATTCATGAATACTTAAAAAACCGTTTAACTACTGCACAATAGTGTCAAGGGAAAAGATTCTTAAGGTGATAATGCACTTATGCTCTAGCATTGCACTTACTACACTTTATAAATAAAGTAACGACATGATTTCACATACGAGTCACATACTTAATAACTTTTCAGACTATTAGATATATTGAAAAATCGGCCCTTTGTAAAAGTGGAGATCAAAGCCTTGATTTTCCATCCAGAAGCCCGGAAGCCCCTAGGACAATGACGATGATTGAGTTTAGAAAAACAACGACCTAAAAAGACGTTGAACGCAATAAGTTAACGCGCGATGACATTGACACAGAGATGCGTACGAACGAAATCGAAAACCTGTTCTTTTTGTTGTTAGATAATGTTGGTCAGGAATGCCGCAGCCTCCCACACTGCGCTGTCTATGCTGACATAAGATGCGGTCTCAGTGTCAGCGGAAGCTTGTTTCATATAGTTAACTAATGCATTACATTTTTGTCTATTCTTCTTCTTCTGTCCCTTGTCCCACTTCAAGTAAAGTAGGGTATTGCATTTTAGTACCATATCATAATATCAGTTTCTATTCAAAGTCTTAATATTGTTTTGATTTGGCAAAGAAAGTTATTGTGACATAAGCCGTTTGACTCTCGCATCTGAGTCAGTGCATGTACCTGACAACTTCTCTTTTTCTCCGTCGTAGCACTCGTGGCAAAGTGGTCGTGGTCGTTATGGGTTGGTAGCGCGCTTCACCAGTCGCCGCCATTCTTCCCACATGGCTGGTTTTCTTATGCACTCCTGGAGGGGACCATCAAAAGCCTGGCCCGTCCACCGCGTTGGAGATCTGCCAACCCGCCAACCCGCCTGCCAAGCGTGGAGATTATGGCAATAACTTCCCCTTTCGTGGGAGAGGCCCTAAGTCCTGCAGTGGACTGTTACGGGCTGTAATGATACTAGACATACCTATATAATATAATATAGCGTTCCGGCTCTGCCTGGCATTGTCGAGCACGGTTCGGTCGTGGTTGGCGAGGGATACGTTTTCTACGGCCATAGGGCGGTCAGCGTGTCACTGTGTGTTTCCTTCCTACTTTCCTACCTTTCCTTTTTGACGATTGAAAGAGATATTTAATGTCCTAATCAATAAAGAAATTTTGAATTTTGAATAACAAACCCGCTCCTATTAAGACCCCGCAATGTCTTTCTGATTTGTGTAGGCGTATGTTTATAATTTCTGCGTTGCGTCTGTAAGTGTAACTCATTAACAGTTTACGTGTAGACTTTGCGTACTTGAGACTTTTAGTGTTTCTTACGATATGGTCATGAATTTCTTACCTTTGCCAATTGTTTTTAAATACGACGGACATACTTTGTTATTATAACCTGAGTTAATACTTTTTAATTTACGACTTATGTTCACGACATTACTAGAAAAAGAACACCTATTTGAATCAAATACTAGTTGATGATATTTGGAGGTTTTCGAATTTTTGTTAAACATGACAGACGTAAAATAAAAATAACGTTAAGAGGCAGTTCATTGGCCTCTTTACACAGCAATTTTTCGTATTAAAGAAAAACGGCCAGCCCATTTTTTACGTTTTGGTACCTATACTTTGTAATTGCAACCTGAGTTAACACTGTAATTTACGATGTACGGTCACGCACGACCTTACTAGAAAAAATAATACCTATTCTTGAATCTATTGGTAGTTTATGGTGTTGTTGCATAGAAGGAATTCTGATAGTAAAATATTATATGATTCTTTATTACTCCACTAATAACTGCCAAACACACCTTGGTGGCTAATGCAGTCATATCGGTGAACGGCAAACAAGTCATACAGTTCGATCGTAATCTATCGTATGACCTTGTATTTGTTGTAAGGGTAGGCAATTTGAAACAAGAACGCTTGTCAGGCACTTATGACACCACGGCCATAGATATATTACTTGCAATGTAAATCCGGTTAAAACCTGTTACAACACTCCATTAACATTTTTTTGTTTGTAATCTGTGCCATTGGTCCCTTTTAAGCACAGACAAATGCGTCGATTGATAAAAAAAGACTGGCATTCAAAATATTTTAGTGTAAGTAATTTGTAAAAAAAAGACGAGCTCGCCATAATGGCCCAAAAATACTTTGTGAAACAAACAAAACAGTTTAAAAAAAATGCTGCAGTAAATCTAAATTGTACTGGCCACTAACAAATAGAAACAAACTCGGCCCGCGTAAACAACCAAAAAGGCGTGCACGTCGAAGACAATGATTCTAAATTCGAATCGTCCAACTGACAGATGGTAACGGGGCTCGTTCTATATTTGAAACCGCGTAGTGCGTCTGAGAACGCAACTGCATCGCTGCAAAAAGTGCGTACGCATCGCACAAGCCGACCGTGCAAGCGCTTTTGGCCGGTTTTGTGTTAAAAATTTCTCTTTCGTATGTCTACTGAACGTGATCTTCATCGGGACTCAGAAGTTACGAACGATATCGGTCGGTTGGTCTTTGTACGAATTCGAATTTCTTCTTAATCGATAGGGTAGTAGGGTTTATGAATCCATTTTTATGTAGAAGTACAAAGTACAAGTGGCTAGAATAAAAGGAGATGTATTAAAAGAATTGTGGATATATGCGAGACTAGGGAGATGTGTCGTCAGGACAGAGCAAAGTGGCGGTCCATAGTCTCTTGCCTACCCCACCTGTGGGACAGAGGCGTGAGCTTATGTATGTATGTACCAAATATATCAATTCCATTCACCAAAATATATCTTAAAACTGTCACGCGCGGACGTACTCATAAGAACTGCAAAACTTTGTTTTTACCTTACGAACTGCAACTTACTATTTTTTTACTGTTTGTAAATATTTAGAACGCGCCCGTATTTGGGCGTTCAGGAATAAAGAAAGGCAAAACAATACAACAGTTCAAATCCATATTTGTCTAGGCACACGTGTTAAATGTTTACCCGACAACAGGTGTTGCCTCGATAACACGTTGCTCTAATGTGGTACAAAATTATTTTATGCTTTGTTTTATTACAAAAAGCGGGCCATCTCGTTTTTACTGCCGAGTTCAACGGCCATAGCGACCGCTTTTGACTGATGAATATTTAAAAATGCAAAAAAGAACTGAATCGACGCAAAAATTGCACAACGAATGTCATATTAAAAAGGGCGGACGTTACAACAGCTGTTACAATATTCTAGTTTTTAGAAATTCCAGCTTTACATAATCACGAAAGTTAAATCACAAATAACACGCCATAGCGATTTAGATAAACAACATCGCAGGGTGTTAAGAAACGAAGGTGAGTTTTGTGAAACTAAATTTAAAAAAGGAACCGTCAAATCCCAAATGGGACATGAAAGACCGCAAAAACAACACCACTTATCTCAAGAACGTTCGAAAAAAGGATGAAATAATAACAGATGTGGCGTGTCACAGTGTCGCTGCCGAGGATGTGGGACCGTTAGCTTGGATTGTGGTCGCAGTAAATCGCAATAGCGTACAACAGTTTCAAATGCGCGACATACTTATAATGATGTAGATATTTCTGAGGGCCTATCGGCTATCTCAGTGGACAACTGAATTTGACATAAAAAAATCTGACACTACTCTAATTTGGTACTAATTTGGTAGACGCTATTGCCAGTTTTCAACGTAGATGACGTGGTGTAGAATTATCTAGTGTCAAATACAGTTGTCAACTGAGTTAGCCAATAGCCCCGCTGATGAGGTGTGGAGTTTTTTACGATCGAAACGAAATAGGAATTAGTCGTGCTGAGCTGAGAATATTAATGAAATTAATATTAATGCGTACGGCTAAGGAGTGGAATGAGTTGCCTGCGAGTGTGTTCCCTGATCAATATAATCTGGATGCCTTCAAGGCTAGAGTGAATAGGCTGTTCCTAGACAGGCATGCTCCATCATCGGCCGCATCGTCACTTACCACCAGGTGAGGTGGCGGTCAAATGCCTGGCTAGTAAATTAAAAAAAAAAAAGGATTATGAAAAATTGCAATGCCAATAGAAAAAGATTGTTCAACTTTACTGTTCTTTGAGGGAAAAGGGGACACAGATGTTTTTAAGTAGGTATTACCAATCATCATCTGTATGCAAAGAAAATAAATAATGCGAGATGCGGTCCCTTCATTCCTGTCTTCATACAGGATGATTTCAAATTAAAATTGAACCCCTGGTGGGTTCCGGCATGTGCGCGTGATAACAAACTAGTTTTACAAAGGCGACAACTCTGACAAAAAAGCTCGCGAAAAAAATCAGCTGTTTCATACAAAATTGAAAACGAATTCTACCGAAATGTATTCAATGAAATAAATTATTTTTTATAAGATTTCGGAATTATTACCATAAGTGAATTTTGTGTTTGTTACCAGCGGGGCTAACTCAGTTGACAACTGTATTTGACACTCGATAATTCTACACCACGTCATCTACGTTGAAAACTGGCAATAGCGTCTACCAAATTAGAGTAGTGTCAGTTTTTTTATGTCAAATTCAGTTGTCCACTGAGATAGCCGATAGGCCCTCAGAACATGCATACGGTACCCTTTGGTATCATCAATTTGAATTCACCCTTATATATCATCTCACAGGACACATTTCCGTATGACACACACTGCTTGGCATATCCCACGCCTTCCACTCTGTCGACATACGACACTCGTCTTTGTCGTATCTCTTGTATCCATCGTCACCTTAAACTCTACAAGGTCGTCCACCCATCTCGTGGGGGCGAGTATTCAATATTACTTGTTATAAATTACTTACTTACACTGAAATATGTATGCACTGCCGAGGAGAAAAATCGTAAACAAAAACATGCATAACATTGTGCAGTATTCACGAGTAGGAAACGCGGTTCTGCGTAATTTCACGTAAATTTCCTGCTGGTTGTATTGTGAGTCATGCCTTCTTAACCGCCGATGTATATTTTCTGCTTGTTCATTAGAAAAGAATGATTTTATTTACGTCATAGACAGACAGACGTGCTTGCTTGTTGGTTTGTGGTTAAGAGACAGTACGGGAGTGTTACTCTTAGGGTTGCCAACCCTTGTTATAGTAGGTAGACTCCTAATATAGGCCAGTCAAATCTTACATCTAAAACGCAAAGCGCGATGTAACGCTGCATTTTTGATATGTTATTTGGACCCCTTAAGAGAGTGGGAAACTACATTTTGCAAGCAAAAAAAAATTGTGCTTCTTGCGTAATACGTGAAAAACTGCGAAATTTCGGGACTTTTTTCACTTTCAGGTCTTAAAATAAAAAACCATGCATTTTTCGACCAACAAAGCTCAATAGCTTTTAAAATTGATTAAATTTGCAAGGATTTAAGCCCAAACACAGCTCTATAAAGCGTATAGCAACCAAGTTATGACTCTTTAAATATAGTCTATTTTTCCCCGAAAAACTACAATTTTAGGTTTTGCTCCTGTCCCGAGCAAATTATTGGTAAAATTACTAGTTCTATTATAAAAAAAATTAAAAGGGAGTTGTAGTACTTTTAATTTGCTTTAAATGATGTACAGAACGAACTATGTGAGACTAATGGTTCATTCACAATCTTAAAAAAATGAGAACGTAAAAATGTATTTTTGAAAAATAAAGTATTTATTAAGGTAGGAATAACAATTATACATATTATGAATACTTATCTGACATAATACAAATTATGAATACTAATCTGACATAATACAAATAACAACTAACTTAATAAAACAATCACTAATTTAGTCCAAAGTCCACGGTATTAGAACTATTAGGAATGCTGCTCATAAGGCTGGCCGTATTGTCCCCCGCCCGAAGTGGAAGTCAGCCCTATGGGTCTTTAGTAATATCGACCAAGCGCTTAGCTAGCTCCCGAAATAGGGAGTGTGCGCATGGACACTAGAATTCAAGGGTTTCCAAACCAAACGGCGTAAATATGTGGTTTCCACCAACACTTGCGCCGTTTGACACTTTCAGTTGAGACGGCATCGGGCCGTTACTGGAAGATGGAACTGTGCAAGGGTATCGCTACACGTGGTGTCCCTGACCAAACGTCGTCCCAGCTCCCAGGGCGGGCGTGTCATCCCTTCGAGCCTCTTACCGTCATCACGGGCCAAACCACCTGGCTCAAGCTTAGCGGGTGCTCCAGCGGAGGTGAAGGCCCGGCGGATGATATAGTGCGTAACGCGGTCGAAAAGTGTCCCAATATTTTTAGAAGACATTGCCTGAAGTTAGAGACCCTATTTACACTCGCCAGCAGCCAGCAAACGGGCACGCTCTGCAGAGTTGGTTGGTGCGCTTAAAAGATTGCTTCGCACCAATCTGCAGCGAGGCTCGCCCCATAGCCGCTGGGAACAGGAATTTTTCGGGAGCTCGGCCTCCGGAAAAGCCTCGTGCCAAAGGCATTTATTTGGCGTCGATAGAATACGCCGTAATAAAAGTCCCTAGTTTAGATAATAACTTCTACACTGGATACTGTGAACTACGCACCGAGGACAGAAAAGCTGACAGGGACACATCTGAAACTTTCCTAACGCCTAGACCTCCATATCCATCTGTTTCCAAGATGAATTATCGAGATTTATGTTAAGAATTAAAATATACGAATATGTTTCACTGTATTGTTGACAACACCGCAAAACACAACAATAGAATTGGAATTTTTTTCTTTAATGAAGTCCGAGAGGGATTAATCAAAACTACCTAGAAGGTGAAGTCACGCCTTGTCGACGACATTGTAATAGCAATAGCGTCAAAAGCTGCAGAAATGGTACCAGACCTCGGACTGCTCACCAATCACCCTCTACTCGCGCATGAGGAGCTGAAAATCCTGTAAAACCGTGTTCGCATCCCTTCGTAGGATCCCGTGTTCTAAGTAGGTCGTACTACCACACGTTAAATTTAGAATTTAGCTTCTCGAGAGTCGCCTATTGCTGGCAGCCGACTACTGATTGCAAGAGGTAGCCTTTGTATATAAGATTGCTCGGCTTTTTGTAGCATTGCCGCATCAACTTATAAGCGGCCGGCAACTTAGATCGTATTTGACCAAGCAACGCGCCTCTATCGACATAGTTGAATCCATTTTTACGTCACCCTTCAGTACGACTTCAACACTATTACTTTGGAGGAAAGTTCTCATGGCGGCTTCGCAGTCACCTTTAGATCCAAAGTCGAGTTGGATATGTTGGAAGTAATTTGCTGGGCTGGGGGGTGGAAAACCGGCGTCGGTACGTAGTCCCTACCGCAATAGGACGAATGAAACCATCATTTTTTTAGTTTTAGGCGCCATAAAGCGTACTTACTAAGGACTGTTCTACCTAGCCTGCCAGTGGTGTCGAGAATTCGTTTATAGAGGCTTGTTCCTTGAAGGCCCTAATGTCGTCGTCGTATGAATGTAGATACAACACTAAAGCCAAGTAATGTCAAAAAAATACATTGTTACGATTTCAATAGAACTCGGGAGAATGTCAGAAACCCATGGTAAAACTAAGCAACTTCAAACTAACATACAAACGGCCCTGGGTTCAGTTATTGAATCGCTCGAATCAAAGCAAGCAATTCATTGGCGAGGTTGACAAATATCTTCCACTGGACCCTGAGACTGATAGAACGGTCTCGGAAGCTGATTGGCACCTTGTGATGGTATTTTTTTATTATTATAACTTAATTTCTAACAAGCATAGCATAAGTACTTTGGTACCATTCACACAAATAAGTATTCACAGAATTCTTCAAAAAACCATTTTTAAGATTGTAAGTAAACTATTAGTCTCACTTAGTTTGTTTTCTACTTTAATGAAAGTAAACTAAATGTACTACAACTTTCTTTTAGTTACTTTTATCATAGGACTAGCGATTTTATCAATAATTTGCTCCGGACGGGAGCAAAACTTAAAATTGTAAATTTTCCAGAAAAATTGACCATCTTCGAAGAGTCATAACTTGGTCACTGTACATTTTATAGAGCTGCGTTTGAGCTTAAATAGTATGCACTTATATGAACTTTATAAGCCATTAAGCTTCATTGGTCGAAAAATGCATAGTTTTTTATTTTTATACCAGAAAGTAAAAAAAGTCCGAAAATTTCGCTGTTTTTCACGTATTACGCAGGAAGCACAATTTTTTTTTGCTTGCAAAATGTA
Source organism: Blastobasis lacticolella (assembly GCA_905147135.1). Lineage (NCBI taxonomy): Eukaryota > Metazoa > Arthropoda > Insecta > Lepidoptera > Blastobasidae > Blastobasis > Blastobasis lacticolella. Next base: position 4,809,568 of record LR990061.1, read on the forward strand.
GTTTCACACTCTCTTATGGGGTCCAAATAACATACCAAAAATTCAGCGTTACATCGCGCTTTGCGTTTTAGGGCCTTTTTTTTGTAAGATTTGACTGGCCTAATATAGTAGGATAGTATATTATATACTAGGGTTGGCAACCCTAGTTACTCTTTATTTGTCTAAATGGAAATCAGTTTCACGAACTTGTTTATTTCTGCAGAGAACCAAATTTCCGCTTCCGTCAGCCTTCTTATAACCAATTTACTTTTATTTAAAAGATTCATTCATGTCTAACATAAACTCGCTTACGATATCAAAAGTACAAATTATCCGAACTTCTCTCTTGAAGTCCCTAATCTAGGTTATGGAAATTGAATTGTATCTCGTTTAGTTGCGAGACATGTTGCAGAGGTATATCATGTGTAACAGAGTGTAGTCAAAACGCAAGACTATAAAATGTCATGCTCGTAAAACGAAGACACAATAATACAGAAAGATCATGCTACGTTAACTATTAAACTTGATAAACAAGAACTATTAAACATTGACGCCAATATTTAGTATGATTTCATTGGCAGATGCTGATTTCGTTTATCGAGTTTGTAAGATTTCGAAAATAGTAATTAACGCTTGCGAGTGACAAGACCCTGTAGAAATTATTTCAGTTGCAGATGCTGATTTCTAGAGATTAGATAGGTGTTTCTAAACTTTATAGTATACTTGAATAAAAAAATTCAATACCATACGTGAAAAAAAACAGTATTGAATCCACTACAAAAATCTATTTTGCAAAGTATTATGTATTCAGGCAGAGCTTGTTTGCAACCTTAGTGGAATAAAAAAAAACTTAATTTTTTTTTAATAAATGACAGACTGATTTAGGATCTGAATAAACCTTCTAACCCAGTAAGTACCCGAGTCAGGACAGCGTTACCACTTGAAACCATTGGCGTAAACGCGGCCCTAACAGCCCGAGTACCACTCGAGACTAGGGCAGTGGAAGTCTCAATTTACCACAACACGATAATAGTACCGCCGTTTCCTCTCGGACGGTTCCGCGTAAGCTGCTCTGTCGCTCTCTAGCCACGAATAGAACCCAGGTGGACGATGAACTTTGACGGCACACTTTGTTGGACGCAACTAAGTGTGGCCGCTTTTTATTTGTGTGATGGTTCTTCCCTTCATTGGGTGTTGAGAGTACGTTTCAAGAGAAAAGGGCAAAAGAAGAGTACGACTACGCTACGTAGACTTTAAGGGTATGTTCCAGGTTTCCTACCGCGTACCTTTGTTGACGAGTGTGTGTCGAAATATCGGGCTACGCGTCGACAAAGGTACGCGGGAGGAAACCCGGAACATACCCTTAAAATGTGTGATAATAACCGCAATAGTTTAAAACATAACGCTACGTAGAATGCACAGAAATCTAAATGTATTTCGAAAGATAGATAGGTAGAGCTCGTCTAATTTAAAATGACGCGCCCCACTATCGCATTAACGCACACAAGCAAGTTTAAAATATGGACGCAATACATATACAAATGCCGTTGTAATTGGTCATTCAGTTGCCGGTAAGATTCAAACGTCGGAGCACGCGCCGTTCATTGGCTCCCACACAGATGAAGTGTCGTTATTAATATTTGCACTCACACATCGAAATCAACTAACTAAGTAGTGGGGCGCGTCATCTTAGACTAGACGAGCTCTAACTTCTTTATTGCTCATACAAGAATAATTACATTACAAAAGTAGAGAAAAACCTTATATAGTTATGGGCAAAGACGCACGGAAAACTACGCCTTGCTGTGTATACGTACATGGTCACATGCACACATTGACAACCAAAGTAGACCTACGCCTATTGACAACCATACTACGCCATGGCACACATGTTTACGAAACCGGCCTGATGTCACTGTGGACTAGGGTTGCACACTTTTCTTAGACCAAATATAGTATTTTCGGGTTTAGATGCCATAAAAATATAGTAGGGACTTAATAAAAAAAAAATATTGTAGGTTTTTTAAATAAAATGTACGTACAGTCGGCCAAAAATGTGGTCTACCACCCTACGGTTCAGGTTCGGTTAAACGTCACGAGACAACAAGGTCGATTTCTACTTGCAATAATATTATGTCAGTGAAAAAAGTCAACCTTAGCGATCATTAGATCTCGCAGAAGCTTTTGTCAAAACTGGTAGACCACTTTCTTGGTCGACCGTACCTACTCGTATATTATTTCTTAAATGTATATTTTCTGCTACATTGAGTTTCATAGCTGTTTTGTTTTATTTGACTTAAGTTTGACGTCACGTCATACAAATGTCAAGACTCAAGATCGTTCTGAAATATTCGATTTGTATTAAGAAAATTTTCTTTTGAGGATCTTATGGATGCGTTCCGTTTTGCGGTAAGTGGTAATTCTATGGTGGTAATGTTGTGCTAATTAAATATAGTAGTTTCGCCTACTATATTTTAATTTATAATATATAGTAGGTAGACTCCTAATATAGTAGGGTTGGCAACCCTACTGTGGACAGCGCGCCATCTTTATTTCTCATTCGGTCTGAGAGGATAATATAGGACATTTATAGTATTTTTTAATATATTCGTATCACCAATATATTGTGTCTCGCCAATATAGGAATTTAAATAAATTCGTAGCACCATTATGTATCTTGTTGTGTTGTGGTCTGGGGTTTTCTTTGAAGTCAATTTCCTTGCGGAAAAAGTATTTGTGCAAACAGTGTACAGTCGTCTAGTGCATTACTCTTTTCCTGGTTGACCTAACAGGGTTCAACAGTAAGTTTACTTGGCGTACCTAAGAATAATAATCCATTGCAGTTCTGTTTGACGCAATATACCCTATTGCTTCAATCAGAACCGCAACGAAGTATTTCCCATTACTTTAGAAAAACTATTGCTGTGGTTTATTATTTATAAGTAATTGTATTTTCCTTATCAACGCTTCATCCGGTAGTTTCCTGTTGAGGTCCGGTAGTACCTAGTACTAGTTCATTATATGAGCGGGAATATTAATAAATTGTTTTAGAAATTGACATTGTGCTAATTGAATGATGATTGAACTGACATTAATATTATTACATTTTGAACTAATGACATTTCAATATTAAACTATTGTTGCGATTATTGCTTAATTGTATTGCGTGGATATTTTTAATTTATTGTGCTAACTATGGAATTTAATTTTCTGAAATAAATGTTATATTATTATTATTACCTGTTTAATTATACGCGTACTGTTCGGATCTTTGTAAACAATCAACTTTCCAACGGCTATTTATTATTTTCTCGGGATAAACGAGTCTATTTTAATCAGTGATAACGTAGCATTCTCTTAGTGAAAGAATTTTTAAAATCGGTCTATTAGTTTTTGTGTTCATTCGTTACAAACAATCATCCATAAATACGTAACAAGGTACGTGGTAAATCACGTTTTGCAATTACAGTTTTCCTGTTACTGATATTTCTTTTTACCATTTGGCTGGATTTCTCACCACCAATTAGTGGCCTTCCTTCCTCCTAGAACCCCCCAGCAACACTTGCCACTGTTGCTGGGGTGTTTAAGGATCTATAGTTCCTCATGCGAGAATTTGGGGCAGTTGGCTTGGATCTGAATATCTCGAATGGTGGTATAGTATCTCTTGAGTCTTGTTTGACAGCTGGTGCTGTTTCTGAAGGTTTTGAGACCATTGCCCCAAACACCACTTTAATAGGGGTATCTTGTATATGTCAAAAACAACTTCAATGAGCCGATTTCAAGAGGACCTTCCTACAACTTCCCATAGATGGCGCTCTTTAACGAGTGAAACATAATCGTAATCTCTGGGCTGTCATCGTCATCTTGGTGTCATGTTCCAGTTAAGGCTCAGGGTCCGCCTTCCTGCTACTCTTGGCCCACCTCGCTCGGTCTTCGGCATCCTAAGTGGTGAGCTGATTGGCACGCATATCATTCTTGACAACGTCAAGCCATCGCCTCTTCGGCCGGCCTCTCTTGGCGGTATGCTATTGATGCGGCTGTATTTATTTCGATGCCATTTATTTAAGATCTATTATTAATTTAAAATTGTTTGGGTGTCAGTGCTCCTTGGGGCTCAATTTTAAAAAGTTGACTGGCAGCCGTATACATAGCGGCGTAAATGTATTTCCGTCTTTGTACCTCATCGTGCATGAAGTTTAAACAAAAAAATAATAATATAATAAACGTTAGGTTGGAATGGTAGAATTTTTTTATTTGATCAAATATTATAAATGCATTTTAACGCGGTTTAAAGCATTGAATGATGACACTCACACATATGGTTTGCCATACAACTTTAATTATAATAATATTCGAGTAGTTTGAGCGCGCCATCTGTGCGATTTTTTGCGAAGCTAGTGTTGAAAACTGCTCATTGAATATCGATCCAATTTACGGTTGATACAAACTACAAACCTATCGTCACCTCCGATCTAGGTTTTGCAATCAACTCGTTCACGTAACCCCTGGTGTTGCAACTAGTGCAAATCGTTTGGTAGGCACACTGTTGCATTATAGCACTCGTCTCGGATATGATAACAGTGTTTTATGTACCACTTTCGCTTATCACTTTATAAGTGGTTTATGTATTTATAACAGGGATGTTACGAATGTCAAATTTTTCACATTCGCGAATGCGAATGCGAATACGAATTTTTACGCTGCGAATGTGCGAATGCGAATGCGAATGCGAATGTTAAGTACTGAAGACATCAAGTATTAAAAAACCATATTAATAATCAATTATATTTATTACTTAAAAAAGAAAAACATACAAAATGTATTGACATGACAGACATTTAGTAATCGAAGTTTAATAATGGCAAATTATATTTTTAAAACAACAGTTTTGCTGCCTTTTCACCCATGAGGCGATTTCTTAGAGGCATGTATATAAGGCCGGCTGCACTAAATAACTGTTCGCTCGGTACGCTTGCTGGCGGAGCGCTCAGATATTTACGAGCCAAATTGGACAATATGTCATATTTTAATTTAGTTTTCCACCAGTCTAGTGGGTTTTCATTAAGAGAAGCACGCTTTTCTTTAATATAGGCCTTTACTGTGATTTAATTTCACATACTAAAGTGTCTCCAGATTCTGTATCACAGTCTTCGTTTCCGCTTGAGGCGTCTAGTATTCCGGCCAAATTGCTTATTAGTGTAGCGGAATTGTCAACATAACACTACATGTCTCGATTTGCACACATTCGCATTCGCATAACATTCGCATTGATTTATGCGAATGCGAATGTCGATGCGAATGTTAAAAACGATGCGAACCATTCGCATAAGCGAATGCGAATACGAATATTCGTAACATCCCTAATTTATAACGACGCTGCGACGCAGGGAGTTTAAGGAATCGGTCGTTGTTGAAAACGCCGGAATTTTTATAAGCAGAATTGGATTCATAGTGCTCTGGCGTTTCCTCTGTCGAGGAAGGCCCGAGGACTATATGAATTAGTTAGGGTAGGTTTGAAGCGTAGGCTACTTCGCTCAAACCCCTGTTTATAAATTGTAACAATATGGGGCGGCATGGTCGCTTTAATGTGATCAAGCAACACAATTTTTCATTTATAATTTTAAATTTATCACAAACTAAATCGTAATAATAATATACCGTATCGGGCTACCAATCGGTTCCCGAGACTGAACAACCAGTCTCAGGGTCCTCAGCAGATGACCTTGGTCAACCTCGCTTCGCCAACAGTATTAGATCGTAATCAAGATACAATATTTGACGACCTGTGTGGTTCAGTGGTCAACATGCCAGTCAGCCACGCAAGAGGTCCCGGGTTCGATTCCCGGCCGGGCAGAAATTTAAATGATGAATTTTAATTTCTGTTACGGGTCTGGGTGTTCTATGTATAATAAGTATGCATTTAAAAAAAAAGTATATATGTAGTATACCAGTTAGCTAGGACCCATAGCACAAGCTTTGCTTAGTTTGGGGCTACATGGCGCTGTGTGATTTTGTCCACGATTATTTATTATTTATTTATTAATATTTGTCGAGACAAGAGCCAATCCGGTGACTCGCTTTACGTTTTCCCCTCTTTAGTTTTAATTATCCATATACTACCTTACTTTCATCATAATCTTCCCAGCTGTTAGTCCCGGCAATATTACATTTTGTTTTGACCGCACGACCACGACCACAAACACCGTGACCCAGACCTAATCGCCGTAGACGGATCATGTTTTTAATTCCACGAATCCTCTCTGCTTAACCCTAGACAATGGGAATTTAAATCTGTTCCTCCCCCACTCGACCTCTATGACCTTTCACATGATTAACGGACGGACAAATTGTCTAATTGAGTGTGGTGTCATAATTCGTCTCGGTGTGTATACTTTACCGAGTCGAATTGCCACCACATGCATAAACGGCGTGTATACTCAGGATATGAAAACTACATTTATGAACTATTTGTGTACGCTGTATATGAAATCTGATGAGACATTTTTAATCTTCCTCAACAAACGTCTGATAATATACAAAACATTGTAGAAATTGTTGATTAGATGTTTGGTTTGTAGTGACTCACTCGTGTCAGATAAAAGATAACAGTATCTTTGTCGCGCCTTCTCTTGCTTATGCAGAGATAGCAGTGCAGGCGACTGAATGTGCAACCGTGATCCAATGTGGTCAAGATCTCATAACAGGGTTACGGAAGTCGGATGGCAGTCATTGCTGCTGCCAGGATTTGGTCCTCCTGAATCATCCTGGATCATGGTCAAGGCGGACACAACTGGGACCATAACGCCAAGATGATACGTTTTTAATTTAGTCGTGTCGGTTTTATAAGCAATAGCAAATTAGCAATAGCAAGAAATATCGATGTAAAAACAATACTAACCGCGTTAAAATCCCCGATAGTATGTGTAGTGAAAGTGTAAAAAGTACTCATTCATTCAAAGCTCATTCATGAAAGAACACGAATACAATGCTAAAAACTTTAAAAAGAGAATCAAGACCCAACCGGTGAAATAGTTCGACGAGTGAATTACGGTCAATAAAAAGACGGTACCCACCAAAGCATCCGACGTCGTAAACCCGATCGTTAAACCACTATTAAGGGAAAACGGGACACTGTATCTACCCATCTTGCTATCATAAGATTCATAGCCTATCGCTGAACGTAAATCTGGAGCAAATTAGCAATCCGTTGTAAGTGTATAATATGGAGTTTTAAATGGCAGTTGAGTTGATATACATGTTTGAAACCGAAGATAGTATCTTAACGTTTCGTCTATTGAGTATTTTTATGGTAGGGCAGGTCGAAATTGAGGAGTTGGTCTGGATAAGTAGTAGGGACCACTGCCAATACTGTCATAGCAATTTTTTTCGTCACCAAGCAACTGCAACATTGACGACCTGAGTTCAGTTGGTTGACGTGCGGGGTTCGATTCCCGGCCGAGCAGAATATGAAATAATGAATTTAAAATTTCTGTTACGGGTCTGGGTGTAGTATGTATAAGAATACACCCGTTACCATGGCCAGTGTAATAAATCAAAGTAGAATTCTCATATTTCCATACATATTCCGCAAAGTGATATTTGACGCAAAGTTAATAAATCCGTAGCTCAGATCGCTCGAGATGCTCTCGATGCTACTGGCTGGTGCGCAATATGCGTATGAGTGAATCCGTTCACCCAAACAAGACGCAGCGATACCCACACTTTCACTTCGATTTTGTATGTGCATACCGTAGCAACCTCGTTGCTTAACACGACCTTTAACTCTTTAAGGAGATTCGTTCATCTTATGGGAGTTAAACCTGATATTAAACTGATGATAAACGTAAGCCTACATGTGAAATAACATAATGCGACACATATGGAATGTTATGCAAATTGTGAAAACCCACAGAGGCTGTATTCTACCTATTTCAATATAAATTAATTGTATGGTTAATTAAATCATGAAATTGTATTCGAATATAATTATAGCGGTATTTAAATGTGCGTGTAGTATGTTATGTCATTTGCGGATAAATTCCTAAATAAAGCCACGTTAATAAATCGAATTCAGTACCTAGACCTATACCAATGAGCTCACCACTAAGGATGCCGAAGATCGAGCGAGGTGGCCCAAGAGTAGCAAAAAGCGGACTCGCGTGCCGTGTAGGTTTCATCACGACGTTTTCCTTCACCATAAGAGCATCGGTTAGTATTCAACGAATGTCAGCTCAGAATTGAATCACTGCGACATGGCCGCAATGGGATTCGAACCCGATATCTCTCGCTTACGAGTCGGATACCGTACCCACTCGGCCACATACTAACATTTTATTAATGCTAATCTGCTCATGGCCGTGTGGTGTCCGGCAGAGTAGAATAGCACCAACCCCTTACACTCATGGGCGTCGTACAAGGCGACTAATGTTTTCGAGGCAAAAGATCAAAAGTCTCCGTAGCCTGGAAAATGGGCAGCAGCGTTTTCCATTGTTATATTTAAACACTGCGATCTCCAACCCGCCTGCCAAGCATGGAGATTATGGCAATAACCTCCCCTTTCGTGGGAGTGGCCCTAAGTCCTGCAGTGGACTGTAACGGGCTGTTATGATGATGATGATGAATCTGCTCAGCTTATTTGCCATGGGCACGTAACTATTGAGAATGTCCAGCCATAGTATCCGTCTGTACATACACAATTTAAATAACTTGATTACGCTATCCCTAACAAATGGCCGGGTCTCTAAACTCCTAGCAATTTCTTCATAGCAGTCAACGATCCTCGACAAATTGACAATAGCTTCTCATCGTCCGCTGCGTTCATGCACAGTGCATACATACCGTATTAGGGTTGTCATATCATTTGTATTGTATTTGACATTGCAAATGGTGTTTTAATTGACATTGTATTGTATTGAATTTGACATTGTACCTAACTTTATAAACGAATGTTTTTGTGTACCTATTTTATTGGCTACCATGAAATAAATGATTTTTAATTTTATTAAATTCGGATTTTAAGAATTTTAGAATCCGCCGGAACACCACAGCGCAATCTATCTATGAGGTCCTGTGGTGTTTTGATAAAAAACGGCTGTGTATACAAAAAGAGGGGTTTTAGTACGTTGGGTCCTTTTCGGGCAATCCCGTATATCTACGTTACTCCCCCGGGTGAAGTGATATCATCCGAAGATTTCCCCTCTTAAAAAAAATTTATTGCCGTTGAGAATCTTTAGAAGAAAATTATAAAGAACATATATGGCTTTATTACCATTGATACGTAGTGAAAACACACTGTATTTGCCTCTTTTGTCTTCCAACCCTAATTTAACCTACACCTACGTGTAGACTTACGGTATCATTGTTCCAACCAATTACATCCAAACAATGTGTAGGTTTAGACATTGGTTTGATTGATTTGTGCGGGTTGTGTGAGCTTCGCATCACTGTAAAGGCTTTATTTCCAGTCCAATGTCTATTATAATTTCATTGTTATCATCGTCATCATCCGAGCGGATAATCCCATCTTCTGCTTTCTATTACTGGAAGAACTTACTTAATCGGTTCAGTAGTTTCGGAGCGTTTTCGGAGCTTTATTTCAAGCTTTTATTTAACTTGCACTGTTCGTATGTATGTAAGTCGTCCGTCAAAATTTCCAAACCCGTTTTCGATCATTTGTTGGTATCCGATTGAGCAGAAATTTGGTATGCCTATGTAATTTCGATGACAATGCATTAATATGGTACCATGGAGCTGGTCTGATGATGGAGTCGGAAGGTGGTCATAGGAACTAATGAACGCAATAAGATAAACGCATAGTGTTTGGGCTCTTTGGAATGATCTTGATGAGTAGATACTATACCACGCGATAAAAGCTTGTTATGAGAAAATATTGTTTCATTTGAGGACTTATTTTATAATATGTAGGAAATTAGTCAGCTTCACCGACTGCCTCCTTGATTGACGATGATATTTGAGCCCGATTCCCTTTATTTTGGTTGAATGGCTTCCTGACTCCGCTCAAGTGAATAGAACTCGTCTCAAATGACAGGTCGCTTCACATTCCTGATCTGTACAAAAAAAAGAATCCATTATCAGTCGAATCAATGGGCACGTGTAATTGAGAACTGATAAAATCTCTGGAATCTTCTCTGGAAGGAGAAAGACCTAGTGTCATCGAGACGTGTCTTGTATGACCACTGGCCTTATCAAGCCTTAGGAGTCCGCTTTTGTCAGGAGGATAAACAACGACAACGCACAGTTGCTTACGTGAGTACGACTTGAGTTTCAGGTGGTAGGACTCTGTCAAGCCTGAGGAGTCCGCCTGGGTGAGTACCACTGAATTATCTATTTCTGCCGCCAAGCAACAATGCTTGCGTTGTTGTGTTCCGGTTTCAAGGATAAGGTAGCCAGCGCAATTACAGTCATGAGGCATTTCATCTTAATCCTCACAGAGACAACGCGACTGCCGTTCTGCATTTTTGTTGCCTGCAACTGAGTCGCAGATGTTATGGACGACAGTTACCGCTTACCATCAGGTGGCTTATCTGCTCGTTTGTACTGCACATAACATTGCACTGTGAGTTAATTTGTTTGCCAACAGTGCTCCATGGGGTGGGGATTTGGGGAACCGTGGCTTTGGCAGTGGAGGGGCATTTGCCTTTTTGCTGCCAGAGCAACGTGTTATAGAGGTGGGCAACGCATTGGCGATACTCTTGGTTTTGCTAATGTCTATAGGCAGTGGTGACCACTTTCCATCAGGTGGCCCGCTTGCCTGTTTGCCTACCGTATGACATAAAAAAAACATTATGCGTTCCTCGAACAGTACAATCTGTACAAGCCAGACTGAAAAGGCGGTTTCTAAACGTTACCATCAGGTGAGGTGGCGGTCTAATGGCTGCCTGTAAAATAGTAAAACAAAAGAATCACAGCTTCAATCCCATTTCGATAAAGTAACAAAAAACGGGAGAATATTAGTGTGAAAGTGAATTTAATAACGTTGGCAATTGGAAAGTGCAAGAGTACCTAATGCCACAGTTATTATTTTGTGCAATTTGCGTTCAGATTGTGAATCGAGCATTGGAGCGTACACTGCTATTTTATTTCTTGGACTGCGTACCCACCTGGCTATGTTTTAATATCTATGGATGGTACTGGTAAGAATCCGGGGCTGGTTCGAAAACCCTCGCGGCTTTGCCCTCTTTATATTAATTAATTTTAATATTTTTTTAAATTAAATTATATTTAAAATGCTTTATGACAACGTGGTCCTTGTCATCTACTTTAATGGGATCAATGATAACCTAAGTGTTTCTGATAAATGTATACTTAACTTCATCCTCCCTCACACATTTTCACTTTTATGTCACCCATTTAATGTTTAAAACTAGTAGAGCTCGTCTAATCTAAAATGACGCGCCCCACTATCGCATTAACGCACACAAGCAAGTTTAAAATATGGACGCAATACATATACAAATGCCGTTGTATTTGGTCATTCAGTTGCCGGTGAGATTCAAACGTAGGAGCCCGCGTCGTTCATTGGCTCCCACACAGATGAAGTGTCGTTATCAATATTTGCACTCACACATCGAAATCAACTAACTAAGAAGTGGGGCGCGTCATTTTAGACTAGACGAGCTCTACCTACTGATTAATTTTTCGCATACAATATCAACGTTACGAACTGCAATTTTATAACATAATGTTTTAAACTATCGCGGTTGTTATTACACATTTTAACGGTATATTCCGGGTTTCCTACCGCGTACCTTTGTTGACGAGTCGTCCCGTGACCATGATGCATCCAACTGTGTCGAAATATCGGGCTACTCGTCAACAAAGGCACGCGGTAGGAAACCCGGAACATACCCTTAAAATGTGCAATTTCATACCCTGAATGGCTCAAGACCAATGCGGCACCGTAATCTGTTGAGACAAATCGATTGTAAGATTCATCTTTGGTTTGCGCAAGTATGATCATGTCTCGGTTTACCGAGCTAAGCCCAAGTGGCTTTCCATCCGACAACGCCGTAACTTAAGAACTCTTTCTCTCCTTCATTCAATTTTGCACGACCTAGCTATTCCAAAATACTTAAAATGTAAATTCCAGTTTCTCTCCGATAATCATGACCGTAATCTCCGTTCTTCAAACAATCTTTTATTGAATTTCCCTCTTCATCGAACTGGGTTTATTTCTAATTCGTTTGCTTTAACAGCGATGAGACTCTGGAATGATCTTCCCCCTGACATAAGATTAATATCTAGGAAATTCTGTTTTAAGAGAGCAGTACATAACCATTTTCTGAACACTCCTTAGCTCCTAATTTATACCTTGTTCCTTTATTCCTTTTTCATCCCTTTTCTTCATAAAGCCTCAGGTACCTGAATAATTTTGGGTAACTCATGCAGTTAATTAATTGATTTATTAGTGTAAAAAATCTATTGCTACTTTTAACTTTTAGTGTAAGTATTTAATATTATTATTTATTTATTTTTATAAATTTGATTGTGGTTGAATAAGCTTATGTGTAATCTTTACTTGTAAGTAATCTTCCTGCACCGCATACCTTTTGTCAACTGTTACTTACTGTAATTGGCGGACTAAATGCTATTTTAGCTTTAAGTCCGCCAATGTACTGTTTGTGCATGAAGTATAAATAAATAAATTATCCACCGAATGCCGGTGGTATGGGCATTATAACACTGAAGCCTTACAGTGGGCCTTTAATGCGATAGTACTCGTGTTGCAAAATCGCTGTAAACGCGAAGATGCAAATTAGATTTGTTGAAGTGTTTATTGCATTGCGTCTTTACACACCATGATATTTTAAACGATCGCGGTTATTATCACACATTTGCATGCGACTGCGTCGAAATATCGGGCTACTCGTCAACAAAGGTACGCGGTAGGAAACCCGGAACATATATTTAAAATGAGTTTACACACCAGTCCGTATTGTTATAGTTACACATCAATTTATGTTTTAACAGCCTTAAAACCGAAAAGATTGTAAACCTAAGTTCGCGAGTGTACTTACGTCAGAATTATTTCAAACAAACACTTCAGTACGATAACGTCCACTTTCCTATGTTGTCCAGTGTGTTAGGAAGTGGTGAAATCATCCTTATTGATAAGTATAAACCTGTCACGTTGTCTATATGCTTTTTCTTATAGTATATAAGCTATTATTTTCTGGATATTACGGCAGATTAATAACTAGTTTGACATATCTACACATAATGTCAATAGTAAAACTGCCTCAAAACACATGGGCGGCCTGAACGACGGACACATAATAGAAAGGTCAAGAACTTGTCGTCTACTATCGCACGCTGAGTCAGCGGTTTCCGCCATTTCGCTGTTCATATTGAACCGTTTAATTATGAACCTTAATGCTTAAGACATAACTTGTGATTTAGATGCACCAATATCTTTGTTAGTTCTCGCGTATTTTGTTTCAAACAACAAAACGAAATAAGTTTAAATTTCGCCACTCAATCTTGTTCTTTATTTCAATAATGTTACAGTCGATTTTATTTCAACACTCGAATGTGGTAGTGTGAATGTGTCAAGTATCCAGTTTAGTGCAATTACTTGCAATGTATACGACGTGGTAATTAGCCAATCAGACCTCCCAGACATGGCTATCTTTGTCTAAGATCATATGTTCGTACTCCTTTATATGCCTCGTGTCTTAGTTATTAAAATTAGTGTTAATGGCCATAATACGACCATTTATTGACCACGTTGTAGCAGCTTGACCTGACCTGAAGAAACGCAGTAACTGTGCCGGAGTCTTTAAGGTGTTGCATCTGCGCCTTCTCTGTAATTATAACGAGTATCACACTGACTCTCTTACCGCATGACCCCGTTTCACTCAATGGTAGGTTGGTACTTGGTCTGGTTTCCTGGTTTGACTTTTGAACTGATTTCTAACCCATCTGTCAATCTTGAAGATTGAAAACCGTCCAACAAAGGTTTTGGTACCATAAATCAGTTTCAACAGGAAGAAAGGCATACATAATGTCATGTAGCTCTCGAAGCAATGCCAGACAAACATACATTGAAAGCATGAAGACAAACGTGTGCTAATTTGATATTGCTAAAGGGCAAGTAGTGGAGCGACATTTTAATTCGTCTTTATGACGTCATCAGGGTTATTAGTCGTGGTGTTTTTATGTCATAAAGGTTTTATGGTCTGTGGGCCACACGAACAGGGCCATATCATATCGATAGGTCAGATACGACCCGTGGGTCTGTCAATACAGTTTTAATTTATGTATTTATGTTTATGGCTACAATATATTTGAATTATTGCCTACCTAAGTTGATTGATGTATTCCTTATGTGTCATTTAGAGTGCACGTCCGCCATTTCTGCATCTCTGATCAAGCCCTCTCTATTGCATAGACACATATTCTGTGCTCTTGCGTAGGTCTATTTTGTGACTTATTTAATTTATTATTATATTGTATAATATGAATTTTGTTTTCGCTCGTGCCATTTATAAACCTTTCATTCGTAAAGAAACTTTCACACATAAAGAAAATTCATGCATTGATTCCTATATTGACTATCTTGACATGGCTTGAGCAGCTTTCTAACATATTGCAGTGTTGTCAATTATTTTATGATAACTCTCTGTCGACTTGTCTCTTTATGTCACACTTTTTGTGTTGTCCGATACATCTCCCATATTAGGTTTCTATGGATATCTATAATAGTAAAACCAAGTCGCTTCCCGCCGTCTGTCCCTATGTATCTGTGTACGCTTAGATCTTTTAAACTATGCAATGGATTTTAATGCGGTATTCAACAATATATAGAGTGATTCAAGAGGATGGTTCATAAGCAATAAACAAAGTGTAGGTAGGGGTAAAGTAGATGTACGCGAACGAAGTCGCGACGAGTCGACTAGTAAATAAATAAATCTTTCTTTAAGCAAATGGTGCAACTGTCTGAAGGCGTGTCCAAACATAGCGCGGCACGAGCGCGGCAGCAACACGCGGCATGTCCAGGAAACAATTCTGCCGCGCTCTAGTTAGGACTATTGACGAATGTTTGCGCGCGGCTGTTGTCCAAACAAAGCGCGGCACGCCGCGCGCGGCTGCCGCGCACACATGCCGCTCTATGTTTGGACACACCTTTATCGTTCTAGTACAGCTAAAGTATGTAAATGTAGGACAAGGAAGTCCCTGTCTCCTAAACTAGGTTTTCCTGTACAATAGGATACAGTTATTCTATTGAATAAGAATTTTAGGGCTAAGCATAACATACAATACATACATATATGTATGATCCTTTAACTTTGAAGGGTGCTCGTTAATGCAATCTTTTTGACGACGAGTGAAAGCTAAATTAACGATTGTAAAATGTTCCATATATATCATTTTCGCAATAAGGTTGATTGATAGTGTGCTATTTCGGAAGACCCGTTATAGCACGATTTTGTACGATTGCATTAGAATAAAGTGATGTGCTGGTATTAGTAGTTTGAAATAATAACCTTGCCGTTTCTGTGTAATGGTGTCTTTTGAATAGAACACTGGGCTTAAAATCGGGACGTCTGGCACCGCTGGCTGTTGCATATGAGTCTAAAGTTTATTTGTATTTATTCACACCTTTGCTGAATCCCTCTTTAACCTTACCCTTGGCAGAATTATCTCTATAGACTAAAACTCTAGACGTTAAAAATCCAACCGCATTAACTCCAGTTCTGAGAAATCCAATTTGATCTCACCGGTTTTTGCCAGCTCAATCGGTATAGTTTACACACAGTATACCTGTGAATCATGGTCTGACTATTTTCCTAATACTAGGCATTGCGTGGGAGTTTCGAAATACAAACTCGCGTCCCGCACTTTGGAAACAATGCGGTGGATAAATAAGCTGTCATGGTAGATTGCTCCCATTTAAAATACGCATTACTGACTTAAAATTTATATTCGTATTATTGAATTTGTGATGAGGTCGTTGAAGTAGTAATAGAGTGTGCAACGATACAGTAAAGTGTAGGTAAATTGACTGGATATTGAAAATTATTAATGAATTATCTTTGTCCAAATTTTTTTTTAATGTTATACGGCTGACAAACAGGCATGTGGTCACCGCCGCCTATGGACATCAGCAACACCAGGGGAGTCACTGATGCGGTGCCCGCCTCTGAAGAGACCTCTAATATACCTCTTGAACGATCCCATGTCATAGTCCAAAGGAAACACTGTGGCTGGGAGCTCATTCCACATCCGAATCGTACGGGCGAGAAACGTTCTTTCGAACCTTCGCGACGTGACCAACAGAGGGTCTACGTAGTGAGGATGAGTACCAAGCCCACGGCGGGTGGTGCGATGGCGGAATTATGCTGCGGGCACCAGATCGCAAAGTTCCTCGGAACTCCCCATTGTACAGCCGATAGAACACACACAAATATCAGAAATAAGAAATATAATGTCTAATGCTATACCGTCATAGGTTGCCAATCGATCCCCAGCGGAAGACTTGGGTCAGCCTTACTTCGTCAACGGTCACCGGTATTAGAAGGCACACCCAACGAGTGGCGAGCTTGCTGCAGTGCTGAAGTTCGATTAGCCTCAAATACGAAACGGTCACCCATCCAGTTACCGACATCGGCTTGCGTAGCTTAACTTTTGTTATAGGTGTCGCAAGCACGCTGCCACTAGACTAGAACATATGCCCTTATATGTTTATCCTCATATTAATAAAAAATAAAGAATAATACATATAAAAACAAGAATAACATTAACAATAAGACGTAGGTACCTATCCTTTAATCCAACTACGCAGTAATTAGTCAACAAACATGTTTGCATAAGGAAACACCTTTATGTTAATTGTATTGACACTTTATGTCCTTTTTCGATACCTACCACAATAAACGTTCACCATATAAGAGGTGCGACAAACTTCTCTCTGTAATGGACTCCTGCAGGGCTAGCACATGTTGCTCTCGCGCGCGATAAGCGAGAAAAGGCGCGACATAGGTATTGCTATCTCTTTCATCTTGGTATTGAGAGAAGGAAACAAACGCTCTCTCGCGGCGCGAGCTTTGTCGCAGACACACTTGTGCTACGGGCCTGGACACATAGGCTGGATTCAATGCTCGATCGACACGACGGTAAGGGTCGTCGGTCGGACGCGTTAATGATTCTAAGCTGATAACTATCTCGATCAAACTGGCTTTCAAATAGAGGAAACCGCATCCAAATCGTTCCATTCCTTCGCGAGCTACGTTGCCACAGATACATACGACAAACTTATATTACCCCCCTTTTTTCGTCGCGTTTACAAATATATACATGCACATACATACATAAAGCTCACGCCTGTGTCCCACAAGTAGGGTAGGCAGAGACTATGGACCGCCACTTAGCCAGAGTAAAGAGGCGGTCCATAGTCAGGACGGATCCTGACAACTCCCTAGACTCTCATATGTTGTGTGAGTTGTGGATATATGATCCACAACTCTTTTCATACATCTCCTTTTATTCTTGCCACTTCGGACGCCAGCTTTTTTGAGAACATTACAAATAGTTTAGCAGAATCCGAGCCGAACCCTATTACCAGTAATTACTATGTTAATTCGCTTCCATCCATACACACCCATTGAATCAATGTTTACGTAAACCAGTGATAAGGGAGATAGAGTGACAGTATATCTAATTACTAAGCATAAGCTACGCAACTCGGTCTAGACTGAATGGAGTTCTCGGTTTCGAAATGTTGGGCGTACTGCCCACTCGCGTAGGCTTTGCCAAGCGAAAAGCAGCCGTAATGTGTGTGTTGTTAAATAAATAAATGAATAAAAATCGTTTGTTACATCTATCTCAAACATGACACAGTACATTTGCGCATAATACGGTAGACAAGAAACAATGAGAAAGTGGCAATGCTATCGTTACTTGGCTACCTGTGCCATGAGGATAAGTCTGTTCTGTTCTTGTTTGAAGAATAAGATGTATAGTTGTAGTATGCATTGATAAGGTTAATTCTAGTCATCATCAACCTACCATAGCGGTCATCCCGGCGTCTGCCATATCCGCTTTCCAATTCGTCCTACACTTCGCCGATGGTCAAGGCCGCCATCCTCGCGTCGTAAGGTGTTGGCTCCCGCATCAGAGGCAGCGATGACAATCCATCGCTGCTTGAGCCTCCTGCGAGACTTCTTTTTTGATACCGCCAGGTTTGGGCACCGATTTCCCACGTGTTTGCGCTGCTTCGATTTTTTATCAGTGGACAGCCAAGCGGGCCACCTGATGGAAAATGGTCACCGCTGTCTGTCTTGCCGGCTTGACGTGCCTGACCTATAAAGTAACTGGATCTACTTTGAATGCTTACATACGTCGTGCATTGAAAGGCGTAAGCCTTGATATTTATAAGATAAACAAAAAAAGAAGTATTTGAATTAACGTTGTTTTATTTTGTTTTCAGGTAAGTGTCTGCAATTCGTGCGAATTCAAAATGTCGGTACGTCTAGTGCGTAAGTGAATGGCTAAATATACGTACTTCATCATGGTAAGTGCCTATATTTCTCCTCGATTTGAAAGATGAAACTCTATATCTTTAGATGAATGCTAAGAATTGTGAATTACATTGCTCACATTATTTTTGTTGATCTAAAAACTTTTTGGGCTATAGCTAAAAATTCAATACTTTTTGCCAGCCAAATTGGCAATTTGGCAGACGAATATCTAACTAAACACTAACTATTACAGTCTCCTTATGGCATAGTTGTAATCGCATAATGAATGCGTAATGTGGCAGGTGTAGTACTAATACTGACCGCGCTAGATCCGCGTAAGTGGCCGGCCAGCTGTTTGCTCCATTGACATCTGACTCATTTACGTTCATTGATTCTACTACAGACAAAATAATGCGCCAATGGATGAGTAGGTAGTACTCTGGGCTGGTAGATTAGTCATATAGGTACTAGGTACCTATATGATCTGTCCAGACTGACTTGTCTTATTTGGTGAACAAACAATACCCAAGATCACGCCGTATCAAACACGCTACGTACACTGGGTATAAGAAACACATAGAATGTGAATTTCAATGCAAATAATCCATTTAAATACATAATTTCCATAACCAAATAAGACAAAGGAGTCTGGACAAATTTAATGTAGTGTTTTAAATAGAAAAAAAATAATGTTAAGTATGAATATTTTCAACTCGAACGAGGCTCTTTTTAGAAGCTCGAAAATTCTACTTCATTTTATAACAAAACTTAGAGGGACTAGACTAGAATTTACTAGACAGTCTGACAGCCAAGCGGGGTTGCATTTGTATGGAGTGGGGGTTCAAAATTTTCATGTACTTATTTTGTTTGAAATCAAAATTATTTTTTTGTGATTTCTTATTGCAAATCGACTCTATTTCGTGTAGTGAAGTAATTTCATTGTATGAGAAAAAATAATCTGGACAGCGAGGACTGGAGCAATTTAATTTATCAAAGTTGTATTCACAATTACACGATTTGTACATAAAATCAAGTAGTCATATTTGTTATAAAATGTTAATTTATGTTAAAAGGCCTAACCTCGCGCTGTGGCATCTCAAATTCAACTTTTTTTCTAGCCACTTCTCCATTATTAATAACATTGAAATGTCTATTGCAGCCAAATAATATTTTCTCAACTATCTTCGACAGTCAGTAGTCTTCAGTGATCAGTGCTCCATCAGTGAACTGTTTTAAAAATAGACTGGATAGACATTACAAGAACTAAATATTGTGATATACACGCATCAGCTTGCAGCTGCTAGTGTATAATAAATAATAATAATAATAAATCGTATATTGTCGAAGTTCAATTTCAGTGACGTTTCAATACAGTTTTTTGGCTAGAGAAAATGTCGAATTTGAGTTGTCACAGCGTGAGAATCGCCCCCACCCCTGATATTACAACCGTCCACAAGCCACGCTTTCTTACAACCAGGCGAGCTACACGCTTGCCATGTTAATAGGAAATAAATATTAACACTTGTTACCTGCGTAGGCACTTACGTAACTTGCAACATAACAATAACAACTTTACTGTTATCACGCAGTGCGATGCACTCTAAAACTCCGTTGTGCATAAGTCATTTGTTATTAGTAATTTAAAAATGTTTTTTACAACGCTGAGTTGCATTTGTTAACGTTAACATTGTAATTGGGTTTGTCACATACAGATAACGGAATACAATACGTTGTTGTTTGTTGAATTAATCTTTTTGTTTTGGCGCTTGTATGGTAGTCATGCATGTTTTTTACACTGCTATTGTTTTTTTTGTGTATGCCTAATTAAATACTGGGTATGCCCGAGGGTTTTAGCTGCGTTTTGATCTGTCATGCTCGGCAAAAGATAATAATTCTGTCTGTCCATTCATGGCTTATGCGCTTATTACATTTGGCGAAATTCAGTCGTCTACATTCAGAAGCAAATAGCACGCAAGCAAACCAAAGTGAAATGTATACCTACCTGATTGTATGTTTGAAGTTTTACGAATATTGTCCAAATTCAAAATATTCGCAACAAAATACTATAGAACTCAATATGCTATTCCATGGCAAAAATATATATTTCCCATTTTTTTCTTATAAAGAACATTTATGCAAATATAGTTGTATGATAAACACATACTTTGCTATCTTTCACAAAAAACCGCATACCACGAACTAATTAGCAAACGCTATAAATTTCAATGAAGTTGACGTTGCACTAAATTGCAGCACACGTCTCGGCCGCGAGAAAAACGCTTGAATTACGGGAAAAAATGTTAGTCATCCGCTGTTTGTGCAGATATGATTCATGGGTGCGTCTCAGACATCATTATCAATGTCATCTGAGGTGTTAAACGGTCGTTTTTAACGATAGTCATCGTAGAATCATACGGTCTTATGTTAAAGTTATGGGAGGTTTATAGAAGGTTTTAAACTTGCCTAAATGTGGTTCTTTAAAACCTTATTCATAAACGCAAATAGAAGGCGATCCCTTCTATAAACCTATATTAGTGACAAACATGGCCGCCGTCGCACGAACAGCTGATTTTATTCAATTAGAGATTTTAGGTTTCTGGCTATAAATTCATCAGAGCGACAACATATCGATGCCAATCTGTATTTTGTCAGACCTTTAGTTAATAGAGGTTTATGGAACGTTTATGGCTTATAAAAGGAATTTTAAAATACGTATGAAAGGCCTAATGAGTGTTTTAGCTAATGAACTTTTTAAACCTACTATAAGATATTTTTGTGGATAAGACCGATAAAATGTAAGGGAATGCATTAATTGGTTACTTAATTGTTATAATATGTTTTTGTTATGCTTATGTATTTTTATTTTTCCTGTTTGTTATAATGTTCTGGTCTCTGTGTTACGTAAGTAAGTAAGCTGATGGCTATGCAGCCCTAGTTAATCCCAATCAGCAAACTGTACGGAAACTTGGTCACGGACGCGATGTGCAGTTTTAATAGAGAATTTAAATAAACTTTTGTTGATCTAGCATCGATCGCAATCGCTAGGTTAGGTTAGGTTAGCTTTAATTTAAATGTATTAATAATTTCATTTAAGTGTGTTCCGTCCTCCGGCTGCGTGAATCCATAATTTTCGTACGATTTGGCGATAAATAAACGCTATATCTCTGTCTATATTAGTACCTACTGCAACTAACCAGTCATCTTCACCGTGTCATTTTTCGAAATCAAAGTTAAATAAAAAATAAATAAATATTCGTGGACAAATTCACACAGCGCCATCTAGCCCCAAACTAAGCAAAGCTTGTGCTATGGGTGCTAGATAACTGATATACTACTTAAATACTTTTAAATACATACTAATTATACATAGAACACCCAGACCCGTAACAGAAATTAAAATTCATCATTTCAATTTCTGCCCAGCCGGGAATCATACCCGAGACCTCTTGCGTGGCAGACCGTCATGTTGACCACTGAACCACTCAGGTCGTTAATAAGTAATAAGTAAAATTATATCTGGCTCCCCCAGTAGTTTGTCACATCAACTGCCTAGTGCAAGTGACAAGATTAAGTGGACAAGAAAGCTGATCGGCACACCGACGAACTTGAGCTCTAGACTAAAGTTCATCAACTTGTCTAATTCGGCACAGTTGCACAATGAGCAGTTTTCCAATAGGTATCTAAAGCATTCCTAACCACTCACTAGATGGCGCCCCGACAATTTTGGTAATTGATAATCGCTTGAAATAGGTTCTTAGCAAACAGGATATAAACACTGGGTACGTTGTATTGGATAATATTGTATTTGTCAATAGTTTTCAACCACTTTAGAGGTTGTCATAATAATGGAAGATAGTGCTAACTTCTATAAATATTTCTTTTTACATTTCGTTCAACCTTTAAAAGTGATGTTTATATTAATAAACATTTTATTTTTAAGTTTAGTATTAGTTGGCAGCATGAAATCACTGCCACCATCATACAGATTAAAAAAAGATTACCAAAATTGTAGGAGCGCCATCTAATAATGCTTTTTGAAACTAACTATCAATACCTACTGGAAAACTCCTCATTGACTTACAGTCTGAAAAATTTACATTGATATTGTCTGAATCACGAGTTGACGAGAGATGACGAGTCACATATTATAACGTATCGTAGACAAATCTGTCATAAAGTATCATTGCTTTTCGGGAATGCATTGTTATAATTTTAATCAAGCCCAATCTACATTATCAGTAGGTATCACACAGATAAAACGAAATTCCTTGTCAGTTAAACGATATCTAATCAACATAGCTTAAGCAGAGATCTGTGCAAATATGTAGCGAGTACGTACCAACCTTTCAAAACAAATGGACCGCTATCCACTTGTTATACAAATAAGTCCAATAACCTCATTCTCGAATGTAGATACGTATTTTTTCAAACGTAGCTCATTACAACGACAGCCTTGGACGTGTAGCCTAATTTAAAAAACAAATACTCGCGAATTGTCTATGGCGAATTATGTTAAACGCCACATTTGGAAACCCGTTTGAATACAGAACAGCCGGTCCTCTATGGGCTGGTCCACTTCTCGATTGTCATTGGGTCGTTCAAACATGGAACGCATTGTCGATCTGCCAATGCCATTGTTGCAAGATTTTGTTGTGTTGTTCTACTTAAATATTCAGTAATTTAAAATGGTTCTGCACAATGTATAACCATGATCGTGTCTGGTCAGGTTCCCCTGGTAGCAGGGTCACGGAGGTCAGATGGAACTCGCTCCACTGTAATTACCTGATCTGCCAAATCCTGGATCATGGTCAAGGCGGACCCAGGGCCGTCGTTCGCGAGAGCACAACCGGGACATTAATGCCAAGATGATGTGAGATGAATTTATGGTTAAATAAATTTATATAGGTTAAAATGCTATAATTTTATCTGTACCTAGCTGATTTTCTAGCTGGACAGAATTGTATAGCTTATAGAACCTACCTCCCATATTCTTTCTAAGATATATCCTCCAAAAATGCCAATCTGTGCTAATTTTTTTTTTTTAAGTTGAGAATGGCTTTAAATATCCAAAGATTACCGCCACAAAAAATGAAAGTCTAGTAATGATTACAGACTTGCAGATCACTGGATTTTATATTACGAAAGAAAGTGGTCGATTAATTCTGAGTTCTGTCTCACTGGTTGACCTTGACATGCCTTGCCAAGTCGCTCTATCACATTTTTTGTCAATACATTTCTTCTCTTCAACAAAACGCGCTACGATTTTGTAACGACCGGACTGGTTTTGCTACAGGTGTAATTTGTAATCAATCTTTGTGGGAGTGAATTGAGTTATGCCTTTACAAACAAACAGTTCAATGCTTAAATAAGTTACATAGTTGGTGGCGTAGTTTGCGAGTCTAGACGAAACGGTCTCCCATATACACTTTGGTTGCTGAAGATTTTCTTTATAGAGTACAATAGCATCCATGACGAATCATGGAACAAGGCAATGGAACTACTGGGACCAAGCGGATCCATGCTAGGAAGATGTTCTTTGTGGTTTAAAAATGATTTTTACCTAGCAGGACGGAAAAAATCTAGAGATCCATTATGATGACTGCGGTAACTGCTTAACATCAGCCCCCATACGCTTCATTCTTTATGCAATATTGTTATTGCAATAAACTTATATAAAAAATTTCAAATATGGTTGTTGCCTAAAACTTACCTCTTGGAGAATAAGCCCTGTATGTAACTTTTTTTTATTTATTTTTATGTCATACGTTTGGCAAACAGGCAAGCGGGCCACCTGATGGAAAGTGGTCACCACTGCCTATAGACATTAGCAACACCAAGAGTATCGCTAATGCGTTGCCTACCTCTATAACACGTTGCACTGGCAGCAAAAGGCAAATGCCACTCCACTGCCAAAGCCACGGTTCACCATATCCCCACCCCATGGAGCACTGGAAACCTTACTCACCGGCAGAATCACAATACTATTTAAAAGAGTATTATTTAGCTGCGATATTCTGTAAGGTGGAGGTACTTCCCCAGGCGGGCGGCTCCAATTCGAACGAGATACCCCGCTATGCCCTACCTCTCTTTTGTGCCAATAAAGAAAACTAATCATTCACTGTCACTCATTGGCTACGCATTGTTTTAAATGTTCTTATTATGAATGTTACCATTTGCAATTATGTAACTATTATTATTTCGTTGTGTGCTATGTGTAATAAATGTATTTCTTTCTTTAATCTTAAAACACGCGAAAACTGAAATACTTTCTTGATACTGGCAAGAAATTCATTCAGTCTTTCATTAGTGCGTGTTATAATACTCGTAATGACACCCCAGCCCGCTTCTGAACCGAAACGTTTCTCACAATGGAAGGAAGTTCACAGGGCGTGCGTCATCTACACTCGAAATAAATATTATAAAAAGTAGAAGGCAAGCGGGAGCGGTTTCGGGAAAGGGTTCCGCGATAAGCTTTGGTTTTATATATTCTGCTTTGGTTTAGTCTTAAATTTCTTTTTAGAAATCAACAGCGCCTGTTGTGTCCTTTATACTGTTAATTTCTCTGTATAGCATTATTATGTACAATGAAGGTTCCGAGAGTTTCGCAAAACGCTGGTTTTGCAAAGAAATTGTAAACTTTAAGAAGGAAGTTCCGGGTGGTGGAACTTCCTTCCAGTGGGAGTTCCAGGAACTCCCAGTATTAGAAACTTTTATAAACAGAATGACACGATTTGCAACATTTATAAACATCGAGAAAATACAATAGTCGCCATGCAATAGGAAGAAGTAGGTACGTTGGCCTGGGAACATTCGAAACAGTTCCCAACAGTTGTAAACCATTTGGAACTGTTCCCAATAGATCAAAATAAAACGAAAGATTCTTTGCAGTTAAGCTATCGACGGTGTTAGACCTTTTACTTTTTTTTCACACTAAGATTAATGCCAATGCCCATCGTGGCTCAGGTTCCCTAGCGGAAGATCTCGGTCCACCTTACTTTGCCAACTTAATTGATCTTATATTTTGAATAATTGAATACAATCATAATAATATTAATTGATTCCCCCCAAATCTCCCACAGTTACTCCGTCGCCGGAAACGGTTTGATCCTTTCACACGCGGAACTCCGGCACGGACTTGGTGTGCATCTGATATTTCTTTTTTACCTCCCCGTTTGAGTTGAGTTAAGATGCATTTATAAAAACTCCTGCGGCGTCCGCTAACAAGGTCCTTTCTCATTCTAGCTGGAAACGACGACACTGTAGTGATGTTTTTACGACTATTTTGGGACTATTTTCGACTTGGTTCCTGAGAGGTTTCATGTGGATATGTCGCAGCCGGATGGTTAAATTAGCCGGTTAACTAAACGGCTAGCTTTTTGAGCAATTATTTAGTTGAAAATTTGCCAGTTTCATAAGATATTAAAGTGATGTTGAAAGAACGATATTGCCTCGACTTTACGCAGCTCTTTCACACATCGTTCCAATGCTAACCTACCCACAATAACTTCAAAGTATAATAATAGTTTGCATTAGGGGTCTATTCGGTTAGTTTAGGTTAGCATTATGACAATGAATGGAAGAGCTCCGTAAACTCGAGGCAATATCGTTCATTTGACTTTACTTTCAAATTGGCCAAATTCGTGAACTTTACGTTCATGAATTTTTCAAATTTTCAATTAAATAACTGCTTAAATAGCTAGCCGTTTAATTAACCGGCTAATTTATCCATTTGGCTGCGACAGATATACAGCGGCTTCGTAAGGGCTTTCTCTTGTTAAATGTTTTGTTTTGGTATAAGTAGCTTGGCGTGAGGCACGTGTAGGTAGGAAACCGTGAACTTACTTTAAAATGTGTGTGATAATAACCGCGACAGTGTAAAACGTTATGTTTGTTTACGTATGTATTAGCGAACTGGACATGACACGTGAAAAGGTGGGAAATTTGTGTTTATCTAATATGGGTCTCCAGAGCTGCTCCCGATTAAGTCCTTTCTGAAATTAGCTTTTTTCCCAAAATATGTAGGCATGACTGTAATAGGTTTCATAAATAGGTAGAGCTCGTCTAGTCTAAAATGATGCGCCCCACTACTTAGTTAGTTGATTTCGATGTGTGAGTGCAAATATTGATAACGACACTTCATCTGTGTGGGAGCCAATGAACGAGGCGTGCTCCTACGTTTGAATTTTACCGGCAACTGAATGACCAATTACAACGGCATTTGTATATGTATTGCGTCCATATTTTAAACTTGCTTGTGTGCGTTAATGCGATAGTGGGGCGCGTCATTTTAGATTAGACGAGCTCTACCTATTTACACTACAATCGTACAAATTAGACGAAATTCCCAGCGGAAACAATTATCCTGCATACAGTTTAACAACTGATTAGCCTGTATCCTGCTGATGAAGAGAAGTGCAAAACAAGTACGTAATATTCGCAAATCATAACATCAACTCACAGAAATCTGTTAAACCAGTCTAGCATAGCGTGTCTGAGTCACTGGGTTTACAATGTAGGCGCTAAGATGGCCGATTATACGTAGTAAGTAAAACGAGTATGTTTGTAACTTTAAAACATCGTAAAAGGTTCAAAAGCAACCGCTCAGGCTTGACCAGTTTATGCACAATGAGAATACAAACATGAATACTGAAGTTTTGAAGTTTTGACGCCTTAAGCCCCATTGTTCGGTTTTCGAGTGGGCCGAGAAATCGTAACCAATTTTGGGCTTATAAATGACGATGTTTCCAGCCAATTTTGGGCTTAAAAAAAGACGAATTTCCAGAGCTATAGAGGTAGGTTGGCTTGGCACTTAGCACATAGAACAATTTAGGAATAACGACTCAGATGAAATCACAGATTCTAGGGTCTGTGCTCTGTGGATGAAATAAAGATCTGAAGTCATCCGAAGTAATTCAAAGTGACTAAAAATTTCGTAAAAATTGCGAAAAGAAAAGTTTAATGAACAGAAAGTCGCCTACGTTTTGTTTAACTCTACCTAGTCTAGTAGGATTCCTGTTTAGATCCTCTTTTAAGTTCAGCGACTACCATTTTCGGGTTTTAAAATTTACGATAGCATCCATTATCCATGCTAGAAGGATGTTCTTCTAGAAAGGTTTATTGAGTGCGTCATGGGATTTAGTCACGAATCTCTGTATGTTACGAGTATTATATAATTACGTATTTGACCTTCGCTGTAAATGTAAAGTTCTGTAAAGTTCATTATCTTGCCCGGTACTAATTGTAATTATTCTCTCAGATCCGAATAATTAATGTTGAAACGATATTTATTTTAACTGAGACGTATGTTGATCCGGCGTGTCGTTATTTTTATTACTAGTGAACCCTGCGCGACTTCATTCGCGTGGCGTCCTATCCCTTCCTACCCTACATGTACTCTATGCCTACCCTACACCTATTTTACCCCTATCTACTCATTTTGTCTTCCTAATTATATATTTCTTATTATGTATAGAAACTTCCTCTTGAATAACTCTATCTATTGTTGAAAATAGCATTAAAACCCATTGCGTAGTTTAAAAGATCTAAGCGTAGAGACAAACGACGGGAACAGACTTTGTTTTATACTATGTACCTATGGTAAATTATAATTGATTAGTATTAATTAAGAGAGGTAGGGCATAGCGGGGTATCTCGTTCGAATTGGAGCCGCCCGACTGGGGAAGTACCTCCACCTTACAGAATATCGCAGCTAAATAATACTCTTTTAAATAGTATTGTGTTTTTGCCGGTGAGTAAGGTTTCCAGTGCTCCATGGGGTGGGCATTTGGGGAACCGTGGCTTTGGCAGTGGAGTGGCATTTGCCTTTTGCTGCCAGAGCAACGTGTTATAGAGGTAGGCAACGCATTAGCGATACTTTTGGTGTTGCTAATGTCTATAGGCAGTGGTGACCACTGTCCATCGGGTGGCCCGCTTGCCTGTTTGCCTACCGTACGACATAAAAAAAAAAATTAATGATCCAGCTCAAACTGTTCATAAAGTTCATAAAAATAATATTGATAAACAATATTTAAACATAAACGTTAATGTGTTTATAATTTGCAAATTGGGAATTAATTACCTTGATCCGGTTTTGGGTAATTTTCCGTGACTCACAATGTGCGAAATGATAGCGATAATTGCATTTAATTTTGTGAGATTTAGGATCTGTTGTTGCTAGATGTTGATGTTTTGATCGCAAAGATTTGACGGAGTATTTTGGTCTGAGGATCGCAAATTGTGCGGTTCTAAAGGAACTTTCTCCCACGCACACTAAGGTTGTGGAATGAACTACCTGGAGAGGTTTTCCCTGGAGAGTACAACATGGAGTTTTCATGAAACGGTTCTTACGGGGTCGGCAATGTGTGCAAACGTCCACTGAGGCTGCGGTGACTGCTTACCTTTAGGCAGGCCGTCAGCTTGTTTGCCATCTTAGTAGTATATAAAAAATAATACTTTATCAAAGCCCTCCGCACTCCTACGACAAAAATTCGCCAAAAACATGAAATTAAAGCTGCATTTTTAGTTGTTAAGTAATAAATAACAACGACATCAAAATGTCCGTTCTCCGAGGGTTGAACGAACACTGTCACGTCATCCGGTCCCTTCACAATGGGTTTTGGCACCGCAGCCGCTGGTCCGCTGCAACCGGGGTCATGGTACGCTGCATCTAATTACGTTAGACAATAACGTGTGAGTATAGAGCTGACTTGTGGGGAGTGCAATGCAGCGCAATTACAGGCATGAAGCGTTTCATCTCAGTCCTCACAGTGACAATGTACCTGCGGTTCTGCATTTTTTGTTACCTGCAACCTAAATCTATTAATTGTAGATGTTATGGGCGGCAGTAACCACATATCACAAAAATATCATGGGTCTCGTTTTCACGTAGTAGAAAGTAGTTACCCTTGTCCACGATATTCGCAATCTAAGAGGAAGAGGAGGGTGAAGGGAATTCGCAAAAGTCGTGTAGAAAATATGAGTATTTCAGCGTACCAGTGAGTTCCATCTGTGTCCCTTGTTTATGTGTCCCGTGTCTGACGCTGCTTGAACAGCCTCGGGGACCGATTGCCACTATGTTATATTATATTTTTAGGATTCAGAAGTACAATCTATTTAAAAAATAGTTATCGATAATACAAAAATCAACTTTCAGCGCAAATATTATCGGGTTTATTGCCTCACTCTTTGTATTATTTTTACCTCGATATTTCGTCGCAGTTGCATGCGTCATGGTCACGAGTATTTGCGATGAAAGTGTATTTCAGAATAACCACGAGTCTTAAAACCTATGTTACAAAAATTTACTTAAAATCAGATGAATAACAAATAACAAAGATTGGCAACACCTTAGACCAATTCAATATAAGATTTAGATATTCGAATCAAGGCGCTCAGCAATTGCTATACCCCAGTGGGGTGTCACTATTAATGTAAGATCTATACCTCTGTATATAGTTCACAATATAACGCACTGTGCCTATTAATAGTGATACCGCAATAAATGAATAAATAAAGTTGACGTCCCGTCGATGCATCCTTCTCCACGAGCGCCGACCTCATATGTCAACTTGACGGTTAGCCGTCGTCTGTCAGCTGTCATTGCCGTTTGTAAACACTGGAATGTTCTGATAATATTATTATCTACGTGAATCGGTGGCTCCCAACTTTTCGGTTTATCTCTCTTTCCGTGTGGTGTCCGGCAGAGTAGAATAGCACCAACCCCTTACACTCGTGGGTGTCGTACAAGGCGACTAGTGGTTAGAGTCAAAAGATCAAGGGTCTCCGTAGCCTGGAAAATGGGCAGCGGCGTTTTCCATTGTTATATTTATAACACTGCGATCTCCAACCCGCTTGCCAAGCGTGGAGATTATGGCAATAGCCTTCCCTTTCGTGGGAGAGGCCCTAAGTCCTGCAGTGGACTGTTATGGGCTGTGATGATGAGGTATCAATCCAATGCTGAGGTCTAAAAGAACAATGACGTCACAATGGGTTTTGGGCTGGCGCGATGGCGGCGTGATCGGAGTCACGGCGCGGTGCGTCTAATTATTATGTTAAACACACGTGTGTGAGTATCGAAGCTTCGTATGGGATTTGTGTTGCAGTTGCATTATACAGGGGGATTTGGTATAAATAGTGTTGTTGGTTATTTTGTCATTCTCTACAAGCGCCAACCGAATGTGTCAACTTGACGTTTAGGGCTCGTATTAGATCGGTTTGGTTGTCAGCTGTCATTAGCGTTTGTAAACATTGGAATATTATTATCTACGTGGACCGGTGGCTCTTGACTTTTCCGTGTATTTCTCTAAGTAGATATCAATCCATGAGGGCTGAACGAACTATGTTCTCTAAGGTATCAATCCAATGCTGAGGGCTGAACGAACTATGACGTCACAATGGGTTTCGGGCTAGCGCGATGGCGGCGTAATCGGAGTCACGGTGCGGTGCGTCTAATTATTATGTTAAACACACTTGTGTAGTATCGAAGCTTCGTATGGGACTTATGTTGCAGTTGCATTGTACAGTGGGATTTGTTAGTAGTACCTTTTTTTAAATATAATCAGACTAGCCAGGCATTTGACGCCATCTCACCTGATGGTAAGTGACGATGCATACGATGATGGAGCATGCCTGTCTAGGAACAGCCTATTCACTCTAGCCTTCCAGAAGGCGTCCAGATTATAATTATCAGATTATAATTACCACTTTACTTTTCGGTGTCGGTTACTTTGTTGATTTTAATTATGTTACTAAAGTATAAAGTCGCTATTTGTAATTCAGACTAAAGATGGACTGACTCAAGGCCACGGGCTTAGCTTTTAAAAGTAATCGATATAAAAGCCGCAATAGTAATTCTTTGCAGAGAACTCTATACACTCTATCAGACCTAGAACATGTTTGTAATAAAATTTTAAATACGAAATACCTGTATGTCTGTATATGTATATTTTCTTATGAATCACTGATTGAACGAATAAACACTTATTACGTAAATAAAGATAAAGTCGGTACATATCGGTAGCAATAGAGAAAGCAACAGACAGGCAATTGACTGACACTGATTGACTGATTACTTATTATCAAATTCTTCGCAAAGGAATTCGCCAACAAAACCTAGACAGCCACCGCATCAATATACAAATACAACCTAACTATTAAAGTATAAAGGGTCATTTTAATTTATTCTACTAGGAAGCAAATGATATACCTTACGTATCGTATTTGTCCAAATGTACTTGAATCACGATTTATAACCTCCATTACAGATGCAACGCATAATGATATGGTGTGTGTCTTTCCCTTTGTTTGTGTTCAACAAAGAACTGCGTTTGTTTAAACGCTGTGTTAACTGTTGAAATTGGAACGAAATGTTTGATTTCTCTGACTTGGGCATGTTTTGATGACTCAAATTCGTGATTTGATGGTCCAATTAAATTACAGATTATGATACAAGTACAAAATTGAATACGCTGGTCGATATATCTAAAGACCAGAGGGCTGGCCTTTATTTGGGTCAACGTGTTAGACATCGAGACAATGCGGCTAGCCTTCTGGGCACTTTCTTAGGACTGGGGACCTGGGGCCTACACACACACACACACACGCACGCACGCACGCACGCACGCACGCACGCACGCACGCACGCACGCACGCACGCACGCACGCACGCACGCACGCACGCACACACACACACACACACACACACTCTCTTATCTCAACATTTTATTAAAAAAAGAGAAGTTTGTTTTTTACTATTAATATTAATTTTGTCTTTTTGTATTTTATATGGCGTTGTGGCTATATTAATTACCAAAATTATAAATTGCAGTTTTGTAATTGGCATTTCAACATAATAATGTAACCTTTTTAAAAAATAATGCATATGCTGTAAAACTGTGAAATAAATGAATAAATAAATAATTCTCGCATTGTGACATCTCGAATTTGACATTTGTTTGTAGCTAAATATCTCTATTATAAATGTAATTTAAAACGATCTTCGACAATAAAGGATTAGCAAAAATCGTCGAGAATAAGATTTTTTGCTTGCAATTAAGATTCAGTGACTTTTTAACAGATATTTGTGGCTAAAGAAAACGTCGAATTCTAATGTCGGAAGCTCGAGAATCGCCCCCCTGTAAGGCCTAGCACAAGTTGCTCTCGCGCGCGATGAGCGAGAACAAGCGCGACATAGGTATTGCTATCTATTTCGTATTAGTATTGAGAGAAAGAGACAAACGATCTCTCGCGGCGCGAGCTTTGTCGCGGACACACTTGTGCTAGGGCCACTGGGCAAACTTATTATCTTTAGCTTTTGTATAATTTAGTTTAGTTTTATTTGGTGTTAATTAGTTAAGATTTGTCCTTTATTTTAAATGTTTTTATTTAACCGTTTATTACAAAATACAACAAGAAGGTTATCATCACGGCGTCAATATCCCAGCCGTGACTTGGTCAGAATACTTACCTACAGAAAACTTTCAGTCGCCTGAACGTGCAGGTTTCATCACAATGTTTTCACTTACCGGAAGAGCATCGGGTAGTATTCAGCTGATGTACATAACAAAGAAAGGGTCATTAATACATGGCCGTAGTGGGATTCGAACCCGGTACCTCTCGTTTACGAATCGGATACCGTAACCACTTGGGCACCGACTCAACTGGTGCGAAACCTTACACCATATTAACTGCTAGAGTTTTTGCTTCAGACAAAGAGACTATGTTCTTCTTAGCTTATGACTCGTATTTTGTTAGTGCAATTCTAAGGTAATTAATTAGAATTTATTACACATTATGCATAATGGAATTGCACATAAACATTACACACGACTATGTTGTCGTTTGCAAAATTATTATTGTATCTATTTAGTCTATATTAGGTATATGGAGATTGGAGATACTAAGAGCCTGTGGCCGAGCGGTTAGGTATCCGACTCGTAAGCGAGAGTTACCTTTCGAATACCGCTGCGGCCATGTACCAATGACTCTTCTCTAAGTTATGTACATTAGTTAAATACTAACCGATGCTCTTAGGGTAAGGGAAAACATCATGATGAAACCTACACATTTAGGCGACTGAATGTGTAACCATGATCCAATCTGGTCAGGTTCCTCCGGTAGCAGGGTCATGGAGGTCAGATCAGTCAGGTCAGTCGCAACACTGTGATTTAATTACCTGATCTGCCAAATCCTGGATCATGGTCAAGGCGGACCACTCGTGCGCGAGAGCAAAACCGGGACATTAACGAGAGAATAGACGTTTAATCTGTAATACGAAAACTACATCATCACTAATCCAATATTGGCCACAATGTTTTGAACATAGAAGCTTAATTACTTTGGTAGTTTGTGCCTACTCATCACTAAATCACTAAGAGGCTACATCACAACCGACACGGACCGACATCTGAAAGTGTTTTCAAAGACGCAAACCCTTACAACAACAATTAATTTGCGGCCAGTAAACGGTAGCCCGCTACAGAAATAGATTAAGCCGCTTTCTATATTTGTACCGGCAAACGGGTTGTGGAGAAATGACAGATACAGTCGCAGTGACGACTATTGGTGCATCGGTGGCGCCGTGTGATGTGCGATTGCGCTGGGCCTATGGTGCTTTTGTATGGAGCCCAGCGTACTCCCTTGCGTTATAAGAGTGTTTTAAGAGCGGTCAGCAAATTGTATTAGTCTAGAAAACTGATCGGCGTAGGGTTGCGCGTATGTCGGTCTTCTACAGGTTGCATTTCGGAGAGTGCGATGTTTTTGCAGGACCTGATTCCGCCGGCCCCTTTCCGCCATCGGGAAACGCGAGCCTGGCGAACGCTTCATCCTTATGTCGTTGATCTTCCAGCTATCCGCACGAGCCGCTTTGGTTCTACCTTAGTAATGCGTGCTAAGGAATGGAACACGTTGTCTGCTGGTGTGTTCCCTGATCATTATAATCTGGACGCCTTCAAGGCTAGAGTGAATAGACTGTTCCTAGACAGGCATGCTCCATCTTCCGCCGCATCGTCACTTACCACCATGCGAGATGGCGGTTAAATGCCTGGCCAGTCTAGTTAAAAAAAAGTGCCAGACCAGCTTTATTTGCTTGGTTTGTGATTTGCCCAAGAATATATTATAATTTGTTCAATATAATTATAATTAATACGGCACATGTTAAGTAATTGAACGATAACAACTTATCGCACTGTATTGGTTGTTTAATCCAGACGGTCCGCTTTAGTAGGAAGTCTACCGGAAATTGGGTTAGGAACCGGTAAATGGATTGCCATTCTGATTCATTCAATCTGGTATTGACCAGCGTTAGTGTAAATTTTTTACGCAATCAATAAACATGTAATCAAACTGTAATAATTTTGGGCGATGAAGAAATAGTAATAGAACAAGAATTTTTAAAATTTTTGTGTGTCTGTTTATGCACGCTAATCACTGGAACTACTGGACGGATTTGAATGAAACTTTTTTGTTGTGTAGCTATTAAGTCTTTGCAACATATAGGGTATAATTGATTTTATAAACTGGAACACCTGCTATAGCATGGTTCTACCATAATAGACCAGCTAAACTATATGAAATACGGAAATGGCGCCCAACGGATTTTGATAGGGTTTTTACAGTTCGCTAGTTTGGACCATGTCCAGATCATGACCAAATCTAAACCATGTTTCATCTAGTTCGGTTGGGTAGAACCAGATATACAGCTTCACCTCTCCATGGTACTAGCTTTCATACATAAGGGAGATCATTCAAAATGGTCGCTCGGGAAAAACTTAAACTGCTCGTAAACGATTTCCACGCGGACGAAGTCGCGGGCAAAGCTAGTTATCTATATGTAGGCAAGTGGCAGAAGAAAGTTGCTGTAAGTCCGGCCCATAATAACACAGTTACATGGCTATATTACAGCAAACGTACTGTTTGAGGAGTCCATTGTTTTGCGCTTTCCTTCTACATTTTAGTACCATGTCACAATGACTTTCTTTGTCAAATCAAAGCAACTAGAAGACGTGGTTCTAAAGTGTATGACATATTTCTGCGGACCGTACAAGAATGAAAGATGATGAATGTTCACATACATAATTTTGTTGATTTTATGGCCGCCTCTTGTTTTGAAGTAATTAAATTATGAATGTATGAATGAAGCTGTTGTAATTTCTAGGACACGGCTACTAATAAATTATTATTAGCTTCCAGCTCCCAGAACATTAATACGGGGTGTTTTTTAATCTTAAAATAAAAATAAATATAAGAAAAAAGTAATTTAATATCAGTAAAACTAGCACATGCCCGAAATCATATTCAAACATAAATGCTATAAAATGATTCTTTATTTATTTAACAATTTATTGTACATAAGACAATTAAAGAGATAAGTAGTAAAAATGATCTTTCCAATAAAGATAATTTCACTGATACTAAAAGCCTTTTTCTTTGTTTTATTTCAATTTAAAGTTTTCCGCCTCTAAAAAAACCAGTGACCGAATCAAACAACATTCCTCTTTGTCTTTCGCCTCTTTTCCTGGTATATAAAACACTGTCAACCCGTCCTCCGTAAGTGGGGTAAATGCAGCCTGCAACAGCTCTTATCACCGGTTATCGCACACCGGACTTAGCGAGATAACTTTATTAGCCCTGATTACCGCACGCCCGGATAAATTAGCTTGGATTAAAAGTTAAGCTCGTTGCGGTGTGTAGGCGTGTTGTGTAAGTCCACTCAACGTGTCAGATTTGTCTTGATATCGCCGTGGTATGTGTTGGTATTTGTGTTCAGTGATTGATCGGCCGTTATTGACTTATTGCGAATGTCTATTTATACGGTTTTATTTATAACAAAGTTATGGAAGGTTTATAGAGGTTTTTAAGCTTGCTGAAATATGGTTCTTGGAAAACATTATTCATAAACGCGTATTAGGGCTACAACGCTCAATAACGGCTTCGTAACTTATAGTAAGCGGATCCCTTCAATAAACCTCTGATAAACTTGAATGAGTGACAAACATGGCGCCTTCACATGAACAGACGCTGATATTATTCGCTTAGTAAACGATTGTGATTGGCTCGTGACTCCATTCTTGACTTTTGTCCTGAAGAGGATAGGCAAAGGGGGTGCATCCATGCAGCCATGACTTCTATCATTTGTCTTGGAACACCGTTTTGATAGCAAACAGCACATGAGTAAAGAATTTTAAAATTGGGTTTAAGGGCCTAAGTAAAACACGTTTTAATTAGTGTTTTAGCTAATGAACGTTTTAAACCTTGGTCCACTTTTATTTGCTGTTAATACCCACCAGTCTATAAGACCTAAAATCAAAACGCCATAAGTAATACCACTATACCGTTTTATATAAACCCTTTTCCCAGAATGACTGAATTCCGAAATTATTTACGATGGTGATGAAGCCCCTTTTTAATAAATTATTTTAATTTTAGATAGGTAGTTGGAGGCTTACTTACAAGTCTTAGTCCAATACAAACACGAACAAAGTTGTACTGAATCAATTTAAATAACCGGTATTTTTTTGTTGTATGAGTTATTGTTATAGTCATTCGTATACTTTATCGTATATAATTTTCATGCATGTATGTTAACTGGATAGTGTTTCTACCAAAAAAGTACCGAAATAAACCGACCCACATCTGGGTCAAACACGCTATAACTGGCGACCTAACTACGCGTGTGGTGGTACGAATAATGAAATAGATTAATTTAGTTTACACTTAGATAATGTATTAACGAATGTATTGACGACCTGAGTGGTTCAATGGTCAACATGCCGGTCTGCCACGCAAGAGGTCCCGGGTTCGATTCCCGGCCGGGCAGAAATTGAAATGATGAATTTTAATTTCTGTTACGGGTCTGGGTGTTCTATGTATAATAAGTATGTATTTAAAAAAAAAGTATTTAAGTAGTAACTATATCAGTTATCTAGCACCCATAGTACAAGCTTTGCTTAGTTTGGGGCTAGATGGCGCTGTGTGAATTTGTCCACGAATATTTATTTATTATTAACATTTTTTATGTTGTGTACATAAAATCAACAATACTGTGAAATAACTAGATTTTATCAGTAGGAGCGTCGGTGGCGGAGTGTTTACGGTATCCGACTTATCCGAGGTACTGGCTCGAATGACTCTTTTCTGAGTTATGTACATTAGTTGAATATTAACCGATGCTCTTACGGTGAGGGAAAACATCGTGGTTTAGCTTGAATGTGAAACCAAGCCAATCTGATCAGGTTCCCCTTGTAGCAGAGTCACGGAGGTCAGATGGCAGTCGTTTCACTGTAACTTCCTGATCTGCCAAATACTGGATCATGGTCAAGGCGGACTTCGGGCTCTCGGCTCTATAACCGGGACATAACGCCAAGATGATTAATTTTTTTAACTATATTTTATCGACGACTTTGTCCATGCGAATTCCTATATGATTTCGGACCTTGCTCATGCAATGCTCTATAAAATCACTAGATTATTTTTTCTCTTATGTGGTCTCCATCACTTTCAGCTCAAACTAATTCGATCTACGTGATCTATCGGGCGATAGGGCTATGTCTCACGATGATTTTATCTCTCAAGTTGTATCCGTAACTTTCAACTCAAATTAATTTGATCGTCTGATTGTCTTGTCTGTTTATTATTAATACAAAGCTCATTACTAGCTTACTTAAAACATTTTTAGCTAGTTCGGTAAATTGTAAATGTGTAGGCTGTAACGATGGATACTGAATGTGACTATCAACGAACACGTATCTAGGTTAGGTCATCACTCCCTATCTAGACATCTAAGCCACGCCTAGGCAATATTCTATTAAACGGTGTCGTCCTAGAAACAGATTCCGTTGTATTTTGTGTAGAATTGTTGCAATTCATGGGTCGGTTTGGTCGACACAATTTCGCGTTATTTTAATTTTGTGATATGATTATTATTGTTATAATTTAGGAGGCCTAACCCTCTGCCGCTGCAGCAATCTCCAATTTGCTCTGTTCTGAGCTATCGATTTGTTGTCTGACATGTATGGCTAAAGTACCATTCGTTTACTTGTTGCATATCGACGAAGTACCAATAACTCCTAACTAAAAAATTACAACTTTTCAAGAAACGAACAAAATGTCTCACATTTTTATTTTTTATAGAAGTTTATTTTTTAAAAGCTTATTCTATTAGTGTTTAAAGTTACGAAAAATCGAATATCAAACTTAGGGGTCTTGCCAGTACGTGCGAAATGAGGAGTTTTCCAATAGGTATCTAAAGCATTCCTAACCACTCACTAGATGGCGCCCCGACAATTTTGGTAATTCATAATCGCTTGAAATAGGTTCTTAGCAAACAGGATATAAACACTGGGTACGTTGTATTGGATAATATTGTATTTGTCAATAGTTTTCAACCATTTTAGAGGTTGTAATAATAATGCAACATAGTGCCAACTTCTATAAATATTTATTTTTACATTTCGTCAACCTTTAACAGTTATGTTTATATTAATGAACATTTTATTTTTAAGTTTAGTATTAGTTGGTTGCATGAAATCACTGCCACCATCATACAGATTAAAAAAAGATTACCAAAATTGTAGGAGCGCCATCTATTGATGCTTTTTGAAACCAACTGTCAATACCTACTGGAAAACTCCTCATTGCATTCTGGTTCGATTGACATTAAAAACTAAAAAACGCCAAAATGGAACTTAGGCGGTATTGGTACTACGTCGTCGATATATTGTTTCCTTAGTCGCCCTCTTCCTCTTGATCCCTGTATTTTAATGTTTAATGTGACCTACGTATTTCGCTCTCCATGCATCGCATTTCGCGCATGTGGTACGATAAATATTATAATTATTATTATACCGTTACTACATAGCCCTAAGGATTGCCAGACTAAAGTGGCAGTGGTCAGGGCACATAGCTCGAAGAACAGATGGCCGATGAGGCAGTAAAGTTCTCGAGTGGCGACCACGTTCCGGAAGACGCAGCGTGGGTAGGCCTCCCACCAGGTGGACCGGCGACCTGGTAAAGATCGTAAGTACCAGCTGGATGCGGAAGGCACAAGACCGGCCTTTGTGGGGATCTCTGAGGGAGGCCTATGCCCAGCAGTCTCGGCGTCTTTCGGGCGCCTTTCGGCTGATATGATGATACCGTCACGTGATGCCAATCTCAGGGTCCCAGCGTCAGCCTTTGTCAACCTTGGGAGGTTACCAGGTTGGTAATATACCAACGGTATATTGGGACGAGGGAGGCACCATCTGACGAGTGGCGAGCTCTTGCCGGTGTTCAATAAATAAATATTGCAAAATTATGAAGCCTTAGCGACCTTGTAAACTTTAACTTACTCAGGTACTTTAATAATGTATATTAAAGGATGCATTGTATTGTTCCAGGGCGTCCGGCAAAAGACTTCAGCAGACACAGCATAGTACAACCGGTCGTCCACCATGCGCGGACGAGACGGGAGCTCTCTAGCACAAGGGACACGGTGAGTGACTTGGGTTGTACGCTGTACGGTTTTAAGGCGGTATAGAAGCTACTTGTGTTTAAAGTGTCGATGTAATTCGCGTCAACTAATTTTCATTCCCGCATTTGATGGGCAGAGATATGTGAAGATCATTATTAAAAATGACAGAAATGATGATTCGTTGGAAGTGTCGATATCACCATTCGTGGTTATAGGCTGTTATATTAAATTAACTATTTTATGCCAAGGCGATACCAACCGACGCGCAAAGATATAAAATTTCGACGCACTTTGATCTGAGTTAGACCACCTAGGTGTTAAGTACCTATATCATTTAGTGTTCCTAAAACGCCTTGGTTCAAACATTATCCCGCTCCTACGCTTTTAGCTCGAATTTCCTACTTCGTGTGCAAAAACCGATAACAAAGTAATAGCAGTAGAAAATAGCACCCACATACTGTCATTTCGTACAAGGTACAGTTAAGGCTGGTTTCTACCGAGCGAACTCCAGCGCCATCCATACAAACGTAGTTTGATCATATTTTCAATATTACACTATCAAAGCCAATGAAATTTTATATACGTGATCTAGAAACTAGTATCTGTGCCTGTGGTGTCAGATTTCCGTTAAAATATGTTGTTTCTTTGCTGCTACAGCAACATTCACGGTATTTGATGCACTTTTAGCCAAAATCAGTTTGCTAACAGAAGGGTGCAGTAGCTGTCCCTTATGCCGAAAGGAGTCGTCCTTTACTACCAGGGTGTATATTTATATAATAAGTAAAAATTTAGTTCATGAATGCTATAAAAACCGTTTAACAACTGCACTGTAGTGCAAAGGAATATGATTCTTAAGGTGGTCATGCACTTATGCTCTTCCACTGTACGTATGCTATGCATGACTCTCATGTACAGTCATTCAACTAATTAGTAGACCTCCGACTTTATGACAATCCATACAATACAATACAACACAATACAATAGTTTATTGGTAAATATAATAACTTGTAATTTTTAATGCTACTTTTCGTTTGTAAAGCAAGTATCGTAATCGCAATATTATCACATAATCATAATCAAATTTCAAATTAAAACAATATAACATTCCATTATATAACAATATGGATTCCAGGGTCAGTTAATGTGTTGTGTGACTGTACTCGTACCTGGAAACCCGACGACCTGTTGCGCAACACTCACCAGTAAATTGGCCGAATGTAGAGCGGACGTAACGCGAATGACCTCCGGCCGCACGGTTCCCGCCGACCGAGTCCGATAACATCGGGCTGATGGGCTTATCAGCTGATTGCGGGAACCTTATAAGGAATAATGGGACTGTCGGGTGATTGGGTGTCCCTATGCGTACAGTTTTCTTTTTAATTTACGACCTGAGTGGTTCAGTGGTCAACATGCCAGTCAACCACGCAAGAGGTCCCGGGTTCGATTCCCGGCCGGGCAGAAATTTCAATGATGAATTTTAATTTCTGTTACGGGTCTGGGTGTTCTATGTATAATAAGTATGTATTTAAAAAAGTATATAAGTAGTATATCAGTTAGCTAGCACCCATAGTACAAGCTTTGCTTAGTTTGGGGCTAGATGGCGGTGTGTGAATTTGTCCACGAATATTTATTATTATTTATTAAGTAAAAAGATACAACAGAAGTCATTAAAGTCAATCTGTCAAACTGCTGCGCAGTTTTAGGACAGAGTACTCTCTAAGTAAACCACGTAAAGTTGTTAGGCCACCTTCAGGCTAGAGTGAGTTGGTAGATTTTAGAAAAGCTTGCTCCATCTTCGGATGCGTCGTGGCTTACTACCAGATGGCCGTTAAATGCCTGCTTAAGAGTCATTATCATCCTCATCAGCCTTGTAAATAATTAACTAGGGAGAGGCCTATGCTCGTTCATGTTGGACGTAGGCCCTTCCCCTCCTCCTATACACCTCAATCCTCAAGAAGTTTGCCGGCAAATGTAGGCACGGAAGCAGCATTGCTCTTTCTGCGACAGAAATGATGATGATGATGGAAGATACGATAAGATTTGAGCCGCTACAACTAAGAACAAAGATGTATTGAATATGATTAAGTCGTACCCTTTTGTGGTTGATTTCGACCAGCAATGTCAGCGCTAATGATAGATAATGCACCTTAAATACCACTGAATTTACTCTAAAACAATATACCAGCCAGTAATTGGCCGCATGTTCAGCGGATGTCGGTAATGCTATTGACCTCCGCACGCGCGCAGCCCGAATCCGACCCCATCAGCTGATTGCTTTATCAGCTGATTGTGCGATCGCGCGGGATTCGGAAACCTTATACGGGTTAGCCGGGCGATTGAATTTGAGAGTGCGTTGAGAGGGTTTCTTGGTATTCTAGTGCTACGGAATGCGTCCCTGAGTCTGCATTTATGGAGCCAAATTGGTCACGAACTGTGCGGTTCCAAAGGAACTTTCTCCCTCGCACACTAAGGTTGTGGAATGAAATACCTGGAGAGGTTTTCCCTGGAGAGTACAACATGGAGTTCTTCAAGGGGTGAAAAAGTTTTTACGGGGTCGGCAACGCGTGGGTGATGCCCCTGATATTGCAAACGTCCATAGGCTGCAGTGACTGCTTACAATCAGGCAGGCAAGCTTGTTTGCCACCTTATTATTATAAAAATCTACCCAGCCGACTCGTATCTACGGGTAGTTAGCACACTCATAGCCCAACACTACGGTACCCCTGCATAGTGTGAGGGTGACGTGACGGTGACGTCATCGCAACTGCATTACATGTATAGCACGATAGTGCACTAAGTCATTTTTACCTATGTCACCTCCTCCCGCAATTCTCATTAGAGCTTTTTATACAACTTACACCCGAATAGGGCTCATTAGATATCATGATATCCCTTTTGAATGTCAAAGATTTGAAAGTGACAGCATTAACTTTAACGAGCCCATAAACTTTTGTATTAGGGCGTCGCCATCTGTGACAAACTAGCAGACGGCCCTCTCTATTGAAATGGACGACCATAACGCTACGATTCATTCATCTAGGTACAATAAAATGTAGAATTAATGTTATCACATTTACACTGATACTATGACGCTTGGAGTGCTATAATGGCGTTTTCGCTTGGCGGGATGAAATAGGTGGATGGCGGTAAAATGCCTGGAAATTTAATTGAAAAAAAAGTTTAGCGGTGAGGCATTTGACTTAGCTAGTACAATAAAAAAGAAAAGGTGCCCCATTACTCGTACAATCGGAAGTACCGACCTTTCAGTCTGTATCGAATATGTAATTGCCAGGCTCCCGAGACTGTTCGACCAGTCCCAAGGTCCACAGCGAAAGACCTTGGTCAACCTCGCTCTGCCAACGGTATTAAGAGGCACGCCTGAGTTTCGTGCTCGTTGTGATGCTGAAGTCTAACTGGCCTCAAAGTACGAAACGGACACCCATCCAGTCCGCGAACATTGCTTAACCTTGGTTATCGGTCTCGTAAGCACGCTGCCACTAGACCAGTGCCGCTCCAGTGATGATAAACTAAACTGGGCATGGCTGAAAAACAGCGTTGTACGAAACCATACCTTCCAGTGATAGCATAAGCTGTGTCAGGTTCATATGCCTACGTTATTTTTATTGTTTAGTCACTACCAAGAGCGTCGGTAGTCGGGCGGTTGAATATCCAACTCGTAAGCGAGAGGTACCGGGTCCGAATCCCGCTGCGGCCATGTACCAATGACTCTTTTCTGAGTTATGTACATTAGTTGAATACTAACCGATGCTCTTACGGTGAGGGAAAACATCGTGATGAAACCTGCAAATTCAGGCAACTGAATTTGTAACCATGATCCAATCCGGTCAGGTTCCCCTGGTAGCAGGGTCACGGAGGTCAGATGGTAGTCGCTCCACTGTAATTACCTGATCGCCAAATCCTGGTTCATGGTTGAGGCGGACCCCGGGCCGTTTTCGGGACATTAACGCCAAGATGATGAGTCACTACTAAGTATATAAGTAAATTAGCGAAATGATGAGATTTAGTGGTAACTCAAATTATTCTTATTCTATTCCTAATCGTCCACAGACTGGTGCACATCATTCGGAGGTGACGGTGCAGGTCGCCGTCGGTGAACAGGAGTACGTGCTGGATCTCCGGTTGAACCACGGCCTGGTGCCTGAAGGGCACACGGTCAGCTACCAGAAGGATGGCAAGATGGTGCAGCTTAAGCCTGGTAAAGAGGTATGTTGGAATTCGTAACTTTTGTTGTTTTTATTGCCTAGGGACACGGTCAGACGGTACACCTGATGGAAAGTGTTACCATCGTCTAGCTACGCAATCAAGTTAGTAATAGATATAAACATAGACACATGTTCATTTGGCCCAAATACACGTCCAAATTAATTAAAAATAAAATTTAGAAAATGGTAATCAGTGCGAGCAGCGTTCAGTAAAATATTTTTGGTATTTTGTTTTTACTGATGCTTGACCCCTGTAGAGGCTTTGCGACCCCCCAGGTTGCGACCCACCTTTGAAAGACACTGCTGAAGAACGTAGACATGCGTTTTGTTTTCATAGTTTAATAGTGCAAAGGCAAGACTTAGACCTTATTCCGTGTAAGCCTAAACATTTTTGACTCAGCTTCGTTACTTTTAAGTAGTTGAGATACATACTTCTCGCAAGTTTGGTCTGGGTCCTTTGTACTAAAATCGAA
The DNA here is from genome assembly GCA_905147135.1 of Blastobasis lacticolella. NCBI lineage: Eukaryota > Metazoa > Arthropoda > Insecta > Lepidoptera > Blastobasidae > Blastobasis > Blastobasis lacticolella. The sequence continues at coordinate 4,854,168 of LR990061.1, forward strand.
AAGCCACTTACTGGATATTGATGCGGCTTTCTCCGACGTGTGTAACTTTCCTAAGTTTTAATGTAATAATTTATATCCATGCGTAGCCGGGGTGGGTCGATCGACGGCCATATTTAATTAAATTAGTAAGTAAGTAGTACTTAGTATACAGATGACCGAAACTCCGGTTCTATAAACTGTCGAAGGGGACGAACTATGGCAAATGGAGTAACTGTAATGGAAAACAATTTCCCTAATTCGTATCAGAATAGACACAAAGTCGTTGACACCAATGATGCAGCAAGGGCAGGGGTGCTCAAACTTTAAGAGCGGTCGTTCAAGCGAGCAGAACTGTTTCTTTCGCGGAAATTGTGACTCAACAAATGCAACAAATTAAATAATAAAATTAATTTTTCTCGCCCATTCACCAAACAATTATATTTTCACGCTATACATTTGTCACAAAGTATTTTTTACAGTCACGTTTTACGATTTAATTTTCCATAAAACTTCATCACAGTCGTATGAATAATGGTTTTGAAATGCGTGCGGCTGCATTTATGAGCTGAAGTGAAAGCAATGCAACGTTCATTTTTGCGCACTGCACTACCGTTTCGCTTTGACATTAGACTTTTAGGTTATAAACATTGACCGTTGGTAGCACATAACCGCTTGTTTTTTATGGGCAATAGGCTTACATTAGTTGGACCTAATGTTACCTGAAGGGAAGCGACAGTAAAATAGAAGGCATAGATAGCGTTTGCCTAGAAGATACATAATCACTTTTGACTTGTACGATAGGTCTTTTAAAGTTCCCGTCAAGAGAAAAAACCGCTGAGAGACAATGGAGGAGGATTTTTCAGTCCCCATCATTCCAACAATGTCACATGTCTTTTCTCATAGGCAAACAAGCAACCTGATGGAAAGTGGTCACAACTGCATACAGATATTACAGCAATGCGTTGTCACACGTTGCTCGAAGGTCGAAGACGTAGCTTACCTAGAAGACACCTTTTTTTATTAACCACCTTCAAAAATCGGCCAGCATTCTCTGTAACCTGTTGGTAGGTACTTATTGAAACATGAAAAGTTTGAGTACCCCCAGCCCTGGCAGCGCCGCCATGCCCATCCGAGTCACGACATCACGACCGGCGCGTCGCACGCAACATCCGTAAACCATTAGCCAAAACAGTGGTCTAGCAATAATTGCATATATTTTCGCGTGTCAATTCTATTCTGCGACGTCCAGTAAGTACCTATACGCTGGTTCACACGGTCCGATCTCACGGTGTACGGGGTTTTGGACAACCTTATGTCGTGTTAAATAAGGTTCATGTTTGGGTTCAAATGTTAATTACGTGAACATTACAAAGTTTTGCAAGTGAAATGTTCCTCATCTCTTTTGTTGCATGTACAAAATTACAGTCGCAAAATTACTACGACTAAATACAAAGTAATACATTTCAATTATGAAATAAATTAATGTCAACAAATAACAATATTATTAAATAATAATACAACCGTCAACACAATGTAATTCACAAAAATGCTGCTACGACTAAATTAAAACTATTCTTATACCTCTTTAGTCCAATACATATATTATAAAAATCAATAGAAGTTCGTAAGATTCGCAAAAAAATAGATATATTTTTTCGATTTTTTTTCTTGTTTGCATTAATTACGCATTTAATACGGGTGTGGTTTATAAGAAACTAAAACTTGGGTAGTGTGCCGGTTGGATACCACGCAAACTAAGTCGAACCGGGCAGATAGTCCAATTTAATTAAAAAAAAAACGGTTCAAGCTCAATTACGGCACACACAGTATTGGCCACGGGCTCGGTTAGTACCACCAATGTTCCATCATACTCGTATGTGATTCATGGGTCAATATTATTATGTTATCGTCATTCGACAATGGCTTTGCGTGCGTGATGGCATGCCGCGGTGCGCAGCAATCATGACAGGTTAAGGTACTATAGGTATCTTCGTTAAGTATATGTACTAAGAGTATGTGAACGTTTTTCTTGGCGAGGGTTCGGTACGGTTATATATCTCGCCGTTTCATTTATCACATCAGCTTCTTGTAAAACGGCAGCCCGTTTAGGATTTATCGTAATTTAGGTAAAAACAATAAGAAATACTGGCACCATGCTTATCTTTGTTATTGTTAACAGTCTTAGGGCCGATTTTTCAATCCTCGGATAAAAGTTATCTGCCGGATAAAGTAATATACTACCAAATTAAAACAAACTATAGTCCTTTACTTACATATGATCTAATGATACGATTTTATTTTAGTCGCATAATAACTTATCAGACTGATATGTTTTATCTGAGGATTGAAAAATCGGCCCTTAGACTAATACGTCACTGTAATAACTGCTTAAATTCTGTAACTGTAAAGACGTCGCACATAATGTCTCTATATGTTAATGTACAAAGTAATAAACGCTTACTTCCGAATCTTGTGTTCGGCCGACACGACCGCGGGACGTTTAACATATCGATGCCAAGCCGAAAAGCTTTTTGTATAGAAGTTTCTTATGAACAACCCTTCCGCAGATTCCATAGGCTGGATAACACGATATGGTGTGGCTGGCAACGGGACCAGTTGACTCTCGACTGGAATCTAATCCTCTCCCCGCATTTTTCCAGGAGATAGACCTGTGCCACTACAACGGCAAGGTGCGTGACAAGCCTAACTCCTGGGTAGCGCTGTCCACGTGCCACGGCCTGAGCGGCGTCATCTACGACGGGGAGGCGATGAAGTATATCCAGCCGGTGGAAGGTTTGTGCAGTTTTACGTGCATTTGTCCATGGAGAACGTAGCAAGGTGGTAGGGTAGACTGATACTGAATCACCATCGTCATCTCCCGAGCGGTCAATCCCGGCTTGTGCCAGGGTCCGCTTTCCTGCTATTTGTCCTTCATTTCGCCCGAGAAAGGCCTGTGCCACTATTCCGGCAAAATGAGCTCGACTTCTGGGTCAGGCACTGTCCTAATTTGCAGCGGTCGTGCGACCATGGTCCTGCAATGGGCCTCACGGTTCATTTAAATCAAGTCGCCCCCGCTATATTATGGCACTGGTGGTCCCAGTTTTGCACCCGCATACTGTGCGATTCTCCGTGAACATCTGTGGATAACAGTCCCAAGTTTGTTTCGATACGAAAACACTATGTCACTAGAAATAATCTAGCTATCGTAACCGTAACATGTAGACGTTGCGACCCTTAGATTCCTTTCCCGAGAAAGTCAGATTCAATCTTAGAAACGATAATAAACGCGCTATACATCTAGTTACCAACGCGTAGACAGGTGACACAGATGCCTGGTACCAATTTAGTGTTCACAATTTGACATTTACAATTGTAGTCCAATTTATATTGCGTCTATTCAAGCATTCGGTCGACTGAACAATATGTATCTGGGATGTTAAAACGTTCGAGCGGAAGAGTTAGAGATGTGTTCTAGTGGGATTGTTGTTTTATTGTAGAATTTTAAGGGTAGGTATGTTCCGGGTTTCGTACTGCGTACCTTTGTTGACGAGTAGCCCGATATTTCGGCGCAGTTGCATGCATCATGGTCACGGAACGACGTCACTGCTCGTTTGTCATTGAGTAGTATAAAAAACAGAATTGCGTGCTAACTTTGAGATTATTTTATATGCAATATACGTCACTTAAATATTTAATCAGCTGTATTTCCCCGTGTAATCCGGATCTGACATAAATTACCGACCATTATTCCTCTTAAGTTAATGCAGTAGGTATGACATTATCAAAAACTGGTTCCAGAAAGAGAAATTCTGGTTCCAGATTGAGCCAAAAATTTATTTTGCCTTAAGATTTAGAACTTTGTTTTATTTCTATAAGTTGTCTGGGTACTTTGTTAGTCAATGAAAGCTGTTGTGTTACTTTAAATTCGATGTATGAGTACATACATTGCGGTGAAACTTTATTATTTATTTTTTAATCAGTCTCTTGACCCAGCAATGTATGTCGTTTTAGACCACAACGACAATTTAGTTTGCCGAACACAGTACATGTTTCCCCCTCCCATACCTCAGCTATTGCTAAGAATTTCTTTCTTTCTCTTTAAATGATTGATTAAGTTTATTGTAATGGCACTTTGTTAGCAACTGAATCCATGAAATCGGTGATACGTAATTACAAAAGTAACATTTTCAATCATTGAAGTCAGATAATTGTATGAAACAGAGTTACGTAACTAGCCTACTGTTTTATATATTTTCAACTTCTTTGATGGGCACCATTATACTTTTACTCATCAATATCGTTTTCCTTCTGCAGGCAACGACATCCAGTCGGCTCATATCGTGTACGACCACAAAGACCTGAATACGGAGTATCGTTGCGGATACGAAGGCGTCACCAACAACACCAGTTACGATCCACTGCTGCTGAAGGTTCAAGAGCAAAAGAAACTGATGGATGGCAGTAGAGCGGCCAGAGTGAGTATCTTAACACTTTTTTTTGTACCACTAAGGTGGCAAATAAGCTTACGGCCTGATGATAAGCAGTCATCGCAGCCTATGGACGTTTGCAATACCAGGGGCATCCCCCACGCGTTGCCGACTCCGAAAAACCTTTTCACCCCTTTCTTGAAGAACTCCATGTTGTTCTTTGTACGATACCTACAAGGCGACTAATGGGGAATCGTGGCTTGGGCAGTGAAAGAAAATAAAAAACATTTATTACACATGGCACACCACGACATAATACCATAACATAATAGACAAAAAAAATGGTTATTGATATTGATAGAAACCACATCCAGTCCTCCTAGAACCAGACATATGACCTGTTTGTTTTTTCAATTTTACATCTGTTAATCTATCTTGTGCTCACAAGTGAAAATCTCTGCAGTATTCTGATATTTATGTTTCTTTTTTGTTCTACTCTGTAAATAATAACCGTCTACCAATTCTGGACTATAACTTTATTTATTACTAGCAGCCTCCCCGGCTTTGCACGGGTACCCCTACGGGTACACGGGTTACACACGACCGCTGCGTAGGGAGCCGACCGCGCGGGTGAACCTCGCGGCACTTTATTTCTTGACATTGACTCCCCTCCCGTACCCCGTGCTGCCTAGATACCCGAGCGGACTGAGCGGCGAACACGCGACTTTTTTCTAATATTCACATTTTTTAACTCATAATATATTTCGAATGGAATGTCTGAATTGAATAATTCAAAAAGTTATATAAAGGTATTGAAGCAGTCGTGAATATGAAGTAATTGATTTTGATAAGGATTAATACCAAGGTACAAATAAAGAGCGTTTTTTAGCGGCGGCATTTCGATTAAATTTTCGAAATAAAAGAACACTTATTGTGACATAACTATAATAGTTAGACATATACTGTCGCGACACTTTTTGTAGATAATGATGTGTTCTGCAAAGTCTTAGTACATTATTTTGTTCTATCATCAATAGTTTTCGCAGCACACGCGATGTAAGGAATTTTTTGGGTATTTTTTTACACCTAGGGTTACATTATTGGAGTTTTATTAATGATCCGTAATTTTTTTAGAAAATATAATATAGCCTATATTCAATACAAACAAACAAACAAACAAACAAACAAAAAATCAAACCTTTCCTCTTTATAATATTATATTATTAGTATAGATTTTTTAATCCGCCCCTCAGTCGTAAACATCCGTGAGTCCCATCTTGCGTTCACAATCGAAAACCTCTGCACTTTTCTGATTTATACTGTTTTTTTTTACTAGAAACTAACAGTCGTTTACACAAATGTACATTTCACTAGATAAAGGGATTTTTGTTCTACTCTCCATACAATAAACCTCTCTAAATTCCAACCACACCATCCCATTACAGTACAAACGGGACACCTCGACGGTTCGCGAGCCGTACAACTCCAACGAGATATCCCGCTACGTGGAGTTGGTGTTGGTAGCGGACCACAGCGAGTACATAGCCAGCGGCGAGAACCTCGACACTGTACGACATCAGCTCAAGGAGGTGGCCAATATCATCAATTCGGTGAGTCCACGGTGTAGTGATACACACCAATGACAATTTCTATTTTCAAAAAGCGTGTAAAGGAGTTTTATCTACACTGATAGCGTAATGTTCCAATTACATATTCGAAAACAGTCGTTTAAGGGTACACTTTTTTTACGCCAGACTATAAAATTTAAAAAAAATACTTTTCGATACAGCATTTCCCATACTATTTTCATGACAGCTGTATCGTAAAATAACTTTTTAATCATTATGCAACACTTTTATTTTTTAATTTTTTGTCGGGCGCCGGGACACAGCGTAATGTAGGCTGAATACTTAGATGTCTTTAACAAATTCAATTTTAAATTTTCATGTTTATATTCTGTGTAATTATTTTCCCGCTAAACAGAATATTTTTTGTAATTGTTGTAATTTGTGTTTGTGAATGTTTTTTCTTATTTTAAGCGAATAAATAGATAAATGTGAAAGTAGTAAAGTGAATTTCCCGCCGCTTGATATCCTCGGCGCGTAGATACAACAGAACTGACTCGCAGCTTACCTACTTCCAGCTAAGTTGAGAAAATTATAGGTACGATATTTTTACGTAAAAATATGAGTGTAGATAAAGTAGTGTTGCAACTGCATATAATTAGGTATTAAAACACTCGTGTCAAACTATTATCATACGAGGCGTAGCCGAGTTTTACTCACTCATGTTTTAATAACCCCTTTTATATGACAGTTGCATAAACTACCACAAAGTACTTTAAAGTTGTAAGTAGTACCTATTTGTAGTATACAGGGTGGATTTTTGTGACGGGGCAGGGCTGGTACCTTAACCGTTGCAACTAGATGGCAACGTTCTTAATAGACTGTCCTTAACTTTTTGAGACAGTTTTACCACTATTTACAGATTTTGAAAAAAAATTACAGTCAGCAAGAAAATAGACAATTTACACAAAAACTTTTTTATGTCAATCGATCCTGTTTCTTATTAAGATCAAAAAAGTCCATGAGACCAACTGAGCTTAGAGTACTAGAAATGTCAGAAATCGCAAAAAACTTCTCCCACACATTTTGCAAAAATAAGACTCAAACTAAACATTTAATACCTAACAACACTTTTTACGATGCATGGATAGACTGGTCGATAAAGATGAGGTAGGTCGAAAATAATTTTGAATTTGAATGAAATTTCTTCGAACATTTCTTCGAGCTGGCTCGTTCCTCGGTCAGAGAATAAGCATTGCTAGTCAAGGAGGAAACGCAGACATCTTTCTGGTAAAGGTGGCAAACAAGCATACGGCTTATCTGATGGTAAGCAGTCACCGCAGCCTATGGACGTTCGCAATACCAGGGGCACCACCCACGCGTTGCCGACCCCGCAATAACCTTTTCATCCCTTTCTTGAAGAACTCCATGTTGTACTCTCTAGGGAAAACCTTCCTTCAGGAGGAAACTTGAAGACGTGTATACGAGCGATCGATTTGTACTACAAGACCTTTTCACACCTTTCTTGAATTTATTATTTACTTATTATACCGTCCACAGGTGTACGCCCCATTGAACATCTTCATCGCACTAGTGGGGGTTGAGGTGTGGACCGAACACGACCGGATAGAGCTTCTAGAGGATGGCGACAGGACTCTCACCAACTTCCTGATATACCGCAAGAGTGATCTCATCAGGAGGATAAACAACGACAACGCACACTTGCTTACGTGAGTACGACTTGAGTTTCCATCAGGTGGTAGGACTGTCAAGCCTGAGGCGTCCGCCTGGGTGAGTACCACTGAATTATCTATTTCTGCCGCCAAGCAACAATGCTTTGTTGTGTTCCGGTTTGAAGGTAGCCAGTGCAATTACAGGCATGAGGCATTTCATCTTAGTCCTCACAGTGACACATCTGCAGTTTTGCGTTTTTGATACTTGCAATCTAATTGTAAGAATCGTAGATGTTATGGGCGACAGTTACCACTCAACATCAGGTGGGGATGTCTGCTAGCTAGCCACTGAGTAGCATAAAAATATGTTTTAGTTTTAGATTTTGCGTTCATCCTTATGTCGTGGATCTTCCAGTTATCCGCACGATCTTTGGCTCGAATTTTATAATGTGTACGGCTAAGGAATGGAACGCATTGCCTGCGAGTGTGTTCCCTGATCAATATAATCTGGACGCTTTCAAGGCTAGAGTGAATAGGCTGTTCCAAGACAGGCATGCTTTATCTTCGGCCGCATCGTCACTTACCAATAGGATAGATGGTGGTCAAATCCTGTCCTGTCTAATAAATAAAAAAATAAAAAATTGACTGAAGTTTTCAAATGCCTGTCTTGTCTAATAAATAAAAAAATAAAAAATTGACTGAAGTTTTCAGCTGCTTATACGACCCCACAACCGTTAGTTGTTTACCAAACGAATTACATTAGTAAATAGCTTCATGCGCTGTTTTTTTTATTATGAACCCCATAACAACTTTAGTTTTTTATCGACACATCTTTAGCCAAATGCAAATTTCAATTTGTTTTTGTGCCCTATACATAACTTAATTGTAACAACCTACTTGTTGATTTTTAGTCTTAAGTCTGGCCATGACAGAATACCAGCGGGTGTGGGTTTTACCTTCACCCATACGCTGATCATTTTTGTCTATAAGAAACCTTTGTATTAAACATACATTGTTACAAAAATCTGTTATCATCATCATCATATCAGCCAGAAGACGCCCACTGCTGGGCATAGGCCCCCTCCCAGAGATCCCAAAAGCCGGTCCTGTGCCTTCCGCATCCAGCTGGTACCTGCGATCTTTACCAGGTCGTCGGTCCATCTTGCGGGAGGCCTACCCACGCTGCGACTTCCGTCAAAAATCTGTTTAATTTATAGGCAAATAAAGATTTCTTGATGTCTATTTCTGTTTCAGTCGTCAGAAATTCAACGGCTCTGTGGTGGGCAAGGCTTTGAAGGGCCCCATTTGTACGTACGAGTTCTCCGGCGGCGTCGCCACAAACCATTCGGATGTTATCGGTCTGGTGGCCACCACGATAGCTCACGAGATGGGACATAACTTCGGTACGTGTAGTTTTTTCAGCCTTTTTACTTATTTAACAAGTTATTGTACACAATAAAGAAATACAGAGATAAAACATATATATAACTGACACAACAGGCACTACTTATTTAAAAAAAAAATTGTTTTAAACCCCCGACGAGAACGAGGGGTGTTATGAGTTTGACATGTGTATATGTGGCTTAGTTTGGCGTGTGTGTATCTCTCTGCGGCATCGTAGCTACGGAACGGATCGACCGATTTGAATGTAGTTTTCTCTGTTTGAAAGCCAGTTTAATCGAGATGGTTCATAGCTTTGTTTCATTAAAATCGGTTTTGTAGTTTTGAAAATATTTGAGTTTGAGTGAACTTGCGTCGGGGTTATCCGAATTTTTGTTTTATGAAATTAATTGGATTAAAGTTGTTTAAAGTTACCAATGTACTTAATTATAACAGCTCAAAGTATTCCCAAACACAAATAAATAAATTTTGGCTTAATTCGACTATAAAATAAAAGTTCAGATTGTTTAAGTAACTGATAGTCATGTTTTGGATTAACCCTGTTACGTAACTTCTTTAAACAACAGGAAACCTTTACCTGTTGCAACAGGCGTTTGTAAATATCACAGTGCGAGAAACCTGAGGGCCTATCGGCTATCTCAGTGGACAACTGAATTTGACATAAAAAAATCTGACGCTACTCTAATTTGGTAGACGCTATTGTCAGTTTTCAACGTAGATGACGTGGTGTAGAATTATCTAGTGTCAAATACAGGTGTCAACTGAGTTAGCCAATAGCCCCGCTGGGAGCTTTATCTAGCCAGATATCTCTTCGACAGGCGTATATTAATCGAATATCAGTTTCAGTGACGTTTAATATAGTTTTTGACTAGCGAGACTCGGCCCTCTGACATTAGTCGCCGTCGACAACCATCACTGGCAGCTACTCTGCCGGTCACCACACCTTAAACCACCACAGTTTCATCCTTATCCCCAAAGTAATAAAGGTCATTCTCCCATCCAGGTATGGAGCACGACGACGTGAACTGCGCGTGTCCCGACGAGAAGTGTATAATGAATGGCGCGAGTACCTCAGTGGTGCCAGTCCATTGGTCCGCGTGTAGTTTGCGATCGTTGGCGCTGGCTTTCGAACGAGGCATGGACTACTGCCTGCGGTGAGATACTCGAATAAATAGACATAAACGTATATTTGTTTGGTCCAATAACACATTCAAAAACCTAAAACTAATAGAATAAGGTGAATAAGGACCTAATAAGGAAACAGGGCGATGCGTTATCGGACCAAATTGTACCAGCCTCTCAACCATTTAATATAATTTTAAAAAATTTGTCGCTCTCGGTGTACACGCTAATCTCCGGAACTACTAGACGCATTTGAATGAAACTTTTTTGTTGTATAGCCTGGGCAACATTATAGGGTATAATTGATTCTGGAAATTGGAACACTTGATGTAGAACCATAATAGACCAGCTAAACCATAAGAAATATGGAAATGGCGTCGAATGGGGTTTTCACGGTTTGGTAGTTTGGGGTCCAACGGAACTTGTTAGACCTAATCACGGGGTGCCCCCGTATGTACTCGTCACGTACTCGGTCAACTCGCGAAATTCACAATCTCTTATTCTTCCAGAAACAAACCGAAGCAACTCTTCGACTCGCCCACCTGTGGGAACGGCTTCGTCGAGTCCGGGGAGCAGTGCGACTGCGGGATGACCCTGCCCGGGGAGTCGAACCCGTGCGCTGCGTGCTGCCATCCGGAGACCTGTATGCTGAGGACTAACGCCACCTGTGCTTCGGGAGCCTGCTGCGATCTGCAGGTCAGAATACCTATTATTTTTAGATTAGCCAGCTAATTACATAACTCTGTTGCCGATAATTCTCTGATTTCACTAATTGAAATAGTTTTGCTATTTCGTATCATCGATTGCATGGGTTCAGTTGCTAACAAAGTGTCATTGCAATAAACCGAAACAATGAAATCGAGCATACGTAATCGCCATAGTAACAATTTCAATAATTGAAATCAGAATTGATGGCAACAGGGTTACGAAATTAGCCTGGTAATAGCAGTGCAGTGTAGTTGTTACAGCAGGATAACCTTTGTTACATCATTATCACAGCCCGTAACAGTCCACTGCATGATTTAGGACTTCTCCCACGAAAGGGGAGGCTATTGCCATAATCTCCACGCTTGGCAGGCGGGTTGGAGATCGCAGTGTTGTAAATGACGATGGAAAACGCTGCTGCCCATTTTCCAGTCAACGGAGTCTCGAGATCTTTTGCCTCGAAAACATTAGTCGCTTCGTACGACACCCACGAGTGTAAGGGGTTGGTGCTATTGTACTCTGCTGGCCACCACGCGGCCGCCTTTGTTACATGTTTGATAAATTCTTAGGGGAGTGTGGTAACTTCTGGGAAATGTTTATCATTTCTAACATGCTACTTAATCGGTTGAGACTAAAAAGTTGAGAGTAAAAGGAAACTTCGCTATTTCCCTTCGACCTTGATTATTATGATATTAATTGCACCACTAGAGACCACCAGTGGAGATAGCTCCTTCGTTTAATTGAGGACCAATATTCCGTCACGATTTACTATAATGTGATTGTGAAACAAATTAAATAAAATGCATTGTTGTGTTCCGGTATAAAGGATAAAGTGGCATTATGCCATTACAGGTATGAGGCATTTCATCTTAGCCCTCACAGTGACAACGCACCTGCGGTTCTGCATTTTTGTTGGCTGCAACCTAAATGCGTGAATCGTAGATGTTATGGGCGACAGTTACCGCTTAATAAGGAAAACAAAGGGAACACATTTTAAGGGTATGTTCCGGGTATCCTACCGCGTACCTTTGTTGACGAGTAGCCCGATATTTCGACACAGTCGTCCCGTGACCATGATGTATGCAACTGTCATACTCGTCAACATAGATACGCGGTAGGATACCCGGGACATACCCTTAAAATGTGTTCCCTTTGTTTTCCTTAGTATTTTTGACGTCTGATAAGATAATATTTAATCCTTTATCAATAAATAATTTTCGAGGTTGAGTTTTAATAATAAATAACATATCTGCCCATCCCCATCCAGAGCTGTCGTCCGAAACGCGCGGGCACAGTATGCCGTTTCACTGACAAGGAGTGTGACCTGCCAGAGTACTGCAGCGGCCGCTCGGAGTACTGCCCCGAGGACGTGTTCAAGATGGACTCCATCCCTTGCGGGAAGCCTGGCAATGAGGTATGTCATCGTCATCGTCATCATATCAGCTGACAGACGCCCACACTGCTGGGCATAGGCGGAGTACTGCCCCGAGGACGTGTTCAAGATGGACTCCATTCCTTGCGGGAAGCCTGGCAACGAGGTATGTCATCATCATCATCATCATCAGCTGACAGACGCGCCCTGCTGGGCATAGGCCTCCCACAGCGATCTTCACAAAGGCTGGTCCCGTGCCTTCCGCATCCAGCTGGTACTGCGATCCTTACCAGGCCGTCGGTCCACCTTGTGGGAGGCCTACCCACGCTGCGTCTTCCTGTACGTGGTCGCCACTCGAGAACTTCGAGAACTTTTTTTAAATTAATACGCACTTCTTGTTTTAAACTATCGCGGTTATTATCACACATTTTGAGGGTATATTCCGAGTTCCTGCCGCGTACCGTTGACTCGTCCCGGGACCATGATGCGTGCAACAAAAGGTACGCGGTAGGAAACCCGGGACATACCCTTAAAATTTGTAATACGTACTTATTGTATTACTAGTAAACCCGGCGCAACTTCGTTAGCGTACACCTGTTTAACCCCTACCTACCCTTTGTTTTCTTGCTTATAAACCTTCCTCTTAAATCACTCTATGTATTGTTGAAAACCGCATTAAAATCCGTTGCGTAGTTTAAAAGATCTAAGCGTACATAGAAACATACGGCGGGAAGCGACTTTGTTTTATACTATGTTTGATACATACTACACCCAGACCCGTAGCAGAAATTAAAATCCATCATTTCAAGTTCTGCTCGGCCGGGAATCCTCCAGACCCGTGTCTGGGTGTAGAATGTATAATAAGTATGTATTTTAAACAAAATTTCAAGCCAAGAGGTTGCGTTAATCTACAATCGTTTGTGGTAGAAAAAATGTATGGGATTTGACATAAGCTAACGTTATCTGACATAAGCTGTTTGTGGTAGAAATTCTTGGTCCATAGACATTTCACGTACTTTCGATGTACAAAGGAGGCGGATTGGCGGATGATCCTACACAATCAGAGTCAATGTAGATGTTGGTAGAAATAGTCGAATATCGACCTGTCAATTTTCTACCATACACGCATCACGCAAGCGGAGCTGTCAAAGATGGCTAGACCAGCAGTTTACCCATGACACAAACTTTGCTTACTTTGGGGCTAGATGGCGCTGTGTGAATTTGTCCTAGCATATTTATTATTAAAATTATTTGTTTATGTGTGTTCCAGGCGTACTGTGTGAGTGGGTCGTGTCGTTCCCGGAGGGACCAGTGCCGACTGCTGTGGGGGGCCACCGGGGAGGACTCCCACCCTCGCTGCTACGCAGCCAACAACCCGCGGGGAGACAAGTCAGTATAATAAAGAAAGAAAAAAGTCATTTATTTCACGTAGACACCACGACACGATAGTAGAATGATTATTCTTTATTGCATATACACAAAATATAACAAAAATGAAGGAGAAAAAGAAAAAGCCACCGGCGGCCTTGTCGCGGAAGCGATTTTTTCCAGGCAACCTAGAGACAACCTATAGTCGTACAATCATATCATCACAAACCATAACAGTCCACTGCAGGTCTTAGGGCCTCTCCCACGACAAGGGAGGTCATTGCCATAATCTCCACGCTTGGCAGGCGGGTTGGAGATCGCAGTGTTATAAATATAACAATGGAAAATGCTGCTGCCCATTTTCCAGACTACGGAGACTCTTGATCTTTTGCCTCGAAAACATTAGTCGCCTTCTACGACACCCATGAGTGTAAGGGTTGGTGCTATTCTACTCTGCCGGACACCACACGTAACACTATATGTGAGAAAATAATGTATTTATTCACCCCAGGAACGGCAACTGTGGCTACGACCGTCTCCGGCAAATCTACGCCCGTTGCTCGGAAGCCGATACCGGCTGTGGCCTGCTGCAGTGCAAACATCTCAACGAGAGACTGGAGTTCGGAATGGAGAACATGGCCACACTGGCCGCTGTGTTCATCAATCTTAATGGTGAGTGGCTAAGACTCGTCAAAAAGTGTTCTTACCTGCAAATGTGCTCCCCAAATAGGAGGTGCCTAGTAACTAGACCAATTTATTAAGAGAGGGATTAGCGGGGTATCCCTTTTAAATTGGAGCCGCCCGACTGGGGAAGTACCTCCACCTTACAGAATACCGCAGATAAACAATACTCTTTTAAATAGTATTTAGTTTCTGCCGGTGAGTAAGGTCTCCAATGCTCCATGGGGGATTTGGGGAACCGTGGCTTTGGCAGTGGAGGGGCATTTGCCTTTTTGGTGTCAGAGCTACGTGTTATAGTGGTGGGCAACGCATTGGCGATATTCTCAGTGTTGCTAATGTCTATAGGCAGTGGTGACCACTTTCCATCATGCCTATTTGTCTACACTATGAAAAAAACCTCAACGATGAGTGGCAAAAACTCAATGTCAAAAAGTACTCCCGAGGGACTATTGGCTATCTCAGTAGACAACTGAATTTGACATAAAACAATCTTACACTACTCTAATTTGGTAGACGCTATGGCCAGTGGCCAACGAAAATGACGCAGAGTAGAATTATCTTGTGTCAAATTCAGTTGCCAACTGAGTTAGCCGATAGCCCCGCTGGATGAATCGGAGACAAGCTCCATTTTTGATCGCATAGCTTACCAGCGGGCGAGAAGGCGATGAAAAAGTAAATGGCAGAAGTAAAATGACAATGAATAAATGTTGGATGCTGCAGTGCCCCCATCTCAACGAGAGACTGGGGTTCGGCATGGAGTCCTTGGCTAACGGTCAATGTCAAAATGAAAGTTGAACCTCTTCTTCAAAAACATGTCTACATGTGCCTCATAGGCATCCGCTCCACTTAGGTTTCAGATGTCCTGGACGACGGTAGCCACTTAACATCAGGTTTACCGTCCGCCCGTGTGCCTACCTAGGCAATAAAAGGGGCTAATCACCCCAATGAATTGGTTATGCTAATGACCATAGACAGCGATAACCACTTTCCATCAGTTGGACTATTTGTCGACTTATTTGACATAGAAAAACGAGTTGCCCCATGTTCCACGATCCCACAATTAGTATTTCAAAGCTGACACAAAACAAATTTTGAGTTTCTTTTATTTGATTCGGACCGCCATTTCAACTGATGTTTAGTGACGATTCGGGCAAGGAAATATCATACATGTTGGAAAATATTTGTTTTGAATTAAGGGCTACATAAAGTTATTTCTCGGGCGACAATGCCCGTCATACACACACACATAGCATGGACTCTTGATATTTGATAAAGTGTAACTGACTATGTGTCTATTATTCTCAGGTACAATAATGCCATGCCGCACCGCAATCATCGATTTGGGACTCGGCGACGTGGACCCTGGAATGGTGCCCGACGGCGCTAAATGCGGCGAAGACATGGTATGTTCATGAAAGGAAATTAATAGTTGTAAAAATATCAGTGAAATCGGAATTTCATTGTCAAAATAAAAACTTTATAACTTCAACTAACATCTAGTTAATACACTCTTTGCCATTCCCGGTGGAAAGGTACCCATAACACTAGCAGCGTTGCCACGCTGAATGGCGATGAACAGACTCTGTAAAAAACAAAATATGTTGATTGTACAAATTACTTTTATGAAGCAATAAACATTTGAGTATTGAGTATTGAATGAGGTGTACTATGGCAAAATAGCAACGATTCCATTCGTTCTAAATTAATGAAATTATTGAGTTGTATAATAAAAATAATAAATATTCGTGAACAAATTCACACAGCGCCATCTAGCCCCAAACTAAGCAAAGCTTGTACTATGGGTGCTAGATAACTGATATACTACTATTGGATCAGTAGTGGAATTTTAAATAAAAAAAAACAAATTACTCACTAACCTAAAGTTTATTACAATTTAGAATCTTTACGAATTAAGCCAAATAAGGAAATCACCACAAACACACAAAATAATTGACAATCAAGATCAAAAGCAACGATACCAAAGTCCAGATCACACCGTACGCCGATAACTTGAGGTCCGCACAGCGCGACTCCCGCTAAAGGAATGTCCCCGACTCTTTCCTTCTGTGAGCTTTTATAATACTAGCCCCACCACAGCCCAAAGCAGGGTAGTTAATCCTCAACACGGCCTCTTCTGACTATGCGTCGCCCTCGACGGCATCGGATATGTCCGGCAGGCCTGACTGCAGGGCCGCATCACCGGCGACGGGAGTGCCCGCGCCAGACGTGCCAGAAGTAGACAGTACGCTGAGCCCTGGTGCATCCGTGTGGGTAGTGGTGTCCTCGGAGTCATTGTCATCTATAAGAGAACACGCGGGCACCAGATTATGACCACATCAAATTAGCAGCAACGATTCCTAATCTCGCATATGTCAATCTTTCAAGGCCCTCGTTCCAAACCAAGATCACATACACTCGGAAAATAAGACCTATCAATGTTTCATGAAACGTTAAGAAAACCTCAGTTAATTCTCACAATTTCATGAACACGAAAGTAACCTCAACATTCATTAATCGTTCTCAAAATTCATTCATCTCATAGCATACATCATCAATTCATACACCATGGATCCATGTTTCGTACATCATTCGTCACGTAGGGTAAACATCCCGCAGTATGTTACCGATAGGATCGTCCCGCAGTACGTCCTCTACGTGAAAAAAACCATGTCAGACACCCCGCAGTGTGTCGACGCAGAGCTACCCGCATAGCAGGCGGCTCCGCTAACGCACTCCAACATCCATAGAATAGACGAAGGGCGTTCTGCACAGTACTCACGCTCAAAAAATGCAGCGCATGTCTCGGGACACCATTCCCCTCTCCACGGCACCATATACTGGGCCGCTGCCTGCGTGGTTTTCCCATAGGACCCGCTTAGCAGACGCAACTCATAGCGCCCGCTTGGCAGCACACGCACGACCTTGTAGGGGCCTCGCATGCCCGGATCCAGCTTTCCAGTGGACTGTGAAAACTTAATCACAAAAACGAGATCATCGACATTAAACACTCGAGCTGGATGTCTATTACGGTTCACGTATTCGTCTTGTTGCGTTTGATTTCTTCGCAACAACTCAGTGGCGCGGCTCCGGCGCAGCTCCCTTTGAGCCTCGCGGTTCGACTGAGAATCTTCCAGCGCCACGTCACGAACGAGCGACCGGATAACAGGCGTTGTGTTGTCGACGCCGACCATGAGGTTCAGGGCAGATGTCTGGGTAGTCCTGTGCTTGGGAACGTTGAGGGTAAGCTGCAGCCTCCACAGCGTGTCGGACCACGCCGCGTCCTTGTGGTTTGCCTCGATGCGGATCATGTTGAGGACTGTTCGAGCATACCTCTCGACTTGTCCGTTTGCGTGGTGCATTTCTGGTGTTATGAAATGTATGTCTGATCCCATCTCTTTCACGAACTCTAAAAATCTAGCCGACTCAAACATGCGGCCTTTGTCTGTCACAAACAACTTTGGAACACCGAATAGCGAAACCACGTTAGTAACTACTCGTAATAGTTCGTCAACGTCCTGCCTATAGAGCGAATAAAGCAACGTGTATTTTGTGAAGGCATCCACGACTATTAAAACAAATTTATAGCCGTTGGACACCGGTAGTGGCCCTAAGACGTCCATATGCACAACCGAAATTGGTGTTTCTGGTTTCTCCCATGACGTTATAACTTGTTGTGGGGCCCTAGGTACGCGTTTCTTGGATACACATACCAAACAATGCTGTAGGTATTTCCTAACGAACTGCCTAAGCCCGGGGAACCAAAAATGCTTTAGAATGAGGTCGAGGGTCTTTTCAAATCCGATATGGTCGTGCTCGTCATGAAAAATACGAAGCAGACTTAGACGGTGTCCCTTTGGGATAAAGCAGAGAAGCCTATGCTCTTCGCCTACGTGGGTGTACTTGTAGTCCAAGAGGTCATTTCGTTTTACGTAACGATTCGAGTCTAGATTTCCCTCCTCAAGCTGCTGAAGAAGCGTTTTGGTCTCGTCATCTGCCTCTTGTGCGATCTGGGCCCAATTACGTGGCCGTGCAATATGGTGTACCTCGTAAGGGGGGTTCCTACTCAAGTAGTCAGCGTGGGCCATCATCGTTCCCTTCCGATACTCTATACGAAAAGTGAAATCTTGGAGGTAGACCCCACCAACGTGCCACTCGTGGTAGTAAGTCCTTCTTGCGCTCCGTGCACTTGAGAGCATTGCAGTCCGTTACGATTTTGAATTGAATGCCGATCAAATAGTGGCGGAAGGCCTGCAATGCTTTCACCACGGCCAGCGTTTCGAGTTCGTACGAGTGGTACCTACTCTCCGCGCCCTGTGTGACCTTGCTAAAATACGCCACTACCTTTTTATCGCCGTTCTCGTGGATTTGCAACAAGATCGCTCCATATCCGATGCTGCTCGCATCCGTATGGACCTCTGTTGGAAGTTTGGGGTCAAAAATGGCAAGAACGGGCTCGCTGGTCAAAGTGGAGATAATTTCTTGACGAACGCGTTCCTGTTCAGGCCCCCATTTGAATTGAGTTCCGTTTTTAAGCAGCTGAGAGATGCAGAACGTTTTTGTTGCATAACCCTTTATGTACTTGCGAAAGTACATAAAGGGTTAGCCCTAGGGCTAGCCCTAGAAACTGCCTGACCTGTCTTACATTTTGCGGGACAGGTGACCCTACTAGAGCCATAATTTTACGAGGGCTCGGCTTAACCTGACCCTGACTGATAATTCGGCCTAAGTACTCGACTTCCGTAACTAAGAAAACGCACTTACGCAAGTTAATCGAGAAACCCGCTTCCGTTAACGTCGTGAGTACCTCGCGCAGGAGTTCAATGCCTTCCTGGACCGAGCTGCTCATCAGGAGCACGTCGTCGATGTAAACCAACAGTTTCCCCGACTCTATAAACTTCCTCAACGTCTTATTTATGATCCTCTGGTAGACAACCGGCGAATTCGTCAGACCATAGGGCATCTTGAGGTACTCAAAGTGACCCTCTGGCGTGACGAAGGCCGTACGATGAACAGATTCCGACGTTATCTTAATTTGATGAAACCCAGATGCCATATCTAGGGAAGAGAACCTCGCTATGCTTTTATCACCGAGCCGATCAATGTGGTCGTCGATTAGAGGGAGGGGGTACCGGTCCTTGACTGTTATACGGTTATGAGCGCGATAATCAACGCACATCCTGTCGGACCCGTCCTTCTTCTTGACCAGAATGATCGGACTGGAATATTCTGACTCCGATTCCCTAATGATGCCCTTGACTAGAAGGTCATTCACGATCTCGCGAACCTTTAACTTTTCGGCGTGGGAAAGCTTATACGGTCGATACGCAACCGGCACCTCACTAGTCACACTGACGTGCATTTCGCCTGTGGTAACGGTTGTGGTGGCCGTACCTTCAATAAAAAATTGGGAAAAATCGTTTATCACGTTCATTAAGGATTCGCGTTCTGCACCCTGAAGGGGTGTATTGATATCCGTGTTTGCCGCAGCTCTAACCGTGAAGACTTCCGTAGGCTTGCTAGCCGTGTGCGTGATGGTGTGGCTATTGTTGGTCCTAACGTACGTAATGCCGTCCCTATTCAAAACGTCAGTGCCGATAATTATAGATGTTGACATACATTTTGCTGGAACTACCACGAAATCAGCCTCGATCGATATGTCTTTAAGTTCGACAGTAAGAGTGACATACGACTTCCCTTCTATCTCGTTATTTCCTAACCCCTTTAGGGTACAGCTGATGGGTTTGTTTGTGCATGAGAAATGTTTGACAACGTCTGAGGATACCAACGAAACGTTGTGGGCTCCGCTGTCGATGAGCACGTCAACCGGAATACCCTGCACTACAGCGGTCGTGATGTCCCTCCTTCTGTCGTTTCCCGTAAGATCGTTGCAAAAATTCACGTTATGCGTGTTTCGCGACGCGGACCTCTCTTTTGCAAAGCACTTATCTTCCGAGTGCCCTATCTTTTTACAAAATGTGCACGTGATTACGTTAGGCTCTGATGGTTTCGTTTTCTTAGGACAGTTGAAGCTTTTATGACCGCTTTGACTACAGATAAAACACTTCAACTGCGATGAGGTTGACCTATCAAGAAACTTTCTCTTAAAGTGAGGCTGGGAAGTATGCGCGGCCTTTGAAGTCGTTTTTGCGTGAGTAGGCTGACTAGGTTTTGTGTAAATCGACAAAAACGAGACCAAAGTTTCGGGGGTCAATTCTGCATTTGCGGCTGCGGCACGAACTTGTGCGTCATTTATGCCGCGGATCACTATTAGCGTTAATAGCTCCTCACTAAGCCCTTTAACTATGCGCAGACGCAGAATTGTCCGCCGCGCGTATTCGGCAAACGTAGAGTACTTGTCAGATGTTGTGTTCATGGCCTCAAACAAAATATTGGCGTAATCCAGTTTTCGGGGGCATAGAGGCTTAAACTCGCGTTTGAAATTGGTCCATGACCTATCGTTGGACACCCATTCGTTTAACCAGGTCCTTCCATCTCCCCTCAAACAACCTGCAACACGTGACAAGCACTCCCTGTCTGACCAACGATTGGTCTTTTGCGCGCGATCTACTTCCTCACACCACACGTCTATGTCATGTATAGTCGGATCGAAATTCGAAACGTAGTAGTTGAGCCGTCCTGGGTTTATAGATTGAATTGCGTCAACAATAGCTTTAGCGGCCAATGGCGTCGCGACGTCTGTGCTACTGCGGGTAGTCGTGAAATTATTTTCGATCACCTCTAAGCGCGACAATATTGTGTCTAGCGTACTACCACGAACCGCACGGGGACTCGGTGTTCGACACTCAGTTCTATATCGTGACGTTGCACGTGGCCGCGACGATGTTGCCGTTGATGGCGGAGTCGATCTATTTCGCGGAGGCGATCGCGATTCAGAACGCCTATGTCTACGGGACCTCATATGAGACGTATCACGTGTCCGCGATCGATCACGTGTTTTAGTGCGCGACAGACTACGGCTTCTAGAACGCGCTCGACGACGTCGATGCGATCTGTCTCGTGATTTACTTCGCGTACTACGCTTTTTAGGCATGATTTAATCAAACAAACAATAAATCAAAACTAAATGCGGAATACGAGTAAAGAAATAAAAATGTGGGTAGTTGTGACTTCCTTATTTTGAAAATTCTACGGATGGCGAAACAATAATCACAGGCAAATTTGGGTTAAGATCCCACTTCTGATATTGGATCAGTAGTGGAATTTTAAATAAAAAAAACAAATTACTCACTAACCTAAAGTTTATTACAATTTAGAATCTTTACGAATTAAGCCAAATAAGGAAATCACCACAAACACACAAAATAAATGACAATCAAGATCAAAAGCAACGATACCAAAGTCCAGATCACACCGTACGCCGATAACTTGAGGTCCGCACAGCGCGACTCCCGCTAAAGGAATGTCCCCGACTCTTTCCTTCTGTGAGCTTTTATAATACTAGCCCCACCACAGCCCAAAGCAGGGTAGTTAATCCTCAACACTACTATATATACACCAGACCCGTAACAGAAATTAAAATTCATCATTTTTAATTTCTGCCCGGCCGGGAATCGAACCCGGGACCCCTTGCGTGGCAGACCGGCATGTTGACCATTGAACCACTCAGGTCGTCAGGTCGTAATGGCGAATTAGCAAATCTGATTATTTATTGACTGTGTCTGTCCATCAGATGTGCATGAAGCAGCGTTGCGTCCCAGTGGAAGAAGTCCGTGCGGTTATGATGGCGCGGGGCGACGGCTGTCCCTACAACTGTGGCGGCCATGGCGTCTGCAATTCGAAAGGTATTCATCATTCATTTATTTACTCAATATTCTACACCGTCATACAATAATTAAGTAATAAACTCGAACGCCAAATTTATTTATTGATCAGAAGGCTGACTGTAGCTTCTACTTCGGTTTTACTTTCGTATCGTGTTTGCGTTTACGTTAAATTTTTATGGATTTGTATAGCGCCATCTAGTGGTACTTAAATGTAGTTTTATCTTCATACTAATTTCGACATTAACGCAAACGCGATAGAAAAGTAAAATCGAAGTAAAACCTACAGTAGGTATATGAAAGCAAAACTTACGCTCAGCCCTCGAGACATTACATATCTCTTTCTATGGTCGTTTTCCCCGGAGAGTACATCATGGATCTGTTCGTTCAAGAGAGGGCTGAAAAGGTTTTTATCCATTGAGTAGCATAAAAAAACATATTTAATATAGGTTCAACTCAGCTTAGGTGGTGAGCACATCTGACGAAAGAATACATCAGATGTGCTTGTCCCAGTGTTAGTTATACCCTCGTTCTGTTTTAAAGTTACTGCAAAGGTAAAGAAATTAAGATTATTGACCCGTGCGTCGTAGATTAGTCCTGACTGGTTTAGTAATCCATTCTTACATATTTGTGCTTTTTTGTCAAAACGCAGTTGCCAGGGTCAAATTCTTGTGTATTTTTTTTAATAATCAAGATATACCTGCTGGGGGTCTAAAAAGGCCACATTCGCATTTCATATTATGATTCATATTAGACTACTACAAACTTATCTGATTAGGTGGCCAGTACTGTACCTAAGTGAATTGTCATGTCATTGTCAACAACAGCGACGCTGTAGATAAGTTTGTCAAAAATTAATATGAATCATAATATGAAACGCTAATGTGGCCTTTTTAGACCCCCTGGTCTAGCCATCTTTGACAGTTCCGCTTGCGTGATGCGTGTATGGTAGAAAATTGACAGCTCGAAGTTCGACTATTTCTACTAACATCTACATTAACTCTGATTGTGTAGGATCATCCGCCAATCCGCCTCCTTTGTACACCGAAAGTACGTGAATTGTCTATGGACCATGAATTTCTACCACAAACAGCTTATGTCAGATAACGTTAGCTTATGTCAAATCCCATACATTTTTTCTACCACAAACGATTGTAGATTAACGAAACCTCTTGGCTAAGGCCGCTGTTTACTTCAAGGTTCTCCTGTTCTCGTTGGGGGTTACAAAGTGACAAAAAATATAATGATCTTGGCGTCAATGTCCCGGTTGTGCTCTCGCGCACGAGGGCCCGGGGTCCGCCTTGACCATGATCCAGGATTTGGCAGATCAGAGATGTAAAGTGAACATATGTAACTGACTGGCGATCTCTTCCAGGCAACTGTCACTGCGAGGCGGGCTACGCGCCACCGGACTGCACGCTGCCAGGTCCGGGCGGCTCGGAGGAGTCCGGACCGGCCACCGATCCTGGCCGTAAGTATCATATACAATATATAATAGGACTGTAGCGATCTCCATAGTGAACTAAAGAGAGCTCGCACACACGAGTTGGCAAGACAACCAGCATGACAGCAACTGTCAAATCTACATCGCGCTAACGGAGTGTTCCATCTACAACGCTTATATACAAGATCCAAAGAGCGTCCATTTGGACTTCGGTAGTTTACACATAATGTACGTAACGTTTAATGATTTACGCTCTTGCTAGAAGTCAGCACTTTTGTTTTATTTATTGTAATACTTACCTACCTCTGTAAATCGCTAAATAGACAGATTGTTTTTCTTTCCACGGATGTATTCTACCTACATATTGATTAAGTTGGATCTTGCTTGTGTCAGGGGATTAGCTCCTTACTTACTGGAACCGACTAAGTATGAGACGTAGCTGCGAGATGTACACTTCTTGGCACCGTATCGACATAGAATGTTAAGACAGAAAATCAAACAAATGTAGTGTGAAAATTCGACCTTTAACTACAGATATGTCTAATTTCTTTCATTGCAGACCAACGAGACTTCATGATGGCGATGTACATCATATTCCTCGGGATCATACCGCTCATACTTCTTCTGCTGTTCCTGTTGTACTACACGAGACGCAATTCGCCCAACTGGTGGAAGAAACCAAAGAAATCGTACGTAGACTTCATACCTTTCTTGAGTCAAGGTCCCAGCCTGTCCTTAGGCGGTGTCTTCTCAAATATGGCGAGAATTAACAAAAATAAAAGTAATACCGCAAATAACAACGCACAAAGCCGAGAAGGCAGCCCCATTTACGCCACAGTCCTTGAAGTACAAGAGACCGCTGACACTAAAACGCAACCCTTGCATTATAAAATATTACATTTAGCCGATAAAAAACCCAAAAATCCCATAAACAAATATACAATAGAAAAGAAATTCACGAAAGACGACATTGTTGTTACTAACAGTCAAGCGGATTTGACTAAACCAGTTACCGCTAAATCTTTTAAGAAAATTACGAAAGACGATATCGTGGTTACCAAGAGTCTAGGCGATTTGACAACGCCTGTTATTCATGCTAATCCGTACGGGAAACCTAATCGGGTAGCTGTTAATAATGAATTTGTAAGTAAAGATGTCCAAGTACACAATATGGTTAAGAAAATTACGAAAGACGATATAGTAGTTACCAAGAGTTTAGGTGATTTGACAAATAAAAATATCGAAGTAAACAATATAGTTACAAATTCGGGTGACATTGGAGTGAAAGATAAAACTAAAAGTGACAACTTAGGTGAAGGTCAAAGCAAAAGTCAAAATGATTTGGCTAAAGTTGACTTGGCAACGTCGATACTAAATGCTAGGAATAATTTAAACGCAATATCTAGACCAGAAAACGCTAATGATTCTTCGTCAGTAAAAAATGTTATGAAAAAAGACGCGCAAATTAACAATGTTTTTAAAAACTTGAGTAACAGCAATGTGCATGATAAAAAATATTTAGAAAGTACCAATGTTGATGTAGGTCCCAGCAAAAGTCAAGAAGATTTGGCTAAAATCGACTTAGCAAAGTCAATATTGAACGCCAGAAACAATTTGAACGCAATATCTAAACCTAAAATCGCGCAAAACGATGATGCAATAAAAAATGACGTAAGAAACAAAAATGGCAAAAATAACCCATCTAACGTCTCCAAACCAGCAATCTTCAACAAACCTAATGTTGCTGAAGCGTTGATACAGCATAAGAATAATTTCTCAAAAACAAATAAGACTGATTCAGTTAAAACCAAAGACGACAATGATCTAGCGAAAACTTTAGCTAAAGCTAAAGCTAAATTGAATAAGACTGATATTCCTGTTAAAAATATGAATATTACAACTAATGGGGCTAGTAACAAACTTGCTGTACCAGCAAAGGCCTTTAATGTAGGTAATTTAGAGAAAACCCCTCCGCCTATAAGGCCCAAGCCAAATTTAAAGTAACAATTGAATTAATGGGCAACACAAATGCAAATTGTCGATCAAATGCCGTAATAGAATTGACGAAATACTCATTTTACTTAGGTTTTAACATTAATTTATTATATAAGAACTTTATCATTATGACAAACAATAAACATGACTTATTTATAAGTAATAAGTAGTAAAATAGTCATGCACGTTGGATTGATGTAATTATTTATAGATTTTTAGTTCGCTTTTAGATGTTTTTGCGAAATAAATTCACAATTTAGATTTATTCCCTCCTTCTCTCCTTTCCTTTTTTTTTGTGTTTTGTATGATTGTGATTTTTTGGGATTATGATTGCTTGGGTGCGTATATTTTTATGATGTGATGCTCATTCCTTTAATATACCCTGGGTCAGTTTTCTGTGGGAAAATAGAGTATCTTTGCTTTTGCCTGCGACTTCAGCGTGCATTTGCAATACTCCTTTATTTTCTTTGGTGGACATTAGTATAACTTAGTTTGTAGTTTTATCTATCTATAGCATGTATTCTTTTGCAATGTAATGTTTTGTATTGTAGAAAATTTCTTCTCTCTTTGATTGTTTAAAATTTAAGTTGTAGTCGTGTATTTTCTACTTTCTTTATTATTTTCTTTTCTCTTTAATTATAATTTTTAAAACTTTACAAGCTTTTAGTTTATATAATATGGTGTCCTCTCTTTACATTGATATCCAATAAGTAGATTTATTTGAATCTTTTACAATTTATGTAAATTGGAATTGTACACCTTGTTCAATTAAAGGCCTGTATATTTTACCTAATTGTTTGACATTTCTTCATCTTTTTTACCTGTCTTCATTTTAATCACAATTCTTCTTTCACAGTTTTTTAATAGAAATTAAAAATATTCTAATCGTAACAATTAATTTTATTTCACTACTATCACATTTCTTTCTGTTCTTAAGTATTTTGGTTGCATTTCTTCTATCGGTGAGTGGGTTTTGAGTTCGCTTGCATAAAATGCTTGTAATAATTATTGCATGTCTGGTTTTGCATGTGTTTTTCAGTTTGTCTATGAAGGCTTAAGGTGTTGTGACTTGTGGTAAATGTAGAATGATTATGATGGAATAACTTAACAAGTAAAATATAAACTGAAGTGTTTATTATCTGAACATGACTTTGTTCGACTCGTTATCGCCAGTAGGATAATTACATAACGCTGTTGCCAACAATTCTCTGATTTCAATTATTGAAATTTTTATTTTTGCGATTCCGTATCATCGATTTCATGGGTTCAGTTGCTAACAAAGTTCCATTGTAATAAACTGAAACTAATAACATCGACCGTATACGTAATCACAAGAGTAACAATTTATAATCATTGTAATCAGAATATTGTTGGCAACGTAAGTATTACAAAACTAACACTAAAAATCAATAATCCATAATTCTGCATTTACCAAGATTTCGCGTATTCCGAAGCGCTTTAACGCAACAAATACAAATTTATCACAACAATCGATTGACTACTAAGTAATTCCTATCCTCCCAACAGATCGCAGTCACCAAAGAAAGCCAGCCTGCCCCGCCGACTGTCTCTCAGTGCCAGCAAGTTCGCTTCAAACTTCCAAAACAACTCGCAAGGGGGCGCACCAGCGACCAACGTCCACACCCTGTCAAATCCTGATGACATGAGCTCCAGTCTCCTCCGATGCGACACCGACCATAGCCCCTCAGGCCAACTGAACCCTACAGTAAACTTCTTCGGAAATTTCAAAGGATTCTCCTTAACGCCAATGGAGAAGAATGCGCCAACGCACGAGCAGAGTGAAGAAATAGCTATCATAAGCAAGGAGAAGACTCAACCAAAGATGGCTGACAAGAGCGCAAAGATTACTCCAGTCCACAGGAGCAGTAGCAACAGTCAGAGCTTCATGCACCAGGGAATGTTGAAACCAGTTACGAGATCCGCGCCTCCTTTACCCGTGGTGCCAGTCACGGCGAAAACTAGTCCAAAATCCAGTCCAAACGTCAAACGATCCAATAGCACAGTACAGAACAGAATAAAAGCCCTAATGAGTGTCGATAAGACGGAAGAAACTCCCGCAGTTATGAACAACCCGCCCCCGAGACCTGTCATATCGAGTCCGATTCTAGAAGCTTCCACTTGTACCGCGAAAGAGCTGATTTCGCCCCTGCAAGGATCGAAAACGTTGGGACCAGTTAGAGCAGCGCCTTCGGTGCCGACTTTGTCACCGGAATTACCTAAACGACCCCTGAGCATGCACTCAGCTAGCAATGTGCCGACAAAACCGCTGCCAGAGGAACCAAAGAAGGTACGAGAAGGCATATCTCTCAACAGGATCGCCTCGTTCCTCAAACACGACAAACCCAAAGAGAAGGAACGCACCCCAGTGGAAAGAAGCAACTCCTTACCCAAAAACCCTAACCATCAGATCAAAATACCGAAAACTGTCGATAAGGCGGCTTTAAGGAATCTGCAAATATCGAATCCTATACTGCAGCGAGATATTGAGTTGCCAGTCGGGACTGTAAATGTCGTGTCAGATTCTGAAGACGGGGACGATAGTAAAGGCTTTGTGAATAGAGCGCAAAGTATGAGAGCACCGGCGGGTGTCAAGCCGGTCATACAGAGTTTTGGATCCATGAGGCAAGCGCCTGGCGTGCCCAGACCAGTGTCCATAGCCGGAAGGCCGACCGCGCCGCCGCCGCCCCTACCGCACCAAGAACAAACACCTATCTACCAAAACCCAAAGCCCCAGCCAGAAATAAAGTCTACCGACTACGTGGACTGTATAGAGGAGAAGCAAGCACCCCTAGCGCATATAGACGAGGAATCCGGCGACAACATTTACGCCATAATCGAGGAGAGCCCAGAGAAACATTCGCGGCCTTTCCCTAAAGCGCCGCCCATAAAAACGATACCGAACCTCACGCCCGAAGGCTACAACACTCCGAAAGCGATCCCCTCCAACTCAGGGAGCGCAGAGAGCATGGGTCTGCTCGGAGAGATAGTGGACGAAATACAGAACCGTAATTTCGACTCCATCTACTCCGCTTCCACCCTTTCTAGGAAGAAGAAGGCGAAAGAGAGTGCTGACAGTAAGAGAGACAGCAACAACAGCACATACATGAATACAGACCACTACAAGACACCCGAGAGTGTTTACAGCAACTCCGGGGCCAAGTCCAGTGCTTCGACGACAAGCAGTGGCTATTTGCACCCTTCCGCTGTCAACGTACCGACATATATGAACAAAGAGAGCGAACAAGATCCGAAAGTAGACGAGAAAGCGCCCCCGTCGCCGAACGTGAAGCCGGGAACTAAAATACCTACCTTCACGAGACAAGTCACCCCACCCGCGTTGAAAACGAGCAGTTTCAGAAACGTGCCGCAGTCACCCAAAAACAACGTAAGAAATGGGAACCTGCAAGCGAGCAAGATATCGAACAGCCCTGATGTAGTATCTAGCTGCGCTGTAGAGAAGAATATCAAACCGCCGGATGTGATTAACAACAATAAACTTGAGACTGAAACACCAGCAACAGCGACCAAACCCATCGTGAAACCGAACGACAACAGGCCGCCGTTGAGGCCAGCGCCATCTGTCGACAAGAAGCCAGCACTAAAAACCGTACCTTCGCTAAAACCCGTTATACCATCATCCAATTTGAACAAAGCACCATCGGACAAAACTCCAATAAATCGTACAAATTCTAAAGTGGACAACAATGTAAAAGCCATAGCGGATAATCTGAACAAGAATAAACCGAAAATTGTGGCAAAACCAGCGTCTGTAGTGTCTAGAACTGACTCCAATGTAAAACCCAACGCGACCAAATTGTCTGCAAAGCCTTCAAATGTTGCAAGCCTGCAGCAGAAGTTTGAAAATAGAAAATCTTTCGGGAAAGATATTGGTGTGGGGAAGAAATAGCGGTAGTTGTAACTTGTAGGATTAAATTGGCGAAGTTCTGGTACTATTAGTACCGCTGATATTTGGCGGTTAAGGACCTTGTGTGTACCGGTTGGTAAGGAACGGTTACCGAATAGAGATACATTCGGAGACTACAAAGCTTGCTGCACTCTTTACTCCTAGTGAGATGAAGTTTGGAGTAAGTAGGATGGAATGCTCCGAGTTCTCAGCTGCCGGTAAACTCGTAAAAGAAGGCATTAGGGGCTTATTAGAGATAAAGTGAAATAAAGAAAATATGTCGTCTTGCTCACTCTTATGGTGATTTATATGAGTGTGAATAGAGCAGCTAGGATATTCGTTTGGCGATATTTCTAAAAGTCCTCTAGTATAGAGTTGTCAGATCACAATGTCGATTATCGACATTCTAGTCCGAGTTATTTTGATATGATATACGTGTGGTGTGCTATAAATAGTTGTCTCAGCAATCATATTGATTGATAGCAATTTTAATTAAAATCACATATTGAATATAATTTTTTTGACATTATAATATGACATTTTATGTATTAAGTCTCGGAGTGATTTATTTACTGGCGAATTATCTTCATATAATATTTTGAAATAAGAAAGTACTTTATTTATACACTGTAAATAAATACAGTTCAAAATATTGGCTTGTGAAGTTACTAAGTGTTCATATTTTGATGTGTGAGATGCATTTTAAGTAGGGACCGAGGATATTTTGCTGATTGTATAAAGTTAGCTAATATATTTGTGAACGATCCTGTATGAACTTTTGTATTTAAACCGATATTTTGTATTGAAGTTCGTACTTATAGAAATATATTCTGTAAAGATCTCTGTATATAATAAAAATTATTGATTATATTCCTTTAGTTTAGTTACAGATCAAAGATAAGTGTCTTAAACAGTGCGTAGGTACAATAAATCGTTTAATTTGTATTTTTATAAGGACTATTGAGATTTGAGTGTTTGTATAAAGTATAATTTAGCGTAGGGTTGAGTGTTGGTCGAATGATAGTAATATATAGTTAAAGCCTCGGGGAGGTTTCAAAGTCATATTGGCCTTATATGTTCATTTCACAGTTATAAAAGTACCTACCGACTTGAAGAGCAATATTTGTACTGCAATATGTGGCTGCAATATTGCCACTCACGGTAAAACTCACATGAGCAATTTTCAAACATTCAAGACAATTTGGAGACCTTAGATCTCTGCCTGTTCATTTTCTGGATGCATTATGATTATGCATATCTAGAGCATTGATAGAGTAGGTCTAGAGTTCCTAAGATACCTAACCTAAATCCAAAAGGCCGTTTACTCTGACCGCTGTATGCAATCGAAATTCCGACACAAACTTTCCCGCTGTGGAGCCTTTTGGATTTAGGTTAGGTACCTTAGAAACCCTAGGCCTCATTAATCCATGATGTAGATGTGCTCTAGATGCAATCAGAAAGTTCCCAGGGGAGATCCACAGTCTCCAAATTGCCTCGATTGTATGAAAATTGTTTATGTGCCCGTTATCTTTAAACTCAAAATACAGTGGGTAAAACAGTTTATTCCGTCAGCATGAGTCCGTCAAATTACATATGGCTGCGGGTGGATAGTATTTTAATCTTTTGACTATAGAAAAGAAGATTATCATCCCCCATCGTTGTGTGATGAACACTTTATATTGAGAACATTATAATACAGAATATTTACAATTGTTATATTTTTGACATTGGCAATTGCCATGTGTTCCTCGGACTTTGCAGCCATGCTATATAAATACTTTATAGGTTCATTATAGGACATTATCGCACGTGACTTTGAAACCATTCCAAGTAGGAGTATTTGCAGAATATGTTCAGAATGTTCCATGTATTGAGGTGCTACCATAGTGCTGTGGGCTGATTACACTGTTGCTAACAAATCTCTGATTTCAATGATTGAAATTGTTACATTTGCGATTTCGTATCGATTTCATGGGTTTAGTTGTTAACAAAGTTCCATTGCAATGAATTGAAACTATGAAATCGGTCATATAAAATCGCAACAGTAACAATTTCAAGCATTGAAATCAAAGAATTGTTAGCAACAAAGTTGCGTAATTAGCCTAGTCTTTCGCCATCATGTAAAGAAAAAAGCTTGTGGCTATTTTTATATCAATAATAAGATACATAATATGATTGCGTGTACGCTTATGTTCGTTACAGCAATAGTTATAATAGCATAATATATCGATTCGTCCAGTCATTTACTGCCATAAGTTTTACTGCTAAAAGGTGCTTGGGAATGTCACAAAAATGTTGGTTCTTTTATGAGTTGGAAATGTGATGCATTCGATACCTTTCTCTATTTTAGTTTCGTAGCTAGCTGACTGCTTGCTGTAAAAAATACTTAAATAAGGCAAGCACACAAGGTAATGCGTGAATAATAATAATATGGAAATATTGACTCAAATTCCATGCATTTTTATCGACAAGATCGCCCGCAAACACAATCCATACACACTTACATCAAGCGACCCAAAGAGGATCTTGGCCTCGGACACCAAATGACGCCATGTCAACACGATCCGTACATTAGTAAAATCAATGGTATGGAATTTACAATATTATAGCTTTATATGCAAGCAGCCTAAAGGCAGGTTCCATGCAGAAATAAATAACGAATCGTGATATGACGCTTCCTTAAAAAATCACGACATGGTAACCATAATACCAGTCTAAACAGGCTCTAAATATAAGCAGCAGGTATATGGTCGGACAACCTTTTTCAACCTTTTCATTTATGTAAATTAATAAAGCGTTAGTCACATTTCCAAGTCTCACTATCCATACCTAATTACAAAATTGTTGTGATAACATATTATTGGATGTATTTATCTGTAATAATTATATTATTTTCTATCACTAAACGATGAGAATTCCCCATGACGTAAGCCAGATAGATGAACAAACGTGTCACGTTTCGTCTCATCTATAGATAACTATTTTGCCTATTACATTATCCTATTAGAGTTTATCTTCATACCAGTCTTAGAATTTATAGAGTATTATTTGTAAAATTTTAATTAAATTAGGCCTCATTTATGAAATACAACAGCTTTTGTATGCATGATATTTTACAGATAATCAACGCATTGCTAGCGCCCCTGGTGTCGCTGATGTCCATAGGCGGCGGTAGCCACTTTCCATCAGGTGGCCCGCTTGCCTGTTTGTCCGCCGAATTACATGAAAAAAAATTTTTAAACTTCATGCATACAAAAGCCTGGTCAATCTGGGCTGTTTGGTCAATTGACTGTTTGTTTGTTTCTAAGTAAAGTCTAACAAAAAATCGATTACCCAATGCAAATTATTACGAGACTGATTTCGAATTACGGCAATTCCCCCTTACCCAATCATCTATATGAACAATTGTTGCACATGTGATACGGTCATCGCAGAAGTTTTACTTACTAATTTTTTTAATTACACATGAGTACATAATTTAAATTGTAAATACAACCAAAGAAGATTTATTTAAGCTTTGTTTCACAAGTGCATATTTTTCATACCTCTACGTAAGTTGATAGAAATTGTGTGTTATTGTTGCAAATAAGCTGGCGGTTGATAATTTACATTGGACATTGTAGTCTCTTGTCCACTAATAACCCAACATTGCCTATCAGTTAGGTATTGTAGAGTTATTTATAATACCTAACAGGATGTTTTTATCTTCATTTCTAGTATGTTACTTTACAGCGGAGAAGCTCATAATTATAGTGATGGTTAGCCACAAATTATTAAAGCGGTGGTATTACAAAAATTATGATTTTAAGTACAGTGTGTCATGGGTCGTAATGAATGCGAAAGGGCGAACCAGTGTCTTATTCCAAGGCATTAGTGTATATTTTTGACAAATAAGTTCCTTTCTTAAGCCATTTTGTTATGTCATACGGCAGACAAACAGTCAAGCGGGCCAACTGATGGAAAGTGGTCACCGCCGCCTATGGTCATCAGCAACAATAGAAGTATCAACAATGCCTTGATCACCTCTAAAGAGATCTCTAATATAACTATTGAACGATCCCATGACATTGTCCAAAAGAGACACTGTGGCATTCATTGCGACCCATGTCGAACATAAATTAAAGTACAAACCTGGTGTTAATTGGCTTCATCGTAATTCGATGCATAGATTGCATCCATCCATAGTAGCCTATCTGTATATGTAAGCATAGCAAATGCTTAGCCAGAGAAATGTATGATTACTTATCTGGATAGATTTCAGTAAAAATACGTGGACAGAGCTGAGAAAATTAAATTCTTTGTATTTTTTATTTGTATTGATTGTAGATTCTAATTTTATGACAAGACTGTGAAACGTTTAGGTAAAATTGATATAATTTATGCACTTGAATGTAAAACGCAAAATTAGTATGTGAAGAGATTTTGGACCACTAAAGTCCTCACGGTGGTCATGTAACTCAATAAATTTTAAAATAATTTGTTTTGTTTTATTATCCATGTTTCTGCTACTACAGTTGGCGAAGCGAGGTTGACCAAGGTGTTTAGCTGGGGACGAGGCTGGTTGAACAGTCTTGGGAGCTGATTGGCCCATTAATCCCACAAGTATCACATATATAGGAAGCTGTACCTCTACAAATATATGTAGATACCCATATAACTACATGCGCTCTCACGACAGCATCCCACAGGACTAGGCAAAGACTATCAAGTGTGACAGGCTTCGATCCTCAGTATTCTTGACACACCCTAGCCACTCCCATATTCATACATCATCACATCATCAAAATCAGCCCCTTTAATTTCAATATTGGGCGTGGGCCTTCGCTGTCCACCGTTTCCGGTCATCTTAACGATGTCGTCCTCCCATCGCACGTTTGGTCTACCACCAGG
This sequence comes from Blastobasis lacticolella, assembly GCA_905147135.1. NCBI lineage: Eukaryota > Metazoa > Arthropoda > Insecta > Lepidoptera > Blastobasidae > Blastobasis > Blastobasis lacticolella. The sequence goes on from LR990061.1 coordinate 4,888,496, forward strand.
TCGAAGGTAGGCAGTCCGTGGACGCCACTCTGTAATTCTTCGGCTCCAACGTCCATCCTGACAGTCTCGTCTCCTCAATTGGCCGATATTGCCACGCTAACCGCTGTCCGATGTCGACTACGCCTGATATAATTTCCCTGTTGTAAATTCCATCTTCGTACACATATAAACAAAAAGCGAAAAGCGAGCCAAGGTCACCGACATAGCCCTAAGGATTGCCAGGCTAAAGTGGCAATGGGCAGGGTACATAGCTCGTAGAACAGATGGCCAATGGGCAGTAAAGTTATTGAGTGGCGACCATGTAGCGGAAAACGCAGCGCGGGCAGGCCTCCCACAAGGTGGACCGACGACCTGGTAAAGATGGCAGGTACCAGCTGAATGCGAAAGGCACAGGACCGGCCTTTGTGGAGATCTCTGGGGGAGACCTATGCCCAGCAGTGGGTACCTTTAGGCTGATATGATGATGATGACACATATAAACAAGAAAATTTGAATTAAAATGTCTTCTTTATATGACTGACACATTTCTGTGTACCTATCGTTAAATTAATAGGTTGAAATTGAAACTTATTATCTGAACAGTAGCTATCAATTTTCATAACATTAAAATGGGTAATAGGTACCTAGATAGATAATTGGAGCTTCGTGATTTACCTACGTTTTGTGTTTTTGTGCTAGCGTACCTACTCGTCAATCCCATTTGAACGGCTCACTCAACTGGTATTGATGCGGCTGAAAATGGAGTACTTATCCTTTGTGATCTTTGGAACAACTTACCAAAACCCTAAGCAGTGTCAGTTTTCCTCATCCCTACATGATATTGTGCTTGGATTTTTCCAATCCGTCATGGGTACAGTACGCTAAGTTGAATGCATAAAAGAACATAAGGTAAAACAATTTGATCATCGATTTTTGTAATTTGGAAGCAAACCTGTCTTCGCTGTTTGAAAACCGGTTTACAATAATCAAATTGACCAAATAGAACTATGTGTATACCCATTCTTAATTGGTACCATCTGATGAGTTGTCTTATTAAGTTTTAAATTTCGCTCCATAAAGTTGCGCTTACCTACTTGTCTATTCATTAATAGACACTCTCTTGAGTAGGTACACAAAATACTGTTTACAACAACTTGAACTCTGATAACTGCTAACGTCCACACGTGTTTATCCCGAACAAGGAAAACCCGCCACAACTGACCGCTATAATCGCCTGTATAAAAAGAGAACGCGTTCCATCTCTCAATTGAGTCGCCATTTAGATCTTACAAGCATGCTGTCGCACGCTATTGTAGTGCTTTGTGCTGTGGGCGCGTGTCTGGCCGAGGGGAAATGGAGCTACACGGATGTAGCGCTCACCGTAGACGGGCAGCCGTGCCTAGCCGACTGCAAGGCTGGCAGATGCATCGTCGACTGGTTCGGGAACTACAGGAAGTGCACCAAAAGCGGCGTGAAGGCACCAGTCTTCAGCACAGCTCAGATAGTCGACAAGAGTAACCACCACTGCCTGAGTAACTGCGGCTTCTTCGGACACGAGTACGAGTGGTGCGTCACGACCGAAGGTGCCAAATGGGATCACTGCAACTCCTCGCCTGACGACCGGTCTATATACAAGAATAAGTGCAAGCACGCCTGCATGAAAGGGACTGTGGACTACTATTGGTGCTATGTTGAGAAGGGATCGTGGCAGTACTGCGCTCCTCCGGCCTTGATGCAGTTCCCAAGCGCATTGCAGCCGAGACCTGACCTCCAGCTCCTGCTCCTGCCGTCACTGGTGAAGCCATCAGAAAATAACAATAAAGAGAGTGGTGCTGATGTTGCAAATATGGAGAAAAATAAGACATGGAAGGAAATCTACGATATGGATTAACGTCCGGATTCCCTACATGTTTACAAAGAAAAACGAGTAGTCAGTTGAGATCTGTATAAAATTAAATTAGAAAATTAGTTAAATGGTTTCTTTTGTCTACTCTGTGCTTGAAACCGCACCCACGTACCATGTGAAAACCAAATTTAGTAGGTAATAAATAAAACGAAAGTTCCTTAGTATATGGTTGCGTGTGTATCTTTTTTCTCTAAATTGTTCTTTCAGATGTCGCTACAATATTCTACGTCAGTCATCATCATCGTCCTAGCGCTTATCCCGGCCTCTGCTATCCGTTTTCCTGCAAATTCTTCACCACTTCGCCCGGTCTTCGGCATCCTCGCGTCGTAAGCCGTTAGCTCTCGCATCCGACTCAGCGATGTCAATCCATCGCTTCTTGTATATAAGTCCTTTGATATAGCCCAATATTCTACGTCAATAACCCCCTAAAATAAATTATAGAAATAAAACGGGTGCGTTTTCCATTCTGTCTACGGAGTTTGAATGACTCGAATGACACCTCCAAACGCCCATTGCTTGACTTGAGCCATATGTAGTTGCCAACCCATTATATAATACAGTATCTTACTGTTTTCTGTGTCCGCCTACAGTTATTTTAAAATAGTAGGCGAAACTACTATATTTTATAAGCAAAGTCTCTTATCAGTATCTATAATTTACCGTAAAACGGAATGCGTCATGAATTTTAATGTTAACAATTCAGTGATAACTCAATAAAACACAATTCTGGACCAACTACTAACTACTTACTGCAGATCAATTTCATACTGAATATACAGGATGTTACATAATATATGTATAAAGCCATGACCTGGATGGAGTGCTAAACGTATTAAAACTATAGGTACAATAATTTTTTTCGAGCTTGGTATAGTTGGCGAGAAAATGACTATCAAATTTTTTCTTTTTCAGTGTCGATAATACTATATTTGGTCTTAAAAAAGTTGGCAACCCTACTTGCCCCCACAATAGCAATGGGTCAGTTAAGTTTGTAAGTATTGTAATGTATTTACGTAACAATATGGAAGTCAGACGGTAACTTAAATGAGTGGTTAGTATTGAGAAAAACAGGTAGGTACGGAATAAAACAATAATATTTTGTCGACATTTACTATAGGTAGAGTTAGGTATAATTTTCCTTCTACGAGTAGTAGGTAGGTAGGACGGATACTTATTACAGATACTTATTCTAATTATGAGTCTATGTACAACTAAATAAACAAAACAACCCAGTAGCTGCCAAGAAAGTTGTAAGGTAGGTTCCTATTTAAAATATTTGTAATATTCATCATTAATATTTTAGTCTTTTACTTATGAGTAGGTATGTACGACCATACACACACTACACATTCTTGTTGCGTAGCATCACCTGCTCACGACTGGTTTTCGCGCGAATAGGCCACCACGATGAGTATTGGTGGACACAGAACACTTATATCGAAAAGTCTAAGGGCAGGCAGGAGGAGCACAGTACTGCCACGATCCGCCCTGCACAACACACCAGAAATAATTCCCGTTCTTCTTAGCACACGGTTCGGTACAATTGATTTTGTACACGGAGCGATAGTGCGTGGCCGAGTTGCAGTAGTCCCAGTGCCAGGTTCCAACTGTGTTGTTGTCCACGTTCTTGAATGTCACGTCGGTGACGCACCATTCGTACGGGCTGCCGAAGAGCCCACAGTTGCTCCGGCAGAAGCGTCGTTCCTTGTCCAAAACCTGTGCAGTTCGAAACGCAGGCGCAGGAAGCTCAGCTCTGGTCGAACATTCGTCTTTATTTCCATCCCAGTCGATAACGCACTTCCCATTTATACAGTCGCCTAGGCACTCCTGACCTTCGTTGCTGTGTATCACTTGAGTATACGACCATCTTTCTAATGCATCTTTAGCCCAATCCGACGATACGGAAGACAGCACCGCGAAAACCACAAATAATATGGCCGTCGGCTTTGACATTATAAAATACACTACGGTACGTTATTAGCTTTACTTCAATATCGGATTCTTGACGCGTGAATGTCGTCTGAGGTAAGCTTGCTACGGGCAAAAACCCGCAGATACACTAAACTTGTTTTGTGCTTAAGGAAACAAGACGAGCAAAACAGGTATTACGTAGGTGCACGTCTCCGTAAAAATGAATCGCATTCGAATTTATCTAAAGTATCAATTAATCGAATAAATAAATACCACAAATCTATTATATTTATGCATCTACTTAAGTCAAAACTTTGTTTATTTATTAATATACAATTGTATAGATTAAGACACTGTTAATGCTAAGTGAGAAATGATAATAGTGATAGATGCCGTCCTACCTGAACTAAACGCCTTAATATAATGTATGAGCAACGAATAATACGCAACTTGGCCCATTTGCTAGGCTCTCTTTATTAGGAGCTTCAGATGAAGTTGCTACAAGTATAAAAACATTTTTAAACTTTTTTATTTCGTTTCTAAGCTGTTTGAACATCATTAGTACCTATAGTGGTTTAATTTTAATTAAATGTGTGTTCCATAAAACATAGTCTAAGGTCAAGTCTGTTTGTTTTACAGAATAAGCGTATAGATATTCAACAAAAAAAATACCTACATTGTTGCCTACTAACAAAAAATGTTCTTCCTCGCACTGTATTCCTGGTTTGTGTGATGTTTCTCCACCTGTGCCTGTCCTTGGCATTGTGGAGTACATCATACAGCTTGAACAATATTGAAAATCGATTTAATATAACCATCTCATCATCATCATCATCATCATCATCAGCCAGAAGACGCCCACTGCTGGGCATAGGCCTCCCCCAGAGATCTCCACAAAGACCGGTCCTGTGCTTTCCGCATCCAGCTGGTACCTGCGATCCTTACCAGGTCGTCGGTCCACCTTGTAGGAGGCCTACCCACGCTGCGTCTACCGGTACGTGGTCGCCACTCGAGAACTTTACCGCCCCATCGGCCATCTGTTCTTCGAGCTATGTGCCCTGCCCACTGCCACTTCAGTCTGGCAATCCTTAGAGCTATGTCGGTGACCTTGGTTCGCTTGCGGATCTCCTCATTTCTGACTCGATCGCGCAAAGAAACTCCGAGCATAGCTCTTTCCATTGCCCTTTGGGTAACAGTGAGCTTTCTTATAAGGCCCATAGTGAGTGGCCACGTTTCAGCTCCGTAAGTCATCACTGGCAACACACATTGGTCAAAGACCTTCGTCTTGAGACACTGCGGTAATTGGGACGAAAATATGTGTCGTAGCTTCCCGAACGCTGCCCAACCGAGTTGGATTCGTCGATTGACCTCTTTCTCGAAATTGGACCTACCTAGCCGGACTATTTGTCCTAGGTATGTATAGTCGTCAACAACTTCAAGTGGAGTGCCTCCAACTGTCACTGGAGTAGGCACAACATGGACATTCGACATAATTTTCGTTTTGTCCATGTTCATTTTAAGACCTACTTGTTGAGAGGCACTACAGAGGTCATCGAGCATTTTGCCCAAGTCTTCCAGGGTTTCAGCCATGACTACGATATCGTCAGCAAATCTGAGGTGCGTGAGGTACTCGCCGTTAATATTGATGCCAAGTCCGTCCCAGTCCAGAAGCCTAAAGATATCCTCCAGTGCAGCGGTAAACAACTTCGGAGATATGACATCACCTTGTCTAACACCCCGCTGCAGCTGAATAGGTTCTGTGGTCTTGTCCTGGAGACGAATTGACATAGTGGCGTTTCTGTACAAACACTTCAATGCTTCGATATATCGATAGTCAATTTGGCACCGCTGTAGAGACTGGAGCACCGCCCAAGTTTCGATCGAATCGAAGGCTTTCTCATAGTCCACAAACGCCAAGCATAATGGCCGGTTATACTCTTCGGTCTTCTGTACAACCTGCCGCAGCGTATGTATGTGGTCTATGGTACTAAAACCTTTTCGGAATCCGGCTTGTTCGGGAGGCTGGAAGTCATCAAACCTGCGTGCGAGACGATTCGTAATGACTCTCGAAAACAGCTTATAGACATGGGTCAGTAGCGATATTGGTCTGAAGTTCTTCAAGAGAGCCTTATCACCTTTCTTGAAGAACAATATCACTATGCTTCTGTGCCATGCTTCCGGCGTTTTGCCCTCGAGGATGACGGAATTGAACAGCTTCTGAAGGGTCTTAAGCACAGGTTTGCCACCAGCTTTCAGAAGCTCAGCCGTAATTCCATCATCACCCGGCGCCTTGTTGTTCTTGAACTGTTTGAGAGCCATACTAATCTCGTACAGGCTGATGTCCGGGATATCTTCGGTGTAGTGTCGGGTCAACTTGGCTCTGGGGTCTTTTGCCATACTGGTAACAGGTGCCCGTGTTGTCGTGTATAACTGTCCATAGAACCTCTCGACTTCCCTCAAAACCTCGGACTTGGTCGAAACAACTCTGCCGTCATCCGTTTTCAGTCTCGTCAACTGGCTCTGTCCAATCGACAGATCTCTCGCAAAGACTTTAGAGCCTTTGTTCCGCTCGATCGCCGCCTCAATATTGGTAGTATTAAAGCGGCGTATGTCGCGAGTCAGAGACTTGGAGATCTGTCGATTAAGTCGCCTAAATTGAGAGACATCATCAGGGGATTGCAGAGTCATTCCGCGTCTTTCTTCGATGAGTTTGAGGGTATCGTCAGAGATTTTGTTTGTTCTGTTTGTATATAACCATCTATAGGCGGTAAAATATGCCCATTGCCATTAATTGAGAGCAGCCTAATACTCTCAATCTATACGCTATGTGAGGAAAAACGATGCGCAAGCGCAACACAACAGCTCAAACGCTCAAGATAAATACATACTATATTTAAGCCAGCGTGAGCGCGGAGATGGGTGGCGCTTCCAAAGCCTATAAATATCGATGCACAGCAGAGGACGCTCTCTTTTCTTATTTTACCTACGTATCTTATTTCTCTCTGTATCTTCTTTCCACTTGCTCTGTAACTTTATTAAGCCCTCGTTATTATTAAGGTCCTCACTTTGGCGAGGTCAAGGGAAATACCCGAACAATTTAATTTATTGTCAAATTTTTCGACGATAGAGTCTGTCAGGGCAATTACCGCATCTTCCGTGGACTTGCCACTACCTAACAGGATATTTTTCATCTTCGTTCCTAGTTTGTTACTTTATATATTGTTGGTTATTTTGTCTGCAGGTCAAAAAAACTGTCACGGTTCGAGCTACGTCTGCCGCTTGAAAATTTATATTAAATATATTGAACGCTTTCTGGAAGGCCTAGCGGTTAGTGCGCGTCGCGCCCAGTGGTGGAGCATACTGTGGTGCGTGGGCGTAGTTGTGCGTGTCCCCAATTTTCAGTGTATATAATTTATTTGTTGAGGCTGTGCTGAGTTGACAGGCTGAGTTTTGTTGTGACATCAGGAAGACTTAAGACAAGCTGTTACCTCGGCAACGTAAGGCGTTGCCTGGTTACGAGACGCTGTGAATATTTTTCGGCTGCCTTCGGCTGGCTTCGGTGCAAAATGGCGCACGTCACAACAACGAGACAGCGTCAGATATGTCAGAATGTCTGTTGGATGTTGCATTTCATTTTGACTTGTGATTTTATTTAGATACTTTATTTTTATATAGCACCTAGTTTTAGTTTTTTGAAATCTTGTCTGTAAATATCCCCAATACCCCATGTCCCAGGATGCAAATGACGCGCGGTCGAGGTCATTACAAAATTTGATACGATGTCCCAGATGCCCCCAGCCTCTCTTCTTCAAGGGACAGAGAGGCCTCAACATCCACATTGGTAAGTCTCACAAAGATCGCAGCATACTTATCGCCTCTGTCCCTTCGTCGGCCCCTATTCCCAGTGCCCCAGTTTCAGACCCTCTAGTCCCTTTAAAGCCATTCTGGGAACGGGTGGCCCATCTAAAACCTTCTAAACGGATTTTGAAAAGGATCCCCCGGGGGGCGAGGATCGCTGTAGCCCAAGCCCTTGCACGAGATATTCAAAGGGCTACAGCCAAAAATGACAAAGAGAGCTGGGAGCATCTTCTCACCTTCCCATTCCGTATTCTGCATGTTGAAGATACCGGTCCTAACACTTTTTTAAATTCATTGACAGCAAGTATTAAAAAAAACTGTTTAAACCCTCTCACTCTTAATAAATCAAATTCACATACACGTTTTACACCAACTCAGAATGTACTTCAACATGTAGAAAATAAAATTAATGATGGTGATATCAAAGGGGCAGCTCGTATTCTTTTTTCTAATGATACTTTTGCTCCCGATACGCCCGAGACTTTGGCCGGCCTCCACAGTAAACACCCTCAACCTCCGGCAGACCTTCAGTTACCAGACGCCCCCAGTGCTGCGGATTCAGCACTGCATGTTTCAGCTGATGCCGTTCGCCAAGCAGTTTTTTCATTCCCAACCGGCTCGGCGGGCGGCATTGATGGCCTGACTCCACAGCACCTCAAGGACCTCCTGAGCTGCACTGGTGAGGCTGGTGATATTCTTTTGAACTCTATTACAGGGCTAACGAACATGATGCTGTTAGGCGCGGTAGACTCTTCGGTTGTAGATACACTGTATGGTGCCTACCTTATCGCTTTAAAAAAAAAGGACGGGGGCATTCGTCCCATTGCGGTTGGCACCACCTACCGTCGCCTGACAGCTATGCTCTGTTGCAGGTTCTCTGCGCCAAGTCTAAAAGAATATTTTTTACCTATTTAAGTAATTTTAAGGTTTTTATTTATATGTAGTTTTAGCTTGTAATTATATATTGTATAATTGTAAATTGTAATTTAAATTGTAAATAAAATGTATGTAGCAAGCAAGTTACGAACGTACTTTATATATTATAGAATTCAAAAAGTTGATGTAAACGGAGAGAGATCTATGGGGTCTGTTGTCTCTATGGGTATCCCCCAGGGATCTATTTTAGGGCCGTTTTTGTTTCTTGTTTATGTAAATGACTTACCGTACTTTGTAAAAGATACCCATGAAATTGTCTTGTTCGCGGACGATACATCTTTAGTGTTTAAAGTAAAAAGACAACAATTAACATATGAAGACGTGAACAAGGCTATTGCAGAAGTGGTAAACTGGTTTACGGTTAATAATTTATTACTGAATGGCAAGAAGACAAAATGTTTAAAATTCTCTTTGCCAAATGTTAGATCAGTGCCCACTAATGTACAAATAAAAGGCGAAAATTTGAATCTTGTTGATTCTACAGTATTTTTAGGCTTTACTCTGGATAATAAATTGCAATGGGGTCCTCACATTGATAAATTGGCGAAACGGCTAAGTTCTGCAGCATATGCTGTAAAGAAAATACGGGGTATTTCTGACGAGGCTACAGCAAGATTAGTTTACTTTAGTTATTTCCACAGTATTATGGCCTATGGCATACTGCTGTGGGGACACGCTGCCGACTGGCACAATGTATTTGTATTGCAGAAAAGGGCTATTCGCGCGATTTATCAATTGAGACCCAGAACTTCACTAAGAGATAAATTCAGGAATATTGATATAATAACAATGCCGTCACAATATATATATATATATGAGAACTTAATGTATGTTCATAAAAATTTACACTTATTTAAGAAGAATAGTGATGTTCATAATATTAAAACGAGAAATAAAGATAAGCTTGTTGCTGGTGCTTGTCATCTAGCCAAAGTCCACAAATCATTTATGGGTCAATGTGTACGCTTTTATAATAAGGTTCCAACAGATATTCAGAATTTACCATTGAATAAATTTAAAGTCGCTATAAAAAACAAATTATGTCAAAAAAGTTATTATAGTATATCTGAATATGTAAATGACAAAAGTCCATGGGACTGAACTGCTGTTCTATACAGGTATTTACTTTTAAGATAGTATTTAGGACAAATAATGTATTAGTACATAAGACATGTTTAAAAAAAAAAGAATTAACGTAGGCTCTGTGGGTTTCTTGCCGTTGCTTATCCCCACGGAGAACCACCTTGGAAGCGGCGTAATTTTCCTTCCTCTCCCACACATGGTGTCTCCTGTCTGCGCTAGGGTAGGGGTAGGGTAGTAGTTAGAGTAGGGGTAGGGTAGGGTAGGGTTGGAGTAAGATAGAGGTAAGGTAGTATAGGGTTGGGTAGGGGTAAGATAGTGGTAGGGTCGGGGTAAGATAGTGGTAGGGTAGGGGTAAGGTAGTGGTAGGATAGGGTAGGGGTAAGGTAGCGATAGAGAAGGGATAGGATAGAGTAGGGTGGTAGCGACTACCTACCACATACAGCATGTGTGATGCAAGCTCACTTAAAAGTTTGTCTGGCCGTGGCGTGGGGGCCGGGTCGCTCTTTTCCCTCAAATATGGTTGAATTGGACGATGGCTGGGCCCTGCGTTATACTCGTGAACGGGTGCTGCCTTGGTGGACTGGCTTACTCTTGCTGTAGTTTTAGGTGGTTTTTTCTTAATTATACTAGACATATCTATATGTATAATACTAGCTGACCCGGCGCGACTTCGTTCGCGTAGCGTTCTAACCCTACACCTACCCTACACCTACCCTACACCTACCCTACACCTAACGTACACTTACCCTACACTAACCTAACCTAACCTTTTTTTTTTTTTTTTTTTTTACTTTTGGAAACGCTTTTACGCGTACCCGCCCGCCAGGGGAGCGAGCGAGTTATGCGGGGCTCCCGGTCAGAAGGGCCGATTTACCCGCTAAAACCCCAAGGTGCCCTCTACCGCAGAGGCCATGGTCCCAGGATGCATCTGCATTCGTCCGCAACCATGGCCAGCGGGTGCTTGCTTAGGCAAGCCCGAACTCGGGGAGTGTACTTTTGGGCCACTCCCAAACTAGCTTGTTGCGGCGGCGTGCCGGGACACTTCGACATGCCGTACCGCCTACTCGGGGCCTCTCACGAGGACGACAAACGGCCGGCTTGTTTGTCGTCCAAGGTCCCGTTATGGGGGCAGGTAGCGCGCGTGATCGCGCCGCCTCCGCCCGGTTCTCCGGCGGCGAATCGGGTCCGAGAGAATGTCATCCTCCCTCGCCCTCTCCGCTGCTTCTTTCTGCGATATCACGGCCTCGCAGAAGGAGAGCATGGCCTTCCACGACCTCTCACTGTCAACCATGGATTTCACCACAGCTGGCAACGAGAGGTTGGCCCCCACTGCTGCGACAAGCGTCGCGCGTTGCTCCGCCCAGGCGGGGCACTCTTCCAACGTGTGCTGCGCCGTATCTACGGCGCAACCACACGCATGGCATGCTGTCGTCCTCTCTCTACGTGCCACTCTATGCAGGTACTCTCCGAAACACCCATGTGCTGAGAGCACCTGCACTAGCCTGTAAGAGAGAGCTCCCCCTTTTCGTTCAACCCATTGTTTTAGCACAGGCCGAATGGCGTCGACAGTACGCTGTCCAGCAGATAGCGCTTGAAGCGTCTGCTCCCATCATTGCATTATGCAGACCCTCCCGGTGCGCATGCACTTCTTGAGGCGCCATCAAGTCCCCTCTGTCCCGCGCCTCCAAGCGCCAGTGGTAAACGCCAGCAAGGACCTCCGCCTCTAATTCCCAGGGCGGAGTAACCTTTTTTTTTTTTTTTTTTTTTTTTTTTTTACATCAGGAAATTCATTTACGAATACCCGCCAGCCGGGGAAGCGAGCGGATTATGTGGGACTCACTCGTCGCAATGAGGCAACGGTCCTACCCACTAAAACCTGATGGCGCCCTTCTAGCCGCATATTGACGAAGTCACGGTACGTGTGAGGAGTGATTCCCCATATTGCCCGATAACTCCGCCGGCGGGTCGCTCGCTCGACGCGAACTAAACCTCAGGAAGTGGACTTTAGGCCCACTGCCAAAACAGCGCGCTATGGTAACGTGCCGGGACACATCGGCACGTCTAACCATCTCAGGAGCTTACAGTGAGCGACAGGTGGTCCCCACACTTGCCGCCCGAGCTCCCGTTAAGGAGGGAGGTGGCGCACATAGTCTCGCCTCCTCCGTCCGACCCTCCGACGACGGATCGGGTCCGAGAGGGCATCCTCTTCCCTTATCCGCTCCGCCGCCTCCTTCTGCGTAATGACTGTTTCGCAGAAGACGGTCATAGCCATCCAGCACCTTTTACTGTCGACTATAGCCTTAACCACGGCCGGCAGTGAGAGGTCTGTTCCCACAGCATTGACAAGTGCCGCGCGCGGCTCCACCCATGCTGGGCAATCCGCCATAGTGTGCTGCGCCGAGTCTTCAGCAGCCCCACACTCATGACACTGTGGCGTCGGTTCCCTTCTCGCCACCTTGTGCAGATATTTGCCAAAGCAACCATGGTCCGACAGCACCTGCACTAGGCGGAAGGTTAACGCCCCCCCACGTCTCTCAACCCATTCTTTTAGAACAGGGCGAATGGCCTCAACCGTACGGTGCCCGGCACTTGGCTCCTCAAGCCGTCGTGCCCACTTAATAAGCAGCTCATCCCGGGCGTGGAGCCGCCATCGCCTGACTTCCTCTGGGCTGGGGTCCCTATCTTCTGAGCGCACTTCAACCGTCCGTCTATATATAACTGCCAGCACCTCTGCCTCGAGGTCCCAAGGCGGCGTTCCCGCGAGAACACACGCCGCCTCGAAGGATATGGTGCGGTATCCGCGTATCACTCTGACCGCCATGACCCTTTGCGGCTTGCGCAGCAACGTCCTATTATGAGCGGCCAGAGCATCAACCCACACCGGTGCCCCATACAGCGCCATCGACTTGATTACCCCTGTATAGAGGCGCCGACACGATGTCTTAGGGCCTCCCAGATTAGGGAGCAAGCCGCTTAAGGCACCTGCAGTCCTGATCAGCTTAGGTGTCAATCGGCTGAAGTGGTCTCGGAAAGACCATCGACTATCCAACATCAGCCCAAGGTATCGCATTGACGGTTGAATGTCAATTCGAGTACCACAAACCAATAGATAGGCTCCTTGCGGTGGAGCCCTCCGAGGCCCGTGGAAGCATATGGCCTCAGATTTATTGAGAGCCACTTCAAGTCCCAAGCGCCGAATACGGTGGACCACTTCTGCAACACCCGCCGTAGCGAGTAGAGACGCTTCACGGTAGTCTTTACCACGTGCAGTGACCAGCGTGTCGTCGGCGTAACATGTTAAGTCAACGCCACGGAGAGTGACGCCCCGGAGAACCCAGTCGTAGCCTATATTCCACAGGAGCGGCCCAAGAACTGACCCCTGTGGAACACCGCACGACATGTGACACTCGCACCGTCCATTTAGCCCTTGGTAGACTATTCGCCTATCAGCTAAGTAGGACTCTATAACCTGGCGAAGGTACAGGGGTACGCCGTGGTAACAAAGTGCCTCTCTTATGCAAGCCCAGGGTAGGCTGTTGAATGCGTTAGCAATATCCAGTGATACCGCTACAACAACCTCGCCCTGAGAGACTGCTTCCTCAGCCAAGGCCTTCACTCGCAGCACAGCATCGACTGTGGACCTACCAACTCGAAACCCATATTGTTTATCCGAGAGGTTGGGCCCCTCTGTCTCCATATGTTTGATAAGGCGGTGAGCGACAATCCTCTCAAAGAGTTTAGCCGTTTTGTCAAGTAAGACGAGAGGCCGGTATGCGGACGGCGATTCGGCAGGTCGACCCGCTTTGTGAAGAAGCACTAGACGCCCCACTTTCCATGCTCTTGGGAAGCGTCCCTGTTTGAGGCACTCGGTGTATAGCTGGCGAAGCCTCGGCTCTAAAGCATCTAAGGCCATGACTAGTGCTTTGCCATGGATACCATCGGGCCCCGGAGCCTTATTCCTGGAGCGGAGCTTGATAACAGCTACAGCAAGCTCCCCTTCAGACACCTCTGGCACCACACTTTCGACTTGAATTGTCGTAGGTTGTGCCATTGGCGGAGGGTCAAAATCCTCCCTACTCGGGAAAAGGGTTGCTACAACACTATCCAGCAATCGAGGCTGGAGAGTCTGTGTTAGTGGAGGTGTCCAGGGGCGGAGCTTACCCATAACCATCCTATACGGTCGGCCCCATGCATCTAGGGCGGAGTAACCTAACCTAACCTAACCTTACCTAACCTAACCCTACACCTACCCTACACCTACCCTACACCTAACGTACACTTACCCTACACCTACCCTACACCTACCCTACACCTACCCTACACCTACCCTAAACCTACCCTACACCTACCCTACACCTACGTCTAAAAAATAAAAATAAAAATTTAGGGGTGGACTACCCCTAACATTAAGGGGGATGAAAAATAGATGTTGGCCGATTCTCATAGATACCGGATAAGCACAAAAAATTTCATCAAAATCGGTCAAGCCGTTTCGGAGGAGTATGGCAACGAAAACTGTGACACGAGAATTTTATATATTAGATAATATAGCGTTCCGGCTCTGCCTGGCATTGTCGAGCCCGGTTCGGTTGGCGAGGGATACGTTTATCTACGGTCATAGGGCGGTCAGCGTGTCACTGTGTGTTTCCTTCCTACTTTCCTATCCCCCTCCTTTTTGACGATTGAAAGAGATATTTATTGTCCTAATCAATCAATAAATTTTGAATTTTTGAATTTATAGCAGAGAAGCTCATATTTATAGCGGCGAGGTGACGGTTAACCACAAACTATTAAAGCGGTGGTATTACAAAAATTATGATTTCAAGTACAAGTACAGTACAGTGTGTCAAGGGTCGTAATGGATGCAAAGGGGAGCGTCAATGTCTTATCCCAAGAGGTTAGTATATGTTTTCACGTTGACATATTAGTACTTTTCTTAAGTTATTTAGTTATGTTATACGGCAGACTAACAGGCTAGCGGGTCACCTGATCACCGCCGCCTATGGACATCAGCAACAATAGAAGTATCAACAATGCCTTGCTCATCTCTAAAGAGATCTCAATTATAACTATTGGACGATCCCATGTCATTGTTCAAAGGAAACACTGTGGCGTTCAATACGATTCATGTCGCACATAAGTTTAAGTACAAATTTAGTGTTAATTTACAGTTTTACAATATTGCAATTCGATGCATGGATTGCATCCATCCATAGTAGCCGATCTGTGTTTGCAATGCTTAGCCAGAGAAATATATAAAAGCTGTGAAAGTTAAATTATTTGTATTTTGTATTTGTATTGATTGTAAATTCTAATTTTATGATAAGACTGAAACGTTTAGGAAAAATTGAAATAATTTATGCACTTGAATGTAAAACGCAAATTAATATGTGAAGAGATTTTGGACCACTAAAGTCCTCACGGTGGTCATTTAACTCAATAAATTTTAAATTAATTTCTTTTGTTTTATTTTCCATGTTCCATACCTGTATTATTATTAAAAATAGTTACTACATAAGTAAATATGTTTGGACAAATTCACCCAGCGCCATCTAGCCCCAAAGGAAGCTTGTGTTACGGGTGTTAGATTACTAATAAACTACTTACATACTTTTTTTAATTACATACTTATACATAGTCCGTACACCCAGACCGTAACAGAAATTAAAATTCATCATTTCCATTTCTGCTCGGCTGGGAATCGAACGCGGTGCATGTGAACCAACTGAGCCACTCAGTCGTCAAAGATAGTTATACAATAGGAATTTATAAAATAAGTATACATATAAGTAGTTTATCAGTTACACCCATAACACAAGCTTTAGTTAAGCTTAGTTTGGGGCAAGACGGCGCTGTGTGAATTTGTCCATGGATATTTATTTATACATGTACTCTCACGACCACATCCTACAGGAGTAGGCAGAAACTATCGAGTGCTACATCCTGACTATTACTGACACACATCTTGTCTCTTCTGTATTCATACATCTTCACATCATCAAACTTAGCCAATTTCATTTCAAAATTCTGTGTAGGCCTTCCTTGTCCACCGTTTACGCTCATCTTAACGATACCGTCCTTCCATCGCACCTTTAGTCTACCACCAGGCCCACGGTAGTCACTCCGTGGGCATCACTCTGTAATGCTTCGGCTCCAAGGGCTCTGTTCATGAGTCGGACATTCATAGTCTATGGTTAAGACGGCTCATGGAGGTGTCCTTGTCTATGATCCAAGATGGTGGTCTTGTTCTGGCAAATGCTAAATGTGCAACACGTGTTTTTACAAATATAAAACTTCCCTTCATAAATTACGGCATTTTCATTCAAGATCACAAACATGGTGTCAGGTGCCCCGCTCCGCGGGATGGACTTCGCCAACAATAACTTGTCAGATGCATTTAAGTCGTTCGAACAACGCTTGCAAATTTTTCTCTCGGCTAACGGGTTGGACGAAGCAAAGGATAAAAGAAAGGTAAATATCCTACTCAATTCCATAGGAGAACAAGGAATACAAATTTACAACTCGTTTACGTGCAAAGGGGACGAAACCTTACATGAAATAGTAAGCAAGTTTGAAAAGTATTTTTCTCCGAGAAAAAATGTACAATTGCAACGAAACGAATTTTTCCATGCATGCCAGGAGGAAAACATGAGGCTGGAGGAATATTTTCAGAAAATTATAAATTTGGCAAAGACATGTGAGTTTGCTGACCAACAGGACAGCTTGACGGCATCGAAAATAATTTCAGGATTGCACAAAAAATACAAGGATGAGAAAACAAAATTAATGACTGAAGAAGATAAAAAATTAACCGTGGAATATGTAATGAAATTTTTAATTACAGCTGATGCCTCCTCAAAATATTTTAAAGATTGTGAAGACTCCACTTCAGCAGAAGTGTGTTTTTTAAAAGGCAGCAATCATCGTATGGCCTCAAGAAAGCAAATAAACGTGGTGGAGAATGGGAACAGTGAGGAGGAGAAAGAAGAAAGTGATTTCTTTATCGGCTATGTAGGCAACGAGATACTACAAGAATTTACAGTTAATGATGTCAAAGTACAGATGAAGATGGATACAGGGGCAGCATGCAATGTTATAGGAATGGAGGTATGTAAGAAATTAAATTTAGAAAAGTTAAAAATTTTACCCTGTGACAAAAAAGTTATACAATTAGATGGAAAATGTGTGCCTGTTAGAGGGACTTGTTGGTTGGAAATTATACATCCTAGCAAAAGGAAGTATAATGTGAAATTTATCATAATTGAAGGGGCTATCCCTACTTTACTAGGCTGCAGGACCTGTTTAACCTATAATTTTGTCTCAGCAAATACAAATCTTGTAAATGTAAATAATATTACATGTGCAAATGAGAAGTCATTCAGTAAAATTCAATTGCTTAAATCTCATTACAGTGAGCTGTTTGACGGGGGTCTCGGGTGTGTTCCAGGATCTGTAAATATTTGTTTGAGTAATTATGCAATCCCATCGGTACAAGCACCTAGAAGAGTTCCATTTTCATTACTGCCTGAGCTACAGAAGGAATTACACAGAATGGAAAATTTAGGTGTGATAGAAAAGGTAAATAAACCCACTAAGTGGGTAAATAATTTAGTATTTGTACGAAAACCAAATGGTAAATTGCGAATTTGTATCGACCCGCGATCATTAAATAAATATATAATACAACCTAAGTATCAATTACCTACTATAGATGAAATCAAAAGCAAAATGCAAAATTCCAAAATCTTTGCATTATTAGATGCCTCAAATGGATTTTGGATGCTGAACTTAGATGAGCCCAGTTCGGAGTTGTGCACATTTATAACACCATTTGGCAGATATAAATTCAAACGATTACCATTTGGAATTAGCTCAGCTCCAGAGGAATTTAGTAGAATCATTAGTCAAATGTTTGAAAATGTTGAAGGAGTAATTCCGTACCTTGATGACTTATGTATTTATGCTCAGACTGTAGAGGAGTTAAATGAAAAATTAGTGAAAGTAATGGATATTGCATTAAAAAATGGCATTAAATTTAATGAATCTAAATGTAAATTCTTTGTATCAGAACTTCTATTTGTGGGTCACAAGTTCACATCAAATGGTGTTTTTCCAGATCCAGAAAAAGTAAAGGCAGTGATGAATATGAAGCAGCCTAAATGCAAGAAAGATCTTGAAAGATTTTTAGGCATGTGTAATTACCTTTCTCGTTATATTCCTAATTACTCAAAAATAATAGAACCATTGCGCATATTAATGAAAAAAGATGTTGTTTTCACCTGGGATAGCAATCAGGAACAAGCAGTAAATGTTTTAAAACAAATATTATGCAGCAGTCCATGCCTAGCCTATTTTAACACTAACCAGGGTGTAATCTTGTCAGTGGATAGCTCATCAACTGCCATGGGTGTAGTGCTCTTACAAAATGGGCAACCAATAGCATTTGGTTCAAGATCTCTGAATACTACAGAACAAAATTACTGCCAATTGGAAAAAGAGATGTTAGCTATAGTTTTTGGGTGTTATAAAATGCATCAATATGTGTATGGCCGCAAAGTTCTTGTAGAAACAGATCATAAACCTTTAGAACCTCAAGATCACCTCAAGATCAACCTCAAGATCACAAACAGGCTCCAACGTCCATGCTGTCAATCTCGTCGTTTCATCAATTGGCCAACCCATTGCCACGCTATCCGCTGTCGGATATCGACTACGCTCTGTCTAGACTCTAGACAGACTTGTCTTATTTGGTGAACAAACCACACCCAAAATTACGACTTGCTGTATCAATCACGCTACGCTGAATTGTGTATAGATGTTTTGAATCATATGAGAAACCCAATTAAATACATAATTTCCATAACCAAATAAGACAAGTCAGTCTTGACAAACTGTAATTTCCCCGTTGTATAATCCATCTCCACATAGGTACATGTAATCAAAAGATTATGAATTAAAAGAAGTTCATATGACTCACGCACTTAAACACATTTCTGTGTATCGTTAAATTAATAGGTTGAAATTGAAACTTATTATCTGAACAGTAGCTATCAATTTTGATAATGTTAAAATGGGTAATAGGTACCTAGATAGATAATTGGAGCTTCGTGATTTACGTTTTATGATTTTATGCCAGCTAATCCCATTTGGGCGGCCAACTCAACCGGTATTGATGCGGCTGAAAATGGAGTACTTATCCCTTGTGATCTTTTGAACAACTTACCAAAACCCTAAATAGTGTCAGATTTCCTCATTGTGTATGATATTGAATTGTACTTTTCCAATCCGTCATGGGTACAGTACGCTAATTTAAAACACTAAGAAACAAACCTGTCTTACCGGAAAACCGGTTTACAAAATCCAATCAACCATATGAACTATTTGTACCTATACCCATTCCTAAATGGTGCCATCTGATGAGTTGTTTTATCAAGTTTTAAATTTCGCTCCATAAAGTTGCGTCTACATACTTGTCTATTTATTAATAGACACTCTCTTGAGTAGGTCAAAAATACTGTTTACAACAACTTGAACTCTGATAACTGCTAACGTCCACACGTGTTTATCCCGAACAAGGAAAACCCGCCACAACTGACCGCTATAATCGCCCGTATAAAAAGAGAACGCGTTCCATCTCTCAGTTGAGTCGCCATTTAGACCTTACAAGTATGCTGCCGTACGCTATTGTAGTGCTTTGTGCTGTGGGCGCGTGTCTGGCCGAGGGGAAATGGGGCTACACGGATGTAGCGTTCACCGTAGACGGGCAGCCGTGCCTAGCCGACTGCAAGGCTTCGGCAAGATGCATCGTCGACTAGTTCGGGAACTACAGGATGTGCACCACAAGCGGCGTGAAGGCACCAGTCTTCAGCACCGCTCAGATAGTCGACAAGAGTAACGACCACTGCCTGAGTAACTGCGGCTTCTTCGGACACGACTACGAGTGGTGCGTCACGACCGAAGGTGCCAAATGGGATCACTGCAACTCCTCGCCTGACGACCGGTCTATATACAAGAGTACGTGCAAGCACGCCTGCATGAAAGGGACTGTGGACTACTATTGGTGCTATGTTGAGAAGGGATCGTGGCAGTACTGCGCTCCTCCGGCTTTGATGTAGTTCCCGGGCGCATTGCAGCCGAGACCTGACCTCCAGCTCCTGCTCCTGCCGTCACCGGTGAAGCCTGTACCATCAGAAAATAACAATAAAGAGAGTGGTGCTGATGTTGCAAATATGGAGAAAAATAAGACATGGAAGGAAATCTACGATATGGATTAACGTCCGGATTCCCTACATGTTTACTAAGAAAAACAAGTAGTCAGTTTAGATCTGTTAGCTAACTGGTTTCATGTCTGCTCTGTGCATAAAACCGCACCCACGTACCATGTGAAAACCAAATTTAGTAGGTAATAAATAAAATGAAAGTTCCTTAGTATATGGTTGTATGTGTATCTTTTCTCTTAATTGTTCTTTTAGATGCTGCTACAATATTCTATGTCAATAACCCCCTAAAATAAATTGTAGAAATAAAACGGGTGCGTTTTCCATTCTGTCTACGGAGTTTGAATGACTCGAATGATACCTCCAAACGCCCATTGCTTGACTTGAGCCATATGGAGTTGTCAACTCTACTATATTATACATGATCCTACTGTTTTACTGTGTCCGCCTACAGTTATTTTAAAATAGTAGGAAACAACTATATTTTATCAGCAAAGTCGCTTATCAGTATCTATAATTTACCGTAAAACGGAATGTGTGATGAATTTTAATTTTAAGAATTCAGAAATAACCGATTAAACACCATTCTGGACCACCTACCAGCTACTTACTGAAGATCAATTTTATACTAAATATACAGGATGTTACATAATATATGTATAAAGCCATGAACAGGATGGAGTGCTAAACGTCTTAAAACTATAGGTACATTTTAATACGTTTAGCATTCCATTATTTTTTTCGAACGTGGAATAGTTGGCGGGAAAATGACAATCGAACTTTTTCTTTTTCAGTGTCGATAATACTATATTTGGTCTTAAAAAAGTTGGCAACCCTACTGACCCCCACAATAGCATTGGGTCAGTTAAGTTTGTAAGTATTGTAGTATTTACGTAAGAATATGGAAGTCAGACAGTAACTTAAATGAGTAGTTAGTTCTTAGAAAACAGTAGGTACGGAATAAAACAATAATATTTGGTCGACATTTACTATAGGTAAGGTTAGGAATAATTTTAAAAATATTTGTAATAAGTACCTTCTTAGAAACATACGTAATGCAATTCACTAATATTGTAGTCTTTTACTTATGAGTAAAACCCCCCGGTGTGTACACTACTGTACACCGCTACACATTCTTGTTGTGGCACATACTCGCGACCGGTTTCCGCGTGGATAGGGCACCACGACGACTAATGGAGGACACTTTTTGAGAAGTCTAAGGGCAGGCAGGAGGAGCACAGTACTGCCATGAACCGCCCTGCACAACACACGAGAAATAATTCCCCTTCTTCTTAGCACACGGTTCGGTACAATTGATTTTGTACACGGAGCGGTAGTACGGGGCCGAGTTGCAGTAGTCCCATTGCCAGATTCCCGCGGTTTTCCCTTTATTTAATAACACGTCGGTGACGCACCATTCGTACGGGCTGCCGAAGAGCCCACAATTGCTCAGACAAAAGCGGTGGTCGTTGTGTAAAACCTGTGCAGTTCGAAACGCAGGCGCAGGAATCTCAGCTCTGGTCGAACATTCGCCTTCATTTGCCTGCCAGTCGATAACGCACTTCCCATTTATACAGTCGCCTAGGCACTCCTGACCCTCGTCGGTGTGTGTCACTTGCGTGTACGACCATCTTTGTCTTGTTTCTTGAGCCCATTTCAACGATACACAAGAAAGCACCAGGAAAACCACAAACAACATGTCCGTCGGCTTTGACATTATAAAATACACTACGGTACGTTATAAGCTTATATTCTCTATCGGACCCTTGACCCGTCGATGTCGTCTAAGGTAAGATTGCTACGGGCAAAAACCCGCCGATACAATAAACTTGTTTCGTGCATAAGGAAATGAGACGAGCAAAATAGGTATACGTCTAGGTAAAATGAATCGAATAAATAGATACCACAAATCTATTAGGTATATTTATGCATGTGTTTTGTTTATATACAATTGTATAAGCTAAGTAGTACGTAGCTGTACACTGTTAATGCTAAGTGAGAAATGATAGAATGATGATCCATATAATCTGTCCAAAGTGACTTGTCTTATTTGGTTAGGAAATAATGTATTTAAATGGATAATGTGCAGCAGTATTCGTTGAAATTCACATTCTATGTTTCTTATATAATTCGAGACATCTACACACAAAGTACGTAGCGTGATTGATATGGCAAGTCGTGATTTTGTGCATTATTTGTTCACCAAATAAGACAAGTCGGTTTGGACAGATCAAAGATACCTGCTAAACGCCTCAAGATAACGTATGAGCAACGACTTATACCCATCTTGGCCTAATTTGCAATGCGTTCTAAATTAGGAGCTTCAGATGAAGTTAGTACAAGTATAAAACGTCACTTTTAAACTTATTAATTTCGTTTCTAAGCTATTTGAAAATCATTAGTGTAGTGATTTAAATAAATTAAATCGTGTGCTCCATAAATAGTACTCAACGGTCAATCGACTAGTCCCGCTATGTTGAAGTGAAGATGGCGGGACAACTGTTTGTTGTTCAGAATTAACGTATAGATAATCAACAATAGTCGCTTTGTCAGAATCAAATTTATTTTTATTTGATTTATTTATTTTGGTTCACCAACAGTTTGTACACAAGATACATAGGTAGGTATAAACTATAAAAAATACATTTTGTACTCTAGTTTTAAGTGTATAACCAATTATAGGCAAACACATCTTGTATCGTTAATCATTGATAACTAACTTGACATCATAACAACAGCAGTGAGTACTTTTATATTAAGGTAAGTTAAAACAGGTATAACAAAAATAACGAGTTACAGGTTAGTGTAGGTTAATATTATAAAACAAAATGAATTATAATACCAAATAAGTTGTTGAAATAAAATACCTACATTGTTGTTTACTAACAAAAAAATATCTTCCCCGCACTGTATTCCTGATTCCCCCGCATTGCTAACTTTTGTGTGATGTTTCTCCACCTTCGCCTGTACTTGGCATTGTGGAGTACATCATTCAGATTGATCGATGTCGATAATTATAATCTAGTTAGGCTGTAATCCCTTGGCCGCCTACCATTAACTTTGCCTGTATGTAACTGTAACTAAATTGCATTGCGCACAGACATCTATTTTTTTAAGACACTTTTACGTAGACACAGCTCACTGACACGTTATTATGAGATGCACCGTTTTTGGGAATAGTCTAAAAGGACGAAATAGTCTGTAAAGTTCGAAATAACGTTTCTCGCTCGTACGATTCGGATGTGGAATGAGATCCCAGCTACAGTGTTTCCTTTGGACTATGACATGGGATCGTTCAAGAGGTATATTAGAGGTCGCTTCAGAGGCGGGCAACGCATTGGTGACTCCCCTGGTGTTGCTGATGTCCATAGGCGGTGGTGACCACTTTTTATCAGGTGGCCCGCTTGCCTATTTGTCAGCCGTATAGCATTAAAGAAAAAGTCTAAGGGCAGGCCGGAGGCGCGCAATACTGCCACGAACCGCCCTGTACAACACAATAGAAATAACTCCCTTTCTTCTTAACGCAAGGTTCAGTACAGTTGACTTTGTAAACGGAGCGGTAGTATGTTGCCGAGTTACAGTAGTCCCAGTGCCAGCTTCCAACTGAGTTGTTGTCCACGTTCTCGAATGTCACGTCGGTGACGCACCATTCGTACGGGCTGCCGAAGAGCCCGCAATTGCTCAGGCAGAAGCGTCGTTCCTTGTCCAAAACTTGTGCTGTTCGAAACGCAGGTGCCGGCTTGTCAGCTCTGATCGAACAATCGCCCTTGTTACCATCCCAATCGACAACGCACTTCCCGTTTATACAGTCGGCTATGCACTCCTGCCCCTCGTCACTGTATGCCACTTGTGTGTACGACCATATTTGTCTTATTTCTTCAGCCCATTGCAACGATATGGAACACAGAACCACGAAGAGTACATGCAAAACAGACGTCGCCTTTGGCATTATATTATAATACACGCTACAGATTATTCACTAGTGGATCGTTGGACTCTTGATATTCTAAATGAAGATGTCTTTCGGAATAACTTAGCTATCAACAAGCTAAAACCCGTTTTAAAATTACTAAACGTCGTTTGCGTAAGGAAGCAGAAAATGCACACAAAAGTTGTATTGTAACCACTAATTACGATACAAATTTATAAATTGAATAAGGCATTAATCGATCGATTAAATAGGTACCGTAACTCAGTGGTTTTCAAACTCTGATTTGGCAAAAAATATAATCTATGGTTAACATAGGTTACGGAAATAATCCCGCTCTAGGTTTCTCGGACGGAGTCTTTTTCTACCTGCCATCGTCGATCTCGCCTCTCGGTCTGATTTGTCAGCCATTGCCATTGTCTGGGTGGGGTTGGTGTGGTGGTTCTGGTCACACCTATAACGGTCACTAACCCGTTGGCGAACGTCATCGCGGCACTGGGTCGACTGGGCATGTACACCAAGAAAGCAGGCTACCAGCGCCGTTCTACCAGCGCTTATCGGATCCGGCCCGCGCAGGTAGTCGGCGTACGAAGTCTCTATACTTCGTGAATCAGCTCCGATACGCGCCGAACGTCGCCAAAAAGTTCCGACCTGCTTTGTACGTGTATACGCCCTAATTTTGGGATATTAAACTTTCTAAAGGATTTGAGTAGAACTTATAGACTGTAAAGGAAGTCGCTGTATAAACAAGATTGGGAACCCCTGCGGCGCTGCTTATACTAATTAGGCTTAATTAGGTGGGTGAGTAAATACAGTTTAGTTGTGATTGCCTGCCAAGCGTCAATTACGGAATTGGCCTCTACTAATATGGGGGGGGGGGGGAGGGAGTCCACCGTTATGGGCTGTTGGGTGGGTGGTAAAAATATTATTTCTTCTCTTTTTGTCTTTATTCATAAGTAGATTGGGTATCCCAGGATCTAGTCACTGATTTGACCTTTACAGTTATGTAAGTAAATGCACTCTGGTGCCTTCTCTTGCAAGTCTGTATCTCTCATACCTAATGCTGAATGACAAGAGACAGATGGCATTAAAAATCGGAATTAAAATAAAATGAAATAAAAATCTTACTTAAACGTACGAAGTTCAAATGCAACTGCGTTTTTAGTTGTAGGTACCTACATAACTACTAAAGGATTCAACAGTTAAAAAACAGGTTTCAAAGTATATTTTGATTTTTGATTGTCAAACACAAATTTGTAAACAACGGATTCAGTTTGACTCTGGAACGGTGCCGTCTTCATGGAAGCTAGCTCATGTGCACAAGGGTGACAATTCAGTCCCATCAAATTACAGGCCTATAGCGGTAACCTCCTTGCTCTCTAAGGTGATGGAGCGGGTCATCAATATCCAGCTCTTTGGATACCTCGAGGATCACCAGCTGATTAGTGACCGTCAATATGGCTTTTGTCATGGTCGCTCAGCTGGTGACCTTCTTGTGTACCTAACACACCGGTGGACTGAGGCTGTCGAGAGCAAGGGGGAGGCTCTGGCTGTCAGTCTTGATATAGCCAAGGCATTTGATCGGGTCTGGCACAGGGCACTGCTAACAAAACTCCCGAAGTACGGTATCCCCGAGGGGCTCTGCAATTGGGTATCCAGCTTTCTGTCTGGAAGGAGCATCCAAGTCGTTGTCGACGGATGCTGCTCCGATACCAAGACCATTAATTCTGGAGTACCCCAAGGTTCAGAGCTATCTCCCACGCTGTTTCTTCTGCATATCAATGATATGCTGAATATCCCCAGTATTCATTGCTATGCAGATGACAGTACTGGAGATGCTCGTTTACTGGCCCTCGTTCTGTGGTGTCGGAAAGCCGAATAAGACTTGTGTCAGAGATTGAACACTCCTTGGAGCAAGTTTCTCACTGGGGCAGACTGAACCTAGTGGAATTCAACCCCTCAAAGACACAGGTCTGCGCATTTTCCGCCAAAAAGGATCCTTTTGTCATAGTGCCGCAGTTCCAAGGGACACCCCTTTCCATCTCAAATAGTATCAGGATTCTTGGTGTCGACGTATCGAATAACGTGCGATTCCGGAGTCACCTAGAAGGTAAGGCCAAACTGACTTCGAAAAAGCTTGGAGTGCTTAACCGGTCCAGGCGATACTTCACTCCAGGGCAGCGCCTGCTGCTGTACAAGGCACAGGTGCGGCCTCATATGGAGTATTGTTCCCATCTTCGGGCCGGCGAAACTGCCGACCTGCTTAATCCTCTGGACTCCGTACAGAGACGCGCCGTACGAATTGTCGACGATCCCATACAAACAAGCAAGTTAGAACCACTGGCTACCCGAAGGGACTTTGACTCCCTGTGTGTGTTCTATCGGCTATACAATGGGGAGTGTTCCGAGGAACTTTTCGATCTGGTGCCCACAGCACAATTCCGCCATCTCACCACCCGCCGTGGGCTGGGTACTCATCCCCACTACGTAGACCCTCTGTTGGTCACCACGTAAAGGTTTGAAAGAACGTTTCTCGCTCGTACGATTGGGATGTGGAATGTGCTCCCAGCCACAGTGTTTCCTTTGGACTATGACATGGGATTGTTCAAGAGGTATATTAGAGGTCTCTTCAGAGGCGGGCAACGCATTGGTGACTCCCCTGGTGTTGCTGATGTCCATAGGCGGCGGTGACCACTTTCCATCAGGTGGCCCGCATGCCTGTTTGTCTGCCGGATAACATAAAAAAAAATTATAAAGATTATGAAGGGCGCTGGTCGAACAGTGAGAGAATCAGAACATAGATAACAGTTTGACATTTCATCGTTCCGTGCATCAGTGTTGCTGTTAATAAATTAATAAAAATATACCAGACTCTTATTTCAATTTTCAATATTTCCCCTTATTCTCAATTTTCCACCATAATGTGACAGATGAAGTGGGTACTCAGTTTGACAGTATGTAACTTATTGCTGCAAGAGCAGTAGTTCCTAAAAAGCAAAAACTAAACTATTTAATATTACCTACTCTTTATAATGATACTCTAAAAATTACAAGGGCAGATGCAAGGGCTTTGTAACGAGATCTGTTGACATTTTAAGATGATAGGGTCTGACTAAAATAGTCATGTAATAAAACTCCCATTTTTTCCATCTTGCTATTTAACTTGAAGCTGGCCTTATGTTAATCTTTATTTTACTATATACTCGTATTACCAATCAGTGAGTGAAAACATCGTGATGAAATTTAATGGGTAACCATGGCCCAATCTGTGTGTGTACCTATGGGTAACCTGCGGGGCTATTGGCTAACTCAGTTGACAACTGTATTTGACACTAGATAATTCTACACCACGTCATCTACGTTGAAAACTGCCAATAGCGTCTACCAAATTAGAGTAGTGTCAGAATTTTTTATGTCAAATTCAGTTGTCCACTGAGATAGCCGATAGGCCCTCTGGTAGCAGGTATGAGGTCAGATGGCAGTAGCTCCGCTGTAATTATCTGGTCTGCCAAATTCTGGATCACGGTCAAGGCGGACCTCGGGCCCTCGTGCGCGTGAGCATAAACGGGACATTAACGCCAAGGTGATATATTACCAACCAATTTGTCTATACTAAGAATACTGAACTAGCACTTTCGTCTGATGTCGTTTTAGCCCAGTATTGGATTATCTTAGGTAGGTGGACGCGTTGTACTCGTGCGATATGACATAAAATAATTACAAGTATCAAATTTTCTAGTCGAATTATACGAGACACAAATACAAGGAAATTGGACATAGAGGCAAAGCACAGACGTGAAGATAATTTTTTTTTATATTTTAAGTTCACTGACTGATACAGAACAATGATACCATGTAAACGATCGTGGTGCCCTCAATTTTTTTCACGACTTTCTTGCCAGACATGTATGGCGAATGTAATCCAGATATTTATAATAGGACCACGCTAAGTCCGAATCAACTGACAGTGGTAGAAATTATAAAGTGTGGATATGGCAATATCGATTGGATAATCTGTCCTTGTCAGTCATTGCCCATTATTATTTAGATGATTCACACACTGGAACGCAGCACCGTACGGTTGTGCGTGACGTGATTTAGTGCGTGACATAAAGTTCTTTGAGCTGTCATCGCTTTCTATGGAAATCACGCATAATCGAACACACTGAAAACGCATCCACGCGCGTTCGTGCGGATCCGTCGTTTGTTTTCTTTGACACATTTGACACGCGTGCTCTGTAGTCAATATTGCCATGTAGGTCTACTTTAATACGTACTGAATTTATTGCTGAGTATAGCCGCGTATTTTTCATTTCATTATCTCTTTTTCTCTCTTTCGTATGAAAGCCATCAACAATACCATGGACTAATTCGTCAAACTGACAAATAAATTGAAGTCGATCACAATCATGATCGTAATGCATCGCCTTCTAACTATAATCTAAAGTAGTAGTACATCTTAATACTTGCCCACCATATATACTTGCTCTATAGGCTCTTGCTCTGATAATCATGTTGAAAATATATCCTATTGCTAGAAGAGGGCGACGTTCAGTTCGAATATTAGGCGGTTGGGCTGCTGGCCAGATAGTTTTTGGCGCTGTACTTTCTACATTGAAAGGCGTCAAATAGGCCGCTGCATTTGTCAGATAGGTGTTCCGTTACTCAGTTCTCAAATTATTTTTCGCCTAAATACATATACATATACTACATACTGTCTGTATGGGAGGCTACATATTGTCTTAATTAGATATTTTAAGAGTTAATGTGTCCATTGTCTGTAATTGTAACTGTATATATCACACGATAGTTGATACAGATCGTAGATTTCTGGATTTTCGGAAATCCTGTGATCCGTATCACGATTCGTGATACTCTAGGCTACCCACTCGATAAATATCGTGATCCTGCGTGTATCACGATAAATATCGAGTGTGTAGTATCCGCCTATCACGATATATATCGTATGTGTAGTATCCGCAATATATTTTTTTTTAAAGCGTTACGGACTAATATATCGTGGACTTATCATAGTTTGGGAAGGCCTTAACAATTTTCTGCCTACATTGCCCATTGCCCATGTCTAGAGGTTAAATCCAATGTATTATATTAAATTGCCTATGTATAAATTTTAGTTGTTTATAAAAATAAATATATAGGTAGGTAAACATGGAAGCAAAAAATTTTAGCAGTGAAAAAAGTAAGCATAATTAAAAACACCTACTACCTAAGCGAATTAAACTATACATGAATTAATTTTATGTTTAAATTCGCTTTGTGCCTGGACAAAGTGCCACCCGGTGGTCGGACAATTCACAGAGTAATAAAAATAGAAGAAAGCTATGGCATAACGACATATGTTCCCGTGCATGATTTCCATGCCTCTAAAAAAGAGAAACAACTGTCATTTTCGCGGCTTCCTTTGCGTTCGTTTGCATCGTGCGTTCTCTCGAAATAATTGAAATAACTTATATTTACGTATAAAAACTAATCAAAATGTAAATATTCCACTCAATATACACATTTATAAACAATTTACATGATTTATTTGCTCATTACCACAAAAAAATGGTTACAGGGCAGGCACATCCAAGCCACGCTCGGAGATGACTTTGGAGGAGCTGTCGAAGATCGAGGAAGAAGAATTTAGTACTGGTCCTCTCTCGGTACTAACACAATCCGTTAAAAACAACAGCCAAGTCCTCATCAACTGCAGAAATAACAAGAAGTTGCTTGCCCGTGTGAAAGCTTTCGACCGGCATTGCAACATGGTGTTAGAGGGTGTGAAGGAGATGTGGACTGAAATACCTAGAACGGGCAAAGGAAAAAAGGTAAGTTCAACCATGTTTACGTTAAATATTATGTTGGCATGTGAAACACAAGTGTGTGGTTCATAATCATAACTCATTTTTATATTGCAAAATACCTAGTAATATATCAATCTACCCAGTAAGTAACCCTTAAGTGGTTTAGAATCGCGGTTTTGCGAGGATAAAAAGTTGCCTTTCAATTTAGTCAAGATGAAATTTAACTTATTCTTTCTTGTTGTGTCTTGTTGGGAAGTCAAGCAAATTCAGAATATTAACATTTTTAGGTTAACTTTGCTGTTATTTGTTCGATTTTAGTAAGAAACAAGTTCTTACTAAATTCCTCCATGATTATTATTTCATGGTAATTTCTGGAGTATCGGTAGCAGTTGAGTATTCTACTCGTTAGAGAGAGGTACCGGGTTTGAATCCCGTTGTGGCTATGTACCAATGACTCTTTTCTGTTTATGTAGTTGAATACTAACCAATGCTCTTACGGTGAGGGAAAACATTGTGATGAAACCTGCAAATTCAGGCAACTGAATTTGTAACCACAATCCAATCTGGTCAGGTTCCCCTAGATGGGTCACGAAGGTCAGATGGTGGTCGCTCCACTGTAATTACCTGATCGCCAAAACCTGGATCATGGTCAAGGCAAACCCCGGGCCCTCATTGTCGAGAGCACAACTGACGACATTGACGCCATGATGATGACTTTAGTGTAAGACCATTTTTCCATGGTCCATGATTTGTTGTGTTTGTGTGTTTGTACCTACTTTATTTTTGTTTAGTATTGAAGTGTTCTAAAATTTTCATATTATGTAAACGCTTATGGATTTTTGTGATGTCAAAATAAATCATGTCTATGTCTATTTTTGCTATAGGCCGCAATTTTCGGGTTGAAAAAGTCCAATGTTTATTATTATTCCTGCAGACAGGCAGTTGCAACAACTAATATCACACTATCCTCTGCTTATTTGATATCAAGCTTCTTTTTTCGAAGATTTTTGGCTACCCTTAAGGTAGCACAGGCTCTTGGAGGTTGAAACTTTAAATTATACACCCCTACTATTCCCAAATAAACTCCCAAAACTTTATTGATATCTGAATTGCATCTAGGTTTAAAGTACCTGCTGACCGGGATAAAATTCAAAATAAAGTTTTTATTTTCCGTATTTATTATTCTATATTTTATAAAATAATAATATAAGAAAATTAAAATATTTCTGTATGATATTTATAAAGGATTTTCTTACCAAATACTTCAGTTGTGTTGCAATATCAGGCTACTCTTAAACGTAAAGGTATGTGGTAAGAAACCTGGAAAATGATAATTAGGTAAATGTATTTTATTTCATTATAAATAATTGTTTCAGGGTAAAGCCGTCCCAAGAGATAAATTTATTCCAAAAATGTTCCTTCGTGGTGATTCCGTGATTTTAGTTTTAAGAAATCCAATGGCGACAGCTGCTGGAAAGTAGTTTTATTTTCTGACTTAAATACTTCAATAATTAATGTAAGCCTTTATAAAATAAGTGTGACGCAACATATTTCCAAATAAAGTTTGTAAGACTCTGAGTTATGTTTTCATTAGATCTGAACTACACAAAATTGCATGTAAAATGTGGTTGCAATATTGGTACACCAATAAAACTTGTCTATAACTTTATCTTATCACTAGAAATAAGGATCTGTCGAGTCCTACCAAAGGAGACAGAATTAAATATTCCTGTCCACCAGCTGGCATAATGAGAGTTGTAATGGATAAAGCTTATAAAACGTAATGTACTTGTGTAATTATTTAAATTCTTAAGCTAGCCTTTTTTATATTCATGTTTAAAATATTACTAATTCGCTATAAAATGAATGCATTCTTGGTATGAAATTATAAGCACACCTGGAAAAAGGGTATGGATGCACAAACTTATCTGACCCGGTGGCCAAAACTGGAACCAAGTGCCATTAACAGCGATGCTGTCACTGGGTCTGATTAAGTTTGTGACAGGCATGTCAGTGTCTTTGTCATACACTGTCACTAATGACAAATGAAACTCCTTACTGGAGATGAAACGAATAGTTGTTTTGCCGGATACCGGATATCCGGCCATTTTGGAGGCCGGATATTTGGCAGGACATAATCTCTGAACAAGCCCGTGATTTCAAGTCTTCGTACAATGTGAATAATTTTAATTTGGATCTGAACAATTCCTTCGACCTACGGCGGTTTCATAGATTCGAAATACGCGTTTACACATTAGCCTACAGCACTGTGGATCAGAGTGCAGTAAAAGAATCTCATAAGGTCAAGATAAACGAAATCGCTTGCTATCTTTCAATGTAGAAGCAATTCGTAGTTTAATCCAATTTATAATAATTTACCTTAGAAGAACTTTGCAACAATATGTTTTAGACAACCGGTACCGGTTAAAATCAACAACAGCTACCATCAGTCAACATTGCTTTGAAAAAGTAATATCTAAAACGATAAATATTACATTTTTGAGATTACTTTTTCCGATGTACGAAATGACATTTATTTACTTTTCATACATTTTTTGCTATCCGGTATCCGGCCGGATACCGGATATCCGTTACATCTGTACTCCTTACTCCGTTAGGAGGACCGGCCCCGTGGCCTGGAGATAACATTATTAAAGCTTGATTAGCGACAGAGGTGACCTGTCAATGGTGGCGCTAGTTCTGCGTTTTATTTAGCAACACCGGAAGTAGTTGTATATGTCGAACCACCTTAGGTTCGTCACCTATACCAAATTTCTCTTACCATTCTTACATTCGTTTGAGTGTGTAATGAGCAGTTTTCCAATAGGTATCTAAAGCATTCCTAACCACTCACTAGATGGCGCCTCGAGAAATTTTGGTAATTGATAATCCCTTAAAATAGGTTCTTAGCAAAGAGGATATAAACACTGGGTACGTTGTGTTAGTTAATATAGTTTTTATAAATAGTTTTTAACCATTTTAGAGGTCGTAATAAATTATTACAAACAAAGCAAATATCAATTGGTCTGAGTCAATTCGTTTCATGGACACTAGGATCAAGAACGGAGACAATACAAATCACAGATAATATGAAAGGTTTGTATTAAAATACATTTCGTTGAACATTTTGGTAAAAAATTACCAAAATTGTAGGACCGCCATCTATTGATGCTTTTTGAAACCAATTGACAATACCTACTGGAAAACTCTTCATTATATTACGGTTTACACTCTTATCATGGTAAATGTATCGATATAAAATAAAGCAATAAAGCAGTAAAGATTCTTTAATTTTATTGACATGGATTATTATTATATTTAAATTTGTATGTAGAAATTAGTATTTAAGATCTACATTTAAGTGTTTTTACTGTTATGTTGTGACGTTCATAAGTGTTTCGTCGAAACCTAATTTGAATAAATGATTTTTGAATTGAATTGAATTGAGTTAAAAAACAGCACAATTTGCCGCTAGGCGTTGTTTTGTGATTTTATTATATTTCAATTTTATTGCTTTATTTTAAATTATTAACATGTAGAAATCCATTTTACGCTTAATTGGATACATATACTAAAGACTAATTGCATGTACATTAAAAACTTCAAACCCTTGAAAGAATGTACAACTAATACCTACAACTATGAGTCAAAATAAAAAACCATAAACATCAAGCAATATTAGGGTTCAAAGAATATCGGTATTATTGGATCATCATTATTTTTGTTTATCGACATTATTGGTGACGTAATAAAATATCAATTATTCTTTAAACATTTAATCATCATCGTCACAGCGCTTATCTTGGAGTCTGCCAGGGTCCGCTTTCCTACACATGGTGACTGCTTACCATCAGGCGGGCCGTAAGCTTGTTTGCCACCTAAGTGGTGTAAACAATTTTTTCCCTACTTCGCCCAGTCTACGCCATCCTCGCGTCGTAAGCCATTGGCTTTCGCATCCGACTCAGCGATGGCAATCCATGGGTTCTTGAGCCCCCACGGGGTCTCTTTCCTGGTACCGGCAGATTCAGGCACTTTTTCTCCACGTATCCCTGGGGTTTACGCAACCGCAAATTTTTAGCTATAAGATGCTATAACTTTTGTTAGTGTTAGTCTTGTTGGTTGTCCTAAATAAATAAATACCAGCGCTGGCTAGCCCCCTCGACCTTATTCGCGGTATCCGACCCTCACGATAATAATATAATTTCTTGTCGAAAATGTGTAGGTACATCGGTGCTATAGACTTCGGGGTACCAGCCATCGGGCACATGACATTCGACATAAAGCAGTAAACCTGTCCTTTTCTGGTTATTGACAAAAATATTAAAATTTAATTGAATCGATCGATATCAATACTTTGTTTACTCTTTGAATCCCTATGAACTTATTATGACGCTCTCGTAGTGACATTGTCACAATATTATTCCTTCCGTTTCCTGTTTAGACAGACTAGTTTTAGAAGGTATAAAATGACGAATACGGTGGTAAAGGCTTTAGGCCATTTAATAATGGCGATGTACATTTCCTTTTTCTTCGTCTATTATTGCCAGTACAATAACTTTAGTATACCTACTCATTTTTCCGCAACCTGTCAAAGTAACCTCAGTCCCTGAGGGCTTACCATGAACTCTTATAGCAGTACCTAAACAGAATTGCTTTCGGTTTGAACGAGACAAGCTTATGTGACACGTATAGCGCTGTCTCGTTCTAAGCACGGCCGTTCTGTTTGGGTCCTGCTATAAGAGTTCATGGTACGGCCCCTGGTCGACCTATTGTATACAATAGCCGATCCGCTTTATTTTGTACTACCATCCTAGAGCAAGTCCTTAATGGTTAAGGGGTCCGACACGTACCCCGAAGTACCGGGTTCGAAACCAAGTTTCAAGACACTTTTCTGAGTTATGTACATTAGTTAAAAACTTTAACTTAGCGATGCTCTTACGGTGAGGGAAAACATAGTGATGAAACCAGTAGGCTAATTACGTAACGCTGTTGCCAACTATTCTCTGATTTCAATGATTGAAATTGTTACTTTTGCGATTCTGTATTATCGATTTCATGGGTTCAGTTGCTAACAATAAACTGAAACTATTAAATCGATCATACGCAATCGCAAAAGTAACAATTTCAATCATTGAAATCAGAGAATTGTTTAGAACAGAGTTACGTTATTAGCCTACTGTACTTTAGTCGTAATTAAGCGACTGAATCCATGATCCAATCTGGTCAGGTTCCCCTGTTAACAGAGTCACGGAGGTCAGATGGCAGTCGCTCCTCTGTAATTACCTGATCTACCAAATCCTGGATCATGGTCAAGGCAGACCCCGGGCCCTCACGCGCGAGAGCACACCCGGAACATTAACGCCAAGGTGACCATGTTGTACATACCATGATGCTAAGGAAATCTAGTTCTTATGCTAGTTCATTTTGGACACATCCGTCAGCCATTTTATGTAACATCAAAAGGTAAGTCACGCGGCACGCCGCATTACCAGTGTTTTCTCTGGCATATAAAAGGGGGTATTAATACATGAGTGTATGATAATAGTTTGCACGAGTGTTGTAATACATAATTATATGCAGTTGCATACACTACTTAACTACACTCATATATTTATGTTAAAATATCGTACCCATAATTTTCTCAACTTTGCTGGAAGTAAGCTGCGAGTCAGTTGTTGTATCTACGCGTCGAGGATATCAAGCGGCGGGTAATTCACTTTGCTACTTTCACATTTATCTATTTATTTGCTTTAAATAAGAAAAAACATTCGAAACAAATTACAACAATTGAAAAAATATTCTATTTAGCGGGAACATAATTACTTACACAGAAATAAAAAATATAGTAAACCTCGGAAACTTTTGGACGTTTTTTGGTTTCTCGCTGCATGCGGTGCATCCCAGGGAAAAGTTACCATACCAATTATTTGCAAACTTTATGAGCATGAAATTCTTCGTCTTAAAAGTAACTAAACTTAATACGGATGAGCGGTGAAGTAGAAATCATGTTCAAAAACTCACTGCAGTAGTCAGAATTGCGAGAACTTAGAATTTCATCGCCATTGGGTAATTTGTAGACACATCGACGAAAAATTTTATGCTCTTTGAATTATTATATGTAGGAGTGTAGGTAGAATACCTATCTGTTCGCTGAGGTGCCCTTCAAAGAAGTCATCCCGCCAAAATATTGTAAAATTTGTTTAACCAAGCATCGTAACCTCAACGGTTTCACTAAGAGATATCCGATTTCATGAACAGCCAAGCTCCTAACTATACAGTCTTACTCTACAAACCCTATTTACACAGAAAGCTTGGCCGTTTCGTATATTCAAACGTAGCTGGCTAGAACCACTGGCTAACCGAAGGGACTTTGGCTCCCTGTGTTCAGGGAACATTACGCCATTGCACCACCCGCCGTGGGCTGGGTACTCATCCCCACTACGTAGACCCTCTGTTGCTCACCACGCGAAGGTTCGAAAGAACGTTTCTCGCTCGTACGATTAGGATGTGGAATGAGCTCCCAGCCACAGTGTTTCCTTTGGACTGTGACATGGGATCATTCAAGAGGTATATTAGAGGTCTCCTTAGAGGCGGGAACGCATTGGTGAAACCCTGGTGTTGCTGATGTCATCGGTCTAAAAAGAAACTGATTATAGCCACGCGGCCTACCTACGCGCTGTTGATCCGATCGACATCAGTCGCGTCAATGGCGTTAATGTCGTGGTTATGCTCTCGCGCGCGAGGGCCCGGGGTCCACCTTGGTCATGATCTTGGATTTGGCAGATCAGGTAATTACAGTGGAGCGACTGCCATCTGACCTCCGTGACCCTGCTACAAAGGGAACCTGACCAGATCGGATCATGTAAACGTCAAAAGTAGATGCTTGTTGATAAACATGTTTTCCCAGTTTTTCAACGAAAACCCTTTTTTATTTATTTAGCAAAATATCGATCCTATGAGCATGGGTAGGCCTAAAGAAAGTTACATAAGAAATGACACTTCACTCACGTAGTTTATATGCAATTTTTTAAAATTTAATTTTCTGCGCCCGGCAGGGGGAGAGTAGCAGACAGCCCACCTGATGGTAAGCGGTAACTGTCGCCAATAACATCTACGAATCGTGCATTTAGGTTGCAGGCTTGCAGGCAACAAAAATGTAGAACCGCTGGTGCGTCTAAGGACTAAGATGAAATGCCTCATGCCTGTAATTTCGCTGACTACCTTATCCTTTAAAACCGATCCAATTGTTGCTTGGCAGGCGTTGTTACTCATCCAGGCGAACTCCTCAGGCTTGACAGGTCCACCTGATGTAGAAATGTCTTAATGTTACTCATTTATTCGAAGTTTTGTCAAACAATCGAACTTACAAACCCCGAGTCCACCTGGTCTTGGACTCGACTAGTTATAGAGAGAGACAAAAGCTTGCAGGGGATATAGGTTATGATGAACAAGTTGATAAGATTGTACAACAGGGGGCTTACCATGAGCTCTTAATGCAGGACCTAAACGTCTCGTTCTAAGCAGGGCAGTTCTGTTTAGGTCCTGCTATAAGAAGCTCACGGTAAGCTCCCAGAATGGACATTTGTAAGCAGCAAAGCAGGTAGGTAACAAATAGAAATAAAAAATGTTAGTATTAAAATATCGAACATTGTATTTAAAAAGTCCACTATTTATAATTTATGTCATCAATTATTTTTACATACTTGTACAATATAAGTACCATACCCATTATAAATGAGCAAATTTTAGTAAATAGTTCTTCTAGTAGGTACCATACAACATTATCTTCGTCCCCATATAAATAATGGCGGTTTAATGACGTAAATGCTTGTAGCAAAGGATTCTAAAGTAGAAGCATGAATGCTAATACAACAGTGAGTTCAAGATTTATCTCTTGTTCTACCCCACAGAAATCAAACAATTCTGTGTTCTACCCACCCAAATTAGATGAAACATGGGTTAGATTTTAAATGGGACCCCAAGCTATCAAACTGTGAAAACTCTATCAAAATCCATTAAAAGCATCCTTGACTCTGCCCGTTGTTGGGTAATCATAGATAATTTGAACTCATGCTACATGGTCAGCGGACACAGAGAGAATGTAACTATATACTAGGACAACAATCATAATTAATGTGTTCTAAACAGGAACTAACATTTCGCTATATTAGAAACACCCATTTTCAATTTGGCGGTATGCAAACCAAAGGACGTTAGCTCTGTCCCTCATGTTCATTAAGATCCTTGTCTACTCGGCTGGCTTTATTTACTCGAGATAATTTATCATTCTGTACACTATATTTTTTAATCTTATTCCGCTTAGTTGTAAGTTTCTTCATGTGGGTAGTCTGTATGTGTTGCTGGATGTGGTACCTTATCTTGAACGTTTTGCCGCAGACGTCACAGCTGAAGGGACGCGCGCTTTTGTGCAGGATTTGATGAATCTTTAACTTGCTTCTAAATTTGTAGGCTTTGCCACACTGCACACAGGCAAAAGGCCGCGCCTCGTTGTGTACCTGCTTAGTATGCTTCTGGACATCTGACTTAGTCTTGCACTTCTTGCCGCAGATGTCACAACTGAACGGACGTTCGTCTTTATGTAGACGTTGGTGCTCCTTTAAGGTTCGGGACAGTTTGAAGGCCTTGCCACACTGAGCGCAGGGATAAGGCCGCGCCTCGCTATGTACCAGTCTAGTATGAATTTTAGCATATGACTTAGTTTTGAACCTCTTGCCGCAGATGTCACAACTGAAGGGACATTCACTTGTATGCACTCGTTGGTGAATTTTTAACTTGCTTGGCAAATCGAAAACCTTGTCACACTGGTCGCAGGGATACAACCTCGCCTTGGAATCTTGATGTGCCTCCTTATGTACGTGCCTAGAATGGACACGAACCTCGGACTTTCTCTTGAACATCTTGCCACAGATGTCACAACCGAAGGGACGTTTGTCTGTATGAGCCAATTGGTGACGCCTTAATTTGGCTGGCGATTTGAACTCCTTGTCGCACTGCGCGCAGGGATAAGGATGCTCGCTATGTACCTGTCTAGTATGCTTCTGAACATCTGTCTTAATCTTGAACGTCTTGCCACAGATGTCACAACCAAATGAATGTTCACCTGTATGAACCAGTTTGTGCTTATATAAGGAGCGTTGCCATTTAAAGGTCTTGCCGCACTGTGCACAGGAGTAAGACCGCGCCTCATTATGTACCGTTGTAATGTGGACCTGGATATACCACTTAGATGTAAACATCTTTCCACAGATGTCACAAGTGTAGTTCCGGTTTCCTGTATGAACCAGTTTATGATGTGATAAGGTGCTTGAGCGTTTGAAGGTCTTTCCGCACTGCTCACAGGGATAAGGCCGCACCTCATTGTGTACCTGTTTATGCACTTGGACATCTGCCTTGAACTTGAACATCTTGCCGCAAATATCACAACCGAAGGCACGCTCACTGTGTGCCCTTGTATTATGGACCTGGATAGAGTACTTAGTCTTAAACATCTTGCCGCAAATGTCACAACCAAAGGCACATTCGCCTGTATGCACCAGTTTGTGACTCTTTAAGTCGCTTGGCAATTTAAAGGTCTTGCCACACTGCACACAGGGATAAGTCCGCTCCTCACTATGTACCGTTGTAATATGGACCTGGATAGACCACTTAGATTTAAACATCTTTCCACAGATGTCACAAGTGTAGTTCCGTTTGGCCGTATGAACCAGTTTATGTTTAAGTAAGATGCTTGAGCGTTTGAAGGTCTTTCCGCACTGCTCACAGGGATATTCCTCATTATGTACCTGTCTGATATGCTTCTGGACATCTGTCTTCAACTTGAACATCTTGCCACAAATATCACAACAGAAGACACACTTGCTCATATGCCTCTGTTGGTGAATCTTTAAGTTGCCTGCACGTGTGAAGGTCTTGCCGCAGTGCTCACAGGGATACAGCCTCATCCCACTGTGTACCCTTGTAATATGGGCCTGGACAGAGAACTTAGTCTTAAACATTTTGTTGCAGATGTCACAACCAAAGGAATTACTTTCATCTATATTAGCTACAATTTTTAGTGATTTTGTGTCCCCTTTTGAAATAGTTGGTATGCTTTGTTTACTGTTACTGGCACTTTCAGTATTGTATGTGTTGACGTCTTCTTCAACATTTTTCAAACTATTTACTTGTGTATTATGAATTATCTCTTCACTAAATGCTTCATGCGAGTCTGAACCGAAACTTTCATAAAACTCTTTTTTGGGTGAAATTTCAAATAATTCATCTTTAATATTACATTCTGTTTGTATTGTCATTGTCAGATCAATAGCCATGCCTAATTCGTTCGCATCATGGTGAGCCTGATTTGAATTGTGACTCTGATAATTTGAATCTACTTGATCGTTGCATTGGACTTTTTTGGGTAAAATTTCAAATAATTCATCTTTAATATTACATTCTGTTTGTATTTCCGTTGTCAGATCAATAGTATTGCCTAATTCGTTCGCATCACGGTGCGCATGATTTGATGTATTCGAATTGTGACTCTGATCATTTGAATCTATGTGATTGTTGTATTGGACAGGATCATCTACAAAATACTTATCAACATTTTGCGAATTATCTATCTTGACATGTTCTGTAGGTACTATATTACGTTCCATAACTACTTCATGACAATCTAGTTGATCAATATTCTTGGTACATTCAGTTTCTCCATCGAATGCAACAACCAAAATGTCTGTTAGACTCAGTTCATGCAGTGTACTGACTTGCTTCACATGGTGGATATCGTTTAGGCTCCCAACCTTTTGTAATATAATTTTATTAGTCTCTAAACATTTAACACGAAAGTCGTAGGCCTTTATCAGCAGAGCACGGCAAAAACTGCAAATGTGCTTCGGCAGTTGATTTTGATTGATAGATTTGATTTGATTTGGCATACCATCAATTGGACAAAGCCGCAACGATGTCACTTGCTGAAACTTCTCGAACAGTCCATTTTCCTTTAGCTCGTGTAACTCGCACTCTGTAGTCAAGCATGCCCGGCACGCGCGTAGTCCCTCTGTTCGCTGCATTATATTTGTTTGCCATCTGCCGGCTCGCAAAACAATAAAAGCTTTCAAACTGGACAAAATCACCATGTAACAAATGACAAATATCACAAATAACTGTTACATAGCAAATTCAATGTTTTGTTTCAATTTGTTTTTAACATTTTTTTTTAAGTTTCTGGCTTGGTAACTAGGACTTGTCAAATAATTTTGACAATTCACAGTAGGGATGTGTAGTTTAAAATCGTAAATGAATCCATTCGATTACCGATTATCATTCTCATAGAACTTGGAATCGATAATTGCATGGTTATTCTGTGCGTGTTTATACAAAATAAACTATTTATTTTCTTTTGAATTAATAGTTTATTAATAAAACTTTAAAAACCCTCTCAAAAGGACGATTTCGACACTTGCGTATTTTCATTCGGTCAGTCAGCCTATTACGTAGAATACGCGCGAGTCGAAATCGTTGATGTGAAAGGTCTCTTAGGGTGAAATCCAAACAAGGAATAAGAGTTATGATTGCAAACAATAATTTAATTATTTATATGTTTTAATGAGCAGTTTTCCAATAGGTATCTAAAGCATTCCTAACCACTTACTAGATGGCGCCGCGATAATTTCGGTAATTGATAATAGCTTGAAATAGGTTCTTAGCAAACAGGATATAAACACTGGGCACGTTGTATTTAATAAAATTGTATTTGTCAATAGTTTTGAACCATTTTAGAGGTTGACATAATAATGGAACATAGTGCCAACTTCTATAAATATTTCTTTTTACATTTCGTTCAACCTTTAACAGTTATGTTTATATTAATAAACATTTTATTTTTAAGTTTAGTATTAGTTGGCTGCATGAAATCACTGCCACCATCATGAAGATTAAAAAAAAGATTATCAAAATTGTAGCAGCGCCATCTATTGGTGCTTTTTAAGACAAACTATCAATACCTACTGGAAAACTTCTCATTTATATAAATATCGATTATTTTATTTATACCGATTTTCGATTATCTGTTGTTATTGGTTACTTCATTGTCGTGGCTATCGGGAATCAATTTTAGAAATTGTGACACAAATATGCATCGTAATAGTGTAAATTTGCAATGATGAGGAGTTTTCCAGTAGGTATTGATAGTTGGTTTAAAAAAGTATCAATAGATGGCGCTCCTACAATTTTGGTAATCTTTTTTTAATCTGTGATTTCATGCAGCCAACTAATACTAAACTTAAAAATAAAATGTTTATTAATATAAACATAACTGTTAAAGATTAAACGAAATATAAAAAAAAATATTTATAGAAGTTGGCACTATGTTCCATTATTATTACAATCTCTAAAATGGTTGAAAACTATTGACAAATACAATATTATCCAATACAACGTAGGTACCCAGTGTTTATATCCTATTTGCTAAGAACCTATTTCAAGCGATTACCAATTACCAAATTTGTCGGGGCGCCATCTAGGTAGTAAGTGGTTAGGAATGCTTTAAATACCTATTGGAAAACTGCTCATTGAAATGCTTTACCTTAAAACAACATGCCCTTAAATATAGATTTAAAATTATTGACAAATTGAGTAATATTTCAGTGATCGAAAATATTTTGATGCTAACAGGTGTAACGTAACAAACTGCCTAGCAGTGGGTCAGGTTCAGTTGTAAAATAAGGAATGCTCTGTTAGAGGTCAGTAGCAAGCTATTTTATGAGAGATTAATTGGAGGTCGGTAGCCGACCCCTTGAGCAAAGAAAACAAAAGAATCAGGGTAGTGGGTCAGTGGCGTAGCGTGCCCTTCGGGGGCCCCGTATCACTAATTGTGTAGGCCCCCCCCTAGCAGATACCTCCAACTAGGGGGGGGGGTGGGGGGTACTAAAGAGTAACTTAAATCCTAGTCTTAGCCAATTAATGGACTAGCATAGCGAGTTCTACATTTGAATGACAATAGACTCTAACAGTCAGGTTCGCAAGGCTAGGTAGGGCTAGGAATTTTTGATATATTGGCCTTTGGCTTGGCTATATTATTACCTTGCGCGATTATAACTTTTATCATTGAACTTTTTTTAATTTATCCATTAAAACCTTGCGCGATTTAAATAAAAAATTCCGTAAAATCAGCAATATGTCGACAGCGCCGGGCTATCTCGAAATTTTTGACGAGATTATATAATAAAATCGACTTCGCGAACAGTTAATGAGCGAGCGTAAGAACTCGAAATTTCTTGATATTTTGGCTATCAAAACGTTCCATTATTAACTTGAAAACAGACAAATTCAAAGATTGATTGCGTGTGAGCCAAGACGATTTGCGTGTGGGCCAAGATTATTATGAACCAGGTCTATAAGACCCGTTTAGGAAAAAACGAAGTAAGGAGTTTCTTAAGCCTTTGTTGTTGTGTTCAAAATATGATCATATTTTCGGATCGGATTGTATCACTTGATCGGATTGTATAACATTTCAATTGTCTTTTTTGCGGAGGGGGGCTCCGACCCTGGTCTGTAATTCTATAAAATAATTATTTTTATCGGGAAATAGGAAAAGTTTAACTGAAATTATAGACGAGTGTTTGCTTATACACGTTTGGGGGCCCCTATAGCCCGGGGGCCCCGTATAATTGATACGGCAGATACGGCGGTAGCTACGCCCCTGTAGTGGGTATGTATTCAGTC
The DNA here is from genome assembly GCA_905147135.1 of Blastobasis lacticolella. Classification (NCBI taxonomy): domain Eukaryota; kingdom Metazoa; phylum Arthropoda; class Insecta; order Lepidoptera; family Blastobasidae; genus Blastobasis; species Blastobasis lacticolella. Next base: position 4,931,849 of record LR990061.1, read on the forward strand.
CATCTGTAATCTACTTAAAACAAGGAATTTATCAAAAATAATCTACAAAAGCACAAACGTTATAAAAAAGAGTTTGTCCACATAACCTTCTGTCCGGGCTGGCGCACTTATTTCACTTTTCAACGCAGACCGAAAGTACCGGTTTGTGAACTGGTTGAGCGACTACGTCAGCTTGGGATTCTTATAGGAGTTGGTGGTTCATGCGACTAGGTGCATACCCTTAGAACTGGGTCTTCGGAGATAGAATGTGATGCCTCATAGCATATACTTTTTAGATTTATACCGCACACATAATAACTTTTGGCGATTTATTATCTCAAGGTAACGTCACGTTATAAACTATTCACCTCCAAGGCCGAAGGCTGGGAAAACAAAACTGAACTGAATCCCTCTCTGCTTCCCCTACTGAAGGCTCGGGTCCTCGTTTAAAAACCTTCTGGAACCATTTGGCACAAAGGAAGATAAGATCTTGTTGGCCAGTAGTCATAGTCAACCAGCCAGTTCCCGAAATGGTCCATATTAATTTTCGGACGGTCTGGTGTTCGACAGCCAAGATATAATTCATGCCGACCTGATGAGGAATTGGATCCAGCAGTTATCTAGAATAAGAGAGGCACAAAAAAGATTAAAATCTCCTTTGACTATTAAAAATTTCACTTGTCATCAAATGACATGACAAGAGTACAATAACAGAAAGAACCCGCTTTTAATAAAAATGCGGATTTATGTGTATAATTCGTATTGGAAACCATATATAAATCAAACCCCATCGAAACAAACAACCCTCCGAAGCATTGGGGCCCGTCCGGATCCAGAATATTTAAAAAAACAAGAAGTTACGAAGGTAAGAATCCAGACACACGCCATTGCCCCCTGCTTTTCATTCGGAAACCATCATTACTTTTATCATTTGGGTGTCTATATATCACAAGTACATTCCCCAAAATCTATTATAATCAAAACATTAATAGAACGTAGTAATCAACATAGTCTGACATACAGAATAAACTTAATTTTCCAGGGAGGAATTATGGACAATCAGAGCCTGAAGGGCCAAATCCAAAGATACCCATAAAAGGTGACACATTGAAAATAAAAAACATCAACATGCTACACAAAAATGTGTCTAAAAGTCCTAATAACTGTAAGTACTAACACAAGTCAAAGCAAAACCCTATATTCTATTATATTCAATTTAAATTAAACACATTAGTAAAAACGTAGTTACATCAAATACAGAATTAACATATTTTCCAGGAAATAATGATTGACAATCAGAGCCTGAAGGGCCAGATCCAAAGATGCCCATAATAAACTAATAAAGGTGGAAAAATTAAGAATAAAAGTGTCAACGTGTTGAAAACAACGTTTAAACAGGAGTCCTCACAACCGTAAGTATTACATAAGGCAAAGTAAGATCCTACATATTACCCCAAAAACTCGGAAAAAAAAAATTTGAACCTATAAAGAAAATTTTTTGCAACTTAAGTACAAGTAAGGTTTATAAATTTTGTCAGTAAGTTAAAACAATGGCTTATTTAAGGAGTTGTCAGCCGCTCCCAGTAATTCCTACATCACTTTGAGTGATAAGAGTTTACCCAAACCCTTTAGAGGGATAAAGTAAACAAGAACACCCTAACCCTTTAGAGGGGTTAGAGTATAGTAAGAGAACCCTAACCTTTTAGAGGGGTTAGAGTATATTAAAGGAACCCTAACCTTTTAGAGGGGTTAGAGTATATTAAGAGAACCCTAACCTTTTAGAGGGGTTAGAGTATATTAAGAGAACCCTAACCTTTTAGAGAGGTTAAAGTATAGAGACAACCCTAACCCTTTAGAGGGGTTAAAGTATAGGAGGAACCCTAACCTTTTAGAGAGGTTAAAGTATAAAGTCCACCCTAACCCTTTAGAGGGGTTAATGTGTAATAAAGAACTCTAATCCTTTAGAGTAGTTTAAGCAAAATAAAGAACCCTAACCCTTTAGAGGGGTTAAAGTGTAGAGGGAGTTAAATAAATATGGGTAATATGTAGAAAATCCTTAGTTACATCCAAAGTAAAAAACACTAATGTGGGAACAACCCTTATAAAAAGAAAAAAAATTAATATCTTTAAATATTTGCAGAAATAAAAGAAAACAAGAAGAAAAGAAAAGACAAGACCGATAAGGAAGTGTTCAGTAATTGTAAGAGTTTGATTGTTAGTTAATAGGAAAAGAAAAAAAAATTGTAATGGCTTACATACAATAAGAATGAAATTTGAATATGAAATTCAAGTAACATAAAATTCGTAATTTGTTTAAATATTTTTTTTCTAACATCCCAACTTAACAGTTAAAAGTAATTATTTTAATAAGAAAATAGTAAAGTTTTATTATTCATAAAGAAACATGGCTCGGTCACAACCGTGCGCTCAAATCTAAGGAAGTAGGAAAACTTCAATCATTTAAAATAAGTAAGACTTTTCCGATTTAAAAAAAATATTTTGAATAAACATTAAATAAATACGTTAGGATAAATATAAATAAGAATAAATAAAAAGGGTGACTCACAGATTCGAATGTTCTGTGTAATCAAGAAATACGTTATAATATATATCTGTGAAATACACGATGACCGCAAATGGGATTCAATAGTTGATCTCTTTTACGGGCGCTCGTAGTATCCACAACGAGAAGAATGTACAAGTGGATAAGCGGTACCTTACACGGGATTGTAGAGTCACCAACCGCTCTAAGAGATACAGCGAAGGGCTTATTTTAAGTGTTGCAAACCGCACTCGGTGTAGGCTTTTTTATACCGGACGGCCCTACCCATCATGAAAACAAAATCAAAGTAATAAATATTAGAGAGAACAAGCGGTACCTAACACGGAATGGTAGAGTCACCAACCGCTCTAAGAGGTGCAGTTAAGGGCTTATTTTAAGTGTAGCAAACCGCACCCGGTGTAGGCTTTTTTATACCGGACGGCCCTACTCGTCACGAAAACAAAATTAAAGATATAAATATTTGGGGAATCAAGCGGGACCTAACACGGGTTTGGAGAGTCACCAACCGCTCTAAGAAGATGCATCTAAGGCTTATTTAAAGTGTCGCGAACCGCACTCGGTGTAGGCTTCTTTATACCGGACGGCCCTACCCATAACACGAGCGAGAGAGAAAAAAAAAATAATAATAGAAGAACTAATAAGTTCTAGGAGTTTAAATCTTAAAGTCCTTAACATGCCATCTAGCACAAGATCCACAAGGATCTTCCAAAAGATAAACCAAAGATGAGAGCTTCTGAATTACCTTACATCTAATAAAGCGGGGGGTAACTTTTTAGAAAAGTATGAACCAGCATCACTAATCACATAGTTTTTACGCCATACAATATCACCTACGTTAAATTCTTTAAAAGTTCGTCTCGTATTATAATGAGACGCATTCTTTATATGAGCACTATGCAGAGCAACCTGAACCCTGTCAAAAAGATGTGCTAAAGTACCAATATTTTCAGCATAAGTATCTCTAGGTAAAAATATCAGCTCATCTATATTGCTTACTTGAGCGTATAGAGAACCACAAGTAATGATCTCACGACCAAACACAAGAAAAGCTGGGGAATATCCAGTAACAGAATTAACTGAATTGTTCATGGCCGATTGGACAACCGGAAGAAAAGTATCCCAGCTGCGATGATCGCTACCGACCAGAGAAGCTAAGGCGGTAATAATGGTTTTGTTATATCTTTCAGTAGGATTCACTTGCGGGCAATAATTAGGAGTGAAAGAAGCGAACGGAATTTTATATTTTCCGATCAGATCGTGGAACTGACGTGATTGAAACTGAGAACCATTATCCATAATAATAGTCTGCGGGACACCATGTGTCAGAAATACAAGTTCCTCCAAGATCTTAATGATAGCAGCTGCTGTGGCCTTTTTAAGTGGGAAAAGAAGAGAAAATTTTGTGAAACAGCAATTTACTACAAGAATATGCTGACTTCTTAAACGGGTCATTGGCAAGGGCCCAATTAAATCAAGAGAAATGCATTGAAATGGCCTGGAACAGATCCTAGGCTTACCCATCAACCCATAAGGAGAATGATTGGTGTGCTTATAAGCAAGACACGACTCGCATGAGGAGACGTAGCGGGCCACATCCTTGAACATTCCCGGCCAGGAATATAATAGTGTTAATTTCTTATAAGTTTTAAAAACTCCTAGGTGTGGTACCGCAGGCAAACCATGACACCCTTTAATAAGACTCTCCCTTTCGTCAGGATGTGGAATCTGCTTCCAAAGAAAATCATTCGTTAAAGAACATGGGCTACGTAAATAGTGAAATAATTTGTCTTGAGTGATTCTATAATCAGGAAAACGTTCCGGTTCATTACGACATCCAAGTAAAAGTTTATTGAACTTTGTAAGTGCAAGAGGCTGGTTCGCGTCCACAGCTAACGGAGCTACCGGTAAACAAACAACCTCATTTTCAGGGAAACGAGATAAATAATCTGGTACTATATTATCCTTTCCTTTTTTATGTTTAAGTACGAAATTGAAACAAGAAAGCCGTAGAGACCATCGCGCTAATCTTCCCGTAGGATTAGATAGATTGAGAAACCATTTTAGAGCTGCATGATCAGTGAAAACAGTAAACTGTTTGCCATTGTCTAGATAACAACGCCAATGTTCCAGCGCGAAGATGACAGCGAGAGTTTCCCTTTCAGTCGCGGAATAATTCTGTTCATGAACATTCAGAGATTTGCTCATGTAAGCAATAACAACCTCTGAACTATCGCGCATTTGAGTAAGCATAGCGCCAATACCTAAATTCGATGCATCGCAATGCACATTAAATGGCAGGTCAAAATCAGGACTAGCCAAGATTGGAGTAGACATCAAAAGATTCTTCAACTTCAGAAAAGCCGCCTGGGCCTCAGGGGTCCATATAAACTTTGGCGCTTTCTTCCCCGATGAAGAAAGTTTGTTTAAGGGAGCCATTAAAGTACTAAAATTAGGTATAAACCTACGAAACCAACTGCACATACCATGAAATTGTCTTATCTGTTTTTTAGTAGATGGAGGGGAAAATTCCACAATCGCACAGATTTTATCAGGATCAGCAAGTAAACCATTTCTATTTACAACAAACCCAAGATATTTAAGTTCATTCATAAAAAACTGACTTTTTCCAAAATTAATAGTTAATTTCGCATATGAGAGTTTATCGAGAACCCTTAGTAGTAAGGAAATATGTTCTTCGAAACTAGAACTAATAATGATGATGTCATCAACATAGCAAAATACTTTATTTTCAAATTCTGGCGTGAAAAGAGTATCCATTAATCGTTGCTGAGTAGCCGGTGCATTAGTAAGACCGAATGGCATTACTACAAAACGGTACATCCCCCTACCAGGTACATAAAAAGCGGTCTTATCCCTATCGGGTTCATGTAAAGGAATCTCCCAGAAAGCTTTCGCAATATCAATACTAGATAAATATCTAGCATCCTTTAGGTTATCTAAAATTTCATTTACATAAGGCAATCTGTACGCATCCTGACGAGTAACAGAATTAAGTTTCCTACTATCAACACAAAAACGCCAGGAACCGTCTCTTTTAGGTGTTATGAGTACAGGAGATAACCACGGACTTTCGCATTTCTCAATGACCTTTAACGATAACATCGTATCGACTTCCTGAATTAAAGCCTTCTGTTTAATTGGGGATAGTCTATAACAACGTTGTCTAATCGGAAGGGAATCACCTGTATCGATTCTATGAGAAATTAAATCAGTGCGACCAAGCACACCCTTCTTTTCTAATGAAATATCCTGAAAACGCGATATAATGTTATCGGCCACGTATTTTTTATCCGTGGTAAGTGTAGAGTAAGGAAGAACTTTAGGATCAATAAATAAATAAATAAATAAATAATCATGGACAAATTCACACAGCGCCATCTAGCCCCAAACTAAGCAAAGCTTGTGCTATGGGTGCTAGATAACTGATACACTACTTAAATACTTTTTTTTATTAAATACATACTTGTTATACATAGAACACCCAGACCCGTAACAGAAATTAAAATTCATCATTTAAATTTCTGCCCGGCCGGGAATCGAACCCGGGACCTCTTGCGTGGCAGACCGGCATGTTGACCACTGAACCACTCAGGTCGTCAAATATATATAGAGTGACAATTCACTAAAGGTAAGAAAGAAGAAACTAAGTTCTTTGGAAGAAGGTTAAATTGCCTCCAGAAATCAATTCCGAGTATCAAAGATGGATAAATATCCGGAAATACGTGAGCTTTGATAATACAAACGCGATTATTAAAACAAATTGGTAAATCAAAATAACCAATTGATTCTAGTTTAGCATTATTAGCAGTGGATACAAAAATAAAATTCGACTTGATTAAAGGGTATCCTAATTTTAAAATATTAATATGAGAATGATTTCCTAAAATTGAAATAGAGCTTCCACTATCAAGGAGACCAGAAAAGTGAACGTTATTAATAGAAACATCCACGAACGGTCTGTTTTGATCAGACTCATTTTCGAAGTGGACTGTAGTAATTTTATTGCAATAAAAGAAATTACGGATTTTAGCAAGCCAATTACGCCAATCGTTAAAGCGAAATTTAATCAAGTCTTTATTTAGTTTTTTTCATTAGAGGTAGAAGGACAATTTTTTTTGCATTCCGGGCACTCAGGTTGTCTAACTCCTTTAAAGCCACAACCAAAACAAATCAAAAATTTAGGTTGAGGACAGGAGAATAATTTGTGGCCATTAACTCTACAACGAACGCAAAATTCGTGAGCGTTAAATTTGCTTGTAGAAGTTACATTTACTTGGAAATTACCTTTATTTTGGTAATTATGTTGAGTAAATTTAGAACCATTATTAAAAGGTTGCTTATAAGTAGATCGTTTGTTATTAGCTTGATTATCAGGTTCAGAGTTATAATTAAACTCACTAAATAGTTGAGGATAGTCCGTTTTTTTAGGTTCATGAAAATTCTTGTCTCTATCAACAAGCTTCTCATACTTCTGACCTGACGAGATTAGGGAATTAATTGTGGTGATGTCGAATAGAGCAAAAAAAACTGAATAACAAGGTCGAATGTTCCGAAGTAAAATCGTAAGTTGATCGGATTCAGATAATTTTTTATCAAGTCGCGAAAACATTTCGTACATGATTGAGATATAAATAATGATCGTCTCATCCTCGCCCTGAGTGCGAGAGTTAATTGTCGAAAGTAGTTTATGATCGAAGTCTTTATTGCTAAAATCTTGTATTAACAATTTTGAAAGTTTATCCCAAGTAAATTCTAATTCGTTATGCTTATGAAAACGGAGCCAATGGAGTGCCTTGCCCGTAAAAATCTCAAATGCATTGTCGAGCAGCCGCTCATGAGATAAATTTCGCGATATGCGAAATTCTTCCAATTTTTGTAAGAATGCCTTCGGGCAAGTTTCGCCCGAATAAGACAATTTTTTAATATCATTAATTATTGATGACATATGAACAACCGGAGGTTGAACAGTGTGTAAAGTATTAACCGGTTCAGAAGACTGAGGAACATTTACCGGGGCCGCGGGAGTTTGCTCCACCGCCCGTGTTGCTACTATCGTCGAGTGGTGAATCGGATCAAAAAAGGTTTGCTCTATTTCGCCCATAAGCGAAGTAAATTTGGATTCACAAAGACCAAAGGTTAATTTGAGACTTTCTACTTTAGACATTAGTGAAGGGGAGCAACCATCATAGTCTAGGCGCTCGAATCTATAAAATAAGTGATTTAGGTAGGTTCTAATTTTATTTGAGGTAACCGAAGTAAACCTCTTTTGGAGAGAGTTAAGTCTCTCTTCTACATAGAGTAAAACTGACTCTATCTGAGCAATATCCTCATCTAGAGGCAAAGTCGACTCAATTACATCAGCCGAAAAAGTCTCAGAAATGAGAAGAATTTGTTTGTTTAGTCCAAATAAATCTAAAGCGGGCGTTTCTAAACGTATTCTCACTTCGTATTCTAATTCGTTCTTGTTTAAGAGTATGAAGTTAATAGGACGAGCCATGATTATTTATTCAAAAGCCAAATATTAGTGCCAAAATACAGAAATACTTTCTATCTACTTTAGAGACAGTGCTTGTCTTGCTTTAGAATTTAGAGAACTATATAGTTAGATATATAGTAGTTATGTTAGCACCGCCAGAGGGTTTCCCTGGGACCCGATGCCAACGTAATAGAATTGTGTGTATAATGTTATGATGGTTAGCACCGCCAGAGGGTAGCCCTGGGACCGATGCCAACGTAGTAAGATGTTATGCAAGCTAGCACCGCCAGAGTGTAGCCCTGGAACCGATGCCAACGTAGTATAGATGTAAGTATAATGGTATGTTAAGAGTGTTGAGTATGAATATTAATATATATATTTAAAGATTTTATTTACGCATTTACGCAAAATAAGTGAATTAATATATTACTAGTATAACTATTTACTTCTGGACTGAAATACCACGTATGAAGGCGCCAAACTGTAACGTAACAAACTGCCTAGCAGTGGGTCAGGTTCAGTTGTAAAATAAGGAATGCTCTGTTAGAGGTCAGTAGCAAGCTATTTTATGAGAGATTAATTGGAGGTCGGTAGCCGACCCCTTGAGCAAAGAAAACAAAAGAATCAGGGTAGTGGGTATGTATTCAGTCCATCTGTAATCTACTTAAAACAAGGAATTTATCAAAAATAATCTACAAAAGCACAAACGTTATAAAAAAGAGTTTGTCCACATAACCTTCTGTCCGGGCTGGCGCACTTATTTCACTTTTCAACGCAGACCGAAAGTACCGGTTTGTGAACTGGTTGAGCGACTACGTCAGCTTGGGATTCTTATAGGAGTTGGTGGTTCATGCGACTAGGTGCATACCCTTAGAACTGGGTCTTCGGAGATAGAATGTGATGCCTCATAGCATATACTTTTTAGATTTATACCGCACACATAATAACTTTTGGCGATTTATTATCTCAAGGTAACGTCACGTTATAAACTATTCACCTCCAAGGCCGAAGGCTGGGAAAACAAAACTGAACTGAATCCCTCTCTGCTTCCCCTACTGAAGGCTCGGGTCCTCGTTTAAAAACCTTCTGGAACCATTTGGCACAAAGGAAGATAAGATCTTGTTGGCCAGTAGTCATAGTCAACCAGCCAGTTCCCGAAATGGTCCATATTAATTTTCGGACGGTCTGGTGTTCGACAGCCAAGATATAATTCATGCCGACCTGATGAGGAATTGGATCCAGCAGTTATCTAGAATAAGAGAGGCACAAAAAAGATTAAAATCTCCTTTGACTATTAAAAATTTCACTTGTCATCAAATGACATGACAAGAGTACAATAACAGAAAGAACCCGCTTTTAATAAAAATGCGGATTTATGTGTATAATTCGTATTGGAAACCATATATAAATCAAACCCCATCGAAACAAACAACCCTCCGAAGCATTGGGGCCCGTCCGGATCCAGAATATTTAAAAAAACAAGAAGTTACGAAGGTAAGAATCCAGACACACGCCATTGCCCCCTGCTTTTCATTCGGAAACCATCATTACTTTTATCATTTGGGTGTCTATATATCACAAGTACATTCCCCAAAATCTATTATAATCAAAACATTAATAGAACGTAGTAATCAACATAGTCTGACATACAGAATAAACTTAATTTTCCAGGGAGGAATTATGGACAATCAGAGCCTGAAGGGCCAAATCCAAAGATACCCATAAAAGGTGACACATTGAAAATAAAAAACATCAACATGCTACACAAAAATGTGTCTAAAAGTCCTAATAACTGTAAGTACTAACACAAGTCAAAGCAAAACCCTATATTCTATTATATTCAATTTAAATTAAACACATTAGTAAAAACGTAGTTACATCAAATACAGAATTAACATATTTTCCAGGAAATAATGATTGACAATCAGAGCCTGAAGGGCCAGATCCAAAGATGCCCATAATAAACTAATAAAGGTGGAAAAATTAAGAATAAAAGTGTCAACGTGTTGAAAACAACGTTTAAACAGGAGTCCTCACAACCGTAAGTATTACATAAGGCAAAGTAAGATCCTACACAGGGTCGGATTTAGTATTAGTTGGATAAAATTTTAATACTCAAATCTTGTAAATAGCGGTCCTCAATTTTATATGTATAAGTTAGGGTTTCATAAAGTCATTGGTTTCATACCAAAAATTTACCTAAATGCAATGACTTCTACATAAAGGACCAGTTCATGGACCAAAGGGAATAGCTCCATGTCATTGGAGCGTAAACTGCAATTGCGCTCCAACTACATCTCAGTGACGTTTTGGCCACGTATACGAATGATCGTTACTTTACAATCGAAGAATGCCGAGTTGCGTAGGAAACATATGCACTAATTCCGATAAACAGTAACCAAAAACAAGAATGGAGTATCTTTTTTCCGTAAAGTATAAGAAATATCATGTATTACTTGTAAAGCTACGCGTCGACTAGCTCGCACCGCACGAGCCGCACGCGCCGCACGCATCGCATTTCGGGTTGCTTTGTATGAGTTTGTATAGGAGTGCGTTCACTACCCGCACTGGCCGCGCCGCACAGGCGCACCGCATTGTCAGTAGTTAGGGATACCAGCATAAAATGCGGGCGATGCGGACAGGGATACAAGAAAAAAAGGCGTTATTTGCCTGAAATGGGAGACTAAGTCCTAAAATATTTACCCATAAATATAAGAAAAAAATTGTAAGTTTAAATTATAACATCACTTCAGTATTTAAGCCTGCTATAAACTAGTGGGGGGGTTTGTCACAAACTCCACGCTTGGCACGTAAATCAAAAAACAGGAAACGCTGCTGACCAATTTTACAACAAAAGAAATGTCCTGAGCTGGCTTCTAAGACATTAATCTCCTTCCTTGTACGCGTACAACATCTGTGAACTTAATGTGTTAAACTCTGTCTAAGAAGTTTAGCAACCAGCGAAATTACAAGATTGATTGAAATCAACAAGTAGATACCTAAGCATAACTGATTGAATAATGAGGACCGTCTGTATACAACAAGATAGGAGCTAAAAGATGGACGTCTTCATTATTCTAAATCAGGTTGATTACTTGTTGATGTCAATCATTCTTATAATTTCCTAAGTCGCTTCACTTTTTAGACAGCGTCTGAAGCTATAATATAATCTGCCTTAATAATTTGATGTAAAATTAAATATAAACAAAGTAAAAATAAAAACTTATATTTTTAGAATTTCAATAAATTTTAAGTGTTTATTGCTACATCATTAACCGGCCATGATTAGTTTGTATGTTCAATCAAATTCAATGAACGCCATCTGCTTATTTTTTATTTGGCAGTCTCTACATATTATATGCGCACTATATGACTGCACCAGCGGCATAATGCCGTTGATTTTGTTTTCGCGGAAGTAATATTATTATAGATAACAGATGAGTATACAAATTAATCAATAACAATAATATCGTTATATAATGTAGCTTCAAAGCAGTCAATATATCAATAAAAACTTGTAAATGTGTTAAATCGTTAAAGAATTCTACAACAACAAAAGTGGTGTAATTTTAAAGGAGGTTAAATGATAAATTTGAAGGTTGGATTTGTAATTGACGAATCCCAATAATTTTTTAATATGGTATGGTTTATTTATACTTATACAGGTGTAAAAATACCGCTAGCATTAATTAACCCTTAATAAGGCAAGACTAAAAAAAAAAACATATTTTTTTCGAAGTAATATATTTATTAACAACCCTTTTAATAATAATGAAAAATAAAATTGAAAATAAAACAATCAGAAGTACGCGAAATCTTAGTGGTAATTATTTTACCATTGCCCTTTACCAGTTTTTATCATGTGGTAAAATAATCACCTTAGCCCGAATAGAAACTAGTCTAGTACTAGTTTGCTAGACATGCTACAGTCCATAGCCTGTCCATCTTCTGGTGCAATATGAAACCTTTTAAGACATCGTGTGGCGCATAAAGCTACGCAACATACATCACAAATGATCCGCGTTCGTTTTTGATTTGCTTTTGTACTGCAGAACCGGCAACTGGTAACTTTTATTTTATAGAATAGAATAGAATAGAATAGAATAAACTTTATTGCGTTAACTGTGTAGTTACATTACTGCAGATGGTTTTGCAAATAGGAAGAACAACAGTTTACCCATAGCGGGTATGCAATTACAATGTAAGCAAGTAACAATTTGCTTAATTAAACTTAAAGGATATTTAATTAAAATAGACATTTCTATAATAACAAATATAACGTACTTACTGTTTAAAGCATGAGTTGTAACAAGTAGGTATCTTAAATTAGATTATCTTAGGTCTACTAGTGGGTTTTGTAGTCATAAAATTCTTTTAAGTTGTAAAATACATTATTCAAAAGAAATATTTTTAGTTTATTTTTAAATTTAGTGGTATCTAAAGCTTTTAATTCTACAGGCAAATGATTATATATTTTAATTCCTACTCTAAAAGCACTCTTATTATATATGTTATTATTTGTAATAGGTACATTTATATCGTATATGTATCTATTACGTTTGTTTGTTCTGCCCTCTGCTGCGGTTTTAAAGTAAAACATATTATTTTTTATGAAGGAGCTTAATTCCAGAATATATATATTCGTAAGTGTAAGATGTTGCTTTTCTCTAAAAACATTTCTTAGTGTTTCGTCGGAATACATATTATAAATTATGCGTAAACATTGTTTTTGGAGTATAAAGGTAGACTGAACATTTACAGAGTTTCCCCAATATATAATTCCATATGACAAGAGTGGGTAAACATGGCCATAATAAGCAGCACGTGCAACTTTTAATGAAGTAGTTTCTGTTAAAATGGATAAGGCATAACAATAACTCGAAATTTTACTAACATGTGATTTCCAATTTAAATGAGAATCGAGAGAAAGGCCAAGGAAATTTATTTCATCTACCTCTTCAATTTTCTTGTTTGTGTCAGATATATTTAAATTATATGAATCGTTTCTGTAGTTTCTAAATTGGATCAGTTTTGTTTTATTTGCATTAACTGTAAGATTCAGGGTTCTAAGCCAGTTAACAATAGTTTTTAGAGTTGCGTTTATTTCTTTTTCAAAGGCTATTTTATCTTTATGCATGTCTCTAAACAAAATCGTTACATCATCTGCGTACATAACACATAAATGTTTTATAATATTTGGCAGCTCATTAATGTACACAAGAAAGAGGAGTGGACCTAATATACTGCCTTGTGGTATACCTAAAATTACATTACGGAATGGAGATTGTATTTCTTCTATTGTTTTGTTGGTTTCATTGTATTTATTTATTGCAGTTTGTTGTTGCCTGTTCTTTAGATAGGTTGCAAAAAGGTTTAGAGCATTTCCTCGTATACCTAAGTTTTCCAGCTGGATTAGTAACGTATCGTGTATGACACAATCGAATGCCTTAGACATATCGAGAAATAAGCCTACAGATTGTGTTTTTACATTTGACATATCCCAAACTTGTTTCAGTATTTTAAATATTGCTAAAATTGTGGATTTATTCTTTTGGAAGCCAAACTGATTTGTATTCAGTAAATTATTTTTTTTTAGGTAGTTTACAAGCCTCGTGTGTATAATTTTCTCAAAGATTTTTGAGAAGCTTGAGAGTAATGCTATAGGTCTATAGTCGTCAATAATACTTCTGGAACCTTTTTTAAAAATGGGCTTGATTATACTTTTTTTTAGGTCCTCAGGAAATATTCCGTTTTCAAGCATTAAATTGATAATATAGACGAGCGGTTCACAAATGTAGTTGATAGAACGTTTTATTACCTGAATCGGGATCCCATCATAGCCATAACTATTTTTATTTTTTAAGCTCATTATAGTTGTTTTTAGTTCGTGAGCGTCAACAGGTTGAAGGAATATACTGTTACAATGGTTCTTAGTTGTCGGCTTGTAGTTATTTGAGCAGTGGTTATGGTTATTCTTTGTGGTAAAGTGATCATTAAAGGACCTAGCGATGATATTTGCATCTGATATATATTTACTATTAACATTAATTTTTTCGACAGTTGTTTTTATTAAATTTGCAGGTTTTGTTTGTTTTTTTATTAGACTCCATGTTGCTTTATTTTTGTTTGTACTATTAGTTATATATTCAATATTATATTTTCGCTTAGCTATACTAGTTATTAATTTCAGGGCTTTGCAATATTTTTTATAATAGGGTTTTAGATGAATTTGCTTATTTTTGAATATTTGTTGATGAATTTTTCTCTTGATTTTAGCTGCATTACGTATACCTCTACTTTGCCAATTACATTTTCTTTTATATGTTATTTTTAATCTTTCTAAAGGAATACATATATCATATAACATTTTATATAGATCTAAAAACTTTCTGTAGGCTAAATTAACATCAGTGTGGCTATAAACCTCGGCAAAACTTATCTGTGATACATAGTGTAGGAAAACATCAATGTATTTATTTACATTTCTTTTGTATACGTACCAATATTTTTCATTGAAACTTTGTCCACATGGTATTTCAATTATTTGTCCAGAATGATCTGAAAGACCAAGGTGTACAACCTTTGACTTAAATGTTTTTAAATTCGTTATTATATTATCGATACATGTCTGTGATTGTAAAGTGATTCTAGTTGGTTCATTTATAGTTAAATGTACATTGTATTTTAATAGTGTATTCTTAAATATGATGCATTGTTTACTATTTTCTAGGGTGTTAATGTTAAAATCACCAGCTAAAACTACTTTTTTGGTTGCATACCTTGCTCGTAAGGTTATTCTGAATAATAATAGCTCTAGGCTTTTTATAAATATATCGAAGTTAGAATTAGGAATTCTATAGATACATATAACAAGATAGTTTAATTCTGGTAACAATAAACCACAGCATTCAAAGTTTAACTCCATAGTAAGGGAACTTATACTATTAAGAGGCTGAAAATTAATACCATTTTTAATATATATACAAACACCACCTCTTGACTTATTTCGACAGAAAAACGAAGCTAAGCTGTAACCATGTATTTGGAGAGTATTTACCTCCTGGCCTTTTAGAAACGTTTCACTGAAACATAAAATATCTATCTTATTTGTATTAATTAAAATTTCTACTTGGCTAAGCTTTGACCTGAGTCCCTGTATATTTTGGTGCAGTATGTTTAGAGTGTGTTTATTAGTCCCGAAAAAACTGATTCCTATTTTCAACAGGAGTATCGTTCAGAATGTTAGAGTTAAGAGATTTATTCGGTGTATTATTGACATTTGAAGTAGTACGTTTAAAATAAAAGGGAATAGTGCCCTTCTGTAGGGAAGCATTTTTAATTACGGATATAATACTTTCGGAACTAAGGCATGAATTTTTTATACTCTGGTTTCGATTCATATTATTAAAGAAATACGGTATAGTGCCAGGTATGTATGTTCTTACAGTCTTATGGTTGTTCATAGTGCATGGCCTTAAGCTTAAGTAATGTGTATCATAATCTTTTACATCAATTGTTTTATTTACCATCGAGATAATTATGTTTTGAAGTTGCTTTATACTTAAATACCTATTATTTACATCTATATAAAAACAATTTTTGTAGCAAGATAACACAGTCTTTAACTGAGTATTCAGTTTATCTTCATTAAGATACGGGTTTCGCAATATACTAGTTATAATTATATTAGGTTTACTTAATTTTTTTAATATTCCACAAATTTCTGCAAAGAACAGTGTTGGATTAGAGTCATTAGAACCAACGCACAAAATTATCCAGTCGTCTTTTGTAAGATTTTGTAAATCCAGGTTAGACTTGTCGAATATGAATCCGGTTGGCGCATTCGGGTATGTGGTTCCGTATATTTGGTACTCTTTTGGGTTTTTGTAATTAGATCGTCTGTACCTTAATGAAGTAGCGAGGTTAGATGCCTGTTGATCACCTAAAATTATAATTTTGTTTCTCTGCTCTGAGTTGTTTTCGAGATTAGAAGGACAGTTATGAGTACTGTTTCGAATTTGTCGTGTTGATGATGGCGACGATTTCATGGTAGCGCACTTTGCGACTGGATTGCACAATGTTATGGGTGATTCCTCAGTATCTTGAAAGTTCAGTTTGGTTGAGTTTAAACTGATATATTTTCTTTTTGTTACGTTTTTCTTCGGCGTAATTGTGTACGTACTGGTGGACTTACTTTTGCCTGGATGCGGCATTTTTCTTCTTAACATATTGTTTTCTTCCTGAAGGTTATCTATTTTTTGTTCACATGATATTAATTTCTCTTGAAGATTGAAAATTATACATTCCAACTCCTTTATTTTTTCGCTACAATTTATGTTATTGGGAAGTGGAACATCTAATTTCACTGGGTACGCCGAAATTGCCTCCTTTTTTGTTTTTGAGAGTGATATTCGTGTTTCGTTTTTTACGCGTAAATCCATCGATAAGGCTGCGTGCTAAACGAAGTCTGAAATCTCGGTGTGTATGTAGCTTTTGCTTATCAATTTGTAGGTATGCTATATATGAGTTTATAACAGCAGCATCGAACATGAAAAAAAATAAACGCATCCAATTGCGTCGTGATTTCCTGCCTATGGGGTAGGATGCACGGAAATGATCAAAATGATCCACTCCCCCCATAGTTACAGTGTATTCGGCGATGGCTGTGGGAATGGTGATATTTTTCTTACTACCATCCTTATGCGTGCGCTTGACCGAAGACACAGACTTCGGATTATGTGCCGTTGTCAAAACATTGACAAGTTGAGTATCCATCCACTGTATAGCGGAAATCGGAGCTTTACTTTTATACATAAACTCATGTTTTGCAAGTTTCTCTTTCTTTGATCTATTTTTGTTCAACATCTTCTCTGGTAGGCCTTTTCGGTTCAAATGTACGGTACCTACGGCGTATATTCCTTTTTTTATCAATAAAGCATTCATCAAAGGAATGCCGGTAAAGAAGTTGTCAAAAGCTGCAAGGGTATTGCGAGGTACACCTTCGCATACAACGTCATTACAATTTTGGAGGTCTTGAGTAGTAGGATTAATTAAACTCCGTAGACAAGTGTGGAATGGATGTATTTACAGAAAATGTGCCTAACTATATTTACAAATACGTACTACCTAAACTTGTGTGACTGATCTAGTAAAAAGCTATTTGCGTTGACCAATGGGAAAGCCCGCCGCGAGATAGCTTCCCCCACCACGCCGCGCGCCGGCGTGGTGCCGCTATAAATAGGAGGCGCAGAGCGGCGGACGCCCATTTGGCCGGCGCATCGAGGGACAGCACATCGGAGGAAGCTCGGCGCGTACGGTGGCGACTACAGCGGCGGCGAACTCCGGTGGTCTTCTGAAACTGCGCTGGGGCTCCGTGGCGTGAAGAACAATCCAAGACAAGTCGTTCTTTTCAGAACGCATCCTGAGTTTCGTGACCTAATACGCTCTCTGTGGCTAAATACGCATTCGTTCTATTTATTATAGAACACGAGTTTCACGACTTTTATACGAATACAATACGGTAGCCACAGTACTCCCCCTCAAGCGAAGCGTACAGGTAGTTTGGTGGTGCGTCCGGCTCGTGTCTTGTGTTGTGTTGGTCTCGTGTTTCGCATTGTGGTCGGCTGTTGTCTCGATGTAGGTATCTTCGTTTCAGGGTCGTTTCTGTTGATTTGTTGTCGTTGGGTAGTGGAGTTGTATTCATTTTCAGCGGTCTCGTTCAGTGTGTAGGCAGGCTTGAGTCGGTCGATTGATATTTTAGCTTGTCGTTGTGGTAGTTGAACGGTAAATATTTTTCTGTCTCGGTCAATGACCTTGTAGGGCCCCTCGTACGGTGGTTGTAGCGGCTTTTTTACAGCGTCGATTCTTACGAAAGCGTAGCTGCAGGAGGTCTACTCCGAAATCACGATCCGATACTTTCGGAACCGACCGATACCCGACCGACCGAAACATTGTGACCCTACCATGAACTTAGTTCGGATTCTTATTAATCCTTCGGATTCATAGACAATGCTCAGGTGAAATTCGGAACGAATGAAAAGGAGCACTAGGGTAAATACACCTATTGATATTTTGGCGATATATTAGAATATGCATTAAATACGTCGATTTACCATATAAAAATACTTTATCAATCAAGAGAATGAGTATTTTGTTTTTGTTTTTAATTTTTTTGCGAGATAAATGTAATATTTATAATATTTATTAAGATTTGAACATTCAAGAAAATAAATTGGCTGTATACAATGGATGCACTTGCCTGCCCATGCCTTGTATCAATAAAAAAAGTGACAAAATGTAAACAAACAAATGAGTTCGAGATTGGAGATGTTTTTGCTTTATTTTTGCATTACTATTAAACGCGATAATGAATTTGAAATAAACTATGGTTTTCAAGCAATAACCACTTAACACCAAGGAGAAAAGTAGTTGACGTTTTAAGTGGGTTGGTGCAAGTTTGTGATGCCTTCTTGAACAAAAGCGAGCAAGGCACTTTGCCCGGAACGTACACAAATTTAGTGAATATGAATACAAGTTGGTCGTGGGCCGTGGACCCCGTGGCCCTTTTGGTTTATCTTGGAAATGATACTTTATTGAAGCACATACATTTGGCAAACAACCATGACTGCGCCGACATCTCATCAAATTGAACTGTTGAACTTCCTCGAGGAAGCTTGAGGAGTGTGGAGGGTCGTGCACGCTCCCACAGGCTTTGCAATGCCATGGATAATAAAAATAAAAGGTTAGGTGCACTAAAAGCACCAAACAATGGCAGAAGGTGAGTTTGTAGTTTGTTGTTTATGTATAATTCATACAAATTAGTCATGCATGATTATTCAAACGTTATTTCATATTAGGTAACAGCAGCACAGAGGCAGGCAGTAATGTAGCTTATAGCCCAGAATAGCACTGCAATGCAGTGTGATTTCCACAAGCTAGTAACCACTACATATTATAAATCAAAGTTATACGCCGTGTCTGGCTGTCTGTTCGTGATAAACTCAAAAACTACTGAACAGATTTCCATGCAGTTTACACCAATAGACAAAGTGATTTAGAGGAAGGTTTAGGTGTATAATTTGTTAATGTTGTTACTACCTGTGCGAAGCTGGGGCGGTCGAGTAATATATAAAAGTAATACATTATTTATTTACTTTTGCAGCTCCACGATGACTACGAATGGTTCGGCAGCAGCCTATCCTTCGAGCTAATGGTTCTGTATGGGTGACTGTTCCGATTTGAAGAGGACCACGCACAGTGAGAGACGGGAAACAATGAGGCAGGAGGAGGAGGGCATTATGGCAGCAGCCACAATAATAATCGATGCTGTAGTGGCCATGCAACGGTTAATGCAGCAATTTATAGATAGAACAAATAAGATTTTTTTTCTATCTATAAATTTGCATGCATTTATTATTAATTCTAAGTTATCAATAAATTTTCTGTTTCTATTATCAATTAATTACATTTACATTAAAAAAAATCTTTGGTTTACATACAAAATAAAATTGTTTTATTTATTAATAATAACAGCAATATGCTTATAGACTAATCTCACAAAACAGGACAAGTACATATTAAAATACAATAAAGGAAGTCATCAGTCAATATTAAAGTATTATATGAATACAAAAAGTATACACAATGTCAAAATCATTCAGAATTAATATCAAAAACATAATAAGGGTTTCGGTGCATCAAAGTAATTGTATTAAATAATTGGTTCCTCTGAAATTACTTAAATAACCTAACTATCCGCTCCCTCTCCCTCTGTCCCCTTAGAAAATGACCAATTTCCCTACGACTCCTGCCGAGCATTTTCTGCTCGGAGATCATCTTCTATCAACTGTAGAGCATTCACACCGGCCCTTATGCACATATTGTGCAAAACAGCAGGCTAAGATTATCTTACCTGCTGTTTCCCCTCGCTGCCATAAGTCATCTCCACCAACCTTTTAGGATGATAAATGTGTATTCAATGGTGGAAAGGGCACGCTTGTGGAAAGGGCAATATTGTATTTGCCATCTGGATTGTTTTGCTCAACATGGGCTATTGGTGTCAGTAAATACTCTCGTAGAGCATATCCTGAATCACCTGTAAAAATGAAATAACAATAAGTTAATTCTGATGCAATCGGTGAGTCTGCTATCCGTTTGCGAGGTTGTGGGTTTCAATTGACCACGTGCAACTAAATTGTAATTATTTGTCCTTTTGTGCTATCCAAATTCAAGTACATATAATTTCTTTGTTATAGGCGGCAGTAACCGCTTACCATCAGGTGTACCGTCTGCTCATTTGTCACTGTGCAGCCTTAAAACCTCCTTGACATAAGGGGAGACCTCTGCCCAACAGTGGGATGTTATATGTATAGCTGTGGTTATAAGTTTCCTTAGTAATTAGAATTTTCTTACTTAATATATATGTAGTCTCTTGGAGACCCTCCAGATGATCCTATGTCTTGATATTCAGACCAAATAAAAGAATTGTGCGACACTCCACCATATCTTGCATCCACATTTAGGATATTACAGTTGAAGTCACATATCTAAAAATAATAAACTTGTGAGATACAGTTATGGACAAGTGGACAGTTATTGTTACATGGGCGAAATGTAGGCATATAAAGACAATAAAAGTGCATAACAATTATTGAGTAATTATACCTACATATTATGTATTTTACACCTTGGGTGTTGATAGAATGGAAATGTTTCCTATTAAAAAATCACTCCTCATGTTCACTGAGCCTGAAAATGGCTATATGTGTATACTATATATATAATACACCCCACTACTCCTGGAAGATTGTATAGCTCATAAAACCTGTAAGGAAAAAACATTGTCTTGAAAAATGAGAAATCAAATCAATGCCTACAATAAAAGTAATAAAATAGCATTTCGGTCATTTGCATTTTGAGGGAATTTTATGTACCTACACTTATGTGTGATGTATTGATGGCAGTCATGACCTCCATCAGACCCGAGTTTGCTGGGGCATCAGTATTCTGCTCCACAGATCCTTGATAACTACCCCGAGCATAAAAATTCAGGGCAAAGAGTATCTAAAAATTATAAATAATATTATAATTAAATAATTTACTAGACAAAAGGTCAGACTTAGGTATAGGTTACTAAACCTAGGTAATCTGATAAAATACTTTGTTAAGTCCAACACTTACCTTTGTTGTGTTGTCAATTGCACGACGACTACGTTTCCGGGGTAGAAGAGGCACAATCTCTTGGCAGAGCTCTTCATAGTGCCTGACTCAGTCTGTAGTTTGAAACAAAGCTCAATCAGGCACTACATTGACATTAAAAGAATCACGGAGGCGTCTGCGATGCCGCTGGCGCTCAACACGCTCTTCCAGGAGGGCTTCTTCCACCAGAATCATACGTCCTATCATTTTGAATTAGGTGTTCGCTGCAATTTCCAATACACACTTAGTTTTCCACATTATTGAAATACAAAACTCCAAAACAATGTTGAGTGAAGACTTACTTTGGCAGGAAACTTAACAAAAACCATACAACCAAGAGTTCAAGTTCACAATAATATATTTTTCACATACACTGTGTATTCAACTAAGCTCACACAAAGAATGAACTCTAATATTTCGTCGCAACCTCTTGTTATTATTTAAACGAGTGGAATTTATCGCCGTGCCGGGATTTCCGGGAACACACACTTGAAATTTTGTACTTACGATAGTCCCACGATAACTATTTTGCTGTCGTAGATTTTGACATAAAATCAACGATGCAACAGCTGTCAAACTCAAATTATCGGTCGAACTTTACGCGTTCAGAGTAGGGTCTCCGACGCAACTAATGTCAAATAAATTCGGTCCGATTGAATGAAAGACCGTCCCGATCGACCCGATCGAAAGAAGTTCGTAGTAGGAAACACCCGAACATTCGGCCGAATCATCGCTAATTGTCACTTCGTGGTAGACCCCCAGGTTTGTAGGTCTTTATGCACGAAGATCGGTCTGTTGCTTGCATGTGATGGTAGTGGTTGCTTTGGTTTCAGAGTGTTGATTGTTTTTCGTAGTTGGGATACGTAGTTGTAGTCGGCGATTTGCAGGTTTTCGGTTTGTGTAGTGGTAGCAAAAAAATCTCCAGGTAGGCGCAAGTTGTAGCCGTAGGTAAGTTCGGCAGCGCTAATATTTGTGTCGTTACGTAGTGCGGCTCGAAGTCCCAGCAAAACGGTAGGTATTTCTTCGATCCACGTAGTTTGTCCGGAGAGTCGCGTTTTCAGTGCCGCTTTTAAACTGCGATGCCAGCGCTCGACGATACCGTTTGCTTGCGGGTGATACGGTGTTGTGCGTGTTTTTTCTATTCCCATTATTTTCGTTAGGTAGGTAAATAGCTGGCTCTCGAACTGTCGTCCTTGGTCGGTTGTGATGGTTTGTGGGCAGCCAAAACGGGTTATTCAATGTTCGTAGATTACTTTCGCCACGTCTTCGGCGGTGATTTCTTCGGTAGGTATTGCTTCGGGCCATCTTGTAAGTCGGTCGATCATTGTGATTAGGTCGCGGTAGCCGTGCCGCGTAGGGGGTAGCGGTCCGACTATGTCGATGTGGATGTGCTGAAATCTGTCTGCCGGTGGGAACGAAGATAGTTCGCTTGACGTGTGGCGATGTATCTTACATTGTTGGCAGCGTAGGCATTGTTTGGCCCAGGCGCCAACGTCCTTGTTTATCGATGGCCAAAAGTATTTCTGCGTGACAAGCTTTCGGGTGGTGCGTACTCCTGGGTGGCTGATGTTGTGGACTGCATCGAATGCTATCTTGCGATACGGCAGCGGTAGGTATGGTCGCATGTGTTGAGTAGACGTCTCGCAGTATAGAGTAGTGTTCGAGTTAGGTAAAGTAATTTTACGTAGGCATAAATTACTTTGTTTCTCGAGCTTCGTTATCGTGCTGTCTCTTTCTTGCACTCTTGCGATTTCTTCGTAATTGAGTGTCGTTGGACAGGCGATACTTTCAACGCGGCTGAGGGCGTCGGCGACGACGTTATCTTGGCCAGTCACGTGACGAATGTCGGTGATGAATTCGCTGATGAATTGCAGTTGGCGTGCTCGGCGCGGTAGCTCGGATGGCGATGGCGACTTGTGTAATACGTAGGTAAGCGGCTTGTGATCGGTGAAAACTATGGTTTCTCTTCCTTCGAACATTTTTCTGAAGTGCTTGACTGCCATGTAAATAGCTAGTAGTTCGCGGTCGAATGTACTGTACTTCTGTTGTGCGTCGGAGAATTTCTTCGAGAAGTAGCCGAGTGGTTGCCATCTGTTACAGATGCGTTGTTGGAGGACGGCTCCAGCTGCTTTGTCGGAGGCATCTGAGAATATCGCCAACGTTCCATGGTGGGACGGGTGGGCGAGTGAAGCTGCCTTTTGAATGCTGGCTTTACAGGCTTCGAATGCAGATGTTGATTGGTCGTCCCATTTTATTTCTGTTTTGTCTTTCCTCTTCGAATTATGTAGGTAATTACTGAGCGGGGCTTGGATGGTAGCGGCGTTAGGTATGTTCTCTCGGTAAAAGTTGAGCATGCCGAGGAATCGCCGTAGCTCTTCGATCGTCTTCGGTTTCGGAAAATCGGCGATTGCATTGATTTTCTCTTGTGGAGGTTTTATTCCGTGCTTCGAGACGTGGTACCCGAGGAAGTTGACTTCGTCTTTGCCAAACACGCATTTCGAAGGGTTGATAGTGATGCCGTATTCTTCTAGTCGTTGTAGGACTGTTCGAAGGTGTTTCCGGTGTTCATCTTCGGTTCGGGAAGCGATGAGGAGATCGTCGACGAATGGAAAGACGTAATCCAGCCCTCGCAGTACTTCGTGGACAAACCGCTGAAAGGTTTGCCCGGCGTTGCGGAGGCCGGGGCACATGCGTGGGAACTCGAACAATCCGAACGGTGTTATTATTGCCGTTTTTTCGATGTCCTCTTCCTTGATTGGCAATTGTTGATAAGCTCGGTTCAAATCGAGCGTAGAGAAGACTTGACAACCGGCGAGGTGGTAGGTAAAATCTTTGATGCGTGGTATCGGGTAGCGGTCGGGCTTCGTAATACTGTTTAGGCGTCGGTAGTCGCCGCAAACTCGCAGGTCACCGTTTTTCTTCGGTACGATGTGTAAAGGTGATGCCCACGGGCTCTTGCTCGGCCGGCACAATCCTTGATCGATCATGTTTTGGAATTCGTTCTTGACTCGATCGTAACGATTGTGAGGTATGGGGCGGGCTCTGCAGTACAACGGTGGTCCGGAGGTCTCGATGAAATGTTCCACGTTGTGTTTGGGGTTGAGTTTCATCGAAGTGATGCGAGTGATTCCAGGGAAATCTGCTAGAATACTGTGGTAGGACTGTTGCAGGTCGATGCTTCGAACTGTAGGTATTTTCGTGTGACAAACTGGTGCGTTGACTGCTAGGTTTGTGACGTCATCGATTAGTCGGCGGTTCTTGAGGTCTACAATCAGTCGGTGATGTTGAAGAAAATCGGCTCCAATTATTGGTCTGCTGACGTCGGCGATGATAAATTTCCAGCGGTATGGTCGGCGTAGGCGTAAATCAAGATCCAACGTCGTTTCGCCGTAGGTAGATATCGCGGAGTTGTTGGCTGCGTAGAGCGTGA
This sequence comes from Blastobasis lacticolella, assembly GCA_905147135.1. NCBI lineage: Eukaryota > Metazoa > Arthropoda > Insecta > Lepidoptera > Blastobasidae > Blastobasis > Blastobasis lacticolella. The sequence continues at coordinate 4,956,515 of LR990061.1, forward strand.
ATGGCAGCGGTTGCGGTCGAGTTCCTTTCCTCTTCGGTATGACGGATATATTTGCACCCGTATCTACTAAAAAGGTGAGTTTCGAGTTTCTGTCAGTGACGAATAGGCGGTGTGCTGTACTTGAAACACTGGTTTCCGCCACAGCCAGTGTTTGTTTTAGTTTTCCGACTTCTGTGCGGTGAATGAGCATGGCGACGTGCAGCGTCTGGCGCGATCTCCAAATCGGCGATGGTAGTAACAGATTGGGCGATGCGGCGAGTGCGGCCGGGGTGGTGAACGGGACGGTGGTCTGTGGTGGTAGCGCTGGTACGACGGGCTTCGCTGTCTTGAGCGTTGGAAGTGGCCGCGTGTCGATTGCTGCGCTCGTCCTTGCTTTAGTTCCGCGACCTCCATACTAAGCTTCCGAATTTCTTCGAGAAGGGTTTGATCGTGGGTTTTGTCTTGAGCTTGAGACGCAGGTGTTGAGGACACGGCGGACACTTCGGGCGACTGTTGTAACACGTTGTCGGCGAGGTTCGCTAAGTCGTCTAGTTTTGCGGTTTTGTTGATATTTTCGCTGACGGCGATTGCAGAGCGAACGGTAGGTGGTAGATTTTTCTTCCAAAGATGCTGCAGTACTGGTTCGGACAGCTTTCCTCGGCTGAGCATTTTCATGTGTCGTAGCAGCTGGCTTGGTGTGCGATCGCCTAACTCCACTTCGTTAAGCAGCTTTTCGAGTTTCCGCTCGTCGCTCTCTTCGTAGACGCTGATGAGACGACTTTTCAGCGCGTCGTAAAATTCGGCGTCGTCTTTAGGTGGGTCGTAGATAATGTCGCACACTTGTTCCAGCTCTGGTTTGCCGAGTTGCGCGATGATCATGTCCACCAGCTGCCGTTTTCCTTTTTTCTGATCCGCTGTGACCGACTCGAATCTGTAGAACCATAGTCGTGGGGTGTCGCGCCAAAACTGTGGGATGCGCAGCGAGAGAGCGATGCCTGCAACTTCTTGCTGTTCCCGTTGATAGTCTTGAGTCGCCATAGTTCCCGGTGCTAAGCTGTGTTCTTGTTTCTTGAACGGCGGTGGTCACCACTTTGGAGGTCTTGAGTAGTAGGATTAATTAAACTCCGTAGACAAGTGTGGAATGGATGTATTTACAGTTTTTTTTTTTTTTTTTTTTTTTTTTTGCCCAACGCAAAGGAAATGGGCACCCTTCGGTAATGCGGTTGGAAGGGAGGAGGTGAACTCTCATGAGTATCCCAGCCGGCCGGCCGGACTGGTTATGCACGACTCGCCAAAAGAACCTAGGCGCATACGTACTAAACACCCCCTGGAAGCACCTGTAGCCATAAGGGCCTTTCAGGTTTCATCGGATGCTACACCCCGTAGGGACGGGGTGCGCTCAACGTCACTCCTTACGGAGCATACGCTGGAGAATTTATAGCGAGACCCCAGAAGGGGGTCCCGCTGCCGTGGATTGGGATTGGGGGCCTACGGGGGCCGCTGAAACGGCATGGGGGGGCTCTGTTGAGTCGTCCTGAGCCTCCAGGAGGAGGTTCAGGGCGCTCGACAGTTCGTCGGGGGGATCCGCGAGGACGTGTCTCGGTCTCCGTACCACGTGGCCGGAGACCGGGCGGGGAGCGTAGGCTGCTGCCTCTCGCACGAGCGGGTTGGGGTGCTCCTCCGCGGCCTTGAAAAAGGTCTCGGAGAGCGTTCTAAGAAACTGCTGCAGGGTAGGCAGGTCCATGTCACGGTGTAGGTCCGCATTGCGGACGTACCATGGAGCCGCCGTTGCCCTACGGCAGAAGATGTTCTGCACAATTTGCAGTTTCTTAGTGACGTGGGAGCTCGCGTGAGCGAAGACGGGGGAGGCGTATGTCAACACCGGTCGAATGCACACCTTGTAGAGGGTTCGCTTGTTCCTGAGGGACATTTTACTGAATCGACCCAACATACTGTTGAGGCGACCCAGGTAGAAACGGGCGGTGCGGCACACTCTTTCGACATGGGGCCGGAAAGTGAGCCTTTTGTCAAGCGTGACGCCTAGATATTTTACAGCGCGCTGCCAGGGAACTAGTTTCCCTTGCATGCGGAGGGGAGGGGGGTCGCTGTCACCCCGTCTGCGCTTAACATCGAAGCAAACCGCGGAGCTCTTCTCCGGATTCACTTCGATGCGCCACAGTTTGAACCAAGCTTCGAGCTTGTTCACCGCCTTTTGGAGCTTTGCCATGGGTGGCCTTCGCCCTTTGGCGTAGATTGCCGTGTCGTCGGCGAAAAGGGACAGTTGCACCCCGTTGTCGGGGACGGGAATATCGTTCGTGTACGATATATAGAGTAGGGGAGAGAGTACAGAGCCTTGCGGGACGCCGGCCTTCAGTTGACGTGGGGAAGACAAAGTACCTTCGTGTCTGAACCGAAAGGTACGGTGTTTTAAATAGGACGCTACTAGTCGGACGAGTCGATCGGAGAGACCAAGCTTGTATAGCTTGTAAACAAGGCCTTCGTGCCAGACTTTGTCGAAGGCCTTGGCGACGTCGTAGAAGACTGCGACCGTCTTTTCTCTCTTTGGGTAGAATCCATTGAGGATGTATTCTACTATACGATGGACTTGTCTGGGGCAATTGTGTTTGGGACGAAAGCCGAATTGATGGGGAATAAGAACATCGTCTTTGAAGAGATGTTCTTTCATTCGAGAGAGCACTACTCTCTCGAATAACTTCCCTAGTGCCTTGAGGAGGCTTATCGGGCGGTGGGATGACGCTACATTTAACGGCTTTCCCGGTTTGGGAATGCCTATGACTATGGCTTCTTTCCACGCGGTCGGAAAGTGGCAATGGTCAAAGCAAGCATTAAAAATGATCGCTAACAAAGTAAGCACCTGCTCGGGGAGGTACTTAAGCGCTTGGTTGGAAATTCCATCCGCGCCCGGCGCTTTGTTAGATTTGAGACCCTTGATGAAGGAGTGGATCTCGTCGGGGGACACAGTGACAGGGTCCGTGGTGGGAGGGAGCGAGGTCTTTTGACGGACTTCGTCTTCCACCGCACGCACGTGACCGGGGTCGCACTCCATGGTGCTAGGGGAGCATTGTGAAGCAATGCTATCTGCAAAGCATTCGGCTTTCTCGGTGTCCGCAAACGCAATTGTGCCGTCTGGGCGAACAAGAGGAGGGATGGAGACTCTGGCGTCTGTACGAAGGGCTTTCGCCACTTTGTAGTACGCTTGATGGGACGGGGAAATCGTCTGCATGAGGTCCCCCCATTGGGAGTTCCTCATTTCGTCGAGACGTGCTCGCACTGCCCGCTGAAGTCGGTTCGCAGTGCGTCTGTACTCTGGGGTCGGATAGAGTGCGGCCCTCCGGAGGGCTGCGTTTTTGGCTTTGATCAGGTTTCGAACTTCGAGTGGGAGTCCCTGCCGATTAACGACAGGGGCCACCACTTCGTTGTCCTTCAACGCTGACCGAATGTGGGACGTTAACGAGGTTACCGCAGCGTCGATTTTATCCGGACTATCGAAGTAGTCGGATGAAAAAGCGAGCGGCGAGTCGGGCGCGTCCATGACGGCCGCCATGGACTCTTTGAATCCTTCCCACTTCGTGAAAGTTGTATTTACAGAAAATGTGCCTAACTATATTTACAAATACGTACTACCTAAACTTGTGTGACTGATCTAGTAAAAAGCTATTTGCGTTGACCAATGGGAAAGCCCGCCGCGAGATAGCTTCCCCCACCACGCCGCGCGCCGGCGTGGTGCCGCTATAAATAGGAGGCGCAGAGCGGCGGACGCCCATTTGGCCGGCGCATCGAGGGACAGCACATCGGAGGAAGCTCGGCGCGTACGGTGGCGACTACAGCGGCGGCGAACTCCGGTGGTCTTCTGAAACTGCGCTGGGGCTCCGTGGCGTGAAGAACAATCCAAGACAAGTCGTTCCAAGGAAAGTTTCTCAAGTAGGAATTTAGAAAACACGTGGCACTTTAATAGCATAAAAATTAACGTACAAAAAGTCTGGCAGCAAATTTTTTTTTTTTGTGAAAGCAATAAATGACGTCACTCGAATCGCTTTAATCACCGAATTCTTGACTATGATTCAATGTGACAATTTACTCACAAAGAGAAGAAATAATCGAGTTTTGAATATATTCCAATGTGGGGATTGAAAAATAAAACAGTATGTACAAGGGTAAGAAATGCAGTATATTGATACAAATACTAAGCTAGGATTAGATTGCGATTAAGCGACGATAGAACACACAATGAATAGCACAACCAGAATGTTATTAAGTATAATCTTTACAGTCAATTTAGCTTCTAAGAGCTCTTATAGCTAATGGATTAATACAATCAATATCACTGGTTAGTTATATAAGAAAACAAATATATAACGTTAGGAATATAAAAAAAAGGCACATAATAATGGCTGTTAGGAACGTTGGAATGTCTTTTGAGCGAATGCTTTAAAAAAGGAACATTCCTTTAAAAATCAGTCTCTTGTTGAGATCATTAGGTCAAGACCCTTATCACGGCGCTAGGTTGAGATCCACCGTTGTTTGGAGCTTTTGTTGTAGTTGTGAGTAACATTGGATTTGCAGTGGGTTCTTCAAGAAGAAGAAATTTTCTTGGTTCCAATATACTTTTCTAAGTGCATACATTCGTCGCGGCATTGAATAATCTTAAAGTCACAACGTTTAATCATGTAGACAAAAATATGAGTATGTTATTGAGTTAATTTTTCAATTACGTTACAATTTTACGAGCGGAACCTATTGAATATCAAGTGATAGATACAATTCTCTTAAAATCATGTGAATTATGTTAAATGAACTTGTTTATTCAGGTTGTTGAAATTACGCCATCTGCCGTATTTCTGTCGTACTTGCAGACATGGAGGTTTGACTTACAATGACAGTTCAAGCAAACGCCGCTAGATGGCGTATGATTTTAGGTTGTTCTCTCGTGTGAAAGGAAATTCAGGCTCTTTACAATCCAAAGACAATAACGTTGAAAATTGAGTTATATTTAAGAAACCGAAATTTCTTTTTCGTGACTTATGTCTTACTCTTTGCTAGTTAATAATAATTAATGATTTAATTATTGCAGAGATGAGAGACTTGTTGCTAGAAAAATATTGAAAGTAATGTGGCAAAACTAGTGATTTGCTTCAAATTTGGGTCAAGCGTTAATATATACAGTCAACTGGCAAAGAAACTCAACGGCAGCAATTTAGAGATACTCAAAAAAAAATTTTGGACCTCTATTACGGATCCAAAGTCATTGAAGACCGGCTTTTATCATCAGCGGGTTTGGAAAAATTATACTGACATACCCTAATTAACTAAAATGATCGAAAAGGTTTTATTTGCATAATTTTGTATCAACAATCCTTTGATCTATTTTTGAAACAATCTCTTATTTACCTCATACACCTAAAAAGTTAATTTCCATAAAGGTAGGTTGGCATGACGTCGAATCGAGTACAAGCTTGGCTTAATTGTCCAAAGATAGCGATTGTTGAGTTCAAAGCGTTTCTGGTTCTGCGACCTCAACTGAGGTAAACTATGATTATATTGTGAATATCGAATATCAATTGAATTATATAAGAATAAATAGTTTTAAACGTTGTTGTGTTTCGTTTATATGTTCCATGACGATTTAATCGAATGTTATCCTAAAAATAATTGTTTTCTGCCTAAAATACCAAATTTTGTAAGTCCTTGTTTCTTCCTATGCAATTGCTAGTGATTACTAACGTTTAAATTCGCTTGTAACTTAAGCCATTGTATATTAAACCCATTATAGATTTCTGTAATGAACAGAAATTTATGTATGCAGCCACCCACCTCAATATTAGCATTGATAATAATAAATATCCTTTCTGGCCTCGTAGCCGTACGACGTCTTTTCGGGAGTAATATTCCAGTTTGTTAAATTTCAGAGTTAATTTTTCCGATTTTAGACAAAATCCTGTAAATCAACATTATGATTAGAGTTGTGATACTCGCGACAATTACAATTATTATTATAGAGCCCATTACGTCGCAATACCTCATCAGCCATCAGAAAACCCAAAAAACCTGTATACCTTTGGGACAACCTGTAAGTACATTTGGTCTTTTGAGGCGTGCAATTTACTCTCAATAACTTCGAGAAAACTAGTATCGTTATTTTCTAGTGCTTGACTTCGAAACTCCCTTGCTGCCCAGCTAGCTACAATAGAAACGCTACTGGACCGACAATTTGCTTCAAATTGGGAAAGGGGAAGTGTGTGTTCATTGGAAACATCGAAAACTTCGAGGAGTACATGAAGATAGCTAAGGATCTGAATAGCACGAATATTGAAGAACGGAAGAAAACATACTGCGCTTTTGTTTTGGGTCTCGGTGCAAAAACAAAGACAGACGTGAAGTCATCTCAATCACACGTCAGCGATTGCTCGAGCTTATTGTATTTCACTGTATGGAGTCTACATTTCTTATATAGAAGCGTACGTGGAATGGGCTTAAGTTTGTCTGTTTATGAAATGGAAGTAATATAAACCATCTGTGACATTTCACTGATTTTGTTGATCATCTAGTCAAAATCTACAGCGCAAGTCCAATAGCTCAGACGTTTCAAATGTAAATGTAGTTGATAGTTACTTAACTTAAAAATTTCAGGTTGACTGACATTACGTTACATTATAAGATTTTGCTAACTTGTTACACTGAGTGAAATGTTTAGGCGCAACTTTTGCAGTAGTTAAACATTGTTTTTATTAATTTAAAAAGCAAAAGGTCTTTTAAAAATGTCATAAGTGTTGAAACTAGTGATTTTCTTTGATATTCATGTGCATCTAATTACATTTGTTTCAAACCATAACTGACATAATGGAAGTCTGGAACAATCAGCTGCTGGAATAAAATTCATTTGACATTAACAATAACTGGCTTTTTGTGGATGCGCATCAAATAATTTCCTAGTTATACTCAAGTAAGTTCCTGAAACGTGTTCCTACATCATAAAATGATATAAATTGTAAACTAAAAATCAAAGAATGTCTTTCTCTGGCTTTCTGCCAGTCCTGATACTGCCAAGACATCTGAAAGAAATTAATTGGGACTTGGGATTGTCCATTAGAGATTTCAATGCTATAAAATGCTACGCTCGAGCGTCTGGAAAATACTTAACCTCAAAAATAAAGATTTTTTACAATTCCTTAGTAGTTTTGAGTCTTATCTATAAGTCTCTTGATCATAATTTTTTGTAAATGTCTTCAACGTGTAAAACAGTCACAAATAGCAAAAACTGACCTTTATCAAGTTATTTATCAGATTTTATACATTAGGCCATACCACTTGGGCGCTGGTGGAATCACGTAGTCACATGGAGCTAGTATCATTTAATTGGCACATGGTAACGTATAATGCCTCGGCCATGCGGTTTTCTATTAATAGTTATACGGAGCAACGAGATCTATAAATTAATGCCGTCTACTACAGCGTTAGAGTGGCCAAAAATTTAGGTAACTTTTTAGGACTGTTCTCTTCTAAATTCCATTTCAATCAATTTGTTGATCAAGATGATAAATATAAAATATAGATGTTTTAGAATTTTTAAGTAAAAGGTATATAGTATCTATATATACTATATAGTAAACTTAGGTCCGTTCACAACGCTTGCGTGGTATTGTACTGAGTTAAAAAAAATGGCGCGAAGCATTCTTTATTAAAAAATAATTAATTAATAGAACTAGAATGTCTCAATCGTATCTTTTTTATTTAAAGTTAAAATAACATGAATACAAATAAATTTCGTTCTACAAAATGTCCAATAATTTATAGAGCTTAGGTCTACACTAGTACTAATTGACGCGAACTTGAGAGCGCGTTCATTCAACAGTTATTAAGAAAAAAATAAATAGTTCGAGACCAAACAACTGATTGCAATGTCACCCCAGTCGATTTTTTGTGTCTAGGAAAAATTCGCGCGCTTGCTGGGTATATAATGGACGGTAATTTTGTCTAGACTTTTAGTTTTTGCTATAATTTTATAGTGTTCACTTCGATCTCATATTCACGTAAGTTTTTTTTTTGTTTTATCGTAATTTGATGCCTTTCAATTTTGAAAATTTCGCTTTTTCGTTTTAAATGCTACAAGGATGATTTTTGGGTTGCAGATAACTAGAAAATGGCCAGCCTGAAACTGTTTCTGTGCCTTATAATTTGCGCGGCAATTTTGATGGTAGTCCAAGCAAGACCAGCTGATTCGGTACGTTCAATTAAGGATCTAAGTTAATATTAACACAGGATTTCCGATGCATGAATTACAATCCGTATTTCATAGCCCGGAATTAACCCTCTATAGTCTGGTCTTGAAATCCCACTCTTAATTAGTAGATTTCATACAAATCTACACGGAAAAAAAAATATCGCTCTCGTCACGATGCAGTGAATCGTAAACAGAGTACCGTAATTATTACAAAATGGCTCCATTGACCTACCAGATACTCTACATACTGATAACTACGATCTAATTATTGTAAATTTGTCAATATGTATAATGTTCGTACGAAAACGTTTCCTTACCGTGGTCAAACGGATCGTGATGAATTAAGCATATATTTATATTGTGTATAGTCACTCATGAATCGTGATGATTACAATACTGTTCAGTAATTTCGATTTTTAGGCGAGAGTAGAGCATACCTACGCTCGCGCTTAAGGCATGCAATTAGTAAAAAATAAATTATTAAACCTATACGTCTATAAACTTTGTAGCGCCAATTTTATAACTAAACTATTTTTTCTCAGATCCGTTATGAAACACGTTGGATAAAGACAAGCTCAGGTGCCATCTTCACAAAAATTCCGATTTCAAATATTTATCCTTCATCAGATGAATATGACGAGAATGAAAACGACCCTTATTTTTAAATAGTTAGACTTGGATCTCAACTAAAAGTATTAAATTCGTTATTTTTTCCAGAATTAAAGTCCTATTTTTAATATAGTAGATTATAGTAGTATTTGAATTAAGTATTCCAAAGAATTCCATTACTTTCAGACTTAATTAAACAATGTGCTGTGAAGACATGTGATCTAAATTAATTATGTTCGCTGGATACTCATTTTTTACTATTTTTAAATAAATTTATTGTTGTTCATGTGATGTTTTAGTTAAAAAATTAAAAAATAGTATAGAAAATGCCTATTTTTGGTACTTAACTACTATCTGCGCGGGATTGGTTCCAGATGCGCGAGATGTGTTCCATATGCGCAATGCACGGAATATGCTCAAAAATAATTACATAAAGTAATTTATTAATGAAAAAACCGACAGACAAAATTAACATCCGTACGCTGGTACAGTTTGGAGGAAAGAAGTACTTGCCTAACGATAGCTCGTGGGTTCGAGCTCTACCATGTGAAAATTAGTAGCAAGAGTGTCGGGTATATATTTTAGGAACCAGCAGATTCTTGGATCTGGTCCAGTTATCATCCATTTTACGATCAATAATTCCTGGGTAAGAATAAATGTTTCTAATGTCTGGTCCAAAAAAATTATACCGAAATCTCACACTGGAAAAAAAATATATCCTCAACTGTCATCAGTTATCACAATATGGCGGCTATTATCTTGGTGACAAAAGCTTGCTCATTCAAATAATTGTTTCTAAAAGTATTATCTATTATTAGTAATGTCATAGAGGAGATATATATGTCGTCGCGTGAAGGAAAGGGTGTATCAGGATCATTGTCATCAGGGTGGTGATATCAGTATTAGATCGTCCAGATAAATTAAAGAAAAGGTTCACATTTACTCCACTGTATTTATTCCAATTCATTTTTGCACATCACTTATAATTTCACTTGAAATCAGAGCAGTATAACAATGTAGGCAGTTGAGGTGATTAACTTTCTTATTTCAAAAGCGATTTTAAATTTACTTTATTTTCAAACGTAAATAACACTTTCTATAAACGAAATGTGGAGACAGTTTCAAGACGCGTCACTCCTCGGCGGCGGTCGCGCCAAGAATGGCCGCCACTCGGCCCGAGTCGTGCCGTCGAGACTCTGTCAGCACGCCCCACCAGAGGGCGCACTCCCACTTCCGTTTTCTTCGTCATGAGTCCGTACTATTGACCACATGAGTCCGTACTATTGACCGCATCCGTCACGGCCGTCCTGCTATACACACGTCCTCGTGTGTTATCTGAAACATGAAAACCATAGCACAGTACCATATTCGCTCGGTCACTTCTGACCACAACACATCACCCAAGTAAGTCTTATGAATAATGTGATTGGATCTATCACGACTGCTTCAACCCACCAATACTTAAGTAACTGCTATTTGTGTACACATAAAACATACGTACATTATCATTTATAATACTAAACTTCCGTAGATTGAGAGAGACTTGAAAGATTATCGACATAAATTCAGCTACGGCTTCAGTTTATGAGAGAGGCGTGACAGGACACCAGACTATGAACCGTATCACAATTACCTCAAATGAAGGTTTCATCAGCATCACCAGTGTTTTCCCCTTGATGATCTTGTTGAGTGGGAAACATCACAAATCCAATCACAAAGCTCGTGTACTGTCCCCGACCTCCATTACTGTAGGTACTTAGATTTACTACAAATATGTGACATACCTACCTACATACAATTTTCAGTACTCGGCAAAAGACCCAATGTTACTTCGAGTGTGATCGAAACACTCCTTCATTAAATGCCATATGATTTTGGTCATCCGTCAGCGCCATCCTAATTTTAAAAATAAGAGTAATATTACCATACAGAAGAAATGACACACAGGCGAACCACCACACTGACGAACGCTATCAGACGGGCAGCCACGCAATCGGGCCGCCTCGCAACCGGGCCGGCACGCAACTGGACCTGCACAATAGCGAAATACCACACAGACTAGGTGCCACACGGACTGGGTGTCACTCTGGTCAGTACCACTCTAATCGTCAAACTACGAGTATATTCTATATCCTGTATCACGTCTGCCATAGCACGATACAGGTCAGATGTCACACAAGGGTAAATGGCACAGAGGCGAAATGCCACACAGAAAAATACCACACCGGCGAAATGCCATACAGGCGGAATGCCTCACAGGCTAAATGCCACACAGGCGAAATGCCAAACAGGCGGGATGCCACACAGGCAAGATGCCACACAGGCGAGATGCCACACAGGCGGGATGCCACACAGGCGGAATGCCACACAGGTGGGTGCCACAGAGGCGGAAGCCACACAGGCGGGAGCCACACAGGCGGGAGCCACCCAGGCGGGAGCCACACAGGCGGGATCTACGCAGGCGGGAGCCACACAGGCGGGAGCCACACAGGCGGGAGCCACCCAGGCGTTAATAAACATTGCCAACATATAAGCTCAGTGTTGTTCATTCGTCACATTTTTTAAACCAGTAGGAACTTATAGACTAGTAATACCTCTTTCTATAATATAGGGGCACCACTGTAGTAGCCGTACTTATATAGCCACTGTTAGACTATACAGTATACTTTTTAATATGAAATTGCTGAAATCATGAAGTAGTAACTTTAACACGCTTTACTTCACTAATAGCTGTCTATAGACTCTCAGCTCGTGGTCAATTCTTCGACCAAATCTGCACTAAGTCAGTGATAGGTAACACAGTCATATCTGCTATCATAACACGTAATAACGGTCTACGAGTTACATAACAAGTAATCGTCCCAGACCCGAACAAATGTTCACGGTGATATCTCTACAAAAACAACATTATCTCTACTGCTCAATATCAAAACTAAATCAGGAGTTTAGTAATATGAAGCTCTCACGTTTATCTGTTACGCCAGTCATAGGTAAGTTGTTACCATCCAGTTCATATGTTACCACACCAAAACTAAACAAGTATAAATCATCGTCATCAATTTTAACTGTTCGAACAAGTATACTCTATTTAGAGTTTACGTTATGTTTTAGCCTCCCATTTTGAAACGATTTAACAATGATTGTAATAATGAAGGTGTCCCATACACAGACGCCTTCTAAAAATAAATTACAACATTAAATTTGCCATCTACAGCCACAACATCGAGACTTTCGGGGCTATCACACACATGATTTCCAGGCCACTCCAAGTCAGCCAAATAAATCAGGATATTTGACCTCAACAACAGTTCAGGTACTACTAAACTTGTACTGGCAGAAGGATATAAAATCTCACCATTTCTTACACTGCCTCATCTTACTGGTACAACAACAGAACTCGAAAAAGTTACTTTATATCGGTAATCATGGAAATTTCAGTACTCGGAGCTAAAGTTAATTTAATAAACCGACTATTGAACAATCACCAAAATATCTGGACTTTCTTAACATCATTATCGTTCAACATTTTCTCACAAAGATTGAAACAACTACCTTCTATTAGCCACGCTCCCATAGCCTCCATCAGGCCGGTAAGCAACCATAAAACTCTCCCATAGGCTCCATCAGCCCACCATCAGTGATAAAACACGATCACCTCCATCCGATGATGCGAATTACGAAATTTTAAGAAAACAAAACTATCACATAAATCTTATAAAAACCTCGGCTCGATAGACGTCACATATTGAGTTAGCTTCTTAGATAGATCCGTCTAACAAAGTCTTTAACCAGGTCAAACTAAGTCATATTAACATAGAACAAATGGTTTTCGGTCGAACTAAGTCACAGGTTTATCTTTAATTACTCAAAACATAAATCGAAATTATCTACCGTCAATCAGTTCACTTACTCGTATGTCCTTTTTTTTCGATTAATAACTTGATACCAACATAAAATTAAATTACTAACCAAACTACCCCTTTTTTCCGTTTTGTAGTATTAAAAGAAACATATATGAGTGATCCCATTGTTACCGCGGATATCTTCTATAACATTGGGAAACTACGACCACAATAACATACATACTGAAATATGGAAAAGTTCGTTCGAATGTCTCCTGTTAAATGTAAACAAACACGCTAACAAATTTTCTCTTTTTTTTTCCGATACATGTTGGCACCCTCCCGCTCGCATAGAAATCGCGGAGATCTTTACTGGGTCATTATTGAAATTTTGCACATTCGAAGCCTATCCTATCTCTAAGATACAACATCCTAAAGTACACCAGCTAATTGTTCCACAAACTCACTGCTACGGCATCCCTGCCACACTGTTATTATCAAAGATTTACTTAATCAGCAATCTGGAACGATTTATGGTGACGGGAAAAGTCGAAGGTAAGAGACCCAGAGGCCGAAGTCCGAAGAGATGGGCGGACCAAATATCCGAACGATACATCCGTCAACGTCGCATTACATCAGGCGACCGATGGAGACAAACTCCGAAGATGTCACGATCCTCAGCAGTGAGGTAACGATCAAGAAGAAGAAGTCAATCAGCAGCAGTACCACCATAACGATGCTTACGTACTCAATTTATAAAAATAATAGGACTATGCTTTCAAGTATTTCTTATTCTTGTTTTCCGATAACTGACGTGATGTTGGTAATACGTTAAATCATAGCGTGTTTCAAGATGGTAAAATAATCTTAGATTAAATGTCACTTTTTTAATTTAAACAGTGTACTGTAACATTTAGAGGGATTTAACATAATTCTTTATTTGACAGCAAAAGCTAATATTTATTAAACTTGGCAGTAGTTTTTGACATCTTTACCAACAATTTGTAACACTGACCATAAATGACGTTCTTTTTGTTTTGTTTACATTCTTTCTATTTGTAGTTTCACTAAAGATACAAATTAACCTGCCCTTCTCTCTACTAAGGGCATCAATAGTGTTTCTGTCAGAATACTTTTCTGAATTATCAAGGTAAATAACTCTTAAAATCTGCTAGGGAGCCTCTTTTCAGCACAGGTTTTTAACAAATAATAATTATGTATAGGACTCACCAGATAAAGAAGAACTGTCAATATCACATCATTTCTCAGTCATGTACGCAACACTCGCAGATTGTCTACCATCGTCCCATGTTGAAACAATCACGTTGAGGCTACCAGTCCAGCGTTGCATTGCAATGTTGTTCTCGTAGGTGAAGCGAACCGTTGTACACCATTGTTATGCAATAGAAGAAAATAATTGTATTAGTAAAACTTAAAAAATAAAAAAATAATAATCGTTTTATTTATCTGCAGAAATTTAAGCAATTAATTTAATTGTGGAGTCAAACCACACTGCTAAATGAATCTAAATCTAAGCATTTACTTTAACTTCATTGAATAAACTTTAGCTGGCTAATTTAGAACTACGCAAATGATTGAACTAACACTATTTCTTTTTGTTAAAAGAGGGGAATATTTTACATGAGTAATCTAAATTAAGTTTCGCAAAAACAAAGAATACATACCAAAGTGCCGTCCATAGTAAGTTTCACTCGTTTTTTAATAATGGTGTCAATATCCCAATGGTGCTCTCGAAGGCCCGAGGTCTGCCTTGACCATAACCAATTGGTACAGATGATTTGTTGTTTACTTTATAAATCCCCCAATCTGTCTGACGAAGTCTTTGTCTTATATCTCGGGGTGTTTAATCATTTTATATTTTAATGTAGGCAATTCAACTGGATCGAGTAATCACTTTCCTTTTATTATTACGCTTCCACAAAGCGTTATCTGCATTTTCTTTGTCGCTTCTCATCATACCATCTCTTGGGCGTTGCGTTCGTCATCACCGCTTCTGATGTCGTCGCGTGAAGGAAAGGGTGTATCAGGATCATTGTCATCAGGGTGGTGATATCAGTATTAGATCGTCCAGATAAATTAAAGAAAAGGTTCACATTTACTCCACTGTATTTATTCCAATTCATTTTTGCACATCACTTATAATTTCACTTGAAATCAGAGCAGTATAACAATGTAGGCAGTTGAGGTGATTAACTTTCTTATTTCAAAAGCGATTTTAAATTTACTTTATTTTCAAACGTAAATAACACTTTCTATAAACGAAATGTGGAGACAGTTTCAAGACGCGTCACTCCTCGGCGGCGGTCGCGCCAAGAATGGCCGCCACTCGGCCCGAGTCGTGCCGTCGAGACTCTGTCAGCACGCCCCACCAGAGGGCGCACTCCCACTTCCGTTTTCTTCGTCATGAGTCCGTACTATTGACCACATGAGTCCGTACTATTGACCGCATCCGTCATATACATTAATATATATTTATATATATCCCCTAAATCATGTCTAATAAAAGAAAAATTTGAATAATTAATTTTTACAATACCTATAACCCGTCTCATGTCATGACATGGCACGACACTGATGGTAGGTATGTCAGATCACTGGATACTAACTGCTTCCTGTAATCAGAGATGGAGACACTTGAAAACGCTGATGACAATTGGAGACAAATTGTAAGCTAATGAAAGTTTCCGTTCCTTCTGCCAAATTGATACTAAATTTTTATAAATATTTTATTCTTCTTTTAGATAATTCAGGAGATATATATATATATTTATATATAATAATATACAGGGTGTTTCATAATACATGTATAAAGCCGAAAGGGTGTTAAAGTAGAGCTTTCAAAGAGTGCACTGGCGACTTCATTTTATCCGGACATTGAATTTTAATTTTAATTAAAAAAAAAAAATTTTAAAGATAAATAACCATATCGACTACGTTGAAGCGCAGCTCTATTTCAAGTTGATGATCATATAAAAAACAGGTTAATAACCTCGTGCGACCCCTATCGAAACAAAGCAACCTCCTCAAGCCTACTACCAGGAGCCTAATGCTGCGTACACACCGGGCGATGTGTGACGCGCACCCGTTTCGGCTAACGATTGTCCGTTGGCGTGTGCCAGCCGGCAATCCGCAGTGCAGCGTGGCGGTAACATCAAACGGATAGAAGTAATCATCCAATCGCAGTTTGGGCGGATACCGAAGGCCAACAAACAAACGTGCAAATACGAGCCCGAATCGGTTCCCAAAACTCCCAAAGATCGTTTGCTTGACCACGAAATGCAAGTATTAGACCTTAGAAGTCCAAATAATTCGGCCGACAGCCCTTCGTTGGCGTACGTTGAGTGTGTACACACCATAAGGACGAGTAATAACCTCGTGCCATTCATATCAAAACAAACCAACCTCCTTCATCTTACTACCAGGCGTCGTACTAAATGTTACCTACTTATCTACATGAATAGGCTCTACCAAATTAACTAGGAACTTGCCTACACTAATTATTTTCGATAGGTAGGTATGCTTAAATAGTCGGAGCGTCGGTGGCCTAAGGTTGCGGTATCCGACTCGTACGCGTGAGGTACCGGGTTCGAATCCCACTGCCGCCATGTACCACTAACTCTTTTCTAAGTTATGCACAGTAGCTGAATACTAACCGATGCTTTTACGGTGAGGGAAAAGTATCGTGATGAAACTTACACATTCAGTTCAGACGACTGAATGTGTAAGTAACCATGATCCAATCTGGTCAGGTTCCCTTGGTAGCAGGGTTAGGAGCCAGGAATGTCAGATGGCAGTCGCTCCACTGCAATTAATTACCTAATCTGCCAAATCCTAGATCATGGACCATAGTCAAGGCGGACCACGGGCACGGAAAATAATTTTGTGGAGAGAAAAGAATTTGTTACAGTGGAGCGACTACCATCTGACCTCCATGACCCTGCTACCAGGGGAACCTGACTCGATTGGATCATGGTTACAATTTCAGTTGCCAGAATTTGCAGATTTCATCATGATGTTTCCCTCACCATAGGAGCATCGGTTAATTTCAACTAATGTACATAACTCAGAAAAGAGTCATTGGTACATTGCCACAGCGGGATTCGAACCCGGCACCTCTCTCGCTTACGAGTCGGATACTCAACCGCCCAGCCACCAACGTTCTTGAAAAACATACTTAAGATAGCTACATAACTAAAACAGAATTCGTTCAATTGATAAATCGTTCTACACAAATAAGTAGGTACTATGTCCTACTAAAATGGTTCACTCATCTAGGGACCTACGTAGCGTAGGGAACCACTTATGAGACTAGTTTTGTTGAAACAGATTACAGACAGGTTTTACTAAATACCTACATGTTTTCATGAACAGATAAAAGCGTTGTCTTTTCTGCCTATTTCCCGTCGGATAAGAACCTCCTAACGTTACGATTAGGTACTAGCTAGGTAGCATATCTTAAAGTCTAGCTAGAACCTAGACCTTTAAAGCATGTAGGTACGTACCTTTTTAAAGTTATTTTATGAAAACAAACAGCGTCAGGTGCCATACTTTCTTGCTTTCTTGTGGCTCGGATGACTGATAGGTATTAACTATCAAGTAAGCTTGCACTCGTATCGTAGCGTAGCTAGGTAGGTACACTCCATACACACAGATACACAACACTACGCAGGCTCTGGTTGCTATGCAATACGTAAATAGGTAGGTACCATGGTGTTCGGCCTACTGCTAGCTTGCATTCATACACAGAATAATGATTATCACAATACTTAAACGTTGAACGCTGAACACAGACAAGACTACGTTAATACTGGTACCTGAAGCTATAAATCATTCGTTCACATCGTTAACACTCTTATCACAGTTATCTTCACAATAGGTACTTAGGTATCCTACAACTACAACGCAACAATCATTTCGGTCACGCGAAAAGCTAAAAACTGAATGAACGAATACGACGCGAAAGTAGGCAAATTTCGTCAATGGAAGTCGCGCCGTGGGTCAAACCACAAAATAAAGAACGGCCCGCCAAAGTATTCTATTTTTAGATTTTGTAGTTTTCAGTTTCTATTTTGATGTCAAAAGCGCCGCCACAGCTCCGGCGCCGGCCTTGACCTTGACGGCACGTGCAAAAGGAGTCGTACTTAGGGATCCGTGTTTTAGGGGTCTAACTTATTTCGCCTTTTATGTTCTCTCGTTTTATGTTCTCCTGGTAGTTGCACCATAATGTTGATTTTTTTTTTATTTGTTAAAGTGAGTCTCAAGCGAATCCAACTGTGGGCTTAATAATAATCCTTATGGCGATGGCCTACATTTGCTTATCACGATTTTATCGGGTAGTTTGGTACAATGACAGTAACCTAGACAGTAATTTCTAAAATTGTGTTTGGGTCCGTGCTCCACCTAGGTGACCTAGGTTCTCCAATTGGGTGAAGCATGGGATATTTACAGGTAAAGCTCCATCAACTAAGAATCATTTAGGTTAATTTTAGTTGATAAGAAATGTTCGTGAAAACGATAGGTACGATTACCTACGCGACACTGAAACATGACTGACAGACATGACATGAGAAAGCAAACTCGTAAAAAGACAAAGATGTTACATTAATTAGAGTTTGCTACATTAATATGCTACAGTAATTTGAATAAGACTACTTTGCTATTAGTTAGGTGGTGGTGCACTTTCGTAAAAACTATGAATGAACCTTTTGAATTAAAATCATAATTGATTACAATATTTTTTTGTACAGAACCCTCGAAACCAAAAAATACAAAACGGATAATTTAGACCTCCTTAATATTGCGCCTAGTACGTGGGGTGTCCATAAAATAAGCCAGTGCAAATACAGGCATGACGCATTTCATCTTAGTCCTCACAGTGACAACGCATCTGCTGTTCTGCATGTTTGTTGCCTGCAACCTAAATGCTTAAATCCTAGTATGTAAATAGTGTTGCTAGGTATTTTTTCAGCTATTCAAATTTAATATTCACCTTCTTGAATTCAAACATGAGTAGAATTTAATAATTACTATTAGATAGGTACTAAAATGACATCTTTCCTTATTTCGGAGCTGGCGGAAAAGTTCAACGAGAAATGCATAAACTTGTGCCAAGACTCACCACATGCATTCAACAGGATGTAGACTGAGTGAAAAAATAAACAAAAGTATAACAACAATATCGTGTAGTTTTGCTGCACTTTCCAAAAATATTAAAATCTAGTGAATGTACTTTATGGACACCCTGTGATATCAGTATCCCGTACATAGTCCACCTGCTTCAGTCATGACTGCCTAGTACAATAGAAGATATGGCGCAGACGCGAAATCAAACTGTAACTTTTTTGCCTATTAATGTTTATTATGTTTTCGCAATTAGTTTGAAGACTATGTACCTAGGTGCAACATTGTGTTGAAGGCAACAAAAAACAAATAAATTAAAGTAGAAACAAACATCGAAATGTCTTGTTTTTGTGCCGGACTGCTCACGAGCTGCTTGTAATAATAATTTTATTAACCAGCCACTTGAGGTATTGATCGTAGTGATCTTTAGATTGAATTTTAAAACTCATATGAAACGGTAGGTAGAAAAGACTTAAAGGCACAAAACCTATATCCTATCTGTAACTGGTAAAATTGTATTATTCAGTTGATTGACCTGATTATGAACTTGAGTGATCTATTACAACTGATTTCTAGAGATGCGGTCTTTCGTTTTCAAAATGTGATTATCGACATTGAAAAAGAAAAAGTTCGATAGTCATTTTCTCGGTAACTATTCCACGCACGAAAAAAATAATTGTACCTATCGTTTTAATACGTTTAGCACTCCATCCAGTTCACGGCTTTATACATGTATTATGAAACACCCTGTATATCCCTCTCTTCTATTACTAATAGAAAACAAAATAAATGTAAATATTTCTTCTGAAAAATTTACAAAACTACTATCATAACTTTCTCTGGTCAATTTTTTATCTTTTGGGCGGAGTTTGTTTGAACTAATAAAACAAAATTCTCAAATTGGATTGGTTCTGACCATAACTACGTCAATAAGCGTGTGATTGGTAGTAAATTGTGGCACTTGTCGGCGGTTTAATCAATTGAAAGCACCTTTCTGTTGAACTTGATCTCATTACTTAGTAAACAAGCTCCGCTTTGTATCAAAGTATCACATTATAATCAAATAATATTTACAATTTAGATAAGCAAAGACTATATTAACTTGTTTCTTAAGTTATCATATCACTGCGTTGTTGCATCCGAATGATTCATAATAAATCAAGTAGTTGTGTTATACAGACGTCTAATAATTTAATATAAATTTCTCGTATTTGTATTGACTTAGCTCATGTTTCAGTGAAGTATATAATACCAAAGTTCTGACCTAGTGCCTTTTCGTCATGTCCCTGGAAATAATAATTCCAAAAGAGTGGAAAACATTTTCGCCTATGACGCTGCAGAAGGAACTAGCCAACATTATGGCAGTTTGGCAGATTACCCACAGGACAATGCAAGGCCTTAGAGGGTGTTTGAACGGCGTCCAGGCGGAATTCGTCATGGTCAACTATCGCTCATGGTTCAAGAAAATTGGTGATCCAAGTTCTGAGCCAAATCCATTCCAATATTCTGTCTTCGAAATGGATTTACATGAGTCAATGAATCCTAGAAAAACTGTGGACATTGAAGAAATAGACTCGGGGATTGAAACCTGTCCAATTTGTGGGATGTATCTGTAACGGATAAGCTAAGTCTGTTTAAGTTATATTGTCATCTAAAAACCATAGCATTTAATTCTGTGATAGTAAGTACTACGAAAATTAGCTTTATATAATCAAATCTCAGCTTTACTGTCCAAGAATAAACAACTGGTTTTCGCTATCGATCAACGAACTTTTGCCTTGAAGCTACGAAACAAATATTCGACGCAAATTGTCTACTTGTCTAGGCACAAAAAATCGTCTATGAGTGACGTATCTATCAGCTGTTATGTTTTTTGTGAATGAAAGTACACAATGTTATGATGTGTTTCATTTGTTGACCTAAAACTTTGAAGATAAAACTAAGCTCCAAATAGAAGGGTAAGCTAAGACCAATATTAGAAGTATAGTTTTGCTTGATAACCTGCAACAAATAATCTCATTGATTTTGTTTGCTAATGAGAAGAAAGTTGTTTGTTAGAAAGTTTTTAAAATTCTCACTATCATTCCCCTTGTTTCGAAAACGATACATTTGTTCTGGTGCCCATTTGAAAATCCAAAAAAACTACAAGTCAATACATTTTCAAATTGTGTAAATATTTTGCAGAATAATACCAACCGCTTAATCCTCCGTAACATGCAGTGACGTGAAACAGGGTCGTTGGCAGTACTGCGTTTTTGCCTGAAAGCAAAATATCTACAATTTGATACACCTGGAGAACAATAATAACATAGTGACGTAAATTTAATCAAACAACAACTTACTCAAAGCAAGGAGATATTGTGCGATAAGGCATTTCTTTTTCGCTCGTCAAAGCCGTTGCACAATATTATTGATTTTCTCCGCTGAAAATTTCCACTCTGACTTCTTGGCCACCTATCGGCAATACGACGTCATACAGGTGAGAACCTTCCATTTTTCTGAAATGAAATCCGGTTGAATATCTATTTTTTCTTTGGAAAATTAAAATCATTGTCATACTTACTCTTGAGGCACTTTTTCAAACACATAGACACCACCACGTCGGATCAGCTTAGCAGGTATGTTGTTGACTTGTAGAATGTACAGGGATCCAAAATTACTGATAATTTTCTCCGCTAGATAGAGCACAAGTCCTTCTATCCCTTGGATCGGCCAATCAAGGGGGATATGGATGTTGCGCTTCAATTCCACGTAGACGATTTCTGCGTATTGTACTTCCATTACTCCAGCCTAACCCAAAAAACGAACTGTTGGCACGACTGGTCCAGACAAACGCGACATTTTGAGCTCCAGTGACCACGTAGGCGTGTGTATACTCATCAAATGTTTGCTTGTGCGATTATTTCGCCGAAAAGGTTAGTAAACAAACAACCTACGTGGTGTTTACGTTGCTATTGATAGCACAAAGTCAAAAAACTTGTAAATGCTTAAAATTTAATACTTACAAGTAATTTTTTACTAAATTAACTGATGAGATGACAACACTTTTGATACATGATACTAAGTACTGCGCAATATAAAAACTAATGAGACCGCAGCTCATTATAAACAAAAACATGAACGTGACAACGAACAAAAAAAGTCCAGTCGTAGGACACGGTGAGTTTGAGCAGAAGAGTCCATCTTTCTTCCTCTCATCCGGTTCCTCCTCCACTCTGCAAGAATACCTGGAGTTAATTCTCCAAAACTAAAGCCACTGATCACTTTTTCTAGAATTCTACTCACACCATAGGCATTCCGGTGCACAAAATAGGAGCGACTGCCATTACCCAAATGAGTCTGTCTAATGACATGATAGCGCAGATCAGTACAATTTTATTGGAAATATTGTTGACTAAAGAACACGTGCGCTTATCAGGGATCGGATGTTAGGTCACAAAAGAGACCACCAGAGGGCAGATAAGACAAACTTTTTGGATGGAAGTAGGCTACGACACAAAACTAAAGGGGAGGTGTGACACAGTTTCAAAATAAAACTCTACGAAAAACTAAAAATAGAAAATCTTTGGTCCAAATCCAAAACACACTTCAATAAAATCGATGGTTATAGTCTTCACTGACAAGCATCGGGAACTGTGACCTTAGGTATCATCCAAGGACTTGAGTGTAATCACCTGCTTGGTCACTACGCACATCGCACATTGACGTCAATCCGATTTAGTAAACAATCGTAGATTGTTTGTTCTCTGCTCGTTGAGATAGATCAGTTCTACACTTTTTGCGTTGTTATTAAAGCTATCAATAGTAAAAACAACTTGATAAACAGTTACCAAGCTAATGGCCGCGTGTGATATCAGGCGTAGTAACCTTGGCATTCCAAAGGGCTTGAATGAACTGACGTAAGCATGTGTCAACTACAGAAAGTGTGCCAATTTTTATCAGGGAACATGTGTGCGGAAATTCGTGGAACTCTATAATCATTGTTATAGTTTTGATAATCAGTACAGGTCTTTTGATCCCGGACCAAGTGTAAAAACATCCATTAAACTTGACACTAGACCTTGGTATCATGTAGAAGGCTTAACAATGTCTAAATTGTAGTTTATTTTGAAAACATGTTCACGCACGCGCTTCATGATTTCGCGTAGCTGTCACATATTGGGTGTGCTCTAATCTTATTCTATTTCAGGACAGCACGTCAGAAATCGAGATCGTGATTTTGAAACTGCTAGTAACATTCTGAGTTTGTTGAACCGTGGACGTAAATTGCAATGGAAGGTACTGTAAGAGCTTTACATGAACCTGAGCTTACTTATGACCGTTTTGGGCGAAAATCGATACATATCGCGATCCAAGACCAAGAGAATTCCGTCAAGAAAATAGAAACTCTCGTGGAAAATGGTGAAGATATAATAAATGCCAGGGAGCTTAGAACAGGGAATACTTTGCTGCATGTCGCCGTAAAAACTCGAAATTACCAACTTGCTGAGTGGCTGTGCACGCAGTCTAGTATCCAAAAAGAAGCGGTTAACTTTAATTACGAAACTGCCTACAAAATAGCCTTCAAGGCGCAAGATTGCAGGATGATGCAGCTTCTGAGGCTCAATGGTGCAGCTTACGTTAATTTTATCACTGATGGACTATCTGATGACAGCTCGTAAAGCTTTGGTCAACAACGCTTAGTCATACTGAGCAAAACTATGATTTCTAGATAGAAGTGTTATCGCAGGAAAATGATAAACTTTGACTTGAGATTGAAATTTATGTGTCATGTTAAGGTTGTATTATATTAGCTAATGGCTTGTATTTTATTGTAATTAGAGCTAATAGCAGTAGAATACGTTGTGATTAGATAAAAACTATTTTTAGAAAACAATTATTTATTAACCTTCTACATTACTGGGATCACAATAGTAAATTTAACTTTAAATGCTCGCACGCCTCATTGCAAAATCTTCTTTCTTCTCTGGGTCTTTGGTTAGATCCGGAAGGGATTTTGCTTTCGATTTTTCTGGTCGACGTGGAACTCTACAAGAAAGACCAGTTTTATAATATAAAATATAACTACAAAGCATAAGGTTACAATAGTTCAAGTACACGGAAAGAAATATCGGGGAATTTTTACGATTCAACTATTTAATTGTAATTCTTATTAAATAGAATCATAACGGTGGACTATACTTTCTATATACTAATTTTTATATTGTACTATAGGAAATTTTATTAACCAAATAATGCAAATAATACTAGTCGTTTTAGTAAAGTTTCCAACAGGACTATCGTAAAATTTAGTCGGCAATGTAGAATTTTTTCGAGCATTTAAATAAAATAATAATATATGCAAGAGAGAGAGAGAGGATAGAATTCAAGGCACACAAATATAATAGTGAAAATATTTGCTTTGCGTTGGATTCGAACCCGGTCCTGCCTTTTGACAAGCGAGAACTTAGCCCGAAAGCTATTGCGAGCTCCTAATCGTAAAGTGTAGCATATACAATATAACTCATTAATTGGTAACTCGTACACGAGCGCTTCTTACGACAAATACTAATACTAATTTGGAAATATTTCAATCAAACTATTGTAAAATTTAAAAGTTACATTGGAAAGATACAGAGACAGCACTAGCAGAATTTAATAAACTAATTTGTCGATAAAAATTACAATAGTAAATCGTAAAATTTCTTATACAAATAGTAAATTTTCATCTAAAATATTTGAAAGTTGCCAGTAATTAAAGTACAGTCCAGAATTACTATAGTTGTATTATAAATTTTCCCAGAATTTTTTTCCGTGTTTAGAAGATTTGTACTCACATCCCTTTGCAGCAAGTGGCGCAGAAAGCAAACAATCTCTTACGCATTATCTGAGAAGTTGAATATTCGAACAAAGGAACTAACACCACGTCCTGTAGGACGATTACTTTAAAACTGATCCGTACAGCGTGTTACCAACCAGGATAATTTGTGATAAGGAAAAGCAGTGAAGTATACTTATAACAATATTCGCCTCTATGTGGTTTGATACAAAAATAATTGGTCCACGCTATGAGTAATCGACTGTACTTGTATTGAAATATTAACAATTAAGCGGTTTTGTCGTAGCGATATCAATACACTGTATTTCCTGCTGTTATTAGTAACATGTTAATATATTAGTATTACAACCCATCTCACATAATTAATGTAGAAGATCATTAAAATCCATTCTGAGCTGACTGAAGCTCATAATGGGCTACAATGTTATCAAAACGACAGTTTGTAGGAAACAAAGAAGAAATGTTGTTCAGTATTTTTGTTCAGTATTTAAAAAGCTTACAGCAATTAACTTTAATAAATGTATAGATCTTGCGAAATAAATTCTTAATCAACAATTAGTATACTAATAAAATTCACTCGTTAATGAGCGTGTTCGTGTTCAGCCGAAATAAGTTCTGGGTATTTTGTCAGACTATATATAAGTATAGTACAGTATAGCAGTATGAATGCTTTGACTATACTTAGTCTAACTTAGGATACTCAGGACTTTACTAAGTGCCAACTTTCGATTCCAAAGCTCTTACTGTTTCTTTTCAGAACGCATCCTGAGTTTCGTGACCTAATACGCTCTCTGTGGCTAAATACGCATTCGTTCTATTTATTATAGAACACGAGTTTCACGACTTTTATACGAATACAATACGGTAGCCACACAATGTTATATCCTAAGCCTTCTTCACTAGACGCATTATCGTCTGCTTTACCGATATAAATATCAAAGACATAAATGTATTCAGTCTTAGCGTCACACCTGGCCCACATAGTAAGTCCATGCCCACACCTTATAACCCCTTTTTATTGTTTTTTTGACATATATTGTTTGAGTGTCCTTAGCCTCTAAACTTTTATCGTAATGAGTTTGTGTCTTGGTGGACCGCAGGCACTCATGCGCCGCGCTGGAAACAATCGGCCTAATGATGGCGTAGAAATCATCTGTTTGCGCCTGCGTGAACATCGTGGAAGCGCTGCAGAACCGCGGCAGCCCCATCAGCACCCTGAACGCATTGTTGTACTGGACGCGCAGGTCGCTGTATGCCCGCTCAGTGTAACGGCTCCATAGGCTGCACGTGTAAAACGACTGACAGTACGATTTAAGTAAAGTTACTTTTATTGGGACAGTACAACGTGCAAACCTACGTGCGAGCATGTTAAACCGCACAGACAGCGACCTGCGCTCCCTCTCGACGTCTTCATTGTCACATAGGTCCTCCGTGACCCAGTGACCCAGATACTTGAACTTGATTACCCTATTTAACGTTGCACCACAGAGCGTGATAGGTGATGCAGAGGAGTAGGTTTTAGTGCCTGCTTTAAAAATCATGTACTCACTCTTCGTAGGGTTGTATCTGAGCCCATGGGCCCCAGCGTACGACTCACAGATGCGAAGGAGCTTGCGCAACCCCCCGATCGACGGACTCAACAGCACCATGTCGTCCGCATAACTGATGTTATTAACGAATACCCCACATTGGTGCTGGTGAGCTCGCCGATCAGCTGGTTCACGTACAGGAAGAGCCGGGGCGAGCTCAACCCCCCCTGCCGCACCCCGCACTCCAGCCTATACGCGTCCGAGTGCGCTCCCGCCCACCGCACGCTGTTCATCTGGTGACTGTACCAATACCTAAACAATGACACTATCTCGCCCGACAGCTGCGTCTCCTTGTGCAACTTGCTCCACAGCTTGTCATAATTAATAAATCAAAAGCCTTGGAAAGATGGAAATAGCAAGCATACACAGGAGTTTTCCTAGCCGTGTAGTACTGGACAGTCTGCTTGAGACAGAGGATAGCACTTTCAGTTGATAAGCCAGGCGTAAAGCCAAATTGAGCATCATTTAAGTGTAAGTGTTTTTCCAGCTGTTGATCGAGCAGTCTGTCCAGTACCTTAGCTATAACAGTCGCGAGTGAGATAGGCCTGTAGTTATTTACATCGGACGCATCTCCCGTCCTATTTTTCAATATTGGTACTACCACTGTGTACATAAGGTCGTCAGGTAAGTAGTTATGACTCAAACACAAGTTGAAGAACACAGCCAGGACTCTCGGTAGATGTACACCGGCGTGCTTCAGGTGCTCGATGCTGAGGTCGTCATGACCTGGAGACTTACCCCTCACCATCCGTTTAATAACGGCGGCCACATCCTTGGCTGTAAACCTTATAGTGACGTCCCCCTGCAGACCCCCAGCAGCGAGCACCCTAGGCGGCACCGGTGCGAGCGGCGACTCCACCCTGAAATGGCGCTGGAACAGGCCGGCTATGTCTCGCGCAGTATGAACACTGCCCACGTTCACAGGGAGACTCGACAAAGGGTTTAATTTATTTGTCGTTGATGTTGTGTATTTTAGTAGGCATGTAGACTGAAAATACTAGGATCGATCGCTCACTATCTAAGTTTACCTTAATCGCCGCTATACGCACACTGCAACACGGACACAGACGGGAACGCCGCCTTTTTCCACAGCAGAGCTACTCCAGTGAGCACCCCGTCCACGGTGTCCACAGCAGACTTTCCCGTGTAGGAGAAACGCATCGTCGATACCTCCCAGCAGCGGCAGGTCGTGAGGAAGAAGCCGTCTCCTGGAGCGCCACAATGTCCGCCGAGTTACATAGTTTTCTAATGCATTCATTTGATCTTACGACATTCTTGCAATTAAAGATCTGTTTATGTTAACAGCCATTATTGTTATTGTTTGGGTGTTCCTTTAGCCACTCGTACATCCCGGTAAGAAGTATTTCTCATCCTTCGTTGACTAAAATACACAAATGGGCGATGCAATACCCCATTCGGCCAAAAGTCATCAGTCAGGAATATATCCCGCTTATGCTTGGGAACGAACAACTTGTATGCAACGTAACCCTTCACTATTTTCATATTCACTTTTTCCACACAGACCTCTATGCTGGTCTTATTCTTCACGTATGTCATGATGTCACACACTGACGTGTCCATCGACACGTTGTAAATGTAAATAGGTACCTTGCTGTCGGCCGCCTTAAACTTAGAGTCCGCATCAACCAGGGCTGTTCCAGTTTTTCCCACGAAAATATTCTGAGTACATTTTCTACGTTCCCTCTTACGAGATTGAGTTTTCCACTCGCCCTCTCGAAGAATACCGGAGTAAGTTTTCCTATTTATTTCGCAGTGAATGTAAGGCGCAGTAGTAGGGCATAGTTGCACCGGCAAGTGATGAGTCACCGGGCGGAGCGCCGGCGATGGCGGCAGCGCGGAGCGCACGTGGACTCCAACAAGCGGCCGCGGTGACGGCGGCGCGGGGGGCAGCGGCCGGCAATCAGCTGACTCGCAGGCCGGTCGACCGTTAGCAACATCATGAGATGTTTTTGCCGCGCTACCCTCCGACGACGAAAACTCAATATTCAGGCACAATGCAGGCCCACTTTCGTACTCGAAGCTGGATAGTCTAGGGCCTCCTCCACCTCTATTTATGTTAACATAAGAAGCGGTTCTGTAAGCGAAATTGTTAACAATCGATGCATTTTTCAGCTCGTCTAGTTCAATTTGCAGGTCCTTAACCTGTTTCACAGTGGCATATTCATCCCGTACACGCCATATCTCATCCTTCATCACCAGTAAGTCTTTTAGTAAGCGGGTCACATCTACACTACATGGTCAAATAATACTGGCGGTAACTTGTGCAAATCCCGCACCACAAAGATAGGTATGTCTTCAGGGTCTGTTTCCTTGAGCACGCAGATAATATCATCAATATTTCACAACGTTTTCCCTTGACGTTTCCTTATCTTTTTACG
Source organism: Blastobasis lacticolella (assembly GCA_905147135.1). NCBI lineage: Eukaryota > Metazoa > Arthropoda > Insecta > Lepidoptera > Blastobasidae > Blastobasis > Blastobasis lacticolella. The sequence continues at coordinate 4,985,131 of LR990061.1, forward strand.
CTTTGTTGTGGATAAGGACCCGAATAGCAAATTTTTAGCACACACGATTTCATTTTCATCCAAGGCACTAACACAGATCTGGCTAAGGCTTTGCTCGTTCATTACGTCCATCTTGTTGCAAATAAATGCGAGCACCTCGTTGATTACATTACAACTTGCACATTTTACAACTTTGGATGCCATCGCAAATTAACAGCGGGGCCGTTAGCCGCGCGAGTTACAAACGGGGCGGTGCGCGTGCGTCGATTGCAATAGGTAGGTTTGTAATAGGTAGTTCACAGTGTTTCCTTTGGACTATGACATGGGATCGTTCAAGTGTATATTAGATGTCTCTTTAGAGGCGGGCAACGCATTGGTGACTCCCCTGGTGTTGCTGATGTCCATAGGCGGCGGTGACCACACACCATCAGGTGCTTGCCTGTTTGTCTGCTAAGTAACATAAAAAAAAAAGGTAGGCAGGGGAAATCTATCATGGACACCTGGGAAGGGGACCCAGGTAGTGCCGGACTCTTGCCGGCTAAAACCCCTACCTGCCCTCGAAAGCCTCTGGTGAAGCCTATCTAAACCATGTTATCGCCGACTAGGCTTTGTAATTCGTAACTACGAGATTTTACTAATCCCTTTGCAACAGAGCTCATTTTTACCTCGCTAGCAAGGAGTAAAATTATTATTATTAAGGTCTTTATTTTCATATTTATATGCCATTCGAAAAAATAAATAAGTAAGGAGCAAAATTGAAAGTGCTGCCATAGTCTGGAGCCCAAATGAGACAATTTATAAGCTACTTCTAGAAAAAGTACAAAAAGCCTTCTTACGGTTTCTTTATAAAAAGAGGTGCGGATATTTATCTACTTCTGACTGCAGTACGTTTGTTACGATGCAAATCTGACTGTCCCAACCTGCGGGGCTATTGGCTAACTCAGTTGACAACTGTATTTGACACTAGATAATTCTACACCACGTCATCTACGTTGAAAACTGGCAATAGCGTCTACCAAATTAGAGTAGCGTCAGATTTTTTTATGTCAAATTCAGTTGTCCACTGAGATAGCCGGTAGGCCCTCTGGTTGAGCGAGTTTGCTGTCTATCGGTTCCAGGAAACACCCGCGTACGCGTCAGTCACCGATTGATCGAAATTTCATCTGTTCGTGCTGTTTCGCATTTTAACTCTCCGTTAATAAGAGCACGCATACCTTGTAAACTATTGCGTGAGGTAGAGCTCGTCTAGTCTAAGATGACGCGCCCCACTACTTAGTTAGTTGATTTCGATGTGTGAGTGCAAATATTGATAACGACACTTCATCTGTGTGGGAGCCAATGAACGACGCGTGCTGCTACGTTTGAATCTTACCGGCAACTGAATGACCAATTACAACGGCATTTGTATATGTATTGCGTCCATATTTTAAACTTGCTTGTGTGCGTTAATTCGATAGTGGGGCGCGTCATTTTAAATAAGATGAGCTCTACCAGACTGCGATCTTACTTACTTACTTCGCTGGCTCAGCGACCCGAAGTGGATCTTGTCGTCCGACACAAGAGCTCGCCATTGGTCTGTTTGCCGATAATTGAGTGAATATGCATACAATAATAGTAATGTTCTCTGAAAATTTTACCTACGTAATAAGTAACTTGTACGGCTCACAACGAGAGGATGCCGAAGACCGGGTGAAGTGGAAAAGAATGAGTAGGAAAGCGGACCCTGGCAGAGGCCGGGATAAGCGCTAGGACGATGATGATGAGTAGCTGCAACTTATAACCTAATTTGTGCAACGCATTAGTTTGCCTTATTTATCGGTCTCAAGCATGCTGCCACTAGACCAGTGCCGCTCTTTTATAAGTATAGATAAAGATAAAGATATTAGTATATAGGATTTTTCCATTTTTGCAGCAAAAACCCTTCATATCTCGCGAAGTATTGATCCTATAAGCATGGCGTTGATTATTCGATTCAGCGCGAAAAATTGCATCAAAACGACACTTCACTCTCCTAGTTGGCATGTGCATTTTTCAAAATTGACCCCCTTCGGTAAGTTAAGACACGTAAGGTAGGACTCGACATTTCTAGAAATAACGATCACTCTTTTCAGTAGTGATAAGATAAAGTTATAGACAAAGTTTTATTAACTTTGCAACCACATTTTACATGCACTTAGGTGTAGTTCGGATCTAATGAAAACATAACTTGGAAAACAAACTTTATTTGGAAATGTGTGTGTTGACACTTATTTTATAATTTTAAATTTTTATAATACATTAATTATGAATAAATAAATAAATTGAAGTATTTAATTCGGTTTCGCTGACCCGTTTGGTTTTTGTAAAACTAAAATCACGCAGTCACCACGAAGGAACATTCTTTTGATAAACTTATCTTTTGCGACTGGTTTACTCTGAAACAATTATTTATAATGAAATAAAATACATTTACCTAATTTTCTATTTCAAGGTTTCTTACCACATACCTTTACGTTTAAGAGTAACCTGATATTGCAACTAGGGCTTATTATCGAATATTTTTTTAATCATCTGAATTTACGTACTAGTGTCTTAATTTGTGGTAGGTAACGGATCGTGTGAACGCACCCACCGAAGCCACGGTGACTCTTGCCTGCCCTTGCAATATACTCAATATTGCTGTAGGTACGTCGAAAGCGAGATGCATTTTATCTGATATAATGTTTTAGTTTACGCCTAATTTGATTTTAATTAGTATCACTTATATCATGATACAAATTTCTTTCCCTTTTCTTGTTCAGTAAAAAATCATTTACCATTCTAATCTTGTAAAATACATAATCTTAAGATCTGACTGACCTAATGCTACCTTCCGCTCACACGAGGGCCTCGCGAGGCGACCTCGCATGAGGTGACACGAGCCGAGTTGGGCCGTCTTCACTCTCGCGAAGCAGGTTCTTTGTTTTGTGCTGTGTTCGGGACTACTCGGGAGGGAATCGCAAGGCAAGGCGACCGATTATATTCTCGTCTTGCAAGAGTTAAGGGGATTCAATTTAATACTAAATTAATTTATCAATTCTTTCAGTCGTTAGAGTAGTTATGGTTTATACTCTTAGTAAATGTATTCAAAGGTACGGCAAATGGCTTTCTATAGCTTAAAATTAAATAAAGCAGAAAAATCTGAAAAAAATCGCCGCTTTATGGCTTTTGTTTTGTGAATTTGTGATTTTTTTAAATTGCTTTTTTTATAATATTAACATGTAGAAATCCATTTCACGCTCATTGAATACATATAGTAACGGCCAATTGCACAAACTTACATTAAAACGTAGTTAAAACCTTGATTCCAAATTTCGAATAATATTCGAATATCACCAGCAAAAATATTCGAATATTCGAATACTTAAATTTTCGAATATTTGCAAGCCCTAATTGCAACACAACTGAAGTAAATCCTTTATAAATATCATACAGAAATATTTACATTTTTTATATTATTATTTTATAAAATATAGAATAATAAATACGGAAAAAAATACTTTATTTTGAATTTTATTACGGTCGGCAGGTACTTCAAACCTAGACGCAATTCAGATATTAATGAAATTTTGGGAGTTTATTCGGGAATAGTGGGGGGGACTTTTTTCAACTCGAAAACGGCGGCCTATAGCCATTTATGCTCTTACATGAAGGTCATCATCTTGGCGTTAATGTCTCGGTTGTGCTCTCGCGCACGAAGCCCGGGGATCCGCCTTAACCATGATCCAGGATTTGGCAGATCAGTGATATCAGTGTGATAATTACAGTGAAGCAACTGCCATCTGATCTCCATGACCCTGCCACCAGGGCAACCTGACCAAATTGGATCATGGTTACACATTCAGTCGCCTGAACGTGCAGATTTCATCACAATGTTCATTCGAAGTGCAGTGGGATTCGAACCAGGCACCTCTCGCTTACGAGTCGGTTACCCCTCGGCCACCTAAGCTCCAAGTAGGTAATTTACATAAACATCTCTACAACTTTTGCTTTGTACACTTTTTCTAATTCCCAACCATTTACGAGCAAAACAGTGTCGGTTGTGGCAGTAGGTAAATATATTTTCCTTAGGAAATTGTATGAAAAAATATACATGTATTTTTATGTGGTAGGTATATGAACAAATGATCAATTTTGATTTTCTTAGTTTAAAAGCATGTTTTGCTATAGCCCGCCATTTTCAAGTTATAAATTCGAAGTGTTTTCGTCCATCAACGCAGCACAGTCTCCTCGAGGTCGAAAACTTAAATTACACACCCTAAACACTACTCCCGAACAAACTCTCCAATTTAATTAAAATCGGAATTATGTCCAGGTAAGGCCCTTTATTTTTACTCGCCGACCAGGTTGTTTACGTTCTGGGAAGTCGCGGAAGAGAAATAAAACATAAACAATAAAACACTTTATTTTGAAAAGGGGTTAAAAGGTTTTTACGGGGTCCGCAACGCGTGGTTGATGCCCCTGGTATTGCAAACGTCCAAAGGCTGCGGTAACTGCTTACCATCAGGCAGGCCGCAAGCTTGTTTGCCACCTTAGGGGTATACACGGCTATAACAAGTATGTCCGCGACACAGCTCGCGCCGCGAGAGAGCGTTTGTTTCCTGCTCTCAATACTAAGATGAAAGAGACAGCAGTATCTTTGTCGCGCGTTTTCTAGCTTATCGCGCGCGAGAGCAACTCGTGCTTTCCTGCGCGCGCAATGTTTCTTGATAGTTTGTAAGTAAACAATTTAATATGTCGATTCGAGCGCGAATAGTAAGTTGATATTTAAAGTTTTCTCTTTCTTTAGATATTGCGTAAAATAGAAGTAAATAAATAGTTAATGTACATTAATTAATAATCATTAGTTGCTATACCTGTGTAAATATTAAGTAGGTACACATTATCCCATTTTTGTGACTTAGTTAATCTTTGGTGAAATTTATAAATATGGCGACTAATAGAAAATCTAGCGCCTTTTGGAGTCGCTTCGAAGAAATTGTGCCTAACAAACAGGCGAAATTTTGCTACTGCTTCCGTGTATTGGCTATTTCAACAAATTCAATTGGAACCTTAGGCCGACACATGAAATTCATCCATCCAACCATTTAAATAAACAACACCAGACAACCTTCTTTTCCTGTCCCCGAAATACAGAACCAGACGGATTTACCTAGAGCCGGTTCCCTCAACATCCTCTTCTCGAAGTATTCAACCTCTTCCCACCAACGAACCAACACCAATAAGAGTGCCAAACAGGCCATCACTGCACCCAGCTCCTTCCGTGTCATATCAAAAACTATGCAATAAGTAAGTACGAGCGCGCAGGGGCGGTAGGGCACTCAGGTGATGCGTGATATTTAGTGTCATGGTGTGATGTAATATTATTCGGTACTTCTTTTGCTTTAAGAAATACTGTAGCGCAAGCTTACACACAACAACAAGAAAGAACAAGTTGACTAAATTGAAAGGCATGTTTTTTATCCTCGCAAAACCGCAATTCTATACCATTTGGGGGTAGATTACTAGGTACATTGCAAGATAAAAATGAGCTTACTTTATGAACTACACACTGTGTTTCACATCTCAACATAATATTTCACGTAAACATGATTGAACTTACCTTTGTTTTTCCTTTGCCCGTTCTAGGTATTTCAATCCACATCTCCTTCACACCCTCTAACACCATGTTGCAATGCCGGTCGAAAGCTTTCACATGGGCAAGCAACTTCTTATTGTTTCTGCAGTTGATGAGGACTAGGTCATTGGTTTTAACTGATTGTGTTAGTATCGAGAAAGGACCAGTCCTAAATTCTTCTTCCTCGGTCTTCGGGAGCTTCTCCGAAGTCATCTCCGAGCTTGGCTGGGATGTGCCGGCCCTATAACAATTTTTTTGTGGTAATGAGCAAATAAATCATGTAAATTGTTTATAAATATCTACCTATAGTGGGTGGAATATTTACATTTTGATTAGTTTTCACACGTGAATATAAGTAATTTTAATTATTTCGAGAGAACGCACGCAGCAAACGAACGGAAAGGAAGCCGCAAAAATGACAGTTGTTTCCACTAACTATGAACTAACTATACTATTATCGTTAGCTAGGATCAAGAAATCAAGAATCAAATGGATAAGCAAAGCGCGTATACCCGAAAGGGACAGACTCAAAGTGCCAGTGTTGCAACCTCTACAAAAATTTATCACCAAAATGTTTGAAAAATCCTTTATCATGTAATAGGCTAGATATGAGATAGTACGTATCAGACGTACATCTTGCGAATATATTCACTAGGGAGCGCGTTATAACGCATCAATCAATGATAAAAGAAAGTCTTTGCAATTTTACTAGACTATCAAAATTAGTTCCATTTTCAGCCACGCTCAGTTACCTTTGCGCACTCTATACTTCGGCTTTGAATGAAAACAGACATGAGTACAAAGCGTTTAGTCGTACGATGACAGTGTTTAGAACAGAGAACAAAAGATATCATTCATTTTGGACCAAAATGTGTCGGCCAGAAATAACTATTTTAATTTTCAGATAGAGTATACAATTCCTAACATTTTATACTATGGCGTCAAACCTGTAGGTAGGAAACATGTAGGAACCAACACCACTATGTACAGGCGCGGGTCCAAGATTTAGTTTAAGGGGGTGGGGGGGGGGGGGGGGGGGGGGGCAAAAGTCAATATTACAGGTATCTTCTAATTATAGGTATTCTCTACACAATGAGCGAGCATCCAGAGTAAAAAAAATCCCTTTTTAGTGGGGTAAACAATAAAAGAATAAACGAGCGGAGCGAGCTCAGAAATTTTAGTAGGTTTTTGAAACCTGGGGGAGAATAACGAATGTGTGAGCGAGCGGAGCGAGCTCGAAATTTTTGACATTTTGGGTCTGAAAAGCTGCGGTGATCAATGAATGAGCGACCGAAGCGAGTGCAAAATTTGAGGTCTTAAAGTTAGTGTGAATTGATTGAATGAGCGAGCGGAATGAGCTTGTAATTTGTGATATTTTGGGTTTTAAAAGCTTGAGGTGATCATTAAATTAATGAGCTCTCTATTTTAGATATTTTTGGTCTTAACAGCAATGTCTTAACAGCAATGGGTGATCCTTACAATAGTAATTTAAGGAAATCAATGAATGAGTAACCGCAACGAGCTTCATAAAAAAAGTATCTGAAACCTATGAATGAGCGAGTGAACGATCACGAAATTTTTGACATTTTGGATGGAAATTTTAAATATTTTGGGTTTTAACAGAATAAGCGACCGCAGCGAGCTTCGTGAAAGGTAAGAAAAGTAACCGAAACCTATGAATGAGCGAGCGAAGCGAGCTCGATATTTTTGATATTTTGGATCTTAAAAGTTGGACTGAGCAATACATTAGTGAGCGAGCGGAGCGAGCTCGGAATTTTTGTCATTTTGGCTTAGGTGCTGTGATTATGAGTGATGCTCGTAGTAAAAGACAATGAAAGAAATTAAAATTATTGAATTTGAAATCGGAACGTGCACGAAACTTTTAATATTATGGTACTTAATCACCCTATGATTGTTAAAATGAATATTTGAGAAATTTAGGTTTTAAAATATTGGTGAATAGTATGACAAAACTGAAATCAATAAATGAGCATGCGACGCGAGCTCCGAGTCCATATATAAAATTAATACCCCACAGCTAAGGTAATTTATCAGTACCACAGCTGGTATCCCTGAAACACTTGTAACCTAGACAAATGCAAAGTATCATAAAAGCCGGACTGAACTTACTTAACTTCTTTCCAATTTAGTCGAATGGAGGACTATGATGTAAGGACTTAGCAAAGAGCACTGGTGAACACCTACAGTAATCGGGAAGGGATAAGTATGACCTACGATGGTTTTGACTACAGCTCCAGTATTGGCATACATGTCCTGTATAATGCAAATGTACGCCTCGAGCACAGACTTTGCTCTCAGAGCCCACCAAATTATCTCCCGGGGGACAATGTCGAAAGCCCTCTGCAGGTCGAGAAATGCGTAATGCAACGGTTGATTCCTACTGCAATGGGATTCCTGGAGGACCCTGAGAGCAAAGATTGGATCCATGGTGGCTAATAGCTTTTCCGTTCTTCATACGTACCAGATACCTCTCCACCTCATCAGGGGTAATCGGGTTTATCATGCCAAGGCTTGCAGGAAGCTGTGGTGGTCGCACGTAGTTGTTGGTCGCGTTAGACAGTTCCTTGAAATGACAGCACCACCGGTCTTTAATAGAGTTTGCGCTTGTGAGCAAAACGCTGTCTGTACCTTTTATGGCAACACACTTTGTCACATCCAGACTGGCTCGACTCCGCGATTTTGCCAGCTTGTAGACGAGCTTGTGCCCCTACACAGAATCCAACGCATCGTAGAGTGGAGCTAGCTGGGCCGACCGCGCTTTTGCCACCGCCATTTTATATCGCCGCTTTGCTCCCAAGTACACTTCCTTATCCGATAGTGAATTACTGTGCTGCCATTTCTTGAAACATGCTTTTTTGTCCCTAACTACTTCGTGCACCTCACTATTCCACCATCCCGTATCCTTGTCAATTCGTCGGCCGCCCTTCGACGTGCCGAGTACTGTTCGTCCGAGTTTGAGGATGGATTTCTGGTAATGACACCAGAGCTCATTAGAGGTTTCGCCCTTTGCGCTCAAATCGAGGCCTTCGGCTGCCTCCATGAACTCATGGTTCTTGCCGCTCAGAGTCCACCACTTAATAGACAGCACGCAGCGTTCTGCCGTAGGCCGTCTACTAATTACCCGGACGTCCATGACAAGGATTCATAAGGGTGTTCATATTTTCACTGGGCTTTTATGTTTTTTTTTTGTTAGAGAACTCGCGTGGCATGATAAATCGTAGGAAAATATTGTAATAATTACCATTTTCTAATTTAAGTTTTATTTTTCATGGGAAGATGGCCGATGTTGAAGATCAATCAAGCACTGGAGTGCGCATTAAATGACCATTTAGAATGTATCTATTATTATTTTTGGTGCGATTATATTTGTTTGTATTATTTTCTGATAATTTTGTATAATAAAATAATAATAAATCTACATTTATGAATTTTTACCTGAGTACTTATTTCAAAATTTATCATCACTTCTCGTTTTCAAGACTCAAAGATTAAATAAAATTGTTATGGCGTACAATTTTTTTTATGTACGTAGTGAGGCAAACGCAATTGCCGTAACACACATTTTTTAATTAAAATGTAACATCGTGTACACCTGTGCAAAATGCACAATTAGTACCTCTGTCTCCCAGCGACGCATTAGTAGGTCTTGGGAAATAGGGTCAAATTGGTGCCGGAGGTACTGGGATCTGCATTGGCGTATCTAGTGCTATTTTCCAGGAGGGGCCAGCCCCTGAGGTGGCCGATGAAGCCGAGTCGATTGCCAATGTACAGTCAGTGACCACGAATCAGCACATTTAAAGCCACCCAAGCGGATCCAGTTTTTGAGTTAGGCGTTAGTTTTCAGTTGTCACATGACATAGTCAAGCTCTGTAATTCTTTTTGTATTTTTGATATGTTGATTTTTACAGGATTTGGTTAAAGGGGGGCAAAAGTAAAGGTCATCATAAGAAAGCGCCCCGAGTTAAAAAAAAATGCCTTTTTGGTGGGGTGTTAAATAAATGAATAAGCGAGCGGAGCAAGCTCGGAAATTTTGGGTTTTAAAACCTAGAGGACAACAACGAATGTATTAGCGACCGGAGTGAACTAGAAATGTTTGTCATTTTGGGTCTTAAAAGCTGGGGTGATCAATGAATGAGCCACCGGAGCGAACTCTACAGTTTTGACGTTTCAGTTCTTAAACGCTGGGGTGATAAATGAAAGATTGAGCGAGTGGAGTTACATTTGTGACATTATGAGTTATAAAATCCTGAAGTGATTGCGAGCTCGCTCCCTCGCTCATTCATTCAATATGAATGAGCGAGGGAGCGAGCTCGCAATTTTAGACATTTTGTCTTAACAGCAATGGGTGATCCTCACAATAGTAATTTAAAGAAAACAATTACCACAACGAGCTAAGACAAGTACCTACCTGAAACTTACGAATAAGAAAAATCGAAATTTTTACATTTTCGGTCGAAAAGTTGGTGCGATAAATGAATGAATAAGCGAGCGGAGCGAGCTCGAAATTTTTTGATTTTTAGCTTCTGTGATGATGTGTGATGCTGATCGTAATAAAAGTTCCTAATATAAATTATGGAATGAGCAATCGGAGCGCACACGAAATTTAACATTATGGTTTTTATAAGCTGGGGTGATTGTTAAATGAATATTTGAGCGAGGGTAGCGATTTGTAAATAGTATAAAAAAACTGTAGCAAATAAATAAGCTAGGGATGCGAGCTCGAAATTTTTGACATTTCTGTTCTAAAAAGCTGGAGTGATTGATAAAAGTAATAAAATAATTGAGCGAGCACAGCGAGCTTGGAATTTCTGGCCTTTTGGTACCGCTCTAGTTACGCTACTGACGGCGAGTCTCAAACAGGGCAAATACTGTTGAAGGCAGCATACGACTTTTTACCGTTCGCTGCGGAGCTCGTGCTCGAATCAGTCTTTAAAAACTGTATCAGGAGTTGGGGCGCGCGTCGGTTGAGGCGTAGGGTCCCAAGATCTGGACACGTTTCGGGTCACCAAAGATCACTCGGCGTCCATCGGGGAAACATTTGACTATATTATACACTGGTGGACTGAAAATTTTTCATTGTAATTTAATTTAATTGTAATGAAATGTGGTTGTCATTTGAAATGGCTAAGTGTCCTTCTTTCAGAATTCGACGTTTTGTTTATAAAATGAAATACAAGCATAGAAATAAAGTCATTGGATACAAGATAAAAAAAAGAGCAATAGTTAGGTACCAACCTAGAGTCGAGGTTTTAGTCCACCACTGTACAATATATACCTACACTCCTTTGCTTAGAAAATTGTTGTGGATTCCTCGGTTGTATTTCATTGAAATTATGTTTGGGTGAATATTATTATTTTATTTTTATTTAACATTTTATTGCACACAGTAAAATACATAGAGAAACATCATACATATAGACGACACAACAGGCACTACTTATTTCTAAAAGAAATTTCTTCCAGCAGGCCTACAGAAGAGAGATGAGATAAGTAAAGCAGATCGACGTGCGCGATATAGAATACATACTAAAATACTTAAACATACTTATCTTCTCAAATAAAATATAATAAATATAATATAAATTTATAATAATAATACAATACTATACATACATATCTATGTACAACTAGACAGAGATAGATAATGGTCCTTGACACGTTTTTTAAAAGTCTGTAGTGACGGCGGTTATGTGTCCAGCCCAGAATTTCGTATTGGTACATCCTGGGGTGGGCACGCCCCAAAATTAATCTGCGCCGGCGTCATTGTCGGCGTTGTTGTCTAGCCTGTAATCTTATGAATTCATTTTATTCATTCGCTGAATAAATTCACACATTCCCTCAATTATTCCTAACCCTTTGGTCAATGCTACACACACGATATTTATCGTGATACGTATCGTCGATACGGATCGTGGATTTATGTTTTTCTAGAAATCCTGTGATCCGTATCACGATCCGTGGATGTGCGTGACTATGTGCGTGTAGTATCCCCTTTTGAAATGTTTCTCGATACGCCATATTTGTTTACTACGGTCTTACGCCAAGCAGCGTTGCCAGATCGTACCTTTTGGTACGATTTACGTACTATTTGGCCAACTATCGCACGTTTGGCGTACTTTGCTCCACATTGTACTATTTACTACGTTTTTACAAAATGCTAAGTTTAGCTGAGGGGGATGGTCGCTTCGCCTTTCCTGTCCGCAAGATACAGTAAAATAATAAAAGGAAGAGTTGATTTTGACGTGTTTTTGCTCACTGGCACCACCGGCGAGGGTCTTTTCTTATCAAAATAACGCCGTTTTATTGACTACAATTCAACTAAAGACGGATCTAGACGCCCCCAAGGCCGATAAAATAGAAGAAAAGGTAAACCGTACCTTTTTAGCCATTTTCGTACTATTTTAAGAGCGTACGTACATTTTTGAAAACTACTGCTGGTAGCACTGATGCCAAGTAAGAACAGGCTTGCCAGATTGGGGGTTTATTTCGCAATTTTGGGGAAAAAATTGACTCTTGGGGAAAAACTCTTGGGGAGACAGAATCTTTGGGGAAACTTTTGGGGAAAAAAGATCTAGAGAAAATAGTTTAACTTATAGTATAACTTACATTTACAAATGACGATGAAATGAAATCTATGAATCTTAAAGACAAGTTCTAAAAAACTTGATTCCAGTGCCATAAAACCCTTGAATAAATAAGTCTGTTTACCATTTGACGGCGCATCGAGTTATTGGTCGTGATAAGATGTCTATCGGTTAGATACTCTTTAGCTGGTCCTTGTTTGTTTGTTTTGTCGGTGGTTAGTTAACAATGGCACCGCGCGCACGCATTGTTGTGCGCTGTGATGTTCTTGTTTTGATTAACACTAGAAATCAAGCACCCACAAGGAATTGCTATATAAGTCACGAATACCAATGCCATGGCCTTTAAACTAACGACGTTGTAGGTTTGTGTCGTGGTGGACCGCGGGCCCTCATGCGCCGCGCTGGAAAAGTCGGCCCTGATGTTAAAATGGTGATGATAGATCCAATTATAATGATGTCGGCTATATAGACTCTAGGGCGCCGATACATTTAAACTAGTGATGGGACTGGAATCGAAAATTAATACTCGACTCATCCAGCAAAAATTCGAATCACGATTCGACCTAACCCTTGATTCGAATTGATATATGACTCTAATCGACATGATAATTTAAATCAATATGAATAGACAAAAATAAATAAAAATACGTGAACCTTCTGCCAAAATGATAAAACGGTTCAATAGCGAAAACGTCTACTCAACCAAAGACTAACACATTTAAATGTTAAATTTAAGTAACTTTCCTTTATTAAAAAAAGAACGAAGAAGTAATGTGTTTATTATGTAAATATTTAATCAAGTTTGGGGTTTTCTTCCGAATAAAGTATCATTTTGGGGAAAAATAATTATGCATCTGGGGAAATATGAGAAAACACATCTGGCAACCCTGAGTAAGAAAAAAATCCGTTATAAAGCTGGCAACTCGAATTAATTCAGGGAACAGCGTTGCCAGATCGTAACTTTTGGTACGATTTACGTACGATGGCCGACTGTCGTACCTTTGGCGTACTTTGCTCCACATCGTACTATTTAGTACGTTTTTACAAATTGCTAAATTTTGCTGACGGGGTAATCAATTTGCCTTTATTGTCCGCAAAATACCGTAAAATAATGGAAGGAAGGGATGATTTTGACGTGTTTTTGCTCACTGGCACCACCGGCGAGTAAATAAGGTCTTGTCTTGTATATATAACGCCGTTTTATTGTTTCTATAATTCAACTTACGACTGATCTAGACCCCCCCAAAGGCCGATAAAATAGAAGAGTAGGTCAACCGTACCTTTCTAGCCATTTTCGTACTATTTTAGGAGCCCGGACGTCCTTTTTTGGAAACTAATGCTGGTAACACTGTCAGGGAATTTACTTTACATTTTAAGATTCTAAACAGATAACGATCATTTCATTCGTTCTGTTTTCTTTGAAGTTAAAACAATTAGTGGATTAAATTATTCAACAAATTAACTAACCAGGTAAGTGATTATTCTATTATTATGAGTATTTATAGAAATATAATGTATGTAAGTAAGGTACCTACAGGTAATTTGAAATATTTCTAGAACATTAATTCAAGTTCAACTCTTTTAATCATCACGATAGGTAGTATATAAAAAGATAAACGGAAAATGAACTAATAATTCACAGTAAGTTCTATATTCAATTTTAAAGACACGAGATAAAACTTGTATAGTGGGGTACTTTTTACCCGCCATTCTCTTCATATCAATATATCGTAGGATTCAGTTTGGTAGGTACTAACCAACTGCTAGTATGAAAAGATAATCCAGATGTGTGCTACTAGGTGGTCCAGATATATTTATTTTTGGTTCAGATATACAGATAAAAGGTTACACAGGCCTGTGTAATCTTTTCTTTGTTCGAGCTCACAAGTCTATCAACTTGCTAGATATCAGATTAGTGGTAGTTGCCACAGGACTGTTTGGGAAGTGATGCTGTTACTATGCTAAGAGCAGGGTTGGCCATAGTGGTTGCAAGATTCCGGGTGGCATACTTCTTTGTGAGGCCTTTGTCCTATGAATTGAAAGTAATAACCATTTCTCAATCCACTAATTTATTTTACAAGTAGGTACCATTATCGAAATGCAAGTAGATGTATGCAAGTTCATAAGTACATATCAGTCTAACATGATTCTATGAATGTGTGAGTACAGCGAGTTAAAAATTTTTGGTATTTGTGTGCTTGAGTGATGGAAAAAATGAATGTTTTTTTGAGTTGCCCCCTTTGGTATCCTGTAACCAAAATCTTAAAGTAGATGGTTTCACATACATGATGAAAAGAAATGTGATAACTGTGTACTAAATTATTGAAATTTTTTGTGTTGATTTCCTTAAAAGCAGGTGTGATCTAACTTATACGAAATCAATAAATGAGTGAGCACATCAAGCTCTAAATGTTTGGTATTTATTTCAAAACTGGCGTGATTTAACAACGTTTTTCTACTCAGATGGTTGTGGAAGGCCCCTGCTCGTCACCCACTAAGGCCACCATTGCTAAGGAGTAATTTGTTTTTGAGGATAGCCTAGTTGAATGAGCCTTGTTCTTACATTGATATTAGTTACAGATCCTCTCTATCTGTAAAATAATGTCTGATAGTCATCATGTTAAAATTTAATTATAAATCAATTGCAGCGAGCTGTGCAACTTTCTTGGTACAGATAAATATAAAATGCTACTCAGAGGGTTTAAAACAACAAGTCATTTTACACCATGTGTACTATCTATGTATATCTGTTTGAACAACAGATTCATTTTTATTTTGTGTACATATATGTTTATAAGTACATAAGTACATAGCTATTTACTACTTTTGTTTATACAAAAGAAAACTGCTGATATAGCTATAGCACTATTTTATTTTCTAATTTATTTGTTTATTCATTTATTTCAACCAACTGAGGACCATATTTATAAATACTTACATACTTACAAATTATTATAGATTATAAAATAATACAAACAAATAAAACCTTAAACTTCATATCAACACTACACATCACTTTAAAGCCGTGTGGTGTCTGGTAGAGTAGAATAGCACCAACCCCTTACACTCGTGGGTGTCGTAGAAGGCGACTAATGTTTAGAGGCAAAAGATTAGAGGCTCCGTAAACTGGAAAATGGGCAGCAGCATTTTCCGTTTTTCTATTTGCAACACTGCTATCCAAGAGTGGAGATTACGGCAATTACCTCCCCTTTTGTGGGAGAGGCCCAAAGTCCTGCAGTGGACTGTTATGGACTGTGATGATGATGATGACATCACTTAAGTTTCTATTTACTTCTTTAAATTGGTTTCGGCGGCACCGGAAATTCTAGGTCCCCCATCATCCTATTGATCCCCCTGCCTGTATGCCTAAAGCTGAAGAACATGTTATGCCTGGGATTAACATGTTCTTCAGCTTTAAATAAATTAAAGTGTGATAACTTTGTCTTTTTTTAGTTCACCATGATTTCAAAATTGCACAAAAATACAATTTTAACTGCTTATGTGGATTCATTCTGTTTGGCCTGCGAACAACACTTAAGAACTACAGATGATGCATATGGTCACATAACAACGTCTGATCATATAAACAGCTTAGCTAGAACTGTCTATGTGGAAAAGTATAAATATGACTACATACGAAAGGTATCTGATTTACGTTTGTTTATAAAAAGTTCATTGTTATCTTTTTTATTACATTTTATAAACTTAAGAAATATTTGTATTGTTATACTACTATAATTTATTGTAATCCCAGATCAAGAAGCTGTACTTCTGTGAATGTTGCAATTTGATACTGTCTACTATGGTCAATGTTGGATTACATGTGACCGAAGCAAAACATAAAGAAAACAGAAATCTAAATATTTTTACTCGCAACGGAGACTCCATAGTAGTATTTGGAAACATTTCCATTAATGAAAAATCTTGGAATTCACTCATTGATGTTGCATGCCACTTATGCGAAGAAGAATTTGATGATGAAAATCAAGTTCAAGAACACATGACTGAGTCATCGCATATCATAAATCTCGTGCAAAGCAAAATTGAAATTGGTGCAGATAACAGTATATATAGAAAGGTAAGTACAGATATTTTAAGAATATGTTAAGCACTTGTAAAGGCAGTTTTATTTAAAGTGAGGTATTCCCCAATCAATAAAAATTACAAATATGATGTGTATCAAAGTGATAACAAGTGTTTACATTCAATCATATCAATTCATAGGCGTAGCAAGAATCATTTCCCCGAAATCATTTCACACCAACTGCGCCGCGTGATCAATCCGGATTTTAACAGCCGAAATACCAAAATTTTCGTTCCTCTATAAGAACTTTGCACCACCTCGTTTTAGCCAGAATTCAAAAAATTTTTAGCTCACTACCCTCGCTAATTTTAATAATATTCTCAGTAACCGCGCTGCGTCATTAATTCGGATTTTAAGAGCCAATATGTAGGTATACCACGAAGTCCGAGCTCGCTGCGCACACTTAGTCGTTGGTGTATGTTACATTTAATTTTATCATGTTCATTCCGCGTCTTTTGAGTCAAAATTCCAAAAACTTCGAGCTCGCTACGCTCGCTCATATTTAGGATGTTCACGATGCCTGTGCTGTGTAATCGAATCAGATTTTAAGGTCTAATATACACAAAATTCCAAGCGCATCTCGCTACGCTCACTCAGTCATTGCTTGGTGTTACATTTATCATGACCACCCCGGGTCTTTTGAGCTAAAAATCGAAACATTTCGAGCTTGCTACGCTCCCTCGTTTTTAAATTTGACATCCTTTACGAATATCCTAAGTTCTTTATTACGAATTTGTTTACTTTTATTACGATTACCCAAAATTTATGCACATTCATTTTGAATTCAACCTGAACCTGGCTATTCAATTACTGATAATAAGTTGATGTTATTTTATTTCTTTCCAGGTAAATGCTAATACATTCCAATGTCTGACTTGCAATGATGTGCTGAGCATGAATACACTTGATAGTCATTTTCAAGAGGATAGCCATAAAAAACTATTTAATGTTTGTTGTCAATCAAACCTTCTGACATCAGACAATAACGATCTTGCAGAAAATAACGCCCAAGAATGCAAACCTTCACCAAATACTACATTAGATAATGTTCAGATCCCTGTCGAGGAGCCTACTAAAAAAGATGCAACACTCTTTAAGTCCACAGCTCAAGTAAGCAAACCTTCACCAAATACTACATTAGATAATGTACAGGGCCTTGTCGAGGAGCCTACTAAAAAAGATGCAACACTCTTTAAGTCCACAGCTCAAGAAAGCAAACCTTCACCAAATAGTTCATTAGATAATGTTCAGGGCCCTGTCGAGGAGCCTACTAAAAAAGATGCAACGCTCTTTAAGTCCACAGCTCAAGAAAGCAAACCTTCACCAAATACTTCATTAGATAATGTTCAGATCCCTGTCGAGGAGCCTACTAAAAAAGATGCAACACTCTTTAAGTCCACAGCTCAAGAAAGCAAACCTTTGCCAAATACTTCATTAGATAATGTTCAGGGTCCTGTCGAGGAGCCTACTAAAACAGATGCAACACTCTTTAAGACCACAGCTCAAGAAAGCAAACCTTCACCAAATACTTCATTAGATAATGTTCAGGGTCCTGTCGAGGAGCCTACTAAAACAGATGCAACACTCTTTAAGTCCACAGCTCAAGAAAGCAAACCTTCACCAAATACTTCATTAGATAATGTTCGAGGCCCTGTCGAGGAGCCTACTAAAACAGATGCAACACTCTTTAAGACCACAGCTCAAGAAAGCAAACCTTCACCAAATACTTCATTAGATAATGTTCAGGGTCCTGTCGAGGAGCCTACTAAAACAGATGCAACACTCTTTAAGACCACAGCTCAAGAAAGCAAACCTTTGCCAAATACTATATTAGGTCATGTTCAGGTCCCTGTCAAGGAACCTACTAAAAAAGATAAAACACTATTTAAGTCTGGTTTCCTATTGCATAATTCTGCTCCAAAGACTGACCAAAAAGGGGGACATCCCAAGAAACCCCAAAGTGCACCAATAAATCTTGAAAAAGTAACATCAGAAATGGACGATGCAATTTTTAAGGCATTGAATGTAAAAGATTACATAATAGATGATGATAAAGGACTGAAATGGTGTATGCTGTGTGACTGGGTAATGAACCCAGCAGCTACGCAGAGTCATTTAGCAAACAGACACCATCAGACTATTCTCAAAATGCACAGAGAGGCCATAAAGAAACGACAGGAGGCTCAAAATGCTGCAAACAGATTTAACAGTCCTGTAGACCCTGGGGCCTCAGAAAAAAAAAACGTGACTAAAATTGAAAAGTCTGAAACGAAAGAAAACGTTTCAGATATTGGGGAAATTGATACGGATAGAGAAAAAATATTGGAATCACTGAATTCGTATGAGAAGAATCACATTACAATCGACTTTTTAGCGGCGAAACCATGGGCTCACTGTAGGAAGTGTAATCAGCATGTTGATTTCAACAGCAAGGCTTTGGATGCACATATAGAATATCATAGAAAAGAAGTAAAACCACCAAATAGTAAGCCTAGTGTTCCAAAGAATGAGGCAGAAGCGAAAAGCACGCAACCCGCTCCCGTCCAGACTAAAAAGAAACTAAATGCAATCGAAATCCCTCGTGTGAAGGAGGCGGCAGAAATGAGTAAATTCGCAAAAGACAATAACATACACAAAGAAAGAAAGAAATGGCACTGCAAATCTTGCAACGTACCATTAACTTCATCTTTGCAAGCTTTCAAAAACCATGTAGACACTAAAGAGCACAAGGAAATAGTGACAGTTAAAATTGTAAAATTTAAGAGTACGGACTACCTTACCTCTATTGCCGTGGCTGAAGACAACATTTATCGGGACTTCATTGTGAATGATAAGTTTGTGATTAACGATATGAGTTTCATGACAATATTGAAAGTGGGCTCATCATTGAGGTGTGAGGCTTGCCAGTTGGACTTGACTGATGTGCAACTATTGAAGCACAAAATTGCTCCACAACATGAACAGGCATTGAAAAATACATTTGTCATTACATCGATGGAGCCCGATTTTATAAGAGAGGTAATTAATAAAATTCATCCCACTTTTATTGATTCACCATCATCATCATCATATCAGCCCCAAGACGCCCACTGCTGGGCATAGGCCTCCCCCAGAGATATTCACAATGGTCATTCCTGTGCTTTCGGCATTCAGCTGGTACCTGCGATCTTTACTACGGTCGTCGTTCCACCTTGTGGGAGGCCTACCTACGCTGCGTCTTCCGGAACGTGGTCGCCACTCGAGAACGTAACTGCCCCATCGGCTATCTGTTCTTCGAGCTATGTGCCCTGCCCACTGCCACTTCAGTCTAGCAATCCTTAGACCTATGTCGTTTTCGGTGGTTCGCTTGCGGATCTTCTCATATCTGATTCGCTCGCGCAATGAGTATGATCCGCGCCTGTGTGTATCCCAAGTCAGTATTCCAAATCTCACTTGAAATTTCAGATCAGGACCGGCGTCTACCACTGTGGCTTCTGCAACGTCTGCTTCTCGAACTTTGAGGAGTTGGAGTCTCATCTCAGAAGTCCACTACATAAGGAAGCAAGGACCAACTCGGAATGGAGAGTGCAACAATACTTGCCCGGTCTATCGGCAGATAGAAAGAATCAGTCTCCGAATCGGGCGTCATATAATGTAGAAGACATAATGCGGATGCTCGGAGGCGATGTATTCAACTAATACGGTGTTTCATAGCCAACAGTTACCGTTACAATTAGATAAAGTTCACGGGGTCTAGCCAAGATGGCAACAGCACGTAGCGATTCTATTTCGTCAGGCGATCTATATTCGGCCAGCTTCGCAGCATTCGTATTACTATCGCTTCTTCTGGCATTACTATTTGCTTTACATGTTGTGACATTATTTATTTCATATCCCATCATCATCAACATATCAGCTGGAAGACGCCCACTGCTGGGCATAGGACTGCCCCAGAGATCTCTACAGAGGCCGGTCTTGTGCCTTCCGCATCCAGCTGGTACCTGTGAACTTCACCAGGTTGCCGGCGTCATATCTCGTATATTTTCATTTCAGACAATAGAATGCATCATGGCTAGACCCACGGGATGGATCATTTTAGTGCCCGTATACATAAGTACTTAATCGTGTAATGACATTTGTCAGTGTCAAATAAATCATGACGAATGTCAGAATGGCATTTGTTGAAACGGCGCTTTATGCCGTGGAAATAAAGTTAAAATTCCCTTAGTTATGCCGATCAGCCTGAAATCGGAACTGTTTGTTCGAGCAACTGTTTTCAATGACAATACCAAAACAGGGTAACTCAGTAGGTCACTGCAGTATGCAGGAAGGATGACATTGGATGTCATCGGTATCCCCTCTGGCATACCATACAATGAAACCTCTATGTTAGTGTTAGACATACATGACTTGAAAATGTAATCGCCAGAGAGGTATTCAGTCGTTTTTTAACAGTTTTGTGTGCCACAGGTACAAATTAAACTATGGGCAGATTAACTACCTAATTAGTGTGTAAGCTGTTAAGTATTTGTTATTGTACCTACATTCTTTATCTACATAAGATGTTCTTACCACTGAAATTTATATTGGATAAGTATAAGTGATAAATTCAAGTGATACAAATAGTGTACCTACCTACATTCCTAGGCCCATGGTGAGAAACTGATTCTCTCTGAAGATATGAGAAAAGTGCTGTCATTGCAGTGTTAATGTGTGGCCTTTTTATCTTTCTGTTTAGTGTCTTTTGTTCGTCTCGCTTTGCCTTTCCTATGCTACCCATTGACGTACTGTCAGCTGCGGAGAGAACTGACCCACCTACCATACATTTAATGTATGCTAGGGGGGAGGCTGCAGCTGACTGTACCACTTTTCGGAACATTCCGTTGTCCCCCAAATGTATTAAATTAAATACAACGGGGAAGATCGGACTTTTTTCACATTTTGGGAGAAGATCAACTAAGAGCTATCTTGGGATCGGTTTATTAACCTTAGAATCCGTGAAATTATATGTATAGCGCTAAAGTTATACAGAAATAAGAAGACCATTTTGACAGTGACCTGTCCTATATTTTCTAATAGAAAACGGACTTGTGTGTCGTAAGAAGTATATTAGATGTCTCTTCAGAGGCTGGCAACGCATTAGTAGCGCCCCTGGTGTAGCTGATGTCCATAGGCGGCGGCGACCACTTTCCATCAGGTGGCCCGCTTGCCAATAAAAAATACAAGGAAATTAGACCTGTCAAAATCGGCTTTTCTATTACTTTAAACTCGTTACATACATTCTTGTGATAATTGAACGCCTGTGTCCAAATATGTGAGACTGTAATTTTTGTGATAGAAACAATCAGTCATGTTTGTAATTTTAGGATTACATTGTAGAAAATCAAAGTACTTGATGCTGTGATGCTACGCTTAGTAGTAAGTGTGTTTCTGTAGCCATGTATGGTATACGAATTTATAATTAACTAAGATAGCTAAGCTACCTCGTGTGACGAATTAAGGGCGTCTGCTGCGTTGAACGGCACCGCGCGTGATTCATTGCCGATTTTGTAAGGGCGCGCGCGAAGGAATGCCTCAAAGGGCCAGCAATAGTTTAGAATACGCAGCGGGCGCCGTAAGAAATGTGATTATTACGGGAGATACTCTTAAACTAGCTGTTTTAAGTGTTATTGGATGATGTTAATTAGGTCGTTGACGAAATTGTGTTTCAGCTGATATTTGTTTAAAACAAATCGGCATGTTTTTGTACGATACTCTTAAACTAGCTGTTTTAAGTGTTATTGGATTATGTTAATTAGGACGTTGACGAAATTGTGTTTCAGCTGATATTTGTTTAAAACAAATCGGCATGTGTTTGTACTAATTTACGAAATAAATTTCAAATGAATTTATAAAAAAATCTTGTAATATGTTTCTTTTTGCCCGCCGGACATGCGAGTGTCCATCATATCATAGCCTGCAGACGTACCGCCGATGTCCGATAGTACGCCGCCATCTTGATGCAATTGAGTGTGGACCAATCACACCAAGCCAGTGCCAGAGCTGACTTGCTGTGATTGGTTTGAACTCAATTGCATTAAAATGGCGGCGTACAATCAGAGATAGGCGGTACCACTGCTGGCTAGAGTTTGGCAAATGTAAGGTGCGGTTTATACAGGAGAGAAGTGGTGAGAGGACCTAAAAAGATACCTAAAATATACGTTATAGTTTATCGCAAGGAGTCGTTTTTGTCGGAAGAAGAATTGCGCCCGCGCCTCGGCGACGTCTCCGCCACAGTGCGGCGCTGAGACATAATCTATAAAAATAGTAATCGTCTTGACGTTAAGATCCCGGTTATGCTCTCACGCACGAGGGCCCGGGGTCCGCCTTGACCACGATCCAGAATTGGGCAGATTAGTAATCACAGTGGAGCGACGGCTATCTGACCTCCGTGACCCTGCTGCCAGGGGAACCTAACCAGATTGAATCATGGTTACAGATTCAGTCACCTGAATGTGCAGATTTCATGACCGCTCCATGCTGATGCTATGCGACATAACATACATTAATCATCATCATCTTGGCGTTAATGTCCCGGTTGTGCTCTTGCGCACGAGGGCACGGGGTCCGCCTTGATCGTGATCCAGGATTTGGCAGGTCAGGTAATTACAGTGGAGCGACTGCCATCTGACCACCATGACCCTGCTACCAGGGGAACCTGACCAGATTGGATCATGGTTACACATCCAGTCGCCTAAATGTGCAGGTTTCATCACGATGTTTACCCTCACCGTAAGAGCATCGGTTAGTATTCAACTAATGTACATAACTCAGAAAACAGTTATTGGTACATGGCCGGAGCGAATTCATCCCGGGACCTCTGACTATCGAGTCGGATATTCTAACCGCTCGGCCACCGACGCTCTCTCATAACATATATTAATTATAACGACATAAATTACCAGGTGAGACTCGGTCAAGTCTGAGAAGTCCGCCTGGGTGAGTAGGTACCACCGCCTTATCTAATTCTGCCGCCAAGCAACAATGCTCGCATTGTTGTGTTCCGGTTTGAAGGATATGCTAGTCAGCGCAATTGCAGGCAAGAGGCATTTCATCTTAGTCCTCACAGTGACAACAGCTGCGGTTCTGCATTGTTGCCTGCAACCTAAATGCATTAATCGTAGATGGTATGGACGACAATTACCGCTTACTATCAGGTGGCTGTCTGCTTGTTTATTACTGCATAGAATAAACAAAAACGATAAGGTTTACTTTATAATTTGATGTCTGCTCGCAGCCGCCAGCGCGCACCTCCGCCGTATCTCTTCTCTTTCGTGGGTGAGGTCCTATGTCCAGCAGTGGGCTGTTATGTAATGTGATGATGAAATATCACTATGTAACGTAATGCTGAGGACCGCACCTTAACAAATTATACCCCTAAAGTCCTAAACTTTCTTTAAAATAGTATAAAAATCCGTTCAGTAGTTTTTGAGTTTACGCAAATGGACAGACAGACGCGGCGTGGGACTTTGTTGTATAATATGTGGTGAAGTGACGACACGTTGCCAATAGTTCGCGATCCCTGCCGTATAACCACATTACAGAAACAAAAGCAGGGGGTCTAGAAAGGCCACATTAGTGTTTCATAATAGATATGTTTCATATTAATTTGTCATAAAATTAACTGCAGCGCCTCGCCTAGTGGAAGGGAGCCGGAAATGCCCGAGTATTTCCGAAGTGCTGGTACGACGTATATCCGTCCGAATGTCACAGGAAGTCAAGAACGCTTCTCTCAAATATATTATTGTAGGCTTTGATAAGGTATACGCTTAATAAGCGTTTTATTGAATGGTTTTATTAAAACGCTGCTATAAACTTATCTGCAGCGTCTCTGTTGTAGACATTTATATGACAATTCAAAATGGTGTCACTTAGTTCTAGTATTGGCCACCGGATCGTATAGTTTTTAAGGCCCTCTAATACGAATTACAATATGAAACGCTAATGTGGCCTTTTTAGACACCCTGGTCAAATTCATGGAAACGGCTGAAACCGCAATAGAGCGTTTACACAGTCATACGAATTCGAATCTTATCCGTTTGGCCTATCTAGTAGAATTATTCTATGGCTGTTTACGCACTCGATTTCGGTTAGTATTCGATATGTAAATTCTCACTTCGAGTCGTTTTTTATGGAATTCTGGATAATGTGACTGGTCAAGTGGTCGCTTTTCAAATTATACGTACGCATGCTGGACGCGATATCTGGCACGTGGGCTTCTTAGTTTCTGAGACACCAGGCTGTCATACCACTTTTTTTGTGATAAAATAATTCATTGAACGATTTTTTTGCCATTTGCTGCCTATTGGGTTGATTTAAAAAATGTTTACCGGTTTTTAATCATTTATATAACGAGTATTTAATATTTCAATGTAATACCTACGTAGGTATTCTAGGTACTTTCGTTCTACTTTTGGCCCGCTATCAAGGTAAAATAAATGCCCTGTTGAATTGAAACAAACGATATTGTATATCGTATGAAACATTTCTGATGGACTTTGATTTATCATTAGAATGAAATAATGCGGATGTCTAAAAAATCACAAGAGGACACTAAGGCCATCAATATACCAACTGTAGTTAGTATAGGATATACTTTGCAATATTTTGTTCATGCTTCATCCCCTTTTCGTTAAAATAAGGGTTAAGGTCACTCTTTTATGCTCCGGTTATCACACAATTTGTTTAGATGGCGCCCGATGCGCGGCTGTCTGCGTTCAATAGCCTTGCCCGCTAAACCGAGCGTGCGTTGTTCAACCACTAGCATTCATAGCGCTAACAGTCAACAACTTAACCGTTGTTCGTACGTAAGACTGCAAGTACCAAATCTCGCCGCTCGTCGAATGAAGTTGGCGGGAACGTACAAAGGCACAAATTTATTTGACCTAATGACGGCGTCGCTGTTATCGACAACAAAGTGACATTTCACAATGGCGACGCTTAGTTCCAGTTTTCGCCACGGGGTCAGATGAGTTTGTAGCGTTTGTAACCTCGATAGCCACAACTTCGCGCCACAACCGCATTCATAACAACAATGTTTATGTTCGCGGCATAGTCGATTTGTTTTCCGTTGTGATTAAACGTGCGCTGCGGAAAGGGCGACTTGTAAAACTTTGTCGAGGGACACGAGTGCTAAGTGAAATACTGATTTGATGTGGACGAGCGAATAACATTCCTGGAATTCCGTTTTCCCGCCAATTTATTGAATTTTTTTCGATAAAGCAAAGTGTTTCAGTTTTGGCGGCTAATAAACTTTTGGTGATAACTGATAAGAGCAAGGAGTTCAATAAACTGTTTATTTTTCTTTATCGTCGTATTTAAGGTGAGTGCTATTTTTTTAAAACAAGCTGTGATTTAATTTTAAGTAAATACCTAAAATTATACATAGTATGAATTTAAATCGCTTACAGCCTTTCTGTGTTCCTGCTAACTTCTGATGCGGTTGATGGGGTTTACACCATCAGTTAGATAATTTCTTCGGGAATGTTTATATGTAGGTAGTAATATTACATGCGTATTATAATAGAGAAAACACGTACGAAGTCGGGGGGGGGGACGTGTACCTGATTTTGTTAAATAACATTTACCTTTTTTACGTAACGTCGTAAAAAACTATTTACAAACTATGTAACTACCTAATAGGTATGGTATAAATAAATATTTTATCACACGGGGCATCTTATAGTAATTCAATCAGTCAGTGGCAGTTGTAAGGTCAGTAGAATCGCCTCTATATATATGGAGAAAAATTCTAGAATCATCTGCCTAGACACAAAAGCTTATAATTTTTGAGACATCACATAAATTCATAATTTTGGTTCCACCACTTACTTTAAGTGCTTCTAATTTATTTATTGCGAATTCATGCCCTTTCAGTTTATTGGTAACAAAAATTTGAAATTGAATTTTTAACCAACCAACTTATTGCTGGCACATTTGACTAAGGATTATACCATGTTTATTTCGATTTAGGTTAATCCGTACCTACCTAAAGTAATTCGCCAATCAGTCAGTGATTGATTGAAAATGTCTATTAGATAGGACACTGAATAATAGAAACAGTTATCTCGACGGATTTCGCCCTTCCCAGATTCAATATTGGATATTGAGTTTGATATTGCCCTATCCATCTTCCTTGTTATTGTTTGAGCTGGGCCAACAACTAGGTCGCGTCAGGTTTAGTCTTGATTTCATTTCCCTTGAATTTGACCTCAATTTTACCAAGAGCGATTAGATCATTGAAACCGTTGATTTATGCCTATGAGTTAATTAGGTGGTTCATTAGGTTTAAAAGTGTATAATAAACATGCAACCTGTCATCACAGCCCATAACAGTCTACTGCTGGACTCAGGGCCTCTTTTACGAAAGGGGAGGTTATTGCCATAATCTCCACGCTCGGCAGGCGGGTTGGAGATCGCAGTGTTAGAAATAACAATGGAAAATTCTGCTGCCCATTTTCCTGTCTACGGAGACTCTAGATCTTTTGCCTCGAAAACATTAGTCGCCTTATACGACACCCACGAGTGTAAGGGGTTGGTGCTATTCTACTCTGCCGGACATCACACGGCCATGCAACCATTTCCTTGGTATTCCCCTGGAAAGTAATGCTAGATACGCTAATGCTGTTATGTAAAGAATATAATCCATATTCGGCGTATTTTATAATACATAGGTAACGTATTTTAAATCTGTTGTTGTTTAAACATTGCCTACCCAATCATCCTAAATTAGCTTAATCTATAAATATAGCATTTGCCGGCCGGTTGGGCACTTTCATTACGTAGGCTAAAATATAAAACCAAAACTTATTTTAAGTGTCACAGATGAACATCGAGGCTATACCAAAGTATTCTCCAAACTCAGGCTTTGACCTATGTCTATTTTGTTGTATGCTGTCTCCGCTTTTTGAGGGTTAATAACTATCTTTCCTACTCCTACCTGTTACTTCTTAATTCAATTTGTTATGGGTTCTAAGACAGTATTAGCTTGTCCTCGGGACCTGTGTGTGGTCGTACAAACTACTTACTTAATGCGTAGAATTATAGTAAAGCTAATCATCTCGAGTAAACTTTTAACTCCTGGAGGAGGTATGGCTATATTCCCGAGTTTCATTTTCATAGCTTAAGGTAAAAAAGATGACTCTGCCTTTGTCAAAATTATTTGAGCATGCAATGCCAAGGCATTTATTATGTTTAGGTAGTATTGTACCCAGTTAGGCAACAATTTATATGCCAGAGTTCGTTCCATATGAGTTTGCGATTTCGTCCACGATGAATAAATATTTACTCATACGATTTCGCCGCAGTTGCTTGCAACGCACTGCTAGAGAGTTGCGTAATAAAATCTGTCCAGTCTGACTCGTCTCATTTGGCTATGCAAATTATGTATTTAAATTGATAATTTGCAGCAGTACCTTTTTGTTGAAATTCACATTGATGTCAGATGGCAGTCGCTGCACTGTAACTACTTGATCTGTCGAATCCTGGATCATGGTCAAGGCGGACCCTATGTGACCCTTCTACGTGATTCTTATATAATTCTAGACATCTATGCACGGTATACGTAGCCTGATTGATACGACGTGTCGAGATTTTGGCTCTTGTTTGTTCACCGAATAAGACAAGTCAATCTGAACAGATCATAGATAGATAGATAGATAGATAAACAATTTATTGCTACAGATACAGTAAAATCAGTGAGACAGTTGAGCAAAGGCGCCCTTATCGCTACAAGCGATCTCTTCCAGGCAACCTTCACAGAATTAAAGAAGACAAATCGAACAGGCAGAGTTTAGCACTTAACAAATATTAGAACAATCAGCCAGGAATACATAATTACACAGTTTGCATAGTAAAGCAATGCATCCGTGGCTCCAGTAGCGGTAAGAACTATTCTGAGGTAGTACATAGTAATGTAGTATGATAGTAGCGTAGTAATCAGTCAACACAATCGCAATGTGGACGCCGGCGTCTGCGGCACATGGCCGGCCTTACTCAAGGTGATCTGCTCTGGTCGAGACCTCGTGACTTTGACGTCACGCGCGCAGGAGACGTTTAAGCACAGATATGATGTGTCTGGCCTCTGATGGTGATTTCCTTTTTTATGTTAATCGGTAGAGAAACACGCTACATGCTGGTGTGTGGTCACCTGCCTGTGGTTGTTAGCAACGCTTGGGGTATTACCAAAGCGTTGCCCGCTTCTAAAATACCGGGATACATTGGTCTGGCAGCATATAAGCAATTGCTAGAACCCTGCACTGCCAAAGCCATGGTTCTCCATGGAGCACTTCACATGGACTATTAAAAATAAATGAAGGAACTTCTTCAGTCAAGCGGCTGCAATTCAAACAGGCCCTCCCGTATATCCCGCTATGACATCTCTTTGTTATTATTTCTTCATCACAATGAAAAAAACCAACCAGGAATCTCACGAGCGTAGTGCAAAAGTATCGGCTACCTCATCATTTCAGCCGTATCTGCTGGCTCTAGCTCTCTCACAGTATAGTTGAGAATAGTAATTCTTTCGATAATGTGTTTAATAAACATTTAAAACCAACTATATGTCATTAAAACCAATAACGGTGGAGCAAAAGTAGGAAAGCGGATACTGGCAGAAGCCGGGATTGACCGCTCGGATTACGATGATGATGATGAACAATGAATATGCCTGGTGGCTTAGGTTAATAACGATGAATAAAATCGAGTAGTATCGCACTTGTCGTGTATATGGCGGAAAATTACTCGTAAGGTCTTAAAGCCACATTTTTTTGTATCAGTAAACTTAATTTACATCTCGTAGTGTTAATATTATTACATTATCTACCTACGTACGATCAACCTTTTAGTTACCATGTGTCAAATTAGTCTTATCGGGCTTTACCTAGTGTGTTTGGTTTGAGTCAAAAGGTTATGACGCTGAACATGGCTAAGTGCTTTGCTTGATAGGCTGGAGTGAATAGGTTGTTTAAAGACAGGCATCTTCGGCAGCAGCGTCACTTACAAACAGGTAAAATAAATAAATAAATATTCGTGGACAAATTCACACAGCGCCATCTAGCCCCAAACTAAGCAAAGCTTGTACTACGGGCGGTCAAATGCCTGTCTTGTCTAATATAAAAATAACTAGAAAGACGAATACTAACGTAACGGTGGGGCTATTCACCGCTGTCACGGACGAGTGAACGCAACCCTTGCCACGCATTCATAGGGGGAACATATTTTATTAAAACACCTGCCAATTATGAATGCCAACCAACCTAGATACAGACAGGAACGCACATCCCGGCAAAGGCTGGTCGACTATCACTCTTGCGTCTATTGGCATAGGAACTGCGTTTAGACAAGAGTGCGAACTTGCGTTGGCTTACGTATCTTTAATGGACGTAGTGAGTCCCTTGCGAAAAACTCGGGCTAATTGCTCGCTTGGTGAGAACGGTTTTAGATTGTAATGTAATTTTTAAATCAATAGCTGCTATGCAGCTGTTGTTCCTCTAGGTTGGATGTAGTAGGTACCTACACCAACTTTGATGTAGTAATTCAATAGGAAGGTTTATAAGCAAGAAAAATAGGGTAGGGAAAGGTATTGTATTATGAGTGTATGTTTCATTACTTAAGTGTTTTGTATATGTCGCAGCCGGATGGTTAAATTAGCCGATTAATTAAATGTCTAGCTTTTTAAGCAATTATTAAATTGAATATTTGCCAAATTCATGAACTTTGAAAGTTACGTCTAACGAACGGTATTTCCCCGAGTTTACGGAGTTCCTCAATGCATAGTCACAACACTAACCTAACCCAACCGAATTAAAACCTAATGTAAACTATTATTATTGTTTGAGATTATTGTGATTAACTTACCATTGTGACAATATTTGGAGGAGCTCCGTAAACTCGGGTCAATTTCTTTAAACAAAACTTTAAAATTTCTTGAAATTGGCAAATTTTCAATTAAATAATAGCATTAGAAGCTAGCCGTTTCATTAACTGGCTAATTTAACCATCCGGCTGCGACATATATATCTAGTGGACCCGGCGGGAATGCGTTCGCGCGGCGTTCCGGCCTACCCTACCCTATATCTACACTACACCTACCATACACCTACTTTAAATCACATTGGCAATAGTTCAAAAATAGGGAAAAGAGCATCATGCATCAAAATATGGAATGTTTCATACCTTTGTTTCAAGACGTGACTTTGACTTTGAAAATAAAACTGAAAACTGTTCGAATCGAGGCGAGCGATTAAAAAATATGGCCCTAGGACATCAACGGCTTCCCAAAAAATCTCCTCTCCGTACAAAATTTTAACTCAATTGGTATTCAACTCAAAACACTTGTTTCGTAAAGTGGGGACCCATTGGGTAAGTAATTAGGGTTTAATTTAGTTTAGATTTACTAATATCATTACGAACTAGTTTGTAAGTGACATTGTATTAATCATATTAGGCGTTAATTCGCGAGACTCCATAATTCATTAGTTTGTTAATCCTTTTAGCTATGTGTTACCTGGCAATGGCTCACCAGTTCATCACACCATACTACTACCACCGAGAAACCACCAGAGAAAACCGTATCCAAATACGTCCAGGAGCTATAATGCAACAGACAGATACACAAAACCTCAGATACATACGTCAAACTCCTAAACCCCCTCAGACCCCTCTTCTTTCGTCATGGGTTAAAGAAACATGAAAACTACGAAGAAATAGTTAACTTAACTTACGCATGACCACTTCCCACGATCAATTAAGTCATCGTAACGTAAACGGTGGCAATTGGTATCTAATTGTTCGGGTTGGTCGCTTGAAAATGTGAGCGACTTGTGTGGTATCGAGTGTTGTAACCTTTGCCTTATTGGAGTGGATGACTGTGTACTGGGCTAAATTGGACTACTATAGCGACTTTTACTCTCTACTGTGATATAGGTCGTTAGATAGGTAGGTACTATAAGCTAGATTTTGCCCGCGATTTCGTATGCGTGGAAATCGTTTTAGGGCAGTTTATCTTATTCCCGCTCGACCATTTTAAAGTTGAAGCTGTATCTCTGGTTCTATCTGACCGAATTAGATAAAGCACGGATTAGATTTTAAGTTAGACCCCAAACTACCAAACTGTGAAAACCCTAGCTAAATCCGTTTTGCGATTTTTGCATGATGCGCGACCACGCAGACAAAATCTGAAATATCTTAATGACACGGTAGATACGGCTTATTTACAGTTTTATGATACTATAGATATATAGAAGAACCGGCCAAGTGCAAGTCCATCTAGCATAAGAAGAGTTATTACCCATTAAGTCAAATAATTTTTTTCGCAACCGCAATAACAATTTGTTGTAGGTATTTATAATTTTATGTTTATAACGGTCATAGTAACACATATTCTGTGAAAACTTCAAGTAGATGCAGCCTGTAGATGTTACATTTGACTAAATTCAGTAGCCTAAATTCAGAAGCACCAAGCGTAAGAGCAAATTAAAGTGGATTGTATTGCTCATCTAATGAGGTCCATTTTTGTATTACGCTTTTGTTACACATTCAGTCGCCTGAATGTGCAGGTTTCATCACGATGTTTTCCCTCGCCGTAAGAGCATTCATTGACAATGATGGCACAAAAGACAAGTGTATTTTTTTATACCGATCATTAGCGTGGCAAACACGCGATATGCGTGATGGCACAACGATACCTACAGTACCACAAACTTATCTAACTCGGTGGCCTAAGCTGGAACTAAATATCGCCATTTTTTAATGTCATGTCTATTCCAAAAACAGCGACGCTGTTAGCGGGTCAGAGTTTGTTGCAATTTACTACGTTGACGTACAAATCGTTGTAGCGTGGCGTAAATAGTTGGTAAACTACTCAGATTAAATATGATACGCTAAAGTAATTCATGTTGGCATGGCAGTAACTACTCGTACTTCTGAGAGATGCTCGCAGTACTTATTTCATATGTTTTCATCTTGACCCAGAAAAATTCTACGCAACACGTTGCAACCACAAGCTAAAGATTCGCAATAGTTGGTAGGTACTTGAATGTAGGGATCGATTCCCGATTTCCTCTTAAAAAATTGGTCCGACATGTCCCAAATTTAGAAAATATAATCTTACTGACCGAAAAACGTCAGAAAATCTCCGACCAAGTTTATGTATCTTTAACCGACTTTAATTAAAAGCTAAAGCGCCATCTCGATCAAACTAGCTTTTTAAATAAAGTAAATCGCATAGAAATGGGCCCATTCGTTTGGAAACTACGATGATCAACTGATTGAACAGTTGAACCTTAATGTTCCACGAATACATAGCCGCGTCGTAGACAAAAGAAGTTTTACCATTAAGTATTGTAGGCCGTGTGGTGTCCGGCAGAGTAGAATAGCACCAACCCCTTACTCTAATGGGTGTCGTACAAGGCGACTAATGTTTTCGAGGCAAAAGATCAAGAGTCTCCGTAGTCTGGAAAATGGGCAGCAGCATTTTCCATTGTTATATTTAAACACTGCGATCTCCAACCCGCCTGCCAAGCGTGGAGATTATGGCAATAACCTCCCCTTTCGTGGGAGAGGCCCTAAGTCCTGCAGTGGACTGTTACGGGCTGTGATGATGATGACTATAGGACTAATTTGGGCCTGCACTCCACAGTCCCCCGAATGTGCCGGGAATACAATCATTTGTGCTGAGTGGCGGATGTAGATTTATTCCACCTCAAGAGTTTTAAGACCACTTTGTTCAGACATGCTTTCGACGCAAATGCGCCTTAGATCGCGAAGAAGCACTGTAAATTGACATAGTTAAGTTCCAGTTTACATTCCTACCCATATTTGAAATTCACATCATTTTTGTTTTATAATATTAACCTACACTAACCTGTACTAAGTCGTTGTTTTTGTTGTATCTGTTTTAACTTACCTTAATATAAAAGTACTCACTGCTGTTGTTATGATGTCCAGTTAGTTTCATACACATACTTATTGCTAACAGAGTTTCCAATCGCAATAGTGTTTATCTCCATCTCTACAATACCTAATCATAAATATACTCTATACATGATCTAGAATAAAATAAATAAAACATGTCAACAATCAGTTATCAATGATTAACGATACAAGATGTGTTTACCTATAATTAAGTAGTATTACACTGAAAACTAGACTACAATATGTATTTTTTATAGATTATACCTACGTATCTTGTGTACAAACTGTTGGTGAACCAAAATAAATAAATAGATAGATAATGCACACAACACAACAGGGAACCAATTTCTGAACCGCTCGCTTTCACGCAAACGCTCGCCTTCTAATGGCTGTCTTTTCTATCTCTAGCAACTTACCACGAAAGTGAAAGAGACAGGTAGTGTACGCGAGCGCTCGCGTAGATACGAGCGGTTCAAAAATTTGGACCCAGATCGACAGAGCCACAGATACACTCGTCAAACTTATAATAAACTTATAATCGTCTCGATTAGTTGATGATCGGCCACGAACCCAAACTCCTCAATTTACGGGCCATCGATGAATACTTATTATTCGCCTCAATTAAAAGTATTTATCCGGATAGCACCGGATGAGAGCAGTTCAATCCAGTTCCACTCGGCTGCCATTAGCCAATTGAGTGTGACGTGACGTAACGAGGTAGATGAAAAAATGTTCGTTTTGACTCTAAACAACACAAACCAGCAGAGCGCAAACTACGACACGATTCATGAGTAATTTTGGTAATTGTTGCTGTCCAGGGATCTAATTCGCGGGCTGTGATATCTCGAATCAGACATTTGTTCTAGCCACATATCTCATTAGACATTTCAATGTCTATTGCAGCCTAAAAATATGTTCTCAACTATCGTCGACAGTGGTATATTGTCGAAGATAAATTTCAGTGTAAACAAGTTTGAACCTCAATACTCTGAGAAACAACCGCAAACCTGCCGGCTGTTGCCTTCGAGTGTGTTCCTTGATCATTACCGCCTTCTTCCTTGCTTCATGTTCAAGGCTAGAGAGAATAGGCTGTTCCTAGACAGGCATGCTCATCTTTGTGACTTGTAACATGTGAAATGGCGGTTAAATGCCTGGGTCGCCACCGACAGCAAATTCATCCTCACACCTTGGAGCCAAATTGGTCGCGAACTGTGCGGCTCCAAAGGAACTTTCTCCCACGCACACTAAGGTTGTGGAATGAACTACCTGGAGAGGTTTTCCCTGGAGAGTACAACATTGAGTTCTTCTAGAAAGGGGTTATTACGGGGTCGGCAATGCGTGGATGATGCCCCTGGTATTGCAAACGGCCATAAGTTGCGGTGACTGCTTACCATCAGGCAGGCCGTAAGTTTGTTTACCTTAGTGATATAAAAAAAAACGTTCTAGTCCAGATACAAGCCAGAACCCAAGTAATCTTATTTGTTATAAAATGATGTGATATATTTGTCACTGGTTACGAGGCGTGTGCGATTGCATTGGCCACTATAATATCCTTCAAACTGGAACACTGACGCACACTCTTTTCTCGTCTCGTTAGGTATTTATTTGCAGCCAGACAGAAACGTGTTTTTTGGTTTCCAAAAAAGGAGGAAGTTCTTATTTTATAGGTATTTTTGGACTTTTGTCTTAGTGTGCATCCAGGGGCCTAATTCTTGTGTTGAGACATCTCGAATGCGACATATTTTCTAATCACATATACTCCATTAATAATGACTTTGAAATGTCTAATGTACAGCCAAAAGAAATTTCTCATCTATTGTCGTCAGTCGTATATTGCCGACGATAAATTTCAGTGACATTTTAATGTAGTTTTTCAATATGTCGAATTTGATAAGTGCCACAGCACCAGAGTCGCCCTTCTGGGGATAAACAATAATCACAGAACGTAATATTAATCTTGAAACGCAGTTAGTCGTTTCAATAGAACCCGCTGTCGCTCTGCCACTCCTACGCATTGTT
The DNA here is from genome assembly GCA_905147135.1 of Blastobasis lacticolella. Classification (NCBI taxonomy): domain Eukaryota; kingdom Metazoa; phylum Arthropoda; class Insecta; order Lepidoptera; family Blastobasidae; genus Blastobasis; species Blastobasis lacticolella. Next base: position 5,020,385 of record LR990061.1, read on the forward strand.
TCTGTTCAAGATCCGTAACGAGCCATTACGTTAGTAGATTCTAAAAGAGAATACATTTTTATGGCGATGGAAAATCGTCCCATGTCGTCGTTTTGGTTGAATAAGTAGGTAGATCGTCGATTGCGTTCGTCGGCTTACACAACGCAATTATCGTTTCCTTTCTGTTTTTTTTGTAACTAATTTATTTAGAGATATAAAAATGTTTACAATAAGAAATAAACACTAATACTAAAATATAAAATATTAGGAAATTCATCCACACAGTTGTCTCCGGGATGGTGCCCAGGTTGCCTCGTTGGACAGCAATGCGTATCCTCTGTCTGAAGAACGAGCCAGCCCTCCGGTCACCTGTGGTGTCGATTAGCTTTTTTCTTAAATCTTTGCTTAAAAGCTTTTGAAACATTTTTTAACGGATTAATCGCAAGTTTTTACAGGGCTGATTTCAAATTGATGATATTAGGGGGTACCGTATGCGAAAATGTATGAAACAGCTGATATTATTGCGATTTCTGAGTTGGTGCCATGTAAAGTTTGTTATTACCCCTTGGTATCAATAATTTGAAATTCTCGTATGAAAAATGAATCCACCTATACCAGGATGTAGTGATCTTGATCGTTTACAATTTACATGCATCCGTGAAACGTGACTTGTAATACTTACACATTTTATGGTTTCACATAAGGATTTGTTGTTGTATATGATCCTACATAAAATAATTCCATTATCTTATTTTTTATTGCTTAGATAGGCAGTCGGTCCGACGGACCGCCTTTTGCGTCTTACATATAATTGTAAGTATACCTATAATAATATGGTCCTATAATAATATTTATGATCTACTTAACTATGCAATTATTAATTAAATAAAATTAAAAATTATTAAATAAGATTTTTCATTTAATATTGTACATACTGACTGATCTTTGAGAAGTGTTCTGGCTCATAATCGATAATTATCAAATGTCAGACCCAAAATGTCATCGGCCCTATTTTCGAATCCACTCGCATCCATACGAGCGCTCGCGCCCTACCTATCTCTTTCACACTCGTGGTAAATAGCTAGAGATAGAAAAGACAAGCATTAGAATGCGAGCGCTCGCGTGGATGAGAGCGGTTTCAAAAATAGGACCCCAGGATTTTTAGTAGATAGGATTTGATCAAATAGCGGAGACCTAGATAACCTATCTATAGCATCTGTAAACATTAGCGTATCTAGGGCTATTTTCCAGGTGGGGCCAGAGGCCAGAGGTGGCGGATAAAGTCGAGTCAATCGCCAATGTACAGCCAATGAGCAACCCATTCTGGGGTGGGCACCAGACCATTCTGGAGTGGGCACGGCCCACCCGGCTCCCCCCCTTCCTACACCTATATCTGTAAAAGCAAAGTCCAAGCTTGTTCCGGTTTGAAGCATATGTGGTAGGTAGGTAGCTCGTATAATTGTAGTCATTAAAGACTGAGGCATAAATATATAGGTATCAGCTTATTCCACCCACTGACAACTCAGTTCACGTCCGGTTCAGCTTTTTGTTACAAATTTTAAAACCTAACATCACTTACATCATTACGTAAAAAATCTTACGTAATTTCAATAATTTACTGTACTCACCTTAGGTTAAGCGAATAAAGTGTCTATAATCTTAACTAAATGAAGATGATGAGGCTCAACTCTTCTAGCTTATCCGAAAAATGCTATAGGTACTTGAAGATTGAAAAGCTGAAGCGTTAACCAAGTATCAGTACCATCGTAGAGGATGCTATTGTGCACTTTCCACAAACATTTACACCACGTTATTTTCCGAGAATAACCTGACCAACTAGTCGAAAAACTTTATCAAATATTTCCCAAACTACTTAAACGATATTAATGAAAATCAGCTAATAACCATCTCGATGAAACTGGTGTTTAAATATCGAAACCGCATCCAAATCGGTCTATCCATTCGGGTGCTACGACGCCACAGACAGACACTGATATCGCCGGGGAATATTATTATTTAATTCTTTTTTTACCACTAAAGTAAACAAGCGTACGGCCTGCCTGATGGTAAGCAGTCACCACAGCCTATAGACGTTTGCAATACCAGCAGCGGCACCGCCTATCTCCAATGGCATGATCCCACCCCTCTGGAATGACGTCACAGAATATCCGAAATGCATGATGGTATCATGCGATTGAAGATCGGCGGTGCCGCTGCAGGGGCATCACACTTTATAAACTCTATGGTTCATGTCTCAGATCAAAGGTCCACGCGCCATTTCCTTGGACTCACGTGGTCATCACGTTCCGGTACACGTTCACTAAACTGTCAACTGCCATAGTTAACGCTCGACCTTGTGCGCTACAGCTACTCACTAGACTCACTGCGGAAGTAACAAAGTGAAGCACTTAAGGCTACTATGGAGAATGTAAATTGAAGGTGATGCAGCTGTGTTTACTTGTCGTGGGACGCTTTTTTCTCGACAAATAACGTGGTAATGGGGTTGAAAGTGAGTGGAAATGCTTCCTAGTGCTTCCTAGTACATATAAAAAAAAATATGTGGACCCACCAGGGGGGTATAGCCATAGGGGCACGGTTACAGTTTTCTGGTGCTTGGATAGTCATCATCATCATCATCACAGCCCGTAACAGTCCACTGCAGGACTTAGGGCCTCTCCCACGAAAGGGGAGGTTATTGCCATAATCTCCACGTTTGGCAGACGAGTTGGAGATCGCAGTGTTATAAATATAACAATGAAAAACGCTGCAGCCCATTTTCCAGACTACGGACACTCTTGATCTTTTGCATAGAAAACATTAGTCGCCTTGTACGACCCCCACGAGTGTAAGGGGTTGGTGCTATTCTACTCTGCCGGACACCACGCGGCTGATAGTGCTTGGGCTCTTTTTAGCACTTCACGAAAAAAGTGGGATGTTATAAGTTTGACATGTGTATCTGTAGAGGTATGTCTGTCTGTGGCATCGTAGCCCCCGAATGAATAGACGGATTGCGATGCGATTTTATTCATTTGTACGGCAGTGTAATCGATATGGTTTGTAGCTGTGATTCATTAAAATCGGTTTAGTAGTTTTCGAAATATTCATGGGTAGGTATTTATAGGTATGTTGACTTTGTCTTACGTTTTCGACATGTACTGTTTAGTTTAGGTTATTGACTTACGCAACCAATCCTACCATATATGAAGAATAGCTTCGATATAAATCTACATATTTACAAATATACTCTTCTTGAAATATTGTAGGTAGAATCCTGAGCTCTAGTTATTCATACTGAAGCGTTTGCTGGACTGTACTAAATTATTTGGATAATATTGTCGAGACGGCTGTATACTGGCCCTTTCTGCCTAATCTGATCTCTAGATATACAGAAATCCAGTCCACTAAGTTCGAGAAATAGACAGACAGATTCCTGTATGATATTGCAGCTAATCTACTTTTACAATAGCTTGTGAAGACCATAACAAGCTGTGATACCGGAAAATGGCAACAAATACCGTACCATTACGTTTAGCACGTCACTTAGGTACCGTAGCTACCATGTGTTAATACCCCATAGGTATTCTTCGCTAATTAGTGAGCCTTTGACAATGATGCTGTTGTTTTATGACAGTTGTATTTCCGTCAAACAACGTATGTAACACGTAAACATTATGACAAGGAAAATAAAATTTAACGTCACCACTTATTTGTTTTTTGTATCTAGACAGAAAACGTACAAAAAATTGTTAATAGACAATGATTTTACATATGCTTGCATATACATATGCTTTAAAAAGGTCGACAAGCTTAGTCATACCTACGTCAAAATTAAGTGCTAAAACGTCGGTTTTTTTCCTATTAATAAATTCCTATTAATTTTAGTCTCACTTGAAGAGCAACCAAGCTTATTTAAGCGAGAGATTTATGAGAATTGTAATGTCTTTACGGCAAGAGTTGATCGAGATATGCTTGGTTGCTTATTTCTTGCATTCTAAAAGTTCTTAAAATTTTAGAATCTCAAAACTGTGGTAATGCATTGCTGCAGGCCATATAACTAACTCGTAAAATGGGGCGGAGAGTACAATAGTTTTTCAAGAAAGGGGTGAAAAGGTTTCTACGGGGTCGGTAGCACGTGAGTGATACCCTACCCTAGGCATACCCTGGTATTGTAAGCATTCATATTCTGTGGTAACTGCTTAGTGCAATAATAACCTAACCGACAGAAAAAGTCGTATAACTCCCGATAAAGTTTACAAATACTTAATTATTTTCTAAACTACTGAACTGATTTTAATGAAACAAAGCTAAGAACTATCTCAATTAAACTGGCTTTCAAATAGAGAAAACCGCATCCAAATTGGTCCAACCGTTCGCGAGCTACGATGCCACAAACAGACACACAAAGCCACATATACACAGATACCCACGTCCAACTTATAATACTCCTCTTTTATCGTCGGTGGTTAAAAAAAGGTTCTAGAGCGGTGACCACGTACCACAAATCACAGCTCTGGGCGTTCCTTGTACAGTCAAGTTCATTAATATGTGAGCATTACCAAGGCTTCAAATATAAATGTACATGGAAGGGTACTTATATATCTGAGCAGATTCATCAATCAAACATATGTACATCTGCTCAGATTTATAAGTACCCTTACATGTACATTTATATTTGAATCCTTGGTAATGCTCACACATTAATGAACTCGACTGTACATTGTGAATTATTCCCGCGATGTTGAGTCTTATGTCCTGATGGGTGCTGGAGGGACCGGCGCGGAAGACGTTGGGAGACCTATACAATAAATGCCAGGCGCGCTCCGGCTCTGCCTGGCATTATCGGGCACGGTCCGCCGGTGCCGGCGTGGGGTGGCTGTGCTCCTACAATATTTCCCCTCCTTTTTGACGATTGAAAAATATATTGAATGTCCTACTCAATAAAGAAATGTTGTAACTGTGGATGCCTTGGTTCAACAGTGGGCAACAGTCTTGTAGCAGCTGAGATAATGCACGTTTGCCAGTGATCTTAATTCTACTTTTATGGCATGGTTAACCTTACATGGCTTACCATGAGCTCTTAAAGCAGGACCTAAACAGAGCAGCCCTACTTAGAACGAGACAGCGCTATGCGTGTCACATACGCTTCTCTCTTTCCCGACTGAACTGACGGAACTTGGATGGTTTTTTAAAGATCATGTTACGGGCCCAGGTCCAAATCTGGCCAGAATAGGTGAGTCCAAAGTCTGGTCTTGCATAATGAGCTCAAGCAGAATAACAACTGCAAATAATATAGTTATAACTATAAAGATCTAATCTACAAGATGCGATTACCTCTTGGTTGCGTATCGCGGTCGACCCACAGACGTGGACGTACCTACCTAGTTTGTCCAGGCACGGTTAATGACTTGATTGACTGGTCACACTTGTACACCATAAACTGAGGGTAAAGACCGTGGTAATTATTTGCAAGGCTCACGTGTCGAGACAAACGGCATGATAAGTAATACGAGTCAAGGTTAGAGCCGTGAGGTGTCTGGCAAAGTGCAACACCAACTACCTTTTCTACCATGAAGTTGTATTGTCTTGTCTAGGTCGAAGACAAGAACATACGACCGAATTGAGAACCTCCACCTTTTTTGAAGTTGCTAAATAAGCAACGGTGTTTATTGTTGGTTACATTACATATAACTGCGATCTCCAACACGCCTTGCCAAATATGGAGATTCATCATCACAGCCCATAACTGGGCTGCAGGACTTAGTTAATGCCGCCCATAATCTCCACTCTCGTCAGGCGGGTGGAGATCGCAGTGTTATAAATATAACAATGTAAAAAGCTGCTGCTCATTTTGCAGACTACTGAGACTCGCGATCTTTTAAATCGAAAGCATTAGTTGCCTCATACGACACCCACGAGCGTAAGGGGTTGGTGCTATTCTACTCTGCCGGACACCACACGGCCGAGGAGATATGGAGATTACCTATGGCAAAACACTCCACCAAACGTAGAGAAGGCTAAAGTCAAACAGTACACTGTAGTTATAGGCAGTTGATGAGTGATGATTACGTTCTTCTGATTCAAGCTGTCTGTACATCAAAGTTTACAAAAATCTGTTGAAAGCTTCATTTATCCCCAATCCTCAATCAATCCTTCTACTCGTATTTAGCTAGGATAAGTGGTGACCATCTAAAGACAAATCTTATGAGTGCCAAACTATACGGTTCATTTTTTTTACTAGCTTCTGCCTGCGACCTCTTCCGCCTCAAGTTCGGAATTATTTTTCGAGGTCTATGAGACGCAAATTTAATTGAAAGAGTCGCAACACGCGAACATTCTGCTAATCTTGCCACCTAACAATATAATTCAACAAAATGTTGACGTTTCATACAAAAACGCAATTGACGCCCCCGTTGATGTCGTTTATACGAGTATGAATGTAATTAAGTGTATGTAGGTACCAGATTCAGCGAGGTTAAATGGTTAAACGTTACTAACTATATGGTTAATTCTTTTACTAGCTTTTGTCCGCGATCTTTTCTGTCTAAAGTTCAAAAATGTTTATCGGGGTCTGTGAGACGAGAATAAATAATCAAATTTGATATGTGATAATTATCAATATATTTAAAGAAAATGTTGACTTTTCATACAAAAGAATTCAACGAGATAGACGCCGCCGTAGCTGTGGTTTATGTAAATGTATCTACCAGATATTTCTATTGTTCTAATTTAAAACGCGGTTAAAGGGTTACATTGGTGTTATTGTTATACATACACAAATAAATACATACATGACATACATGCCGTCGTTAAAATTATTTCTATTTAAATGTCTGTGTCATCGGCCCTATTTTCGAATCCACTCGCATCCATACGAGCGCTCGCGCCCTACCTATCTCTTTCACACTCGTGGTAAATAGCTAGAGATAGAAAAGACAAGCATTAGAATGCGAGCGCTCGCGTGGATGAGAGCGGTTTCAAAAATAGGACCCCAGGATTTTTAGTAGATAGGATTTGATCAAATAGCGGAGACCTAGATAACCTATCTATAGCATCTGTAAACATTAGCGTATCTAGGGCTATTTTCCAGGTGGGGCCAGAGGCCAGAGGTGGCGGATAAAGTCGAGTCAATCGCCAATGTACAGCCAATGAGCAACCCATTCTGGGGTGGGCACCAGACCATTCTGGAGTGGGCACGGCCCACCCGGCTCCCCCCCTTCCTACACCTATATCTGTAAAAGCAAAGTCCAAGCTTGTTCCGGTTTGAAGCATATGTGGTAGGTAGGTAGCTCGTATAATTGTAGTCATTAAAGACTGAGGCATAAATATATAGGTATCAGCTTATTCCACCCACTGACAACTCAGTTCACGTCCGGTTCAGCTTTTTGTTACAAATTTTAAAACCTAACATCACTTACATCATTACGTAAAAAATCTTACGTAATTTCAATAATTTACTGTACTCACCTTAGGTTAAGCGAATAAAGTGTCTATAATCTTAACTAAATGAAGATGATGAGGCTCAACTCTTCTAGCTTATCCGAAAAATGCTATAGGTACTTGAAGATTGAAAAGCTGAAGCGTTAACCAAGTATCAGTACCATCGTAGAGGATGCTATTGTGCACTTTCCACAAACATTTACACCACGTTATTTTCCGAGAATAACCTGACCAACTAGTCGAAAAACTTTATCAAATATTTCCCAAACTACTTAAACGATATTAATGAAAATCAGCTAATAACCATCTCGATGAAACTGGTGTTTAAATATCGAAACCGCATCCAAATCGGTCTATCCATTCGGGTGCTACGACGCCACAGACAGACACTGATATCGCCGGGGAATATTATTATTTAATTCTTTTTTTACCACTAAAGTAAACAAGCGTACGGCCTGCCTGATGGTAAGCAGTCACCACAGCCTATAGACGTTTGCAATACCAGCAGCGGCACCGCCTATCTCCAATGGCATGATCCCACCCCTCTGGAATGACGTCACAGAATATCCGAAATGCATGATGGTATCATGCGATTGAAGATCGGCGGTGCCGCTGCAGGGGCATCACACTTTATAAACTCTATGGTTCATGTCTCAGATCAAAGGTCCACGCGCCATTTCCTTGGACTCACGTGGTCATCACGTTCCGGTACACGTTCACTAAACTGTCAACTGCCATAGTTAACGCTCGACCTTGTGCGCTACAGCTACTCACTAGACTCACTGCGGAAGTAACAAAGTGAAGCACTTAAGGCTACTATGGAGAATGTAAATTGAAGGTGATGCAGCTGTGTTTACTTGTCGTGGGACGCTTTTTTCTCGACAAATAACGTGGTAATGGGGTTGAAAGTGAGTGGAAATGCTTCCTAGTGCTTCCTAGTACATATAAAAAAAAATATGTGGACCCACCAGGGGGGTATAGCCATAGGGGCACGGTTACAGTTTTCTGGTGCTTGGATAGTCATCATCATCATCATCACAGCCCGTAACAGTCCACTGCAGGACTTAGGGCCTCTCCCACGAAAGGGGAGGTTATTGCCATAATCTCCACGTTTGGCAGACGAGTTGGAGATCGCAGTGTTATAAATATAACAATGAAAAACGCTGCAGCCCATTTTCCAGACTACGGACACTCTTGATCTTTTGCATAGAAAACATTAGTCGCCTTGTACGACCCCCACGAGTGTAAGGGGTTGGTGCTATTCTACTCTGCCGGACACCACGCGGCTGATAGTGCTTGGGCTCTTTTTAGCACTTCACGAAAAAAGTGGGATGTTATAAGTTTGACATGTGTATCTGTAGAGGTATGTCTGTCTGTGGCATCGTAGCCCCCGAATGAATAGACGGATTGCGATGCGATTTTATTCATTTGTACGGCAGTGTAATCGATATGGTTTGTAGCTGTGATTCATTAAAATCGGTTTAGTAGTTTTCGAAATATTCATGGGTAGGTATTTATAGGTATGTTGACTTTGTCTTACGTTTTCGACATGTACTGTTTAGTTTAGGTTATTGACTTACGCAACCAATCCTACCATATATGAAGAATAGCTTCGATATAAATCTACATATTTACAAATATACTCTTCTTGAAATATTGTAGGTAGAATCCTGAGCTCTAGTTATTCATACTGAAGCGTTTGCTGGACTGTACTAAATTATTTGGATAATATTGTCGAGACGGCTGTATACTGGCCCTTTCTGCCTAATCTGATCTCTAGATATACAGAAATCCAGTCCACTAAGTTCGAGAAATAGACAGACAGATTCCTGTATGATATTGCAGCTAATCTACTTTTACAATAGCTTGTGAAGACCATAACAAGCTGTGATACCGGAAAATGGCAACAAATACCGTACCATTACGTTTAGCACGTCACTTAGGTACCGTAGCTACCATGTGTTAATACCCCATAGGTATTCTTCGCTAATTAGTGAGCCTTTGACAATGATGCTGTTGTTTTATGACAGTTGTATTTCCGTCAAACAACGTATGTAACACGTAAACATTATGACAAGGAAAATAAAATTTAACGTCACCACTTATTTGTTTTTTGTATCTAGACAGAAAACGTACAAAAAATTGTTAATAGACAATGATTTTACATATGCTTGCATATACATATGCTTTAAAAAGGTCGACAAGCTTAGTCATACCTACGTCAAAATTAAGTGCTAAAACGTCGGTTTTTTTCCTATTAATAAATTCCTATTAATTTTAGTCTCACTTGAAGAGCAACCAAGCTTATTTAAGCGAGAGATTTATGAGAATTGTAATGTCTTTACGGCAAGAGTTGATCGAGATATGCTTGGTTGCTTATTTCTTGCATTCTAAAAGTTCTTAAAATTTTAGAATCTCAAAACTGTGGTAATGCATTGCTGCAGGCCATATAACTAACTCGTAAAATGGGGCGGAGAGTACAATAGTTTTTCAAGAAAGGGGTGAAAAGGTTTCTACGGGGTCGGTAGCACGTGAGTGATACCCTACCCTAGGCATACCCTGGTATTGTAAGCATTCATATTCTGTGGTAACTGCTTAGTGCAATAATAACCTAACCGACAGAAAAAGTCGTATAACTCCCGATAAAGTTTACAAATACTTAATTATTTTCTAAACTACTGAACTGATTTTAATGAAACAAAGCTAAGAACTATCTCAATTAAACTGGCTTTCAAATAGAGAAAACCGCATCCAAATTGGTCCAACCGTTCGCGAGCTACGATGCCACAAACAGACACACAAAGCCACATATACACAGATACCCACGTCCAACTTATAATACTCCTCTTTTATCGTCGGTGGTTAAAAAAAGGTTCTAGAGCGGTGACCACGTACCACAAATCACAGCTCTGGGCGTTCCTTGTACAGTCAAGTTCATTAATATGTGAGCATTACCAAGGCTTCAAATATAAATGTACATGGAAGGGTACTTATATATCTGAGCAGATTCATCAATCAAACATATGTACATCTGCTCAGATTTATAAGTACCCTTACATGTACATTTATATTTGAATCCTTGGTAATGCTCACACATTAATGAACTCGACTGTACATTGTGAATTATTCCCGCGATGTTGAGTCTTATGTCCTGATGGGTGCTGGAGGGACCGGCGCGGAAGACGTTGGGAGACCTATACAATAAATGCCAGGCGCGCTCCGGCTCTGCCTGGCATTATCGGGCACGGTCCGCCGGTGCCGGCGTGGGGTGGCTGTGCTCCTACAATATTTCCCCTCCTTTTTGACGATTGAAAAATATATTGAATGTCCTACTCAATAAAGAAATGTTGTAACTGTGGATGCCTTGGTTCAACAGTGGGCAACAGTCTTGTAGCAGCTGAGATAATGCACGTTTGCCAGTGATCTTAATTCTACTTTTATGGCATGGTTAACCTTACATGGCTTACCATGAGCTCTTAAAGCAGGACCTAAACAGAGCAGCCCTACTTAGAACGAGACAGCGCTATGCGTGTCACATACGCTTCTCTCTTTCCCGACTGAACTGACGGAACTTGGATGGTTTTTTAAAGATCATGTTACGGGCCCAGGTCCAAATCTGGCCAGAATAGGTGAGTCCAAAGTCTGGTCTTGCATAATGAGCTCAAGCAGAATAACAACTGCAAATAATATAGTTATAACTATAAAGATCTAATCTACAAGATGCGATTACCTCTTGGTTGCGTATCGCGGTCGACCCACAGACGTGGACGTACCTACCTAGTTTGTCCAGGCACGGTTAATGACTTGATTGACTGGTCACACTTGTACACCATAAACTGAGGGTAAAGACCGTGGTAATTATTTGCAAGGCTCACGTGTCGAGACAAACGGCATGATAAGTAATACGAGTCAAGGTTAGAGCCGTGAGGTGTCTGGCAAAGTGCAACACCAACTACCTTTTCTACCATGAAGTTGTATTGTCTTGTCTAGGTCGAAGACAAGAACATACGACCGAATTGAGAACCTCCACCTTTTTTGAAGTTGCTAAATAAGCAACGGTGTTTATTGTTGGTTACATTACATATAACTGCGATCTCCAACACGCCTTGCCAAATATGGAGATTCATCATCACAGCCCATAACTGGGCTGCAGGACTTAGTTAATGCCGCCCATAATCTCCACTCTCGTCAGGCGGGTGGAGATCGCAGTGTTATAAATATAACAATGTAAAAAGCTGCTGCTCATTTTGCAGACTACTGAGACTCGCGATCTTTTAAATCGAAAGCATTAGTTGCCTCATACGACACCCACGAGCGTAAGGGGTTGGTGCTATTCTACTCTGCCGGACACCACACGGCCGAGGAGATATGGAGATTACCTATGGCAAAACACTCCACCAAACGTAGAGAAGGCTAAAGTCAAACAGTACACTGTAGTTATAGGCAGTTGATGAGTGATGATTACGTTCTTCTGATTCAAGCTGTCTGTACATCAAAGTTTACAAAAATCTGTTGAAAGCTTCATTTATCCCCAATCCTCAATCAATCCTTCTACTCGTATTTAGCTAGGATAAGTGGTGACCATCTAAAGACAAATCTTATGAGTGCCAAACTATACGGTTCATTTTTTTTACTAGCTTCTGCCTGCGACCTCTTCCGCCTCAAGTTCGGAATTATTTTTCGAGGTCTATGAGACGCAAATTTAATTGAAAGAGTCGCAACACGCGAACATTCTGCTAATCTTGCCACCTAACAATATAATTCAACAAAATGTTGACGTTTCATACAAAAACGCAATTGACGCCCCCGTTGATGTCGTTTATACGAGTATGAATGTAATTAAGTGTATGTAGGTACCAGATTCAGCGAGGTTAAATGGTTAAACGTTACTAACTATATGGTTAATTCTTTTACTAGCTTTTGTCCGCGATCTTTTCTGTCTAAAGTTCAAAAATGTTTATCGGGGTCTGTGAGACGAGAATAAATAATCAAATTTGATATGTGATAATTATCAATATATTTAAAGAAAATGTTGACTTTTCATACAAAAGAATTCAACGAGATAGACGCCGCCGTAGCTGTGGTTTATGTAAATGTATCTACCAGATATTTCTATTGTTCTAATTTAAAACGCGGTTAAAGGGTTACATTGGTGTTATTGTTATACATACACAAATAAATACATACATGACATACATGCCGTCGTTAAAATTATTTCTATTTAAATGTACAAAAGATAATTAATTAATTAATAAAGAATTCAACGCGAGAGAAGCCCCCATCGATGTCTGTTAATATGAATATAATTAAAATTATGTTCAAGTACAAATTATCCAGCCGTGTGGTGACCAGCAGAGTAGAATAGCACCAACCCCTTACACTCGTGTCTTACAAGGCGACTAATGATTTCGAGGCACAAAATCTAACAGTCTCCGTAGGCTGGAAAATGGGCAGCAGCGTTTGTTACATTTGTAACACGGCGATCTCCAACCCCCCTGCCAAGCGTGGAGATTATGGCAACATCCTCGCTCGTTTCGCGAGAGAGGCCCTAAGTCCTGCAGTGGACTGTTATGGGCTGTGATGATGATAAATTTTCTATTGCTCTAATTTTGTACGCTGTTAAAGGGTTTAGCGTGCTATTGGGGTTTCCCCGTCTATGCATTTGTCTGTCACGCGGGGGGCGTTTTCTCTGTGATATGATATATTCATAATACTATTGCCGATACGGCTTCAGGCCGGACTGCAGCACAATGCTACTAACCCTTTGCCCTCAGGGTCCTCCAGGTGTGGTCTCGGTAGCGAAAGTAAAATTATTCTTAATGTTCATTTCTTTCCCCACACAAAATTTTGTTCGGCTATGAAAATGACTTTTGGTCGAATGATTAAGTAAATAATGACACGACAGCCACGTGACAGAAATCATATTCAAACAAATGCTATAAAATTATCTTTCCAATAAAATATAAATTCCACTGATATTAAATACTTTTTTCCTTGCATTATTTCAATTTAAAGTTCTCCGCCTTAAAAATACTCATCATCATCATATCATTACCTACAAACATACTTATAAATGTAATACAATTTTTTATAATGTATTATGTCAAGGTAGCAAGTCTTGCTCATCGTTTGGAACGCCACGGCGGGTTTTCCGCTATGGAAAACCGATTGGCCGGTATAGTGTAGAATGTAGTGCGTTTGGCCAGTTATGCAATTTGATGAGATAGATAGATAGATAAATTCTTTATTGCACACACAAGAATAATTACATTAACTAGTTGTGGGCAAAGGCGGCCTAGAGGTGGCAAAAAACGATTTGCAATACCAGAGGCATCACCCACGCGTTGCCGACCCGTACACCCCACCCCTTTCTTGAAGAACTCCATGTTGTACTCTCCAGGGAAAACCTCTCCAGGTAGATCATTCCACAACCTTGGTATGCGTGGGAGAAAGTTTCTATGGAACCGAACAGTTTGCGATCAATTTGGCTCCAAGGTCTGAGGATGAACTTCCTGTCGGTGGCGAGCGGTGCGATGATAGAACGAGTATATCTCACACATTATGCATGCTCACATTGATATTTATTAATAATAATAATTATTATTATTATTTATTTCAGAATTTACAATTCCATATCTTTTTAGATTTTACAATCTTACAATTTTACATCTATTTAAATTCATTACCAAAAATATAAAAATAATAACAATGTCAAATTCCGTACTTATGTCAATTAACTAAAAATATAAATGTCAAACAATTTCATAAAATCATAAATTTAACCATGTCAATACATACACAATAAATCAGTAATAATTACCTACATATACGAGTATGTATGAATGAAATATGGCGGACCATAAGAACTAAGTCGTACAGAAGCTACTGCCTATCTCGTGAACGGAAGCTGTCTCAGTACAGTCGTCCAGTGGTGGCTGATGGGACACTCACACTTACCTGCCACAGCCCTCAGGATGGTGTTGCGACTGCCGCAAACTCTGCGGCATTATTACATAGGCATCTACGGGAAATCTGTACCGATATATTTTCACTGACGCCAACCTTTAGAAATACGTGTCTACGTTGTTATTAACCTATTAAAGGGATATAATTTGCATATTTTGCATGTACGACGCGAGGATGCTGAAGACCGAGCGAAGTGGAGAAGAAGGAGTAGAAAAGTGGCCGAAATAAGCGCTAGGACGATGATGATAAATTTGCTTGACATTATATTAGTTAGCTCATACCGCGGGGAAAACGATTTAATTTTCCGTTTTGACTTACAGTAAACCGCTTCTAAGCTATTTCAATATTGTCAAAAAGTTTATTTTTATAATTTTTTAGAACTTTATCCGTGGAGGAAGAACCTACCTTAGAACCTATCAGGCAGGCCGTAAGCTTCTTTCTCTGTGGTATAAAAAAATTACTTCGTTATTTACCTGAGATTTACCAATACCTCCTGTGTACAATTAATAAAAAACACACATGTTAATGGAAAATACCATAATACAAGCCTACAGTAAAAATACAAGCCTACAGTTAAAATGTTTTTTGTACAATCTACGATCGTAAGTGTATGTGAAGTCAAGCGAGCATATTATTATGATTATTCAATTATTATTAACATAGAGAAAAAAAATACTACGTACAATTATAATTATTTGCCTTATTATTCTGTGCCTCGGGCGGCAGGCATCGCATCTGCTAACCTTTTGATATCAAGGGTAACGAATGTCATGGACATTTTTCATAACGGGAACGGGGTCTCAACTCAACGAGATGTGTTCTATACATAGTATGGAACAAAGTCGCTTCCCGCCGTCTGTCCCTATGTATCTATGTACGCTTAGATCTTTTAAACTACGCAACGGATTTCAATGCAGTTTTGAAGAATAGATAGAGTGATTCAAGAGGAAGGTTTATAAGCTAGAAAAAAGGGTAGATAGGGGTAAGGGGTAGGGGTACGCAAACGAAGTCGCGCCGGGTATATAGCAATTCTGTAGAATTCGTTTCGAAATTCAAACTTACTTTATTTTTGTGAAAGAAGAATCCCACAGACTCACTAACGAGTGGGGTGGGTTAAGAACGAAGCAGTTTTTATATTTGAAACGAGACCGCCTATTTTACAAGGTAGTCGTTCCAACAAGTGCAACTAACAAATCAAATGGACAAGTCACGGACTAAGTTATTTACAAAACATGTCAAGTATCTAGGTATCAAAGGACGTCACCTTGCGTCTTGTATGGCGGTAGGTAATCAGTTATATTAACTGTTGTTTTGACAACGCAATATAGTGGTTTAATGAAAAAAATATTGTTTTGTACTTTGTAATGTACATAATCGGTAATCGGTCGGTCCATGTACCGATATTACGCTGTGACAAATATAACTTTGACATCTAAGTAGTGTTTTTTTTCTTTACGCTTTGACACTATCGCTTTGAAACGGTTAAAAACTCTACTGTTTTTACTAACTTTTTGGCTTGGAGTCTTTAAAACGCGTGATAAGTTTAAAGTCATATTTATTTATGTATTTAACAGTTTATTGTACACAATAACAGGTATACAATATTGAAATTAAGAAAAACAACGCAGCCGGTCCGTACAGCTAATTTCATAAGAAATATCTTACAGCAGACCTACAGAAGAGACAGGGCAAAATCAGAAAGGCAGACGGCGTGCGCCTTAAAAATACTAACCTATAAATACTAAAAAATACTCCAAATGAAATTATATAAATACCTACATAGCCATATACATGCTTCAATACATACATACGATACAATGGAAAGATAATAACGCCCTTTTTTAATGTTTTTTCAACTGTAATTTGTTCGAACTCAAATGAACTGTCGTTGATGAGATGACCATATAAATTAATTATTCATCTCATAGTTTATTGAGGAAGTAACCACTCGACCCTTGACAAGCCCAGAGTCACGTAGGCACACGATTCCTCACGAGAAACGATTTAAAAACAATTTACCAAATGCCCTTCTAATTGGACGGTCATTAATTGACATTTAATAATGAGTTAATACGTCGACCTATAAAACGACCTACTTCAAATTTGAAATTCAATTTTGGAAGGGCGCACGATTAAGAAGAAAAAACTTGAGATATCGACTTAGTCATACTTAAGTGATAGTTGTGTGTAACAGCAATTTAAGTTTGTACGATCGGAACAGTGCATATGGTAATACCGGATAGCTGTCCTTTATATACTAACAACCAAGGAATGTACGTAATGCGTACATCTAACTAAGGCAAGTCTGAAAAGTCGTACTAAAGTAGTTTCTCGTTATAGCGTGTTTAAGTAACAATTTCTGTAGAGGTACTTACTTATATTTATTTATTTTTAATTATTTCATTTCCAATAATGTTTGTCTCCATGTCTACAATACGAATTTATAAATATTTAAGTATACATTTTCTACATACGTGATCATTAAGAAAAACAATATTATTATGTCAACAAATAAAACAATTTAAAGTAAAATTTGTCTAGATACGGGACTATACGGGATTTCATAACGATTATATTAACATTAGCACAACAACGGAATGTCAGAATGCAAATTAAAAATAAATGTCAAAGGTAGATTAATATTATAAATAATAATAATAATAAATATTCGTGGACAAATTCACACAGTATAGATAGTAGTATAATAAAATTTAATAAGTAGGGGAAAGTAGGAAATCGACGGCGGCCTCTAACGGCTAGCGGGGCGGACTCGTAAGCAAGAGGTACCCGGTTCGAACCCCAGTACCGCCAAGCACCTACCAATGACGTTTTAACATTAGTTAAACTTTAACCGATGGTGAGAGAAAACATCGTGTGCAAACCTGCACATTTAGTAACCATTATCCAACCTAGACAAGTTCCCCTGTAACAGGATGACGGAGGTCAGCTGGCAGTGGTTCCACTGTAATTACCTGAACTGTCAAATCCTGGATCATGGTCAAGGCGGACTCCTTGCCTTCGCGCGTGAGAATACAACCGGAATTTACGCTAAGATGTTTTTTTTTAACTTGTTGGGTAACGTACCTACTGTAGGTCATATTACCTAGGTATATCTTATGTATGCTGCAGGTTTGTATCGCACCTAATTGTAAGTACTCGTACCTAGTAAATATGTTTAAATAGAATAGAGCTTGATTTGATACTTCATGCACATACAAACAACTTAAGCTAGTTTAGAACAAGTTACAAAAAATACGTACAAATTAAATTGTCACGAAGTAACTTAAACATTGTTAAGACCAATAAGTAGGTAAGTCGTTTGTACAGAGCAAAAAAAATTGCCAGTCTAAGGTTCAATCTTTTTGATCGCATGTGTGTGCAGTAGCACAAAAAGGTATTGAATCAGCATAGTGTTGCCTGGAAGAGCACACACTGGTATTCTGCCGAAACTTGATGTTAGCTAAATATTAATTCAAGAAAATATTAAAATTACTTTTGAACAAAAATGATCTAAACCGATTTCCCAATAACTAGTTTTGGACAGTTTTTCCCAGATGTTGAGAATGATTTATTTTGTTATGCTTATCGGTGCATGGCAAAAAAATTAACAGGTTTATTTGCGTTTGTTGTTACTTGACTTGAACAGATCTCTTCCTTGACTTATATTCATTATCGGTAGAAATAAAAGTGTGGTGATTTATCGAAAATAAATCTTCTCTCGACTAGATATCTATAATATTACTAAGTTTTTAACCTCTCAAATAATATAAGTAGGTCTTACCTCTTCTTTTTTTATTAATATGAACTATGATCTATTGGATCATGGTTACACATTCCGGCGCCTGAATGTGCAGGATTCATTACGATGTTTTCCCTCACCGTAAGAGCATCGGTTCATTGGTACATTGCCGCAGTGGGATTCGAATCCCGTACCTCTCGCTTACGAGTCGAATACCTTAACCACTCCGCCACCGACGCTTTCCATTTTAAGGCTACATGAATAGAGTTTTTAGATTAAAGAGTTATCTCAATTTAATATAATCATTCACGAACATTCATTCCATCCATCATACCAACGAATTCAAAAAGAATTTTCTCTGAAAAAGAAAATGAAGTCCACCGACCTCTGTCCCGATTGTTATTTCTTTGAGCAATTTACGTTTTCAGAGGAAATTATAACTTTTTGTTTGTTTTGAATGAAAAAGTAAAAGAATATAAAGTATATAGTATTATTATAGTATTATAGTACTGTAACAAAAACAAAAAAGAATATAAAGAATATAAAGTATATAGTATTATTATAGTATTGTAGAACTGTAGTGTGGTGGTAGTAGTAGTAGTAGTTGTAGTAGTATTAGTATAGTAGTATTGTTTACATAGGACTGTGGGTGGGTAACAATACTTTTCATAAGGCCAATGTTCTGTTTTGAAAGAATGGTACAGCAGATATGCACATAAAAAGTAGGTGCCTACCTAGTTGACTTTCTGGCGGCATTTCCTTAGGAGAGGTCGAGGTTTTTGGAATTTTTAATTCGTTTAATATTCCGGGTGTTTTTCTGACAAAAGTTTCGGATGCATGTTTTAGGATCGGCCGCCTGCCTGACGTCAATCCTCTTTAGGAATGCTGTATAGATCATTGTTTAAAACGCCTAACAGAAAACGCTGTTGTCCTTTTTGTCTCCACGTTAGTCGTCTTGTATACGTCATCCAGGTCGAGAGGTGCAATTCTACTCTGCCGGATACCACACGGCCACCTTTGATAAATAGATAGAACATTTATTTATTTATTTCAAATAAGTTTACAAACACAGCTTATGCCTAATTAATGTAAACACAATAAACAGTAAAACTAGATATAAAAGAAGAAAATATAAAAAACAAAAGG
This sequence comes from Blastobasis lacticolella, assembly GCA_905147135.1. Lineage (NCBI taxonomy): Eukaryota > Metazoa > Arthropoda > Insecta > Lepidoptera > Blastobasidae > Blastobasis > Blastobasis lacticolella. Next base: position 5,039,652 of record LR990061.1, read on the forward strand.
AAGTAAATTGACTAAACAAGATAGTTACATTAATTAAACGTTCACATGGCTGAGCTTTCGTGCTACTCTAAGAACAAAAGTCGTATCAACCTGCATTTTATCACTATCTATGTTACTTTATATGTAGGGAATTAAATCACTTTTTGTACACTAGTTCCACTTTATTATAAAAATTTTATTAAATTGTAACCGGTTTCGAATTACTCATCTTTAGGCAATAGAGTAATTCGAAACCGGTTGCAATTTAATAAAATTTGTATAATAAAGTGGAACTAGTGTACAAAAAGTGATTTAATTCATAATAATGGAGTTCCATCATGAAGTGACAACACAAAGTGTTATTTATTTATATGTAGGGATCATCGTCATTATCATCTCGGCGTTATGTCCCGGTTGCGCTCCCGCTCGGTACGCGAGAGCCCGGGGTCCGGCTTCCTACTCTTCCTGGCCCACTACGCTCGGTTTTCGGCATCCTTGGTGATGAGCTGGTTGGCACGCATACCTATCATTCTTGACGACGTCAAGCTACCGCTTCTTGGGCCGACCTCTCCTTCCCGTGCCTGGCTGGGGTGGCATGGTTTGTTCCTTGCGTAATTTGCCGGTTTGCGCAAGACGTGGCCATATCATTGAAGGCGGCACACTTGGAGCTTATCTGCGATTACACAGACGCCAAGGACCTCCTACTTCGTTTGTGGGCGATCCTTCCATGAAATTATATGTATGGCTCATATCTGTTACTAAAATGGACAAACCTGAGAAACTCTGTGGTCCACGGAGGTCCGCGATTCGGTCTCCAAATTATAATGACCCCCATATACGACACCCGTAAGTAGGAAGAGTCGTTTTTTTATATTAGACAAGACAGGCATTTTACCGCCATCACACCTGGTTATTTCTTTGTCTACCGGACACCACACGGCATATTCCATCGATTTTATTTGTAATTTCCTAAGCGGTAGGTCACGTTGTAAGGAATAATTTAGTTGTTTTACAATCTATTTTAGATATCAACTTGTGATGCGCTGGTTAGTGGGTCAAGATCGCTTGTAGGTATTTTGTAATATACCGGAGCGGAGTGTGACCTCTATGATCCCGCTACCAGGGGAACCTGACCAGATTGGATCATGGTTATACATTCAGTCGCCTGAATGTGCAGGTTTCATCACGATGTTTTCCCTCACCGTAAGAGCATCGGTTAGTTTTAACTAATGTACATGTATAACTCAGAAAAGAGTCATTGGTACACGGCCGCAGTGGGATTCGAACCCGGTATCTCTCGCTTACGTGTCGGATACCGTAACTACTTGGCCACCGACGTTCCCGGGATGATGCTAGGATGATGACGATGTTATGATATCGTTACGACATATGCAGAAACTTGTCAATGCCTTGATCTGTTATATGGGAAATTAAGGACATTGTCCTACCAAGGTCCAACCTGAAAAATATTTGGACTGCTCTTGTCCGATATCTTTGGGTCCAAAAAAATGGATGATTTGACGTCAGACCAAATAGATGGCACAACTCGAGTTGATACTTTAAATTGAGTGGAAATGTCCATATCATACCACAGAATTACTATTCTTAATCTATTTATAATCCACTAAAAAACCACCATAAAAATCCACTTCGAATGGAATATCTATCAGTAATCTACAATTATAAAACATGTGTTAGTTATTATCGCAATCTGACTGACGTAAGTCGGCTATTTTAGAAATGACAAAAAACATTTGCAATATTTCTACCTACGCCTTCGACATACATTAACGTTGAGGTAGGTGTGGATATGCCAAAGACAGGCACATGATATGGGGCTATAGGCCATCTAAACATTAAAATTATTAGGCATGCATAATTCTTGTCTGACTGGTTCAGTTGGTTAACATCTAGCACGCAGAGGTCCCGAGTTCCATTCCTGGCCGGACGGAAATTGAAATGTTGTATTTTGATTTCTGTTACGTCCTGGGTGTTGTACATAGGTATAACAAGTTTTTATGTATTTAAAAAATATATAACCAATTTTCTGGCACCCATTACACAAGCTTTGCTTACTTTGGGGCTAGATGGCGCTGTGTGAATCGTCCAAGCATATTTATTTATTTATTTTATAGGGCTATAGGCCATCTTAACAAATTATTAGGCATTCGTAGGCACGTAGACCGCTTGTGTCGTATACACAGTATTTACATATTCTTATATTTATTTGTTTCTAGAACTTACTTGCCTCTAGCTGTAGCTTAGAATCTTAGATCGATCTCATCGACTGATATAATCTGTCCAAACTGACTTGTCTTATTTGGTTAAGGAAATTATGTATTTAAATGGATAATGTGCAGCAGTATTCTTTGAAATTCACATTCTATGTGTTTTTTTATATAATTCTCGATATCTATACACAATATACGTAGCGTGATTGAAACGGCAAGTCGTTATTTTGTGCATTGTTTGTTCACCAAATAAGACAAGTCAGTTTAAACAGATCATACACAAAAACATGTTTCCTGGTTTACCATTAATGTTAATTCATAACTTCCCTATAAAAAAGTATTCAAAGTAATATAAATACAATTACTATTACGTTGGTCACTTAAATAACTGCTCGTTACATAACAGGAGGTTTTATGACTATAATAATGCCTAGACTGCCGGATAATTTTAATGAGTGTCATTCGTGAGTCGTTAGAATACGTTTTAAATGTTTAAAAACTTTTTGAGCTAGGTGCCCAAGTACCTTTTTTTAGTAGTAGTTTTTGAATATAAGTACCTATTTAATAAGTTTGAAAATAAATACCTACGTGGATCATCAATTAATCCTTTCTTCCTTTAGTACATCGTTGTAGGTCCAAATGTTTTTTTCTTAAAGTGTAAGTTTAGTATGGATACGTACCTATATTCTTTACTTCATAGTGTTAAATGGTCTGAATTAGACGCCGTGTGCGACAATCGTGTGTGGATTATATTTATGCTTAACATAATCAAATTTAACATCTGATATTATTTGTAAAAAAAAAAAAACAAAAAAAAAGTTGGTTTTTTCCACCCTTTACATATAACAACAAACAAGTTATCAAGCAATTACATAGCAATTACCGAAATCAAGTTTAATTAACAGCGAAGTGCGCAGGCGCACGTCATTTGCTAGCTGGCGGACGTCGCTCGCGATCCTAGATGAAAAACTTGGTAATTAAAGTAGGTAATATGTTCTCAAACCAGTTGCTACGAAAAGTCGAAGTTTGGGTCACTAAAAATATTTTTTTTGTGCCACGTTGTGCACGTTCCGACCACAGTTTTGTGGGCCTCCTACAAGTCTACTAACGCTACAAAGTGGAATTATTCTTGTACTCGATGAAGAAGAATAACCTACGGCTCCTTCACCAAGCCCACACGTCCAAGATAAAAAAAAATTGCCAGTCTAAGAAAGTAGCTAACTTTTCAATATTTTTGGTGTAAGTACTTTAAATTACCTTCTAAAGAGGTACACGGTCAAATGTAGGTAGGTTTAGGCACTATTACCGACATACCTACGTAGGTATTCCCCGGGCGAAGTGCTATACTAGGTAACCTAGAGCTTACGCAGCACATAAACAAACCAACGCAGGCGCACCTCTTCAATCTTGTCCGCGATATCTCTCATACCAAGGCTGACAGGTCCCGGTACTGACGCACTAGGTCATATAGGTAGGTAGGTAATATAGGTAGGCTAAAGAATTTCTAGATTCTAAATGTTCTATGAACAAAATCGCGTGATCGTGTTACGTATTACATAATGTATATATTACGAGTTTTTTTCTCCATGAAACGTAACGTGTAGGTACTTAAGTTTTTTCAGTGATCATTCATTCGTTACACCTAGCTACTTCCGTTGTTGTGTAAGCGGTCAATGATGTGTGAGACGTAGTTATTAGCATTAATATATGCATGCAAACAAGGAAGAATGGAAACGTATTAAGGTACTGATGATATGACATTATCTATAGATTTTTTTCTCTAGCTTTGGAAATATTCCGTAAAATAACATCGCCCATACGTAGATCTATTAGCGTTTACTTAATCGTTATAATCATAAAATTTTGTGTTGTTTAATTTCACGTCATCGGCCTTTTATCTGCGTGTACGGATCGTCACTGTAGGTACTTTTCTTTAAGTCCATATTATGGTCCACTATAGCAGAATGTCCACTGTATCAGAACGTCCACTTTATCAGTAGCCGTATTCACAATGATTCGAAACCGTTTCCGAACGATTCGACACGAAATTCGTGAGCTGCGAATCCGTGTCGATCGATTCGAAAACTGTTATTCAGAATTCCGATAGATTTCACGAAAACTTTACTCTCTATAACATATGAAAATTTCATCAAAGTTAACTGAAACCACATTTTCCTAAGAACTTTTGCGGGGTCCTTTGTCGATTCCGTATCCGAATCCGATTTCCGAGCCATTGTGAATACGGCTACAAAATGACCACTGTATCAGAACGTCCACTGTACCAGAATGTCCAATGTCGCAGAAAGTCGGGTTATGGTACGGAGTAAAGGATGGAATAGGGGTAGAGTTCGTTTAATTGAAACACGCCAACGAATTCGCGCCGGGAAGCTAAGCGATATTATAAAGACGAAAAGTTTGTATCTACTGTAAGCAGTTTCGAAAAGTCGGTGCTCTAAGTGCAATCGTTTCCTGGACTATTCGCTAGTTTTTTTTTCAATCGTGTTACATATTGTAACTCCATTGTGAACTAAAACGTCAAGTCTCTCGTTGCTGAATTAGAACCACTTCTTTACATCCGATTGAGCTGAAATTTTGCACACTTTGTGTATTCGTTAACATGGAGACCAAAGGTGGCAATAGGCTCCTAAACTAGACTAACTTTTTTTATGGTTTACGGCAGACAAACAGGCAGGCGGACCACCTGATGAAAAGTGGTCAAACTTTAACCTTCTGTGGTGTCCATGGTCTGATGATGAAGCCGGAGGTGATGATAGGAACTCCTAAGCTACGAATGATAAAACCATCGAGTTTGGGCACGTTTGACGTGGATGGTATCATGTTAAAATAGACGCGCGATAAAAGTCACCCTACGGGTACGGAACTCTGAAAATCACATAGAAAACTTACACCGTACAATTAAAATTATTTGCATCCATATGAACGACATCAACGGAGACGTCGCTCGCGTTGAACTCTATTGTATGAAAATTCAATATTTATCATGTGGTTGTAAAATTTTGTTTGATTTCTTGAGCTCTTTCATCAATCCGCTTCACAGACCTAGATTTTTTTAATGATGCGTCATTTGACACTATTTTCATTTCACTGTTTTAATAAGTAATTGATGACGATAGGCTAATGCTAAAAAGTTACTAAAACATCGGCGTTGGCGATGATCCTTACTTTACAGTCTTCTATCCCCAGCTGATCCTCAAGCCTTCTTCCGACAGCGTCCAACCGCCATCACTGGAAGTCTCATCGTTTTCATTAGGTTTTATAGGTGGTCGTTATGATAGGCTAAAGATTTTGCTTGGCGGACAGTTCGGTAGATGCAGTAGACATGGGTGGCCATAATGGTAATGGTTATTTAGATAGTGGACTTTTCTTTAAGATGGACATTTCTGTAGAGTGGACGTATCAGTAAGGTGAACATTTCCATAGGATGGACATTTTCATGCGGGCGTTTTAATACTGAAAACATTTTTATACAGTAGACATTTTGACACTGTGGTCTATGAGAACCCTAGAATATAATCGAATAGGATGCGATAGGATAAATTAGAACACTGGCAATAATTTCTTAATAAGTAGGTACAGTGTTTGTTGTCAGACGTACAATATTATAGATTCATAGTACCTATTATAAATAAGCTATGACTAAAACAGCCTATTATCACAAATAAAACTGTTAGAGCCAACAAAAATAAATTAATTCCATTCCATATTTTATTAATTGACAATTCCATTATCTTGTGTTACGTACCTGAGTGTGATGATAAGAATGCTGATAACCTTGTTAATCGTGCCTCAAACAAAGGGAGGTCAATTTGCACTCAGAGAAGATGGCTTTGAGACGCATTTAGAACTCAATACTGCTTGGTATCACGCTTGGCAGGCGGTTTGGATCTGCAACTCGCCTGCCAAGCGTGGAAATTATGGTAGTCAAATACCTGTCCATTTACATAAAAAAAAGTAACGTCCCCTTTCGTGGGAGCTGCCCTTAGTCCTGCAGTAAACTGTTATGGGCTGTGATTATGACTACTTGGTACTTGCAGAGAGTGTCAGTGGCCTAGTGTTTAAGAGGTTCGACTCGCCAGCGAGACTAGGTAACGGGTTCGAACCCCTATGTAAACATGAGGAACCAGTGACTCTTTTCTGAGTTATACATATACATTAGTTGAACATTAACCGATTCTCTTACGCTATTGCGGGAAAACATCGGAATGAAACCTGCACAATACACATTCAGGCGACACATGTAGTCGGGTTCCCCTGGTAATAGGGTCACACACGGACGTCAGGTGGCTCATGGCAGTCGCTCCACTGGATTTTCCTCATCTGCCAAATCCTGGACTAAGACAAGGCAGACATGCAAGAACACAACCGCCAAGATGTACATTTATTATTTTAGTTATACAGGCAAACTAGAAATACTTCCTTCAAGAATGAAATAATGAAACACAGTACCTCTATCGTTCTGTCAAAATTACTTAATTATAGTAGTACGTTTTTCATACCAAATGAACCGAATGCAATGCAATGCTCGCTCTATTTAGCTGTGCTGGTCAAGTGGGTAACGCGACCGCCTTGTAATCGCATGTTGCAGATTCGAATCGCACTTGGCACCAAGGGATCTTTGTCTGATCGTAGGAAAGTTAGAACTTCGGATCCGGTTAGGTCCGAGTTTTGGACTGGGACGACTTGCCCGGTAACTCAATGTAGTAATGAACTACAAAAAGAAGCTCCCAGCAGTCTAGATAGTAACTGAAATTCTCGCTGTGTGACTTGTGCCTCTGCCTAAACATGTGACATACTCATAAGATTTTGTTTTAACCTCTGACGAAAATAAGTGGTATTCTTTTTTTTTATACCACTAAGGTGGCAAACAAGCTTGCGGCCTGATAAGCAGTCACCGCAGCCTATGGACGTTTGCAATACCAGGGGCATCACCCACGCGTTGCCGACCCTGTAAAAACCCTTTGACCCCTTTCTAAATATAATTGACATTGATTGAATTGATTGGGTGTTATAAATTGACGTGTGTATCTGTGTACCTGTCTGTGGAATCGTAGCTCCCCAATGAATGAACAAATCAGAATGTGATTTTCTCTATGTGAAAGCCAGTTTAATCAAGAAGATTCTTAGCTTTGTTTCATTAAAATCGCTTTAGTAGTTTAGCAAATATTTGAGTATACGTAGACTTGGCTGGGAGTTATCCGACTTTTCTGTCTGTTATAATATGTCAATGCACCAAATAATCCGCCTTCACAATTTAGTGCCGGATTGAAAGAGTGGGGTTTGGTGTACCTATTCAATCTAAGTTCGTTTATCTAGAACCAATATTCAATAAAGTGCGTAAACCCTGGAGCACCAGCCTATATTGACTCGTCTCGTGTTACTAGTGCACGACGTCACGAGCATGGATGGATAGCAACTGAACTGATTTAGGCACTTCAGGCACTTTAGCTGAGTGCAAAGAGTGCCGAGGGGGCTGCCTGTGGTGGAAATTTCCAAGAAAATGGAACGGAGAATAAATTTTCCAATGTTACTCATTTTTGTAGACAGTCCAAGATGCCTGTCCAATGAGTTTCTCATCCATCAAGATGATGACTTTATCGTTTAAAGTTAGTTGTTTTAGCTCGCGGTGACGTCACGTAATACGTATAGCTACATTATTGGAGTGGAGTTATTTAATTTATTATAAAAACTACTTATCCATTTCATGCTCTCTATTTATTAAATTTTGTTTTGAACACCTCAGTTTTTTTTCTAAGACTAGGTTATACCTAACCTGAGAATTTTGAGAATGAACTGCAATGTTTTAGAGCAATGCTTAGGGTGAATAGGTTCGCTTAAAAATAAAAAGCTATCGACGTATTTCAAGTAATTTATGTAGCCAGGCTTTTGTACCAAACAAAACCCTGTTTTTCGAGAGAAATTGAAAAACGTGATGGTCGGTAATTCGCCACATCATTAGGAAGAGAAAAAGATTTCAAAGTACGTACCAATTATGAAAATCTCCACTCCCTTTACCATTTTTTTTAAATCAAGTAAACTGCAAACTAAAATTTTCATACACTTTAGGATAACAAATACTAAATCAAGAAATATCATCGACGCTTTTTAATGACCTAGCTAGCCCCACCTTAATTTTCGTTTGGACATCCATACACTTAACACCATGCTATAGTGATTTCGTATTTTGTAAGTCCGTGAGGACAATCATCACATCATCACAGCACGTAACAGTCCACTGCAGGACTAAGGGCCTCTCCCACGAAAGGGGAGGTTATCGCCATAATCTCCACGCTTGGCAGGCGGGTTGGAGATCGCAGTGTTTAAATATAACAATGGAAAATGCTGCTGCCCATTTTCCAGACTACGGAGACTCTTGATCTTTTGCCTCGAAAACATTAGTCGCCTTGTACGACACCCATGAGCGTAAGGGGTTGGTGCTATTCTACTCTGCCGGTCACCACACACCGGAACAAAGGAATTTGCTAGATCAATCAAAATAGGACAACCCAACCGCTTAACCTTCAACGACCTACTAATACACTGATATTTGTTTATTTGTCAACAAATTTCGACGCCCGAGTCAAGCACAATGTCCTTTCCAAAGGCCAATAAATTACCAAGCCCGGGGTCAACAGCCGTTAGCAAACAGGCCAACACCGCGATTTTTGTACACAAATATGTTTACGCGAATTTTTTATCGGTTTTTTGTCAGGGGTCTAAAGTAAACAAGGTAAACTGTTGTAGCAATTTATTGTGGAGGTAGATTTAAAGTAGGTATAATACGTAGAAGATAAATCATAACAGCCGTAGAAGATATCTACAGCTAAAATCTTAGTACCTACCTGGGTACAGTTTGATATTTTATTAAGTTAAGTTATATAGATAGTCAAAGTATGAAGTTTGTCGCAGTCGCAATGGCGATTGAAATGATGACGATGATGATGTATCGCTTAATAATTTTAATCACAAAGACCAAAATCCAATAAGTAACAAAAATACCTACCACATGACAAAGTAGGATTTATCGTTCAAAGAGGTAGGTTAGCATTTAGGTAATTTAGAAAAAAATAAAAGAGACATTGACTAACAATCTACAATTAAATTCAAAGTAACTACAACTTCAGTTATATGAGTAAGAAAGTTAATGTAAATATTTGTAAGGAAAAGTGGTGTGTTCCACTTGAGACAGCGGGCTTTCATTTTAAATGGTGAAAAGCCTTATGGGAAGCGCAGTGGTCCACTGCCTCGGCTAGATCCACCATTTCCTGGGAGCAAGTTTCGGCCGTATACTTTATTTTCTTGGTCACACGAGCGTTGCACTCTTCTAGCACTTTGAATACTTGCTGCACGTGACAGTCTTCTGGGAATTGAAATAAAGAGAAAAAAATAGGTAGTTTTATACCTTTTTTTATGTTATACGACAGACAAACAGGCAAGCGGGCCACCTGATGGAAAGTGGTCACCGCCGCCTATGGACATCAGCAGCACCAGGGGAGTCACTGATGCGTTACCCGCCTCTGAAGAGACCTCTAATATACCTCTTGAACGATCCCATGTCATAGTCCAAAGGAAACACTATGGCTGGGAGCTCATTCCACATCCGAATCGCACGAGCGAGAAACGTTCTTTCGAACCTTCGCGTCGTGACCAACAGAGGGTCTAGGTAGTGAGGATGAGTACCAAGCCCACGGCGGGTGGTGCGATGGCGGAATTGTGCTGCGGGCACACACAGGGATTGTTTGCCCTTATGGGGCAAACAATCTTGCAGCCTGCTTAAGGAGCTACCGCAGCCAGGGGTGGGGTTTTGCAATACCAGGGGTGTGACTCCCCAATTGCTAACCCTGTTAAAACTTTACCACTGTAAACCCTTTCTTGAAGAACTCCATATAGCATTCTCCTTTTGGGAAACCTCTTCTATTGTTATCTTGTAACTGGCTTTTGTCCCTAACTCGGTCAGCTAGGATTTCATCGTTCATTAAGATATGGAGTAGGAGAAGGGTGATTAACCGCCTGATCAAATTGTAACCAGGGGACTGTTATTCCTGGGTAATGTACTCGTATGTATATCGTAGATGAAACATTCCATTAGCAGAATGTAGGTTTGACAATGTCAACTCATTCGAATGAACTTCCTTGTAGCTATGAATATAGTTTTAATAACTTTTTTTAATAGCTAATAAGAACACCAAGCTGTAGGGACTCTTAGGCGCTGTGCTAATTGGCAACGGTCGTGCGACCATGGTCGTGCGACGGGCGGTTATGAGGTCACCCATTGATCGGCCGACGTCCGTCGTACGACCGCTTTATTAAGATAGCGTCTTAAAAGAAAACCTTGCCATTCTTTTTCCCTTTGTTCCCACAAAAGGACGATGCTAGAATTTTTTCGAATTGTGATACTTACCTATCCGACCCAACTAAAATATTACGTGTAAAACTATGTTGGATCGCTATTTATGAGCAGAAGAAAAGTCACTATGACGCCTAGTCGAAATTTTAGTCCGTTCTGAGTACAGGTACCAAAATCCTCCCTAAATCATAAATTACATACCTTGCATACATTTGATGCGCTGCTTCACCAGTTGGTCCGGATTGTCCTAGAATGGAATGACAATTAAGTTCATTTAGGCACAAGTGCAATGTCGGTCTAAGCGGCACAAATCAGTACGAATCAGTTCGTGTTGCCTTCACAAATACTGTCTGTACCAATTAAAGTGCGATTACAGCGTCTCCTCAATAAGTTTACAAAATGGCAAAATATAGAACATCATTTAAAAAAAAATCTTTATTTCTAAAAGGATTAGTTAGGTATAACAACCAAGCGCCCAAGGCTGGGCACTGTGTTTCGGAAACGTATGAAATTCTGATCCAGCATTTGGCAGATCACAGAACGAACGTCCTATATCGTATGATAAAATTAACAAAGTTTCCATCTGATACCAAGAAATACATAGTTTCATTAACTGTCTAGTAGATGACAGTGATTACTAGATAATAACTCGCGGAGTCGAGATAAATATGTTTAATTACCCCCTTATTATCGCATTAGGGTTCCATTCGATCTAGTTTAAAATATCTACGCACTTAAGAGTTAGACAATAAGACTAGACACGCAACGACATTATATAGCGACACTTTGTATAGTATGCAGTAAACAACTAAACCGCAAGGGCTATGGAAGCTGTGCCTGTGACTTTAAGTCGTCATGCCTATGCTGGCTACCTTATCCTTCAAACCGGAACACAAAGCAAGCATTGTTGCTTGGCGGGCATTGTCTATTTATAAGTATAATTACATGGGTGACAATGAACAGACATCCCACCTGATGGAAAGTGGTAACTGTCGCCCATCGTCGCTATCAATATTATACAGGTCTTCAGAGCTCAAAAGCGGTGTATAAGAGCGATTTGCGGATTGCAAAGTACACTCTTGTCGATCATACTTTATAGACCTAAAGATACATACAGACCCTACCCAGTTTATACATATATGAGACGGCAATATTTGTAAGGCTTAACCCTGATTTGTTTACTTTTTCAAATAAGCAGCGTACACGCAACCAGCTTCGAGGTCCTAAACGCAGGAACATTAAGATATTAGTTACAATAGAGACCGCTGTGATCCGCCGACAGGCGTACAAACATTGGAGACATAGAATCAATTATCTACATTTAGAGCATTAAAGAGTAAAATAAATTCAATAGAAAAACAATATCATATTAATTATTATATTTCTAAAAGAAAAAGTTACTACTACGAGTATACTAAATACTTAATAAAAAAGCATTTTTGAAATGACATCAGCTTCGTACCACAAAATCCCCTATGACATCATAAATTGCAAGACATTATGACATTTAAATATAATTTATTTTATTATCTGATTAATAAATCATTAACATTTGCGAAATATTTACAATAATGACACGCCTAAAATAAATTCTCTAATCAACTAACAACGACTGACATAATAATTAATATGATATTGTTTTTCCATTAAATTAATATTACTCTTTAATGCCCTAAATGTAGATAATTGATTCTATGTCTCCAATGTTTGTACGTACGCCTGTCCGCGGATAACAGCGGTCTCTATTGTAACTAATATTAATGGTCCTGTGTTTCTCAAATAAAAATAAAATGAAATAATAAAACATCTACGATTCGTGCACATACAACGTTTGACCGCAGGTGTAGTAGGGTGAACTGAGGGATAGTCATCTTGGCGTCAATAGATGACGACTAGCCCTCCCAGACCTAAAGTGTCAAATGTGGCAACCCACCTGCATCCGTCTAAGAGGGCTAATGCCTACCTAACTAACAGCGCTGCGCTGGCTACCTTATCCTTCATACCGGAACATTGGGGGACGAAATATCTATCCAAGGGCCTTATTTTTTAATAAATAAAAATAAATATGGACAAATTCACACGGCGCCATCTAGCCCCAAACTAAGCCAAGCTTGTGCTTTGGGTGCTAAATAACTGATAAACTAAATAAATACTTTTTAAATACATACTTATTATACATAGAACACCCAGACCCGTAACAGAAATTAAAATTCATCATTTCAATTTCTCCCCGGCCGGGAATCGAACCCGGGACCTCTTGCGTGGCAGACCGCATGTGGCATGTTGACCACTGAACCACTCAGGTCGTCACTGAACTCTGGTCGTCAAACTACCTTGACTCGAGTGGTTTTCAATTTTGACTTTCGGCATAAAAACTTCCATATTTTGATGCATTATGCTGATTTCCCTAATTTTGGACCGTACTCTTTCGGTGTTGCCAATGTGCTTTAAAAAATAGTGAATCGATGAGAGCGATTCAAAAATAGCGCCCCAGGGTAGGGAACTCTTCTGGATTCTTTTTACACTCACTTAACGTTATTTTTTGCATGGACATCCTATATCATAAAAGCCATTTAACAGTTTTCGGAACGAAACCGGTTGTTTCGACGTCACTTTATGGGCATAAATTACCGAGCTAACTTGTCCTGTTGTATGTCAGTGTCACTCGTTGGACTTTGTTGGTCATTATTGTTATTTAATTCGTTTTTGGTTGGAGGAGGAGGAGGCGAAGTTCATCAGTGGACCTGTTATGGGCTGTTGCGTGTGATGTGAATTTGTTTTTAGAGGTTAAATGTTCAGGGGCCCTGTTTTTGAATCTTTTCTATCCCTTAGCAAGTTAGCACGAGTGTGAAAGAGATAGGTAGTGCACGCGAGCGCTCACGTGAATGTGAGAGGTTCAAAAATAAGTCCCCATATCACGTCGCGGTCACTAATTTAGGGATTTGATGTTAGGTGTACAGATTCCCTAACTCTTCTTGTTGAATTGTAGAGTGGAGTATCCACTTATTGAAACCACGATGTCAGAAATAGGTAACTAGTGTAATGATTATAGGTAACACAGTTATAATCAAGTTATATTAGGATATGGTTACACAATTAGAATACAGTGGTGACAGCTCGAGTGCCAACTGGAGACTGTCGCCTGACCGATAGACCGTCCCGAAACATTAGTGAATGCATACGTGTACGGGGCATTCAGAGATGAAAGCCACATTTTATGCTAAATGATGATAAGGTTGTTGCTAATAAGCTTCTATTTCTCAGCAGTTTATCGTACCTAAACGGCACACGCAACGCAAACCCTAGAAAGCAGACTAGGTACTTTTCTGTTTTATAGTGCGCAAACCGTTTGGCGATACGGTTTAGCTTGACTGGAGGGTGGAGGCCAGCCGCGGCCGAAGCCTACCACCAGAACATATTTAGTAGTTTGACACCGGATCACTTGTGGTGGGGGTTAGGTAGGTATCCCAAGAGTTATACTTACGAATTCTAATAATATTGACCCCCAAGATTCTAGTATCGACTCCCGACCGACGTGTTAGACGCTCCCAGGTAATTAATTCGTATCATCAACGCGGGGAATTCCGATAACCTACCTACGTACTTTTTAGTATTAACTACATAATATTCACGGAAATAAATTTACATAAATCGATAAATTGAGGCCAAACTTAGGCGCTGTCCTAATTGGCAACGGTCGTGCGACCATGGTTGTACGAAAGGCTCGCTCGACCAATAGGAGACCTCAAAACCGGTGGTCGCACGACCATGTCGTACGACCTTTGCCAATTAAAACAGCGCCTAAGACTGTTATTAATGCTTTTGCTAGGCAGATTTTCGCTGTTTTAAGTAAAACGGGAAAGGCATTTTTTTGAACTACCTTATTATAAAGTAAAAAGGTACTGAGAACATAATTTCTCATGAAAACGGGCCCCCCAAGTTATGTCGTACAAGGTTAATTCATAGAACCTACCTACACGATAGATCCTTACATATTTCGTATCTAGAAGCATATCAACGATGCTCGAACGAAACGGAAAAACAATAAATTCTGTAGAGCATCCTTGAAAATTGTGTACGTTTGCTATTAGAGTACTTATAATTTATTACACTTATCATCTCTATTTGACGAGCTCCTACTCAAATCATGGTGGAAAATATTGATTTAGTTATAGGTACTGAGTAGCAGCATCCTGGCGTTTGTTTGCGAATTCATTAGACTGGCACGACTTCTGAGTAGCAAAAACTTACATCCACCCACTCCGTACAAAAATATAACCGAGAATTGCCACACCTATTACAGCTACCTTGTGGTCTTGTTATTTAGGTAGGTATTTAGAAGCTACTGAAGATAAGTGATTTAAAATTTTCGTGGTTCAGTTGTTACGTAACAGGACTGTTCTTCCCACAGGAAAGATCGAACTGATATTATCTTAAACAAGTAAACGAGAGAATTTAGGTATTATAGACGATGATCATCTTGGCGCTAATGTTCCGGTTGTGTCTTGCGCACGAAGGACCGGGGTCCGCCTTGACCATGATCTAGGAATTGGCAGATTAGCAGATCAGATAATTACAGTGGAGCGACTGCCTCTGACCGCTATGACCCTGCGAGGGAAACCTGACCAGATTAGATCATGGTTACACATTCAGTCGCCTGAGCATGCAGGTTTCATCACGATGTTTTCCCTCACCGTCAGAACATTGGTTAGTGTTCAACCAATGTATATAACTCAGAAAAGAGCCATTTGTACATGGCGGCAGTGGGATTGGAACCCGGTACCTCTCGCTTGCGAGTCGGATACCTTTACCACTACGCCACCGACGCTCTGAGCAAATATACTATGGATACCTACTGATCTTGTTACAGTTTACCTCTTATCGAGTAAATCTCGAGTCGAAAGTGACATTAGTAAATTATGTTAGAGGAAAAAACCGCTACTTGCCTTATAGACGTCAGTGAGGTCGAAATCACGAGTAAAGAACTCTGTATATAGGTACCTATGTATCTAATTGGGTTTCTCAGAAATTGCTAACGATTTAGATTACTACCTAACCGACAGGTGTCGGAAAATACCCGACAAAGTCTTATACTCAAATTGCCCAATCAACGCCCTGAGAGGCTGCGCTGCCAGTCTCGCGAAGTCTAGAACGAAGTATTGAGACAATCGTCATCTGAAGGGTATCGACATTGCCACGCTGCCACGCGAGGAATGCTTCGCGGTATGGAGACGAGTTTGCCTTGCCAGCTTGCTTTGCCTGGTTTGACTCACGATGTCGTTACCCGCCTTAAGAAGTCAGGACCGCAGCAGCTAGTGTTTAGCTTTTATTTTAGTTACTTTAAGAGGAAGCGAAATGATAGTGTATGTAAAAAACCATCCGTTTTGAAAAGGGGTGAAAGCTTACATGGCTAGAAATGATCGGGTATGGTGTGGTTACTGCCAGGAATGCTACATGACAACACCAAGTATGAACGATGTGGTATCTGCCTACCCCTACAGGGAAGGGGCTTGACGTGTATGTATATAATCGAAGTATGTCCTCAATTTATCGATTTATGCAAATTAATTTCCGTAAATATTATGTATAGCTATTACTATAAGTACGAAGGTTATCGGAATTCCCCGCATTAGCTTGCGAATAAATTACCAAGGAGCGTCCAACACAGATAAGAATAGCATGTCTAACTAAAAAATGTTTGTCCTACAGGTGATATGTCGTAGAAATGGCTACCACCACCATGGTAGTGTCGCCGTTGGCCACGCAACCTTCGCCGAAGACGAAGCGACGGCTCTTTGCTGAAGCCAAACAGAACAGTCTTCAGAAATTAAGCATATTATTTGACAATGGCAACAAAAATGGTAAGTGTATAAAAATAATCGATAGGTCCTGTATTTTTATAACAAGTAAGTTGGTTGGTGAGGCTATTCGGAAATCCAAAGTAGATAGAATAAGAAAAGAACGATAGGTATGAAGGTATAGGTAGGGTTAGATACTACTACAGTGGAGCGACTGCCATCTGACCTCCGTGACCCTGCTACCAGAGGAACCTGGCCAGATTGGATCATGGTTACACATTCAGTTGCCTGATGAACATTGTGATGACACATGAAAGCATCGGTTATCATACAACTATGTTCATAACTCAGAAAAGAGTCACTAGTACATGGCTGCAGTGGGTTTCGAACGCGGTACCTCTCGCTTACGGTTTAATATTGAATCCAAATAGCCCCACGATTACCCTAGCAAGATTACAACTCACCTCCTCACCATACAGTGACATCTTGGATAGCTTGTATGTGAACAACTTTTACACTATACTTTACTAATAATACTGTTGGAATACGTAAATATTTACTAATCTTTATAAATTAATTCTGAGGCCAATGTGACGTACCGTTTTGTTTGAAAAGTGTCAAAACTTTCAAGCACGTTTCTAGCGAAAACGGTTTACGCCAATAATTTGTAATTAGTGTATTATTTTTTATACGTAATGTAAGTTAATAAAAAAAATATTTAAAAAATATCACGCTTCACTAATTACCTAAACTTAAATATTACAGTATCGACGAATAATTGAAGAGTTGCTCAGCTGAGTAGATAAAACAGACGCAAGTACTTAGTACAAATAATTTCTGATAGATGGCAGGGCAAGCACAGTAATGAAATGCGCGCTTTTGCGTGACTGTTTTTTATCGAAAACGTCAGCGTTTGACGTTTTATGAGAGAGTGTTGCCAATTTAGTAAAATTCGACATTTTCGTAGGTTTAAATATTATTTAGGTACATAATATGAACGTGACTATGATTTTAATCACAAACTAATAAATTATGAGTAGTATTTTGGCTAAAACTACAGTTATTATGAAATTATCTTTATAATGAGGGTTCTTTTTCTAATTTATAAAAGAATATGAATATTATGGTTTAAATATTTTTATTCTCAAAATTTAAATTTAAGTCCCTATTGACATCGACATCACATGCGTATGGATTCCAAGTCACAGCACGTTGAGTCTTAATTAAATTATAATAATAATAAACATCCTCCGTGGTTTTCACCTGCAAGCAGTTCGGATCTATGTAAACATTCAATTATCTCGCAGGAGCCTATTATGTTTCAGGGATGAAAAGTAACTTATGTCACTCGGAAATAAAATAGCTTCCTATTGAAGAAAGAACTTTGAAAATCGGTTCAGTTTCTAGAATTACCCCTAACTTACAAACTCACAAACATAATATTTTATATATAATTAGTATCTATAGATTGTTGGTAATAATTTTGTCGACGTAATACTTAAAGGGTTCTGAAAACGCATTGTTAAACCCATCTAAAGATTTATACACACCTACACATTTTAACATTTATACCTTTGCGATTTGTTTATTTATTTATTTATTTAAAACTTTATTGCACAATAATACAATTGGCGGACTTAAAGCCATTATGGCTTTATCTCGACGTTTCGGTATGTTTAAACCCACCGTGGTCACAAGAAGACTCAACTATATAACATAACAAATACACTTGCTTTTTCTTTTCATGTCGATGGTACCCAAAACTTGCGCTTAAAATTCTCCACAATAATCATCTTAGAATGATAGGTTTGAAGTAATTAGGAAATTAATTATGATATTGTGGGAGACTGGAGCTAACGCTAGATCAAGCCTGTGTTGTAAGTCTCCAGGTACCCTTTATTGTAGTATGAATACATTATTACAGTATTTTACTTTCAAATTATGAATAACCAAACGTAAAAGGATTAAGTTTTACAATATACTGTTTTTATCAAATTCCGCGTGAACAAAGTCTGGAGACATGCTAGTTAAATATAAAATATATTTAACTAGCATTAAGGTTCTTATTTCTGTTTCCAAGAATAATTATGATCGTAGGCTGTGTACCTACCGTAATTTTTAGATAGGAGAGTGGTAGTT
This sequence comes from Blastobasis lacticolella, assembly GCA_905147135.1. Taxonomy (NCBI): domain Eukaryota; kingdom Metazoa; phylum Arthropoda; class Insecta; order Lepidoptera; family Blastobasidae; genus Blastobasis; species Blastobasis lacticolella. Next base: position 5,058,164 of record LR990061.1, read on the forward strand.
TTTGTAGTTATTACGCGGCAACACTATGTTCTGCAGTAATTTGTTGTATGTTTCTCAGCGCCATTGCTTTTTACCGATGTAATGTTGAAATGATTCTAATCTATTTTCATCGGCAAATCTATGTGATGTTTTAGCAAGACATTGAAGTGATTGTGTACTAAAACTATCGAACTTCTAAAGTTTTTGTGCTGGGCTTTGTCATGGCCGGTAAGTGGTGACTTTTTGCGCCCAATAGTCAAGGGCGAAATCGGATTTGGGAATCGCAATAAGTCGAAGATGTTTTATCGTTCAAACTCCGACGGTAAATGCAATGTTCTTGTAATAAGTGTGGTTTTTAGTTAGTGTTTCTCTATGTGGTTACAGCTTGGAGTGATGTGTTTGGTTATTTTGTACATACGCCGATAGTTTTAACCTTTTGCTCGTTGATTTCATTGTTACGCCAAAAATGTAGTGATTGCAATACTCTCGCAACGGTTTCGCGACCCCTAGCTAACGGTTGGTGGCTGTATTTTCACACATAACCAGGTGACAATCATTGTTTGTGTTAAATCAGATGATTGCAATTTGTTGATCTTGAAGGTCAAAAAACACTGACGTAGGTAAAGCAAGCTGCACGTACATATTGTCATTACACTATTATTCAATAACTTCACACGCTAAATCTATCATATCCTTGTCTAGTTTACATACAATACCTTGCACAGTGTAAATATCGTTAATTTAAAATTAGGTTATGGGACAGGTGTAGCATTTTTTCATCCTATTGTAGTACCCACATTGAGGCGTATTCGAATCCGTTGAAATGTAATATTGAGCAAATTGTCAAGGATTACCGTGTTTTCGTAACATAATAACGAGTTATTTAGCATAGATGTATCCAAAACAGGTTTTGTTGATCACAAATTTTAAGCAAGTTTTATATGGATAAACAAAGATGACCCATGTCCTATACATGTTACAGATCACAGTTTTGAGGCATGTTCATTTTAATACAGCAAGAGGAATTTTAGGTAGGTTAATGTTAGTTTACAAAAGTCCAGTATTTTATTATAATTATTGAAATATACAAGATAAACGGAATGTTGTAAGAGACAATATTGATTACTTGTTTATATTTACAACTATTCATGCAGATAGTAGCCCGCAATTAGGAATTTCTTTTCAAATTTGTCATTACCGAGAACTTTGTACCAAATTTAAAGCTGAACTCGTGTGTTGTCGACCAAATATAAGCCTCTACAGAAGCTTTGTTAGAGCCTCTCTGTAGCCTTAGGTATATTCAACTGCACATGTCTTCACCCCATCATGATCTAAAGAAGTAAATAGATGCATGTAGTGTTATCAAAACCTACTTTTGTCATATTTTTATAGTATCAGAATGATTAAAGTTTTATTTTAAGGTTTCTGTTAATCAAAAATTTAGGTTTGGTACAATGCTGATGTTCAATGATTAATTATTTGAACTTAAGACCTCTTTCTGATAAAACAACTTATGTTGTGGTTTTTATCACTTTTGTTACATAAGAAATTGTCTCTTCTCAATTGTAATTTAGGTTGAATATTAGAATATTTTAAATGCCCACTGAATTAGAACAATATTTCTGAGATCTGGTCAAAGCAATACAATCGTAATTATGTTATAAATTGCCCTTAGGAATCATGACACTGTCTAGGTATTTAGACATTCTATCCATGTAATGTCAAGAAACGTAAACAAACTTGGTCCTGTGCCAACTGCAATCACTCAACTCTAGTTTTCCTCATGATGTTATTCCTTGTTACACATTAGTGTGGAGTGTAAACATATCTACTGATGTCAAAGAGTTGTTTATTCAATCAAAGTTTACCAGCTTTGTATTTATGTGTAATATGTGTAGGTATTCAATTCACCAATTAATAGTTTCTTGACCTTTTGCTAGTTGATTATTGTTCATAGTAAGTTTTGAGTATATAAAAAATAATTACGTTGTCATTTTGATTATTTTTGATGGCAAATGTGTGTAAATTCCTCAAAGACATTCATTCCATCTACCGCGAACCCTACTAAATTATCTTTTATGACCTTATTTCTCCAAGTAATACTTTAAATGGAAATTGTCATATTTAACTCATTTTTGGAAAAAAAAACTAGCTATTGTTCCATCAAATGAGCTATATATTTCATTATTTGGCAGTATTTCAACTATAACTGAACAGATTGTGGACCTTTTGCTAGTCAATGTTAGTTGTAGTATCTATACTATAATAATAGTATATTTATACTCATTTTTAGTATTAATAAAACCAGTTATGGTCTCATTTTTATTATTTTTGATGTCAAATACAGATTTCTTACTTACAATGGTCAATATTTAGACAAGTAAACTAGGCATACAAGTATGTTGTTATAATATGCGGTAACTGAACTTCTGCCAATTAAAGAAATAATAGTGGTGACAATTACTACACTGTGGCCATCAGATCACTGATAGTTTCATTGACAGTCAACCTATTTATACACTATTCTAGTCTCTGCCCTGATACACCAAGGCACTTCCTTACAAAATGCGTCAGAGAGTCTTTTATGTCGCCACCATTGTTTTACGCCACTAACAAAGGGATAAAAGACAGGTATCATGTTACCAACTGGGTTTAGTACAGAAAAATATTGTGTTACACCCACCGTGTTACAGAAAACAAGTTTAGATATTCAATTTGCAGGACATTTTGAACTGAGACATGTAGCTGTGCCCATGTGTTCTGTGTTAATTTTTTAGTAGTTAATCAATAAGCTACTTAACCAATTTGTGTTTCTAGTATTACAACATAATCTGCCTCATGATTAATGGTCCTAGCTTGAAAAATAGTTTTTAGTTTAGTGCTAGACAGACATGTTAAAAAAAAAAGAAACGGCGTGGTACTCAAATCGCCGGACCAGACTCCAAGATAATATCACAAATTGGAGGCACAACGCCTGTCGTCTACATTGGAACACTGTCTGTGATTGTACGTAACAGTCGTTTAATTTGCATTCTCCATTTGCCTTGTAGATACCCTTAGTTAAGAATTCCGTAAAACGAAGGGCCGTTTTAAGACCGTTGCGAGAGTTTATTAATAAAACATTTTATAATTGTCAAGTGACTTACAGAAACTTTCCTATTGTATGAAAATTCACAATGCCTTTGTTTAATTGTGACTTTTTGTACGATTACATTTGTAGAGTACATTGCATTTACAAGTTTTCTAACTCTTTTAAACTAATATATTTTAACAATTCCTTCATATTGTAACTAACTTAGGTTTATAAACTGTATTTATTCCTAGTGCACATAATATTTAAAGTTTTTAATAATGTATTTCACTAACCGTAACAGTTTTATTTCATTGATATTTTAACAATGTTGTTTGTTATTGTTTACCAAATGTAGATATTGTAAATTTTCATGGGAATTGAGCCTTTAAAATGGTAATTATTTTGTGTACCTCCCACATCAATTGTATGTAAATTAGCTTTTTACCAGGGCTATGCAGATAATTTTCGAAGGTTAGAATACTGATGTGTGATCCTCCCAACAGTGGCAACTTCTTTTTTAATATTAGGGCCAAAAACAAGTTCTAACGATAAACCTGTTTATTATACAAATTGATTAATTTATACATATTATACATACATTATATTATGTCACCTCACAATGACAATAGTAACTAATAATTTTTTAACAAAGAAATACAGTATACTAGAAAATCCAGAAAAAATAAATAGAAAGGCCATACTCTCCACAGAGTAACTCCTCTAAACTCCTTGTTTCTCTGGCCTTGACAACATACGTCACATAATGTATGGCTCAACCTAGTTTGCTTATCTGTATCTAACAGTTTGCGGACATTGTGAGTATAAAAGTTTTGTTATGCCAAATAGAATAGAACAGATATGTGTACGAAAAACAGCTACAGAGTGAAGTGGAGGAGAGCAGACTCTGGTACGATTATCATTCAAACAGAGCCACATTGATACTAATTACACAAATTAAACAATAAAAGATCAAGGTTTAATTAATGAGTGCATACAGTGAGCCATCAGAACGATTGCAATTATCATACAAAATGATTCAGATATTTTTTTTAAATATTTGCGTATACTGAAATCTGTAATATTTTACTGCACATAAAATGTCATTTAAATCAGGTAAAAAAAAACAAATATTTTATTTCCCTTTTGCGAAAAAGTCAAATTTAATTGTGGATATACTCATTTTGACGTCAATCCGGTTGTGCTCTCTCATCATTATCATCGTGGGTAGGTCCCCAGCAAGGTGGACCGACTACCTGGTAAAGATCGCAAAGACCAGGAACACACAGGACCGGCCTTTGTGGAGATGATATAGATATATAGAATGATAAACAGTCTATCCAGGCTTCCATAGACAGTATATAGAGTTCCCTCCCTCCTAAAGTTTTTTTCAGGTTGCCCCATTAACATTCTGGCTTATCTTTTTAGGCAATGGTGGGGAAACAACATGGTGTTTTAGTCAGGTGAAGGGCACATTGGAAGATGACGTGACCGAGGCTGATCTGATCTCCTGTGTGGAGTTCAACCATGATGGAGAGCTCCTGGCCACTGGTGATAAGGGTGGCAGGGTTGTCATATTTCAGGTCAGTATTTTTTTATTTAACTGTATTCTTATTAATTACATAGTGTAAAATGAAGTCGCTTTACGCCTCTGTCTGTCTGTCGAATTTTGATACGGTTTTCACCATCGGTTAGAAAATTTCTTCTGGAATGTTTTTTGATATGAATATAATACATGCATGTATAATGTAAAGAAAAACAGAGAAAATCCGTGCGAAGCCAGGTTGGTCGCTAGTATGTACTACTCAATACGGTTACTTGGGTTAGATAGAAGTTGGGTTACAGTTAAACGAATACAAGAAGGTGTAATGTTTATTTCTTGTCATTTTACAGTCCAGAATGGAATTTATAAGTCTTTCCACTCCTTCCTTTTTTAAACTATTCAGCGAATTAGGCTTGAAAGTGAAGAAACAAAAATGTTGCGATTGGACGCTGTTGCGAATTAAAAATCGTTGATTAGTTAGTGACATTAAATGGGATTGTAAGCAACGGTTACCATTACCACTATCGCTCCTAATAAATACATTTAGGTATAGTTGCGTGCTACATACCACAAAGCTACAGGTGCATTGTCTGTCATGTCATTGATAGAGGACTGGACCGATACGCCTCATGCCTGTAATTGCACTGATTACGTACGGTACAACATTACTAACAACGTAATTAGTAGATAGTGTTGTCAAGTTTATTTTACAATCTGTGGATTTAAGCTGAAGCTTTAGAAGTATCACAAAATTCACAAAGAACCATCGTAACTTACGTATATTCTTATTTTTTTTTTCAAATTCGAGTTCAAAGTGCGGAAAAATTATGGACATTAACCTATACCTATTATTATAGTTATGAAAGAGGGAGGCAAGCGATCAAGCGGGTCACCAACACAGCTAGCAAAAGTGCCCGCGTAATAGCCCGCGAGGGAGCCTTTGTTTCCTTCTCTCAATACTAAGATGGAAGAGATAGCAGTACCTATGTCGCGCCTTTTCTCGCTTGTCCAGCGATACCAGCATACCATGCGTAGTCGCCCTTTGAGATAGGTGTAGGCTAACTAGCCTGTACGAGAAACATATGAAATGAAACTTCATTTCATATGTTTCTCGTACAGGTCATAACGTAGAGAGACACCCGGCGTGGTCGACGCTGTGTTTCGTTATGCTTTGACATAATGTTTTACGTAACCATCAGATCTGTCAATATAGGAATCTTCCGATTTATATAGAAGACTACATCATCATCATCGAGCGGCATCTGCCCGTTTTCCTACTTTTTCTTCTCCACGTTGCCCGATCTTCGGCATCCTTACATCGTAAGCCGTTGGCTCTTGAGTCCGACTCCCATTGATTATATGGAGGACTAAATATCAGTGCCTAAATTCACTCAAATCGGATCGCTTGTCTCATATCAATATCACACACATCACATCAACGTGAGTTTGTATGAATGATGATCATACTAGCTTTACCCACGACTTCGCGGTCCCAGACCAGTTCCTGCGGGAACCACTGGATAAATTATAGCCTATGTACTATTCTGTCGAAAACGCCAGATGCCAACGCAAATGCCAATTTTCTGGTCTTCGGACGCTCTACCTGGTATGCCCCTCAGACGTTGCTGCAGAGTGAGCGGTCACCGGGGTACCGAGCATACGCAAAAATTTTGCAGTTGACAGCACACCCGTCAATAAAAGGGATTCTACTATATTCCCTCGGAAACTCTCTTAAATGTTCCTAAGAAAACCGAAATGAATCTTGAAAATAGATCTACGAGACGCAATCTAAAACCGTTTACACGAAAACACTGATTTATTTAGACATGATTCATTTGCGAAAAACACAGATTAGATTGTTTACCGATGATAACAAAAATCGGAAGAATTTAGACTTGACGATGACGGTGTGAGCTGTGATGATAATGTGGTGCAAGGTTTTACGTGTTACTTCCTTCGCATGAATGGGAATTTTGAGAATTTAATCAACGTCCACTCTGTAGTTTCTGGGATTAGTTGGCACTGAGTAAGCTTTTGAGATAGTAAAATAACCGGCCGAGCGCGTGTCGTGTAGGGTTCCACACGAATCTTTTTAAATGTAAGTAAAGTGATGCATCCCATGGTTTCATTCATTTAAATGTAGGATTTAAGCCGTCTGTGCAAACTCAACCCAGCAGCTACAAACCTCAACCATACAGACTTGTCCAGATATTTGTGAATTGACTTGTCTTGTTGTGTTGTACAGATTTGTCTTGACTTGGTTTTCGTGCCGATTTATTTGTTCGACTTTTTCTGTCGGCTAGGTTATATTTGTATACATATTTTAAAAGTATTGCATGTACAGCCATCAGTCGTCCCGTAGCTATGATGCGTGCCACTGCGTCGAAATATCGGGCTACTCGTAAACAACTTAATACTTTTAAAATATGTGATATTATGCGATAGTATAATTAAAACATTGTTTAAATACGATTTACTTGGACCCCTCTCCTCTTTTCTGGCGTTGCTAGTTTACCCCTTACTGCATAGATTACAACTACCATTGATACTACATGTGGTTGAGATGGAGAGTGGCGGCTGTGGTGGTACATATATCCAGATATATCGCTCGTGTGGCAGTGACGCGATTTATAACGTACGCGTCGGTGAAAGTTACCCAATGACCTGTTGCCTTATTCGGGTACTCCGTATGTTACGTGTAAGCTAAACGGCGTATCAGGGCGTATACCGTATACCATCTGGTATAAGGACGAAAATTGAAGTGTGTTTAAATGCTGTGTTTTTGCGGTTGGGCACGAGACAACAGAGCTTTCGCTCATTTCGTGCGTACGCGGAAAATGGACGAAAAACTACTATACGGTTGTTGAGTTACGTTCGCCGAAATTGCAATTTAAGAAAACTAAATAGTAAAGCAACATTCTATTAATAATTATAGTACTTGCAATTCGCTTTACTAAAATAATGCGGAACTTGAATATTTTCTACGTATGTTTAAGCGTGAACCAACCCCTTCTTTTTCGGGAATCGTAGTCGTACAAACTGATAATCTATTACATACGTACAGTAGCGTTTTCTGATGAGTATTGCGGTCTCTAACCCGCCTTCCTAGAGAGGTATTATGGCAATGCCCTCCACTAATGATCAAGTCCAGCAGCCATGGACTGTAGTGTGATGGGTGATGATAGCAAACAATTCTCCTGGTTTATACTTCGTGAATCCATCAGGGAGAGATCTAGCGATGTAGATCTCGCACGTTTTGTAAATAATTAGCGACCTGCCCCGACTTCGCACGGTTTTTTCGACTTTTCTTTACTATATTTACATGTATATGCTTCCGGAATAAATGATCTAACCGATGGTGAAAACCGCATCAAAATCGTTTAGGAAGAGTTGGCAGATATAGATACAGACAGACGCGGAGAGCGCCTTCATTTTATACTATGTATAGATAACGTACTGTCAAGGGGTGCCAATCGGCTCCCGACACTATTCAACAAGTCTCAGACTTCCCCAGCGGAAGACCTTGGTCAACCTCGTTTCGCCAACTGTATTGGGAAGTACGCTTAACGAGCGGCGAGCTCGTTGCTAGCCATTCAACTAGCCTCAAAGTAGGAATCGGTCACCCACTACTTCCCGGACTCTGCGTGCGTTGTTTAACTTGGTTAACAGTTTCGCCAGCACGCTGCCACTAGACCAAGGCCGCCATTTTACAATTTTTTACTAATAGGACGACCTGGTAAAGATCGCAGGTACCAGCTGGATGCGGAAAGCGCAGCACCGGCCTTTGTGGAGATCTCTGGGGGAGGCCTATGCCCAGCAGTGGGCGTCTTCTGGTTGATATGATGATGATGACGTACTAATAGGGTATAAAATTCGTCCACAGAGGGACCCAGCGTCCAAGCAGTGCGTCCCCAAGAAGGGCGAGTACAACGTATACTCGACCTTCCAATCACACGAACCTGAGTTTGACTACCTCAAGTCGCTCGAGATCGAAGAGAAAATCAACAAGATCCGATGGCTGAAGCGCAAGAACCAGGCCCACTTCCTACTATCCACCAATGACAAGACTATCAAGTTATGGAAAGTGAGTATTGACAGATTTACTTTTTTTTTTTTTTTTTTTTTTTCTTTTTTTTTCGCCCAACGCAAAGGAAATGGGCACCCTCCGGTATAGCGGTTGGGAGGGCCGGACAGGTTATGCATGACTCGCCAAAAAAAAGAGCCTAGGCGCATACGTGCTAAACACCCCCTGGGAGCACCTGTAGCCATAAGGGCTTTTCAGGTTTCATCGGATGCTACACCCCGTAGGGACGGGGTGCGCTCGCACATATTGGCTGTAGGGCTTTGGGTGGGAGAGCGAGATAAATCTTGCTAGATCGATTTGAGTTGTAGTAAGCGAGACAGTTATATCATCCTACGCAGTTTTATTTTATGGCAAGGCATATGGACGTTTGCAATACCGGTGATATCTGGTATTAAACCTCGTTCACACCCTTGAAGAACTCTAATGTTGTACTAGCTTGGGAGCAGCAGGGAGTACCCGAGGTATTTCAAACGTCCATAGACTACAGTTATCGGACGATTGCTTATCGGCTTAGTCGGCTATACCTACGCTTGTTTGCCACCTTATTGGTAAAACAATCTGTCAAATGCAAATATGTATGTCCAAGATAACAATATAACTTTTTATCGTCCCTTAGTTCATAGTCGTACTATTATATTCACAATCATATTTAGCCACCAAGAAATTGGTTTATCAGTTTCGACAAAGCTGCTCATAATTATAATCAAATGTAACTAAGCCCTGAATATTATTTACAATATAACATAAACCTTGTAACTTTATGAAGTGCAACCCTGTCGAACTGAACTCCAACCTTCGATAGATAAACCACTTGGCCGATCTTACATACACATACACCATCTTATTTACCTGTACAACATGTCTTATGAAGTGCAATCTGCAACAGCAACTGAACTCTAACCTTCGATAGATCTTATATAGTATACACACTATCTTACCTGTACGACATGTCGCATAGTGTTATTTATAAGTTCATTTTATACGCATAGTAGTGGCACTACGGTCGCGTGACCCGTCGGGTTCGTGACCCGAGCGCTGGATTTGGCGGTCGATTAACTAGTGCCTGCGACAGTAATGCCACTGGGGTTTAAGAGGGAATCTTTAAGTGTTACGAAAGTAATTTGGGTTGTATTTATGGTTGGTTTAGTACTGATTGTTGGTGCAATTTTTTTAATCTTTATGTATGCAGTTATAAGCTAACCAATGGTATTCTTGCCGTTGAGAAAGGTCGGCTGTGCTCGTGGGGACCTGTGGCTTTGGCAGTGAAGCTATTTGCTGCCAGAGTAACGTGTCCCGGTTTTAAGAGGTGGGCAACGCATTGGTGATACCCCTGGTATTGCTACTCTGAGGCAACGGTGCTCACTTTTCATTTGAAGGCTTGCTTGTGGCTTCTACATGACCCGCACAACCCGTAAGCCGTTTCGCCAGAGCCTCATCTATCTGGCGGCCCCGTGCAGGTGTTGGCTTGGGCCCCACAACCCCCTCTCCAGCTATCTTATATCTAACTCTAGCACCACCCTAATAACCACCACATGTCTGTCAGGTATCGGAGCGCGACAAGCGCGTCTGCGGCTACAACACTCGCGAGGAGGGCGGGCGAGCGCGCGATCCGTCGCGGGTCACGCAGCTTCGGGTGCCCACCGTGAGGCCAGCCGAGCTCATGGTCGAGGCGTCGCCACGGTATGTATGAAAGGAGCACACACACAACAACTGACAAAAGGCTAGGATACACACCATCACACCTGCAGCACACAACACTGACCAACGGCTAGGATACACGATCGTAACACTGTACACACCATCACACCTGACACTAAAAGACTGAGGGCGCGCTCGGTCCTTCGCGGGTCACGCAGCTTCGGGTGCCCCCCACTGTAAAGCCAGCCGAGCTCATGGTCGAGGCGTCGCCACGGTATGTATGAAAGGAGCACACAACACTGACAAACGGTTAGGATCAGCACACAACACTGACTAACGGCTAGGATACACGATCGTAACATTGTACACACCATCACACCTGACACCAAAAGACTGTGGGCGTGCGCGATCTTTCGAGGGTCACGCAGCTTCGGGTGCCCAACGTAAGGCCGGCTGAACTCATGGTCGAGGCGTCGCCACGGTATGTATGAAAGGAGCACACAACACTGACTAACGGCTAGGGTACACACCATCACACCTGCAGCACACAACACTGACTAACGGCTAGGATACACGATCGTATCATTGTACACACCATCACACCTGACACTAAAGACTGAGGGCGCGCTCGGTCCTTCGCGGGTCACGCAGCTTCGCATGCCCACCGTGAGGCCAGCCGAGCTCATGGTCGAGGCGTCGCCCCGGTATGTATGCGGGATAGAACACTGAAATGCGGGTGGGATACATGATCGTAACATCCAGGAGTCAGGACACAACACTAACGAACGGGTGGGATACACGATCATGACATTTAGGAGTCAGGACACAACACTAACAAACGGCTAGGATACACGATCATAACATCCAGGAGTCAGGACACAACACTAACGAACGGGTGGGAAACACGATCATGACATCTAGGAGTCAGGACACAACACTAACGAACGGCTAGGATACATGATCATAACATCCAGGAGTCAGGACACTACACTGACAACCGGCTAGGATACACGATCGTAACACTGTACACACCGTCACACCTGACACTAAAAGACTGAGGGCGTGCTCGGTCCTTCGCGGGTCACGCAGTTTCGGGTGCCCACCGTGAGGCCAGCCGAGCTCATTGTCGAGGTGTGTCGAAATGAGCACAAAATACTGACAAACGGCTAGGATACATACCATCACACCTGCAGCACACGACACTGACTAACGGCTAGGATACACGATCGTAACATTGTACACACCATCACATCTGACAGAGACAAGGTACCGCCACGCCAACCACCCACAGTATTCATCATCACAGCCCACAACAGTCGACTGCAAGACTTTTTTTTTATGCTACTCAGTGACAAATGAGCAGATAGCCCACCTGGTGGTAAGTAGAACCTGTCGGCCATAACATCCACGATTCATACATTAGGTTTCAGGTAACAAAAATGCAGAACCGTTGCGTTGTCACTGTGAGGACTAAGACGAAATGCCTCATGCCTGTAATTTCGTTGGCTACCTTATCCTTCAAACGTCAAAATAAGGCTGTGGTACTCACCCAGGCGGACTCCTCAGGCTTGACAGAGTCCTACCACCTGATCCAGGATTTAGATGTATGGCAGGAGGCATTTTAAATACGCAATCACTAAACGGCTATGTCGTCATCAACGGCGTCAAACTAGTGTCGAAATAACGTTATCAATAAAACACACCGGCTCCACACAAAATTAATAAACTGTCGGAATGTCAATGGACTTGAATGGGCCACAAACAATTTTCCATTAATAATAGGAACGCGTTATCTTTTATCGGAGTAGCCCTGTCGAGGGTTCTTCACAATTGTTTGATCCGCGATAAGCAGAACTTGATTATGCATTCACTTGACATTTGCCGGCTTTTTATCTACAATTTTAATTAGATCATATCACTTGGAGAGCTTTTAAATTGCGGTCTAATTGAATTAGATAGATATATTGTTTTGGCGGAAGGCCAGTGAGATATTAAGTACGAAATTATTAGTTTATGTTTCTAAATATTTTTAGATGCATGTGTTATGGATGGTATAAATCGACTTGTAATTAACAATTATCAATAAACAATAAATGTATGGTCAATTCCGGTTGTGCTCTTGCGCGACAGTTACCTTACCATAGTTTTTTTTATACCACTAATGTGGCAAACAAGCCTACGGCCTGCCTGATGGTAAGCAGTCGCCGCAGCCTGTGGAGGCTAAAAGTACTAGCTTTAAAATTTTGGTTATTACGATCCCGCGGAACCCACAATAATTTATGGAATCTGCTATTCTGGGCTACATACTGCCAAATAGTATCCCACACTTCGCTTGCCTATCGTGTAGTAGAAACCCTTAGGCGGCGATGGCCACTTTCCATCAGGCGCTCGCTTCCTCCACTATTGCCGACTACCTTCCCGAAACTGACCACCCCTTCTCTCGATCCACAGACGTATCTTCGCGAACGCGCACACCTACCACATAAACTCGATATCGCTCAACTCGGATCAGGAAACGTACCTGTCGGCGGACGACCTGCGCGTGAACCTCTGGCACCTGGAGATCACCGACCAGAGCTTCAATATTGTCGACATCAAACCGGCCAATATGGAGGAGCTCACTGAGGTAACTAGTTTACTGACACATCTGTTTACTAAGTTATATAAGATAAAGCTAGATTGGAGAAGTATCTAAAGACACTGCCAACCAACCTAACTGATGATAGCAAGACATCATCAAGTGCATCGCCTGAAGAGGGCAAGGCTAACAACTTCACTGCTGAATATGGGTCGCTAGCTACGTCATTGGATATGCGCCTTTGGCGGTAAATGTGGAAGAGAGGCATCCAGCCGCCTATGTTAGCAATGACGGGGAGAAAAAAAAGGATAATTACCCGCCTAGCCGAGTTGCTATTCCCAGGGGACCGAAGTCCAATGTGCTTTCCTTGGGTCTTGTTTTTAAGCGTCGTAGATGGAACATTCCGTTAGCGCTATGTAAATTTGACATGCTGTTATGCTGTCTTGCCTAAAAAAAATTATTGTTTACTCGTGAGTGCGCGCTCCTTTGGTTGACTATAGATATCGCTACACACTCTTTAAATGCAATCTGATTATGGCTAATGGGCTGCTGGCTGATGGAGATATGATGAAGAAAAAAATATAGGGGTAAACAGAGATTACATTCTTCCACTTGCTGCGGTTCTGTCAAACCTTTCTCACTTCTTCCTTTCCATACCTGTCCGTCAGTTCAGAGTACTTTCATGGAACGATCGTCGATTGAATCTCAACAAAACTTGAATAATGTGTTTATCAAGATTTATAAAGATTGTTTTCTTTTTGTTTTAGGTGATCACCGCGGCAGAGTTCCACCCGACTGAATGCAATCTCTTTGTATATTCTAGTAGTAAAGGTGAGTCACAGTGCAATCAAATCTAGCCATATAAAACAACTTCCGAACTCCTGAGTAAGATTTATCTGTTCGATAGCTGATGTGCTAGAAAACTGTCACTTTTTTATCTGTAATCCGCCAACAAACTGCTTTTCTGTTTCGGTTTGATTGAAAGGTAGCCAGTTATAGTCAGAAAAGAAAGTTGTTTCGTTGTATCAAATTGAACTAATTGGATACAACGAAACACTGGGGTGTATATAGCCCACCGGTTGAAACCGTGGCAGCGTCACTAGCTAGGACGTCCGTTGGCAAGAAAATGGGCAGCAGCGTTTTCAAGACAAGCATGGAGATGGCCGTGTGGTGTCCGGCAGAGTAGTATAGCATCAACCCCTTACACTCGTGGGTGTCGTACAAGGCGACTAATGGTTTCGAAACAAAAGATCTAAGAGTTTCCGTAGGTTGGAAAATGGGCAGCAGTTTTTTCCATCATTGCCATGGGACAGGCTCTAAGTCCTCCAGTGGACTGTTATGGGTTGTGATGAAGATTTTTTTATGTCAAATTCGGTTGTCCACTGAGATAGCCAATAGCCTCGCTGGGCAGTGCTCATAGCTTGTGCAGCAGCACCGGGCATAATCGCCAAGATCATCATGTATGTATGTAAACTCTTTATTGCAACAACATAGTACATTTCAAAAGGAAACACTTACAAAGAAAAGGCGAACTTACCCACAACGGGATCTCTTACAGCTTAGACAAGCCGAAAGGAGCTTTAGCGAGCGGTAAAGGCAATAAGAGTACCTTACCTACTTTAAAACATCGTCGTACATCGTCCTAGCGCTTATCCCGACCTCTGCCTGGGTCTGCTTACCTACTCATTCCGCTTTGATACCGGACATGATGGCCAAGACGACCGTACTAACTTGCTATATGATCCCCAAGCACAATCCCCGCCAAGACGACCATATTTATACGTTATCCCCCCCAGGCACGATCCGGCTGTGCGACATGCGCGCGGCGGCGCTGTGCGACCGGCACGCGAAGCTGTTCGAGGAGCCGGAGGACCCGCACGCGCGCTCCTTCTTCTCCGAGATCATCAGCTCCATCAGCGACGTCAAGCTCAGCAACACGGGCAGGTGGGTGCAAGGACCATATGCTCCTACGCAAATGATGTGGGCAATGTAGCGGTTGGGAGGGTGGTGAAGTCTTCATGAGTACCAGCCGGCCGGCCGGACTGGTTATGCACGACTCGCCAAAAAGGGAGCTAGGCGCATACGTGCTAAACACCCCCTGGGTGCACCTGGGAGGCTTTCCAGGTTTCATCGGATGCGACACCCCGTACGAGGGTACCGGGACGAGGTGCGATAGTCCCTATGTAGGCCACTAGCCGTTCTCGGAGTATGTCACATGCGCACAGTTCAGATTTCTGTATACAGTCGACTTTCCCGCAGGGTTCTGTTATTTTTCCGGGATAAAAAGTAGCTTATGTTACTCATTGGCAATGTAGCATGATATCGGTGAAAGAACTTTTAAAAGCGGTTCAGTTTTGAGTTTATTCATTAGAAACGAAAATACAAATCTTTGTCTAGTTTTGGTCAACTCAGCCAGCGGGCTCAGTTAGCCACTTTAAAACTCAGAGTCCACATCCCCATTCAGACCTCGAGCCCAAATTATTGAAAACAAATATATTTGTATTGTTTTATTACTGTATATCAAATTGACAATGTATTTTTACCTCTTTTCAGATATATGATGTCGAGAGATTATTTAGGTTTAAAAGTATGGGATCTTAGGATGGAAACGAAACCTGTAGAAACATATCCAGTGAGTATTTTTTTAATATTTTTAGTATTTATTATTAATGCTCGACGAAAGAATGGTGTTATAAGTTTGACATGAGCGATCTGTGGCTCTGTGTAGCTGTATGTCTGTCTGTGCCATCGTAGCTCCCGAACGGATGGACCGATTTTGGATGCGGTTTTTTGTATTTGAAAACCAGAGAGATGGTTCTGAGCTTTGTTTCATTAAAATCTGTGTCGCAAGTCAATAAACCTCTCATTCGAGTACTAACTATGCTCAATTCGCTTCTGACATCACCGCCTTGCTGTACTATTTTATATAGTCGATGCGCGGATATGTGCAGGGAGTATTTAAGATTCTGTGAGACGATGAACAGACGAGCAATATAAAATTGTATTTTGTGTTATTATAGAAGTTGTATTAGCTTAAGATGTACCTTATATAAATTTTACACTACATTCGTTTTTAAACTGTAACGCTGTCAAGTTTATGTAATGAATAAATACATTCCAGTCTGCGTAGCTATACTACTAACTCGTTGCTCCCATTTCCCATCAGGTCCACGAGTACCTGCGCTCGAAGCTGTGCTCTTTGTACGAGAACGACTGCATCTTCGACAAGTTCGAGTGCTGCTGGAGCGGCGACGACCAGCGACTCATGACGGGGTCCTATAACGGATTCTTCAGGTGAGGGCCTATGAGTTTTTTTATGCTACGCAGTGATCCAACGGATGGTAGGTGGTAACTGGCGCCTGTAACATCCACGATTAAGGCATTTAGGTTGCAGTCAACTTAAAATGCAGAAGCGCTGGTGCGTTTCACTTTGAGGGCTAAGATGAAATGTTTCATGCCTGTAGTTGCGCTAGCTACCTTATCAATTACAAGCATAGATAAGGCAGTAAAAATTGCATTTCTCCATCACCATACATTTTATATTGCTACTCATTATACTACTACTAGTGTGAATCAAAACCAGAATAAGAACCATAACTTCACAAATTCCTGCCAAAAAGAGACCGTAAAATCGTTGTCACCTTAGTGATATGGAAAACAGGCATGTACCTTACTAGGTACCTATGAAATTGGCGTTTTGTATAGCGAAATGACAAATTAATGTTCACACAAATACATTTCTTAATATCGTGCAAATGGCGAATGCGGTTTCAATGAAACTTTGTAGGTTTAATCGGCCAATATTAAGCTAACTGGTGCATACCATCTTGTTGTAATAACCACCCACTCCATAAAATTTGGGTTTTGTAAAGTAGGGTTTTCCGTATAATGTCATGTTATAATTATAACACTGCGATCTCCAACCGGCTCCAGCCGCGTGGTGTCCGGCAGAATAGAATAGCACCAACCCCTTACACTCGTGGGTGTCGTACAAGGCGACTAATGTTTTCGGTGCAAAATATCTAGATTCTCTGTAGGCTGGAAAATGGGCAGCAGCATTTTCCATTGTTATATTTACAACACTGCGATCTCCAACCCGCCCGCCAAGCGTGGTGATTACGACAATGACCTCCCTAAGGCCCTAAGTCCTGCAGTGGACTGTTATGGGCTGTGCTGCGATGATGATACTTGCGAAAAAAAAACGCATAGGTAAGAACGCAATACTCATCCATCCCTCCCTCCCCAGAGTGTTCGAACGCGGCTGCGGCGCTGTAGCGGGCGGCGGTGGCGCGCGTCGCGGGGAACTCACGCTCGAGGCCGCCAGAGATGCGGCCCAGAGGCCAAGGCAGCCACTCAGGGCGAGACGGGTCGCCACTACCGCTAAGAGGAAGAAGGTAGGCAGATATACATACGCACACCCCTAGAGGCTGAGCAGATACACACAGCGGAGGCACCCAAGGACCGAGGGCAGCCGCTGAGGGCGAGACGGGTCGCCATTACCGCTAAAATGAAGAAGGTGAGATGATACACGCTTACACACACAGCCCTGGAAGCAGCCAAGACAGCCGCTGAGGGAGAAACATTTCGCCACTATCGGTAAGAGAAAGAAGGTGAATAGATCCAAACATCGCTGGAGGCGGCGGACGAAGGCATCCAAAGACCAAGGCAGCTGCTGACGGTGAGACGAGTCGGTGGTAACGGAAACATCCGTTACTCGCTGCTTAAGCTCCTAAATAATTGTATAGCAGGAATTGCAGCAAGTCCAGACGAATATTAATTTACCCTCGAGAAGATTTCCATAAGCTGAAAACGTCCATTCAATAACTGTGTACATTCATTGCCACCTTAAAATGAACATCTTGACTGGTAAATTCGTAATTTAGAATGTTTAGTAGGAGTTCAGACCGATTTCGTCCACTTTCCTAAAGTTTCCTACGTAGTCAACTCTCCTAACTCTTCCTAAGTTTTCCACTACCTACTACTACTACTATTAAAAGCTCTGTTTCTAACCCATACCACCTCTTCCATTCCAGGACGAGATCAGCGTCGACTGTTTGGACTTCAACAAGAAGATCTTGCACACGGCGTGGCACCCGCACGAGAGCATCATCGCCGTTGCGGCGACGAATAATCTATTCATATTCCAAGACAAGTTCTAGCGCGAAACGCCGCGGCCCTAGCCCTAGGTGAGCGAGGACTGCCGCCTGTGGTGACCGTTGACCGACTCAGTGTGGTCTACAGTGACTCAGTGTGGTCTACAGTGACTCAGTGTGGTCTACAGTGACGCAGTGTGGTCTACAGTGACTCGTTGTTGTCCACAGTGGTTTGCTCTGGTCTCTAGTTAGACTGTAGTGGCTCACTGTGACCTGCAGTGACTCATTGTGGTCTACAGTGACTTATTGTGATATACATGTGACTCGATGTGCTCTACAGTGACCCAATGTGATGTATAGTGAGTAATTGTGGTCTAAACTGACTCACTGTGATACAGTGACTCATTATGGTTTACAATAAGCTCACTGTACAGTGTGGGGCCCATCTAGAGCCACTGTACAGCCAAAAATAATTTAAAAGCAATATTGTTGTGAGGGTTCAAGTTTACGGGCTTTGGTGGTGATCAATGACGGGACAAACAAATCTCTATCGAATATTGTGATACATGGTAACATACCGCTTCTCTTTGTACAAATATATCGTTCCTCTTGTCCCTACACCATCAAACCCTGCCGTTATAAGTAATCAAAATAATCCATTATTTTTGAGAGACGATTGACTAATTTGTGAACAAGACTTTGAGGTCGTTTTACAAATTATCCAACCGTCTTCTTTTATACTGAGTAACGTTATGTGACAAAAGTCCAGGAGGCTAATTACGTTACTCTGCTACCAACAATTCTCTGAATTCAATTATTAAAATCGTTACTTTTGCGATTACGTATGATTGATTAAATAGTTTCGGTTTCAAACAACAACTGAACCCGTGAAATCGATGATAAAGAATCGCAAAAGTAACAATTTCAATCATTGAAATCAGAAAATTGTTGGCAACAGCGTTACATAATTAGCCAACATCACATCTTAAGTAGGAAGCACAGAAACAATGAACCCATAATCCTGAATTGACGCATTTATAATGAATACAAGCGAACGAGGGGTCGTGTGGACCCTGATTCGCTGATCGTAGCTTTATATAGTGAATGGAATACAACGACAAAGTTAACTATTGTGTATCGCAGTCCTCGTCTCGCCGGGCGTTTAACTATTATTGTCAAGTTATCTATAGCAACAGCTGTTTGTGAAATATGTCAAAAGAAAAAGGAAGCCGAGCGATTTGTCTTGTCCGAGAAATTATGTTTTGTCTCAAGCTGCTGTGTTAGGATTGATAAAATCACTGTGTTACATAGGCATTGTATGTGTGTTCTGCGTATCTTGGTTTACGAGTAACTCTATACTTCGACGCAGATACATGTATCAGTATCAAAATGTCTGCATTGACCTCATAATGGGCGAAATAGACAGAACATTACATTTATTTTGATAATACATCGCTTATAGATTGTAAGACAACTGTGGGCTATCTTCGTCATCGAGTACATGAAAAATTCCACATTGTTGCGACAGTACAGGTGTACGAGACAAAACGTTGGTCTAGGTTATCCACCTCTCACAGTCTATTGTTATAAAAGGAACTCATTGAATTGCTCAACAGAAAGACATATCAAAACATACAGTTCAATCGATGGGTCTAAAAACTTCGAATTTGATGTTAAATTAGCGGACACTATGTTTTTTCAAGTGGTTTATTATTCTCTTAACATTAGCAAACTTGACAAACTATAAAAAAATATCAATACTCAAATGTGACAAAAATCTTGTATCGTAAGGCCATCTGGCACCATATTTAACGACAGCTGCTGCTATAGAATTGTTAAAATGTATAGTGTTGTATTGGATGTATGTAATTCCGTTATAGTCGAATCAAATGTAATCATATCATGTTTTTATGGCTTTGAGAAATAGTAATGATTGTGTATTAATTTATTATTTAATTTCAATATTGTTTTTCATCATCTGTAGTACATATTAGTTTGTAGGTCTTCTGGCTGACACTCGTTTACTTTTGCAACTCCACTGCATCCATCCAATAATGCGCTATACCCTTAGCTAGCTAGGAACTAAGTCCGTTACTGAATAAACTCTATAATGGTTTATACGCTTTTCATACTTAAGGTTCTAAGCGTAAATTAAGTATTTATTGTTTAATGATGATAAAAATACACAAAACGAGGTGTTGACCGAGATTAGTTAGGACTATCGAAATGATAACTAATAGTTGATTAGAACAATGGCTTTTGCGTTTGAAATGTAAGGGTTCTAGTATTGGAGAGTAACTTAATAGACTGTCTTAGAATTTGACGATTAAACTTGTCTTATGATAGCTTAAAACTGCCACTTTGTATCTGACTGCTAAATCGATTGGTTCTTATGACGCCACGTTCGCATCCGTACGTTTCAAAAGCAAAATGCTTCTGCAAAATTAGTATTGACGACGCCTGGTTTTGAGGGCGTTGTGGATACTAAAATTGCGCAATCAATCCACCGCTATCCGTTGACAGCGGATTTATACAGTTGTATTTCTTTACACGTAACATCAATAGTTAAATTTCTAATTGTAAACTGTAGTATAGGTTTAAGTAATTGCTAAATAAAAACTCACAAATATGAATTGTATTGTCATGGATTTTTGCAATTGGAATCATTTTCAGAATACTCCAGACCATAATATGGTGGATATGATGATCATTGTCGTTCATTTTTAATTTGACTGCGTCGTTCTCGTCAGTCACGATGATAAAACGAAGTTGAACGTAATGTTTATGACGAGTAGAGTACTGTATAAATCGGCTAGCAACCGCCTTTCATACGTAATATTAATGCAAATAATGTAACAAAATGTACCATTTTCGCCGACAAGAAAGCAGGCCCGTGCCTTACGCTGGACATCATGTTTTTGTTAGTCGTTCCTTATTTATTTACTACTATATTATGTATTTTTTATCTTAGTCTTTGTGATTGTTTTACTATGAATTTGCGCTTCAGTGACTGTGTACTGTAACCGGGATACATCAGGATAAGGCAGGGTCCTAACTCCATGAGGCAAAGTTCTAATCTCTTTGAGGTACCGTCCTGCATCACACTAGATCGACGTACCAGGGGATTCATTGGGCATATAATACTTACGGATTGGAAAACTTTTGATTTCTCAATGTGATTTTCGTTTTAAAAATAATGTACCTAATGTGTAAGGAAGCTTAAAACAGTATCTAAAAATGTAAATATAGAGAACGAATGGAGGCCTGAACAATATACATATAGAGGTATTTTGTCACAACATAATTATATGTATGTACAGAGTTATATATATTTGTACTTTGTGTAAAGCTTGATTAAAAAAAAAAGAAATTATGTTTCTTCAATATTTGAAATGAATTGATTTTTTGTACACTGTTTTGTTGTTCGGTTAGGTAAGTCTGCCGCGCGGCGTCGCTCTGGGAACAAACCTTTCTTGTTAGTTTCTAAAATCAAATCAAATGGCCACAGCGATAGCACTGAAGTTGGGTTTCCAAGCAGACTCCTCGGTTGCCGACGCCGCGACGGGCGTAAGGCTGTATTCAGGCACTTCCATTACTTGTGTCTATTACCATAATCTCTTGTATTTTTTAATGTTGATCGATTTTGTATAGGAATGTGTTAAGTTTTTTTTTTCTCCTTTTTTTGTAAGGGGCCTCGGTCAATTCCGCACGCGACGCTTAGACAGCGAACACTCGAGTCCGAAAGCTATCCGCTGCATCATTTATTGGCTGATAGTGGAACGTAAGTGATAAATTAAATGTGTGATAATTATTATAAAGGAAAATAAAAAAAATAATAACGCTTTCGTTTGCTTCCGATGCGAGAATCAAGGAATTGACTACGTCCCCGCGATATCAATGTATGTAAAATAATAATTAAAAAAAAACGTGAGCTCCGTTAGTGTAAATGTAAGAGACGGCGTGTGTGAGGCGCGGCGTGAGTGCGTGCGAGAAAGGTGATGGGTGACCGTCCTAATTTAAGTCTAGTATATAGTTAGGCAAAAACTGTGAACGCCGCAGACGTTGAAACAAAGGAAATCAGTCTTTTTTTTTCTTTCCTGCATCGAGGGATCAAGAGTGTTGCTTGTGATAATCGCAATAAGCGGTGTATTAGTGGTTTACGGACTAAATCGTTTGTGAATAGTTTTCCGTTTGTGTGAGAACGGGCGACCCTCGACGCCCGCTGTCCCCGTCCGCCCCTACGAAAGAAAAACTGTCGCGGCATCTCTTTTATAACCTATGTTGTGTAACCCTATACTGTGGACTTACCATGAGCTCTTATAGCAAGACCTAAACAGAATTGCTTTCGCTTTGAACGAGACAAGCTTATGTGACACGTATAGCGCTGTCTCGTTGTAAGCAAGGCAGTTCTGTTTAGGTCCTGCTATAAGAGTTCATGGTAAGGCCCCTGTTCAATGTTCACTCTTATGGAGCTGCTGAACAGGTTGCCAGCAGAGTGACCTTGATCAAGCAACGAAGTATCCTGTTGTTTGGCTTTGGAAAAATGGCGGCCATTCGTTGATTGGTTGATTGATCAGTCATTATGTTGGTAACTATGTAGCAGACCTTTAAGGAGCTTTTGAATAGGCAGACTATAGATTGTGTAGTCTGTGTGGACGGGCAATATACTTACTGCTATATGTGACTGCAATACAGTGGCCCGCCATTTTTCTTATTGGAGTTCCAGCCGCACTAATGATGTGGTGTAGTAACTTCTTTTCTATTCGACATGAAGTTTGCGTGAGTGACGATATTGCAGCCATATATTGCAGTAATCATATTGCTCGTGTAGAAGCATCTGTAACATAACCAACGGCCCAAAAACCAATGTCCAAAATTGCCAATTTTCGCTACGTAAAATATGACATCTTGACATGTTCAGTCTATGAAAATGACAATGTTAATCTAAATTATATATTTTGTAACCTAGACATGTATTTGCGGACTGCAGTAGTTCCTGTACAGGGCGCTGGTTTTCTAGATAAATAGATCCACATAAGTCGCAGCTTTGCATAGAATGACGTCACCGAAAATGCTGGTAATAACGTGGCGTTTGGTCCTATGACGTTATTTGTAACATTTTACGGGCATTTGACGCAAGTTGTGGCAGTATTGTAGCCACATTTCCTAAGCAACCTTTGGAGACATGCAGTAGTGACTGTGCAAGGTGATAATTGATAAAGCGTTGATCCTGTTTCAATACTTTGTTGTTATGTTGCACTACCAAATGCCGGGATAGTTCGATTTTGTTTTAGTAACATAGAAATGATAAGTTTCCAAATTGTCTGGCAGGAATTACAAAGTAACTCGTGCAGGAGAAATAAATTGTCAGTAAAATCTTTAGACGACATGTCCTTACATAAATTGTTAATAAGATAACCTTTTTCATGATATATGAACACGACAGCACCTCAACCTTCCCTGCTTGGCCTTTGCATCTTCGCGCATCCAAAATGATGCTAGCTCATTTTATACTGGTCGTGGCTAGGTTGCTGTGCTGTCTGTACTACAAATTGTACAGTGCGACAAACTTGTCTGGGTCGGTGGCGGAAAGTGGAACTGACAATGTCACGTAAAACGCAATGGTTTCCGTGGAGCTAGCGCCATTGTCACAGACCTAGTTAAGTTTGTTGCGCTAACTGGCCGGTCCTTGGTTGTAGTATTAGTATACTATGGCTAAGGGTTGGTGACAAACGCAATGTGCCATGAGGCGGCGGGCGGGGCGCGGCCCCGTATCAAGGGGTTGTTGAATCCAAAATATTTCCTATAATATAAATTTTTATATCTGAACACTTTGTTTCATTTATAGCGGTGGTGGTGACCCGTGGTTGCTATGAATCGTCATTTGATTAATAGGCAAGTAACTCAATATTTATGCGAGAGATTTAGGCGGGCAACGCATTGGTAACTCCCCTGGTGTTGCTGATGTCCATAGGCGGCGGTGACCACTTGCCTGGTGGCCTGTTTGTCTGCCGTGTAACATACAAAAAAAACGTTCAATTTGAGTTAGTCAGCTTATATTGAACGTGAATTGCCCAGGTCGGGCTTTACGTATATCTATGAATACTACCGCTCAGATTTTGATGTATTTTGCAGCTGCATTGTAAGGCGGTGTCCTAATTGGCAGGTCCTGTGACCATGGTCATACGACTTCACCCGACCAATATTAGGCCTCAAAACCGCCCGTCGCACGACCATTGTCAATTAGAACAGCGCCTATGAGTCAAGTTTAGGTGACATATCAAGTTATCACTGAAAAAGTGCTATAGTAAGACCAAGTACATAATATGATGTAGATCATAGCATTCTTTCAAAACAAATCAGTTTTTTTTCCTATAACGATGCCATATAAACAGAAATATACATCGTATATAGAATATATAGAATCTTTGCATATAAATATATTTAAGGTACAGGAAAATTATACAATATTTATCCTGAAGCTATTTCGGTAACCAAAAAATAGATAAAAAACAAAGACTTCTATATATATCATCATCGTCCTAGCGCTTATCCCGGCCTCTGCCAGGGTCCGCTTTCCCACAAATTCTTCTCCACTTCGCCCGGTCCTCGGCATCCTCGCGTCTTACACCGTTGGCTCTCGCATCCGACTCAGCGATGTCAATCCATCGCTTCTTGGGTCGCCCACGGGGCCTCTTTTCTGATACCGGCAGGTTCAGGCCCCTATTTCCCACGTATCCGTGAGGCTTACACAACACGTGACCAAACCAGCATAGGCGAGCCGTCTCGATCTTGTCCGCGATATCCCTCACGCCAAGACTGCCACGGATGTATTCATTACGTACTCGATCGACCCGTGTAACTCCGCACATCCAGCGCAGCATTTTCATTTCGTTGGCGTGAAGTTCGCGAACGTGTTTCGTCAGCGCTGGCCATGTCTCGCAGCCATAGAGCATCACCGGTCTAATATACTCTTGTATATAAGCCCTTTGAGCTTGACAGGGATTTTAGGGTCACAGATGACTTCCGTGGGTTCCCGCCATTTGGCCCAAGCTGCAGAGATTCGGGATTTGACATCAGTGCCGATATCGCCAGACTCGTGCATCACGGATCCGAGGTATTTGGATTTATCTGTTCTATTGACAGCTACGTCACCTATACGAATTTTTTACAGGAGATGTATATACAGGTGTTATATAATATATGTATGAAGCCGTGAACTAGATGGTTTTTTTTTATGTCGTACAGTAGGCAAGCGGGCCATCTGCTGGAAAGTGGTCACCACTGCCTCTAGACATCTAACACCAAGAGTATCGCCAATGCGTTGCCCACCTCTATAACACGTTGCTGCAGCAAAAAGACAAATGCCCCTCCACTGCCAAAGCGCTAAACGTATGAAAACGATAGGTACAATTATTTATGTCGTACGTGGAATAATTGTGCCTATCGTTTGAATACATTTAGCACTCCATCCAGTACCAGGTTTCATACACATATTATGTAACAACCTGTATATATATTGATGATTAAGAAGAATATTTTTGAAGCGTCGCCACGAGAACAAGGCTGGAAATGCTGACCGTTTAGTAGGTAGTTCTAGTTCAAATACGCCAAAAGCCCAATTTGTGATAAAAATAACGCAAGCGTACCTGTCACGGACGTGCTATGCCGATGAAAAACCCGATAAATTTACAAATGAATTAAAATTATGAACGCAACACATCAAATTCACAATGTCACGAACACATCCTTTTTCTCGCCCGTGGTGGGGTAATCGAACAAAGAAATTTTCAAATCATTCTAACCGACTACTTTGGGTTAACAGGTTGTTAACACATTCACAAATTAATTGAAAAATCGACCAGCTCAAGCAGTTTTTATAATCAATGTTGGTATTTGACTACTTGCTTCAAATTGAGCAAACCTGTGATAAAATAGACTTAAAATAATTAGGAGAAGGATATAACCACCGCAACATTTCAGTAAGTAGTATTCCATTATTTAGTTAATAGGTATCTATTTAAACTACCTAAAAGAACTTAATTATGCAAATACAACTGGAATTTCTATCTTTCATCAATATCATCTTGGGCTATCCAAGAAAACATTGGGTTCCAGAAGCAAGACGCTTCTAGAAACTAAAATTTTCTTTGCACTACCCTCTTGTTTAATTTTCTACTTGTAGACCCAAATTATAGCAGAAAGGCAGTTAATTAAGTCGTTTATAGGAAAAATTATGTAACGTAAAATAATAAATTGTACACCCTTTCCTCTAATCTAAGATTATAATCTTAAAATGAACTATGCTATATCTAAATATTTGAGGGTAGGCAAGTAAACCTCGCGAAGATTTTTAGTTCGTTCAATCCACCTAGGCTTCCTTTTTAATTCAGTTAAAATTTATTTCAGAAAATGGAACCGGATACCAATGCAAATTGTATCTTAACGTCGGGGATCTTTGACGCTTACTGTTTGCTATGCGATACTCACTTGGAAGATTCGGGCCAGATTAAATACCATGTTCTCTTTAACATGGAGCATAGGAAGAAGATGGAGCAGGTCGAGTACCTGTACGAATATGAAGGTGACCGCATCAGCCAGGTGAGTACCGTCTAGATTATTAAATGTAATTTAGGGTACCTACGTAGGTTACGGCTTTCTGCGTAGGTAGTTGTTGATTTACCTAACTTAATATTACCGCCGAACCCTTTCTGCGATCCGGACGGACGTTTCATCCTTATGTCGTGGATCTTCCAGCTATCCGCACAAGCCGCTTTGGTTCAACCTCTAGAATACCTAATCTGACGCCTTCAAGACTAGAATGAATAGGCTGTTCCTAGACGGGCATGTTCCATCTTCGGCCGCATTGTGAGATGGTTTAATGCCTGGATAGTTGGACATTATTTTTCCTTCTTCACGTTGAAACACGAAGCCTATTGGCTTGGTAGGTATGGGCAACTGAGAAACCGTCCAGCCGAGAATCCGTTCAGCTGCTCCGGAGGGCATCTTCCTGTGTATAGTGACAGTGGACCACCAGCGTGCGACCAAAATATTGTGTGTATGAATAGCTGCCGGAGTCAAGTATCTCGCTTTTTTCGCAACAGGGTGCTTCGCAAGGATGATATTCGATTCCATAACGACTGCTAATGATTATTAGCCCATAAACAGGTTATCAGCTGGACTTGAGCCTCCTCCACATTGACAGAGCAAACACCGTCCGTGCTTGCCAATCTAGGCTTTCGGGTCGGGAGATCGCAATGTAGACAATCCTCAACAGAAAATGCTGCTACCCATTTTCACTGACGTACATACAGCGATATTAGATGTCTGCCTCTATTATTGTTAGTTGCCTTTGACAACACCCGCCGTGGATGTTGTTGATGTTATAAGTTACTGCAATTTGCATTTTCTACGAACACACGGATGAACGGATCCTATGATGAGTTAGTGAATTTTTTTCGCAATGGTGAATGGTCTGCATGATATCTAAACCTACGTACCATGCATGAGTTACGTTGTGTTAATAATCTGTGGAAGAAGTAAAAAGTTAATATGAATAGACGTTCCGATTTCATCTATTCCTAGTTGCCACCACCTCGATCGTCACCACTGGTGGCAATACAGCCCACCAGTGGTGGCTAAGAGTAAAATCAAAATCATTAATGCGGCAAAGCAGGTATGTTTTATTTTAGTAAGTGGATATTACCTATTTAAATGTATTGAATCATCCAACAACTCATTGATCTCAGATGGCTGGCATGTGGCATCCACATACGACCAAGGTCTGCTCGCCTGCGCATCCAAAAGCGACTTTTTACACTAGCCGTTCCCAGTGGCTTGCACCCTCGCGCAGTTCGGATCTCTGTAAACGTTCAAAGTTCCCGCGAGACCCTAGCATTTTCTCTGGAAAAAGAATAGCCTATGTCACTCGGGAGTGATGTGGCTACCATTTAGTAAAATTATTTTTAAAATCGGTCCAGTAGTTTTTGAGTTTATTTAGTACAAGCAAAAAACTAATATTTTATTTTTATTATATTACTGCGGAGGATTAGTAGGTATCAGTGCAACTGACGGTTGGTCGGCGCCTGCCAAACCGGAATTTACTAGTTGTTTTAGTCAGGAAGTCATCTTTTAGCCCTTTTTAACGTCTCTGGTCTGAAAGTATAACGGACCGTCTCGTCCGTAGGCAGGTAAAAGATAAATAAAGCACAGAATGAATAGCACGGATTCCTTTTTTCCAAATTCAAAACCTACCTACATTATGTTGTTAACTGTTTACTCTAAAAGTTAACTGCCTACTCTAAGGAGAATGAGAAATAGAATACTTAGATAAAAGTGATGTAGGCTACGACCAAAAATAATTTGGCCGATTTTGGTGGACATAACCTACCTCTACACGCCTGCGCTTTTGTATTATTTATGTCGAAAACCGGAAAAATTTTGCTACCTACCCTCGATTCGCAGACACTACTTTCGTATGTACACGGATTCATACACATATTATGTAACACCCTGTATAGAGGTGTACACTGTACAGTGTACACACACATAGATTCTTAAATTACAATATAGATTAACGACCCGTTCCATATTCGCACGAATTTCAAACTTTATACGATCGCCCGCTAAGCTAGTCTGAATATTGCCTGAAAATTTCATCAAAATCGGTCCAGCCCTTTTCCGAGTCCATTACACGGAACATTACACACATCGCTTCATAGAATTATCAACTTGGTTATTGTGAAGATTTGTGCTTGAAAACATCAAAATCGGTCATCGATTAATAGATAGATTTAATTAGATTTAGATAGACCTACCTATATTCGCTGAGGACTATAATCGATTGCCATTAGGACCCCTTAACGGTAAGAATATAGTTATTTTACTACTACTCCAGTTTACGATGACAGTCATAGGTGTAAGTAGTTGTAACTGAAATTACGTTTTCCAACTATAAGCTACAGTGGACATGTTGATATAGACAACCATGCAACATGGATGGGATATAGCTAAGAGAAATAGGTAAGCGTGCTGCTAAGCGTGGTGTATATGGCAAAATCCGCCACTCAAGTGGAGGAGACTCAAGTCCAGCATTGGACTTGGATGTTGATGATTTTCCTACTAGTGGTTCCGTACGGTTTTTATTCACCTACAGCTAAAACTTTCACATAATTATATTTTTTTTTTTATACTGTAGTTAGTGGACCGTCGGTGGCGAGAGGTACCGGGTTCGAATCCCACTGCCGCCATGTATCAATGACTGTTTTCTGAGTTATATACATTAGTTGAATGCTAACCGATGCTCTTACTGTGAGGGAAAACATCGTGCGTGATGAAACCTGCACATTCAGACGACCGACTGTGTTCCCATGATCCCATCTGGTCAGGTTCCCCTGGTAGCAGGTCAGACGGCAGTTGCTCCACTGTAATTATTTAATTTGCCAAGTCCTGGATCATGGTGAAGGCAGACCCCGGGCCCTCGTGCGCGAGAGCACACCCGGGACATTAATGCCAAGATGATGATGATGATGACTGTAGCGTAGGTAGGTAGTAAATTTTCGCTATTATTTTTTATCATTAGGTATTGCTTTTTATAATGCAAGGAAAGGTTAAGGAATGTGGAAGGAGCGGGAGACTCTAGATATGTCAGGACCGTAACAAGTGCATGGTCTCTGCCTGCAACGTTACTGACGTTGTATATGTTCACGTATATCCGTATAAGCTAGCAGAAATATTCAACAACTTTTACATAAATGAAAACCAAAATAAACAACACCAACCCTCAAAATATGAACCATCATTTAGTAAAAACTGTAAAAGCATGTTTATGACGCCTATTAATGAACTCGAATTAACAAATATAATTAAGCAGCTCAAAAATAAAAAAAGTACTGGTCATGATCATATACCTATAGAGCTAATCAAATCATCCATAAAGTATATTGTAGGCCCTCTCACACACATAATAAATTTGACAATAGAAACCGGTTGCTTTCCAAATGACTTAAAAAAGGCTATAATCAAACCATTATATAAAAAAGGTAAAAAAACTGACGTTAACAATTATAGACCCATAGCCTTACTTCCGAACTTCTCAAAACTATTCGAAAAAGTCATACACATAAAATTAATCTCATTCCTAGAAAAAAATAATATCTTAAACAGTCACCAATACGGATTCCAAAAGGGTAAAAATACAACGTCAGCAATCTTTAAAATTTTGAAACAAGTTTGGGAGGAAGTGAACAACAACAAAAAATACTGCGCTGGCTTATTTTTAGACCTGTCAAAAGCCTTTGACTGTGTCCAACATGACATACTTCTAAAACAGTTAGACCACATAGGTATAAGAGGCAATGTGTATAAATTACTTAACTCGTATTTGTCAAACAGGGAACAAAACACAGCGATAGAATCCTATAATAAAGAGACAAAAACTATAGAACTAGTTTATTCAAAAAGTGAAAAAGTCAGTCAGGGAGTTCCCCAAGGTAGCATATTAGGTCCCCTTCTATTTTTAATTTACGTAAATGAACTACCTACTCTCGTCGATCATACATGTGTCATGTTCGCAGATGATGCCACAATCTTCATATCCCACGACTCTGAAATAGACTTTCCAAATGAAATAAATAAGACACTAGACAAAGTCAAAAACTGGCTTCATTCTATAAATCTCACAGTAAACCTGGATAAAACCAAAGTTGTACAGTTTAAAAACAAAAAATCACCTCAAAAACTTATAGTCATTAACTCTGGGCAAGTCATTGAAGATATAAACGAAACTAAATTTTTGGGCATAACTATTGATACCCATTTGAACTGGAAGCCTCATATAACTAATCTAACTAACAAAATTTCCAGCTTTTGTTATGCTCTCTCAATACTTTCGGTAATAACATCTGAATCGATTGCTATAAATGCCTATTATGGTTACGTTTATCCTCATCTAAGTTACGGCATCATTTTCTGGGGCAACTCTATAAATGTTCAATCAATTTTTGTAGCTCAAAAAAGATGTTTAAGGAATATATTTAAAATGAGCCAAATGGAAACATTGCGTAACAAATTTAAAGAAAAGAATATACTTACTGTAACTGGTATTTATATCTTAGAAATAAGTCTCTTTGTAAAGTCAAACCACAACACATTCATTCGAAATACCAGCAGATTACTTAGACCGAACTATGAACATAATATAGTTATACCCCAAACTAATAACAACTTATTTCTTAAAAGCACATACGTGAGTGGTATTAAAATATTTAATCATTTACCTTATGAAATAAAAAAGTTGGATGGTATCAAATTTAAATCGACACTTAAAGATTGGCTGTTACAAAAGTCATTCTACAGTCTATCTGAATTCTATAATTATAGAAATGATACCTATATTGTTAATTACTAAAAAATTTAGGCTTTGTTTTAGATTTAAATTGTTTTTATGTTAAAACTTCTACGTGCTTTTAAAAATGTTAAAATGACAGCTACTTGTCTATTTTAGTCTCAGCTTATTTATAATAGGTACTATACTATCATGTAGAATATTGTACGTCCGAAATGGACAACACTACTTAATAAGAAATTATTGTAAGTGTCACACAATAAAAAATATTTCTATTTCTATTTCTATTTCTATTTCTATTTCACGGCTCCCGCTACTAGAACTAAGCAGGTACCCTAATTACTCTTTACGTCAAAGGTTTCTAAGATTTTCCGCCTTGTTTCCCTCTAATCTACAAGGGAAACTAATTTTATTCACATGTGCCCTGTCCTATCTTCCGTATCCAATGCCTAAAGTAAATAATTTTCGAAGCGGTTTTTTTTTAAAACCAGTTTACGAGATGGTTCCTATTCGTTTTTTTTTGTTTTGTTAAAATTTATTCAGTAATTAGGTTTATTTTTAAATATATTTTACAAGACAGGCATTTGAGCGCCATCTCACCTGTTGGTAAGTGACGATGCGGCCGAAGATGAAACATGCCTGTCTTGGAACAGCCTATTCACTCTAGCCTTGAAGGCATCCAGATTATATTGATCAGGGAACACACGCGCAGGCAACGCGTTCCATTTCTTAGCCGTACGCATTATAAAGAGATAAAGCGGCTCGTGCGGATAGCTGGAAGATCCACGACATAAGGATAAAGCGCTCGTCCGGATCGCGTCTCCCAATGGCGGAAAAGGGCCGGCGGAATGAGGAGGGAGGAGTTAGGAATGTTTTCTGATTAAACCATGACGAGAAATATTTGAGGTCTGTCAAGAATGTCAAGAGGGTGCTACTGTTGATGTTACTTGCTGTTGCCAGTGTAAGAAATGAGTTCTAAAAACTACAATATGGCAACACCTCATTATTTTCAGTAATTCAGTTTTATTGCATAATCAAGTACATTGATGGTAGTAGTACAAGATACCCCGTAAGGGCACAGCAATATAGAGATGAGCTATATAAACATAATTTGTACTTAAGTAGGTATTTGACATTGCACTTATTATTTAAGTATTTATATGTATATTTATATTATATCTAAGGCACATATTATTAAAATTATACACTTTGAGATCTTTTTATGTACTAATTACATGTAGGTATTCAAAGTACCTATATTCTAAATTTTTGTGGCGTATAAAGATACTTATATATTATACAAGTATACATGTATATTGGTATTAATATAATTGTTTATACATTTAGGCTCAGCATATAGTTAGGCACGTAGGTACATATATATATATTATAACATTATATTTTATATTAGTAAGTACAGAAGTATCACATTATTTTGTCATTTAGGTAGTCTGTTACATTGTAATAACTTTTCTTGCAGTTGTACTGCCGATCTCCGAAAGTACGTCGCCATCTTGATCCAATTGAGTATAAACCAATCGCAGCAAAACAGCTCTGGCTCTGGCTTGCTGCGATTGGTCTCTCCTCAATTGGATCGAGATAGCGGGTACTATCGGAGATCGGTGGTACGGCCGCTGGTCAGGTTTTATATGTGGAATTCGTCGAATTTTCCCGACATCTATCCGTTTATAACACTATTACGATTTACTATCCGTTTGTCAAACATTAAGATTAAGGCAATAACCTCGCCTTGCGTGGGAGAGGTCCTAAGTCCCGCGGTGGACTGTTATAGGCTGTGATAATGATGATTAACCTTTAGGAAGCGAAGTATTTGCCTACACAGTTTATTATTATTACTTAGTAATGCGTTAGAACCGTTAACTGTAAAACAAAATTTAAGAAAATATTACGAATAAATGTATATAGAAATTAAGAAAACCGACTAAATTAATAAAACAATCTTTTAGGTTAACCACGGCTACTACTGTCAATTCTGCAACATCCTGATGTCCACGGCTGCAAAAATAGCTTTCCATGTAGCCGGGCCGACACATCAACACTTCAAGCAGGTGGCTCGGCTGCAGAGGTGTCGCGGCAATGTTATAACTGGGGACAATGTGTCAGTCGGAGAGCTAGCTTGGAACGGCTTGATAGGAGATGCCCCTGGCACCTGCGCTGTGTGTGACAAGGAGTATGACAATGCGCTGTGCCACATGAAAGAGCCGGATCATGTTATAAAGCTCATCCATTCAACTGTGCAGTTTGGCCCTCATGGAATGCTGTATCGTACGGTATGTTGGTCTTTGTTATCAGCCAAGAAGCCTCATTTTTGTTTGTCTAGAAAATATAATATACTTAAGCTCGTTACTTAACCTTAACCTATTAATAAGCCGCACTCAACTTGAGCGCGAACTTAAGCTCGGTTCTCAGATGCTGTACCAATTTATTAGTGCTGTATCATAAAGTTTATAAGTACACATCGGTAAAATACCTCTAACTTGATATGCTGTACCTAACGTCGTAATTATGTATTTTGTGTTTGTGTATTGCAGTTTTGAGTAAAAAAATTGTCAGTACCATTTTTGTTACCATATCATTTTTTTATTTACAGGTCGATGAGTTTTCTTTCCAATGTTTGACATGCAATATGATATTCCCACTGAGTATCATGTACCACCATGCTTGGGATTCAGGCCATCAAACTCTTTATGACAATTGCAAAACAAAGGTCACATACAAAACTTTAACAATTCGGCATATTGAAGATAACGGTGCACCAATCGACCAACTTGTAGACAACAAAATTCTGTACGAATACTGTTCTAAAAAAGATAAGACGCTCGTCTTTATGTTTGATAATATTGAATACATAACTCAGGTTGACGACACACATGAAAAATACCATGAAGTACTATCAACATTTAAAAAATCTGATAGATATACCGAAAATCGAACACCCAAAAATAATCAATTAGATGTACCTCGTGACTCTGCTAATTGTATCACTGACTCCGCAAATGGCAACACTGACTCCGCAAGTAGCAACACTGACTCCGCAAATGGCAACACTGACTCCGCTAATGGCAACACTGACTCCGCAAATGGCAACACTGACTCCGCAAATGGTAACACTGACTGCGCAAATAATGATAAAACTGAAGAGGAAACTTCAGAAGCTTTAAATAAAAATGAAGTTAAAACGCCAAACAACAAATCACAATTCGGTCACATTGCACTCAATAACACGTTACTTTTACTTGATACTACAACAAAAAAATTGCTATATTTTAAGTATGATAACTTTACCAAATATGAAGAATCAGGACGTGTTAACAGCAAAAATGAACAATGGTTAGAATGTCAAGGAGAGAATATAAAAAAAAGTAAAATTGCGAAAACCCGAAAGCCCAAAAAAATAAAAGTAAAAGGGTCAAATGGTACATCACAATTGGACAACACTGAACATGTTGTTACACACGATCTTGCAACAACGACCCGAACTAACTTATTGAGTAGTTACCTCTGTGAGTTTACGAAACGCGAAAATCCAGTATCGAATGATGGCAATGATGGAAACAGCTGTAACATTGTAGAAGAAACACCACAAATATGTGAGAGTAAAAATAACGAAGTAGCCAACAACGATCAGATAGAATTGCCTAGTAATTCGGATTGTTTCGTGAATAAAGATAAAATTAATGAGAAAACCGCAGAAGTAAAGAAATGTGCAGTTGATGGGGCAAACAATACATCACAAATTGACCACATTGCATACGACGAAACGCTGACTCCAAGCGATCAATCAACAAAAGAAATTGAACATACAGAATCAGATGACATTATAGAAGAAACAACCAACAATTTACAGATAGAATTGCCTAGCGATTCATCTGATTGCGTAAATAATGAAAAATCTGATGAGAAAACTGCAAAGCTTGCTGATGACAAAAATGAAGCTAACGAGTCAAGCGATCCAACAGCAAAGACACAGTTTACCTGCGAAGTTGATATAATTACTACAAGTGAAATTGCAGCACCAGTTGATGTCAAAGACAAAAAATGCAGTGATATTGTAGGAGAAACTCCAACACTATGTAAGAATACAAAGAATGCAGATTCGACCAACAGTGACTGCGTAAATAAACATAAAACTGACGAGAAAACCGCTAAAGCTGTAATTAAAGTTGGTGGGTCAAACGTTACATCACAATTGGACATTACACATCCAACGATGACTATACAAGAACCTACAACAAAGGCACAAAGCACCTGTGAGTTAGATAAAATTTCCCAAAGTAAATTTCCAGCACTGGATGACAGTAAAGATGAAAGATGCTGTGATGTTTTAGAAGAAACTTCTGAAATATGTGCGACTACTAAGATCGAAGATTCAGTCAGCAGTAAGTGTGTAATTGAAGATACTGATAAGAAAACTGCTATAGATGTTCATAAAAATAAAAATGACGATTTAAACGGTGATCGTAAAATTGCGGAACCAGTTGACAGCAAAGACCAAAAATTTCCTAATATTGGAGAAGAGACTCCTAAAACATGTGTAAGTTCGAAGAACGAAGATTCTGCCAGTGGTAACAGCGACTGTGTAATAAGTGAAGATAAAACTGATGAGGAAACTGCAATAGTTGTCGATAAAAATGAAAACAACGGGTCAAACGGTAACGGTGATAGTAAAATTGCGGAACCGGTTGACAGCAAAGATGGACGATTTCCTAATATTGGAGAAGAGACTCCTAAAACATGTGTAAGTTCGAAGAATGAAGATTCTGCCAGTGGTAACAGCGACTGTGTAATAAGTGAAGATAAAACTGATGAGGAAACTGCAATAGTTGTCGATAAAAATGAAAACAACGGGTTAAACGGTAACGGTGATAGTAAAATTGCGGAACCGGTTGACAGCAAAGATGAACGATTTCCTAATATTGAAGATGAGACTCCTAAAACATGTGTAAGTACGAAGAACGAAGATTCTGCCATAAGTGAAGATAAAACTGATGAGATAACTGCAATCATTGTCGATAAAGATGAAAATGACGAGTCAAATGGAAACTCACAACTTGAAGAAACGGAAAACGGAAACTCACAACAAGAACAAGCTACCGAAACACCTTTGATACCGAAACAAAATACTCAAGAAATGTCAACACAAACTGAAGACAATAAAAAACCTAACATTGTCAAAATATTTGAGAGTATTCCGGAATTTGAAAGCCAAGGAATTTGTGTAAACCTTGAAATGTCTACAGTATTTTGCACCCTTTGCACGAAGTACTTACTATTTGAATATAAATTTATTAAAAAGCATATTAAAGAACATGAACTTAACATTGTTGAGGAAAATCTTCGTAGGTCAAGCAATGGAGAAGGCAACAACGGTTTTAATAATAACTTAATTTATTTCGTTAATGATATAACAGTTCAATCTCTGGGTAACAGGTTCAAGCGATTTAAACAGTTAGGTAAATCCGATTGGCCTAGTCTCATGGATGAATATTACAATGACGACATACTCTCTTCAATATTGGATAAAAGTCGACATTCGCCGACTTATGCCTCATCACCAAAAGCTAAAGATATGATGGCTACACTAATAAATATCAATAGTGATGTGCCTTTAAAATCTCCGTTAAAAGAAAGAAACAGCAATGTAAACCAAAGTCCAGTAGAAAAAAAACCAACATTTAAAGAAATGGAGTCAGTTATACAAAAAATCAGTGATCTATTAGATGATGACCTATACTCGGTTTCTACGAAAGATACAAACATTCAGATATCAACAGACACTAAAGCACCCAACGTGAATACAAAGTTAAGTGTTAGAGTTACGAATAAGAAAAAGTGGTTTGTGACACCAGATATTGAATTACCTCCAATATGTAAGAAAATAAAAATGTTAAAAGAGAAAGAGAACATATCTCCAACCGGTGAAATAAATAAACATATGAATACTTTACCAAGTGAAATATCGAATATGAACGATGTAAATAATAAAAAAACTTTATCTCCTAAGAATGTTACCACGTCGCTTCTACCAAAAATGAATAATGTACAGACACCTCCGGTATCTTCAAAAGAAAATATTCAACAGAAATACTCACAGTATAGTCTAAAAAGTAATGGACACCCGTCCCCTTTACCAAATGAGGCAAAAATGCTTTCAATATTGAAAGAAAATCCCCCGGCGACAAATGAAACCAGTAGCGAAAAACCAGCAACAGTGGCCTCTAATGTTAATACGACTTTACATAAGCAATATGTTGAAAGGCTTGCAACATCGAGAGCGGCAAATGATCAAATGATGTCGATGAATAAAATCTGTAGAGAAAGACGTATTGCTTCAGAATATAAAGCAAGTATGAATGGACCAAATATTAACGTTCCAAGCCGTTCAAATTTGAAACGCTCCAACGAAACTGAAGAAATCACCCATCACATACCACTGATGTTAAATGGAATCAGTAGCGAGGATCCTTTCACTGCGGAGCAATTTATGGATGCAATTACAGTTCACTTGAATAACAACAGGAAAATTGTTAAAACATCTTCAACATCTAATGAGAGTGACAATTCGTCGAGTAAAGACCAATCCGTAGTGATGCAACCCAATCCAGACCGTATCTGTGAATCGATAGCGCTAACAGGAAATGACGATAAAACTACACTATCACAAAGACCTAACGAGAAATGTTTGATATGTGTAACAGACATGAAAGCCGGTGATTCACAACAAAGCGCAGACGAATTGGATAGTGAAACATCTTTGTCGACAGATTCTGATTCGTCTAGCGAGTCGATAGATACAACACCATCGTCAACAAAAAGTAAACTTTCCACTTCAAACGAACGCAAAGGACGTACTCGTAGGTCGTCTACACCAATCAGAGATGCCAGATCAACTTCAAATGAGAAAAATACCGATGCAGGCTCTAGTCAATCTGATAGTGACTCGGCAAAGTCATCGGTCAAGAGCGAGGATGGATGCGCCGACTTCGCAGCTGCGAACGGCTTGACCTACAATGCCTGTAACCGCAACGCGTACTGTCATGTTTGCAACGCGAGAATACCATCTTCGATGAAAAATTTCCGGGAGCACATCGCAGGCGCCATCCATAAGAGCAGGGCGGCGATTCCACCGTCGAAACGGGTAGAGAACAAATTGACACTACCGAAACAGACCATGGCAGAGTTCGTTGACAGCAAGTTGGTAGTGACCGATTGCCATGTCGACGACGTAGTGATCAACGAGAAATACTGCTTGACAAGATTAAGCTACTACTTGATCACCAAGACGACAGCGGTCCGGCACAGGTGCCATTTGTGCGAAATGAACGTGTTGACGTCGAGACTCGATGACCATTTAAGGAAGCAGGGACACGATCGCGCAGTGGACGAAGTCAACGTTGTTTGTAGTCCCGACGAAATGTTTAGAGAGGTAATTGTTTCATATTCGCATTTTTTGACAATTAGATATTTCTATGGACTTCCGAGCCTGCAAGCTCCAACCTTTTCAATTGCAAATCACTTTGGTTAGATAAGTATGTTTATAATAGGATTTTTTTTATTGCAGATTAAACCAGAAATATACCATTGTGGCTACTGCAACCAAATTGTCGGGAAGTGGGATCAGGTGTTGAAGGTAAGGATTATTCAAATTATTATACATTTACCTCTCTATTTCTATTATAGTAAAAGGTAAATCATAAACCTCATTCGTTCATAGATAATTGATGGCGTATTTTTTATACCACTAAGGTAACGCTACTGCGATGGGAAGTGGTTACAGACCAAATAGGCTACCTGATGGAAAGTGGTTACGGCCCAGTACCAAGGGTGGCATGGGCAGGGGTGCTCTTACGGTGAGGGAAAACATCGTAATGAAACCGGCACATTCAGGCGACTAACCATGATCCAATCTGGTAAGGTTCCCGTGGTAGCAGGATCACAAAGGTCAGATAGTAGTCGGTCGACTGTAATAACCGGATCTGCCATATCATGGATCATGGTCAAGGCTGACCCTGGGCCCTCGTGTGCGAGAGCACAACCGGGATATTATGCAATGATGATGATGATGGCCAGGGGTGGTGTTACCTATAATGACACCCATAGATTTCCTTAGGCTCCAATATCTCCTCCTTGACGCTAGGATTACCATTATTTTCAAAAGAAAAAAATTTGACTACTGCTCTATCTGACTTAGCTCTTGAATTGCTATAGCGGTGACAATGATTTCTCAAGGTTGCTAATTTAAATTCCAGCACGTCAAGACTTCAGACCACAAATCCTGGAAGGGCCAAGCTCTGAGTCGGATCAGGGGCTACCATGCAGCCGCCTTGGAGGATCACCGCAACATCCGCGAAAGAAAGCACAAAACCATGGTGATGTTGGGCTTATGTGAATGAGGAACTTTGAAGATGACATCTCTGAAGAGGTTTCATTTTGGCGACTAATCGGACTTATACGAGTTCTCAGAAATAGTACAGTCGACTGCAGAGTGAAAGGACTTAGCATAAATGTTGCTGGGCGTCCGTTCATTCTGAATTTTTGACACGTCCGTCAGTCAGTCATCGAAATGAAAACCTTTCAGTTACCTACAGACTTTGGTCTTTTGATGCTCTCGATGGGTAATCGAACTGCAATATTAGTGTCCATTATTTTAGTTTTCTAGAGCCGGTCTTCCACCATGAGTGGAGCACCAGTTTTTATGCACTTGGTTACCTGTGCTTTCTGAAGGTCATAGTTAAGTCGGCAGGATGGTAGGTTCTGCGATATGGAAGCGAAGAAGTCCTAATAACCTTGAACTAATGTAGTTAAACGATTGGACTGTACGTCATCCTTCCTATATCACTACGCTACTAGACTATGATTTCCTTTCTTAGACTATTATTCAACATATAATTACTTTCATAAATGTTGACCTTTTTGTGGTGGAGGACCGATAGCTTTAGAAAAAATTTCGAAATGGTATTCTTGCGCTTCTGCAAATAATTTGGTAAATTTTTTGTCGTAACTGAAATCCGGGTCTTAATGCTTGGGTATTTTTTTCATTTGACAATGATGCGACTGTAAATCCTATATAGGTAAGTCAGGGTATTATTGGTTAAGTAGACTAGGGTGCACTTTATTGTACAAAAATATATTTGAGGTAACTAAGTAGTCATATAAATACTGTTTTTGACCGAGCCCATTCAAAGTGGTTGGTAAGATATTTTGTAAATATTAATGAGATGTAAATATGTTAAAATGTAAAAATAAGTCATCTTTATATATGTTTGTATATAACTTATGACCTGCAGTAATTGAACTAATAACTGTTGATTTATTTTAATTTTATTATGCTTCTTGGTGGCTTTAAACCTTTAAAGCTATTTAATTGATGCTATTAATTAATAATATATGAATTGACTTGTCTACTAAAAGTAGACAAAGTAAGTAGACAAGTAGAAAAGAGATCTGTAATAGAACGAATTGGTCTTATGTACCTGACTGTGCTGATTGAAATACCATGTATACCTTACCGAATATTTAAAATTCGATGACTATAAATAAACTGTATTGTTTATTCTTATGTTAACCAAAACGAGTAGGTAATGTAATTACAACTAAATACATTATGCTTTAATAACTAGTCATAAATTATATACCTTACCGAATTTTTAAAATTCAATGACTATGAATAAACTGTATTGTTTATTCTTTGTTAACCAAAACGAGTAGGTAATGTAATTACCACCAAATACAGTGTGCAATAATAACTATGTGATAAATTATATAACTATCCGAATTTGTAAAATTCGATGACTATAAATAAACTGTATTGTTTATTCTTTGTTAACCAAAACAAGTAGGTAATTTGATTACCACCAAATACAGGGTGCAATAATAACTATGTGATAAATTATACATATAACTATCCGAATTTTTAAAATTCGATGACTATAAGAAAACTATATTATTTATTGTTATGTTAACTAAGTAAAACGAATAGGTAATTTAATTACCTCCAAATAAAGCACAACGAAACATAACCTGAGTTTCAGTTAGATCCTGACAGCGCCCACTGGCGTTATGGCATGGAAGTTTTTGAGGACGAATAAACTTACTTAAACTTAAATAAAATAAGGGGCTCTAAACATTTCGACCAATCTCCGAGTCCTCAGTGGAAGGCCTTGGTCGAGCTCGCTTCGCCAACTATATTAGGAGGCACACCTATAGAGTGGCACGCTCATTGCTCAAAAGTACGAAATGGTCACCCATCCAGCATTACTTGACCTTGGTTATCAGTCCTGCAAACACGCTGCCACTAGACCTGTGCTATTAATTCTATGAAAATCCATCGATATTGATTTTGGGTACAAAAACAATGCCGCGCTTTACCGCAATAATTATTCACATTTACATGTCGGTTTAAATTTCAAGTCTATTTTATATTTCAAAGCTAAATTCTTATTCTTCCACAATGACATCTTGAAAACAAATAGAAGTCTGCTTGAAAAACGCTCGAAATTTCCTAGCAACTATATCCCTGTTACTACATTGCCACTAACATATCTGGTGGTCAAAAATGCAACTAACGACTCCGTATAATCACCATATGGAATCATAGTTCCACATGTAGGTACATAGCGACGCTGTTCCCGGATTTAGTGAGTTTGTGGCACCGTACGACGCCAAAGACACAAAATAGAAAACATAACTATCAATGGGCGTTCTTTAAACTGTGCTATGTTCTAGGTTCCTATTTGTCTGCCGACAACTCTACTTACTTAAATTCTTAAACACGTAAAACGCTTTTTGTATAAAGTTTTTAGATAAAGAATCAACTTAAATGCGTTTAGAATTTGGTGCAAGATGTCTTGTCCGGTTTCCTACAGATTTGTACCTAAAACCAAAATAAGCTTCCTCGTACAACACCAGAAAACTGCACGCTATAATATTCTGCACCATCAAGTCCGATCCAGGCGGAGAGTAGTAGAGGGACGATATCGGTAAGCTTCTTGAGCAATGTCGTAGACTCCGTAGTAGTGACTTTACTCTTACTTACTTTTTAGTTTAGCTTAAAAAAATCTGGCACCCTACAGGTTAGCCGCCCGTGGTCTACCAGGGGCCCGTGTAATACGCTCGAACTATACATATACATACAAGTAGTCCCTACAGTTTTCACCTGCGCGCAGTTCGGATCTGTAAACATTCAACATCCTGCGGGACCTTATTATTTTTCTGGGATGAACAATAGCCTAGATATGTATGTAAAGCAATCGTGTTGAAGAAATTTTTACTTATTGTCTTATTGGCTGTCAAACCGCAAAAACCTAATTAAAATCGATTAAATGTATTTGGATTTAAAGACTGATTTGTAACGCCAGAAATGTATTAGCGTATATGGAAAATTATTAGGTGGGCAGATAATTGTGCCGATGAATGTAATACATAGATAGGTGCTTATAAGGGGCTTCATGGTTAGTTGGCAAACTGAAAATTGTCTTTATTTTTAATTCTAGTGAATAATAACTTGATAACTCATAAAACATTTTAGTCATTATCAAACACAACTTTTTACCTTTTGCTCACCAAGAGTCTTTTTCGTGCTGGCGGTGAAAATGATATTGCTATAAGACACCAATAAAAAGTAGCGAGAGGCTTGTCAGGCAGGACTGTAGCAAGTGGAAAATTGTGGTGTCTACCCTAACCTAACCCTACGGGGTAAATGGTGACTTAAGTAATAGACTGTAAGAGCGCTGTAGGTTACCCCACGTCATCGAATACAAGAATAATAATAATAACGTTTATCTACACTCGTATCGTAATGTTCCAATTACATATTCGAAAACAGTCGTTTAACAAGACACTTTTTTCACGCCAGTCCATAAAATTTTAAAAAATTACTTTTCGATACAGCATTTCCCATACTAATTTCATTACAGCTGTAACGTAAAATAACTTTTTAATCATTATGCAACACTTATATTTTTTAAATTCTTGTCGGGCGCCCGGACACGGTCAAATGTAGGCTGAATACCTAAATGTCTTTAACAAATTCAAAATCCAAATTTTCCTGTCTATATTTGTGAGTAATTATTTTCCCGCTAAACAGAATATTCTTTTCTAATCGTTGTAAGTTGTGTTTGTGAATGTTTTTTCTTGTTTGAAGCAAATAAACAGATAAATGTGAAAATAGTGATGCAAATTTCCCGCCGCTTAATATCCGTGACGCGTAGATACAACAGAACTGACTCGCAGCTTACATCCAGCAAAGTTGAAAAAATTATAGGTACGATATTTTAACATAAAAATATGAGTGTAGATAAAGTAGTGTATGCAACTGCATATAATTAGGTATTAAAACACTCGTGTCAAACTATTATCATACTCGGCTACGCCTCGTATGATAAACAGCCACTTATGTTTTAATACCCCCTTTTATATGATAGTTGCATAAACTACTATTATTTACTCCCAGTAATTCACAATTTACATTATGCTAATTTCTTAGATATAATAAGTGTGCGAGACTGATGCCTAAGCTAGGCAAAAAGCCTGTATTTTAGGTCATCGGGCCCCCCCTCGCACTATGTTAGAAAGAATAATTCCACTCTGTAGTGATAGTAGCCGTTTAGGAGACCCACAAAACGTTGGTCTGACCGTGCACTGGCAAAAAAAAATTTTTTTACTCATTGTATAATCTACATTCGGCGCGCTCACAAACTATAGGTAGAAAGAGCTATTACACCCCAGCGTTCTTTAGTAAGTAAAACACAGTCCTTGAATATATATCTTTTATTTTGTATACCATTCTTCAGTTTTCTACATTCCGAAAGTCATTAGGATTTTTAACATCCTATTACAATACAAACGTAGGATCCACCTACCGACAACTTGTCTAGTGATTTACAATGTTTTATTCTGAAAATATGTTTTTATAGATCTGATGCAACTACCACCAGGTAATTTTTTTTTGCCGTAGTTGGTCGATGGATTCTTTTCTAAATACTCACTACAAAATATGACTCCCATCATTCGCGAAGGATGCAAATGCTATGCGATTTATAAAATTATCAATATTTATTACTTTTTCATAATAAACTCCAGTTAAGTCCTATACTAAACCTATGTTCATTTTATAGTTACTGTGTCATACCAATGCTACAAATTTCACATACAATACGTATCAGAATCTTGAGATCACCGTTCAGATTTGGAAATATTGTAACAAAAGTACAAA
The DNA here is from genome assembly GCA_905147135.1 of Blastobasis lacticolella. Taxonomy (NCBI): domain Eukaryota; kingdom Metazoa; phylum Arthropoda; class Insecta; order Lepidoptera; family Blastobasidae; genus Blastobasis; species Blastobasis lacticolella. Next base: position 5,102,728 of record LR990061.1, read on the forward strand.
AACAAAATATATACAAAGTCTTTATCATGCATGTCATAATAGATACAAAACTTTGTTCAACCGATACATACAAACATAATACATAAGCAATAATTTATACATCTTAAACAATTCAGTTGCAGGGTACAGCTGTGACTCTTAAAGTTTTCACAATACCAGAAACCGTGATAACCTGCAACTAAATATCTCAGAATCACAGATATATAAAGACTTATGAAGTATTTTTGGCTCCAGTCTTTGAGCAAATTGACACAATATACACCCAGTAACTAAATAGAAACATTTGACTTGGAAATTTAGGAGAAAAATCGTGAGATGGCCAAGTAGGAAGGATTTTCTTTCATCTATTCACTTGGGCCAAAAACATTTTGAAATTACAATAAACAAAACTATTGGGCCATAAACTTAAGGGCCTGTTTCATTACACGTTGATATAGTTACAGTAGTCTATCCAGCACGGGTAGCACAAATGTGCCCGCGACATAGCTCGTGCCGCGAAAGCGCCTTTGTTTTATTCTTTCAATATTAATATGAAAGAGATAGTAGTATCTATGTCGCGCCATTAATCGTTTATCGTACAGCGATAGCACACTTGTGCTAGACATGCATACTAAAGTAATCTGATAATAGATGATTGTTTTACGAGTCTTGAATCTAGATATCTGACAGGTAAAGGCTCTGGTAACAGCCAGGTCAACATTGTATGCCAAGGTCGCGAAACAAAAATTGCTTGTATATCAGATAACTTCTTTAGACTAATTAGATAGGTGAAACAGGCCTCTACCTCTTGTATGCTGCTGTCACAGCATATGTGACAGATTTGTACTGTTTACCAAAGCCTTGCAGTCTCTAGTAAATTTTTGTGTAATAACTGCTAAAATAAACTTCACAGAAAGTGTATCGACAACAGCAACACAGGAACAAACAGAAAATTTGTATGGTATGGTACCATGGCACTGTACCTGGACATGCATGCTGCCTTCAAGTTGTAAGACCAAATATGAGAGCTGTGACCTCATAACATGCTTACAAAAAAAAGGGACGGAATTTACAAATGTCTTTTCCAGTTTTTTTAAACATAGCATGATCGATGACACTATTGCAAGCTGTGATTAAGATTTATCTTGTACTTCTTTTATGTGACGTTACGGCTCAGGAAATATCCAAAAAGACAGCAAACCCATAAATCCAATTCACTACTTAAAAATAAAATTTCAGAAAAAAAAACATACATGTTACAGAAATATAGGTTTTTTCCAAGTCCCAAAACATGAATCTTATTAATAAACTTAATATCAAATTAATTAACCTACCTAAATGAAGTTGTGTTTATTCCAGAACTGAAAATAATAATGTTAACTTTCGGAACAAAAACTCTACACGAGATATTTAGAAAATATGTCGAATTATTTTAAATATTCAAGATTTTTTTAAATTTACCTAATAGAGGATGTCAAATCAACTTCTTTTACAGTTTTTATGTTAAACATTACAAATACAATATACTTGTAATTTCTTAAGAAGTTTCAATAGTCTCAAGCCCTCATAGAAAGAGCACATGTTACATTCTGTTGACAACATAAGGATTACGCTTAAATTTATCGATACACTACGGGGTCCACCCACAATTGTACTCAACAAAACCTACCGCACCATACCCTCGTCATCTTGCCAACAGACATTGAAGCTTCATACATAGAAGTACTTACAATTTAAAACTGAGGGTAAAATGGCTTCTGGAGTATTATACGTTAAAAAAACTTACACTATATCACATATACCGAGTCTATAAACACTGGAACGTTTTGCCACTTGAAATTTTAATACGTTTCACACGTGTCCGTTTCAACTGTAGTCCGGTTCAAATCGAAACACTCAAGTATTGGAGCGTCCATAACTCAGACACTTTTACACTTTAGCACCAACGTTGTCCCGATCACTCGAATGTTTTACCTCACTATCTAACACTCCCTACCTCCCTACTTTAATAGTAATAAGAATATCGTAACATTTACAGTTATTACCTACAAAAACCTTAATGTTTCTTGAAAGGAACGTTGACATTTTACATTCATAGTTCAATAGTGTGTTCCTATTATCCAGAGTAATTTCATCATCTATTGATTATTCTATAGGATTTTCTAGAATTGAGCTGCCTTTCATGTCAATGGCTAGCAAAGCTTTCTGTATTTATCTTCCAACGGTATCTCTGTAAGTAACAATTATCGATACTTTAGTGTTTCCATTTCTGAAACAATTTGTACATCAAATCCGTTTCGATACTCGACTACGCATCCATAAGGTCGATTATCAGCAACTGTATTTATAATTCATAGGTATAACATGGCGCCCAGTCCAAATTACCACACGAAAGTAAGGTGAACGCTTTGCAGTATTTTTTACTATTTTATCAATTTTACTCTTGCCTAAGTAACGGAGTATCCATGTTGAATTTGTAAATGTTATCACACACAAGGTCTAACTGGTTTTTGCTCTCGTATGGCGGGCAGAATCTTATTTTCCGGTCCTTATTGTCCGTGTACACTTCGATCACACCCCACTGTATTAGTAGCCTGTGGCAGTTGCGGATCGCGTCTGTCGATACGGCTTCACCTGTGGAGGTAAACAAATATGTTATAATGAGAAAACAAATTAAATTACGATGCTGCGAGCACTCTTTTGCTTTCCTTATGAAAACGAAGCACAACAACGCATTGTTGCATTGCATATACCTACTAAAAATATCAGAATAATCTCTCTCCGCTGGTTGAATTTCTGATGTATAATCGCAGCAGCATAAGGACCGTTACAGACTTCATCATCATTCGGCCTGTACTAGTTATACCAGTCCACAGCTAGACAGAGGCTCCTCTCAACGACCGCTCATGCACCCTGGGACTGATCTTTGTGTTCCCGCACCCAGCATCTAGTTGAGTCTTTCTCAAATCGTTATGCCACTCGTGGCGATCGTAATAGTCGCGATCTCCACTCAAGAATTCGTTTACCCCAGTTATCGATTCTTCCGCAGATCCTATCCTACTGTTTGTAAGGATGGCTTTATGGATGTTTGTTACTGAACGGCTTTGATGACATTTGGCAGTAATTTAGCTTATTCATATAACCCAGAATAGCACTGAAACTATTATTTATTCCATAATTTAATGTGGCTTCTGCCGGAATGCAAAATTGAATTCCACGCGGACGGAGTCGCATGCAAAGGCTAGTATGGCCTTCGCCATATCCACAACCACCACTGACCTCCACAAAACCAATCTACCAAACACAAAACCTCACCGTAAACCATCCGGTTCTGAGCAAAGTCCTCAGTCAGCGAGTCCAGCGTGTCCTTGACGAGTTGCCGCTGCGGCGCGGCCGCGAGGCGCCGGCAGCTCGCCGCGTACGCTTCCAGTAGGGGCCGGATCGTTAGGAGGAGACGGCGTCTGTGGGAAGGTAATGTGAAATTTAGGTATGATACAATAACCTGTATATAACCGTACACGTCCACGGGAAGTGCAGTACTCGAAAACAAGATTTTTTCGACCGCCCAAGGGTACTAGAGGCCCAAGTCAGTTTGTTATCTGTTAACAATAGCCTTATTATGTTAGGCTGTTGCCAACATTTCTCTGATTTCGTGAGTTATGAGATGCCGGGCGTGAGTGTATATATGTATGTTTTTTTATATAATTGGAGTAGCCAGGCATTTGACCGCCACCTCACCTGGTGGTAAGCGACGATGCGACCAATGAATGAATGAATGAATAACGCTTTATTGCACAATCAAAAGTATACAATGGGTAACTTAAATTAACAGCAGGAGAAGCAACAGGCGTCAATGATGGCGCATGCCTGTCTAAGAACAGCCTATTCACTCTGGCCTTGAAAGTCTTTAGATTATAATGATCAGGGAACACACTCGCGGGTAATGCATTCCATTCTTTAGCCGTACCCATTATAAGGCTTGTGCGTATAGCTGGAAGATCCACGACATAAGGATGAAGCGCTCGCCCGGATCGCGTCTCCGGATGGCGGAAAGGGGCCCACGGAATGTGGTCGTGTATGTATGTGTATACCTCTCATCCACAGCTTCCGCAGTCTCGCTGACGGCGTAGCGCACCCTGGCGGCGGGGTCGGGCCGCTCCCAGTCGTCGCTTTCGGCGTCCCCGCTGGCTTCCGCTTCTAATGCCGCCGCAAATCGTCGCGACCATCGTTGCTCTTCTAGGCCATCGTCGCGCTGGGGATTAGAAATAATCATCATCATCAGTCCATAACAGTCCACTGCAGGACTTAGGGCCTCCCCTACGAAAGGGGAGGTTGTTGCCATAATCTCCACGCTTGGCTGGCAAGTTGGAGATCGCAGTCAATGAAAAATGCTGCTGCCCATTTTCCATGACTCTTGATCTTTTGCCTCGAAAACATTTGTCGCCTTATACGGCACCCACAAATGTAAGGTGTTGGTGCTATTCTGCCGGATACCACACGGCCAAAAAGATAGATAAGAATCTAAGTGTATATGTTGGTAAATATAAAATTGGAGGACATAGATGGCACACGATTTGATTTAAATTATTTAACCTATGCTCTCACAGTGAAGGAAAACATCGAAAGACATGTTGTGTTTGCCGAGCCGACCGAGCGAGAGGTACCCGGTCGATCCCCAGTACTGCGATGCACCAATGACTTTTTTGAATGACTCAGTTGAAGACTAACCGACTAACATGATGGTGAAACTTTTATATTCAACGACTTAACATGTAACGATAATCCAATCAGCTCAGATTTTCCTGTTAACTGATTATGATTTAGATTAATTTGTTATAAAGCGGACCTAGAATGATGATGATTGATAACGTCACAAACTTATCTGTTGTTGATTTTCTGAATCTCTAGGGAACTTATCTTTTTCAGAAATATATTCCAGTGGTAGCGCCAATGACACATTCAATAAATTTTACGACCTATTTTTAACATTTTACAACCTATGTTTTCCCGTGGTAAGAGTTAAGCACACTGCCAAAAAACCAATAAACTGGCTATCTAAAGGTATAAAGTTATGTGCTAAACGCAGACGTGAACTTCTGTGGAAATATAGACTAACAAAACATAAATCTGACAGAAATAAATTTAAAACGTATTCTAAAAGACTAAATAAAATAATGAAATTGACACAAAAATCACAAAACAACAATTACATTAGGACATCAAATAATAAATCAAAGGCTAGTTGGCATGTAATAAACAATACTAAACAGCAATTCCCTAAAGAAACTGTAACACAAATAAAATCAAAAGACTGTACTATTCGTGACCCGGCTGATATAGCACAAGTTTTTAATGATTATTTTACAAATAATAACTGCATCACTAATAAATCAAAATACATAAAATCTAATTCCAATACTAAACTAAATTCTTTATTTATGACACCTACTACTCCATATGACATTTATCGAATAATAAGAGATTTAAAAAACACGAACAGCACGGGATATGATGATATAAACACTAAAGTCATTAAATATGTTTCCCATATTATTGCATCGCCCCTTAGCTATGTCATAAACCCGTGCATTACAGAAGGTATTTTCCCAGATAAACTAAAAGTAACAATAATAAAGCCATTATTCAAAAAAGAAGACCCCGAGAATATGAAGAATTACAGGCCTATAGCCTTAATTCCCATATTTTCCAAAATAATTGAAAAAGTAATACACAATTCTTTATACCAATACTGTGAAGCGAATGAAATACTAGTACCGCAGCAAAAAGAATTTAGGAAAAACAAAAATGTAAATATGGCCCTATATGACATGCTTTACAAAATTTATCTCAGATTAGATAATCGCTTACCAATAATGGCATTGTTTTTAGATTTAACAAAGGCTTTCGATTTTGTTGACCACGAAATTCTACATAAAAAATTAGAAGCCATTGGAGTAAGGGGAAACGTAAAACAATTAATTAAATCTTATCTCAGTGACAGAATTCAAATGACCCAAATTACTCGAATATGTCACAAAACCAAATTAGAAACCCAATATTTGTCAAAAGGTAATATTGTTCGCTACGGTGTTCCGCAAGGGAGTGTATTGGGACCTCTATTATTTATTATTTACATTAATGACATTATAGAATCGATCAATAATCAAATTATCTTATTTGCTGATGACTGCACTGTGCTTTTTAATAATGAAATTGACATAAATCCTGCTCTGACTAATGTAATTGAATGGTTAAAAAATAATAACTTACAACTAAACCTAGATAAAACGAAAATTATTAAATTTAAACAACGAGACAAGAGCACTATTCAAGCAAACGTAACACATAATGGACAAATAATTGAAAACACTAAAGTTACAAAATTTTTAGGACTATATTTAGACAGCAATATGAGCTGGACAACACATATAAAATATGTTGGTAACCGAATCAACCAATCCTCATATGCACTGCATAAATTGAACAAAGTAGCAAATCGTGAAACCGTACTAATGGCTTATCAGGGTCTTGTAGTCTCGATACTGAGATACGGGATTATTTTCTGGGGCAATGCAACGGGAAAAGAGACTATATTTAAGGCACAGAAGCGTTGTATCAGAGCTATCTGTAACCTGAAACGCACAGACAGCTGTAGGCCATTTTTTAAAGAACTGAAATTACTGACTTTGCCATCTCTCTACCTGTACGAAATTGCCGTATTTGTACGCACAAATCAGCATCTTTTCCCTAGCGTTGAAAGCGCACGACGCCGAGATCAACTGCACATCCATCCGTGCAAAACTGCCCTCTTTCATAAGAGCGTGTTTGCGATGGCCCCAAAATTATATAATGCTATCCCAAAAAGGATTCGCGAAGTAGAGACTATTGGTAACTTTAAGAGGCAGCTTTACAATTTTTTGGTCGAAAGAGCGTTATATACGGTTGAGGAGTTCCTTTTGGCTTGTAAAGAAAGTAAGTAGTTTTTTCTCTCAGTAAATGTACCTGATTAGATGACATATTATGTGTAATGCTGTTGTATTAATTTTGACATATTGTATGATTGGCTTTTCATTATTTTGACATTGTTGATTATTGTGGATATTGTTAATGATTTATGGTTAAATTTAATATTTATTTTAGTATGATTTTTAATTGTTTTTTTAATAGGTATAAATTGACATTATATTTTTATTGACATTATTTTTATTGACATTTGAAATATTATTGACACTATCTACTGTTTGAAATCTTAAATTATTAATTGTTGAATGGGTAAAAATCAAATTTTATAATTATGTTTTTTATAATACTTAAAATGAATAATTTTTTAAAATGTTTGTAAATCAATTTGTGATATTATTTAACTACAAACTCCTAAAATTTGTATGCCGATGGCAGGTCGCAGAGACTTCATTTTACTACAAATGTACCTAACAACTGTATAAACCTGTGTACCACAAATTAATAAATGATTATGATTATGATATTTATTTATTTCACAGTCTTACAGATATGGACAAGAATGCCATTTCAAAATGGCGTCCACTTAGTTCCAGTTTTGGTCAACGGATCACAGATAAGTTCGTAGCACTCTTATACACTAAATGTGGCCTTTTTAGACCCCCCATCCCCTATATACTGAAACCCAACCCTACCTGCGTATTAACAAGCACCCCAGCAGAGATCAAGCTATCCAACGCCTGTAGCACTCTCTCCTCAGTCCTGGTGCAAGGCGCGCAGAGAATGAACTCCCGGGACAGTACGGCGCACAGCTCCAGGGACCGGGACACCAGGTCCGTGTGGCCCACGGTCCCGTCCGAGGATTCCAGGAGGAGGGATTCCGTGGCTGTTGCTGGAGAAGGGAAAGATTGATTTTTAGTCAGTTTTAAAAAATTAGAGTTAATGCGATTTATCAATCTAACAAATGGCGCTAGTGAAAGGAAATGCGCTTTTCAAAAATTGACTTTACATTATGAGCATACATACATTTTTACTTCTGAATTTAGTCAAATGTAATAAGCGAAAAACCTGTTTCAAAATGACGGATCTATTCGATAGATTCAAAGATATTGAACATAGAGCCGATATATCTATAAAGATATATTAAATTATATGTATAACATACATAAAGATAGACAACAAATCAGTATTGTAAACACTGTACAATTAGACACTGTACCTATTCTTTAAAATAAATAAAAAAGTAATTTATAAAAGATATAAAAAACCAAAAAAAGTAATAAAAGAAAAGACAAAACGAAAATAGATAAAAAGAAATACAAAAAATAGCAAAAACAATGACCAACACCTCTGTGAGCCTATGACAGAGGAAATCAGAGTAACCTGTCAGTCTGTCTAAACTTAAGACTATTGTCGACAGTCACAGCAGTAACACAAATAAAAAAAAAATACTGCAGCACTCACCAACGATAGCATTAGCAGCGTAATGCGCGACGACAGCGTTCGCGTAGTACGACAGCTCCAGGGCAGCCGCCACGGAGGGTTGGGCTCGGACCAAGCCGCGCTCGCGACGGATCAGTCCGCGGCCTAGGAGGTCCAGCTGTGGAACACAGTTCGCATAAATTAGATTCAAATAGTCAAAGAATTTAATTGTAAGACATGGGTATTATAGAGGTTTTCAATAATCTTTAATAGTTTCTCCATCCTTTGCATGACACATGACATTCTATCTATAATGTTGAATCCATAGCTGAAACCATAATCTCCGTCTCCTGTATAACCTGCCATTACCACATATCAATAACACTATAAACCCAGTCAATCCTATCCACATATCTGTAACCAGTAGTCCAGTAAATCCGACTCATTCCGTTCTCCGCTATGAAGGTTCCGGCCAAGACCAAAGCAGCCTCGCCAGACCGCCTTTCATACATCAGCATGTAGCACCCCACACATTCGTGCACATAACATTGTACACATGACAATCTATCATACCGAATTATAGCTTATACCATAATTCCCGCTTTCATATCTATAATCACCATCTGCGTGCATCTGTAATCACTATAACCCAATAAATCCAACTCAGCACCCTCTTAAAAACGCCCCACGGGTCTCGGCGTAGACTTCTGGCTGCTCCATAGTTCCTGCTTCCTCGATCCTGTCATCTGCGTGTATCTGTATGTAACTATATCCCAACTATCCTTACATCCGTGCTAGTCCTTCACTGATTACATTTAAAAGGAATTTTAAAGAGCATTATCTCTCTCACTAATATAAAGTTATGGTACGTATATATTTATTGTATTCATTATTAATTATAGTATTTGTTTATAGTTTTTTATTTTAGTTTACTTGTGTGCACTTCCTATGCCTAAATGCTGGCTTACAGCTTCTTTGACTCCAAGGTTTGCTGGTAGAAAACTCAACTGTTGGGTTAAGCTCGCCTTTGTACTTAAGTTACATTCTGTTAAATTGTATTTATTATTTTTTTGTGTACAATAAAGAATTGAGAATTGAGAACTATAGTATAGCAAACTCGACTCACCGCTCTCTTAACAACGGCCCTAGGCTCCCCGCTATACAGGTCCCGCCCGTCGGCCTGCAACGCCCTCCCGCGGGCGGCCACGGCGGCGGCCAGCGCGGGCCCGGCGGCGCCCGACCGCCTTTCGCACATCAGCACGTACGACACCACGTTGGTGCACATGAGGGCCGTGGCTTGGGATGCGTCTGGGGAGCAAGATAGATATATAGATAAATTCCTTATTGCTCACACAAGAATCATCATCATCTTCACAATTGGCAGGCGGGGTGTTTAAATTTAACAATGGAAAATGCAGCTGCCCATTTTCCAGACTACGTGGACTCTTGATCTTTTGCCTCGAAAACATTAGTCGCCTTGGACGATACCCATGAGTGTAAGGGGTTGATGTTATTTACTCTGCCGGACATCACACAGCCAACGCCAAGCGAAATACGGCCGCAATTGTAGCGGAAAGTGTGTGAAAATTGGATATCCGGATTGGCCCTTTACGCGACAGTCACGACAGCCACATTGTAGAAATTATATTCAAACATGAATGCCATAAAATTCTCTTTCCAATAAAGCTAGTTTCACTGAAAATATTTTTTTCTTTGGTTTATTTAAATTTAAATTTCTCTGTGTATAAAAAAACGTCCTTTAGTAACGAACGAGCGGACAGCCTAGCTTGGAGGCCTATTCTCACGCTGTAAAGTTTCTAGACCTTTGGGTCTAGAGATAAAAAAAATGGGTCAGCCCAAAGTTAAATTATAATATCGATTGCTGCAAAAAATTAATATTTTCTCTACGAGAGCCTAAAGGAAGAACGTTTTCAATGACATTAATACCGATTTGTGGCTAGAGAGAATGTCGAATTAGAGATGACGCCGCCAATGATAAACGGTAAACGGAATACTTATGTTTCATGTAACAAAAATGAATAATAGAAGGTACAGGTGTACCTTCTAGAGCAAGAGCCCATGAGGGCCAGACCTTCCTATTGTCCGTAAGTATGAAAGTTTTTCCATGTGTGTCCCCAACACAGGTAAGAATGATCCCCACCCATGAAACCTGGATCGTGGTTCCTTTGGCAGGTAACAGGTAACAAAGGTGTATAAAATCTTATCTCCAATTTCTTAAGTTAGCAAGCTCAATTTTTTTGTATTTTATTCGTAACAGCATTAATATTCACGATGCTCATTGCCAGACACATAGTATGGTTACAACCCTCCGCCGGACACCCCTAAACTATAATTCTCTGTAATTATACTTACCTTATATTAGGAAAGCTGAATTTTATAAATGTTATTCAGAGAATTATTAAACTGAGTTTTCTCAGTAGCCAGACAGTTTTTTGGGTTCTATAATCCTGCCAGACGCATTAAAAGTGTAATAGTTGCGAGAGTGGGGCTCATATACAACAACTGGTGCGAGTGAGACAGAGCGCTCGGTTCGGTGCGATCTTTTACTGCGCATCAGCTGTCGTCTATACTAATATTATAAAAAGGAAATGTTTGATTTTTTGTTTGTTTGTTTGTTTGTTTTTATTGAATAGGCTTCGAAACTACTGTTCCTATTTCAAAAATCCTTTCACCGTTGGGAAGCTACACTATCCCCGGGTGACCATCTTGGCGTTAATGTCCCGGTTGTGCTCTCGCGCACGAGGGCCCGGGGTCCGCGTTGACCATGATCCAGGATTTAGCAGGTCAGGTAATTACAGTGGAGCGACTGCCGTCTGACCTCCATGACCCTGCTAACAAGGGAAACTGACCAGATTGGATCATGGTTACACATCCAGTCGCCTGAATGTGCAGGTTTCATCACGATGTTTTCCCTCACCGTAAGAGCATCGGTTAGTATTCAACTAATGTACATAACTCAAAAAACAGTCATTGGTACATGGCCGGAGCGTAATTTTCTAAAAAATTACGGTTCATTAATAAAACTCCAATAATGTAACCCAAGGTGTAAAAAAATACCCAAAAATTCCTTACATCGCGTGTGCTGCGAAAACTATTGATGATAGAACAAAATAATGTACTACGACTTTGCAGAACACATCATTATCTATAAAAAGTGTCACGACAGTATATGTCTAACTATTATAGTTATGTCACATGTATGCATATGTTCTTTTATTTTCAAAATTTAATTGAAATGCCGCCGCTAAAATACGCTATTTATTGGTACTTTGCTATTAATCCTTATCAAAATCAATTACTTCATATTCACGACTGCTTCAATACCTTTATATAACTTTTTGAATTATGCAATTCAGATATTCCATTCGAGAGATATCACGAGTTTAAAAATGTGAATATTAGAAAAAATTTACTGATTAAATGTGAATATTAGAAAATTTTTACTGATTATAGATAAAAAAAATTATTATTCTGACTGTAATAATTTTATTTTATTAAATTTCTTGATGAATTATAAAAAAAAATCACTAAACAATTTGGAATAAACGATAGTATATGTTTAGCATAACATTGCAATGAACTGAGCGCTCTGTCTCACTCGCACCAGTTGTTGCATATGAGACACTTTTTATGCGTCTGGCAGGATTATAGAACCCAAAAAACTGTCTGGCTACTAAGATAACTCAGTTTAATAATTCTCTGAATAACATTTATAAAATTCAGCTTTCCTAATATAAGGTAAGTATAATTACAGAGAATTATAGTTTAGGGGTGTCCGGCGGAGGGTTGTAACCATACTATGTGTCTGGCAATGAGCATCGTGAGTATTAATGCTGTTACGAATAAAATACAAAAAAATTGAGCTTGCTAACTTAAGAAATTGGAGATAAGATTTTATACCCCTTTGTTACGAGTTACCTGCCAAAGGAACCACGATCCAGGTTTCATGAGTGGGGATCATTCTTACCTGTGTTGGGGACACACATGGAAAAACTTTCATGCTTACGGACAATAGGAAGGTCTGGCCCTCATGGGCTCTTAGACTATTCTGTAAGGACAAGATTCTAGAGTGACCGCTTTCCATCAGGTGAGCCGTCCGTCCGTGTGACTCACAAGGCAATAAAAAAACAGTAGAACGCTTTATACGGTAATTATAAACAACTCACCATAAACGAGATGCCTGCCGATCGCTTCCACCATCATCTTATGGTCGGCGCTGACATCGGCGCCATAGAGACTCGAATGACTGTTGTTGTACAGGATCTGCCTGTCGAGTGTGGCAGCCAGGTTGTTGTTAGGCGGTGCCGGGTTCGAGTCCAACGGCGCTCGGAGGTAGCTGTACTTTTGGAAGGACGTCACCAGCTCCTGTTCGGAAAAGTAAAGATGTTAAAGAAGGGTAATGGTGATATTGGTGTGAGCGGGAGTGACTATACAACTTTTCACTAAGATGGCAACAACCGTACTGCCCGCCTGATGGTAAACCGTTACCAGATCGCTAATATGTCAGAGTCTAATGTCGACATCGCAAAATTTATGTTTGTACATGATTGTTTTTTGAACACAAATCCGAAACTGTAACAATAACCACCCGATGAAGATCAGCCGGTCTAGCCATCTTGCGTGTATGGTAGAAAATTGACAGGTCGAAGTTCGACTATTTCTACCAACATCTACATTGACTCTAAAGCGCGCTCCACATGTGGACAGTTCCGCGAGAACACGAGAATGTAGAGGTAGTATTCGTGTAGTCCCGTGCATATTTGGCATGTCTCGCCTATTTCATAGACTAAGTAGAGATAGTTTGTTGTCGTCTCAATTCGATCGATTTTATATTTATATTTCTAGCGCTTTTTCCCGTAACAGGTTCGGGGTACACTTGACCATGATCCAGGATATTAGTAGATCAAGTAATTACAGTAGAGAAGCTGCCATCACCTCTGTGACCCTGTTTACAGTAGATTACCGATATTACACCGATGAATCGATAAAATGTCGCGCGTTTTAACACCACCACATCCCTAATAGGCGAGAATGTAGAGGGTCGACCAAAATCCCGACAAAAGTTTCGCCGGAAGTTTCGGCGAACATGTGGAGCGCGCTTAATTATGTAGGATCGGATGATCCAATCCGCCTCCTTCGTACACCGAAAGTACGTGAATTGTCTATGGACCAAGAATTTCTACAACAAACAGCTTATGTCAGATAACGTTAGCTTATGTCAAATCCCATACATTTTTTCTACCACAAATGATTGTAGATTAACGAAACCTCTTGGCTAAGGCCGCTGGTAACTAGTCACCTATTTGATGTGGAGAGCTCATAAGCATGCTTACTTATAAACGCATGCCACAGGTCTCAGCGGGAGGAGAAGTAAGCGTCCTTTATGGGGAACGTTTTTCATACATACAAATTTTATGTAACCTTATTTATCCATTCTTTCCAGGGTTTGACGTTTTTAATGTTGGTTTGTGCAATTCGCCGTTAGTAAATGTATCAAAATGTATACGTAAACAATACAAAACAAAGCAATGAAAATTAAAAATAATGATATCACAAAACAACGCCATCTAGCGGCGATTTCTTTCTATTTAACCGCTTTATTAATCATTAACTTATAGAAACCATTGAATACATTTACTAAGAGTATAATTACTTCATTCAATCCATAAACAAATACCCAAACGAATGAAATAATATAAAAAAGGTAAATTAGTATCACGACTGACCTTCAATGAAATAGGCTGATTGAAGTCCACCCTTATCCCCCCATGGTTGGTATTCAAAGTCCTCCAGATCCCTCGGAGCGCCGACCAGAATGTCTCCATTTGCTTCGGCATCCCCAGCTGCTCCCTGACGAAGTTACCATCTACCAGCTTGTCGTAGTTGAGGGTAACCGGCACTAGGAGAGCGTCGTCGATGGTACCGTCCAGGTAGGCGTCCATTATGACTGACAGGATACCCGCTGGGGACAAAATGTAATTTGTCATTAATTTTGAAGTTAGACAGACACATAGACGTATCTTTATTTGGTCCAATAACACATTAAAAAAGAAGGATTAACTTCGTAAAGGGATGTGAATTCTCTGAGCTATGGGTAAAAGCGATCTTATTATTATTATTATTAAGCAGGCAAGCAGTTGTCAAAACAACTGATCGATGCCCTGTATCTGGCTCTTCTCTACTCATTATCAATATTTGTCGAGTCTGTTTTTGAATTGGTTTGTATTTTCTGCTGTAACAATGCATTCAGGCAACTTAACCTTCAGGTGACTTTTGTAGATATCATTAATTTTCACTCTACCATACTAATATTCTATTTAAATTGTAAACGAAGTTGTTGAAATATTTATTTCTTTAAATACATGCAAAAATAATGAAGTAATCATAATTTGTAACTAAAACTCACCAGCGTAATAGCCTTCCAAAGCAGCGTGTAAATATTTAAGTTTTACAAATATTTTATTGCATTAAAAGTCGTTATACAGATAAAATTTTTATTTTACATATTGGAAACTGTTTTACCAACTCATTTATGTAATGGGTAAAACAGTCCAGGCCACCGCATCCGCTCCCTTTTAGTTACAGATATCCTAACGACAGAGGCTGCGCACCATCAGGTAGCCATCTGAACGTCTGGCCAAGCTTGACAGTAAAAAAACAACGGCAAGTGGCAACATTCAAATCTCCTGACTGTAAAATAATGCTGTAATTACCTTTTGGCGGTTGCGGTTTTCCGGTCCTGGTGCGGCCACCTTCGATGAAGAATTCCAAGTTGTTATTCGCGCCCAGACTGTTGAGTATGTACGCCCTGGAATATGAAAGATAAATTTTCGTTCTTATTAGGGTAGATTTAACCTGTTTCACAGCGTACTGATATGTTTCAGATATCTTAATTGATAGATATATGTGATGCCACTTTCTTCTTGTTACAACAAAAAGAAACATACGACAACACAGATCTGTCGGTTATGATATCGGGAACTTTTCAGTAGTTGGTGAAACAGATGATGGTTAGTCGGTAAATATTTTTAGGGCTTTAATACAATACGGAAATACAAGTGCGACAACGAATGTGACGCAAAAAAGAATTAATAAGAAACTATAGTTTCTATATCTGTATTATAATACAGAAGAAAAGGCATATCACGGTTATTTTTGAAACATATCTAGGGGCACATTGTATCTGGCTGATTTAAATTACAGGAATGAATATTTTAGAGCAAGAGCCCATGAGGGCCAGACCTTCCTATTGTCCGTAAGTATGAAAGTTTTTCCATGTGTGTCCCCAACACAGGTAAGAATGATCCCCACCCATGAAACCTGGATCGTGGTTCCTTTGGCAGGTAACAGGTTACAAAGGTGTATAAAATCTTATCTCCAATTTCTTAAGTTAGCAAGCTCAATTTTTTTGTATTTTATTCGTAACAGCATTAATACTCACGATGCTCATTGCCAGACACATAGTATGGTTACAACCCTCCGCCGGACACCCCTAAACTATAATTCTCTGTAATTATACTTACCTTATATTAGGAAAGCTGAATTTTATAAATGTTATTCAGAGAATTATTAAACTGAGTTTTCTCAGTAGCCAGACAGTTTTTTGGGTTCTATAATCCTGCCAGACGCATTAAAAGTGTAATAGTTGCGAGAGTGGGGCTCATATACAACAACTGGTGCGAGTGAGACAGAGCGCTCGGTTCGGTGCGATCTTTTACTGCGCATCAGCTGTCGTCTATACTAATATTATAAAAAGGAAATGTTTGATTTTATGTTTGTTTGTTTGTTTGTTTGTTTTTATTGAATAGGCTTCGTACTACTGGTCCTATTTCAAAAATTCTTTCACCGTTGGGAAGCTACACTATCCCCGGGTGACCATCTTGGCGTTAATGTCCCGGTTGTGCTCTCGCGCACGAGGGCCCGGGGTCCGCCTTGACCATGATCCAGGATTTGGCAGGTCAGGTAATTACAGTGGAGCGACTGCCGTCTGACCTCCATGACCCTGCTAACAAGGGAAACTGACCAGATTGGATCATGGTTACACATCCAGTCGCCTGAATGTGCAGGTTTCATCACGATGTTTTCCCTCACCGTAAGAGCATCGGTTAGTATTCAACTAATGTACATAACTCAAAAAACAGTCATTGGTTCATGGCCGGAGCGGGAGCGTAATTTTCTATAAAATTACGGTTCATTAATAAAACTCCAATAATGTAACCCAAGGTGTAAAAAAATACCCAAAAAATTCCTTACATCGCGTGTGCTGCGAAAACTATTGATGATAGAACAAAATAATGTACTACGACTTTCCAGAACACATCATTATCTATAAAAAGTGTCACGACAGTATATGTCTAACTATTATAGTTATGTCACATTTATGCATGTGTTCTTTTATTTTCAAAATTTAATTGAAATGCCGCCGCTAAAAAACGCTATTTATTGGTACTTTGCTATTAATCCTTATCAAAATCAATTACTTCATATTCACGACTGCTTCAATACCTTTATATAACTTTTTGAATTATGCAATTCAGACATTCCATTCGAGAGATATCACGAGTTTAAAAATGTAAATATTAGAAAAAATTTACTGATTAAATGTGAATATTAGAAAATTTTTACTGATTATAGATTAAAAAATTTATTATTCTGACTGTAATAATTTTATTTTATTAAATTTCTTGATGAATTATAAAAAAAAATCACTAAACAATTTGGAATAAACGATAGTATATGTTTAGCATAACATTGCAATGAACTGAGCGCTCTGTCTCACTCGCACCAGTTGTTGCATATGAGACACTTTTTATGCGTCTGGCAGGATTATAGAACCCAAAAAACTGTCTGGCTACTAAGATAACTCAGTTTAATAATTCTCTGAATAACATTTATAAAATTCAGCTTTCCTAATATAAGGTAAGTATAATTACAGAGAATTATAGTTTAGGGGTGTCCGGCGGAGGGTTGTAACCATACTATGTGTCTGGCAATGAGCATCGTGAGTATTATTGCTGTTACGAATAAAATACAAAAAAATTGAGCTTGCTAATTTAAGAAATTGGAGATAAGATTTTATACACCTTTGTTACCTGTTACCTGCCAAAGGAACCACGATCCAGGTTTCATGGGTGGGGATCATTCTTACCTGTGTTGGGGACACACATGGAAAAACTTTCATGCTTACGGACAATAGGAAGGTCTGGCCCTCATGGGCTCTTAGACTATTTTGATTAGTCACTTCAGTCGATAGAGTTCTGCTAACGAATAGCAAAGTAAAATATCTAAAAAGAAAAGCGGGTCATTAACGTTTATTTCGTTTGTATCACAGCATTATGCTGAGACTGGTCCATTTCGGTTACCGTTACATCACTTACTGGTCTCATATAATTTTCAATCATTATAATTTACTGTACTCACTTAAGGTTAAGGATGCTATGGGGCTCCCATGGGGCGGAATAAATTACTGTTTATGTCTAAGTGCTGAATGAAACAGGGCCCGGTGATCTCACTCTCTTATGCAGTGACGAAGAGAAGAAAAAAGAGTAAGAGTAAAGTATCTTACCTCAAGGCTGACTTGTAGACGGGGTCGCTCTGGTACTCGGAGCCGTCGACCCTCCGCCGGATGTAGAAGGCGCCGCAGCCGCGGAGGAACCAACTGTAAGATGTCATGGTCATCATAAGCTCATGGATCAGGTCATCGTCTGTGGCGGTGTATCTAAAGTTAAGGCGGCCGAATGAACAATAGTGAAGACTTGCGCCGAAAGGTGGAAGGTTGATTTGTATTGCCTGTTTTTTTTATTAAGTAGCCAGGCATTTGACCGCCATCTCACCTGTTGGTAAGTGACGATGCGGCCGAAGATGGAGCTCGAGTTGGAACAGCCTATTCACTCCAGCCTTGAAGGCATCCAGGTTATATTGATCAGGGAACACACTCGCAGGCAACGCGTTCCATTCCTTAGCCGTACGCATTATAAAGGTCGAGCCAAAGCGGCTCGACATCGCTTGTCGACACTCGCCCACACAATAAGGACTTCGCTTGCCCAACAGGCTTGACCTTGTATAGCGGGTTGAGAGCTGCACTCGCTCATAAAAAGCACGTCAGGTCCAGTATGAAAGCCACCAGGATGTAAAAATGCGACCGGTTCAGTGGTTACCACGACGAGCTGGTAGTTACCACAAAGCGAATTTCAGTCAGTCCGTTAGATTGAAGATCGCAGTGTTAAAAATGGAAAACGCTGCTGCCTATTTTCCAGTATACGGAGACTAGATTTTTTGCCTCGGAAACATAAGTCGCATTGTACGACACCCACGAGTGTAAGGGGTTGGTGCTATTCTAGGGAGACCGATGTAAAGGTACGAAGACTAGAGAGGTAGGCCAGCGGCGTTGGCCCCCCGTAGCCGGTCTACGGTCGCTTTTATAAGCCTATGAGGCCTTATCACCTCTC
The DNA here is from genome assembly GCA_905147135.1 of Blastobasis lacticolella. Lineage (NCBI taxonomy): Eukaryota > Metazoa > Arthropoda > Insecta > Lepidoptera > Blastobasidae > Blastobasis > Blastobasis lacticolella. Next base: position 5,121,558 of record LR990061.1, read on the forward strand.
TACGCAGGCTTTTATGAGACTATGAGGCCTTATAATAGTATTTTTCACTCACCCAAAGAACGGTATCCTCATATTGTCGCCCGCAGCGACCAGAGGCGGCCTTAACCCCGTCAGGTATAAGGTGAATGTCACCAGGATGTAGTCAAAGTGGGACCGGTGTAAAGGCACGAAGACTAGAGGTAGGCCAGCGGCGTTGGCGCGTCGTAGCCGCTCTACGCAGGCGCTACGAGTGCCACAGCCGCCGCCAGCTACGCGACGGATCGCCTTATGGCATAGCCAGGCTACCAGTCTGTTGGGAGAAAAGTGATATAAATTTATTTATTTCACAGTTTTACAGCATATAAATTATTATTCAAAAAGTTTACATTATTAAGTTGTAATGCCAATTACAAAACTGCAACTTATAATTTTGGTAACTAATATAGCCAGTACACCATTTAAAATACAAATAGAAAATAAAAACTAAAACTAAATATAAACTTCTCTCTCTAAAATATAATATAAGATTCTCTCTCTGTATGTTTGTGTGTGTGCGTGTGTTTATGTGTGTGTTCGTGTGTTTGTTTAATGTATGAGTGTGTTATCCTTCACGTGACTGGAGGTACTGGATAACCCGATATGTGAGTATGTATGTATGTAAACTCTTTATTGCTTAATATATAAGGATAGGAGTTCTAATATAGTAGTAAAGTATGCGAGTTTTGCTTAATGAGCCAATAAGGTACTGGGGCCTTCCAAGAAGAAAGCTTCCATTTATCTCAAAAGCCAGCAACGCATTCGGTGGTGATCTTAGCGGTGGTCACTTAGCATCAGGTGACTATATTATAAAAAAAATAAAACCAACAGAAGCTACGCAAGATATAAACTATAAACACAGAGAGGACGATACAAAAACGTGACGTCGCGCCATTTAAAATACACGAAACTCCGTTTTGATGGAACTAAAGAAAACATTAATCACTTATAATGACATATTAAGTAGCAGTCATCATCCCCGATCATTCGACTTCGGACGGATCCGGGTCTACTAAATTAATTCTATTAAATCTTAGTGTCATTAATTGCTGAGGAGTACCTACACTTATTTTTGTATACTATGTTATAGTCTCTATCCACGTGCGTTCAAGGCATAATATCTTAGTGAGTTTAAAGTCAGCGTTATATCCCGTAAACCATGCTACTGATCTATACCAACCTGAGTACACTAGTAGACATCGCCGAGCTGATATCCTGTAGCACCTTCATGGCCCTAGCTTCCACCCGCTTCCTGACTGTCGGGTATCGCGCCTGGGAAGCGCCGTCGCCACCGCCGGTCTCCCGCAGTCGGTTCAGTTCGGATTGGGTGGCGTCCTCCAGGGCGGTTTGGAAACGGTCGTCTTTCACCACCTGCGGGGGAGGGATAATAAATAAATATGGTGGGGCGATTCATACAGCGCCATCTATCGCCAAAGTAAGCAAAGCATGTGTGATGTCACTGAGGGTGATGTAGGTTATCCTACGATAACCTATACGATGATGTAGGGTAGCCTACGGCGCTCTAACAGTCTATTATGGGTATGGCTTGTGTGTATGTTTGGTGTGATTATACTGCGGTGGTTGCAAGTTCAATAGAGGTGGGGCATAGCGAGATATCCCGTCCGAAATGGAGCCACTCGACTTGAAAAGTATCTTCACCTTTACAGAACTACGTAACTAAACTATTACTATTTTAGATATAATTGTGTTCCCGCCGGTAAGTAAGATGTATCCGTCGCCGAATACTGGGCGAATAAAGTATAAGTGAGAGTTTTAGTCCATCGACTCGATAAGAATAAGTAAGATGGTGGGCAATGCATTGGGGACACCTCTGATGTTGCTAAATGCCCATAGGCAGCGGTGAAAACTTTCCATCAGGTGGCCCGCTTACCTATTCGACTACCAATTGACATAAAAAATGACAGGTTTCCTAGGTCGAAGGTATAGGTGTATCCGTGTAAGTGATGCGATGAGCTAACTTAACAGTACACATATGGACTCCAACTTGAGTCTTTGTTAGTGAGCAAGCCGTGCTAATTTATCCAACCCAGTTTCTACCATAACTCCATTATTGCCTTTGGACGTTCGCAGGTATCTCGAAAGGAATCCTGTCCCTAATAAGGCCTTAGATCTTAGGTCCACTAGTCCCTAGGACCAGGGCTGCTGTTTCCCCAGCTGCGAGACATCATCTATAGCTCTTAACAATACGAGCGGTACTCACACTTGGTACAACGTCGTGGTACTGGTACCGCACCAGGTTCACGCACTGCGCCAGGTCGCAGAGGTAGCGCGAGACCACGCCGCCGTTCGCGAACGTCTGCCGGCCGATGTTGAGGATGTTGATCACGGCGCCGGTGTCCGCGGACTTGGGGTCCTGCCATGATTCCTGGGAAAGGAGGAAAGGGGATATAAATAAATGTGTTTGGACAAATTCACACAGAGCCATCTAGGCCCAAAGTAAGTATGGGTGATAGATAACTGATAAACGACTTATATCCTTTATTTTTTCTTGTATTAAATACATACTTATCATCCATACTACACCCAGACACGTAACAGAAACTAAAATTCATAATTTTAATTTCTGCTCGGCCGGGAATCGAACCTCTGCGTGGCGACCGGCATGTTAACCAACTGGACCACTTAGGTCATCCAAAGTTTGGTTTGTAATGATGTGGGACGCGTTCCCTGCTCTTTATAATCTAGACGCCTTCAAGGCTAGAGTGAATAGGCTGTTCCTAGACAGACATGCTCCATTATCGGCCGCATCGTCACTTACCACCAGGTGCGTTGACGGTCAAATGCCTTGCTAGACAAATTATATAAAAATGATGTAATGTAGAACCGAATAAAGTGTTGTCTATGTCTATGTTTGTCTTTCCTGATACGATATATTATAATGACACTAGTACAGAACGCAACCTCCACTATATAATGAGCTCGCGTCACTGTGGATGCGTGTACAAACCGGAAACGGTCCAAAGTGTAAACAGGGTGGGTTGAGGTGCTGTCGTCAGTACAAACAACGTACTTAATAGGGGCGTCTCATGTCGCGCAATTTGCTGTTACTAGACATCGGATTATATGCATTCACGTACCCAGTTATATGCATATGCAATTGCATATCAATGGGTAGTTTTGTAACGTGTAACGGTAACACCCATTCATGTTATCCTAAACTCGATTTATACCTTTCCAACAATTGACTTGACCAATACAACTGACCAAATACAAATGAATGAATGCGAAACCCGCAAACCACCGTTACATCACACCGCGTCAATGTCAGGGGCATCGTTCCAAAACCGAAATAGAGAGAGACAGAAACACGCCGTCGGAACACGACAGAAGAGGACGGAAACCTTTTGGCGGGTCAGATATTTATATTTTGCAAGTCCAGAGTCGAGACGGAGAAATAGTTGGGTGACAATATCTAAAATTAGGGTTGTCACGGAAATAGTTTAAAGATGGCAACTAGTAGAGTAGTTGGAGGTCGGCTGATGTAAAATGAGGTGTCGTTTAGTAGTTCAAAAGAAAATAGTGGAGTGGATAGTCTAGGTGGAGGTCGACTTATGTAAAATGTGCTGTCGCTTACTAGTTCAAGAGAAAATCTTTATATAAATTTTCAGAATCTTAATAAAAATGGAACGGAGATGGATTGATGATCAAGTGGCCCGCTTTCTCGTTTGCCTTTGTTTTGAGTATATATTAATTGCCCAAAGCATTCGGTAGCTACAATCTGCGACACAAAATTATGAAAAGCTAGTCCGAGTCAGTGCAGATCTCCTGGACGACCTGAGTGGTTCAGTTGGTTAACATCGCCTTGGTCCCGGGTTCGATTCCCGGCCGGGCAGAAATTGAATTTTAATTTCTGTTATGGGTCTGGACGTTATGTATAAGTATGTATTTAAAAATATATTAATAGTTTATCAGTTTTTGGCACCTATAACACAAGCTTTGCTTACTTTGGGGCTAGATGGCGCTGTGTGAATTGTCAAAGCATTTTTTTTTTCGAGTATTCATTCGTTGCCCGAAGGATTCGGTAGCTACAATGCGTGAAAGCCAGTCCGACACCGTGGACGACGGTCGCCGCTTTCCATCAGGTGGATCGCATCCCTCCCAAGCGTAGCTAATAAAAAAACTATGTTTCTGTGGTAACATCCCTATCAAAAATACATGCGATGACGTAACGTCGTCTTCGGACGCGTTTGGACGCACGTGTGTTTTTTTCGCACGTCACGTGGCGTCTACTACTACAATGTTGGGTGTTTACAGTGTATTTCTAAATCTATACGAATGTCACACATTCATATTAGTAGTCTTTTTGTGGGAAGAAAAAACATGTTATTGGCGATTCGCGAAAGACATTCTTTGTTGGGATGGTAATAGAAAATGTTTTTTTATTTAGTCGTGTTTGTTTATCGTTGCAAATGAAGGGTACACATTCACACAATAATGTTAAGAGTCGATCGCAGAAAAACGTGTGCACTACATTGTAAAAAAAACACAGTCACGGGGCCTTAAACTGTAGATACTTCGACGAAATAAAAACAACTTTGCTTTGCTATTTCATAAGCAAAACGCTATCAAATGAAGTACACTCGCGAGCATGCAAATCGATTCACCCCAAATTTTTACATATCCCTACTTACGCTCATACATTTCTGGCGTCACCAAAAAAATTAAATCTGTAACTTCATAAATACCTAATCGATTTTATTTCGGTTTTACGGGCTTGATAGCCAACAAGACAATGAACCTCTGTAAGTACTTAATTAATTTCTTCAACACGATTAATGTACGCTAGACAATATTTTTTATAGACGGATTTGCAGCTGTTTTGAAAACGTAAGCGATCGTGTTCCGTGTATTATATATTCAGAAATTATAAGACCTATTTACAGCCTTGAATAAGAACAGTTAGCGTCAAATCACTTTCCATCAGGGGCCTGCCCCGAGCAGTGACTTTCCATCGAGGGGTCTGTGCCTGCGCGTGCGCAGTGACAGATCGCACTATTTTGCTCTCCCCGGCCCTCGACCGGGGTCGACGCACGCGGCCGCAAGCGCCGTAGAGCTACCAACTTAGCGCTTTAAGCGCTAGATCTAGCAGATTGTTGACATGTTTGGAGATTATAGAAACAGTTTTCATTACATTTAGTGCATACATTTAGCGCTAAGCGCAGATTCAGCGTTGTGGGCACGATGGGCATGCCCACAACCCTAATTCAGGGCCAATGCTAACGTTGTATAGAAAACTTTGTTTTTATATCATTACCCCCACCTCTAAGTGCCAAAATGTCAAAGATAGAATTTATTGACGCTCATGATTTCAAGCAAGCAGCGCTGCGTGTGTAGATAATTTGTGCGTTTTTAACCTATATCCGTGAACACTTTGCTGCAAAATCAGACTCGTACTCGTTTTTCAGCTGATCATCCCCACAACCTTTTTTAGGGGCTGGCTCCGCGCCTGTGTAGCGCTTCCTTTTCTGCACATTTACCGCCTATTTACGTTACATTTCCATACAAAATCTAAAAATCCAGCGCTTTTTCAAGATATCGTAGCGCGTTCTTGCTAGAAGCGTTGGTAACTGCGACGCCGCCGGTTGGCCCGCTCGAGTCACGCCACATCCCGCAGCGCGCGTTTAAATTTAAATTTGGAACACAACCCGAACGGTGGACGGAGTGCGGACCAATTGTCAACAAGCCGAGTAATCGGGACACATGTGTGTGAGTGAGAGCGTAGTAAATGGGTGTGTGGGAGAGGTGATATTGTGCGAAATGCGAATTATAGCTCTGTTCTTGAAGATGGCTCAAGGCGAACACATTACTATGTCGTTAGATATCTTGGACGGCAGGTGTTGAGAATTTCTAATGCTAGTCGCGGATTTTGATGAATCGGTCACCATGAGTCGTTCTTGTTATAGATTTATTTACACGCTTTATTTATAGTTAAAGTGCTTCTTTTATTTAGGTAATTTTTTCCGAAAGTTAGGAAAAATTAATTTAAATTGCTACCTTTAGAAAACTTACTTTTGTGGCAGCACTTTCACACCCCTTAAGGCCTTAAACATTCTAGAGTGTTTTCAGGGCCAACTGAATTAGACAAAGGCCCCGCTTGTTATCTAGTCGATAAAAGCCGTAGGGTCTTTAAGTACTAAAAAGGAACAAACGAACGGCCGACACACACCTATCATACTGATACATGTCACTCCGAAAAGAACAAGTCTCAAGGAAGATGCTCTTTCAAAATAACGCATGAGTGTGGAGAAGGCAAAAAAGTCGCTCTAAACAATGTTCCTTGAGCACAAAACAGGCACAAAATCAAGCCACCAAAATAGAACCCGCCAAGTTAGTAAAATTTCAACACCTTTTCTAACCAAGGCGGAGATGACTAATTAGTAGTTTTCCCCATAACAATGACCCCGCTTCGTACCTCGTTTGGTCCCCTTGACTTGTAAATCCTTACAGTCAATGGCACTCGGCGGAAACTCGATCGTAAAACGAACTAAAGGAAAATCCAGCCCGCGCGCAGTTGTGATTCACAGTCTCCAAGGCATGCGCGTATTGGGAGTTGAATATTGATGACTCAAGTACTGTTATTGCCTCTGCCGCTCGCTAAAGCTCCTTTCGACTTTGGCCGCACCAGTCATTCTCGCCGTCGCAACTCCTGTGTCGCCAGAATCTACAGCGGCGACCACATACAGGTCCTGAGTTGACCCGAGGACAAGCTAATACTGTCTTTTGTCATTGCTCCTTTCGGCTTGTCTAAGGTTAGCTGGAAGATATCCCATTGTGGGTTAAGCTAGCCTTTGTTTTGTAAGTGTTTTCTTTTGTTATCTACTACATACATATTGTTAAAACAGGTAGGTAGTACGGTTTATCTTCGCGAAAACAGCGATAGAATGTTCGCGTTTTTTGTCCTCTAATCTTAGACATTGAAAAAGGCATACAAGAACTTGTTTGGACAGCAAACATAGCTTATCTTATTTGATGGATGTAAACAGAATGAGTGGTGGGCTTTTGTCCGTAAAAAGACTATCCTTATATTCTTAAGTCTGTCTGTATGATTTTGTTTCTAATAATAGTGAGAAAACAATGATAAAACTCATCATTAACATCAGCCTATATTAGTCCACTGCTGCTACCCCGTATAGTCTTTTTTATGTTATACGGCAGACAAACAGGCACGCGGGCCACCTGATGGAAAGTGGTCACCGCCGCCTATGGACATCAGCAACACCAGGGGAATTACCAATGCGTTGCCTACCACAAATATACGTTTTACATAGCTTAATTTTTAGCTAAATAATTTTCATCAAGTGTGTAAGTACATATAAGTGAGTACAAAACTTTAATAAGTATTAGACTGGTGACACCCCTACAGTTTCTAATGTCCGGCGGTGACCACTTCCCATGAGGTGGCCCGCGTGCCTTCCGTACATATTGCACAAAGTCCTTCCACTCAAGGTCGTAGTATTATACAGTAGAAACTATTATAATAGTAGAAACAGACCGCCGTCACCAGTTACAGTTGATATTAATCCTTAGACAGTATAAAATAAAGTCGCTTTTGGGTGCGGGGGACATGGTCGGACGTCCGACAAAGGTCGGCTCGGCCGCGCATCCGAATTAATCCAAAAGCGACTTCATTTCATACAGCGTAAGGATTAGTATCAACTGCAACTGACGGTTGGCCGGCTCCAGTCGCAACGAACACCTACTATTATATACCGAACACCAGCTCGCATACCTATAAACAGGCGGCCATGACACGACCTCGCCGATAACCACATCAACCGATAGCATCTATCACATTGCATGAGGTGATAATGATAACAAACAACATCTGTTGTAGCACGATAGCTAACAAAATTATAACGCATCTGATAATCTGACAGTTTACCTTTGTGGTGCGACATCGCGCGATGTGCCGATAATCGTCATACTGCCGTTATTGTGAAACTGTGACATCACCAGCGGATAATGGCTCAACTTACGTTAATATATTATAGATAGTTCTTGAATAAATTATTTATTTATAGATATACTGTGGCTTAACACAGTGCGGTGATAGTGAAACGGTCAAGTTAGAATCTGCAAAGGGTGCAGTCTCAGACTATTAATACTTGACACAGGCGCGATATTTTTCTTTGATTCAAAAGCATATTGAGACTTTGAGGTACACCTTACATGCAGTGAGCCACACACTCATACTACCCTCCGCTTAACTTTTAATTTATTGCTTAGGGAGACACACGGGCGGACGGACCACCTGTCAACGGTCAACCTTAGGGTAGCGGATGCGGTGCCGGCCTTTGAGGTACCTGTAGACATGCCTTTCGAAGCACCCTATGCATTTATTTATTTTATTTAACAATTTATTGCACACAATAAAGAAATACAGAGATATAACATATATATAACTGACACAACAGGCACTACTTATTTCTAAAAGAAATTTCTTCCAGCAGGCCTACAGAAAGGAAATGTTTAGCTAAGAAATGCAGATACGACGCACACAATTAATGAATAATTATAAAATACATATGAATATGACTAATTTTTATATACTATATCAATAAATACATACATACTAATACACTTAAATACTACTACATATCAATACAAATATATAGAATATATGTGTTAGCAGCAAAGACAAATATCACGCAATTCTGTTCGTTCGATTGGACAATAACTTTTTTCGAAGTCAGACAAGGCTCACAGAGAAAACGAAATAAAACGGTTGAGACTTTTATCAGTTCTGTGACAACAGTATGATTTATCGCAAGGAAATACCTACCAACATTTTGTCGACAACACATCTGTTGGGGTTTAGTTTAGAACCCACACTACTCCAGTATTAGACGTCGACGCGATCTGACAGTAGTCACTGCACCATCGACGTAATTTCAATTTAGGTGCACATTTGTTATTGTGTTTGGTAAGACACGCCTTTCAATTTCCAGCTATTATGATTCAAATGTTTTTAAAGACATCGCACGGAGGCTTAGTCATAACCCGTTGGAACCCACTGGGCACGGAATCCTAAAAAGGCGTGTTGCATTCCAGCCAATAGGAAACGAGGTGGCGCGGTTGAGACGTAGCCAATTGAGCGCCTTAGTGATAACGCTTGTACAACGGTGTTTGTTCTTAAGAACTGTTTGACATTATGCCTACAGCTACATTCTATCATCGCACCGCTTGAACCAACAGGGACTTCCAAGGTATGAACCTTGGAACCAAATTGCTCGCGAGCTGTGCGGTTCCTAAGGAACATTCTCCCATGCACACTAAGATTGTAAAATGAACTACCTGGAGAGGTTTTCCCTGGAGAGTACAACAAGGAGTTCTTCAAGAGAGGGGTGAAAAGGTTTTTACGGGGTCGGCAACGCGTGGGTGATGCCCATGGTATTGCAAACGTCCATAGGCTGCGGGGACTGCTTACCACCAGGCAGGCCGTAAGCTTCTTTGCCATCTTACGGGGGGCAAAAAACGGTAAACTCTCGTTTGTTTGATAAAATATGATTAACGAATAGGCACGTCCAAAGGTTTTCAGAGCTGGATAGCTGGATGAGATAATAAGCTATTTTTCGTGTCAACAATCGTAAGGTCGTAACAGTTCAACCCAATTAACATTTCATTCGAATGTAATCTAATCGTGTATTACCTACAATATCTTTGGCAATTAAAATTTTTGATGAGATCACGCCACCTCAATTTCTTACAATAGGTATAGCTATCGTGATACAGATCGTAAGGTGGGGATGTGGGAACCCACTATGGGTTCGATCCCCACTATTCCCAACCCCCACAATAGGAATATTTATTTACAATAGGTAAGTATCTATATCATTAACTTTGTACGAGATAAAGATCGACCTCCACTGCTCTTGGGCTCTGCGCTGCGTCATGACGATATCCACGCGTGGACAGCGGCGTGGCGAGTTGTTTATAATACATGGACCCGGCGCGACTTCGTTTACTCCTACCTACCCTACACCTACCATACATCTACTCTACACCTACTTAACCCTTATCTACCCTTTCTCTTGCTAACAAACATTCCTCTTGAATCACTTTATCTAATGTTGAAAACCGCATTAAAATCCGTTACGTAGTTTAAAGATTATAAATAAATAAGGGCAGACGGCGGGAAGCGAATTTGTTTTCTACTATGCGCGTTAGGTACGCGGCGCGCACGAAGAAAAGCCAGAAATCCACCAATGTATTAGAATCGTCACTGTCAAACGGCCACCCTTAGGGCAGGAAATCAGGAATCCAACAAACCCGCCCAAAAAGTCTATTTCATTTCAAAGGAGCTGTCGGAAGACGAAGTCAGTCGACATTGATCGTCACACCCCATTTAATACGCGATAAAAACAATAACACGCCTCGTGACTCCCCACAGCATGTGAACGGTTAATGATTTGATTATGCAAACTAGCCTACGATTTTTGTATATATTATATATTTGTCGATAGTGGTATAGGTATAATAAAGAGGCTCGCCTGCGCTGATTTAATCACGTGTTGCTAAGTTCCAGGGAGCATCATCACAGCCCGTAACAGTCCACTACAGGACTTAGGGCCTCTCCCACGAAAGGAGAGGTTGTTGCCATAATCTCCACGCTTGGCAGACGGGTTGGAAATCGCAGTGTTGTAAATATAACGATGGGAAATGCTTCACCCCTAGGTACACCAACCCAGTTTTACTCCTTGAATCACTCTCTATCTATTGTTGAAAACCGCATTGAAATCCGTTGCGTAGTTTAAAAGATCTAAGCGTACATAGATACATAGGGACAGACGGCGGGAAGCGACTTTGTTTTATACTATGTACAGATTTGACAACCCTAGTTCCTACGCATGGAAGCCCCCCGTCACCTATGACTCTGAGGCAGTTGACAGCGATAAAAACAAAAACATGCCTCGTGAGTCCCCACAGCATGCGAACAGCTAATGATTTGATGATACAAACTACCTATGATATTAATTATTTTGTTGTGAGCCGATAACACTGGCCAGATAACCTATTGGCCAGATGAGCAAATACCAGAATAGGTGTTATTATTCCGTTGCCGTTGAATTGAACTTTGCAGCACAATAATGAACTTTGCAGCACAATGTTTATATTCATCGTGTACCAGATAAGCTGATGCAAACAATCAATGTTGCACACGGAGAAATGTTGCCGGAGAAATCGTTGGAAATTGTAAAACACAAACATACCGGTAATCATATATTCGCTAGATTACTATCGATGATAAAAATCCGTAAAAAATTCGTTGCTATCCGGATACCGGTAGGTATCTTATCGGTTGAAGAGTTCCGATAACAAAGGCAATGCAGCCAAAAGATTTAAATCTTTGATCCAGCCAGCTATAACTTTTCATTATAATTTGACGACCACTTAGTGGTTAACATGCCACGCAGAGGTCCCGGGTTCGATTCCCGGCTGAGCGTGATGAATTTTAATTTCGGTTATGAAGTATGTAAGTAGTTTATCAGTTATCTAACACCCATAATACAAGGTTTGCTTACTTTGGGGCTAAATGACGCTGTGTGAATTGTCCAAACAAATTTAATTATTATTTATTTATTTTGTGCCTTTTCCGAGAGTTAACATGCAGATGCAGACAGTACATCTAATCATGAAGCAGTGAAGCGGTGCGGAATCGTTTGCTGTGACGTCACTTCACTGCGCTGTTAACTGTTACGTCACGTTATAACCCCGGCCGCACCGGTACCCCCTAAGCCAAGAATTAAAAAAAAAACATATTGGCGTTAATGTCTCGGTTGTACTCTCACGCACGAGGGATCGGGGTCCGCCTTGACCATGATCCTGGATGTGGCATATCAGATTACACTGGAGCGCCTGCCTTCTGACCTCCGTGACCCTGTTAACAGGGGAACCCGACAGATTGGATCATGGTTACACATTCAGTCGCCAGAATGTGCAGGTTTCATCCCGTTGTTTTCCCTCACCGTAAGAGCATCGGTTAGTGTTCAACTAACGTACATAACTCAGAAAAGAGTCATTGGTACATGGCGGCAGAGAAATTCGAACCCTCTACCTTTCGCATTTCGAGTCGGATACCGTTACCACTAGGCCTCTACGCCAAGAACGTACCGATCTAAATGCTGCTGATTACAAGGCATCACCACACGACCCAATTGCCAGTCAATACAAAGGTCGCATACGCCACGCCACGGACAAAGCGCGCTCTGACCGGTGACCGGGCGCGATAGCCTTTCGTATCGCATGTCAGCGATCGTACGATGCGTGTTTTCGCGACAACTGTCAGTTTCCGGCGATAAAGCACCTCGTGTGCGAGGTCTTTCAGCTGGACAGGGGCGACGTTGTTGAGGCGAGGAGTGGTAGCTAAGGCGTTGGTGGGAAGTTTTAGCGCCCTGGGGTGTGTTTGAGTCGCTCGCCTCGAATCGAACGGTTTTCAATTTCGATTTTCGGCATGAAAAATTCGATATTTTGATGCATGATGCTGATTTTCCCTATTTTAAACCGTACGCTTAAGGTGTACGCAATGTGATTTAAAAAATATTGAATTGTTAATGCCGAAAATGAAATTGAAAACCGTTCGAATCGAGGCGAGCGACTAAAAAATAAAGGCCCTGGGGGGTAAGAGAGGATGCCGGTTCGATATTATGGAAAGGTATGAATGTGGAAGAAGCTGACAGAGAGATCTGTCACGACCGTAGCAAGTGGAACGAAGTAGTCACTGCCAACCCCTACGGGGAAAAGGCGCGACGTTACGATTAAGTGAAATATCGTCCAGTGGCGGCTACTTTTCTTGTAAATTTGTTTAGTTCGTAACGCTTTTTGTTTAAGAAATCGCGCATCGCACGTGTTACATTTCTTTGGTAAACGCTTTATTTCTACATTAGACAAAGACGCGGACAATAACCCACCTCCACTCAGGGCCCTATCGACCGGTCATACGGGCCGCGTCTGACCTAATGGGGGTTGATGCGCGCACTTACTTGCTGGTGTCTCTTTCGGCGGGCGCATTCTGGACACCCCCAAATCCCTGATTGTCCCTAAGCGACCTGGTAAAGATCGCAGGTACCAGCTGGAAGCGGAAGGCACAGGAGCGGCCTTTGTGGAGATCTCTGGGGGAGGCCTATGTCTCTTCCTTAGCGGGCTGACACCACAGTACAGTCGCAACATGCGAAGACGCGGCAATCGCAATTGTTACGACAATTTCAACACTACAACTCTTCTACATTTGAAATAAAATAAAATACACGCGGCGCACGGCCAACGAATGATAAGAAAGAGACGGACACAAAGAAAATTCCACTTCTTTGTTTTGGAAAAACACTGACACGCATTGCGTAAAACTGACATATTGTTTTGTCTCGGACACGATCGGAGCTCTCTATCACGTAACGAAAGAAAGACAAAGACAGGTGTCGTAAGAGCAAGTAACAAAGGCATATTGCTACATCAGGTCGTACACCTAGTTACTTTCGGGCGATTAATTGAAATTTTATTTAATCGACAATTAACAATATTGTACTAATATGAAGGATTGTGTGGATGTCTGTCTGAGAAGTTCCCTCGTATGTGTATGAAATGTCACACCGAGACCAAGACATAATAGCTGTCTAGTTCTGATTGTTTTCAAGATTCACCTAAACCGACGATTATGTATAATAATGTTGATGAAGATGGAAGAAACTATGAAGAGAGGCTTGCCAGGAGTCCTCAGGAGTACTCAAGACCGCAAGTGGAACAATATGGCCATAAACTACATACCTATATAATTATGATTAAAATGTGCTGAATTGCAAGGTTTTGCTTTTGGCAGGAGTCGTTTGAGATGGAGTAATGAAGAACACATTTTTTATTCCACCGAGCGGATGTGCCTGAATGACCTACCTCTAAGATTCCCAGCTGTAACGATGCCAATTCCGAAGATGAAATCCCAGGCCAGCAAGTGCCAAGGAGTACTTTGTATTTTACCAATATTCACGTTTCTTGTGGAACAAATTAGGTAAGCGAAATGGCTCTAAGTTGCTATTGTATCACTCTCGAATTTCAAACAAGAGATTCCGCGGAGCATCAGATGGTGATGATAATTTACGTGTACAAAGAGTAAGTAGAGCTCGTCTAATCTAAAATGACGCGCCCCACTATCGCATTACCGCACACAAGCAAGTTTAAAATATGGACGCAATACATATACGAATGCCGTTGTAATTGGTCCTTCAGTTGTCGGTGAGATTCAAACGTAGGAACACGCGTCGTTCATTGGCTCCCACACAGATGAAGTGTCGTTATCAATATTTGCACTCGCACATCGAAATCAACTAACTAAGTAGTGGGGCGCGTCATCTTAGACTAGACGAGCTATACCTCAATACATGAAAGAACGGAGCCGAATAAATTACAATGAATAGATTAATAGTACAGTCAACAAATACAATAAATGTACCTACAGTGAACGAAGAAAGTTGGTCGACTTATCAAATTGGAACAAATAATAGTTATTGTCGCCACTCGTAAGTGGGTTTATTATAATTATGAGTAACAACAATATATGCATATACCTTCCATGTTTTGTGAGGAACGTTGGCAAACGTTATTGTCATATTGTATATGTATGTATGTGTATGTGTAGATTGATAAATATTCACAACAAACGTGTTCCTCACAAAGGAATTAAACACAGCCCGTCTACAAGTGTATTACTTTACTTATCGTGTTCGCTATTCATTATTTGATACACGGAAACAATGTGTACAAGGTGCACGGAATAACTCTAATAGGTATTGATAGATCTACATAGTTTAAGTTCCATCAGTATTCACAATTCACCAGCTTTAACTGCAGACCAAGGAAGATTTTTTTTTGCAAATTGTGTAGAAAACCCTTTCGGGTTATTTGTTCCCGTGTGGATGATTTCAAAAATTGGATCACCTTCACAAATGTACAACTTACCGCTCAACCAAAAACAAAGAAAAATTTATGATTGAATTTATCGTTATATTTAGTTTTAATTTATATATTGTATCTTTTTAAATTATTCAATTCAATTCAATCACTTTATTTCAGAAAATAAATACATATAAATAAGATGAAAAACTTAAATCTAAACGTCTAGCAGCTTGGTCCAGCACTGCACTACTCTATATACTACCCTTCCTTAACAACATTATTACATTTACTAAATTATTATTATAGGGCTTTTCCTGAAATTAAGAAATTCATTATTATTAAACAGGCGACCATAGTCTCTGCCTACCCCACCTGTGGGACACAGGCGTGAGCTTAAAGTATGTATGAAACCATCTTTAATTTATCATATCCAATTCTGATTACGTACATCACTCGACATTGTATTCTTAATTGGTCAGCCGGTTCGTATATCATCATAGACCGATATTGTTTACTTTGTCTCTACAATACACGAATGAAAGATTAGTTATCATTTTCAATTAATTAGTTTCAGCAATCTGAGACGAGCGACTTTTAATTAATAAATAATTGACAGCAGTTTTACTTCTGTACGTAGTTTAAAACAAAGTCGCTGGCCCTATGTATCTATGTACGCTTAGATCTTTTAAAATACGCTACGGGTTTGCAGTTTTCAACAATAGAGTGATTCAAGAGAAAAAATTTTATGGGCAAGAACAAAAGGGTAGGCAGGGGTAAAGTAGGTGTACGCGAACGAAGTCGCGCCGGGTCCACTAGTATTATTTAAAACAAGCAAATGTTTTTCACTATTTAAGAAAATTTTTAACCCATATACCTAAATTGAGGATCCGCATTAAAATCATAATAAACAGTTTAAAAGAAGTAAGCAAAAGTTGGTTGAAAAGAAGTGTTCTAACTTTCACAATGCGATGGAAGCGACCCAAAGGCCAAAACAGTCTCTGGGCACACATGGGCAACACAGCACACTTGACAACAGTCGCATACACTATTAAATGTGCGCCCAAAACGACTACAACAAACCTCGCATGTGCGAATGCGTTCCGAGCGGTGGTACGCGGAATGTTGGCAATGTTACGAAAGCATCATCATTAGAAGGCGGCAGATTATACTGCCAGTGGCCATTTGGCCAGTTAAAAACTGGCTATTTATATCGTTCATTCATGTCCATGTCCATGGAGGGTTTTGAGTGGTGGTGACGTACAAAGGTAGAGCTCGTCTAGTCTAAAATGACGCGCCCCACTACTTAGTTAGTTGATTTCGATGTGTGAGTGCAAATATTGATAACGACACTTCATCTGTGTGGGAGCCAATGAACGACGCGTGCTCCTACGTTTGAATCTTACCGGCAACTGAATGACCAATTACAACGCGATTTGTATATGTATTGCGTCCATATTTTAAACTTGCTAGTGTGCGTTAATGCGATAGTGGGGCGCGTTATTTTAGATTAGACGAGCTCTACCTCATCATAATTATCAACCAGGTGTCAATCTCAGTTGCGCTCTGTAGCACAGCGCCCAAGGGCCCGGATTCCTACTTCTCCTTGTCCACTTCGCTCGGTCTTCGGCATCCTTGGTGGTGAGTGTGTTGGCACGCATGTCATCGCTTCGGGGTCGGCCTCTTTTCCCCGTGCTTAGAGAAGATAGCAAGGCTAAACGTTCGAGCCTAAATGCCGGTCTGCGCGAGACCATCCAAGACAGCGCGGCGCCTATCACTTAAGAACTTGTTCCGGACAATCTTTGGAACGGGATAACGTAAGTACAACGTTAACCAAAAATATAGGTGGTATGAGAAATTATGAATGATCTATTTTATTTATTTATTTCTTTATTTATTTAACAGTTTATTGTACACAATATAACAAATACAGAAAGTACAGATTAGTTTAAATGATTAATGAACAAACATTTTTTTTTTACTTTGAGCAGGTACAGTACAGTACAATACAATAAGGATAACTCACAATTTTTGTTTAGTGGCTTTACCATCAGTTTATGATACCACAGGAATGACTGTGAAGAAATTTTCACTTTTTTTTATACCACTAAGGTGGCAAACAAGCTTGCGGCCTGCCTGATGGTAAGCAGTCACCGCAGCCTATCTCTTAAACAAGAGAAGATATATGCGATAGAACCTTACACAACATGTAATAAAACCCATATTTCATTGCGCTTGACATTTCCTTCAAACCCATATAACTTAGACATTTCAAAATAGAATTTACAAATTCTTTCACCGGGTTTCATTGCTATGAAAATGCGTTCAGATTTTATCAACAAACCTATAAAATTGTACCATATGATTAATCCTCATTATGCAAAACAAGAATACCCGACTGCTAATCGTCCTCCATTTTACGGAACACGCCTAGGCACGCTGTGGCACACTAGACTACCTTGAGACCGCGTGGGACCTGCGCAGGTCGTCGGCCGAAATCGCCTCGCAGGCGGTGGCTGGCATAACGGTATCTCGCCTGCGCCCGCGCAAGCCCACTAATTTTGGTATCGAACGATGTGAAATTAGCGCTCCGGTGAGCGAGTAAGACAATTATGGCCGTGTCAGGGTCCTTAATGGCGTTTTTTTCTAGCCGAGTCGCAAATGTGCTTGTGGAATGCTGTGATGCTAGGACTGGATGGTTTAAAATTGACTGGCATGTGTGTCATGAATAACCGGCTACCTTATCCTTAAATTGAAACTTTAAAACCATGCAAATGCAGAAATAGACAACGTACGTTGCAGTGCCAACGTAGCAGAGACTATGTCTTCATTCAGTTTACTTATGTGTACTAATTTCAAATGTCATCCAAATCCATTCAGCCGTGTTTGGGTGATTGAGAAACAAACATTCACATTTATAAAATTAGTAGAATACTTTCGAATACAAAATTATTATCATGACCTTGACTTAGTTCACACCACAGGTAATCCCGTTTGCATGCCCACCTTCTTTTTATGCTACTCAGTGACAAACGAGCAGACAGCCCACCTGATGGTAAGTGGTAACTATCGCCCATAACATCTACAATTCATACAGTTAGGTTGCAAGTAACCAAAATGCAGAACCGCAGGTGCGTTGTCACTGTGAAGACTAAGATGAAATGCCTCATGCCAGTAATTTGCCTGTAACTTGGCCCCGGATATTTTAAAATAAAATTTTTAAATATTAATGGACAAATCCACACAGCGCCATCTAGTACAAACTAAGCAAGCTTGTACTATGGGTGCTAGCTAACTGATATACTACTTATATACTTTTAAATACATACTTAATATACATAGAACACCCAGACCCGTAACAGAAATTAAAACTCATTTAAATTTCCGCCCGACCGGGAATCGAACCCGGGACCTCTTGTGTGGCTGGCTGGCATCTTGACCACTGAACCACTCAGGTCGTCAAGTCGTCAATATATTTCGTATATACATACACACTCATTTTGCTTCTTCCACATTCATACATATATTCATTAACTTAACAGATATTTAAATAGACTCCAGTTTGCTTTGTTCTCCCTACTGATAGGGCCGAGGGGCAAGGCCGGCCACGCTTCCTCCGATTCGCGGACTTTGCACGCCAATATCGTTTAACATTGTGATATCGGTTAGCACATCTGGTGTTTATAAATAAACGGTATTATTTAAGAGCAAGAGTTTTCCTTATGCGACGCACGTTTTCTATTTGTTTTACCGAAGTTTCGGCACTTACACCCACCGTGGTCACTAGAAGACCGATTGAATGAACAACGCGAGTTTAGTTTGAAACAAATAGTTTTCGTTAGGTTTTACACTTCGGGTAGTTTTCTTTACATAGATTGATGGATTGCCATTTCGATAAATGTTGAGAGGTTTAATTTATTTTTGTCGCAATTCCACACAAAATACTGCGCAAAACCGGGTCCAATCCATATTGTATTTAAAGTTATTATTGCATCATCTAAAGGCAGATTTCCACGGTGCGTGATTCCACAAATTATCACGACGACCACGGATTGCCACAAACTTATCTGACCCGGTGGCCAAAACTAAGAACTAAGTGTCGCCATTTTGAAATGCTACTCTGTTGTCAACAACGGCGACGCCGTCACTAGTTCAAATATGAGTTTGTGACATGTCTGCGCTACCACGGACGACCATGGACGACACCCTTTCCACGGTGCGTCTGTGCGCGTTAGTCCGCGTAAGTCCACAAAATCACATACCGTCGAAACCCGCCTTCAAATAAGAGTTATTCGAAGCAAATAATAGTACGTGTTTTACAGTTTTGCATTATTTACGTCATAACTTCCTGCGTCACATTACGTTGTGTTATTGTAGTTTAAGAATTATACGTGAAATGTAAAACATAGTTTCAAAAAAGGTTAATAAAACGTAAAACACTTGTAAAGTTGTAACAGTAGCTTATTCAGCAAATTAACTGCACCAAGTAAGCAGTTGATGTAACCACCCAGCTTCAATGTTTTAAACTAAGTAAAATAACATTCTCAAATAATATAGGTCATTGTAATAATTGCGATAACAGTCGATGGATTTGCGATTCAATGCAATGGTGCTATTCAAAACATTGAAGGTCGCGTCCGGAGACGTCTTCAACGTCGTGGCCATTGAGCCACAGGTTAGTTGATTGTTTCATGATTATCATCCTAGCATTTATATCGGCTTCTGCCAGGATTTGCTTTCTGACTCATGACGAAGATCGGGCGAATGAGTAGGTAAGCGGTCCCTGGCATAGGCCGTGATAAGCGATAGGATGGTGTTGATGACCATTTAAAAAGCGTTATATCTATGGCTTTCTTTGACCGCTTACAAGTTAGATCTGACCGCGAGATAATTGTCCTCTATTGAAAATCCATTTGACACGAACTATACCATGAGTGACTAACGAGCAGACACCCCACCAGACGGAAGGCGGCAACGGTTTTAACTATTACATATTGAGCTAGTTTTACGCAAAGACTAACACCTAGGAAAAAAAACGTTGCCCCAACACACAACTTATTAACACAAGACTCGCTCGCTATATTACGGGCACAAACCTCTTTGGTTTTTACGTAATTGTGGTAGTGAAAGTTTTAAAACTTGTGAAAATAATAAAAAGAACAAAAAATCTGTCGCCCATAATATCTACGGCTACATTTAGGTATAAATAGTGTGATGACTATATTAACGTAAACTTGATGTGCATAAACGTTAAACAGAAACCTTGAGCGTACGAGTATTGTCGGCATTGTGGCGCTCTGCGCACGCGCACGCGAGTACCGTACGATGTGCTGTGAGCATGAGCGCACTGATAAAGGATTCCACGGATGATTGGCCTTGTCGACGGTTTGATGGAGCTCTATGCAGACTAGGTTCTTTGGATCGTGTTACTTGGTTTTAATACTAGGGATTATCTGTACTAGGGCCGATATTACAATCCTTGAATGAAATTGCTTATTCATTCTGGTGTCGAACCTTCACGGTACTGTTTATGGGATGCATCTTTTTTTCAGGCATTTTAACGTGATAGGAGTCGCCATATTTTATGGCTCATTCCTTCTTTTTTTCTTTTCTTCTTATGACATACGATAGGCAAACAGGCAAGCGGGTCACCTGATGGGAAGTAGTCACCACTGCCTATAGACATTAGCACACCAAGAGTATCGCCAATGCGTTGCCCACCTCTATAACACGTTGCTCTGGCAGCAAAAAGGCAAAAGCCACTCCACTGCCAAAGCCACGGTTCCCCAAATCCCCACCCCATGGAGCACTGGAAACCTTACTCACCGGCAGAAACACAATACTATTTAAAAGAGTATCATTTGCGAATAGCTGCGATATTCTGTAAGGTGGAGGTACTTCCCCAGTCGGGCGGCTCCAATTCGAACGAGATACCCCGATATCTCTTATCGTTTCAATTCTTTTATGATCTAAATTCGGTTTATTTAATCGGCTTCGGCTTTTTCCCGGCGACTTCGTCGGCGTGGATATAGTTTTTTATGCAGTTTATCATTTTCCCGCGCGACCATTTTTAATGAAAGCTAGTACTACGGAGAAATCAAGCTGTATCTCCGGTTCTACCCAACCGAATTAGATGAAACATGACTTAGATTTTAAGTTGGACCCCAAACAACCAAACTATGAAAACTCCATCAAAATCCGTTTAGCAGTTTTTGCGCGAACAAACAGAAAAATTAAACAACAATTTTTGTGCATTATGTCCCAGTATTAACAATTTTTTCCAAAATATCTTCAATGTACAGTCACGACTTTTTTACGGTTTTATAATAGTATAGACTTACTTCCAATACAAGGCTCGTGCTAGAATAAAGTATTATGACCGCTTTCTTATGAAACTCAGTGCCAAACGAGCAGGCAGTCCACCTGATGGCAAGCGGTAACTGTTGCCCAATAATATACAGGAAAAGAAATATTGACTTTGTATAATCGCCTTTATAATTAGTACATGCACGTATATATACTTACCTACTTGTTACATAAGTAGCGGATATGAACCAAAGTTCACGTCGCTCTGTCTGTCTGCCTGATAGTGATAAAATCTTAAGTAGCTATACGGATTTTCAAGCGGATTTCATGCAGAAGATTTAGATAAGTGTTGTAGTTTATACCGATTTTCCTTGTGCGTAATAAAGGATAATTTTTTATGAATTATTTGTGCTTAACGAAAAAAAAATGTTTGCCTACAGCTGTGTGAACGGCCTTGCCTTAACTATAGAATAGTCGGCTCTAACTTATAAATATTATAAATTTAAAATTCTTTAGACGCCCCATGTAGATTTTATCGGGCAATTACCGTAATTTATTAAAGATTATTTTTAACCAAAATAAACTGCTAATTAAACCTGAGTGTTACATATTTTTTATACAATTACCTAAGCCAGCATTAGGTAATAAAGAGGATGTAATTTAGAGGATTTATGTGTGTATTATAATTTTTAAATCCTGTTAAGAATCGTGTGACAGACAAGACAATACGTGAACGTTTTCAGAAAAAACGTTACCATTTTTTGTTTAGCCATTTTTATATTTTTTTACTGAAACAACTACTTCTATTTTTGAATTAATCGCGTAATTATAGTAATTATGATAAAACCTACGTCGGTTAATACTGTGGTAGTTTTTGCCATTGGCCTTTACGTGTGTAGATCTAAACTCGAGCATCGTGTAAATGTCAACATATTATGAGAAGTTGTTGAAGTATTCGTCAAGACGCGTCGAATTCGTCCCGCGGGTCGAGTCGACCACGGCGCATTTCGAAAAGAAAAATCGGACCCGCTGCGTATTTATTTCAATACAACAAACGTGGCAATCGAGCTTATGACTATGGAATGCAATCCCGCAAGATAATTTCAATCCAGGTATTTGCGGATTTGAACCATCTTAGTCCCGCGGGATCCAGGTATTTGCGGGATCCAGCAGGGTGGACTTAGACCTCAGAAATCAATCGTAATCGTTACAGACCTCGTTTCCATGGTTTTAATTTTAACCCAAATTAAGCAGGGATTTTGGTACATTTAAAATGGTTTATAAATACTTTTAGACAAAGATTTTCACATAAATTGATATGGAATAAGATATGAATATTATCCTAAAGTTCTGAAACAATGTATATTCAACGAATAAAACACTCCTTGCTACAAAGTAGTTGTATTTGGCTAAAAAATGTAAACAAGCATTGGGCGCGGGAGTGTCTAATAATTGTTATTATTTAACTAACGTCATCATCCCGCGCACTCGCATAACAGGTATGACCCACGCTTCTCTGTAATCCCGCCAGCCCAGCGGGATCCCGCAAAATTTTCGACCGGGATTAGTCCCGCAAAATGTATGCGGGCTCCAGGTATCCCGGTATTACATTCCTTACTTGTGACAAACCAAAGTGCATGAATCGTCAATCTAATGGGCGACATTTACCATTTCGCAACAGGTTGACTGTCTGCTCGTTTGTTACTAACTGTTACAGAAGGAAATCTTAGTATATCTGCCTAGATACCTGGGGCATGGACGTAGGTTTAATAAACTAATCGTGGGACATTCATTCATTATTAGACCAGAGAATGTAAAAACAAAAATCACTATTAACGTCCAACGAAACAAAGCAGAAGAATGAAAAACTATCTCCAACTGAAAGGCACCGGTATAATCAAACAAAAAGCAGCAAGTCACTTTCAACCATACCACAAAAGACTTAAAGATGAAAGTGGTTCGTAAACCTGCGTCATGCTACAGTGGAATACCTTAGGGAACTGTAATATTGAGATCATTAGGATTCACCACAAGTCCGCTCGATGCGGCGATGTTGTATTTATTTACGCTCTAGCTGGCGAACTGCTTTATAAGAAAAGTAATAGTTTGGGTAACCGTTTTAATTTTAATAGAGTCAAAGAGTGCTTTTTATAGTTATAATGAATTTTTAAAATTTAATATCTCGAATAAACTTGTATCTGTTGTAACTTGTATGTTATTGAATAGTTGTGCTATTTTGTTTGCATTTGACTACCTAATTATTTTATTAATGTCATGCATGATCACCATCATAATACTATTATTATGTTAAATTGACATTGTAAATGTATTAATATTTTACAATATGTAAAATAATGCCTGGACTTGTATTGAATGCTATAAATAAATGATGATATGATAATACGCTGTTGGTGTGTAAGACGTGATGCCTCTACCTTTTAGTGTCATGGTGTGCACGTATAATAGTAAATAAACATTTTATTTCTACTTTGCGAAGGTCCAAGACCCCGAGCGAAAGCGACCACCTATCAAAGTCATTCACCGCACCCAGAAGCAAAGAAACCTTCGCGTATAATAGCCGTTGCCATTGCGTTCACGTGTGTGATACTTGTGTCACTCAGTGTTCTTCGTATATTTGATATACTGCACTGCATATACTGGGGTCATACTGTGCAATTCTTTCGAATGGGAAAAGCGTCCAAGACACCGAGCGAAAGCGACCGCCTATCAAAGTCATTCACACCGCACCCAAAAGCAAAGAAAATACGCATATATCACCCGTTGTGTGTTCTTTGTATATTGGTTATACTGCCCTTTAGGGTCATTGAGTGTATTTCTTCTATTTAGAAAAGCGTCCGCCTATCAGTCATTCACACAGCACCCAGAAGAAAAGAAACTTCGCGTATGATATCGGTCGTTGCCATTGCGTCACCTGGGTGATATGAGTGTTATTGTTTTGGTTCGTGGCGCTCGCGCAGGCGGCAGTTTCGAAATGAGTTTGGTTTGATTCTATGTAACTTTACTAGTGGGTGGTGAAACTACCCTGTGGTCCTGGAGTGTGAGGAACTGAAGGACTATAGGGCCGTAGCCTTACTGGAAACAGGATTCGATCGAGAGGCCTGTGAACGTCCAAAGACTTTAATAGTCTCGCTCACGCATAAAGGACCGAATTGTTAGTAGTCCAAATTAAGAAAAATGGCGTCCAGAACCTCCATAAACCTATGTTCTTTAGAACACCTCCACTAATTGGGGTTCAAGACCTGATGGATGAGGTAGAAGAGCGTCAGTGGATTGTTCATGCTGAGGATGTTCTCTTTATTAAATTGCCAGGGAATCAAGTTTATATGTCGGCAAAATTATAGCGTTCGTTTTTACATTAATAAAAAATTTAATGAAGCATTAAAATCCGCGGCGCAATAAGCTAAAATAACCGAAAACTGTGTTAACTAGTCTAAGCAGGTACTTACTTACCTAAAGATGGTAGTAAGTATCGATGAACTGTGAATAACTTTACAAGTGTAATTTAGATATGGATAGGTATAATTTAGAATCGATTCCGAAACTATATGCTAATCACCAAACTGAGTTCAACTGAGTTTGCATCGCTGTACCTACCTGGTCATCTGAACAACTACGGAGTTCAGTCATGCTGTGTTTTTGCACCCATACAATCTCAGGGTCCAAAGGTGTATGTACTCGTATTCCAAATGTGTGGTGTATTGGGCATATCTCAGTGGGCAAAAAACATCGACCACTTGACAGGCTACCACATTATTAACCTAAAAAACATATACAAAGTCCAGTCCACGGTTCAGAGTCCGATCCAATCTTTCGAAATAAGACGCGCAATTCTTTAATATAGTTACTGACCACTAGGTAGCCAGCTTTTAACGATAAAACCGGAAAACAGCCGCGACATTGAACTGCTCACGAGGCGCCCGAATAGGGTTGCCAACTTTTTATACAAGAAATAAAGTATAGTAAGGTCGGAGAAGAAGAATTAACAGTATTATGAAAAAATTGACAGAATTTGATATATGTATCTTTATTTTTAAAACATATATCTTGGTGCTTTCGCACCACTTATAAATTTTTTTATACTATTCAGTGACAAACGAGCAGACAGCCTATCTGATAGTAAGCAGTAACTGTCGCCCATAACATCTACAATTCATACATTTAGGTTCTATTTATTGTCATTTATTTTATTGGAGTATTGTCAATTTGGGCCATCCAATAGGCTAGGCTAGTATTGGTAGAAGTAGTAGGTATATTATATGTATATTTTTTTTGTTCAACAGTAAAAAGTATAATATAGTGCAAAACTTTTAACAATAAAGTTGGGAACCCTACACCCTATACACGCCGAAACGCACACGCGTGATTATCACGACCGACTGACTGACATTATAAATTATGCAAATATGTATGTATAGCGTTCAACGCGACGACCGGCGGTCCGATATATTGCGATGAGTCTAGGCTTTCTTCCTACTTGACTCACAACGAACATGCGATAATTAAATGTGATAATCAGATGGCCTTATCTATTTCTGCCGCCAAGCAACAATGCTTATATTGTTGTGTTCCAGTTTGAAGGATAAGGTAGCCAAAGCAATTACAGGCACGAGGCATTTCATCTTAGTCCTAACAGAGACAACGCACCTGCGGTTCTGCATTTTTGTTACCTGCAACCTAAATGTATGAATTGTAGATGTTTATGGGCGACAGTTACCACTTACCATCAGGTGCGCTGTCTGCTCGCTTGTCATTGAGTAGCATTTAACAAAAATTGAACATAGGCACATCTATATTATCTTATACGCCACGACTTAGATATGAATGTAGACTTGAATAGCAGCTATTGGCAGCAATCACAGTGATTATTTCACTTTGAGTGATATAAGAACAAAAGATTTCCCACTCGTATTTATTACCCAGATAGTGGTGGAAAGATAGCACCTGATATAATATCAACACGGTTAAATTGAAATCTAAACCTAAATCTAGCAAATTAGAGTATGTTGGTCTTAATCATTTATTGTTTTAGGTTTTATCTTTAATCTGTAAGTAGTATAAAACAAAGTCGCTTCCTGACGTCTGTCCCTATGTATCTGTGTAGTTGTAGAGTAGATGTATGGTAGGTGTAGGGTAGGTATAGGGTATGGGTATGGTAGGTGTAGATCGCCACGCGAACGAAATCGCGCCGGGTCCACTAGTTTAAAAAAGAAAAAGAAAAAAAAGTTTTAAATAGTTTCTAAATAAATATTTTTACCGGTTCTCAGGTAGTAGAAATATTCATTTTATCTGTAATGGTTCGTCGTGGAAATACAAATCAAATTTGTGGTAATAGAGGCCCGTTTATGCATCATCAGCCACAGACGCCACAGTGTATCATCCACGTACGCTTGGTTTTGAATTACACGGACTGATTTACGGTAAACTTACGATATATGATTTACGGTACATGACTTTTTGTACAGCGAAAATCAGCGACTCGCTTAGGCCACAGCAATAGCAAATCGCTTTGTTCGCCAGGGACAACGGGTAAATACGATAATGGTCAGTGTCGTGTCGTTGGCGATCAGCCAGCACGTACAACACGAGTTCTGCTCACATTTTTGGACGAAAGTGACCCAGACGTTTGTGATTTCAGAAAAACGAAGCGGGGTGGCTGGCTCGATCTCGCTTTTCGCAGAAAAGTTGATATCATCCCTGGTTACAGTAGTGAGAAATTGTAAAGACAAATTGCACCAGTTCTTTCACTAGTTTCCGAAAATTACACTACTTCCGCTATGATTCACAGCGTGATGTGTTTAAACTTGTTTTCTTCATATAAATTGTCAAGACTTCAAATGGCTTCCCCGAACGTGTTTATCTCATATTATTTTTAAATGGTCTGACTTATTGACCCAATTTCGACGTCATACGTCCCACTTTTTTACTTTAGGTTTCAAAATCTCGCTTTACTCCAAAAAAAAAACAGGCGACGCAGTCAATATAACCAGTAATAACTACTTGGGCTTTTTTATATAGAGGGCGGCAAACGCACAAGCGGGCCACCTAGTGTAACGTGATCACTGCCGCCCATAGATACCCGTAACACCCGGGGACTCGCGTGCTTTGGTATTGGAGATTCAATGTCGCTACGGTTTGGAAACACAGCTGCAAGAAGTTTATGCAAAAGCCGAGTCCACACTGGACCGCTGGATCGTCGGTCCACACCGTGAATGAGGCGCCCTAAGATTTGTCAAAAAGCCGACTGCGAACGGATTGGCCGCACCAACCGCGGTGCCCTTTGATCGCGCGCGGCATATCCCCACCGACCGTGAACGGTATCGGCGATCTCCAATCGCATAATGCCACCCTTTGGAATGACGTCACAGAATATTCCAAATGCATGTCGTGACTTCATTGCAGAGGGGTGGGATCATGCTATTGGAGATTGGCGGTGCCGCTGCGTTTCTTTGGACCGCGCACCTGCCACGCACGTACCATGGCGCTGTGGACCGTTCAGTATGAGTAAGAGTGAATAGGTATCTTCTAGGCACGCATGCTACATCTTCGACCTCATCGTCGCTTTCCATTAGGTGAGTTAAGATCAAATGCAAGCCTATTGACAATAAAAAAATGGACTATTGAGACAGACACTCACCCTAGACACGGGAGCGCAGCGGCCGCAGGCCAAGCCCGCCGGAGGCCTCACGATGGGCTGCGGGGGCGGCACCACGATTCCTTCCTTGGCCCGGTACAGGGCATGTTGACGGGCCTGTGGAGGGGGAGAAGAATTGTCACTATGCAGTAGGTTTTGAGCAGGTTTGAGCGAGGTATTAAAGCCGCCCGATTGGGGTATTCGAAGAACCTCTACCTTACAGATATTTAACCTTACAGAATTCTACAGCCAATTGTTTGACAATGTATATAGGCAGCGGTGACCACTTTCGATCAAGTGGTTTGCCGTGTGACAAAAAATATAGTAGGTAGGGTCTAGTCAAGCTGGATGTCGAAGGCACACGACCGGCCTTTGTGGATATCTCTGGAGGAGGGCTATGCTATTTTGGCTGATATAATGATGATTGAATTTCATCGGCTTGGGCTGGGCTACCCTAAAGCAATATGAGGCATGAACACCTATGGAAAAGGTTGATGAATGTGGAAAAACGGAAGGAGGTTTATCAGACGTACAAGTATAATAATGTGCTCTATGCCTACCTCTACCGGTCAGGCGTGGCGTGACCAAAGAATATTAATATGGCGTGACGTTATGAATGTTATCAACTCCGCAGATCCCTCTATTAAACTATATGCATCTAAAACCAACTGTGCGGTTCCTGGTAACATTCTCCATCGCACATGCAAGGTCACCTAATGAGGAGGACTCAACTGTCATCGTATATGTCTATCATTATACATTAATGCTTCATCAGTCGTTGCATTTGATTTCGATCAAAATGCACACCGAAGGTGCCTTGCCATTGAGAACATTGACACCAGTTCAATGCCCTTTCTTAATAATAATAAACCTTCACACAACATAAACCACCAAACACCTTGTTTAATAGATACTGTATTAGTATAGTTGGTAAATGCACAATGTTTATTGTTATGGAGGTATTGCCACAGCTTGTTTGGCAGTGGAACAGGCATGCCGCTAGTAACAGCCCACTCAAACAAAGACTCGCAACCGGAAGAAGACAACGTATACATTGTTCAGGGCAGAAATAGAAGAGTTTATAAGATAGTCTATATTTCACCCATACACAGCGACCCTTCAGGGATACTAATAGTATATTTGGAATGTTTTAGAAGAACGGATTCGTTGTTGGTGTTATCTGTGTAATTACTCTGTTTGTGTTGTTTGTATTTGTATTTCTCCCATACACACTAAGGCTGTGGAGGTTGGAAGGTGGAAGGCACCCTGGAGAGGTTTTCCCTACAAAGTGCAAAATGGAGCTCGTCAAGAAAGGGGTGAAAGGACTTTTTACGGAGTCGGCAGGGCGTGGATACCCCTGGCATTGCTAACGTCCATAGGCTGCGGTGACTGTTTCTCATCTGGCAGGCAGTTGTTTGCCACCTTAGTGGTAGAAAAGAAAATGTGGGTTTCAAGAAATTTATTTTGTAAGCAAAAGTTGTTGAGTAAATTTTATTGTTACTTTTCTAATAGTATAGAATGCCAATCGGCTCCTGAGACTGTTCATCCAGTCTCAGGGTCTCAGCGGAAGACCTTGGTCAACCTCGATGGAGGTTACTTTTTTGTATTTCTAATAGCTTCTAAACGGATAATTTTACAG
Organism: Blastobasis lacticolella; assembly: GCA_905147135.1. Lineage (NCBI taxonomy): Eukaryota > Metazoa > Arthropoda > Insecta > Lepidoptera > Blastobasidae > Blastobasis > Blastobasis lacticolella. Next base: position 5,151,068 of record LR990061.1, read on the forward strand.
CAATATATGCAAAGGCTGCAACCATTACCAGCCATGTTTTCTATTTCTGTTTCAGCCGCACTCTAATGTTGTGTCATAGCTCATAGAAGTGGCAATATTGCAGCCACAATATGTAAATATTGTTAGTTTTAACACAAGTGTTGGTCGATTGTTCATAGATAACTAACTAAAAATACCATCAGACAATAGATATTTAAATCACATTTCGATGAGCTCTGTTGCGTCAAATTTTAATAAACTCTTTACTTTTTTATGTTAATGTTGTTTTAACATACAATTAGCATTAGTATTGTATGCAAATAATGTAAGTGTTAACATCTACGCAAATACTATTTAGTATGACTTTGTGCAAATTGTCTGCTCCAGGGATCAGGTTAAGACTTATCCCTACATCACCACCACTGTCTTTTTATTTGTAAATAATAGTTTTCGTATAATTAGGTGTTTTTATCTTATACAATACCTACTCATTACCTACCTATTAACACACTAGCAGATGCTCCTGAAAAGTGTAATTTACATGACAAAAAAGAAACTAAAAGCGTTTCGTTACGCGCACGTGGCTGCCATTATGACAATGTGAGAACAAACATAATTTTAGACATCATTGTTACCGATTCGCGACAAACTCGTATGATTTATTCGCAATTTTCACAAACAATGGCTAATCTGACCATCAATATCGCACAAAGTCGTCCGTAACAAGCAGTCGTAAATAATATTCAGAATTGCAATTCACAGTCTCAGACCAATCTGGTTGCCTGTGAAAATGGAACTCGTTTATGACAAATAAATTAGAATCCTCAAGCTGATCCTGATACTGCGCTTATTACACATTCCTAAATTCAGTCACTGAATTCAGAAACAAAAAGCGTGAGAGCAAATCAAAGTGAAATGTATTGCTCATAAAATAAGGTCCATTTTTGTATCTCGGATTTTCAAAAAGCGGAGCGACGCGAGACTTAATATAAGTGATACAAAAATGGACCTTATTCTATGATTAATACATTCCACTTTGATTTACTCTCACGCTTTTTGTTTCTGAATTCAGTTACTGAATTTAGGAATGTGTAATAAGCGCATTAGGCTTAGTAGGAGTAAGGACAAGTTTTTTATATACCACAAAGGTGGCAAACAAGCTTACAGTCTGTCCGATGATAAGCAGTCACCGCAGCCTATGGACGTTTGCAATACCTACCAGGGGCGTCACCCACGCGTTGCCGACCCCGTAAAAACCTATTCACCCCTTCCTTTAAAAAACTCCATGTACCCGTAACCGAGGCTCCTGCAGCCAATGTGGTTGAGGCCAATGTATCGAATACTCTTAGTTTTTTACACAGCTAAGGAATGGAACGAGTCGCTTGTGTATATTCCCCAGTGTGTAATAGAATAGAGATAGATGATGATGTAGATAGAGTGTGTAGCGAGTGTGTCTGAGTGTAGAAAGTGAGAGAGTGAAGAGTGTGGCCGCGGCGACATTGACAGTGCCATGGGAATCAATATGGGAGTGAGTTTTTAACTTTATTTATTTGTGTCATGTCGTGGTGTCCTGTGGCGATAAATGTTCTTATTGTAGAGTGGCAGTGAACTGGTCATCTCATGAGGTGCGCTGGAGTCAAAATATAACTTTATGGCGGCCAAGAACAAATACAAGAAACCCTGGCAGACCAAAGGCAAGATGGTCCGACGACATCACCAAGGAGGCTGGCAGACTTCTTGTTGATCAGGGTGGAAGGGACTGGGGGAGGCATATGTCCAAAGTTGGACGGCGAAATGTTGATGGAGAAGATACAAGCATGATAGCATGCACTGTCCTGCACACCTAGCACAAGTGTGCCCGCTACTTAGTTCGCACTGCGAGAGAGCCTTTGTTTCCTTCTCTCAATACTAAAATGAAAGAGACAGCAGTATCCCTGTTCTCGCTTGTCGCGCGCGAGAGTACACTTGTGATAGCCATGCTGTATTCTTATAAGTATTTTCTTTCGGTCATCGGTAGCAGCAACCACCAGGTGCGGTACTCACAGCGTTGTCGGCGTCCAGTCTCGCGTACACGTCGTGCTTGGGGCGGCGCGGGCGCGCGGCGCGCAGCGACCCGCCCTCGCGGCCGCACCACCCGCCGACGCGCTCGCCCACCACCTCCAGCATGTCCGCCACACGGCTGTGGGCAAGGGGAAATACATTTTATTTATAAGGTAAGCAGGCATAAGCTAGAACCTGTGGCCGAGCGGTTAGAGACTCGTGGGTGAGAGGTCCTAAGCGACGACCTGAGTGGTTCAGTGGTCATCAGCCGGTCTGCCACGCAAGAGGTTCCGGGTTCATAAATTCTTATCTTATTTCCCTTATAGTATAGCCAACGGTTTAAGTCCAGGGGCCGTACCGCCGATCTGCAATAGTACGCCGCCATCTTTAGCCAATTGAGTAGAGAGCAATCGCAGCAAGACAACTCTGGCTCTGCGTTGCTGCGATTGGTCCCTACACAATTGGACCAAGATGGCGGCGTACTATCGGAGTTAGGCGGTACGACCGCAGTAGTGCACGAAGACACGAGGGGTGAAACCTGACCGAACAGCACTTTCGCGTAGGAACTATTGTTCTGAAGGCTCGCGGCATTTAATTGACGTCACTGGGACCCACCGGCTTAACCTCTACGCTTGTAGTTATCTTACGGGTCTGATAACCTGATAGAAACAACATCTACATATTTCTATAATCGCTTAATCGTCCGTCGAGTTGACAGGCCTACCTATAAATCTAGATTAGAGGGAATTAGGCTTTAATCCACTACGCATGCCTAGTTCAGCCTACGCTATCACGCGAATCCTGCGTACTATCTATAATACGCGCTGGTGAAGTTTTCACACGCTTCCCTTTGTCGTAAAATCATAAACACTTATCACATTTACAGCCCGGTACAGTTCACTGATGGACTTGCACCTCCTCCTCATCAGTGGAGTATAACTTGGCAGTATAAATATAAATACACACACACAATTGGACAATTAACACAGAGCAATTAGCCGTGTGGTGTCCGGCAGAGTAGAATAGTACCAACCCTTACACTCATGGGTGTCGTAGAAGGCGACTAATGTTTTCGAGGCAAAAGATCAAGAGTCTCTATAGTCAGGAAAATGGGCAGCAGCATTTTCCATTGTTATATTTAAACACTGCGATCTCCAATCCGCCTGCCAAGCGTGGAGATTATGGCAATAAACTCCCTTTTCGTGGGAGAGGCCCTAAGTCATGCAGTGGACTGTTACGGGCTGTGATGATGAATATAGCTAAAACTAGGCAAAGCTTGTGTTATTAAAATTTATCATTTCAATTGCCCGGCTGGGAATCGAACCCGGGACCTCTGCGTCTCAGGCCGGTATGTCAACCAACTGACCCTGGACTCAGGTCGTCAATAAATACAGAGAATTCGTGAAAGGGCCATTCTAAACTAGAAAGATGGGTTTTCGTCGACACAGGTACGTAATGTAATCAGTTATTGCATAAGCAAGATATGACTGTATGATTCACTCATTGTTGTGCCAGTCCCGATATTTGTAGTTGGATATAGCTTCCACATGATTTACATAACAAAGTCACGGTTAGTGATATTGCGAATATGTTATGATAATAATATTCATCATCATCATCTTGGCCTTAATGTCCCGTTTGTGCTCTTGCGTACGAGAGCCCTGGAGTCCGCCTTGAACATGATCCAGGATTTGGCAGATCAGGTTATTACAGTGGAGCGACTGCCATCTGACCTCCGTGACCATGCTACTAACTGTTAATAATATTATCTACCAAAAATTATGGTAGAGATAAAAAATAGCAGTAAGCGATTTTTGTATTAAAATAAATTAATTTAAAGACGCTCTTAACTTTTATTTTAACTTAGCTCTAAACATGCTTTATTAGATACAACAGTGGTTGGGATCTTCCTCTTAAGTATAACATACCTGTAGCAGGAAACCTGCACGTTCAGGCTACTGAATGTGTAACCATGATCCAATCTGGTCAGGTCTGTTTACAGGGTCACGGAGTTTAGAAGGCCTCCACTGTAATTACCTGAGGCGGACCCCGGGCCCTTATAAGCGAGAGCATAACCAGGACATTAACGCCAAGATAACCAGTTCAATTACAACAAGACCAAAGGAAATTTACTCAAAACATTATACTAAATCAACACCAAATAAATATATCTATTATAGAGTTAGAGTAAAGTTCATTACATTATCTGTGTAAAATATAAATAGACTAACGTTCAAATGACTTATGGAGAGCACATTTGAAGCCCATTAACCTATATAATCGTAAATATAACGTAACTTATAGTAGTTTATGATATCATTTATTTGTAATTATCATTGTTATTTATACTAATGTGATTTTGATTAATGTCACGCTGTTAACTCATGCTCCTTGGAGAAATACAGACATTGCAGTTTGGCTCCGTACTCTGTTCGTCCTATATTAACTAAGTATAGTAGTTTATAAGTATAGTATACTATAAAAGGAAATTTTTGTATGTTTGTGAGTTTGTATGTTGGTGATCTCTGAAACTACTGAACTGATTTTGAATTTTTTTTATTGAAATAGGTTATTTATCTCTTATCAGATGTCAAACAAAACTACGGAAAATAAAGGGATCAATTAACGAGCTCATCCAGGTAGGGGGCGACGCAAGTAGACCGGCAAGCGCGCAGAAGAGCAACATTATACGAGAGTGTCACAGGGTAAGACTTTGGATCCCAGTAAAATAATAGGATTAAGCGGGAAAGTTGAATGTTTACAGGAATCCGAAATGCGCGCGGGTGAAAACCGAGGGAGACGGCTAGTTTCTAATAATGAGCAGGCATAAGGCGAGGTAGTTCCGAAATGAAAATCTGATTTGCACCCATATATCAATGTGATATTGGTCGTCTACCTGATCCTTACATTTTTTATAGTTTCTGTACATATCGTTGTTTTTTATTTCTGTAATTATTGATTTCCTTTCATTTATTAATTTCCTAAATTATTAAATGAGTATGTATTTCAATAAAATAAAATAAAAAACTAGAATAGGAGGGATATATAATAGGAACCAGTTATATGCTTCAGACATGATGGTCAGTACGTGTTTCCATGAACCTTTGTCTAGTTATCATTTACACCTAAACATACATGCTCTTCAAACATTTACTACAATTTACAAATAAATATTATTTTATATTATTTGTTTTTGTAAAATATTTAAAACAAGGACAGAGTAATTGATTCCAGCATTGCCCCCCAAAAAGTTAATTGTGTTTGTTATACTCGTAAATATTTGTACAATGCCAGCATAAAAATCTAGTCCATCACTCTCACAGCATAACTTATCGAAGCTGTATAAACAACGAGCGTAAGACAACATTGGAGATATTCCGTGTACAATATTTCAGTAGAATATGTCTTTATTCCACACATCTAAACTATATTAAAATAGAATAGAATAGAATAGAAAAAATTATTTACACACAATAACACCACAAACACAATACATATTGACTTAGATCGGCTTCGAAACACTGACCCCTAACAATACAGGTATTATTTGAGGTCAGTGGCTCGATTCCAGAGCCATGAAACAAAAATAAAAAAAGTTAAATAAAAATGCACAAACAAAATCAATAAAAACAAACAACATGAAATTATGAAACAACTAGATAATCATACACGAATAAAAGAAAAATGAGGAACAGAGCCGTTGCATGTGGATGTGGTGTGGTGTGCAAAAGGGACCTTACTCAGCTTCATGCCCTGGCGGAGACCAGGGCGCTGGTTTTAGCAATATTACAAGAACAACAGTAGCTTGCTTGGTAGGCAGATCTACAAACCTTCACTGGCGATACAATCACAACAGTTCTAGTAGGAATTACTGCAGCGATTTATTTCAAGATCACCGACGAAAACACAGAGTTGTTATAAGATTCGCATGTGTATCTGTGGCATCGTAGCTCCAGAACGGATGGACCGATTTGGATGCGGGTTTTTAGAAAGCCAGTTTAACCGAGATGGTTCTTAGCTTTGTTTCATTAAAATCGGTTGAGTAGTTTAGAAAATATTTGAGTTTAAGTAAACTTGGTCGGTAATTGTCCGACTTTTTCTGTCGGTTAGGTTAGTTGGTACACTGGTAGTCTAAACTCCTCCAACCCTCGCTCTAGTCAACAAAACTGATGAGCGTGCAAGAAGGGAAACACGGCAGGTTAAACGTATCTCATGGAAAAAGAGGATAATGCTATACTAATATTCTAAATAATAACAAAGTTAAAACTAAATATAATCATAATTATTTATTGTTAGGGGTAAATCTCCGAAACTAGCGAACAGATTTTGAAAATTTTTTTACTGATAGGAAGCTACATTATTCTAGAGTGACATGGGCTACTTATCATATCGGAAAAATAATGGGATCCCGCGGGATGGTAGTTAAATGTTTACAGAGATCTGAACTGTGAAAAAATGAAAACCGCAGGGTACTGCTGGTACAAAACAGCCATGTTCGCATTTGATATTCTAAACTACACAAAGGTTCATTTAAGATTTTCAATGGATGGGGACTGAAGGTTAAGGTCTAATAGACCTCAGCTACGCTAAAACTGCTCCCGTTGCCAGAATTCCAAGCTAAGAACAAAGGGATCGACCGTCTGTTGACGCGTAGCCGTTGAGCTCACCTGGAGGTAAAGAACCAGTACAAGATGGCGGTGAAGATGGCCAGCTCTGCCGCGCCGCTGGCCACGCGCACGTGTTCCACCACGGTCCACACGTTCAGCATGGTGTCCATGTTTCGCCACTGCCCGCCGCCCCGCGCTACATCCCCCGTGCAGTTCCGTCCAGCCACCACAGACTGCGGATCTATTTTGCTGTCACTGGCCGTCACACGCTGACGCACGTCACTCACTGATTTCGAAAGGGCGCGCGCAAAGAGTTTTTGTTGGAGTTTGGGTTGGAAACTTTTTGTGGATTTTCTTCGTTAAGTGTTTGGTTAATTTGAGCGGTTTCTGAAAATTTCGGACGACGATGGTTGTTTTATTTTATTTTATCCGCTCATTGGGCCGCTGATTTCAATTTCAAAGGTTCCGTGTTTCTAAAATTTTATTTGATAGGTACGCCACTATTTTTCAACTAATTATTAATACTTCCGTTACGTTATTAATAATTAGTTACAAACCGTTATTAATACTTCGATTCTATTAAATTTATTTTATGAAGCCCGTCGACTACGCGATTACAAAACAAAGGCACTGTTACTATCTCCGCTTAGTGCGTCCGACACCTTCGACGGTATACCGCGCACTGACTGATTCACCCGCGAGCTTAACACCAAGCAAGCACCAAGTTTGACGACGCGATAGATAAGCCGACCACAGCGACACTGTGTGATAGGGTCCACTCTGAAGTCCGTAGTTCGAATGCGTTTGTCGCTTACTGAGCAAGGCGCTTTCTACGAAGACTCGTGCGTACTACTTTGGCGTAACGCGGTGTACGAACGCCATAGGCAGTAAGACAAAGAAATTATAAGTATTCATTCATACAGATAAAAAAAGTCCCTTACAGTATAGCGCCTACATTGTCCAACAATTTTGTTTACCATCGAATGTCGACTTCCGATTTTTAATAAAACAACTTAATATTTCTCCAACCCCTTTTAAATTTACAGAAACTACCCAGCAAGAGCACAGATTGAATTTCTGTGGCAACAATTCACTCTATCATTGAGAATACAGCGAATAGTATCTCGCTGTTGTCAACTTGTGTGTATGACTGTATGTATGTGTATAAACGCAAACCGGTCTTGATTCACTCTGTTATCTCGGGTGAAAACAATAACATTAATAACGACCTAATTGATGACTGATATTGAAGCGCAAAATACATGCGCTTCAAGTGATCGGTGAACCCGCGGGCGTTGGTAGGGACGCACGCATCCGATTTCATCGAAGAACGTAATAAGCAAACGGCAGATCGATTTTTAAGACGATTTAACGACATACGATTCCCTAGCTCGGTTCGATTATATTAAATATAACTATAATAGTTAGACTTATACTGTCGCGACACTTTTTGTAGATAATGATGTGTTCTGCAAAGTCGTTGTACATTATTTTGTTCTATCATCAATAGTTTTCGCAGCACACGCGATGTAAGGAATTTTTTGGGTATTTTTTACACCTTGGGTTACATTATTGGAGTTTTATTAATGATCCGTATTTTTTAGAAAATATAATATAGCCTATGTCACCCGGGGATAGTGTAGCTTCCCAATGGTGAAAGAATTTTTGAAATCGGTCCAGTAGTTTCGAAGCCTATTCAATACAAACAAACAAACAAACAAACAAAAAATCAAATATTTCCTCTTTATAATATTAGTATAGACTAATGGCTTGGCGCGACTTTGTACGCGTGGTGTTCTACCCCTACATACACCTACTTTACCTTTACCTACCCTTTTTTTCTTGCTCATAATGGCTTCCTCTTGAATAAACAGTGATTCAAGACGGATTTTAATGCAGTTTTTAAAAATAGATAGAGAGAAAATAGAGACAGACAGCGGGAAGAGACTTTGTTTTCTACTATGTATATGTGTCATTAGGACAAAGATGGGATGCGACCGGAAATATCACTTTTTAAGTTTTTAATATTGTAGTGCCCGTCAGGGTCATAATTGTAAATTACTTTTATGAAGCAATAAACATTTGAGTATTGAGTATTTAGGATAGGATTGGCAAAGAAATAATACTTGCCTATCATTCGCTCACATTTGGAGCGACTCTTCGCGGCTTTACTAAGTACTCCCAAGATACTTCTACCAGTAATAAAATTCGAAAATACGGATAGAAGATATAAAATAATCATGAAAGCTGGCTCCTTCTTCGGGGAACGGATTAGCAGCGCTATCCAACGAGGAAACTAACACAGCCAACTTTCTTGGGCACCGTTTCGGGGGTTTTTTAATAATTTTAAATTTTAGTATTTCATATGTATTAGTGTTTATTTTTATTGTATCTGTAAATATTTTGTGTGTACAACAATAGATTTATACTTATCACGATGTTGTTTTGTGGAATACTACGAAATTTTGTACGATTTTTTTCAGTCGATCTTTCGAAGATCGATTCGGTTGATTCCACAGAATGCGATTTGATCCACAGCCCCAATCGATCGATCGATTACGATTCGATTAACCGATTTAAACGACAATTTCGGCGCAGCTCTAGGTGTTAGTGGAAAATTTGCCACTTCTCTACTGCGTTTATCGTTTGTTTACCCTCGTATCTAATACGGATACTTAATTGATGAGATAACGTACTCGCAGTTTGCTTGTAACCTACTCTATACCACTATTATTAGTCTTTGGTACGTTGTGGCAGTGGGATTCGAACCCGGTACCCTCGCTTGCGGAACGGATTCCTTTACCACTAGGGCACCGACGCTCCTCATAGGCACAACACTTATTATTATACTTATCTGGTTTAATAGGACGTATAACATAGAACGTAGCCTTTGGTGGCAATCTCATTGGAAATATTTTAATTAATATCAATCACCAAAAATAGAACACGTAATTTCATAATGAGCCCGATAGTTTTAAGTATAACGATGATAACGACAATTATAATTATCTGGGTGACTTGCTTCGCCTTGTCACATATTACGTACCTAATGAAATTGAGGAATTAAAAACACACTAGTCTATAGCGAAGGATCATAGATATAATGCATGCGCTCAAACAAAGACAATAGATATATTTACGAAACAGTCAAAGCCCTAAGCGTGCACTTTAGGTTTAAACCGCGTCTTATCTACTGTTTCCTACTGGCCACAATTATCCCGTCACGCATTGGCATTGGATTGGAAAAGCAACATACTAAAAAACCACTCTGCTACCGTTTGCCTGAGCCACTGAGGTATCATACTAGTATTTAACACTTTGTGTTGTCACTTTATGATGGAACTCCATTATTATGAATTAAATCACTTTTTGTACACTAGTTCCACATTATTATACAAATTTTATTTAATTGCAACTGGTTTCGAATTACTCTGCCTATTGCCTGAAGATGAGTAATTCGAAACCAGTTGCAATTAAATAAAATTTGTATAATAATGTGGAACTAGTGTACAAAAAGTGATTTAATTCAACATACTGGTAGTCAAGAATTAGCCGACTTCTACGCTGCCTTTTGAGCCCTGACGGCCGCACAACGAAAGACCACTACGTAGCCACTAAAACTGTGCGTGCGCAATTAATGGGCGTCTAAAATATAATGTATTTTGCCATCGACTCAATAAGAAGAAGCCGACAGAGCAGCGCAGAGCTACAACGACTTATGTCGTCCTCTGTTACACCAGTGAGTGGGAGCAGTTGCGCTGTTCGCCTCCACCACGTGGGCTTTAAAATAAATTATTATTCGGTATTCATCATTACAGCCCGTAACAATCCACTGCAGGACTTAGGGCCTCTCCCACGAAAGGGGAGGTTATTGCCATAATCTCCACGCTTGGCAGGCGGGTTGGAGATCGCAGTGTTTAAATATAACAATGGAAAATGCTGCTGCCCATTCTCCAGCCTACGGAGACTCTTGATCTTTTGCCTCGAAAACATTAGTCGCCTTGTCCGACACCCACGAGTGTAAGGGGTTGGTGCTATTCTACTCTGCCAGACACCACACGGCCTATTCGGTATTATTAGTACATAATAATACCTAATAGTTTATAAGTACTATTATCGTTAGCGTCGTACACGGCGACTAATGTTTTCGAGGCAAAAGATCTAGAGTCTTCGTAAGCTGGAAAAATGGCAGCAGCGTTTTCCATTGTTACTCGTCCTGCAGTGGACTGTTATCGGCTGTGATGATGATTATAAGTACATACTTATGTTTGCATTACACACATTAATAGCACTATAGTGAGCGTGATAGGTATACTACATTGTAATGGACATCACAAAGGCCATAGCGGTGCAGAAGTCAATCGGGCACTGAGTAATAAAAGTCTATCATACAATAACCGTTTAAAAGTACATACACACAACATGTTTGTACGTAATTAGTCACGAGTAGATCACGCAAGTCACATTAGAGGGTTTGAAACCAATTAGGTAGTGTAGGTAGAGTATCACGTTATTAGAATGGTTAGTAGGTTATAGATTTCGCCTTTTTTGTTTACGTGGAAATGGTTCGGCTTCGAATGATACAGGCTTTATACGTAAACTGTCTTTCAAATCAAGTACAGAAAGTAAACAAACGAATTTGTCAAATTACTTAATATTCAGATGAAGTTTAAATAATTGGCACAAAGACTGTCCCTTTTAATCGATTTCACTTAACCAGGTACATTACAAATTACAGCTACGGGTTACATGTCAATGCATATTTTCCCTAACTTTGACTGAAATAAAACAGTTTTCTGTCAGGAAAATAAAATCCTAGTTAGAGACAACTAGTTATACAGTACAAGTGTGCCCGCGACACAGTTCGCACCGCGAGAGAGCGTTTGTTTCCTTCTCTCTTCTTCTCGCGGGAGAGCTTTATGTGATAGCCGTACTGTAGGCCTAGCACAAGTTGCTCTCGCGGGCGATAAGCGAGAAAAAGCGCGACATAGGTATTGCTATCTCTTTCGTCTTAGTATTGAGAGAAAGAGACAAACGCTCTCTCGCGGCGCGAGCTTTGTCGCGGACACACTTGTGATAGAACAAATGGAGGAAAAAAAATTTCACAGTTATCTGGCCATGGTTATCTCCAAGGAACAAGGGAAGTATATGAGAGTATGGCCCCAATCAAGTAGTTATCAAGTCTCTAAAACGATAAACTACAGGCTAGAAATTTGCTTTTATATTCGCTTTTAAGTTTGATTAGGCTATAAAGTATTTTATCCCTTTCATACTTTATACGGTTACAGTTTGCGAATTGTTGTCAAGGTTGCTTAATACGTTTACCTTAATACCAATATGTATGTGAAAGTTTAAAATTTGGTCTGTTGACGTAGAACTTATTTTATCTGTGATATCAAATTGCCTTTCGTAGCAAACTTTTGTAGGAGATTTACAAAACTTAACAATGATCTGTTGCTATAATATTTCTACCCCAGGCCGTAATTCTAGGTCCAGTGGTCTCGACACCTGTCTGTTTTATTTAAATATCTGTAACCCACATAACTATACTTAAGTAATGAAAAATTAGAATTACATATTTATAAAAATGCTTGGTTAGGCCTTTCGCACTCTATTTCATCCATCATATCAACCTACGCAACAGTTCTATGCACATGCAATCATCTACTGAATACATTGCGCCCATAATAACTATTGGCACATCCATTCTCAATGCCCATGCAAATCACTGTGCACATTCTATTAGCGTAGGTAGGAAGCCCGATGGTTCAGTAAATTAAGTGGAGCACACATTCTTTAGACGTCGCAGCAAGGCGTCGAGTAGAGTTCCTTCCGTTGCCATGTAAAACCATATTGTATGCCAACGAGGTCACATGTTTGCGTCAATCACATTCTGTTAGCATAATGATATAAGATTTATCTTTGTGACCGATCTACGTTTAACGTGACTAACAAAAATCTAGAAAAAAGTTATATAATAACGTGTCCGTGTAGACGTTATTTTTGGAAATAAAACCTAGCCAATACGCTTCCTCATGATGCAACCTGCCCAATTTTATCCAAATCTGTTCAGCGATACAGCCGTGTAAGACAAAGATAAGCGAACAGTCGGTATAAAAATAAGTCAAAACTAGCAACTATGCACGAATTATACATATTAACCTTCCGGAAGAAATTCTTTAACTGATGGTGAAAACCGCATAAAAATCCGTTGCGTGTTAGCAAAAATACGTATATACAGGCAGACGCGAAAAGCGACTCTAATTTATACTATGGATAGAAGATGCGTATTTTGTATAAAAAAAACTAGCGCCTATACGTTTCATGCTTCTGAACCTTAGCCTACCACCCACCGATCCGTGTACGCACTCAGTATGGCGCCGTGAAACTTTGCGTTTCACAACAATGAATCATGCGCGCGCGCAGCCGGTGTCATTGTACGCAAATTGGAATCCGTATCTACGCAATCTATTTACGAATTCATGTCTCTTTTGCTGCGTCTTCGAATTAGACGGCGGTGTAAAAGCATGTACGTACAAGCACTCAGTTACATAAAAAATTCCATATACAGTCACGTGGTGCCAATCGGCTCCCGAAACTGGCCAATCAGGACAGGTGATTAGGTCTGACGCGGTCCGTATGACCGAGAGATCGAAAGGATCCTGGGTGGAGGAGGGTTATTGTCCAATCACTCTCAGCGGTAGACCTTGATCAAGCTTGCTTCGCCAACGGTGTAAGGAGGCACTCAAGTCGTCAATACTCATCCCGAACACAATGTGAACAAAAGCTACTTAAGTAAAATGTAATTAACACGTCTTATTTATTTTAGGGAAACGTGGTAAGGCGCAAAATACGATGCGTTATCACGCCTCAGTTGCGTTATCGCGTACAAGTGTGTATCTATTCTATTAGCAACAAATAGTTTTTTGTTTTTGCAACTGATTGCCCTACTACCCCACTTGGAAAGTTCCGCGTAATAAAGTATGTGCACTTTCTTTCAAGCCAAATTTTATTTGATACTTTTCTTCTTTTTTTATACTATTAAGGCTAAGGTGGCAAACAAGATAACAGCCTGTCTGTCAAGATTACAGCACTCAGCCTGTAATGGTGAGCACTTGCCGCAGACTAGGTATTCGGGTATGCTTACATGACTGTCTTTTGCATAAAGAATGATAATTGATTAATTGGTTGAAACGTCAACTAGCGACCCTGATTTATACGTCCACGCCCCAGCTTCGCACGGCTTTTGCTCGGCTTTCCTTTGCTATAATATGCACGTACTATAGATATAAACTTCCCGGAAGAAATTATCTAACTGATGACAAAATCGAATTAAAAACCGTTGTGTGGTTTAGGAGGAGTTAGCGGATATACAGACAGACGCCGAAAGCGACTTTATTTTATACTAAGTAATGCAACAAGGTTTCCTCTTCTTGTGAAGAGAATTGAAATTTTGGCGTAAGCACTTTCAACTCTTCGAAAGGCACTTTTAGATAATACAATAGTCTAGTATCTATCTATCTATCTAGTAGTCTAGTAATAGTACCCTATCATCCAGTCCTACAGTTTTGACAAAAATGTAGAGAGTGGAGGACTAAGGACAAAAATGTAGAGAGTGGAGGACTAAGCAAATACATATATTCAAACGCCAAGGATGCAAATTATATTTCAAGCGATCTGATAGGTGACCCCTCTCGGTGGCTGCTTAGCATTCAAAACTCGGTTCGACAGAAGGAAACACGTTCAACTGAACCTTGTAACGCATTCAATAAGATTATATAAATAGATAAAAGTAAAAGAAACAATGAATTGTTTGTACATCTTAAATTAAATGAATTGCGTTGACGGGGCGATGAAGATACACAATTTTAAACAAGACAATGGCAGTAGCCGGGATTGACAGCTCAAATAATGGCGATGATATTGATGATGATTTGGACAGTGTTTTGAAAATATCAAAGTACTCAACAGAAAACGTTACGGTTCCTTTTCTGATCTATACGGAGGGGTTAGCTGGACTAACTCTTGTAACATTAGCTGCCCTGTACGACACAAATATATTGGTTCTAAACAAATGCTAGTCAGCCGGATACCACACGGCTATGGAATAGAGATAATGGATACACCTATTTGAATATTCCATAACTACTTCCGTGGAAAACTGAAGAATAAATACCTACCTAATGTAGTAAACCGATCGCAGTAAGAAATAACTAATCATACGTTACGATCAAACAAAATAACTAGATATAGAGACGTTGGAGAAAGTTCTTTTCAATAACAGTTACGGCTTAACACAAGCGTCCCGCATGTATCGAGTTAAAGCATTTAAAGGATAATAGAGTTAATATATCTTCTATAAAGTAATAAATCTTGTTAATGTCACTTGGAAAGCTGTAGTGTTTACTTTTATTGTAGGTAGGTACAGTAAATACTCTTCACTAGTTTAAATCGCATGATTTACAGCATAGCTTTACCGAAATAGCATTTGATAAGATAAATGTAATACGTATAAAGGACAATGAAACTCCCAAACAAAGAAAAAGTCAAGGTATACCATAACATCTACAGTACACAAACAAACATGCAGAGCTGCAATTGCGTTGTCATTGCGAAGACCAAGTTAATAAACCTTATAACATGTTTTAAACTATCGCGGTTATTATCACACATTTTAAAGGTATGTTTCGGATTTCCTACCGCGTACCTTTGTTTACGAGTAGCCCGATATTTTGACGCAGTTGCATGCAACATGGTCAAGGGATGAGGCGGTAGGAAACCCGGAACATACCTTTAAAATATGCCTTATGTTGTTGTGTGCGTACCGAAACACAACAAAAGAAGCGGTGTTACTTGATTATGGTAATGACTGTGACCCATCCAGGCACACTCCTCAGGTTCGGTAAATCCGGTTAAAAACACAAGTAAATTTTTAAATGTCATACGGCAGACAAACTGGCAAGCGGGCCACATGATGGAAAGTGTTCACCGTCGCCTATGAACATCAGCAACACCAGGGTAGTTACCAATGCGTTGCCCGCCTATGAAGAGACCTCTAATATATCTCTTGCATGATCCCATGTCATAGTCCAAAGGAAACACTGTGGCTGGCAGCTTATTTCGCATCCGAATCGTACGAGTGGGAAACGTTATTTCGAACCATCGCGTGATCATCAGCGGGTCTGCGTAGTGGGGGTGAGTACCCAGCTCATTTAGTTATGTTTCAACCTTTGCAGTAGTTGGTTTTAACGAGTAAACATATCCGTAGTTTACACCACAGCAATTAAAGCAGCACCACACGATACAAATTGGTAAACATTAATGATAACATTCGCACTGTAAGGCGAAACATAAAGGTGCATTATAGATTACTGAAATTGCTAATTTATATGCAATTTCATACACGAATAGGTTAGCCATTACGAATATGAAACACCAACCCTATTCCAGTTTACGAATCGCTTCATTAGAAACGTATAGAGGTTTATGACGCATGACCAAGCTCAGTGGAAGATCTTCGAGAATATCGTCAGAGACTCCCACTGTTGCGCTAATTGATCTTTTTCTACCGACCTTGCTGGTTAAAATAAGACTAACTTCTTAGCTTGGCATTTGGCTACTTTAGTTACGGCATACGAGTAAGCCACCTCTTCTATCTGTTGTAGAAGTGATGCGAAAGAAAGAAATATCGATCTAGATTTGGGGCCGTCTTCTATTCTATATTTTGTTTGGTAGTCCGATTAGATAATCGAACCAATAGGGACAAAAAGGTCATGTCCGATTAGTAGGACAAAGCAGTCGCTTCACGGAAATTTTATGCGGAAGACCGGAAATTATCATGAGCTTCTTTTTGGGTCACTATTATTAGATAGATACATTTGTTTTTCCACTAACTCCGTGGGTATGCCTAAAATTAGGTTCAGCCTTGTTCCTGTTGGGAAATACAATTTACATAAAATTTCAAGGGAAGATAATTTATAAGATAATTTAAAGGGAAGATAATTTATAAGCTGTGTTAATTTTAGATATAAGCCACCAATGAGTACTACACAATTTTGCCAGAATCAAGAGCTTCCGTCCATCCATACATTCCGCATAAACTTTCACATACCTATGTAAAGGATTTAAAGAGGAAAGTGTGTATAAAATTTCAAAGCTGATATGGAAATAGTTATCTTTAAAATTCTGGACAGATCAGAAAAAACGTCTACAGGAAAACGAATCTATTTATAATAATATCTTTACGCGCTGTTTGCAAACATGTAACGTGTTATTTATATCTATCTGATTTATGACGTAGTTGTGTTTTCTAATGATAAAGGAGATATGTCAAGTAGAACGTTATATTGCGCACATGACTGGCGGCAAGAGTATAGTTTTGTTACGCTAACTTGGTAATCCATCACCCACGGCTTGATTTTCCTCATTCAATTTTGAAAGATAATTTCAATGCCTTTGCCACCTGTAGACAGACTATGTATTCCCTAGAGAAGCACTCAAGAATTAAATTTACTTTATCAAGACGAAATATCTAGATAAAGTATTTAATTAAATTTACAGTAGAGTACTACACCAAACAGTCAAGTTTCTTGGTAAACATGAAATTAATCTTTAGCGTTGCGTCATGCGATTTTTAAATACGGAATATACTCAATTCATTGTAATATACACTAAGATGCGAAATAAACTCTCTCTGAGATTTTCGACAGATAAAGCGTCCTAAAAAAGAGTGTCAAAAGGTTTTAAGGGTCGGCAATATTGACATTGTCCGTATAGGCTTAACTTATCAGCAAGTGGGCTTGCGCTTGCGCCGTGTAATAAACAAACAATAACTATAATTTTTTTTAATACATTTATCTTCATTACATTGTTTCTGTCAGATTCAGCTGAAGCACGTTTTAAATACGGTATTTATTAGCGGTAATATATTATCGTGAAATCGTTAAAAACCTGTCTTTTTAACGATATCACGTTGACATAACCACGTGCATATTTATTTTATTTAGCACAAGCTGGTGCGCCGCAGGTTCGTGACTTTGTTCGCGTGTTGTCCTACTATAAACCTTCCTCTTGAATCACTCTATCTGTTGTTGAAAACCACTTTAAAATCCGTTGCGTAGTTGTAGTTTAAAAGGGACAGACGGCGGGAAGCGACTTTCTTTTATATTATGTAAAGATTTCATTATAACCTATCATTTTTAAAAATGTTATACGGCAGGCAGACAAGCAGGTCACCTGATGGAAAGTGGTCAGCGCCGCCTATGGATATCAAGAACACCAGGGGCGCTAGTACTGCGTTGTCCTCTCTGAAGAGATCTCTAACATACCTTTTGAACAATCCTATCATCAATCATAAACGCGTATTAGCCTTGTTGTATCACTGACACGTGGATTATCACGTTATAACGCGTGCATACATTCTTACATCTATAGTAATATATTGGTACTAATATTATGAAATCTCCGAAACTACCGAACCGATTCCCGCGGGACAGTTGAAGATCCGGACTGCGCGCTGGTGAAAGAAAACCGCGCGAAACGGCTAGTATAAAATAGCTATCCGGGTCTATCTGTATTTCTGTATATCCGCTAACACCTTTTACACCAAGCCACAGATATTTATGCGGTTTACACTACCCTTTAGCATTTCTTCCGGAAGGTTTGTAATACATGGTTATTATAATTTAGGAAACCCGAGAATACCCGTACGAAGCCGGGGCAGGTCGCTAAATTATACTACAATGGAACTTAAGAAAGGGCAAGCAAAGACTTTGTGGCGTAGAGGATGAGTCAAGGACCACGTCACCTCTAGGAAACATTTATTTCGGGCGCACAGCCCTTTATTGTGCATGTTTTTTTATTCTTTGAAGTATTTCTTTTGAACAAAAGGAATAGAACAATGATATTGACGTATCTGATTTATGGTGATTGACTGACAGGCGATCTCTTTGACGATGTTAGAGGTATGTAATGTTCTACTCAATAAAGAAATTTTGACTTTTGACTTATGGGATTGATCCGGGGGACCCAAGAAGCATTGGATTGACATCGTCGAGTCGGACGCGAGAGTCAACGGCTTACGACGTGAAGATGCCGAAGATAGGGCAAAGTGGAGAAGAAAAAGTCGGAAGGCGGATCCTGGCAGAAGCCGAGATTGACCGCTCGGATGATGATGATGATTATGATTGAATTATCTGATTTAGAGATAATTGCAAAGTAAAAAGGTACAATATCAAGAAAATATATCAAACTGGAGGAATTTAAAACTATTTCGACAGTTAAGCAAGCAGACAATGCCATTGTAAATATTCTCCACAATAAAACTATGATGAGTAAATAAACATGGCAGGGAAGAGGTAAACAAATTAATAAAAACAAAAACAAACGCATTCAAGAATTCGGTGCCAAAATAGCCAGCAGTTCGTGTAAGTATTAAATCCTGATATTAAGAGACGTAAAACTACATAAAAAGCAAAACTGTTTCTCATTTTAGTATATTAAAATTTACTTAAAGTTGTTTTCTTAAAGTACTTTACAAACGCAAGAATTTCCATAAACTGCGCGATTTTAATCATTTGCCAATTAGAAACACGCGTTTATCGGCACCACATTGTATATGTAGGTCTTCGCTCGGCTCAAATGTATAATCAGTCGAAACAGAAGCTAGCCGTTTCTCGGTCGAGAGGCAAAACAATCAGATCGTGTCGATTACAGTACGATCACGATCCTGTAACAGTGGCGGCACAATGCACCGGTATTAAGAATTCAAGAAGTTGGATGTCGAAATTTTATTGCCCCCACACGTTCACCCATACACGTCATACACACACCTGTAGCCGGATGACGGGGACCGGCGACGTTTGCAAAACCGAATCCGTTTATTCGCGAGTTATCACCGCTCGTATGTCATTGAATGGCCAAGCCATCCGCCCTGTCGCGCAGTGGCGTACGCGTTGAAAGTGAAATCAGCGGTCGCATAGCGATTATAATACTAGACAGTGTTGTTGGACACTGCGCACTCTTCAGACACTCAGGTGGCGATTTATTTTAGTACCTTAGTACTAGCCGCAGCGGTTTCTTTTACCTCTGAAACTACCGCACGCAATACGATTTTGACGTTTCACTTCGGAATGTCTGTGTCTGTACAATCGTAACAATGGTACTGTTTGAAATGCACTAGCGGTCGGTTGGTAGGTGAAAACGCGTTCGATTGTGGTATGTAACACTTGGTTGAATAATTCGTCGTGCGCGACGCGGGGTTCGAGCGCGAGACGTCCGCACGGTAGCGCGGCCGGCGCGAGACTGATCGAAAGAATCGATCGCTTGCTCGCTCGACCGCGCACCGAATTCATGCGTACGCGCACACAGTAGCCGAACCGCTGCGCTAGCTATGAAAATGGAAAATCTATTCGGAAACCGAGTAGATAAGTGCATAGAAATACAATTTAACAACCTGTCGATTTTTAATTGTGATTCGGAATAATGCTGGTGATGATATCGCTAGGTTACGTCTGGCGCTCGCAAAATTAAAAACCTTTTATACTATAAGTACTAGGTATACTAGGTACTAACTAGGTATAGTTACTAAAGCAATTGTTTTAAATTAAGAAATTATTTATATGGAGAATAAACAATAACTTCTCGTTAATTACGTAGGTATCCACGCCATTCATCATCACAGACCATAAAAGTCCACTGCAGGACTTAGTTCCTCTCCCACGAAAGGGGAGGTTATTGCCATAATCTTCACGCTTGGCAGGCGGATTGAAGATCGCAAAATATAACAATGGAAAACGCAGCTGCCCATTTCCCAGTCTATGGAGACTCTAGATCTTGTGCCTTGCTAACATTTGTCGCCTTGTACGACACCCATGAGTGTAAGGGGTTGGTGATATTCTACTCTGCCGGACACCATACGGCCAATTATCCACGCCATTACTTTATCGAAAACATTTTTTATAGAAATAGTAGAAAAGAGAGAATAAACATTAGATACTACTACTATCTACTACTAATACGGGGACTTAATGCCCTGTAATAATAACAGGATCCCGCGGGATACTAAAATAATAGGTATTTAGGTACCTATGATATTGCCTTTTTGTTTTTGAAAGTATGCATTTGCAATTGCATCAATATGACGGCGTACTATCGGAGATAGGCGGTGCGGCTGCAGGTCTCGATTTTTGACACTCAGACGCGCCCGGTAACAAGCTAATACTGTCTAAATCCCGCAACAAATTGAATTAAGAAGACCTATTATTAGAAGAATTTCAGAAAACTGCGCAGGACCACTAGTGTCTAGTTCTATATACCCACCCGACTCTACTGAACTTTATCAGACACCACATTTTTAAATTTAAAAAATTTTATGTGAACTAGGAATTTAATAAATTTATTTATATATGAAAATTGAGAGCGTCGGTGGCCGAGCGGTCAGAGTATCCGACTCGTAAGCCAGAGGTCCCGGGTTCGAATCCCGCTCCGGCCATGTACTCTGACTGTATTCTGAGTTATGTACATTAGTTCTCTTACGGTGAGGGAAAACATCGTGATGAAACCTGCACATTCAGGCGACTGGATGTGTAATCATGATCCAATCTGGCCAGGTTCCCCTGGTACGATCATGGAGGTCAGATGGCAGTCATCATCATCATCATCATCACAGCCCATAACAGTCCACTACAGGACTTTGGGCCTCTCCCGCAAAAGGGGAGGTTATTGCCATAATCTCCACGCACTCCAACATAACAATGAAAAACGCTGCTGCCCATTTTCCAGTTTATGGAGACTAGATATTTTGCGTTTCTAAACGTTAGTCGCCTTGTACGACACCCACGAGTGTAAGGGGTTGGTGCTATTCTACTCTACCGGTCACCACACGGCTAATGGCAGATGGCAGTCGCTCCACTGTAATTACCTGACCTGCCAAATCCTGGATCATGGTCAAGGCGGACCCCGGACCCTCGTGCGCGAGAGCACAACCGGGACATTAACGCCAAGATGATTATTAATTTTTAATTAATAAATGAAAACTCGACAGGAAAAAAAAAAGTAAAAAAAGGTATGGAAAAAAGGACAGAGAGTCCAGAAGATCATCGTTTATTTATTTATTTAAAACATCTTTACAGTATTACAGTATTAACCAATTCACTGAAAGCTAAAGATATATCAGTATGTATTAGTTAGTATATAGGAGTACCTATCGTACCTGCTTGCAAGAAGCATTGGCGACTCGAAGTTAAGAAAATGTGCAACTTAGCGAATACGTAGAGTCATTCTGAACATGATAAATTTTTTTGGTTTAACTGTAATTCGCCCAAGACAAAAAAAACAATTAAATCACTTGCTTATGGTATAATTTATTCCACTTGAGTAGTGTTCTGCCCCTACGCCACCCCTAACCCTACGTGAATCCGTTCTGAAGTTCACATAATACGCATTTATATTATATGCATTCGGCAAACTATAAATATAAGTGACCCTTACAGATTATCTACGAGTTTAAAGACATTTGTTGTCTAATACATTTAATTTAACATAAAAGGGAGCGTCGGTGGCGGAGTGGTTAAGGTATCCGACTCGTAAGCGAGAGGTAAGCGAGGGCATTTGCCTGCTATACATCTGTATGTATACTGTAATAGAGAAAACTATTAACACAAAACACTTTTCAACCAACTTTTATCAGGTGGTAGGACTCTGTCAAGCCCGAGGAGTCCGCCTGGGTGAGTACCACCGCCTTATCTATTTCTGCCGCCAAGCAACAATGCTTGCATAGTTGTGTTCCGGTTTGAAGGATAAGGTAGCCAGCGCAATTACAGGCATGAGGCATTTCAGGCAGTGACAACGCACCTGCGGTTTTGCATTTTTGTTACCTGCAACCTTAATGTAAGAATCGTAGATGTTATTTTAGGGCGACAGTTACCGCTTACCATCAGGTGGGCTGTCTGTTCGCTTGTCACTGAGTAGCATATAAAAAAAACATTATTACCAGTACCGTCAATCGTTGTGATTCAATTTCTTTCTTGGCCCTTTCTGGGCGAACTACGGCAACAAAATTAAATAGTATCGCGTTCAGAATGAGGTTCTCTTCTCAACATATGTACGAAATTTCAGATTTATTAGGAATTCATTTCAAGGGTATGTTCCGGATTCCCTACCGCGTACCTTTGTTGATGGTCATGGGACGGCTGCAAGATCGTCATGAATCGTCAACAAAAGTACGCGGTAGGAAACCCGGAACATACCCTCAAAATGTGTGATAACAACCGCGATGGTTTAAAACATTTTTAGGAATTGTTCATCATCACAGCACGTAACAGTCCACTGCAGGACTTAGGGCCTCTCCCACGAAAGGGGGGGGGAGGTTATTGCCATAATCTCCACGCTTGGCAGGCGGGTTGGAGATCGCAGTGTTTAAATATAACAATGGAAAATGCTGCTGCCCATTTTCCAGACTACGGAGACTCTTGATCTTTTGCCTCAAAAACATTAGTCGCCTTCTACGACACCCATAAGTGTAAGGGGTTGGTGCTATTCTACTCTGCCGGACACCACACGGCCATAGGAATTGTTAATGAAACATATTATTTTAAGGACAGGTTAAAGTCGGCCCAACTACATATTTGAAATTGTAATTGACCAACATGTACTCAAACTGGTTGCTAAATTCGAAACGAGTTTTATATAAGGGTACGGTAAGGTTATTTGGGACGCCATTTTATTATAATAAATAATAAGACAGACGTAGATACTAGTTAGTAGATATACCTAAAGAATTTTCCTCTCCAAATTGCGGATTTCCTTTCGAATATTGCAATGAAATGTGGAATTAAATGACCGTACTAAACCAGCTATTTTGTAGTACTTATTTGCTTGCTTCTAGGAACTTAATTAACGACTCGGTAAGCTACCATTAACAGAACTAGATAGCGCAGTTGTGTCTTCAATTTATCTTTTTTTGTTCCTACGCTTTAATAGATGTCATAATCATTTATGAAGTTGGAATATAAGGCACGTAGGAGGTAAAAAAACTGAATAAGATGGAATTACAGTTCATTCGTTTACGGATACTTCGTAAACGAGAGGTACCGGGTTCGAAACCCACTGCCGCCATGTACCAATGACTCTTTTCTGAGTTATGTACATTAGTTGAATACTAACCAATGCTCTTACGGTGAGGGAAAATATCGTGATGACACCTGCACGCACATTCAGGCGACTGAATGTGTAACCATGATCCAATCTGGTCTAGTTCCCGTGGTAGCAGGGTCACAGAGGACAGATGGCAGTCGCTCCACTGTCATGATCAGCCAAACCCTGGATCATGGTCAAGGCGGACCCCGGGCACTCGTGCGCGAAAGCACAGCCGGGACATTAACGCCAAAATAATCTCTTGTTTATTATAATTTTTTCGTTTAAAACAAATCTGCAGTTTTAATCCGCAACTTTAATGTGTGTATCTGTTGCTCCTAATCGGCTGGACCAACTTTGGTGCGGTTTTCGTTATTTAAAACCGAGTTTAAGGGTCGGCTACGCAAGTGTTCTATTTTCGGATAAATATTTTAATAATCCAATGACATCTTCGAAAAGAAAACCAATGTAGCGATAATCGTTCTTAACTATGGCCTATCGATATTAACGACAACTAAAAGGATTAAACTTTATTATTCAGATTAATACGAGTAGTTACACTTCTTCAACGAAATAATAATTTAAATTCGTTCTCAGTTAGATGAAAAGCTGCTCATTACTATCAAAAATATTGATAACTCTTTTTATATTAGGTTACCTATGAAATTGGCGTTTTGTATGACAAAAATTACGTAAACTGGAATTTTGATAAAAAAATTAAATTTCTTGGAAATGGCCAATCCGATTTCGATTAAAGTTTGTAAGTTTTATCAGACACTAATAATATGGTGCCTACCATTTCATTTTGATAACTACCCTTTTCATGAAATTTCGTCTTATTAAAAAGGCAAAACTGACGATAAATGAAAAAGGGTATTTTCAAACCCTTTTAAACTTGGGGAAATATTTTTTATTAAATTTTGGGGACTTAGTTGCATCAAAACACACTCTATATTCGAAATCAAATATTAATTTTGATATATTATGTACAATTAAAAATATTTCAACAAATGTGTAATTGCGAAAAGAACGCCAATGTCATAGGTAAGGACCCAGTATTACGGCCAACAGTTGCCGGCAGGTCTAAGTTTCCATGGCGACTCGAATTTGTGTAGCTAATGATTATCATAAAAAATACTTACATAAACGGACAATTGTGATTATATATCGAAGTCAAGCATGATAAGGAATGCATAATATCGGATTAGAGAAAGCAACATCCTTGAAAAACATTGAGGAAAATTTAAATAACAAAAGGCAACATCCGGGTTGTATAGGTCGTTCATCGTTCATGTTATTAGATTTATCAACGGATTACATTGTAAACTAGGCTTTGTTAATGATATCTAATAATGAAATTATAATCCTAGATAAGTGCGCTCACCAAATATGTCATAATCGATCATTTACCGCGTGGGAACAATAATAATGCAGTAAAACAACGGATTAAACGTATAAGTCATCACGAGAATATACGTCAAACACAGGAAATTTGTGACACAACGACATTGAACATTCTTTGTTTTGATTTTTGACAGAAAACTTTTTTCGTATTAGTGGACATTGCTACCTTTGAAAGAGTCATTAATCATTATTATAATAAGCCGCCTGAAAATATACCATAAGACTAATAGTTGCCTGCTTATATAGCAACTCTACATAGATCAATAAATCATTTATTTATCTATGGTACACAGGTTATGCAGTTGATACAGTTTTAGTAGATGGTTCCCCGGTGACCTGCCATAGGAGTGGGATTAACCACTTATTCGAAAATTATTCAGGTTAAGAAACTTTATTTTCTCAAAAAGACTTATAAAAATCACTTACAGAGAAAACACTAATTAAATACAATATATCCGCAGATTGGCGTTTTAAGCTTGAGTACAAAAATTGAGTCTATCACAGAAAAACAAAAATATAGTACAGGGTTGACTTAAAGAAAGCGTTAGCATCACATTTTTGTTAAGTTGATAGATGCGTCAAATTGTTGTGAGTGCACGGAGTTAAGCCATTAAAATTTCAAATCGGTTTCAAAGGGAAACACCGTACCTACCAGGCCCAAATACGTTAGAAAGTACCACTCATGGGCCACCCATAGCCACCGCACCGTGCGTGACCGGCCCAGCGGTTCGCAAACTATCAATTTACCAGCGGTCACAGTTGCCCAATTGGCGACGATTGGCCGCAGCCGGCTATCGCAATTGTCGCATTCATTACCACTTGTGGCCCGGAAACCGCGAGCGTGTCCCTTTCGGTTTACCCGGGCTGAGGCGGCGTGTCAAGATTCAGACGGTTTGACGTTGGTGACGATTCAGTTCAACCCTTGGCGAGTGAGAGATTCCGAAATATTGCGAAAGTGAGAGTCGGGTAGAAAATTGTCTGATGGAAAGGTGCAACGCAACTATCGCTTACATGTTGTTATGTTTCAAGCAGTACAAAAACTGTATATATTTTTGAAATAGCCTTTTGAACATTTTTACTTTGACACACAATATGGCACCTAAAAAACGACCTTCTGAATTTTTTAAATTTTTATGTACTTTTTATTTATTAAAAATTTTATGGCACACAATAAAATACATACGGTCGAAAAACATTACCCTCCTTCTGACGCAGTCAGGTAAAAATACTGCAACCACCATTGGTCATAATGCGTATTAGATGCAAGAGAAAACATCGTGATGAAACCTGCACAGTCAGGCGACTCAATGTGTTACCATGATCCAATCTGGTCAGGTTCCCCTAGTAGCAGGGTCACGGAGGTCAGATGGCAGTCGCTCCGCTGTAATTATCTTATCTGCCAAATCCTGTATCATGGTCAAAGCGGACCTCGTACGTGAAAGCATAACCAGGATATTAACGCCAAGATGAAATTTAAGTAGGTAGGTTACACCTTCGTATGAATGGAGAAAAAGTTCATGTTTAATAAGTATGCCTTTTTATTTGTCCAAGTGGTTTTAGGTGTTCAGTAGAACTACGCGATATATTTTACCCACGAAATTGCTTCGAAAATAAGTGACTTTAGATGGTTCAATGAACTAAATCGCTATCACGAAAAAAATATTTATAGTACCTGTTATATGAAGACGAGGTGTGTCATTTGTACATAGGTAATATTCACAAACTGTGAAAGAATGAGTCAAGGGTACGACGATACTAATTCAGGATTTAATGTATTTAAGTCATTAAGAAAAGAAGGCTTCTGATTGGAACAATCTCTACATGCCGTCCGTCCCTCTGTATATATAACTACGTGTTTTCACTGTCATTCATAGAATTACTTCATGCTTTTATGCATATATTTTCTAATTATAACAGAGTAACGAAAAAACCCGTACGAAGCCGGTGCGGGTGACCAGTTTTAAAAATAAATAGTGCCTTAGTACCAATTTCGCAAGCATCAATTCTCTTAAAGCAACGGACTGACGAGTGTCATGTACTTGTAAAGCCCTAATTCGAAGTGTTGCGTTGTGAAAACTTTGAGCACGCAATGTTTTGATTATGGGCTTTAAATTGTCAGTTACTAAACAAACTAATGTATGTGATATCATGACCCTTGTTACGAAATAATAACAATGTTTCTACAATGGCAAGGGCTTGTGTATTTTGAAATAATTAAACGTTTTCTTTTTAACGTTATATGTCTTAACTGCTGAAGAAATTTCTTCATAGAAATAAGAAGTGTCTCTTGTGTCGTACATTTATTTGCCTTGTATCTGTGACCGTTATTATGGACAATAAATTGTCCAAAATGTACGGTCTCCTTTACAGTGACGATTTCATCCAAGTGTTTAAAACATTACCTAACATAAAAATGTAAGTACCCATCGCTACTGTAAACGTGTCCGGGTATCCCCTCAGGGTTCTAAACTAAGGCCCTAAGCAATCCATGCATCAATAACCGTTTATTTTGCGTGACTTTGTTTTATAGTAGAATAGCACCAACCCCTTACACTCGTGTTTCCGAGGCAAAATATCTAGTCTCTGTAGGCTGGAAAATTTGCAGCAGCGTTTTCCATCATTATACTTATAACACTGCGATCTCCAACCCGCCTGCCAAGCGTGGAGATTATGGCAATAGCCTCGCCTTTCACGGGAGAGGTCTTAACTCCTGCAGTAGACTGTTAGGGGCTGTGATGATGATAATGATGATACTTTTTGTGACTCAATAAACGTAACACTAACCACCAGCATGCTCAACACTCCACTCGACATCAAGCGCAAGTAATGCCTCATGGAAAGGGATTATCACGTCAAAAACGCGTGTGACGAACTAATCTGCCGTCTTGCACTTATGTACTGATTACTGCACATGCGTCACTTGTGATAACCTCCAACGCTGTAAGCGAGGTTGGCGATTTACATCGGGTCAGATGCGACATTATTTATTAGGCATGTTTACTAAACACGGTTTAGTTGAATCAATTGGTATTGGATAGGAAAATTTTCCTTATCAACTTTGCTTAGTTGGTGCTTCGTTGGAAGTCAGGGGGCGTATTTAATCAACGATAGGAACGTGTCGTGGCCGATATGGGATATTATTATTATATTAGCCTGAATCATCCCACTGCTGGGCAAAGGCTTCCCCCCAATTCTTCCACTATTCGCTACCCAAAAAGGTGGACAGATGAGCTGCGATATAGGATATAAAAAAATAATCGTAATCATCTATCAATCAATCATCATCAGTTATGCTCTCGCGCACGAGGACCTGGGGTCCGCTTTGACCATGATCCAGGATTTGGCAGATCAGGTAATTACAGTGGAGCGATTGCCATCTGACCTCCATGACCCTGCTGCAATGGGAACCTGACCACATTGGAGCATGGTTACACATTCAGTCGCCTGAATGAGCAGGTTTCGTCACGATGTTTTCCTCACCGTAAGAGCATCGGTTAGTATTTAGCAAACGTAAATAACTCAGAAAAGAGTCATTGGTACATCATCGCAATGGGTTTCGAACCCGGTACCTCTCGCTTACGAGTCGGATACCTTAACCACTTGGTCACCGACGCTCATCATAGAAGCTTTTACTAACAGTTACACGCTAATACATAACGTGTAAACAATAATTCAGAAAAATACGGTTGTTAAGGTTAATTTATACATAGTATAAAATATAGTCGCTTCCCGCCGCCTGTCCCTATGTGTCTACATATACAGGGTGTTACCTGTCCCTAGTCTACATATACAGGATGTTACCTGTCCCTATGTGTCTACATGTACAGGGTGTTACCTGTCCCTAGTCTACATATACAGGATGTTACCTGTCCCTATGTGTCTACATGTACAGGATGTTACCTGTCCTGATGTGTCTACATGTACAGGGTGTTACATAATATATGTATGAAGCCGTGAACCGGATGGAGCGCTAAATGTATGAAAACGATAGGTACAAAAATTAAACGTACGACAGAAATAATTGTACCTATCGTTTTAATATGTTTAGCACTCCATCCAGTTCACGGCTTCATACATATATTATGTAACATCCTGTATATCTATGTACGTTAAGATTGTTTGTAAGTATAATAATTTTATTTCTCATTGATCGTAATTATAATAAGTTGACATGAACTACACAAATTCCTATTACCAATATTAAATGATATTCAATGACTATATTATATGATATATATAATTGAATTAAGTTTGACATTAACATATGTGTAATAATATGATATTTAGTGAAATTAGTCTGAATTTATTACTAATTTTGTAGTTATTATTAAGTATAATGAATACTTGCAAGATGGATTTTTGTTTCTAATTTCTAATGTTCTGTACACTGTAATTTTTTTACAACTGTGTTTAGTTTGACGTTCACAAATGTTTTATAAACAACCTAAACTGAATAAATATGTTTGACTTTGACTTTGTTTAAACTACGCAAGGGATTTTAATACGGTTTTCAGCAATAGCTAGAATGATTCAAGAGCAAGGTTTATGAGCAAAGAAAAAAAGGGTAGATTAGGGTAAAGTAGGTGTAGGGTAGGCGGACCACGTCGTCCACTAGTCTCATCATAAGTAGAAGGTTGTCGGCTTCATGTTGACAATGTTGACCTGGCTGACCTTTCTTTCAACAGCGCTTTAACATTTAATTGTTAAAATTGAATGAATAGGATGTACCTAACCTAATTGTAAAACAACAGTATTGTACAACGCTTGTTGCGTACAACGTATATTTATTTCTGGATGATTTGATTAAACATTTTATATATTCTTGTTTATAGCGTTTTCAGCTTGGGTTAGACATTTCCTGTTTATGCTGCTCGTTTGCATTACAGTTCAGTTAGTTAACATGCCGGTCGCCACGCAGAAGTCCCGTGTTCGCTTCCCGGCCGCGCAGAAATTGAAATGATGAATTTTAATTTCTGTTACCTAGGTGTAGTTTGTCCAATAAGTATATATTAAAAAAAGTATTTAAATAGTTTATCAGTTATCTAACACCAATACAGGCTTTGCTTACTTTGAGGCTAGATGGCGCTGTGTAAATTTGTCCAAGCATACTTATTAATTATTATTATTACTTGCGATGGATAATTGATATGATATGTATAGTTCTTTTACATAGATATCTTTGTGCGATTGTAATTTAATACATTTGTGGTAATGGGTCGGCCGCGTATCGAGTGACGACCCTGTAGCAAATGCAGCGTACGATGGCCCCTACAAGATGAACGGACGGCCTTAGAGAGTCGATGGATATAAATAAACGCGAAGATAATAAAACCTTATGGCCCGCAGAGAACGCCCTACAGCTTTTATTATGGTGTATTTAAATCTGTAGTATTAGAAGACCTATTCATGAGTGATTAAAATATTCTTATTTATGTTATACGGCAGACAAATAGGTAAGCGAGCCACCCGATGGTCACCACCGCTTTTGGACATCAGCAACACCAGGGGAGTTACCAATGCGTTGCCCGCCTCTGAAGAGACCTTTTATATACCTCTTGAACGATCCCAAGTCATGGTCCAAAGGTAACACTGTGGCTGGAAACTCATTCCATATTCGAATCGTACGAGCGAGAATCGTCCTTTCGAACCTTCGTGTGGAGTCTAGATTGGAAAATACGTTTTATTTCGACTTACAGAGAATGCGCCATAGGGTTGTGACATCAATGTCGTCTAACATCAAGTCAGCTATAGTGTCTCATCATCATCTTGACGTTATGTCCCGGTTGCGCCCCAGCGCGGCACGCGAGGGCTCAGGGTCCGCCTTCCTGCTACTCTTGGCCCACTTCGCTCGGTCTTCGGCATCCTTAGTGGTGAGCTTGTTGGCACGCATATCCGTTATCCATAGTGTCTACGTACTCGATTTCCTATCTAACTATACGTCTAGCATTAATTGAACTTTAGCACCGTAGCGAGCTCGCTACTCGTTAGATGTGCCTCCTTATAACGTTGTCAAAGCGTGGTTGACCAAGGTCTTCCGCTGGGGACCCTGAGACTGCAGCAAGCCGTTGCCAGCTCGACGATGCCGTGGCGCAAAGCGCTTTTTTGTGTTGACATTCATAAGTGTTAATGTAAACCTAACTTTAATAAACTATTTGACTATTTTTTATTTAAGGTTTTTACAGGGTCGGCAAAGCGTGGGTGATACCCCTGGTATGGAAACGTCCATAGGCTGCGGTAACTGCTTACCATCAGGCAGGCCGCAAGCTTGTTTGCCACCTTAGTGGTATTAAAAAAAAAATTACTGGTGAGCAGTCTTGGGAGCCCATTGGCACCCCGTGACGGTATATTAACAGCACAAATTAAATATGCAAAACAAAAGAACGCGTGAACTGCATTTCTGCTATCACTTTTATGATATGAATGCGTGCATTGCTGATATTGTAATGCACGAACAAATTTAAGGGGACATTGTAATTTATATGAGGTTCACACTATCTTTGAACTTATGTGTACTTTCGTACCTACCTATCGGGTCCAAAGTGTATGATGATAACAAACAAATTATAACTTTTGTGTGTATAAGTATGGTTTGATCGCAATCCTCCTGGGCATATCACTTTGATACGTCGACACTGCCTCAAGCTGACGGGCTAGGTCTTCTGAGCGTTGGCACGACACTAACCTAACCGGATTGAAATTTACATATCCTCTGCCCTTTCAACACTATAACATAACCCAACCGAATAACGAAATATAATTCTTAAATAGGCATTATATTTTGAATTTCGGTACCTACGTAATTTACGAAAAACCGGCGTAATGCGAGAACTCGGACATAAAGGATTCCGTATCAATAACACGAATAATCCTTAGGTTAATAACAATATTTCGATGCCAGAGCAACATGTAGTATATTTTTTGTACATGTATTATACTTTAGTAATAGCACTATGAAGATACAAACAGCTAGTTTAGCCTTTACATAAGTACCTACTAACTTTTGTCAGCGACTTCTCGTATACATCCGCGAGGAATTTTTTTCATGACAGTTTAGCTTTTGCTCGCACAACCATTTTAAATAACCTCCTGACCGGTCAACAATTTTGAATGGTGTTAGTACTACGGCGAGGTCAAGCTGTATCTAAGGCCTATGTCCAGCAGTGAACGCCCTGTCTGGAGCTGAAAAGATGTTTAATAGGAAACTAGATTTTCATAGGCTCGTTTATATCCCGGGAAAATTAACGTTCGTTTACTTAACGTTCTGGGGGTTAGAGACATTCTGAGGCCACCCCAGAACGCCTCGTGCTCACCCCAGAATGTTGGGTTAACCACCCCATAAACCCAAAGGCCGTAAGCTTATGTTCGGTCTACTCTGCAGGCCGTTAGATTACCAGCCGTACCTATATGTATGTTATGAACTTGTAGGCACAAGTTCATAACCAAGTCTTTCCTATTTTAAACAGTAGGTATTAGCTAGGTATGGAATTGGAGCAGTTACCTATAGGTACTTCAAAACCTGGCCGTACCTTGCGACATCAAATGTATCACCGCGAACGTTGTAATAACCCCTTAACCCTTGCGCCAGACGTTTAAGTTATGTACAGTCAATGACAGTACAACTATTTTACCACCTACCTACACTAAGAGGCTGTTCGCACTCACATGGATGGAGATCATCCTCATCATCATCATCATCATCCGAGCGGTCAGTTCCGGCTTCTGCCAGGGTCCGCTTTTCGACTCATTCTCCTCCATTTCGCCCGGTCTTGGGCATCCTCGCGTCGTAATCTATTGGCTCTCGCATCAGACTCGGAAATGTCAATATCCTCACATGGAGAGAGGTACTTGTAATTAATGACGGATCATCATTTATTTGCCCATGACGATTCGTACCAACAGCGAGAATACACACATTGGTTTTACTACCTAGGAACTCACTATGATGGATGCCGAAGACCGAGCAAAGTGGACTAGTGATAGCAGGAAGGCGGACCCCGGGCACCCGCGTGTAGTGCGGGGGCGCAACCGGGATTTAACGCCGAGATTATGATGATGGTTTTACTAGCTACTGCGATTTTCTCTAGTCTAACAGATAATCTAGTATTCACAATGATTCGAAACCGTTTCCGAACAATTCGACATGAAATTCGTGAGCGGCGAATCTGTGTCGATCGATTCGAAAACTGTTATTCAGAATCCCGATAGATTCCACGGAAACTCTACTCTCTATAACATATGAAAATTTCATCAAAATTAACTGAAACCACATTTTCCTAAGATCTTTTGCGGGGTCCTTTCTCGATACCGTATCCGAATCCGATTTCCGAGCCATTGTGAATACGGCTACAGGATCATTAGCTGCTGTAATGATAATGTACCAATTGCTACAAGAAATCTTCATGTTCACACTAAGAGCACGATTTACACAAAATTGCTTCTTAAGCAATCAGTAATTGGGGCGAAATTTACTAGTTGATTGTTCTGTGCACTAAGCCCACTGACTGCCAAGTGTAACATTGTTTAAAGTAACCTACCAAGCATTGCTCAAGTGTATAAACTTAGAAAGTACATACAAAGTTGTGAAGCAACAAACACTACATATTACACAGTTAAGAAACACATAAGTACAGATGTCATTAGGAAGATTATATGATTTAGATTAGACAACAGCAAACAATGGATTACTAAAGGGATATGTATGGCAATAACAGGCGGCAGGAGCTTGTTTTTAATTGATATAAAGGATTTTCGTAATTTATGACGAATTAAGTAAAAGTAGCATCAATTTAATCTTAATTGTGGGTTTCATGTGTGTTGTAGTCAGAGATATTATTATGTTATTGTTTTGTTATTTTTTAGGAATAAAATTCCTAATGGATAACAAAGCAAGATTAGTTTTTGAATATCTTAGAAAAGCTTTATATTTAAACTGATATAAGTATTAGTAAGTACTTGCTAATTAATTTAACATTAGTCATTACTCTAGGTTAGTACTCTAATTATAAAGTACCGAAAGATTTCGTTGCTTTTAATAAAATAAGAAATAAATATCAGGTCTTCCACAAGGAAAACTAGTTATATTATTTATATTAACACAAAATTAGTTCAAGTTGAAATAGTTGGAAAGTTAAGGATAAATAGTACTCAAAAGGAATAATTAAATGAAACAGCTCCAACAATGTCTATTTTGCCATGATGACCAGAGTGGTTCAGTTGGTTAACATGCCGGTCGCCACGCAGAGGTCCCGGGTTTGATTCCCGCCCGTTTGATTACGGGTCTGGGTGTAGTATGTACAATAAGTATGTATTAAAAACAAAGTAAATAAGTAGGTTTTCAGTTATCTAACACCCATAACACAAACTTTGCTTACTTTGGGGCTAGGTGATAGGTTCTGTGTGAAATTGTCCAAGCACATTTATTTATTCATTCAAGATAAAAGTTGGTTTCAAGAAATTCATGAAAAAATACAAACAGGCAAGGCTGGAAACTGGTCATCGCTGTGTATATAGGCATTAGCAACCCAAGGGGTATCGTTGACGTGTTGCCCACCTCCACAACACATGGCTTGTTCAATTGACCAATAAGAGATCATGTAATCTCTCGGAGTTTGTAATTACCCGGAGTAACAACGACTGTCCAATCAGTAACAGAAGCTTTACAAATAAAGCCCAGCTGTATAAACACGATCAGTTGTTTTGTTAGAAAATGAATGTGGGGAGTAATGTTATTATAATTAAAGTCACATTTACAATACAACATGTTAAGATATTATTATAACATCATATTACAGACAGGTAGAGGTATGTGAGACATGATGGGACCTATGGAAGATTTTGTTGCATTAAAATAATTCATAAAATAAAAATAGTAACATTTTATCTTTCAGTACAGAAATTGTGGAGCTAAGAAAATAGAAACTTAGAAACATATTGTACTATGTATAATAATAATACAACAATATCAGCATCCTACTAATATTATAAATGCAATAGTGTGTGTATGTTGTTACATCTTCTCGCCAAAATGGATGAACGGTTTTAGATGAAAGCTAGATTAGGGTCTAGCTAGAATAACAGATAAGACTACAGAAGTACTATTTATCCCCCCTATCCCCCCTTGCGCGATATAACGTGCAGTCCACGTGTATGAGGCATAAATTGTGTGAGGCAACATCCTGGCAGCTTGATGGGCTGGTTGGTGCAACAATATTTTCAGGAAAAAACACGCATGTCTTGTCTTTCTTATGTATGTAGGTATGAAGGCATTGTGTTCTGTGTCTTCATACGTTTCTAGCTTTTTGTTAAGTAGGTATGAAAACAAAATATAACCTCAATCTACCTGGAGAACACGTTTGAAAAGTTTGAATAGCGTTACAATAAATAACAAACGCGGAATAAACAAGAAAGTCTTAGAATAACTATTAAACATATAAGAAAACGACATGAGAGACAATTCTTACATGAACTTACCTGAGAAGCTTGAACTATAAATAACGCACGTAGGTGACGTAGGACTGGTAGGACAGGATCTTGTACACTTGGAAACAATTATATCTTGAGAATACACTAGATAAATCGATAATAATAAAACAAACAATTCGCCGGCAAATTGTTTGTAAATTATTTTATTTTGTTAATTTTTTTTTTTATTAAAAGCTAAGGCAAACGAAGTGGTGAAGGCATATACAGCCACGTCTTTACTTTGGATTGTTGTAAGTTGATCGATAATGCATCTTACATGCTTAAAGAAAATATTGTCCATAATTTAATGTTGCTTAATGTTTTTTACAGGGGTTAACATAAAGTAAAAAGTAATTTTGTTTATCTACACAAAAGTTTTCAATAATATCGTTTCGTTTTACGCGCGATAACTTTGGTATGACATCATCGAATGAAATCATCCATCAGCTGTCAAAAAAAGTGTCAAAACAAATTCATGGAAGTGTGTTTGTGAATCTCTAAGTTTGTGATTATATTCCCAATAAATAGTAAAAATGGGTCTATTTGGTAAATCTCCAGAGCGAAATCCAAAAGAAATGGTACGTTTAAATAGATAACAACTAACTATCTAATAACTTATCGATAAAAATAAGTCTTTAATGAAAATGCTTGTATTTAGGTAAACGAATGGACACACAAACTTCGTAAGGAAGGGTACAATTTGGACAGACAAATCAGAGGTAAGGGGCTCATGTTATTCTCTGTTACAGCTCTTACATTACGCATATCACTAGTCAAAAGCGTAATAATTAACAATGCATATTACACTTTTAGCCATTCAAAGAGAGGAGGACAAAATCAAGCGCTCATTGAAAGAAGCAGCTACAAAAAGTGATAAACAAGTATGTACAATTCTAGCTAAAGAGATCATTAGATCAAGGAAAGCTATAAGTAAAATATACACAAGTAAAGCACATCTGAACTCTGTATCAATGCAAATGAAGAACCAGTTGGGTAAGTTGAGAACAAAACTAAATATTACATTAGCAATGTCACAATAATGATTTATGTTTTATCTTACTGCTCTTGTTTTTTACAGCAACTTTGAGAGTGGCTGGGTCATTGCAAAAATCTACAGAGGTAAGCTTGGTCAGAGTGTTATCTTCTGGTTGCAAAGTTTCTTTAAAGCTATTTTTGTTGTTCCCATCGATTCTGATGAAACTGTAAATAAATCACTTTTATAATTGTGATCCATTGAGTGGTTTAGTGGCCAATATGCTGGTTTGCCACACAAGAGGTCCCGGTTTTGATGTCCGGCCGGGCAATAATTGAAATTATGAATTTTTATTTCAGTTAGTTGTCTAGCACCCATAGTACAGTCATTCGACTAATTAGTTGACCCCCGACCTTGTGATAATCCATATAACAATATGGAGTGAGAAGTCAGCTAATTAGTTGAAAGACTGTACGAGTTCTGCTTAGTTTGGGGCTAAAATGGCACTGTGTGAATTTGTCCACTATTATTTATTAACCTATTCTGAAGCCTAAATATCACTAAATTTTGAGGCTACTTTAAATATAGGTTTTCAGACTTTCCTAATATCAAACCTGATATGGTTAAAAATGGTCTCATAGCTGCAAAGAATAACACAAACTGCCTGTTAATCTTTATTGATTTGATCCCAGTAGGTGGTAATAACGTAGGCAATTCATTAATTTTACCTGAACAAGTTATTGTATTTATTGTACGTGGAATTAGTTATCCTGGTAGTTTAGTAACTGACAGGAAAATGGCTCTAGTAACATTAGTATTTGAGTAAAGTCATTTAGTAAGTAAGTAAGTCACCTGTAAA
Source organism: Blastobasis lacticolella (assembly GCA_905147135.1). Classification (NCBI taxonomy): domain Eukaryota; kingdom Metazoa; phylum Arthropoda; class Insecta; order Lepidoptera; family Blastobasidae; genus Blastobasis; species Blastobasis lacticolella. Next base: position 5,188,524 of record LR990061.1, read on the forward strand.
TTACAAATATCATAAACAGCTATTACAAACATATGGGCCATAAACAAATTGAAAACAATTGAATTCGTCACCAAAAAAAAATCATATGTATGAATTGCTTGCTCATGTTGAGCAATATCATTCATACATTCATCATATGTGCAGCAGTGGGCCTGGCCCATAATTCCCTCACAATCTTCCAATTTGTCTCTCTTCAAGTTAATCATACAAGCTTCTGTCATACCTGTTCCCGTGGGAACTACATTGAATTTTTTGATAAATGTGCTATTCTGGGCTATAAGCTAGGCAGGTATATTATTGGCAAAGTAACAAACATCCTTACAAACTTTCAAATTTATAATATTAGTAGGATAGGACTAGCTTTTACCCATGTCTTCAACCGCGTAAAATTCGCTCTTGGATTAATTCGGATGAGCGGGCAAACCGACCTTGGTCGGACGTCCGACCACGTCCCCCGTACCCTAAAGGGACTTCATTTTATACTGCGTAAGGATTAGTATCATTTGCACCTGACGGTTAGTTGACTCCAGGCAAAACGGAATGTCTGTCACTAGTTTTAAATCTTAAGACGCGTTAGTAAAATTGAGTGGAATTAGTCAAGTATCATATACTTCCAGGTGATGCAAGCCATGCAAGCCCTGGTCCGTCTGCCGGAGGTCGCTCAGACGATGCAGGAGATGAGCAAGGAGATGATGAAGGCCGGCATCATTGAGGAGATGCTGGACGAGACCATGTCCAGCGTTGAGGATGAGGAGGAATTGGAGGAGGCGGCGCAGAGTGAGGTTGATAAGGTAAGTCAATTCAATAAAAGTCCGTCAAGTCCGAGACGTCAATCATACTACTGCAGCTTCGTAGTTTTTTTGTAGTTCATATTGCTAATGGAATTACCACATCAGCTTAGTAATTCTATGTGCTAAGACAGTAACTTGGGTTCTCTGTCGGATTACCTACTTCATTGTGAACTGTATCCTTCAGAGATACTCCGAGCGTAATATGTTGACCGTTCCATAGATTTCGCGCAATCATTTTTTTATATTATTATCATAAATGTGGTAGAGCTCGTCTAATTTAAAATGACGCGCCCCACTATCGCATTAACGCACACAAGCAAGTTTAAAATATGGACGCAATACATATACAAATGCCGTTGTAATTTGTCATTCAGTTGCCGGTAAGATTCAAACGTCGGAGCACGCGCCGTTCACAGATGAAGTGTCGTTATTAATATTTGCACTCACACATCGAAATCAACTAACTAAGTAGTGGGGCGCGTCATCTTAGACTAGACGAGCTCTACATAGGTATTTATTAGTATAGTCAATAGTCAAATAGTTTATTCAAGTTGGGTTTACATAAACACTTATCAATGTCAATTTGTACCTGGACATAGACTGTGCACGGGTAAGATATTAGATTTTTTCAACAATAACCCATATATTCCGTTACATTTACCTGTCTGTTTCCTCCTTCCTAATATTTTAAAAAGTCTAGTAGTAGCCCTCATTGAATGTCGCCTTCACATCCACAGGTGCTATGGGAGCTGACCCAGGGCAAGCTGGGCGAGGCGCCCGCGCCGCCCACGGCCGCCGCCGCCGCCGCCGCCTCTACCAGCCGGGAGGTTGAGGAGGAGCCCGAACCCGATGAGAGCGAGCTGGACGATATGAGGACCAGACTCGAGGCGTTGAGGTCCTAGGGCCTTGCAGGTGAGCGGTTGATGCCTTCCATACAGGAAAAGCCACGTGGGTCGCAAAACCGATTGTCGATGGGGCGAAGAGCTGGATGATATGAGGACCAGACTCGAGGCGCTGAGGTCCTAAGGCCTTGCAGGTGAGCAGTTGGTGCCTTCCATACAGGAAAGGATTATCCAATATAATCTGGATGCCTTCAAGGCCAGAGTGAATAGGCTGCTCCCAGACGGGCATGCTGCATTTTCGGCAAAAAGGCCACGTGAGTCGCAGAACCGATGGCCGCTGGGGCGGGGAGGTTTTCGAGTGGCGACCACGCTGAGAGCGAGCTAGACGATATGAAGACCAGGCTCGAGGCGCTGACGTCCTAGGACCTTGCAGGTTGGTGTCTTTCGTACAAGAAATGCCACGTATGTCGCAGAACCGATGGCCGATGGGGTGGAGAGGATCGCCACGAGAGCGAGATGGACCATATGAGGACCAGCCTAGGGCCTTGCAGGGAAGCGAGTTGGGGTCTTTTTATACCTTCAGGACAATTTTTCCTACTTTCCTATGGTAGTCAACGTTCCTAAGTTATACATGATAACCTAACCAACCTATGTAAGAAAAATCCCGTCTGCATATTGTAATAAAATATTTCCCAAACTACTCAACCAAGTACTCTGGGACAGTAGCGCCTTAAGTTAGTGCAGTTCAAAAAGCATCCCGATTATACTGTAGATAAATAATACCTTACTATTATTAGAAAGGACTAGCTTTTGTCCATGACTTCGTCTGCGTAAAATTTGGTTTTTACATTCCGGATCCGTTTACGTTGGAACCACATCGAATTTCGGTATAAATTATAGCGTATATGCTATTCTAGGCTATAAGCTACATTATTGCCAAATTTCATCAAAATCCGTTCAGTCGTTTTTGCGTGGTTTGCCCTTATTCAAATTAAATCTCCACAAAAATGATGAATTAAGCATTTGAAAGTAAAAAATAATTTGAGGTGATTATTAAGTAACTTTATAATTCTCTTTTTCTCCAAACAGGTGTCATCATTTACACGAAGGTGAATGGAGTCGGCTTGAAAGCAACTGCGAATACAAAATGCCTTAATTATTATGTAAATAATTGTTGTATTATAATAAGTTTTGCACACAAACCGCCCGCCAATGCAATTTAGCTTCGATGGTCATAAGGTTTCTTACACTTACTTGTTTTAGGAAATTATGGTGTATATTCAAAGCTATACGTCTAGGTCTAGTACATATATTATACACGTAGCCTAACGCACGCCTAATGAATAGAAAACAGGGGGCTTACCATGAGCTCTTATAGCAGGACCTAAACAGAACAGTACGGCTGGCACATGTTGCTCTCGCGCGCGATAAGCCAGAAGAGGCGCGACACAGATACTGCTATCTCTTTCATCTTGTATTGATAGAAAGAAAGAAACGCTCTCTCGCGGCGCGAGCTGTGTCGCGGACACAGTTGTGATAGCCGTGCTGCCCTGCTTAGAACGAGACAGCGCTATACGTGTCACATATGCTTGTCTCTTTCCTACCTGTACTGCGCGGAACTTGGACGGTTTTTAAAGTAAAGCCCCAGATAGCATGCGCCAATCTAACGAACATGGAGGTGAGCGCTAGCTAGGCATTTCTTCAAGACAGACATCGCAGTGTTCTATTCTCACAATGGCGAAATGTTAGTTATTTTTTAGCACGGTTGCTCATGATTCATGTCACGCTGTACATAATCACAGCCCATAACAGTCCACTGCAGGACTTAGGGCGTCTACCACGAAAGGGGAGGCTATTGCCATAATCTCCACGCTTGGCAGGCGGGTTGGAGGTCATAGTGTAATAAACATAGCAATAGAAAAAGCTGCTGCCCATTTTCCAGCTTACGGAGGCTTTAGATCTTGTGCCTCGAAAACATTAGTCGCCTTGTACGAAACCCACGATTGTAAGGGGTTGGTGCTATTCTACTCTGACGGACACCGCCCGGCTGTACGCGAAAATTAAATTCGGTCACCGGCCAAATTGCTTCCGGTGTTGCTACATAAAACGCAGAACTGGCGCCAGATTTTTTGAATCTAACTCGAAAGAAGTCAGTGAAATGACATCGTCATCAAATGGCACGTGGCTATCGTTTTCTTGCCACGTTTTAGTTGACGTGCTAACGATCTAATGTTTGCCATTATATCATCATCCGAGCGGTCAATCCCGGTTACTGCCAGGGTCCGCTTTCCTGCTTTGTTTTCTCCACTTTGCCCGATCTTCGGCATCCTCACGTCGCAAGCCGTTCGCTCTCGCATCCGACTCGGCGATGTCAATCCATCGTTTCTTGGATCTCCCGCGGGTCCTCTTTCCTGATACCGGCAGGTTCAGGCACCTATTTGCCACGTATCCCTGGGGCTTACGCAATAGGTGACCAAACAGCGCAACCGTGCCTCTTCGATCTTATCTCTCGATGGTTGCAATTATGTATGTGACAACAAAAACGCCATATGAGCCAGAGGAGACTAACAATTAGTGGATGTGCTGTATGGGTTGATATCAATGTTAAATTCTTAGTGCTCGTCTAAGCTGAAATGACGCGCCCCACTATCGCATTAACGCACACAAGCAAGTTTAAAATATGGACGCAATACATATACAAATGCCGTTGTAATTGGTCATCCAGTTGCCAGTGAGACTCAACGTAGGAGCACGCGTCGTTCGGTTGGAGCAGTCGACGCTCCCACACAGGTGAAGTGTCGTTATTAATATTTGCACTCACACATCGAAATCAACTAATTAAGTAGTGGGGCGCGTCATTTCAGCTTAGACAAGCTCATGAATTAAAATTCTAAGTATCTATAGGTTTGTTGTAAGTATGTATAAATTATTTGTATGTTACATATTTTGTATATGACCATAATTATTGTACAATCGAATTATTTATACAAACATTGGCGGGTGTGAATAGTATTAAATAAATGAATCACACATACTTACGATAATTATGTTATAGCTTGCATTTGAGATTTTATGATTTTGATAAATCGAGGTTGACGTCTACCTAAGTTGTAATGTTTGAGACATTGTAATTACCTATTGTTCGTTAAAAGTTTTTGGCTTCGATAACTACTGTTTTACTTAACTACTTTATCCTATTTATCTAACTTAATTCAGCGGTGCTATTGGCTATCTCAGTGCACAACTGAATTTGGCACATAAAAATCTTACACTACTCTAATTTCGCAGACGCTATAGCCAGCGGCCAACGTAAATGTCGTAGTGTAGAAGGATCTAATGTCAAATTTAGTTGCCAACTGAGTTAGATAATAGACCCGCAGATTATCGAAGTTTCGTACTTACACAAAAAAATAATAGACTTGAAGGTCGGGTTCTCAGTTCTCACTAATAGGACTATAGAGCACTATCAGTTGATAGGCACTGATATAATAACATGTATCTATACAGGGGCTGTTTCAATCAAAGTTGAGTAATTCCTAATTGTACTAAACCTGAGTTGATTTCAGATATTCCAAATCACCAATCTTAGGTGAAAACTATACTCGCTTAGTCACCCTTTATGTTGCCGCTTTGGCGGTGCCTAAAGGTTAGGAACATTATATGGCGACAACCTATCCGTCGCCTAAGTTTAGTGCAATCGGTTTTACCTAAAGGTTTAAGTAAATACTGAAGCATAATATTTATTTTTAATATCTCCAATTAACGTCAGAATTTGTAATCAACTCTCTAATTTTAATAAATCTTTTGAGAAAAGATCAACTTTGTCGTAATAATTTAATACATTAATATTATCTATTTGTAGTACGATCGTTCATGCGGTTATGATAAACGCTACGCTCCAAACTGTTTGTATTTTGTGGAAATAAAATTTATATCGTAATGCAATGAAAGTGTTTTTTTACAAGTTGCTTTTTGAAGTATATTGCTGCCACGGTCTATAACAACTGCGTTGCCTGCGGCGCTAATGAGAAAGACGTATTGCCACTATGAAAACACTTTTGGTTTAAAAAGCAAAAATAATGTTCCATACAAGTGCTTCGAAGAAACTGTCATTACCGCCATGCCGCCTGTATGTCGCTACAGGTACGGCTACGCTACGTCTGTTGCTCCAATAGGGAAACTCTACAATACTGACGAATACAAGAATACAAGTTGGCAAGCACCGCACATAGATGGCGCTGACTAGCCTCTTCCATACTAATCTTAACTTTCCATATAAACGTGCGTTGCGCTAGAGAGGTGTTCCTTGGTCCCCTGGGGCCTTACCATGAACTTTTTATAGCAGGACCTAAACAGAACTGCCCTGCTTAGAACGAGACAGCGCTATACGTGTCACATAAGCTTGTCTCGTTCAAACCGAAAGCAATTCTGTTTTGGTCCTGCTATAAGAGTTCATGGTAAGCCTTCTGGTTACAACAACCCGGCCAGGTGAGTTATCCTTTAACCTTCACATCTTCGCTTGCCAACATTGGTGGCTACCTGTTCCGCCAACCGCCCTTTTCACCCTCAGCCTGGTTCAAGCTACGGCATCGTCATCGTCGTCGTCACCGTCGTCCAAACGGTAGAAGATCCATAATATATCAACGACCTTGTGGAAAGACCTACACGACGCTGTTGGATGAAAGCACTCTGCGTTCGTGCCGCGATCGCAGACCGAAAGCGGTCGAGGGTCATGGGGATCTTCTACATGGAAGATGTGAAGAACGTTGTCTGCTGAAGATGAGTTTGCGTTGGAAGTCAACTACGTTTATATAGATCAAAGAAATATATATTTCAGTATTATCTAGACCGGAATCTGACAGAAAGGAATTTGTCGACGACACTACCTATTATACTTTAAAAAGCGAGGGGAACAGTACAAGCAACCGGAATATATTTTAGCTGGACTTGAAGATGAAGCCTTAATGGCTTTAAGTCCGCCAATTGTGTTTTTTTGCAATAAAGTTTTTAAATAATAATAAATTTTATTTATTTTTAATACTCTATAGTAAGGTGGTTGTTTATACGGCTATTAGCGTATTTTGTAATCTAAGACGAAAACCATATTGTATGCAACTTGTGGCATGTAATTTCAAGTAGGGATATATAGAAAAACAAATCTTTCTTTTATTAACCAATATAATATATTTCTTTTCAATTAATTATTAATACCTATTAGATTACAATTGGAATCATATACTAAGCTAGAATTAACTACAGTTTTGTTTGACGAGAGTGGTTAACTTTAAATGTTACACGAAACGACAAAATGGCGGCCAGGTACAAGTCAGCATAAAAGTAGCTGAGCGAAGATAACAGTTCAGAATAACCTGACAAATTAGATTAGACTTAATTTTCACGGCATAAAGTCCATTTTAGCATGGACACAGTTCACGACAAATGTCATTCTGATTAGAACTGTATCCTAATTACATAAAGTTGAATTTGCTCCGTTTTAATTAATGAATTATTGCACATTGTAAAGAATACAATGGGTACTTAAAAAGTAACAGAATAAAAGCAACAGCGGCCTTATCGCTTCGAGCAATTTCTTCCAGTCAACCGTTTGGCTAGATTATTCTGAAGAGACTGTTCTCAAAAACTTTTGATTCTGTTTCTAATTTCTGTCCGATTTCTACAGATCAGACGCCATTTTGTCGTTTTCCTGTTACAAAATGTCGATGCCACAATCTCTACGCTGTGCGTACAACACGTTTTTTTTTCTATACATAAAACATCTATAAAGGCAATGGTTAAGTACACGTCTTTTATAAAATACAGTAAGCCGTATGAGCTACTGTCTCTTAGACAGTAAGGGCGCCGTAGTTAATCTACGTCACCGAGTACAAGAAAAATTACACTTTATCGTGATAGTAAACGTGTAGGAGATCCACAAAATGTAGATCTGCCCGTGCACAACCTGGCTTAATTGTTTTTTTCCCTAACTTTGACTTTTGGTAGCAATAATACTTGCATACATACAAATTTGTGACTATAATGTGGGTGAAAAGCGAAGCTGCCAAGAGAATGTGAGGCACCCCGCCTTTTTTCTTATCTACTCACACGTCCAAGGGAAGCATAATACCAAAAAAAAAATTCTCAGCCGTCCAAGGGAACTACAGTCCCAAAGTCAGAATGTTACCTGTTGACAGTTTGGAAGCTGTCATTTGTTCTACAAGATGTCAATTGATGGTTCTGTATTCAATTATTAATCCATGATAGAAATTTTTCTGGTAATATTTGTTTTTCTCGAAAATGCGCGGCGGGTAGCGTTACTATATAGCGCGCGGACGTGTGAGACTAGGTACGCTTGGGCCTCGGACACTTGAGTGGTTATAGAACCCATACAAGAGGCTATGTATCGCTACGAAAAGTCTAAGTTTGGGTCGCTAAAACGGGCGAACCAACGTTATTTAGGTCTCCTAATCGTCTATCACTACAAAGTGGAATTTTTCGTGTACTAGATGACCTAGGATAACCTACAGCGACCTTACAGTCTATGTTATATAACCCAGTTTCACAGACTGATCTCGCAACTATCCCAGCAGAGAGCCAATCAGCTTTCATTCTAAATGCTTGTCACTGATTTGCGGGGAAAAGGCGCTGGATACCAGATGGCGCTACTGAGCGGGGTTCGATGTCAAAAAGCCCTGTCATTGGTTAGAATTCATCCGCCATTTTACGGCAGTTGTTTCTATCCAATAGCAGAGCAGTTTTACGATATTGGACCTTTAATTCTCACTAGCGCCATCTGTCGGATTGAAATAGCGAAAGCCCTCATTGGCTGACGACGCACGATGGATGCAATCTAATACACTTATTATATTTTACTAAATTCGGTAGGCTATATTCAGAAGCAAAAAGCGTGAGAGCAAATCAAAGTAGAATTTATTCCCCACAAAATAAGGCCCATTTTTGTATCACAGCTTTTGAAAAGCGGAGCTATGCGTAACATGATACAAAAATGTACCTTATTCCATAGAGCAATGCATTCCACTTTGATTTGCTCTCACGCTTTCTGCTTCTGAATTTAGGCCACTGAACTTTGTCAAAATAGGCTGCGCAGGATAACTCGGACTGGCGTAAAATTCCTTCGATTAATTAAAATAAATTACTAATTCCGAATAAATTACTGTCCATGTCTATAAGTTGATGAGTGCGGCCCCCGCTAGCTTTTCTGCAGCTAAATAGCTTGTTCCATAAAAGTGGTAGGTAGCTCATAATATACATAAGTTCAAAATATTAGAACATGTAAGTAATGAAACCACTGACAGTGTCAGTGACTGACAGACGACCGGCGGCGCTAGCGTCGCGGAGTTTCTTTTTCTTTTATCTACGGCCTATTGTCAGATCATTTTATTTTTTATTTATGTAAAATGATTTCAATGTTTAAGTACTTTCTGATTTGTGACATTCATGAGCGTATATAAAAAATAAATAAACGTATTTTGAACAATCATAATGCACGTTGTAATATTTTGAATTGATGTAACCTAACACTTCTTTTAATTAAATGGGCTCCTATCCTATGCAACGGAATATTTTCTTAAACTGTACAGAACTATAGTGATACATATTCGAGCGAGTCTTCAACATCAGGATCACTTTTAGGTCAGTCTAGTACTCTAGTAATTGATATGGGGACGTATTAGGCGTATAGGTGCAGTGTCCCAATGCTGTCTTTAAACACTTAGGGCTAAGAAGGTGTCGAAAAAGGCCACATTAGCGTATATCATTATCATCACAGCCCATAACAGTCCACTGCAGGACTTAGGGCCTCTCCCAATAAAGGGGAGGTCATTGCCATAATCTCCACGCTAGGCAGGCGGGTTGGAGATCGCAGTGCTATAAATATAACAATGGAAAATGCGCATTTTCCAGCCTGTAGACTCTAGATCTGCAATGTCGATGTTTTAACAGCTTATTGTGCACTAAAACTGCCAGTAATAAATGACACAACAGGCTCTACTTATTTCTGTTGTTGACATTGACATGACAATTCGAGATGGCGTTCTTTAGTTCCAATATTGGCCACTGGATCAGATAAGTTTGTGGCACTCTAATATGAAACACTAATGTGGCCTTTTCAGACCCCAAAACAATATACTCGCCGGTCGGCCCGCGACGGCAATATTTATTTTTGTGAACCATTTTGAGTGATTTCAGTGACATCACTTCGTACGCAGATTGTTTGTACGAATCGAAGAGACGATCGGACTATCTGCCGCGGTGGCTTTGCCCCATTGTTGGGGCAGATGGGACAAATAGTTTTATCGAGACTGGTAGCTCCGGCCTGCACAGATCAGTTTCATTTGCCCCGGAATTGCAATGAAATATGGGGGTATGGCGAAGTGAAAAGTTTCATTTTTACTTATAAGTAAGTGTCTCTGAAAAGACCTGGAAAGATACCTGTTGGAACTCTAGGCTGACTGTTGACAGGACGTGGCACAGGACCGTGGAATGGAACATCTTTGTGTCGGAGGTCAACTCATTTTGAATCGTTGCGTCAACATAGTAAATGTCTCTACGTGACAGCGAAAATGAAATGAATAAATATTAATTTGTATAAATAAACTAAAACCACTTCCAAAACCTTCTGATTATTACATTCCCACAGGAGTAAATGAAACTTGATCTGTGCCACCCGTCCCGTTAAACACCGTGATCGATAAAACTATTTTTCCCATCTGACCCACAAAGTAACTAAGGCGAAAAATAGCGAATCGAATCTTAGCCATCATAGACAACAGTAACCGCTTGACCACTTCCCTCCATCTTTCCGCCACTTGGCCTCCACAGACCCTCACATCTGGCTCATACATCCACACATCCACACACTCACACACACACGGCACTCCCGTAGCCATACGGCGTTCGTCAACTCTCGCCAACACTCGGCACCAGCCGTATCACAGGTCACAGCATCTTCGTGGAGAGGTCCAGCTCCAGCTGCAACTCCTGGATGGTCTCCTTCTTCAGGAGCGGCCTCTTGTCGTTGTCCTTCAGCTTCTTCATGTTCTTCTTTTTTACTAGCCTGTGGTGAAGAAAACAAATACATTACATTCATATGTGTAATATTATAATCATCTTAGCGTTATGTCCTGGTTGTGCTCTCGCGCACGAGTGCCCGGGTCCGCTTTGACCATGATCCAGGATTTGGCAGATCAGGTAATTACAGTGGCGCGACTGCCATCTGATCTCCGTGACCCTGCTACCAGGGGAGCCCGACCAGGTTGCATCATGGTTACACATTCAGTTGCCTGATTGTACAGGTTTCATCACGATGTTTTCCCTCACCGTAAGAGCATCGGTTAGAGTTTAACTAATGTACATAACTCAGAAAAGAGTCATTGGTACATGGCCGCAGCGGGATTCGAACCCGGTACCTCGCACTTACAAGTCGGATACCTTAACCGCTCGGCCACTGAGGCTCTTAAACATATTACTCATATTATTATTATATATTATGTTACATGAAGTTCTTCAAGAGCGCGGTGAAATAGTAGTTAATGCAACTGTCATATAAAAGGGGGTATTAAAACATGAGTGTCTGTTTATCATACGAGGCCTAGCCGAGTATGATAATAGTTTGACACGAGTGTTTTAATACCTAATTATATGCAGTTGCATACACTACTTTATCTACACTCATATTTTTATGTTAAAATATCGTACCTATAATTTTCTCAACTTTGCTGGAAGTAAGCTGCGAATCAGTTGCGAGTTGAGGATGTCAAGCGGCGGGAAATTCACTTTACTACTTTCACATTTATCTATTTATTTGCTTAATATAAGAAAAACACACACAAACACAAATTACAACAATTACAAAAAATATTTTGTTTAGCGGGAAAATAATTACACAGAATATAAACAGAATTTGAATTTGTTAAAGACATTAGGCTAGGTATTCAGCCTACATTTGACCGTGTCCAGGCGCCCGACGAGAATTTAAAATATATAAGTGTTGCATAATGATTAAAAAGTTATTTTACGATACAGCTGTCATGAAAATAGTATGGGAAATGCTGTATCGCAAATGTTAAGCAAATAAATAGATAAATGTGAAAGTAGTAAAGTGAATTTCCCGCCGCTAGATATCCTCGACGCGTAGATACAACAGAACTGACTCGCAGCAAAGTTGAGAAAATTATAGGTACGATATTTTAACTAGAGATGAAACGGATAGTTGTTTGGCCGGATACCGGATACCGGATATCCGGCCAGCCTCCTAGCCGGATAGCCGGATATCCGGCGGCCGGATATTCACAGGTCATAGTCTCTGAACAAGTTTGTACAAGCTGACTTTATACGACTGCATATGTTTATGTAATTTAAAGTTTTTGTTTAATGTGAATAATTTGAACGTTGAACTGAACAATGCTTCCGCCCACCAATGGATTACATATTAGCCAACAGTATCGTAGAGGATAAACGACATCGTATACTACCTCTAAATATAAAGAAATTCATATTTTAATCCAGGATAATATGTTTTCATATCTATAATATCAATATAAATATATCTTGATTGACTTTAAATTATTACACTTAGTACATTATAATACTAAACAGCACTTGTCAAAACTACACACGACAAAAATGCGTATTTATGCAGATCAGCGGGTGTCACCCTGTTAGGCAAAGAACGTAATGTCCACACTCGTGGAAGTTTCAAAGTCACACCTATGCCGGAGAAAATTTAAGAACGCTCAATGCGATGGTGTGAGCATGTGCTCCGCCGCCCCAAAGATCACCTTAGTGCAAGTAGCCCTAAATTTGGCGACGACGACTCGCTGACGCGGAAGACACCCACCCACACGCCACCTCTGACGGCGGACCAACGGGACCTGAAGGACAATATTATTGACGCTGCTACTGCTCAAAATAGAAAGAAATGGAGGAAGCAGACAAGGAGAGTTGACTCCAGCTAATGGAATAGGCATAGTGCAAAAAGAAGAGACCAGAAAACTATTAAAAATTTTTGCTAACCTACCAAATGAACGATACGAGTAGAAAAGGTGCCGATGCCGACATAATTAATAGTTCTTTGATTAATATTTATGGTTTTTAAACGTTTTGATACGACTTTTTACTCGACTGCATCAGAAGGGCATATATTTCCGATGAGCAAAATCACTTTTATGGGCTTTTCATACATTTTTTACTATCCGGTATCCGGCCGGATATTAACGCATTATCCGGTATCCGGCCGGATAGTAAATTATGGCCGGATAGGCCGGATACCGGATAGTGGCCGGATATCCGTTACATCTCTAATTTTAACATAAAAATACGAGTGTAGATAAAGTAGTGGATGCAACTGCATATAATTAGGTATTAAAACACTCGTGTCAACCTATTATCATACTCGGCTACGCCTCGTATGATAAACAGACACTCATGTTTTAATACCCCCTTTTATATGACAGTTGCATAAACTACTATTTTTTAAATTTTATAAACTGGCGTGAAAAAAGTATTTCCTTAAACAACTGTTTTCGAATATAAAATTGGAACATTACGCTATGAGTGTAGATAAAGGTTTTTACGAGATCGGCAACGCGTCTATGCCCCTGGTATTGCAAACGTCCATAGGCTGCGGTGACTGCTTACCATAAGGCAGGCCGCAAGCTTGTTTGCCACATTAGTGCTCTAAAAATTAGGTCCTTTGATGAAATTGGTATTTGGTATAGCGAAAATGACGGAAACTGTAATTTTCATAGAAGCTAATTTTTCAATTTCTTGGCATATCCGATTACAATATAACTTTGTAGGTATACTAAGACAACAGATAAGTTGAGCATTACATTTCATTATGATAACTACACCCTGCATAAAATTATATCTGGTTTAAAAGGTAAATCTTACGACGGTATTTTCAAAACATGAGGTTTAATACATAAAAGCTAAGGAAGTATAATACATAAAAGAACGACTCCAAATCGCTGCCAATTAGGAGTGTTCCTAGGAGGCTGGCGGCGTTCTCTCTTGGTATGGGTCCTACATAAAACCACAGCCGTGCCATAACGGCCCAGTCTAATTTAACACCAGTGCCATTCGGCCCAATCTACATTGTCCCCAGTGCCATCCAGCACAGTCTCATTTTTCCCCAGTGCCATTCGGCCCAGTCTCATTTGTCCGCAGTGCCATACGACCCAGTTTCATGTTTCCCCAGTGCTATTCGGCCCAATCTCATATGTGCCCAGTGCCATCCACCCCAGTCTCATTTGCCCCCAGTGGCATTCGCCCCAGTCTACATTGTCTCCACTGCCATCCAGCCCAGCCTCATTCATTCCCAGTGCTATCCAGCACAGTCTCATTTGTCCCCGATACCACCCAGTCCACTCCCATCCGCCAAGCTCACCTGTTGACGACCCCGTCGGGATGGTCCATCATCCTCACGATGTCGGCCTGGTCCGAGGAGTCGAGGGGCGCCACGGAGATGTCCCTCACGGCTCGGAACTTGCCGCAGTTGTTCAGGTGCTCGTTCTCCAGGCGGAAGAAGTTCCAGATGAATCGTCTGCGGGGTTCCAGGAGGGGTTTTACGATGAATGAAACCATAATTGAGGGTAGAATGAAAACATAAGATGGCGGTAGTGAAGTGCGAGGTCTCAAAGCCAAACGTTTGGCGTTAATGTTTCGGTCTGTATAATACATTAGCGTATATTACACCATGTATATTGCAGGGAGGCAGAAACATTGACGTCAAAAAAGAAATTAAGTCCCTCGTGTCATGGGGTATCCGAATCACCCTCATGTATGTTTCCGCGACGTTTCATAGTTATGCAGTTATGAAACTTTTCTGAATTTGAGAGAATTTTCGACATAGCCAAACTAAAAATGACATTGTATTGCGTTGTGTTGAGTTTGTGTACCTATTTTATGGGCGAACATGAGACTGAAAGATGTTAAAATATATTTTTTGGGTTGCCTACGCCCAGCAGTTGACGCTCTTCGGCTGATATGATGATGATGATGAATTACAAGAAATTTTAAACTTACCCATTAAAAAGTAATTATTTACCTGAACACTTCCAACGGCGCCAGTATTGAGTTCATCGCCTCCTTATTGAACCCGTTCTGCGTGAGCAGGAACGACACCACCCAGATGAAGCGCAGCACGAAGTCCTCCACTATCGCGAAGTAGTAGAACTGGAATATAATTAGTAAAAACTCTTCACACAAAAGTCAAATATACAGAAATAAAAGCAATTTATATGCGCGCAATGGCGGCCTTATCGCTTTAAGCGATCTCTTCCAAACAACCTTTGGGAAGAGGTAAGTATCTCATAGTAGTGCAAGAGCAAATAATGTGAAAAATTAAAAGATGTGCTTACACACGTCATCGTAAATAAATATATGAAGGGAATACTATAAATAATCATCTTAGCGTTAATGTCCCGGTTGTGCTCTCGAGGACGACGGCCCGGAGTCCGCCTTGACCATGATCCAGGATTTGGCGATCAGGTAATAACAGTGGAGCGACTGCCATCTGACCTCCGTGACCCAGCCACAAGGGAACCTGACCAGATTGGATCATGGTTACACATTCAGTCGCCTGAATGTGCAGGTTTCATCACGTTGTTTATCTCGCCGTGAGCGGTTAGCGTTCAACTAATGTACATAACTCAGAAAAGAGTCATTGGTTCGATCACTAATCGACAAAATATGGAGGAATCCTTCGACAAAGTCTACATACACACAGGAGCTGCAGCGGTGGGGCAAATCCCGTTAAAAAAAATCTACATACACTTAAGTATTTCTCAAACTAGAGAACCGATTTTAATGAAACAAAGCTAAGAACCATCTCGATAAACTGGTTTTTCGCCCATAAATCGTAGATACGGTTATGGGCGAAATTAACCGCTTTCCGTCACGTGGGTATTTACCGCTATCCGTCAGGTTGGTTGCCTGCTGGTTTGTCACTAATACGCAGTCCGCGGTGTCCGAAGAGACACTAATACACCATTCTACTCTACTAATTCGTAAACGGTAATGTATTCTCTAATCTAATCTCGTAATGTAAAAACACTGGTATACAAGTTCCACTATCATTAAAATAAACTTAAGACCAGCGGGGCTATTGGCTAACTCAGTTGACAACTGTATTTGACACTAGATTATTCTACACCACGTCATCTACGTTGAAAACTGGCAATAGCGTCTACCAAATTAGAGTAGTGTCCGATTTTTTTATGTCAAATTCAGTTGTCCACTGAGATAGCCGATAGGCCCTCAGGTCCCTATCTTGGTAAACGTCAAACTAGAATCGATTCCGATTATGAAGTGTCAAACACCATCGACTTACAACTTCGCGAGTTCGTCCGTGGTATTGTCGATGGTTGTTATACTCAAGAGAGAGATAGAGATATGAAACGGTTGAGAAGCACCTATACGAAGCCACGGACTAACTCGCGACGTTGCTCTTTGACATTTCATCGATCAATTCGGGAACGCGGTGCGTTTATTAAAATCGGTTGATTTGCCGTTTCGAATGATCATACAAAACCACAAACCAACGCCAACGCAACGTGTCTTAAAAGAAATCCTTTCTGCACTGCTTCAAGGTCCGAAGAGTGAATAGTTTGTTCCTAGACACGCTCAATCTTCAGCCGCATTGTCACTTACCATCAGCTGTGATGGAGTTCAAATGCGTGCCTATAGTTTATTCGCGATAAGCAAATAGTGAGTCATCGTTGTCCGCCGGCCTAGCCCCTCAACTAATCGGGTCGCAACTAATTAGAAAGCTAAGTTTACAGTGACCAGTTGACCGTAGTAAATAGTAAAAATGAATACCTCGCCGGTTGGAATAGACAACAAATACTAGATTGGCTGTTAAGCAAACGGAGATCCTAGATTATTTTTTATTTCAGACAATCGAGTTGATTTTTATCCATTAATAAACTTAATATTTTTTTAGACATAAATTGTTATAATTTTTACTCCACAGTGAAAACACCTATACGACTTACGACGCGAGGATGCCGAATGTAGGCTGAAATGGGGAAGAAGGAAGAGGAATATATGCAGGAAAGCGGACCCTGGCAGAGGCCTGGATAAGCGCTAGGACGATAATGATGATGATGAGTGAAAACAACTATACTCACATTTCTAACGCAATTAGACAATACCTTGTTTATTGTAAAAAAAACTCACCCCGGGACTATAAACGATTTCCTCTCTCAGGAATTTGTTCTCAGCGGTAGGGCCGCACGCGAACAGTCCCCAGTCCATCTTCACGTCCCAGGTGTAGGTGTAGAGCGACGAGATCAGCTGGCAGCCCAGCCACGCGAACAGGAACGGGTTCTCCGAGGGTGCGTACGCGTCTGGAATGGTAAATCTTTAGTCATTTATGGGACAAAAAGTGATTTAATTCATTTATGGGGGTTTTCACAACCAGGGGGCTTACCACGAGTTATTATAGCAAGACCTAAACAGAATGGCCCTGCTTAGAACGAGACAAGCTTTTGACACGTATAGTGCTGTCTCGTTCTAAGCAGGACAGTTCTGTTTAAATCCTGCTATACGAGCTCATGGTAAGCCCCCCAGATAAGCTGATCTAGTGAAATTGGCAATCGCTTAGTAGCGATTCTCTTGGGATAGACGATCGGAATTTGTCGGCTATGTTCGGTCAGCTTCGCCGCGTTCGCAGTATGGCGCCGATCTACGAACGTTGGCCGAACGCAGAAGACAAGTTCCGTTCGAAAGTCGCAATCAAATGGGCGCTTTTGTAATTTTGACGATGTAGAGGAGAGGTGGCATGAAGTGGATATTATTTAATATGACAGGAGTGTGACGTTTCTTATTTTACCGATTATTTGACTTATCCGTTTCTACCGTGCACAATCTGGCGCAAAAATTTTTTACTTCGGCTTTTCGTAGCGATAGGCCGTAAACTTCAATGGTATCAAAAAAGGCTATTGACCCTCTCCCCACCACACTCACCGCTATAAACAGCGAGCAGCGTACCGACCAGCACCACGAAGAACGTCGTGAATGACATCTTGCCACCTCAGCGGTACAATAGAGGGGCTATTGACCCTCTCCCCACCACACTCACCGCTATAAACAGCGAGCAGCGTACCGACCAGCACCACGAAGAACGTCGTGAATGACATCTTGCCACCTCAGCGGTACAATAGAGGGGCTATTGACCCTCTCCCCCCACACTCACCGCTATAAACCGCGTGCAGCGTGCTGAACAGCACCACGAAGAAGGTGGTGGAGTACTTCCCCGCGTTGACGAGGTGCGGGAAGGCCTCGCGGCTGTCGCGGTAGCGGCGCAGGCACTGCCAGAACCGCGTCCAGGCCGGCACCACGTTCACGAGGGCGCGCGTTATCAGGTACCAGTTGGCCTTCTCGAAGCCGTCTGGGGAGGATAAATAAAGATCTGAACTATCTGGAGAGGTTTTCCCTGGAGAGTACAACATGGAGTTCTTAAAGAAAGAGGTGAAAAGGTTTTTACGGGGACGGCAACGCGTGGGTGATGGCTCTGGTACAGCAAACGTCTGTAGACTGCGGTTACTGCTTACCATCAGGCAGGTAAGTTTGTTGGCCACCTTTGTTGGAAAAAAATGCTCAGACAAATTCACACAGCGCCATTTAGTCCCAAACTAAGCAAAGCTTGTGTTATGGGTCTAGATAACTGATAAAGTACTTATATACTTTTAAATACATACTAATTTATATACTACACCCAGACCCGTAAAAGAAATTAATATTCGTCATTCCAATTTCTGCTCGGTTGGGAATCTAACAGGAAGGAGCATTCTCTTTTTTATTTTTTACCCCCGACGAAAGAATTTTTGACCTGTGTATCTGTGGCATCGCAGCTCCCAAACAGATGGACCGATTTGTTTGTGGTTATCTTCATTTGAAGCTACAAATCGAGATGGTTCTTAGCTTTGTTTCATTATAATTGGTTCAGTAATTTAGAAAATATTTGAGTGTATGTAAACTTGGTCGGGGCTTGTCCAATCGGCTCCTGAGACTGTCAATCAGTCTCCAGGGTCCCCAGCGCTAATCAGTTAGTTATAGCTCTTTGTAAGGGACAGCTACCAAGCAATTAATAAGTAAACCAGGCCCTATCGTACTCTATGTTTGTTTAAGATTAATAATCGGCGTCAACATCCCGGCTGCGCTCTCGAGGGACCAGGGTCCGCCTTGTTCATATTACTGTAAAAAAGCTACTCACTGTTGGCATCGATGGCGAACCAATCGTTCCCAGTCACATAGAACGCGACCAGATAGTGGAAGTCCAGGAAGGCCATGACGAAGGAGTTCCACTGGTCCGCCAGCCAGAAGTCGGCGAACAGCACCGGCATGAATGGCGCGGCTAGGATTCGACCCTGCAAGTCATGGAGCTGTTCAGCCAGTGGAGAGCGATTCGTCACGTCTTATGCTACGCAGTGACAAACGAGCAGATAGACCAACTGATGGTAAAAGGTAACTGTCGCCCATAATATCTACTATTCATGCATTTAGGTTGCAGGCAACAAAAATGCAGAACCGCAGGTGCGTTGTCAGTGTGAGGACTAAAATGAAATGCCTCGTGAGTGTAATTGCGCCAACTACCTTATCCTTCAAACCGGAATACAAAAATGCAGGCATTATTGCTTGGCGGCAGAAATAGACAAGGCGGTGGTACGGAAAAAAAAACCCAGGGGGAATTCTCAGGCTTCATGATAAAACCATGGAGCTACGCAACCAGTCGAGAGCGGTTCGTCACGTTTTCGTTCTAAATACTTGTCAATGAGAAGTATTCGGCGATGGATACCATTGGCCGTCGCGCGGCTGGCGCAGAAGTGTAATCTTCGTTGAATGACTCTAATTGGCGCAAAAATCCTTCTCATGTAATACTAAAAATTGCAAGAGTTTTCAGGCTGCAAACCGACACTCTGTGGTCACCACTGTAGTAGAGTCGCCAATCATAGATAGGATAAGACTGTCAGACGTGTCTGAATTCTTCAACAGTCTACCATAAAACCTCTGATAATAATTGTTACAACATTATACCTAAATGCGGTGAAAGTAACTGCTTTTCATTGGACTGTACATTAATATGAAGAAACCAAGAACTTAAGTACAAAATAATACAAAAAAGAAATACTTACACATATCCTCATGAACCAAAACCTGGCTTCATGTCGGAACACTTTGAAAGGATTCATTAGGAAGACTATCATAATTATCACTAACGCCAGTGGATTCACGAACGGTGGTATGCTCAAACTGGCACTGTATATGAAACTTAATATGCTAAGGGCCCAGACTACACCGAAAATGGCAGCTAACTCCATCAAATGCTGCTCCGAAAGGTGGTTTCTAGGGTCCAATTCGAATATTAAAACATGGTTGACGCCCGACGAGCGCCACCCGTATACATTTATGCCTATTAAAAATATGAACTCTATTAATAAAAAAGGCCCTCTATACAGTCTAAAAGCTGTCTTTATATTGTCTGTTATTCCCTCGTAGAACAAGGCTGGAAAGAAAGAAAGAGAATAATTAGTTATGGCACAATATTAAGGGACGAAGGTTTTACACCAGTGTGTTGCCAGTAATGATATACGGTACAGAGTAGTGGCTGCTCACTGCTCAACCCCACTAACAGTGGGCCTTATAAGAAGCACAAGTTTTATCTTCGTCGCGGTGAAGAAATATAATTCACTCGTAAAAGTTCGGTTCTAAATATAATATTGTGATATATCACGAGACCGTGGCATCCTTGGGCATCAGTAGGACAAGCCGTAAAAGTACGCAATGCTCACGAGGGATCCTACAAAGTTCCTGGACTATTATCAAAAATAGAGGATATTTTCTCACGAAAAGGGAGGTTATTGCCATAATCTCCACGCTTGGCAGCCGGGTTAAAGATCGCAGTGATATAAATATAACAATGGAAGACGCTGCAGCCCAATTTCCAGCCTACGGAGACTCTAGATCTTATGCCTCGAAAACATTAGTCGCCTTGTACGACACCCACTAGGGGGAAATTAGCAGGTTAAAAATTCGCGTGTTAACTACGTGTCGCCCTACAATAGATTTAGGTACGTTGCCCGAGATACATTATTCATCATCACAGCCCATAACAGTCCACTGCAGGACTTAAGGCCTCTCCCACGAAAGGGAAGGTTATTGCCATAATCTCCACGCTTGGCAGGCGGGTTGGAGATCGCAGTGTTATAAATATAACAATGGAAAACGCTGCTGCCCATTTCCCAGCCTACGGAGACTCTAAGATCTTTTGCCTCGAAATCATTAGTCGCCTTGTACGACACCCACTGCATGCATGCGGGTCTTCTGCTCCTTGGAGTCAGGTGCGGGCCTATGGGGCTAACCCCGTGCCCGGGCGTCTTCTCAGCCAGGCTATGTCCTGGCTGGTCAAGTAGTGACGCTGTGTTGCGTCATGTAGGTCTCGTCGTGCGTCAGATGGTGATCACGCGCTGAGGTAGCCTAGTAGAGGAGGGCTTGTTTTGAGCATGGTTGACACCCACTAGGAGGAAATTAGCAGGTTGAAAATCGCAATGTTACCTACGTGTCGCCCTACAAAAGATTTAGGCACGTTGCCCGAGATACATAATTATTATAACCACATAACAATAAAGGTACGCAAAGAGGCACTCTGGTAAATCTGCATAATAATGAAGTTACCGCAAATTAACTAAACAATTGTTGGGCACAATCGTTTACATGTATTATGAAACTGTGATTCATTGTTCGTGCCTTCTACGACTACATACGTAACAAATGTGGTGACATGCTAAATTAGTTACAGATATCTGTAAAATAATGCATACGCCTGTAAACTAGCCTTAGTTTAGCTTCGTAGAGTCCTGTCCTAATTGGCAACGGTCGTACGGCGGGCGGTTTTGAGGTCTCCTATTGGTCGGGCGACGTCCGCCGTACGACCGCTGCCAAATAGGGCAGCGCCTCTGTCATGCACGGTGAGTTACAAATCCAAAAATATCTGGGGAAGATCAGCGTCATGCATCAAAATTTGGAATTAATGTGCCGTAAATCAGAAAACCGTTCGAGTAGAGCCCCTGATGTGCCTTATTTAGCGCCGCCATTTTTGTAATTTAAGCTGATAGGTATGCTCTTCTAACGCTGTAATCAATCGGATTGTTTTGGTAAATATCCTAATT
This sequence comes from Blastobasis lacticolella, assembly GCA_905147135.1. Taxonomy (NCBI): domain Eukaryota; kingdom Metazoa; phylum Arthropoda; class Insecta; order Lepidoptera; family Blastobasidae; genus Blastobasis; species Blastobasis lacticolella. The sequence goes on from LR990061.1 coordinate 5,210,346, forward strand.
AAAGTGGTACGAAACCCCTACCTACTAAATTTGTTCGTAATTTTTTTTGTCATTAGTTGCTTACTTATGGCTTATACTGTACAACGTAGATGTAGCGATGTACACGATCAAACCCAAGAGTCTAGACTCAGTTGTTACGCGTTCAATTATCATAATAATTATCACATTCCTCCAAAAGTGCGGTCTGCTCTGACGTTATGGCTTCATAAACTTCTTATACTGGTGGAAATTCATAAGTAAGATATACGATTATTCATTTTTGTCATATGTTTTACAAATATGTATCGGTATATTCCAATGGTTGAAAGTTAAAAGGCACTTAAGCGCAACTAATCCCATACGAGTGGGAAAGGTTTCGAGTGGCGGCCACGTAACGGTGGACGTCCCAATAGATGGATGTACGACCTTCTAATGGTCGTGGGGAGCCGATAGACAGAGTAAATGGAAGTTAGGAGTGTCCCCCGACCGCGCTCGAAATTCTTTAAAGCTCGTGTAACTTGGAAACGATGCATTGTATCGAAAATCTAACAGACACAGTTATTGGTTTCTAAATCGCGTCTACAAATTTTCATTGGCTTCGATTGTGGTTTATTGAAAATAAGATTAATGAAAACTTAGTTCGTATGGAGCGCGGTCGGGAGACATTCCTCTTAATGGAAGAGGTCCACTTCCATTAGGAACTGGAAAAATTCCACTACAAAACGCAACGAACTCCACTACAAATAGCCTTCAATGGAGAATAACCACACAAATATGGAGTTATGTTAATATTGATACTGAAATATAGGTGGTCAGTGCCTATGCTTACTTACAGATAAAAAGATATGCTAAGTTTACATTAGCATCATGATGTAACCATTCCTAGGAGATTTATACGGGCTATAGCGAAGGTATATTTGCACCAATAAATTCAGTTTACTATCAAAGATTAGATTACACGATAAAGAGACTGGACTGCTGTATTTTTTGTTTCTTGCTTGTTATGACAATGAATCATAGTGTGAATGGCAAACATAAATGATATGGAAGTGATATAGGTTTATGTCTATTGAAGTATCTGCGCATCCGATTTGATTTGGCAAGTAAGTTTATCAATTTTTGAGCTGCTACTGACTAGGGAACGTCTCCGATTTCATATCTACATTACAAAAATAAAAAAACGTACCGTACTTATTTATATGCTCTAACTATCAGGGGTCTAACTTTTAACTTGTGAGGTCTACTAATGGTCAAAAATATTTCTCGCGGTCGACTGACGTTTACAATAGAGATATTAAACTATTTAGCGATTTTGCAAGTAATTTTATGGTGGTTAAGGTTGACGAGGCTTCTGACGGATACCTAAACATTTGGTACCTAAACCTGCTGGTATCAGAAAAGATGTTGTGAGGCTCAAGAACCGATAGATTGACAGCACCGAGACGCCGAGAATCAACGATTTGTGACGCGAGTATGCCCAAGACCGGTCGATGTGAAGAAGAAAAAGAGTAAGAAAAGATAAGCCGCGGTATATACAACCCGCCATGGGATTTATTGGCACAGTAATTCAGTTAAAAACCTTGTCCTGTCCTATTTAAAAATATACGATGTTTTCCTTAAAACTCTCGCCTTCGCGGTCGACCTCTTGTCCTCCCCAGGGACGGTACCGCGTAACTCCAATCGCATGATACCATTACTCAGGAATGACGTCACAGAATTCATACCGCGTATCAAACCGCCGGCAAAATGAACGAAATGAATGAGCGTAGTAACTATGCGTCACGCACTTTTATTTTGAAACATCGTATTTTTTTATTGAATAAGATACTAGAATTGTACTTTATAATAGAATATTTTTAAATCATAATCGTATTTTATCATTTTTGGTACATCAAATGTAATCTGCAGCGTTATATTTATTTATGAAATCAAAATTAATAAGTGTGAAAAGCATGTTAGTGAAAATTATGTGGTAACGTAAAGCGGTAAGCGGTAACTGTCGCCCATAAGCTCATAACATCTATGGTCAATACACTTATAGGTTCTTTAGGAGAGGTACATCGATCGTTTATGAAAAATTCTACTCAGCAACTTTAAAATTAATGACGAAATTAATAATTTAGACAAGATGTTAATTTATTCCATTATTAAAAACCAGATAATACCGGTAATCTTATTGCGATTCAGTTTTATTAAATAAAATACCAAAATCAAGGTAAGTAGTAATACTGGCAAATCATGTTTTTTGTAATTAGGATCATCTTTAATTTGAGACGGATGAAATTCCGATGAAACCGACAAAATCTCGCAAATAAGTATGAATTGACGCAGCAGGTAAAATGTATAATTCAACTACGTAACAAAGATATCTACTACATTAAAAATAGATCTTCCACATGGAAAAATGGAGCTGAGCTAATAGAAATGCTGAGCTTTAAATAATGTGCTGAATTAATTAATTGCTGAGCTGAGCTGTGCCATAAAATTAATCATTAAAATGATAAAATAATAAATCTGTTTTCCAAGTACACGTCGTGTTAATTATCCCTTCTGTTTACAATAGGCTACTTTTTATCCCTGAAAAATAATAGGATCCCGCGGGAAAGTCGATTGTTTACAGGGATCCGAACTGCGCCCGGGTGAAAGCTGCTAAGAACGGCTAGTAATTAAAATTACATCAAGAGTCCAACATACCTGACAAAACAACAGTGATGAACAGCACTATAAACGACCCGGAGAACAGTCCTACTTTGAATGTGGTCCATGGACTCTGTTGTTCTCCTAAGGGGGGCACCCTAAGTTTCTTCATAGCCTTCTGTCTGTCCCCACCTTCTAGATCGTTCGTCACTGTCGCCTCTGTATCACTTATGAGACGATCTATGTCTTTGTTCGTATAGAAATGTGATGTCTCTACGTGTTCTGCCCGCCATTGCGCACCATTGTTTACGCTTAATAACTGTTGATGGAAAACATGAAATTAATACTAAGTGTTGTTGTAGAAACATCATGGAGACCACTAAACTAGGAGTGATATAGGCAACAGCGTTTTCGTAGTGTGAGGTTCAAAAATAGAGAAAATCAGCATCAAAATATCGAATTTTTCATGTCGAAAATCAAAGTAGAAAACCGCTCGAGTCGAGGCGAGCGATTCATAAATGGTGGTCCCTGGTCTCTGCCTAGTTGCCTACCCCTGGGAAAAAGGCGTGGTGTCATGTATTTTAATTATAAACACAGTGATGTTAACAACATTCCCTAGAAGTGTTGCAGTCAGGCAGGTGGACAGTCATAAAACATGAAGCCAAAACTTTTCACAGCACGACTCCGAAAGACATGTGGTGATCCTACCCAGTGGGATAAGGGCAGAGAGTGATGATTGTGTGGGAAGGATCATCGTCACTACGGATTTGCACCCCTGCTCGAGCCCATATGTAATCTTGTACAGAGGAGCATGACGCGTTTTTCATGATGGCCCGATCCGTAGTCACGGAGATACAGAGTAGATTGAAGTAGGCTCCAGGGGAGCTACCGCCTAACTTTTTGCGAGCGAGCGATATAAAGTATGAAACCTATACCGCTATTCGAATTGGGCGGTCCCACCATCCCACCCCAGAAGTTCTAGTGTTGTTGCTGCGGCGTTACCATTTCTGTCCGATCGGGTATCGAACCCGTGAAATGAGTGTAAAAGCGACATCATCATTTACAGTCCACAACAGCCCACTACTGGACTTGAGCCTCCTCCTATATAGAATGACATTTGTCGTGAACTGTAACCATACCGAAACAGACTTAATGTAGTGGAAATAAGGTTTAACTTATCTTACATTCTGGAGTTTTATTTTTGTGCTTGGGCTAAGTCCGCATTGACAGGTGGCTTGCTTAGCGCCTAGAATAGCGGTTCTTTATCTCGAGTCGCGACCCAAAATAGGGTAGGGAGAAGTTGGGTCGCGGGAGAGGAAGGTAAAGTTTCACCATGTTAATAATATTTTAATTCTTTATTGATAGGCCGCTCTCCAGTATCTTGTCTTAGTATCTTCGCAAATTCAAATTAAAGTAACCGCAAATTCAAATTAAAGTAACAAACTTTACTTTGTTTTGCTCTCATGCTTTTTGCTTCTGAATTTAGTCAAATCTAGTAAGCGCAAAAGTTCTAGGTCTAGGTGTTAAGGAAGCCACCCATTCGGCCGTAGCATTACTGTACTAGCTGCTAAATCAACAAACCTTATCATGTTTCTTCAATATTTTTCTAAACCCTGTGTAATTCAAGTTCTGATAATTCTGCAGCAGTATCAGGCTTAGATAGAACTCGCTGAAGGCAAACTTGAGTTCCTGTACTTTCCTCCTTGGTATTGGAGGCTTTTTACTGTCCCCCCCACCTTTGGGCTTCAATGTGTCGAAGTGGGATTTCAATTCGCTCTGCAGCGTTGTGAACTTTCGTGTGGCTTCGGCTAGTTTCTCTGCAAAAGTCGAGAGAGTTAGTAGTGATCCCGGGCGTTTTCCGTAACTAGACTTCTGGTGCCTCTTTTACGTGCTCGTCGAGAGAGTTAATACGGGTGTTGTTATAAATCAATTATAATAAATAATAATCATTTGGCGTTAATGTCCCGGTTGTGCTCTCGCGCACGAGGGCCCGGGGTCCGCCTTGACCATGATCCAGGATTTGGCAGGTCAGGTAATTACAATGGAGCGACTGCTATCTGACCTCCATGATCCTGCTACCAGGGGAACCTGACCAGATTGGATCATAGTTACACATCCAAGCGCCTGAATGTGCAGGTTTCATCACGATGTTTTCCCTCCCCGTAATAGCATCGGTTATTATTCAACTAATGTACATAACTCAGAAAAGCCGGAGCGGGATTCGAACCCGGAACCTTTGGCTTACGAGTCGTATACTCTAACCGTGCGGCCACCGACGTTGATATAAATCAATTCTTAAAGCTTAAAATAGGTGGTCGAAAATTGGCGGCAATCATTAGCAGCTATTTTTCTATTGCTGTTTCAAACTCACTCCATTGTGGCATAAGTGCATCCTTTTCTACAGCACATGAAGTTTGCCATTAATGACGATATTGCAGTGAGGGATATCATTGTCATAAGACTAAATGTGTACCATAATCCAATCTGGTCAGGTTCACCTGTTAACTTGTGGCCTTGGCCATGGAGGTCAGATGGCAGTCGCTCTACTGTAATTAGCTGCCTGCGAAATACTGGATCATGGTCAAGGCTGATCCAGGGTCCTCACGCACGCGAGAGCACAACCGAGATATTGACGATATGATACATAAATAATTTCTTTGACGATGACAATGACAAAGATAATTTATTTTTTAACAATTTATTTACAATGATGTTGTAGTAAAAAGATTGCTAATTTCGAAACCTTATGACTCTTTGTTTAGATATTATATTAAAATCTCAACTACACCAAATGATCATGTGTTACCTGAATAGAAAGTGACAATTTTCTTCAATTCTTGGTCACAGTAGTGGAAGAATGTCTCATCAAAATTAGCAAAGTGGCGGGACAAGACTTCGGGTTCAACATTCTCTGCTGATGGTGCTTCCTCTACTGCAGTGTATAACATTGCTTTCATTTCCTGTTAAATTGATATGATTTTGTACATTAGTACAATAAATTCAAATACATTGTGTATTCCCTTTAGTCCCTTTGATCTGTATCCCCTCGGAAGGCAAGAGAAGATAAATTGCAAATTAATTTGCTCATGGCACCCATTTTGGTGGCTTTGTCAGTAAGTAAACAACCAAAGTATACACAGTTAAATAAAATTAGTTGTGTTGAAACCGGGCAATAATTAAATATTTTGACAGTTATTTCAGTTTGAGAATTTCGGCCGCATGTGAAGCACATTAAGTTGCATTTAAAATCGAAACTACATTGTCATTCATTTTTACATGGATAATGCGACAAAGCTAACAAACATATTTCTAATAAATGGTTAAGTATAAAATTTTCAGCTGTTGATACTACCTAACCACACAACGCTGTCTCTTTGGATCATTGTTGTAAAAAGAAGAGTCGGGATGTGAGAAGTTATTAGAGAAAAATTACTAGAGCATAAGTGACTTTGTTAGAGGTATACTCCTAAATATATGATGATGAAGTGACTTTGTATCATTTTTAGATATTACAGATTTCCATGGTGGTGTTAGAACTTCATATACTCTAAAATTATTAGACATATGCAGCATGACGTTCTGCTCCGCCTTTCATAATGCTAGATGATAATTGAAAAGATAACAAATCAGAAGTACTCATTTACACATATTTATTTGCTTCAATTGTGTACCTACTCATTACTTCAAGGTGATAAGCAAATTTCTAACAGTACAAGGTTTGGGCAGTTTCATTTTGTTTGTTATTACTAGAACTATAAAAAATCTTTTCTGGGATAGGTAGGATCAATGGTAAGAGGTATTATAGGTCTTTGTCCGGAATGCGGACAGAATACTATTAAAAATTCTACAATTTAAGAAGAGTGCAATAAAAAATTAAATAAACCAATATTTTATTATAAGTCAAGATGGGAATCAACATTACTTATGGCATTAATCATTTTGATCATTTTATATTATATTTATAATTTACTCCGGACTTTAGATATTTTTTCTAGGAACCCTATTCTAATTTTATTGTCTTAGTGACATAGAAATAAGGTAATTCAAAAAATTTTATCAATTCCAATCCAGGATGGGATCATAGCCTACCTCATAGTTTATGTATTGTTTTCGCCATTCCGGCGTAATGTGAGCACTTAGATGCTCCGCAAACTTCATCTTGAGGAGTTGTAATACACGACTTTATCCGAACAAGGTCTGAGGAATACTGTAATCAGGAAAAACTACGCTGCAAAGTAACTACTGTGCGTGCACTGAAGTTTATTCTATGATAAATTGATAACTGGTTGACGATGATCTCATTACACACAAACTAACACCTAAGAAAACACTGGAATGATTACGGATTAACTCTAATAAGATATTCTTGTATGTAATAAATGAAAATATAATAACGAACAAATAATAATATTTTCTCAAAACACTGATTTGACAAGTCTAAATCAAGTGCTTTTTATTAGCTAGCCCTTGGCCTCTTTATTGTGTTAAAACGAGATAGCATGCCCCACATCTCGTACGGGAGAAAAAGAGAAAATACATATTTTGACAGTTTCTTTTGTAGAATAATGACATTACATATTTCGTCCAAAAATGTTGACAAGGATACTGTCATTGTTATTTTTTTTCCATGCGTACTACAATCAAGCAAAGAAATTACGATCACGTGGAACGGTGGAAGACCGAGGACGTCGACAAGCGATTGAAATCAAAGGCTCGAAGCAATAATTTGCAACATGGTAGAAGCTTCGTTGGAGTAGTAAATGAAAGAGGTGGTTTGATAAAAATCGTTATTTATTTTCGTCATTTTTTTTATCTTTGTTTTTTCCAACTGCGAACAAAGTCTGATTGATATTCTCTGGTATAACTCTTGCCACTTTTCTTGGTTCCTTGACCAGAGTTTTAGGGCACTGCATTTCAGACCAACTGATGGGGACCATGCCAACACCTTGGGGAGACCCATCAGCAGTGGCTATGACCACTCCTAATTCATTCTCGGCTGTAGATAAATGATACCAGTGTATTTCTGTCATTGGTAACTGTGTTCAATATAAGGAAATATATTACTTAGAACTATTGACATTTATTACTAGCAAATTAATACCCTAAAGACTTTCTATTCTATGAACTTTAAAAAGGGACCTTATGTTTATTTATTATGCCATTACATGTATTGATGATGATTTTAACTTCATAATAAATAATCATCATTGCGTTAATGTCCCGGATGTGTTCTATCGTGGACCTGGGGTCCACCTTGACCGTGATCCAAAAATTAGAGATCCGAGATCCTATTAACAGGTGTCCAGATTGTGTCATGGTTACTGTGTGGTTTCAACACAATGTTTTCCATCCCCATAAGAGCATTGGATAGTGTTCAACGAAAGTACATAACTCAGAAAACAGTCATTGGCACATGGCAGCACTAGAGTTTAAACATGGTACCTCTCGCTTACCTATGCAATTAGATTTCAAAATATATTTTCTATAAAAGGATACAACTCTGGCTAATACAACATCTCCAGGTCTGAAACATTTGTATGGATCTATCCTGTCTTTATCTGTTGATTTTATATCTTCTTTCTTCAGAATACCTCTGTAAGGCCGGACAAGAACTGAAGGGCCAACGCACAAGATCATACACTGAACTTGTCGTGAATTCACTACCATGACCTTGGCTGTCACTATATCACCAGTTTTAGGTAGAACGCTTGGAGTTCTTGGGCTTTCCACCGACACCACGGTACTCTGAAAAAAATGGATAAAGGTTTGTGTAAGAATATGAAAATTGGAGAAAATAATGGAGTCAATTCGGAGCAAGGTTTTATACCTTCACCTACCTTCATTTGATCATCTTCTACCATTTTCAGTACACCAGCTAAAGATGCATAGATATAACCTCTTAACTCGTAAGTACCTGGGCCAGACACAAATTCTTTATTTGCTAAACTTAGCCGCATGCCTGGAATGCATATTTTACCTATTTCATTTAACTTCTCTTTGTTCATTGTGACTTTATTCATTGTAAACTATTTTCAAGTTGAGGTTATCTTCTTAAGTGATGCGATTCCACTATTTAGGTAGATATAATTAATATTTGAAGTTATAACAGTAATTATTCTTGTTTTCTACTAAGATACTTAAAACATTCAAGTAAAACATCGAAATAATACGATTTCCACACACAACACACTTTGTACATCACTTATCACTTTGTTTATCAACTTTTAATTTTGAGGTTAATTGTCAAATATGGAAGTATTTTGACTTGTATCATAGCATCCTTCAATGAAGGAGGCTATACTTGTATATTTGTCCTTTTTCCTCTTTTATAGAATTTCGTGTACTTAGTTTTTCTTTCCTTGTCTTTTTTCTTAAACATCACTCATTCTATCCAAAGAAATAATCAAAGAAAACTATTAAGGCACTAGTGTAGCCCAATACAATAACGGTACTAGTATCGCTAGGAGAATTTACCTAATATATTAATTAGAACATATTATTGACTCACTGCTTGCTATTATAAAATGAAATAAAGATGACGGTTTACAGCGACAGGATACAGAGGAACTGTTGTTTTAATGCTACTGATTTTTTATTTTATCTAATGAGCCGTTTTCAAGGCTTGCTTCCCTCAAATAATAATCGATGGTGCGCTCTAATGACTGATTTCGTTATTATAATTTCTTGTCTGTATGGCAATAATATTATTCTTTATTTCGATGCGGTTTAACGGTTTCGATTAAACGGTTTTTGAATGCCAGTGATTCTTGGAACTTAATGTTATATATTTTATTAATTGATTTCTGGTTGACCGGAAAATAAAGCCGTGTAATTTTTCTTCCGCTTTGTACCTCATCGTCCTGAAGTTTAAATATATAAATAACTTTAGGTTAGACTGGTAGCACTTTAACAAATATTAATTATTTTAACGCGGTTTAATTTGTTCTGAAGCAAAGAATGATGAGATGAGAGTCACACATGTGATTTGCCATATAACTACAACAATAGCCCCATATAGTAGAAAGATTTTCATAATGTCTGAGTCTTAGAGCGCGTCATCTATGTTAATTTATGAGAAGCTGTTCTTGAAAACGTCTCTTTCTTTAATGATGTAAGATTAGAAGTGATTTGAACAGGACCACGATAAGCCCATTGATAGTACAAATAATAAAGTGTCGATATGGCAATAATCTGGGGATAATCTGTCCTTGTCAGTCGTTCTTGTAAACATTCAGTTACTTGATCACTATTAGCTTGAACTTGTACTTTTAGTTTGTCTAAATTATTAGTTTCTAGTTGTCACCCTACCTGTACAATTTGCTTTACATCATTTGTGGTTAAAATAGATTTGACTACATCTTTCACTTTACTCTGTACCTACTCTTAGCCAGTCATTTAGGCATTACGCCTACTATCTTCCTCTCTATTGCGTATGATCGTTAAAATATTCTAATGTAAAATATCCCATATTCCAGGTCCAAGTGCGTAGGATAATGGTGGGCACGAGAATACATATGTAGATAATCAAACGAGAATACCAAACACCTACATCTCGGGAGAGAGTAGTGTTTTGTGATACCAAAAACGCTAAAAATTGCAATCTCGCCGTGCTCGTTCAAAAATGGATAATACAATCAAACAAGTTAAATGGCGAAAACTTCCACAAGACTGAGTTTCGCTGAATAATTTGAGTTCACATATGGTGTAATACCGGTTTAAGTATTAGGTAACGTTATTGGTAATGATGACACCACTGTTTCTACGTGTCACGTCAGCCGGTCGATTTGACGTTTCACTTCGAGTTGTGTGAATGAAATTGGTTTTGTGGAATTTGTGAATTTGGAACTGGAATCTAACAAGATATCAGTATAGAATCCATGCAAAATGCTAGTGAAGTTCGAGACCAAGTCGGCTCGAGTGAAGGGTATATCGTTTCATGCTAAACGGCCATGGGTTTTATCGAGTTTGCACAATGGAGTGATTCAGCTATGGGATTACCGTATGTGTACGCTGTTAGAGAAGTTTGATGAACATGATGGGCCTGTACGTGGCATCGGCTTCCACATCCAACAGCCCCTGTTTGTGTCTGGAGGCGACGACTACAAGATCAAGGTAAACTATTTACAATAACCCTGCCAATGAGGCATCATTTGTCATGTTTTGTGGTAGTGATTTCTAATTCAGTACCTTTTCTAGCTTGTTCAGAAACTCTAGAAGTCAGAGTATCATGTTAGGGGCGGGCAAAGTTGTACTTGTCCAAATTTTGGGGTGGGCCATCTGTAACATTACTTTGATGTAAGGAATCCTGATAAGCATGTACTTGTGCAATATCTACCTATGATGATAGTAATTCACCTAGACGCTAGTTCCTCCCACTTGTTATCTTAGGTATTCCAGCTTTTGCACAATATTTTTTAGAACTTACATAGATACATACATATAGCTCACACCTCTGTCCCACAGGTGGGGTAGGCAGAGACAATTTAAACTAGTTAACTAATTTAATTAATGCAATTTAACGAAATTATGTTGAAATTTTTATTCTTAGGTATGGAACTACAAGCAGAGGCGGTGCCTGTTCACTCTGCTTGGGCATTTGGACTACATCCGTACAACATTTTTCCATCATGAGTACCCATGGATCTTGAGTGCCTCTGACGATCAGGTAAGAAAACTTTGTTTACATATACTTATATGTATTGTAATCTTGGAGTAACATTAATTTACTGTATCAAATTTTGAATTATTAGTAAATTTAACCATTTATTGTGCACAATGAAACTTACAATAACATGAACATAAAGATAATAATCGCAAAAGGTACAGCTTGAATTATATGATATATCATATAATTATATTATATGTAAATATTTATTGTAATATTTAGATTATTGTTTATATAATATGTCTACAGGCAGTGGTGACTACTTTCCATCAGGTGGCCCGCTTGCCTATTTGCCTATCGTATGACATAGAAAAAAGACATTAAATCATATTATTCATTCCTATGACATCCAATTTAAGTAGCAGTAGAAACTTAAAGCCATACAAAATATAAATAAATAAATTCATTCTCATAATTTCAGACAATAAGAATATGGAATTGGCAATCACGACAATGCATTAGCGTACTCACCGGCCATAACCACTACGTGATGTGCGCTCAATTCCACCCAACCGAAGATCTCCTGGTCTCCGCCTCACTGGACCAGTCCGTCAGGGTGTGGGATTTCTCCGGTCTCAGGAAGAAGAGTGTGGCTCCAGGTCCTACGGGGCTAGCTGACCATCTGAGGAATCCGCAAGCCACTGATCTATTTGGACAGGTAGTGAGTTAATTTATAAATATATTTTTGAATAATAAAACCTACCTAAACCTACTGCTAACCCTAGCTTAGGCCTACTCTTTTCTTACCCTACCCTATCCCTACCCTACAACCCATACATTTTGCCTATAAAAGTACCCCAATGTACAATCTCTGAACCAAAGATAAGCTTGCAGAGTCTTGAGTCTGGGAACTAGATGTCACCTGGTTCATACTTTGATGCTGGTCAAAATTTTTTATTTATTTATTTAATGCAAACTTTGCAGCTATTACATCAAGATATATAATATTACAACCATCCAACCCATTTAACCGATATTGTTGAATCAATCTAACTTAAAATTTCCCATTACAGGCCGACGCCGTAGTAAAGCATGTCTTGGAGGGCCACGACCGTGGCGTCAACTGGGCGTCGTTCCACCCAACTTTACCGCTGATTGCATCAGCAGCTGACGATAGGCAAGTCAAGCTGTGGCGCATGAATGATGCTAAGGTAAGACAATATACGTATTATGGTCTAGAATCGCCTTATGTACCTATTTCTAATATTCATTGATGCCCAGTTCTAATATACAACAGAAATATGTGAAACGTGTCCCCGCTTAGATACCATTATCAGTAATAGCTATGGGTCTCGTGCATATACTAATAACTAATTTAATCTGAAATAGTTCATAATCAGTGATTGGCTATTGTGGATGAAGTCATCCTGAAATATTCTATTGTCTCAATATAAATAATTAATTCTGATAACTCGTTGAGTATTGGATCTGGGCGATAACCTTACAACGGAGGTCTAAGACAGCACTGGCTTGAGCTTTAAGGGACAGATGTTCTCATAACTCCCCCCCCCATCTTATCTTATAGTTGCTCCTGCACCGCCTACTATTTTTAATCACATTCTTTCACAGTTGAATGATAGATAAGGCTACTTTAGCTTTAAGTCCACCAATGTAAATTTAGTACATAAGGTTTTTATAAATAAATAAATAACTATTAAGGGATCTAGTGCTTGTTGACGGATTTACTACCTAAAATAAGAAGCAAAAGCCCTTGAAATAAAAACTGAAATTATGTGAAAACTGTGTAGCTAATAAAATAATCTTGCTATAGGATTACGTAGGAGAGCCTTACAGTCATCATTATATATGCTTCCTATTATCGCTATTTATCTAATTAACATTTACAGAGTGATTGCTGTAAGGTATGTGCTGTTCTAAGGATTTGGATTGGACTCTTTTATGAAGTGATATTAGTTTAGTGTGTGTTGATTTATCCCATCACTAGGCGTTACTTGCTAGTGACTTTCTCTGCCACTGCCCTTCGGTAGAAAACAAAAACTAATATCTAATATTTACATATCCAATTTGTTTCATTATTGCATATTCATTTTGTAGTATCATCTCACAAATAATATAAAGTTTTTGCTTGTTTTGTTACATCTGCAAATTCCTTCAAAGCTATCCGTGTTGTGTCAGATTCGATGGCACCCACTTTTTCTTAATAATTTATTTGATTTGAAACATAGTTGTTAAATAAAACATAGACTTACATATTATTTTCCTATAACAACCAGTCCATAAAAGACATGGTGTATGCGGTAACCATGTGGCGTATGCTTGGCATTACCTTACAGTAACTCGAAAGGCCCTTTTATACGAGGCCAAGCGAGACAGACTAGTAAGCCAGCAGGTTGTAAATGCCCTCTAACATGGAGTTAAAAGCCAGAACAATCTAGTAATGCATTGGCTTGCGTTTGATGATATTCCCATTGCTATTAGCCTGGCTTACTGCATTGGCCCGGCTATTGGCCTAGAATAAAAGGGCCTTAACGCCTGAGTAACGACTAAGTCACGTAGATGGTGCTTATGTACTGCGACGTATCGCCTATTATCATGAGAATTTCGAACTCGATGTATCGATGAATTTCTTTATTAGCATGTACTATTCCACCAAACATTTTGGCAATAACGCATTTTCGGGCTCGTATTATTTTTAATTTTTGGAACATTGGCGCGTGCTGGCGGTATGCCATACTTAGTATACCGTGAGGGTAGACGGCATGGCTCTCTGCCGTCGTCGTCGTGTGTTGCGAATATATCGTATCCTATTCCTAAATTTTGATGAGCGAATCACCGATCTGCCATCGTTCACTGTGCGCGCTGTGGCAATACGCTCTACATAGTGCGCATCCGTGCTCAACGTCTGTATTCGTGCGCGCTGTACGGCTAGCATAAGTGTGCTCGCGACATAGCCCGCGCCACGGGGGAATCTTTATTTCCGTCTTTCAATACTAAGATGAAAGAGATAGCACGATCTGTGTCGTGCATCGTGCTATCTCTTTCGTCTTCTCGCTTATCGCTCTCGCGTTTATACTTGTGTTAGCCGTGCAGACCTGTCTATACCACAACTGTTCCTTTGTTTTCCCGTAGTTGTTTGATATGAGATTTAAATTATTCCCATTTCATAAAATAATCTTTGAGTTTGAGTGTTTGAAAAATCCCACTCAGAACGCATATCGTCGACTTTATCCAAGCATTTATTTAATTACACCTGTCCCGACGTCTGTCTGTAATCAAATATTATAAGTTAAATTTGACCTACTTCCCGGTTTCCGGTTGAACTGAAATTTTGCATACTTATGTAAGTTCTGTGGCAATGCAATGTTATACTATCGAGCTGATCTGATGGAAGGTGGCTATAGGAAATCCTTAACTATACCAGATAAATCCCTCGTGTTTGGGCTCGTTTATTTTGTGTTGAAATTTGTTTTACCTGGAGTGAGGTGTGCTGGAGCTGATGATGAAGCCATATGGTGTCATAGGAACTCCTAAACTAAGCATGATAAACCCATCGAGTTTGGGCTAGTTTGATCAGTCTTAACAAGTACCCTGACTAAGCGTAGATGGTATCTTAACACAGGGCCGGATTTAGAGGTCCAGAGGCCTCGGGGCAGCGAAGTAGCGGAGGCCCCCTCGCCCCAAATTATTTTCCAAATAAAGTGAAAAATTTTTTTAAGTCGAGTTTTTTAACAAATAATTTATTGTAATTAAGTGTAATTAAAAAATAATAAATTAAGTGTTATTATAATCAAATATTCAAGTATGTACAAAGTACTGCAGGCTGTAGGTAAAGGTAAAAGAGCAAAAAATAAAAATATCAAAGGAAAAGATGTTTACTAGTGTTTACTAATTGGAATTTGAAAGATTTTTTTTTCCGAAGTCTATTGTGGGGGCCCCCCCGTTTGTGGAGGCCCCGGGGCTTTCGCCCCGGTTGCCCTCCCCTAAATCCGGCCCTGTCTAAACATGGAATGAACTTGTAATGAAATAATTCTTTTTTAACTTGAGAACTTGTTTCCAATTTATTCCCTTGACAATCCAGGCGTGGGAAGTGGACACCTGTCGCGGGCACTACAACAACGTCTCCTGTGTGCTGTTCCACGCGCGCCACGAGCTGATCCTCTCCAACAGCGAGGACAAGAGCATTCGCGTCTGGGACATGACAAAGCGGACGTGTCTGCACACCTTCAGGCGGGAGCATGAGCGGTTGGTTGGGTTTTTTGTTCGTATCATTCGGATGTGAAATGAGATCTCAGCCACAGTGTTTTCTTTGGACTATGACATGGGATCGTTCAAGAGGTATATTAGATGTCTCTTCAGAGGCAGGCAACGCCCCTGGTGTTGCTGATGTCCATAGGAGGCGGAAACCACTTTCCATCAGGTTCCGGACCCGTTTCCGCGGCAACGACATTCAATGAGGGTTTTAACGATTTCAGGTGGCGCTAGTGAGGCGTATGGTCGGTTGTCAAAATACTGTCATGCTTGGACAGAACTACAGAGCGTAGCCCCCTTTACAATGACAAATTATTATCCCATAGGACCGGACAGGGCTTATTTTGAGCAGACCTGACGTCGCAGTAGCGCCATTTCGTGCATTTTGGAATCGCGAATACCCCTAATTTCGGCATACATTGTAGCATATACCTCGTATTCGTACACATTTGTTCCACGACATGTCGATTGACACTTCTTGCGTATAAATAATTCATCATCTTCAGCACGCGGGGGCCCAGGGTCCGCCTATAAATAATTCTCTAGCGTATAAATAATTATCGACCTAATACCATTATATAGCAACCCAACCGGTGTCCCCCAGGTACTGGGTGTTGGGAGTGCATCCCACCCTGAACCTGTTCGCGGCGGGCCACGACGCTGGGCTCGTGCTATTTAAGCTGCAGCGCGAACGACCCGCGCACGCCGTGCACGCCAATTTGCTGTTCTATATCAAGGACCGGTGAGTTATTGGGGAGTTTAAAATCTCTCCCACGCACACTATGTTCAGATTTAGTGCTTACTACGCTGGCTCAGCGACCCAAAGTGGATCTTCGCCGCCGACACCAGAGATCGTCACCTGTTCCTCCTGCGCCATCTCCTGCCAATCGAGAATTCAGTTTTAGTAAAACGATTAATTTATATTAATAATGTCATTTTTTAATTTATATATTTTTGTACACAAACTTTGGCTGTAAATCCTAAACACCTGTGCTTAACCCTATTGTAAGTAAATCATATTCGAAATTCAAATATTTTAACGTATTCACGAATCACTATTCAACTACCTTTCACGAGGATCAGCAGCCTCTCCATTACCATTGTAACTCTTTTCTCTTCGCATTTAACTCTTTTAAATATACAGTCCAATCTTCATCATTCGTAACCTGTTTACCCTGAAGTCTACGACCGAAGAAAGTAGGCCTGAACACACTAAGGTTGTGATATGAACTACCTGAACAGGTTTTCTCTGGAGAGCACAACATGGAGTTTTTCAAGAAATTGGTTAAAAACGGTTTTACGGGCTCGGCAACGCGTGGGTGATGCCCCTGGTATCGCAAACGTCCATAGGCTGCGGTGACTGCTTACCATCAGGCGGACCGTAAGCTTATTTGCGTTACATTGTGGCATTAATTTTTTTTTTAAATCTTTTAATTTTTATTAAAATATACGAGTATCTTTTCCAGGCAACTGCGTAAGCTGGACATGGCGACAAACCGCGACGCGCCCGTCATGCAGATCAAGGGAGGCGGCCGTGCGCAGCCCTACAGGTTAGTACAACCCTGTTAGTTGTTTCATTGAAATCGGCTCAGTACATACATACATACATACATAAAGCTCACGCCTGTGTCCCACAGGTGGGGTAGGCAGCGACTATGGACAGCCACTTTGCTCTGTCCTGACACAACTCCCTAGCCTCGCATATATCCACAATTCTTTTCATACATCTCCTTTTATTCTTACCACTTCGGACCCCAGCTTTTTTGAGAACATTACTGATCTGATCAGTGAATGTTTTTCTGGGCTCAGTAATTTGGGAAATATTCGAGTGTATATGTCGACCTTATTATTAAATATGTACTCTTACGGTGAGGGAAAACATCGTGATGAAACCTGCACATTCAGGTGACTGAATGTGTAAGTATAATATAATCTGGTAAGGTTTCTCTCGTAGCAGGGTACGGAGGTCAGGTAGCAGTCGCTAATCTGCCGAATCCTGGATCATGGTCAAGGCGGATCCCGAGGCCTTGTGCTCTCGCACAACGGGACATTAACGCACATATGATATTTTAGTTTTTATGTGTAGAGCTTATCGGTTTAAAGATATTTTATTCTCATTTTAAGACAGAATAAGTCACTTACATGAGAAGAATGTTGAATACATACAGATCCACATAGTATCGTTCACTCGCACAGAACAGCACCACAGTCACATCCTACGGATTGGATGTTATAAAATCATGTACATGATACATAAACACTTTTGACACTCCACTAGACCAAGTTAACAACCTCTCAACAACATTTCAACATGTTTGCATAATATGTTGGGCCAATTTACGCTTAAAATCATTAAAGAACTCGATACTTTTTATTTTTGAAGGTAAGTTATTAAATAATTGCGCACCCTCATAAGTGATCATTCGCTTACCGTAGTTTGTGCGGATCTTGGGCAGTATGACGTAGCTCGAGCGTCTCGTGGAGCGTTTAGACACTTGCCCATGTTGGATAAATGAGATCGACGAATGGATACTTTTATTTAAAATTTTCCTTACGAGTACGCAAGCACTGTAATTATACAGTTGTCGTATGTTCAGTAGACCAGTTTGTTTGTATACTGTAGTGGTTGGCGTTAAATAGGGATAGTGAAATAGCATCTTAATTATCCTATTTTGAGTTATTTGTAATTCTGAGAGTGTGGTTTTACTTGCACTGCCCCATACTTCAATAAGATACAAGAGATGTGACTTTACTAGGGAATTGTAAATTGTCATTCGCACTTTTTTAGGGAGGCAACGAACTATGCCACGAAGGGAACCCATAAGTGTTGATAGTTTTTTCTTTATATGCTCAATGTGCCCCTTCCATGTCAGTCGGTTGTCGATCCGCAGCCCTAGATATTTTTCAGCCTGCCTCTCTTGTATCGGTAAGTTGTTGATAGTTAAGGATTGGTGCATAGGTAGTGTTTTATTTTTAGCTTTAAATATTATGTAGGATGTTTTAGCCACGTTTATTGTTAGCAAGTTCGACTGAAGCCAGTTGTGAAGGGTGTACAAGTCTTTCTGAGCTAGTGAAATAATGTCGTGTATAGACGTACCAAAGTAGAACAGGCACGTATCATCCGCATACAAAGTTATATGTCCGTGTAATTGTAAATCTATGATGCTATTTACATAAATCGAGAACAAAAGAGGTCCTAAAATCGATCCCTGAGGCACCCCAAAAGACACTGGCTGGGTTTTGCTTTGGTGTTCTTGGAGTTTTACTATTTGTTGTCTATTTTTCAAATATGACTCAAACACGCCCAGTGCATTACCGGTTACCCCAGTCAAACTGATCTTATGTATTAGAAGGTCGTGACTCACCGTGTCAAATGCCTTTTTGAGATCGATAAAGACTCCCAGTGCAATCCTCTTCTCATCAACGTTGTGTCTAATTTTGGTAACCAAATCTATAGTCGCGGCCAATGTATTGCTTTTTGGCCTAAAGCCGAACTGACGTTCAGTTATAAAATTTATGGATGTTAAGTAGGATTCTAAACGTGTGTGTAGGATTTTCTCAAAAAGTTTCGATAGTACGGGAAGTACTGAAATTGGTCTATAATTGCCGGGGTCATTTTTTGAACCAGACTTGTGAATAGGACTGACTTTTGCGATTTTAAGACTGTCTGGGAAGAGTCCCATGGATAGGGCTTTGTTTATACAATTAGTTAGTTGGGGGGCTATCAAAGTTTTCAAAAACTTTATGACCTTAGTGCTAATGTTGTCCAACCCAGAGCTTGAATTGGAATCTAGGTTATCTATAATTTTTTCTACTTCACCAACCGTGGTAGTAGCCAAGTCTGTAAGTTGCGTTGTACTGTTTAGAGAGCCGTGTGACTGGCCAGAAGTATCAATTTTATGGAAATGGGAAGGAATTTCATTAGCTAATAACTTTCCAACGGAAGAAAAATAATTATTAAAAGTGTCGCAGACTAAAGTAGGGTCGGTAATGGATGTTGAGTTACTTACAAGTTTAGGAAGAACACAACAAGGTTTTGATTTGTTGTTAGAGAGGTCGCTAATCAGGTTCCACATTTTCTTCGGTTTTTTGCTGCATTTGATAAATTTATTGTAGTAGTAGGACTCCTTAGTCGTTTTGATCAATTTTGCTGTGGTATCTCTTGCTTTCTTGAACTGGTTCTGTAGGGTGATGTTTTCTGAATCTTTCTGCAACTGGGCCCATATTTTATTTCTTCGGTTAATTCCTTCGATGATATCTTTATTAATCCAGTCCTTTTGTGGGGTGTTCAAAATTTTCGATTTAGATTTTAAGCTTTGTTCTATTAGAGCTTTTAAATTGCGCGCGAAATCTTCAAAATCTTGATATTCTTGTTTTTCAGTGTTTTTGACTAATCTATATAGCTTTTCGTAATCTATAGTTTTATTAGGTTTCCATGTGGAGAGTGCAATGGGGCCACACTCAGCATATGCCACGACAGTTGCCGTGACGCTGGTTTTCAGTGGGCCTATGTATCTTGTGTAAACCAGGCGGAGTTTGCCCTACTTGCCTTGTGTCGCGTCGGTCTCTGCTCTGTTATATTTAGTTTACGTAATTTGTACGCGGAACTTCGTGTGGATTCACCTCTGAAACCATTAGTTCGATTCTCTTTGAGTGGATTCATCTCTGAAACTATTAGTTCGATTCTCTTTGAGTGGATTCATCTCTGAAACTATTAGTTCGTTTCCACCAACGTATAGGTCATTTCTCTAGCTACACATCCATATACAACAGTACCATTAACTTCCACAGCATGTCATTAAACCACGCGGAATTCGCGGTACTCGTCTCGTGGCGCGTCGGCGAGAACTGCTCGTACGAGTTGTACTCGGCCAAGGAGCCGGACGCGCCCCCGGAGCCTTTGCGCGGAGTCGCCTCCAGCGCCGTCTGGGTTGCCAGGAATCGGTTCGCGGCCTTGGAGAAGAACAATCAGGTGAGATGGGTGACCGTGGTCCGATCTGGGCAGGTTCTTTTAACAGGGTCACGGTGGTGAGAAGGTAGTTGCTTCGATGTAATTACCTGATACGCTAAATCCTGGATCATGGTCATGGAGGACCCGGGTCTTCGCGCGCTAAAGCGCAACCAGGGTATTGGCGCCAAGATGATTTCCAAACACGACTGTCTTCGACTCCTTCAAGGCCAGAATGAATAGGCTGATTCTATATGGGCAGTCAGGGATGCTTCGTTGTAGCTGGCATCGGCGCTTCCTATCCGGTGTCAAAATAATCTAGAAGATATGTGGTCCATAGTCAAAGGCTGCTCGTATGAGTTATATTCGACAAAGGAGCCCGAACCTTTTCGGGGTTGGGGCCCGCGCCGGCTGGGTGGCTAGGAACCGAATCGCGGCCTCGGAGAAGAACAATCGGGTGAGATGAATGTTGAGCCCGAAGGATTGCCAGGCTTAAGTGGCAGTGGGCAGGGCACATAGCTCTCAGAACAGATGGCCGATGGGGCAGTAAAGTTTTCGAGTGGCGTCTACGTATCGGAAGATGCAGCGTGGGAAGCCGCCCACAAGGTGGACCGACGACCTGGTAAAAGTAGCAGGTCCCAGCTAGATGTGGATGCTACAGGACCGGCTTTGTGAAGATTCCTGGGGGAGGTCTATGCCCAGCAGTGGGCGTCTTCGATGATGATGATGTTGAAAGGTAGACTGCATGGGCGGCAGTGTCTTGCTGTCGTGGCGCGTTAGCTGTAACTATATAGGTTGGATGATCCTCCTTGTGAAGATCTATAATTTTACTGGTCTATGTGTTAGTCTCTTAGCGAGAGATAAAGTGTCGATGAAGTTAATTCGCGATAAGAAAATAGTGAGTCATCGTTATCCGCCGGCCTAGCCCCGCCCCTCGACCAATCGGGTCGTAACAAATTAGGAAGCTTAGCGACTATTCGTCATTGAAAATGTTAGAATAAACAGCAAATACTAGACTGGCTGCTAAGCAAATATATTTGACTTTTTTAAATTTGATACAGTTAAGTTTATTTTTATCCATTAATAAACGCAATATGAATTGTATGAATGCGATTGGGCTGGCCATGTTGCCGAATGCCGTCTGATCTGTGGGCGAAACGAATCACCGAATGGGTCCCACCTAACGCAAAAAGACGTCGTGGTCGGCCTCGAAAAAGATGGCACGAAATAATGGAGAGACCTGGCAACAAATAGGTCCAAGTGAAAAAACGGGAGAGTGGCCTTGGCCCTGCAGTGGGACACCGACGGCTACAAAAAAAAATCGCACGAATTTTTGCTCCACTGTAAAGACATCTTTACTCGCTATTTTCTTAAAGGTGTGTCCAAACATAGAGCGGCACGTGCGCGGCAGCAACACGCGGCATGTCCATGAAACAATTCTGCCGCGCTCTAGTTAGGACTATTGACGAATGTTTGCGCGGCAATATTGCGCGGCACTTGCGAGACACGCCGCGCATTTGAATTCAGTCTGAACCAAAACTACAATGAAGGCGGTCAGTGTTTTAGAAGAGTGTCCTTGGAAGAGTTTGAACAGTTACATAGCCCACAACTATGAGCCATATATTTCAATCAATCTAATTGATGTTTCATTGTCCATTTTTGAGAAGCGCAAACACGTCCAGACAGGATTACGGACGAACGATAACTGCCTGTGCAAACACAGCGCGGCACTCCGCGCGCGGCAGCCGCGCACACTTGCCGCTCTATGTTTGGACACACCTTAACGCTAACATACTTTTGTAACCATCTTAATATTATGATACCAAAAACGATATTTAGATCTCATATCCTCATCCCCCATCCCCCAGCTGGTAATAAAGAACCTAAAGAACGAGGTGTCGAAGAAGATCTCGACGCCCAACTGCGAGGAGATTATGTATGCAGGCACAGGGATGCTGCTGCTGAGAGAGCCGGATCAGGTGCATCTCATGGACGTGCAACAGAAGCGGAACGTTGCTACCGTGAGTGGTGTTTTACGTCATACTTATTGACCTAAACAAACCAGTATAAAAGGAGTTAACATTGCTATGAGGGTCTGTAGA
This sequence comes from Blastobasis lacticolella, assembly GCA_905147135.1. Lineage (NCBI taxonomy): Eukaryota > Metazoa > Arthropoda > Insecta > Lepidoptera > Blastobasidae > Blastobasis > Blastobasis lacticolella. Next base: position 5,232,886 of record LR990061.1, read on the forward strand.
GACGATAGCTCATCTTATACTGGTTATTTCATACGTATACTTACATTTTACGTCATATTTGTACTTACATTTTACGCCATACTTGTACTTACATTTTGCGTCATACTTGTACTTACATTTTGCGTCATACTTGTACTTACATTTTAGGTCATACTTACTTGTACTTACATTTTATACCATTCTTATACTTACATTTTATGTCATACTTGTACTTACATTTTGCGTCATACTTGTACTTACATTTTAAGTCATACTTACTTGTACTTACATTTTACGTCATACTTGTACTTACATTTTGCGTTATACTCATACTTACATTGTACGTCATACTAAGGCGCTGTGTTAAGTGACAACGGTCGTGCAACTATGGTCGTGCGACGGGCGGTTATGAGGTTTCCTATTGGTCGGGCGACTTCCGTGTTACGACCATGGTCGCGCGACTGTTGCCAATTAGGATAGCGCATCATACTTACTTTTTACGTCAGCTCTCCAGACTTTTTGGTTTCATTTCCACTGTAAGTCTGGAAGCATTTGGATAATAAATAAAGAAATAAATTATACTTACATTGTACGTCATAGTTATATTACTTAGTTACACAGAATCTGTCTTTTCTGTGTTGGGCTCAACAGCCATAATAGAAAGCGCCGTACGCAAACCTCTAACGATGTCGCTGTTTAAATTATCTACAAATACAGATGTTTAAGGCCAATAACGATGATAGTGACATTTCATCTTACTTAAACTTACATTTTATGTCATACTTGTACTTACATTTCACGTCATTCTTATACATACATTTTACGTGACACTTAAAACTACCTAATTATCGATGACCTAAGTGGTTCGGTTTACTAATATGCCGTCTGCCACGAAGAGGTCCCGGGTTCGATTCCTGGCCGGGCAGAAATTTATATGATGATTTTAATTGTTTTATGCGTAATAAGCATGTATTTAAAAATATGTACACGTGCATTCTATGTGAATTGTCCAACCATCTTTATTTATGATTTAATTCCGAATTTTGCCCCAGGCGAAAATGGCGAAAGTCCGCTACGCAATCTGGAACGCGGACATGTCGATGGTGGCCATGTTGTCCAAGCACTCCGTGGCACTATACACGAAGAGGCTCGAGCACCTCTGCACGATCACCGAGACCGCTCGAGTGAAGTCGGGCGCCTTCGACGACTCGGCCATACAGCCAGTGTTCATATACACCACGGCCAACCATATCAAGTATTGCTGTAAGGATGGGTGAGTAAGATAGATATTATATAGTAATGTTAAATTCGTTTTTTGGTTTAATAGATAGAAATGACACTGGCTTTTGAGCCAATGTTTGAGCCAGACTTTAGCCAAAAGTACCAAAAACGTAAAAAGTGCCAGCCAGTAATGAAAAGTTTTTAGTTTTATAATAGAACGCTTCACTCTGGATATTTTTATTAGCGCAGCCACGCTCGCTATATGACCATTACTAGAGTTTTTATTGAAGCTTAATAATCTCGAATTTGTTTGTAATCATAGAAAACCCAAATTTTTAGAATTCAAGAAAAACTATGGATTGTAGTAAAGTTCAACTTTTCTAATAAAAAAATGTCCTAATAAAATAATTTTGTTAACAGGCACTTTAAAATGTTGATACTTCTTGTGTGGGCCGGTGAATAGTAATTTAGAAAGCCGCTTTACGTTGTCCCCAGCGACTACGGCATAATCCGCACGCTCGACGTGCCGGTGTACGCGGTGCGAGTGCTGGCGAGCGCGGACGAGCCGAGCGCTCGAGTCGTGTGCCTCGACCGCGAGTGCCGGCCCAAGGTGCTGGCCATCGACCCTACCGAGTACCGGTGAGTTAGACGTAGCCAAGTCCACTGTTGGACATCACAGTGTCCTTCGCAGGATCGTGATCCCGGTATTCTCCCGGGCTATTACTGGAAATCATGGACAGGCATGCTCCATCATCGGCCGCATCATCACTTACCACCAGGTGAGGTACGGTCAAAGGCCTGGCTAGTACAATTATAAAAAAAATCGAAAAGGGAATATTGAGAAAATTATAGCATAGTTCACTAACCTGTAGACTAAGATTTACTAACAACATATGGACATTTTATATATATGACGGATCGCGGTCAATAGTATGGAATCATGTGGTCAATAGTACGGACTCATGACAATTGAAACGGAAGTGGGAGTGCGCCCTCTGGTGGGGCGTACTGACAGAGTCTCGACGGCACGACTCGTGCCGAGTGGCGGCCATTCTTGGCGCGACCGCCGCCGAGGAGTGACGCGTCTTGAAACTGTCTCCACATTTCGTTTGTTTACGTTTGAAGTTCGTTTATAGAAAGTGTTATTTACGTTTAAAAATAAATGAAATAATAAGTGACGTGCAAAAATGAAATGGAATAAATACAGTGGAGTAAATGTGTGAACCTTTTCTTTTATTTATCTGGACGAATACGATCTAATACTGATATCACCACCCTGATGACAATGATCCTGATACACCCCTTTCCTTCACGCGACGACATCAGAAGCGGTGATGACGAACGCAACGCCCAAGAGATGGTATGCAACATGATGAAAAGCAACAAAGAAAATGCAGATACGCTACGTGAAAGCGTAATAATAAAAGAAAGGTGATTACTCGATCCAGTTGAGTTGCCTACATTAAAATGTAAAATGATTTAACATGTTCAAAGCGCAGCCAAGAGTCCAAACACCCCGAGATATAAGACAAAGACTTCGTCAGAAAGACTGGGGGATTCATAAAGTAAACAGCAGATCATCTGTACCAAATGGGTCATGGTCAAGGCAGACCCCGGGCCTTCGAGAGCACCACTGGGATATCGACAACATTATTAAAAATCGAGTGAAACTTACTATGGACGGCACTTTGGTATGGCTTCTTTGTTTTTGTTAAATTTAATTTAGATTACTCATGTAAAATATTTTCCTTTTTAAATATAAAATTGTGTTAGTTAAATAATTTGCGTAGTTCTAAATTTACCAGCTAAAGTTTATTCAATGACTTTAAAGTAAACGCTTACATTTAGATTCATTTAGCAGTGTGGTTTGACCCCACGAGTAAATTAATTGCTTAGATTTCTGCAGATAAAATAAAATCAAACAATGAAAAACGGTGTATATTATTTTTTTATTTTTGTTTTACTAATACAATTATTTTCTTCTATTGCATAACAATGGTGCACAACGGTTCGCTTCACCTACGAGAACAACATTGGAATGCAACGCTGGACTGGTAGCCTCAACGTGATTGTTTCAACATGGGACGATGGTAGACAATCTGCGAGTGTACATGACTGAGAAATGATGTGATATTAACAGTTCTTCTCTATCTGGTGAGTCCTATACATAATTATTATTTAGTAAAAATCTGTGCTGAAGAGGCTCCCTAGCGGATTTTAGGAGTTATTTACTTTGATAATTCAAAAAAGTATTCTGACAGAAACACTATTGATACCCTTAGTAGAGAGAATGGCAGGTTTATTTGTATCTTTAGTGAAACTACAAAAAGAAAGAATGTAAACAAAACATAAACAACGTCAGTTACGTCAGTGTTACAATTTGTTGGTAAAAATGTCAAAAACTACTGCTAAGTTTAATAAATTTTAGCTTTTGCGGGTACCTATGTCAATTAATGTAGGCTGTCTGATAGAATATTACTAAGAAAAAAAAATCACTCCACAAAAATAGTAAGAATTATGTTAAATCCGTCCCAATGTTAAACAGTGTTTAAAGTAAAAAATGTGTTATTTAATCTAAGATTATTTTACCATCTTGAAACATGGTGCGCTATGATTTTACGTATTACCAACATCACGTCAGTTATCAGAAAACAAGAATAAGATATACTTGGAAAGCATACTGCTATTATTTTTATAAATTGAGTACGTAAGCATAGTTATGGTGGTGCTGCTGCTGACTGACTTCTTCTTCTTGATCGTTGCCTCACTGCTGAGGATCCTGACATCTTCGGTAAACTGCATGTCTCCATCGGTTTCGATGAATCGTTCGGATATTTGGTCCACCCATCTCTTCGGACTTCGGCCTCTGGGTCTCTTGCCTTCGACTTTTCCCGTCACCATAAGTCGTTCCAGATTGCTGATTAAGTAAATATTTGATAATAACAGTGTGGCAGGGATGCCGTAGCAGTGAGTTTGTGGAACAATCAGCTGATGTACTTTAGGATGTTGTCTTAGAAATAGGATAGGCACATAGGCTTCGAATGTGCAAATTCAATAACGACCCCGCGATCTCCGCGATTTCTATGCGAGCGGGAGGGTGCAAACATGTATCGAGAGAAAAATAGAGAAAAATTATTAGCGTGTTTGTTTACATTTAACAGGAGAAATTCGAACTAAATTTTCCATATTAATGTTTGTTATTGTGGTCGTAGTTTCCCAATGTTGTAGAATAGAGAGACAAGATATCCGCGGTAAAAATGGGATCACCGATATACGTTTCTTTTAATACTACAAAAAAAAAGGTAGTTTGGTTAGTAACGTAATTTTATATTAGTATCAAGTTATTTAACGAAAAAAACGTAAACACGAGTAAGTGAACTGATTGACGGTAGATAATTTCGAATTATGTTTTGAGTAACTAAAGATAAACCTGTGACTTAGTTCGACCGAAAACCATGTGTACTAAGTTAATGTGACTTAGTTTGACCTGGATAAAGACTTTTTTAGACGGATCAATCTAAGACGCTAACTCAATACGTGACGACTATCGAGCCGAGGTTTTTATGAGATTTATGTGATCGTTTTGTTTTCTCAAAATTTGTTGCATCATCGGATGAAGGTGATCGTGTTTTATCAGTGATGGTGGGCTAATGGAGCCTATGGGAGAGTTTTATGGTTGCTTACCGGCCTGATGGAGGCTATGGGAGCGTGGCTAATAGCAGGTAGTTGTTTTAAGCTTTGTGAGAAAGTGTTGAACGATAACGATGATGAGAAAGTCCAGATATTTTGGTGGTAGTTCAATAGCCGGTTTTATAAATTATTTTTAGCTTCGAGTACTGAAATGTCCTTGATTACTGATATAAAGTAACTATTTTGAGTTCTGTTGTTGTGTCAGTAAGATGAGACAGTGTAAGCAATGGTGAGATTTCATATCCTTCTGCCAGTACAAGTTTTTAAGTACCTGAATTGTTGTTGAGGTCAAACATCCAGATTTATTTGGCTGATTTGGAGTGACCCGGGAGTCATGTGTGTGACTCATTGGGCTAAGAGCCCCGAAAGTCTCGGATGTTGTGGCTGCATAGCAAATTTTTTTTTGTAATTTTTTTAGAAGGCGGATTGATATGCGCTGCCTTCGTTATTACAAACATTGTTAAATGGTTTCAAAATGGGAGCTTAAACGTAACGTAAAGTCTAGATAGAGTATACTCGTTCGAACAGTTAAAATCGATGACGATGATTATTGCTTGTTTAGTTTTGGTGTGGCAACAAATGGACTGTTGTTACCTATAACTGGCGTATCAAATAGACGTGAGAGCTTCTTATTATTAAACTTCTGATTTAGTTTTGATATTGGGCAGTAGAAATAATGTTTATTTTTATTTTATTTTATTTTGTTGTTTTTGTAGAGATGACACCGTAAACAGTTGTTCGGATCTGTGACGATTACTTGTTGTGTAACTCGTAAACCGTTATTACGGGTTATGATAGCAGATAGACTGTTACCTATCACTGACTTAGTACAGATTTGGTCGAAGGATTGACCACGAGCTGAGAATCTATAGACAGCTATTTGTGAAGCGTGTTAATGTTACTACCTTATGATTTTAGCAATTTCATATTGAAAAGTATACTGTATAGTCTAACAGTTGATACCTACGCACAGGTATATAAGTACGGCTAATACAGTGGTGCCCCTATATTATAGATAGAGGTACTACTACAGTCGTTAAGTACCTACTGGTTTCAAAAATATGACGAATGAACATTACTGAGCTGATATGTCGACAATGTTTATTAACTTCTATTTATTTGTCCCGCCTGTGTGGCTCCCGTCTGTGTGGCTCCCGCCTGTGTGGCTCCCGCTTGTGTGGCTCCCGCTTGTATGGCTCCCGCCTGTGTGGCTCCCGCCTGTGTGGCTCCCGCCTGTGTGGCTCCCGCCTGTGTGGCATCTCGCCTGTTTGGCATTTCGCCTGTGTGGCATAGTCTGTGTGACATTTAGTCTGTGTGGCATTTAACCTGTGAGGCATTCTACCAGTATGGCATTTCGCCGGTGTGGCATTTTTATGTGTGGCATTTCGCCTCTGTGAAATTTACCCTTGTGTGACATCTTACCTGTATCGTGCTATGGTAGACGTGACACAGGATATATGATGAATAAACTCATAGTTTGACGATTAGAGTGGCATTGACCAGAGTGACACCCAACCTGTGTGGCACCTAGTCTGTGTAATATTTCGCTTGTGTGCAGGTCCAGTTGCGTGGCGGCCTGGTTGCGTGGCGGCCTGATTACGTGGCGGCCCGACTGATGGCGTCCGTCGTGTGGTGGTTCGTCGCCTGTGTGTCATTTCTCCTGTATGGTAACATTACTTATTCTTTTTAAATTAGGATAGCGCTGACGGATGACCAAAAATCATATGGCATTTAATGAAGGAGTGTTTCGATCCCACTCGAAGTAACATTGGGTCTTTTGCTGAGTACTGAAAATTTTATGTAAGTATGTCACATATTTGTAGTGAATCTAAGTACCTACAGTATTGGACGTCGGGGACGATACGCGAGCTCTGTGATTGGGGCTTGTTTCCCACTCAACAAGAGTATCAAGGGGAAAACACTGGTGACGATGATTAAACCTTCTTCATTGGTGGTAATTGTGATACGGTTCATAGTCTGGTGTTATACCTTGTCACGCCTCTCTAATGAACTGAAGTCGTAGCTGAATTTATGTCGGCAACTTATAAAGAATAATTTATGTACAAGATGATATTGTTATCTCTCAATCTACAGAAGTTTAGTATGATAAATGATAATGGACGTATGTTTTATGTGAAGATTGGTGGGTTAATGCAGTCGTGATAGATCCAATCACATGATTCATAAGACTTATTTGGGTGATGTGTTGTGGTCAGAAGTGACCGAGCGAATATAGTACTGTGCTATGGTTTTCATGTTTCAGATTACACACGAGGACGTGTGTACAGCAGGACGGCCGTGACGGATCGCGGTCAATAGTATGGAATCATGTGGTCAATAGTACGGACTCATGACAATTGAAACGGAAGTGGGAGTGCGCCCTCTGGTGGGGCGTACTGACAGAGTCTCGACGGCACGACTCGTGCCGAGTGGCGGCCATTCTTGGCGCGACCGCCGCCGAGGAGTGACGCGTCTTGAAACTGTCTCCACATTTCGTTTGTTTACGTTTGAAGTTCGTTTATAGAAAGTGTTATTTACGTTTAAAAATAAATGAAATAATAAGTGACGTGCAAAAATGAAATGGAATAAATACAGTGGAGTAAATGTGTGAACCTTTTCTTTTATTTATCTGGACGAATACGATCTAATACTGATATCACCACCCTGATGACAATGATCCTGATACACCCCTTTCCTTCACGCGACGACATATATATTAATTTGAGTAATTTTTGTCTGAAATAAAATTTATATTATTATTATTAGAGGCTTCCGTTCAAGTTAATTAGAATTAGTTCCAATAACTTATATACACTTCTTCCAAGGCTAGCCGCATACAGTCAAAAGATTATAATAAAGTTTGAGTCGTTAGAGCTCGCCATCTATGGGAATTATTAGGAAGTTAGTCTTGAAAACAGCTCGTTGGATACGTGCTATGTAAGGAAGGTTTCCTTGAGAGTTTGACTTGGGGAAGTGTACTATTGGACTAATTAAATACAGGCGAACCTTGACAACACCAAAATGATAATGATGACAATTTTTCTTTTTCATTAGGATGTTTTATATTGTTAACATTTGGGCATCTATTACGCTTTAGCGCTTAATTGGACGCATTGGATGTACTAACACAATGAGTCTGGGCACTTGAATAAATGAATTATAAATTAAATTAAATTTGCACAAACGCACATTAAATCGTCAATCAATTCGAGGGCTTGTGTCCAATAGCACAGCAATATTTTGACAACGGAACTTACGTCTCACTAACGCCATCTGTTGCATTAAGAAACCACCCTCAGCCTCATTTGTATAGAAATCGAAGCTTGACCTTGACCCCCATATCCCCAGGTTCAAGCTGGCGCTGGTGTCCCGGCAGTACGACCAAGTCCTCCACATGGTGCGCACCGCCAAGCTGGTCGGACAGAGCATCATCGCTTATTTACAAGAGAAAGGTAAGTTGGGCTTTATTTTATTGGTATTAGCTGGTTCCGCTTAAAATTAAGTTATCATAGTGTTTCCACAGGAATCACATTGAATTTCGGGTTAAATTGTAGTCTGTCAGAGCAACAAGTTATATGGTACAACACTGCGAAACTTCTTTAAAATCCGTACAGTAGATTTTGTGCGAAAGAGTAACATATCCATCCAATCATTAAGTTGAAACTAAGTAGGATAGACGTGAGACGCTGAGTCACCAAGTTCCTTCGACGTCGTAACGGCAATGATTTTATGTTAGTATGATCGTTACCACTGGAATTTTTGTACTTAAAAGTATTCGACGTTTGAAGTAAAGAACTTATGAAGTGTCTATATAATCGTAGCAATAGAAAACACGCATCACATTTTGACATAAATATTTGAGGTCAATTCAGCCTATTATATATGACCAATTACGATACACGATATGTCGTTCAAAAGGTTTCTTATAGTCTACAACTTTTACTAGCAAGTCCAAATTCGTTGAGGGAAAAATTATGTACAAAAAATATAATTCATATTAAACGAATACGATTTTACATAATATTTTAATATGAGTAGTACTGTTAAACGACGTTTAAAATCCATTATAATTTCTAATATGAATCAATACAAACCTGTTATTAGGAGGAAGGGAGTGCAAACCTTCGCCAAACTCTTACAGTTTGAGAATTTGGAAAAAAATATATATCTCTTTTATTTGTTTCAAACTAAACTCGCATTCTTTACACATATTATTGTATTAGATTTCGGCGATACCCACCGTGATCACGAGACGACTCGTGACCACGGTGGGTGTAACGCTACCGAAACGTTAGGAAAACAAATCGAAAAGGTACGTCGCGTGCAAGTCCCGTCTAATATAGTAATATCTCTTTTAGTCCGTTTTAACGATTTCCCCTCCCCGCAGGCTACCCGGAAGTGGCTCTCCACTTCGTAAAGGACGCCCGTACTCGGCTCTCCCTAGCCCTGCAATGCGGGAACATAGAAGTCGCCCTGGATGCAGCCAAGAGCCTTGACGAGCCAGACGCCTGGGATAAGCTGGCTAATGCTGCTTTGGCTACTGGAAACCATCAGGTGAGAAGTCATCAAAAGGTTTCGGCATCAAGGGGTCGGCAACGCGTGGATGATGCCCCTGGTATTGCAAACGGCCATAGGCTGCGGTGACTGCTTACCATCAGGCGGGCCGTAAGCTTGTTTGCCACCTTAGTGTTATCTTAGCGTCTATTCCGGTTTCTGCAAGGGTCTGCTGTTCTACTCACTATTCTCTAATTCGCGCGGTCTTCGCCACCCTCGCGTTGTAAACGTTGGTTCTCGCATCCGTCTTCGAGACCTCTTTCCCGATACCGGCAGGTTTAGACACCTTTTCTCACGTAACTTGTAATGAGTTTAGAAACTTATTTTATATTTTTTTTATCTACTCTCGGAGGACAGAGATTACAAGTCAAATAAATAATAAGTATAGTCTGGCAAGAAAGTCTTTAATAACGAAAAATATATTTGTTGGCGTCACTGACTGCTGAAATATTCAGTTTGAGAGTAATTTATTGTTGCAATAATGGTTCCTTTTAATGACTTACTTGCCAGACTGTACCGTCACGGGGTGCCAACCGGCAGCCGAGATTGTTCAATATTCAGTTGTCAACAGACGATAGCCCCGTAGAGCCGCTTCACTTCGTTTCACTATTGTACTAACGAAATTATCGATGTCAAAAAAAATACAAAATGCATTCAATTATTTTACTTTAGCTTTTTACCATTTATAAATTGTATAAGATAATTTCTAACCCTTCAATAATTAGTATAAAACCCCAGTTACCCGAATGACTGAACATATTTTAAATGAAATCGTCTCGGACACCCTTAACAAGCATGCCGTAAACTGTTTGTAAATTATGAATTAAATCACTTTTTGTACACTAGTTCCACTTTATTAAACAATTTTATTAAATTGCAACCGGTTTCGAATTACTCATCTTCAGGCAATAACGGAGTTCCATCATGCAGTGACAACACAAAGTGTTAAATGTTTGTAAATTAATGTATTCTATTCTATTCTAAAGACATTATTTCTCCATAGATCGTCGAGATGTGTTACCAGCGCACCAAGAACTTCGACAAGCTCTCGTTCCTGTACCTCATCACCGGCAACCTGGAGAAGCTGAGGAAGATGATGAAGATAGCCGAGATCCGGAAGGACGCCTCCTCGCAGTTCCAGGGTGCCCTGTTGCTTGGAGACGTCAGGGAGAGGATCAGACTGCTAAAGAATGCTGGACAGGTGAGGACAGAACTGGAAGAATGATGGGAAGGTTTTTGAGGTTCGAATGGGAAAGGGTGTTTTGATGGCACTATATGTTGATAGGGAGATAATAGAAAACAGAGGGATTATTGAATCGTAATAAGATTGTGTATGTAAATTGCTTGACACGTTGCTCGGGACGACTCAGCCAGAATAGTGTTCCGGAAAATTCCAAGCCATTTCGAGGCCATTACTAACGTTTCCATAACCGTAAAAGTCTAAACGCAAAAGTAAAAAGATAAAATAAAAAATTAAGATAACGGAGGACAGTTAGTAGTTTATCCGCTATTTAATCGAATTATGTAACTATATAAGGAAAATCTACCCTCTCATCCCTATATCGAAATATATTATAAAACAAAGTCCTTCGTCGTGTCGGTCTGTCTGTTCGCGATAAAATGAAGAGCTACTGAACGGATTTCCTGTGATTTTCGAAGAAGGTCTAAAGATCTATAATACATGCATATTATTATAGAGTAGCTCCGAGAAATCCCGTGCGAAGTCGGGGCGGGTCGCCAGTCTTACTTAACCCGTTCGCTGCGGCCGCCGCGACATTTGGGTCGTAATGGGAGTTACACGAGTGCGCACGACTCGTTTCGCCGGTTCATGCAAAATTGGCGCTACGCGAGTGCGAGCGGATTTCTTTTGCCGGTCCATACAAATACAATCGAACTTGATCGGCTATGGCCCGCGCACTCGTATGGGATATTTCGGCGACCATTCAACTGTGCGCACGACTCATCTGGCGGGGTATGTCAGCACCGCGCCTGACTCTTTTATATTTGCGTCCACAGCAAAAGTGTTAAAGTTGGTTACCCCCTTGTCCGCAGCTGTCCCTCGCCTACCTGACGGCAATCAACCACAAGCAAGAAGAAGAGGCCGTATCACTGAAGGCCCAGCTCGAAGCCGCGGGGCTCCCGCTGCCCGCCGCGGAGCCCGCCGCCACGGTGCTGCGGCCGCCGCTGCCCGTGCACCGAGCACAGCCCAACTGGCCTTTGCTGGCTGTGTCCAAGTTAGTAGGGTTTATCTTTAGCTTCTTATTATGGTGACACATGTTTTGGCGACCCACAATGAGCGTTAGTTCCCGACACTTGTTTGGTTCGGTAAACAAACAATACTCGTAACGAAATCACGACTTTCCGTACGAATCACGCCACGCCAAGTCCAAACTGAATAATGTCCAAACTGAACAATGACAAAGTTATTAGAACGTGATATCTGGTACTAACAATATTGGGCACGATTAGGGCGCCCCCCTAAGAGAGTCGCCCACTCTCGCGCAGTGATATCTCAAATTAGACATTTTCTCTAGCTAAAAAAACTGTATAAAAACGTCACTGAAATTGACCTTCGACTGTCGATATTTCAATGCCATTATAAATGAAGATATGTGGCATGAAATAATGTCGACTTCGAGATGTCACAGCGCGCTTAGGCCCTAGCTCTCTTAGAATATCTGATAAATCGATTCGAATATATAATATCTAAGACAATAATCCAGAAAAACCTACATAAACCTAACCCTGAACCTTCTCCCAGGAGTTTCTTCGAAGTGAACACGGGCGCGGCGGCGGCGGGCGGCGACGCGGCCACTGAAATCGGAGACGAACCTTTAGAAGCCGCCGGCGCGTGGGGCGACGACGATGACGTGTTGGCACAGAATAAGGTTGGTGGGGGACATATACACACATATATACATGTGTGTTATAAAGTTAAGCGAAACTAATGAACGCAATAAAATAACCTCATCGTGTTTAGACTCTTTGGAAAACTCTTGATGAGTAGGTGCCTACTAAACCGCGCGATACAAGCGTGTTATGAAAAAAATTTTCATTTAGAGAAATTATTAATTTGCTTTTACTGACTGTCGTAGTTATAGCTACGGCACACAGGTAAGTATTCTACTGCACTTTTATGTTTAAAACCCGTGCATGGACCTGTGTGCCGTAGCTGTAAGGTGTGATGTACTTCAGTGAAATCAATTAAAAAGGACACAAACATAAAACATAAACTTAAATACACTATTACTATAAATTGTAGATATGTGCGAAAGTTCATGTACAAACGATGTGCAGTCAAATACAGGGAGACCTGACCCCCTTACCATAGATTTAATATATGCCATGGGGGTTTCAATCACTGATGAACTCTTTGTAGGTATACTATAAATAAATAATAATAAATAAATGTTCTTTATTCAATAACTATAAACTACTGTCCCAGGTTCAAATTCTCGCCAGGCCCGATCGAAGCTGACGATAAGTTATCTGCTTTTCTTCAGTCATAACGAGGCCAACAGTATGTTTGCTATAAGGTCGCAACTTGTACAATGTGTGCATGGTGCATTACCCATGGTAAAGACAATTTATCTGGGGACGATGGTGTGTTCAATAAGAAAGGTGGGCTATTGTGGATAGAACGATGGCGTATTCAATCACACTAAGGTGGATTTATGAACGGAGTCATGCATGCGGAGGCATGTCTGCAGGTACCTCGACGGCTGGCACCGCATCCGTTGCCCTTAGACTGCTGATATCCTGGACGACGGTCGATGCCCAAGTTATTTCTAAGTTTCTCTATTGGCGGCTGTTACGCATATACACGTTTTTTTAAAATGTTATTTTATTTCACATATTTTGAAGGCCGGCAACCGCCAACGTTTAACATTCCCTTCAAACCCATATAATTTAGGCATTCCAATATGGACTTAAAAATTATTTTACAGGGTTTTATTGCTATGAAAATACGTTCATATTTTATCAACAAACCTATAGAATTCTACCATATGATTGATGGTAATTGCAATCCTGTGTACTCCAGGAGGAAGGCGGCGAGGAGGAGCCCATGGAGGACGCGTGCGACGACGGCGGCTGGGACGTCGGCGACGAGGACCTGGACCTGCCGGAGGAACTGGCGCCCGTGTCTGGTGAGCTGGCTTTCGGAATTCACATCATGTTGTAGATTTATAAATTAAATAAACACCAGTAGACATGTTTAAAATTTAAATTTTAACGACGACCTGAGTGGTCCAGTTGATTAACGTGCCGGTCGCTAAGCAGAGGGTTCGATTCCCGGCCAAGTAGAAATTGAAATGATTAATTTTAACTTCTTTTACGGGTATAATAAGTATGTACCTATTTATAAAACAGTATACATATAAGTAGATTATCAGTTATCTAACACCCATTGTGCTAGCCGTATTTTTTGTATATCGCCTTCGATTTATACGACCCAAGTCCTGTCAATGCAAGTTAGTCCGTGGTATTTCAATCTTAGTATAGGTGTGTCTCTTTCGTTTGGCGGCTATCGACAATACCACGGACTAATTCGTTAATTTGTCAAATTAAAGCCGATGCTAATGCATCGCCTTCATAGCCAATTAGGATAGACAAAAACATTTTCGGTTTGACTGTGCATAAAGACGTTGCCTTATTTTTTAAATGATCGACACGTCAATATTTGTATAGATTGGGGTTTAATTACCCCTATCTGCCAAATCCTGGATCATGGTCAAGGTGAACCCCGTGCTCTTGCGTGCAAGAACATACCTGAGATATTGACGCCTCATTGATCATCCATCATCATCATCCAAGCGGTCAGTCCCGGCTGCTACCAGGGTCTGCCATTTCGCCCGGTCTTAGGCATCCTCGCGTCGTAAGTCATCGGCACTCGCATCCGACTCGGCGATGTCAATCAATCGCTTCTTGGTCTTTCGCGGGATCTTATGCCTGGCACCAGCGGGGCTATTGGCTAACTCAGTTGACAACTGTATTTGACACTAGATAATTCTACACCACGTAATCTACGTTGAAAACTGGCAATAGCGTCTACCAAATTAGAGTAGTGTCAGATTTTTTTATGTCAAATTCAGTTGTCCACTGAGATAGCCGATAGGCCCTCAGAAGGTTTAAGCATCTATTTCCCACGTGTCTCTGGCGCTTACGCAACACGTGACCAAACCAGAGAAGGCGAGTCTCTTCGATCTTTTCAACCGATATTGATGCCAACATATTGACGAATAATATCCTTGCCTACAGCGGACATCGACGGCGGTGGCACTGAGGCGTATTTCGTGGCGCCCTCTCGCGGCGCGCCGCACGCACTGTCGGCGAAACTTCGCACCGCCCACGACTACATTGCCACGGGACAGTTCGAGTTGGCATTCAGGTGGGTGCGATAGGCTAGATAGTTTATCTTTAAAGCCTAAGCCTAAAATCTAGTTTATCTTAGCAAGAAACATTAATTTAAATTTAATATTTAACATGTATTTAATGCTTAACTTACCGTCACACAACCGTTCGCAGCCGAGTCTCAAAGCTGAGCAAAGAGATGTTGATTTTTTTAAACAAAGCCTCCTGTTCAGGTCCCGTCTGATTCTCCAACCAAGCAAGGTGACACATCCTTGACAAGGGCTGTACGCACCATCTCTTTCATCCATAGACTACTCGTTCGCCAATACTATCATAAATCTACGCGAAAAGTGTACGCAAGTCTTTGCAAACCGAATCTACATCATCATTATCTCACATCAGTCAAGTACTGGACCTAGGCCTCCCCCAACGCAGAACCTACATCATCATTCTCTCGCACAAGTCTATTACTGGATCTAGAGCCTCTCCAACGATTGGCATTGCTTGTCCTATGTCCTAAGGCGTATCCAGGCTCCTACTACAGTCGTATCCTATGTTCTATAACGCATCCTGGCTCCACTTACAGCCTGTCACTGTTAATCTACCTACCTAATATTACCCCCCAGGCCGCTAAATGAGCAGAACCTACATCATCATTCTCTCACACAAGTCAATTAGTGGATCTAGAGCCTCTCCAACGATCGACATTGCGTGTCTTTTCCATTAGGTGGCCCGCATGCCTGTTTGTCTGCCGGATAAAATAAAAAGAAAAAAAGTCCTATGGCGTATCCAGGCCCCTCTTGCATCCTGTAACTGTAATTCATTCTTCTTTTTTGTCTAGTTCAAGTTCTCTATTATCTTCGTTTTCATTTTTACCAGGCAATAGCTTCTCATCATAATTATAAGTAGTAATACATTTTAAATTTCATAAATCGACATTCATAATGATGATGATTCATGGGTTGATCCTCACGCAGTAGACAAAGATTGTTGTCTGTGTTAGGAGTAGAATTTCAGCACAATAAACTTCTATCTGAGACTAGGCTAATAGCAATTTTATGTTTTTGGCTATAAATTCATCATCATTCTACCTATTAATTCCCCCACAGACTGCTTAACGAGCAAGTAGGCATAGTGAACCTGGAGCCCTACTTACCCACTGCCCTCGGCATGTGGTCAGCTGCCCGCGCGTCTTTCGGAGCCTTGCCGGCGTTGCCTCCGCTGCCGGCCGCTTTACATCGCAACTGGAATGAAGCCACTGGCGGGGACCTGCTGCCTGTTGTCAGTGAGTACTTGTAGGACAGATTGCAAGATACACAGTCATGCAATACCGATAGGAACGTAGGGCACAGATGGAGAGACAGATAAAACGGACATAAACAGATATATAGTCACAATACAGACAGAGACGTAGGACACAGCCAAAGATAAGTGCGCACACCGCACATGTAGTCATACCCACGCATATATACTTCGCTGCACACAGAACAACTAACAAATTATTGGCGCATTCTATACAGAGAGAGAGAGAGAGAGAGAGAGAGAGAGAGAGGGTGAGAACCTGTAAGTGAGACATTTGAGTGAGTGAGAAATGTAGTTCATAATTGAGAGACAGAGAGAAAGAGAGATTTAGAGATAATGCGAGAGAGAGAGAGAGAGAGATTTATTAAGGAATAGAATAGAAGGCGAGGAGAGTAATAGTCGTGTAAGTAAGAGTGAGAGAAATACACTATGATACCTTCTGTAAACACACATTGATGTGCAAAACCACGTCCTTACAGCTTCTTCATCTTTACACACTTTATATCGACCTTTCTTCCTACACCTGTCCACATAATTTCATATATATTTTAGCTAGATACCACACATTCACATCCCACACATAACCCTGTCAAACGAGCAAACACAACCCTAACCTTTTCACCCCCTCCCCAGCGGTGAAACTGAACGACCTAGTCGCCCAGCTCCGGCAGTGCTACCTGCTCACCACATCCGGGAAGTTCACCGAGGCGGTTACCATCCTGCAGCGGATCGCGCAACTGGTGCCGTTACTGCTGGTGGACAGCAAGGCGGAATTGGCTGAGGCTCAGCAACTGCTGACCATCGCCCGGGAGTACCTGCTGGGGTTGCAGATGGAGACTGCCAGGAAAGGTATTACTGTAATTCCGATAATAATCGATCTACTGTAATTATTAATCTACTTACTGTAATTGTTAATCTGCCAAATCCTGGATCATGGTCAAGGGTGGTCCCTGGGCCCTCGCGCATGAGAACGCAACCGGGATATTTACGCCAATATGATTATTTTATTTATTGACAATCTATTTTAAAACGTCAAATCTCCCGACTGTGTATGTTGATCCAATCCTTTTTTAGTTCATAAGCAGACAAAAAGTTTTGATTTTATATCGATTCAATTTACTTTTAGATGCGTCAGGTTTGTGAAGATTTATCACTTATTTTCTTTATTTCTTACTATAAAACTAATCTTCTAAATTATTTTACTGATATTTCTCGATTTCTCTTTCAAATCCTTTATAATAAATTAGGCTACTAAACAGCTATTAAACTTAAAATATTTTCCGCCACAGCAATGCCGAAAAACTCTCTCGAGGAGCAGAAAAGAACGTGCGAAATGGCTGCCTACTTCACCCACTGCAAGCTGCAGCCTGTCCACCAAATCCTGACCCTGCGCACTGCCCTGAACATGTTCTTCAAGTTGAAGAACTTCAGAACAGCCGCTTCCTTCGCCAGGAGACTCCTAGAACTTGGCCCAAGACCTGAAGTAGCCCAGCAGGCGAGGAAGATCCTCCAAGCCTGCGAAAAGACTCCTACAGACGAGCATCAGCTCCTTTACGACGAACATAACCCCTTCAACATATGTGGTATCAGCTATAGACCTATCTACAGAGGTAAACCAGAGGAGAAATGCTCGCTATGTGGTGCGAGCTTCATGCCAGAGCATAAAGGCAAGCTGTGCCCAGTCTGTGGTGTGGCGGAAATCGGGAAAGATGTACTAGGACTTAGGATTTGCCCCCTTCAGTTCCAGAGATAAGTGTATCCGATTTTATTGTAATATTAGTCGACAGATGATGCTAAGGATTTAATATAATGTATTTTTTGATTATTGAATTATTATGTAAGGTTATTAGTAATAAAGTATTATTGTACTGCGTTATTTTGTGTTTTGTGTGGGGTTTTTATTGAAAGACAGGACCTGAGTTTTGGTTGATTATAATATATTGGCTTATTTATTTATTTACATAATAGTAAACCTATTTTAAACTTAACAAAGTAGTGTTTCACACAGCAACTGGTTTGTTTTCGCTCGTCCTGTAAAAAAAAAAAGAAAAAATTGTATTAGATATTTTAATATTTTCTCGAATTTTGCTGAAGTACTCAATTACCAAAATGTTGTGTTTAGGCGGACGACAAGTTGTATCTGTGGTTCTTGACGCGAGATGAGAGGCATCCGTTAGGCCTATTATCTATTAAATTACATTTAGGGCCAAAACTAAAGTTAAGTAAACCCATCAAAATAAGTAGAGAATACTGAAACTGAAACATTGTAAATGTGGCATTAGACCCGTATTAAAGCGCCTAACTCGCATTAACAGAACTTCTCTGTATCAACTGAGATTGATTAATACGGTACTAAAATAAAGATTACTTTAGCTTAGAATACCAAGAACGCGATATTAAAACAACCTAACTGACAGAAAAAGTTGGATAACCGTTTACTTAAACTCGAATATTTTCTAAATTACAGAACCGATTTTAATGAAACAAAGCTAAGAACCATCTCGACTGGCTTTCAAATAGAGAAAACTGCACCCAAATCGGTCAATCCTTTCGGGGGCTACGATGCCACAGAAAGATACACAAACCCACAGATACGTCCAACTTACAACACCCTCTTTTTTCGTCGATCGTTAATTAGAATCTTCCACCCACCTGTTATTCAGCATATCCTGTATCTCGTCAAAGGTCTTCCCTTTAGTCTCAGGTAACAATGTGGCAGAGAATATGAACCCGATGCCGCAGCACACCGCCAGTATCCAGAACGCTGTGTAGATGCCGTATGAAGCTTCTACGTCGCGGAAGAATCTGAGGGTAGATGGATTTTTTTGTGTTAGAAGGAGGTAATTGAAGGCTTATAACATTTGGCTAATGCGCTTATTAGCCCTGACTAAATTCTGAATCAAAATGCAAGAGAGCAAGTGAAAGTTGTATGTATTGCTTATAGAGGTACATTTTTGTATTACGCCTTTTGAAAAGAGAGCGACGAACGACGGACGACGGACGACGAGCGACGCGAAACATAATACAAGTGATACAAAAAATTACCCTTTCTATGAGCAATACATTTCTCTTTGATCTGTTCTCTCGCTTTTTGCTTCTGACTTAGTCGACTGAATTTAGCCAAATCAGCTGCGCGTGTTGGTCCCGATAAATGTAATAAAATGTATATATACAAAATACGAAAACGACAAATGGCTTTGCACTACCTCTTCTACACTTAAGACCCACCTGGTCCACACGAAGCCAGCTAACCAGCACATAAACGAGCAGATCCCGCTGGCGAGGCACTTGGTCTTCACCGGGAACATCTCCGCCACCAGGATCCAGGGCACTGGCCCCACGCCTGCGAAAAATGATTTAATGTAGGTAAGATTCAATAATGTTGGCAAATGTAGTCTTCATCATCATGGCGTCAATTCTGCTTGTGTAATGTTAATGCTGAAGAGTTGATACTAATTAATACGCAGTATAAAGTGATATCTTTCGAATGCGCAGGCGATCTTGGTAGGACGACCGACCACGTCCCCCGCATCCGAAAGCGACTTTACTTTATGCTACGTAAGGATTAGTACCAACTGCAATATGTATCCTGATCGGTCCTGCCGCAGTGTAGTGAGTAGAGTGTTAACCCTTTCCACGCCACGGATTTTTACGCCGCGGCCCAAAAATATGTTGTTTAGATAGTGTTGTGAACATAATACATATCGATATATTAAATAATAAACTCAGTGTTAATGTTCGTTTGTGCAATTAAAATTATGGTTGATTATAACTTATTTTGTTGTCTAATATATCAGTCTTTGGCGTCATGGGCATGGAAATGAGATGTCACATATATGTGACTTTGGCGTTGAAAAGATTAAGTTAAGAATAAGAAATACGAGGCCTTATGGAACACCACCGTAACATACGTTTTAGGTAGACAGTTGTTTTATTTATATATTACCAACATAAGATTTTCTTACAGAGGAGCGTCGGTGACCAAGTGGTAACGGAATCCGATTCGTAATGCGAGAGGTACCGGGTACAAATCCCACTTCCGCATGTACCAATGACTTTTTCTGAGTTATGTAGGTACATTAGTTGAATACTAACCGACGCTCTTAGGGTGAGGGAACACATCGTGAAGAAACCTGCACAGTCAGGCGACTTAATGTGTAACCATGATCTAATCTGGTCTGGTCCGTAGCATGTAGGGTTACGTAGGTCCGATGGCAATCTTTCCACTGTAATTACCTAATCCGCCAATTCCTGGACCATGGTCAAGGCGGACCCCGAGCATTCGCGCGCGAGAGCACAACCGGGACATTAACGCCAAGATGATTTATTGTTATTTTGTATAAACTTACCCAACGTGAAAAGCACCATGTAGATGATGAGACAGAGCAGCGGGATGAACGCCACGCTGGCCAGATCGTACTTGTAGTATGAGTCCATTAGAGCGTATATACCGATTATCGTCTGTGGAATTACAAAGATTATTAATATTTTAAGAAGGGAAACGCGACCAGTAGGCTTAGCACAAGTTGCTCTCGCGCGCGATAAGCGAGAAAAAGCGCGACATAGGTATTGCTATCTCTTTCGTCTTAGTATTGGGAGAAAGAGACAGACGCTCTCTCGCGG
Source organism: Blastobasis lacticolella (assembly GCA_905147135.1). Taxonomy (NCBI): domain Eukaryota; kingdom Metazoa; phylum Arthropoda; class Insecta; order Lepidoptera; family Blastobasidae; genus Blastobasis; species Blastobasis lacticolella. The sequence continues at coordinate 5,253,607 of LR990061.1, forward strand.
CGCGAGCTTTGTCGCGGACACACTTGTGCTAGGGCCACTGGGCGATCGCTTCATCCTTCGTGTTGTGTATCTTCCAGCTATCCCCATGAGCCGCTTTGGTTCACCTCTACAATGCGTACGGCTAAGGAATGGAACTCGTTGTTTGCGAATATGTTTCCTGATCATTATTATCAGGACGCCCCGTCAAGGCTAGAGTGAATAGGCTGTTCCTAGACAGGCATGCTCCATCTTCGGCCGCATCCTCACTTACCACCTGGTGAGATGGCGGTCAAATGCCTGGCTAGTCTAATTAATAGAAGTTCGATATGCTATCTTTACACTATACCGATCCCATTCCAACGCCTGATATTTGTAACGAAGAGATAGTGAAAATATATTATGCTCCACTCACAAGGAATATGGTGAGGCCCAGCGAGGTGGTCCACATGAGCAGCTTCCGGCCCAGCCGGTCCACCACCAGCGGAGTCACGCAACTCGTTACCACCTGTCGACAGACATCATTTATTTATTAAAACTTTATGCGCTAAACGTACATTGCGGACTTAAAGCTAAAGAAGCTTGTAAAAAGCCATCTGTACTTATTCACTAAAGTCTCAGATACAACTGCCTTCAATACAAGGTTTCCTGGTCGATTGGTGGTCCCTAATCAGTCAACCACACTCTACAGCAGAAACAGTTACTCAATGGCCATTAAAATTTATAACCGCCTCGACAATAATTTGAAATTATTGCCAATAAATATATTCAAACAAAAATTAAAAAAATGGTTGATTCAAAGTTGTTTTTACAGCCTTAATGAATTTTTTGAGTCGTTTAAGCGAGGATGTTAAATAAGGATGTAACACAATGACAATAATATTGACATCCTAAAGATTTTATGACATAAGTGCAATAAGATATTAATTTGGTAATCATAATTAACTGTTGTGATAATATGAATTTATTAATTGCTGATTGACATATTTTTTGTAATATTTGACTGACATTTTTAATTTATATAATTTATGAATTCTGATTGACATTCTTATATGTTCTATGTTAATGATTATATGGGTAAATACTGTTGTGAAATTTAAACATTTGTAAGTTATGAATTTTGTTGCTGAAATTAAACAAATTAATTTAATTTAATTGTTACTCTCTAAATATTGCATGCCAGATTCTGGTAAAGTGTGTGAACCGAAAATAATAATTTTAACAACTATTGTATTCCTACCACATTTTGAGCAATAAATGATATTCTGATTCTGATTCTGATTCTGCTTTATCGACCAGTCGACCGTGAAAAAATTTAATCGAAAAAGGTAGGCTGTGCGGGAGAAACTATAAGATAAGGTGAGGGAAGGGATACTTTACATAAATAAATGCTTCAAATCAATCATGGGTTAACATAGTTAAATCTCCATTATTAGTAATTTTTTATGTTATACTAGCGGGCCCGCTGCGACTTCTTTCGCGTGTTGTATTGTTGAAAACCGGAATAAAGTCCGTTACATAGTTTATAAGATTTATGCGTACATAGATACAGACGGCTGGCAGCGAGGTTGTTTCATACTACCTATGTATAAATTGTAGCTTGAGGCTAATCTTTAAAAAAAAATTCAGAGCTTTTAAATCTTTGGCTTCGGCTGAAGGTTGTGGCGATAGCCGATTAATCGGCTTTGATCAGAAATTGACTCTCGGCCGAACACTAGATAACAGACAGGCAATCCGACCACCTGATGGAAAGATATCGCTGACGTTTAAGGGCATCAGTCTGCCGATGCTCATTTGTCAATACGTATGTAGTATTTTTTTCTTTACGCTGACGAGCATAATAAAAATACATATTTTTCGAATTCGTCTACTTCGTATCCCATCCATCCATTCATCTAAGTACTTCGTATTCCTATCTCGTATTCTTATCCATTTCCATAACCCCATACCTGCACAACACCCATAATGATGGTGCCATCAGCAGCGGAGATCCTGGTGCCGACCTTCCCCAGCAGCTCTTCCATGTAGAACAGCAATACGTCGATGCCGGACAGCTGGAGCAGCATCGCCAGGAATACGCAGATGCCTGGAAAATTGGAACATCATTTACATCATCAGCCTATACTAGTCCACGCTGGACATTGGGAAAGATATAACATTGGGTCTTTAAGTCAAGAGCATCAAGAACAAGCTTCTAGGAAACATGCTACATCTTCGACAATATATTTGCTTGCCATCTGATGAGACCACATCTCATCAAATGCAAGCCTATTGCCAATAAATAGAAATAGGCCTCCCCTGCAGCGCCAATTGCCCCGGTCCTCGCCCACATCCAGAATCTACCTACAGCCTTTCCCAAATACTCACTCCACCAGGCTGGCGGCATTCTTCACAACGCTAAATCCTTGCTAGTAGTTTCAGTACCGTAGACAAACCCATTGGAAAGTACCGGCTCAAGTATTTATTGATTTCATTTTCCGAAGTAGCCAAACTTCCGAGTTTCGAGCTATTAGATTGCAATGGTTGCGCTGAATGCGAGCGTAGCGTCTTTCTTAGTGACTGTTTACTTTAGACCTGTAGGAAATAATTGTTTCCTATGTAGATACCTGTAATATTAAAAAAGTATCCGCGGTCCTTACCTAAAGCCTTAACATTCCCTCTGGTAGCCCACAGATCCTTTATCTTCGGTTCCTCCTTGTACTCCCTCGCCACGAGACTTTGGAGTCCTTCCAGCTCAGCCTGAGCCGCTTCCTTGGTAGTGCCACGCAGCTTATGGAGAACGTCTAACGCTTCCTCGTTACGTTCTGGAATGTTAGAGCAAATTATTGATAAGGTTAGAGATACAGTTGGGTTTTCTAATCGAAATCTATTCTGGAACATTTTGATGGGCTCAGGATGAATGGTGTTTTGCTGTCTTTTTGGATTTTAAATGTGTGTTTCTGTCTATGTTTTTTCCTAAGTATCTATAGCTGAGTGGAGCTGGATACCGACCTAATGCAAATAAATTCCGGTGGGTTAGAATTCTTCTTGGATGGCACCAGAAAAGTTATATATTGGATTTCGACATTATTTCGATGAAAATTTGTCTTAGCCAATGCCCGTACCCTAAAACACTGGGACTCCTCCTCCATCATAACAAGTCCTCACCTTTAAACACCAAGAAGAAAGGTGTCTCAGGCAGAAACCAAGTGAAAGGCACGTAGAAAAGCGACAGGATTCCGCCAGTGGCTGTAAGTCCCCAGTAGGTGGCGAAAGGTCCGATGGCGTACGCCAGCAGGAACCCCACGTTGATGAAGAGGAGGAACAGGGCGCTGAGTTCACCGCGGTTCTTGTCCTGCAATAAATACGAAATATGTATATTACCGTGTGGTGTCCGGCAGAGTAGAATAGCACCAACCCCTTACACTCGTGGGTGTCGTATAAGGCGAGTAATGTTTTCGAGGCAAAAGAACTAGAGTCTCCGTAGGATGGAAAATGGGCAGCAGCGTTTTCTATTGTTATATTTACAACACTGCGATCTTCAACCCGCCTGCCGAGCGTGGAGATTATGGCAATGACTTTCCCTTTCGTGGAAGAGGCCCTAAGTCCTGCAGTGGACTGTTATGGGCTGTGATGTGATGTGATGTATATTACCGTGACGCGGTATATTAGAGCGTCGGTAGCCGGGCGGTTTAGTATCCAACACTTAAGCGAGAGGCACCGTGTTCGAATCCCGCTGTGGCCATATAAATGAATAGATTCTGAGTTATGTACATTAGTTGAATACTAACCGATACTCTTACGGTGAGGGCAAATATCGCGATGTAACCATGTTCCAATCTGGTCAGGTTCCCCTGGTAGCAGGGTCACGGAGGTCAGATGGTTGTCGCTCCACTGTATTACCTGATCGCCAAATCCTGAATCATAGTCAAGGCGGACCCCAGGCCCTCGTTCTCGAGAGCACAACCGGGACATTAACGCCAAAAAATTATTATTATTTTTATTTTTTATGTATATTACCGTGACGAGATGTCAATCGGTGCGACGACTGCTTACCATTAGGCATCCCGAAACCTTGTTTGCTACCTTAGTATAAAACCGCCTCTCGAGACTTTCCAACCAGTTCCAGTTGTAAGCGACCCAGCGGAGGCCCTGGATGGAACCTGGAGTTCTTGGAACTATCATAAACCATTAAGGTAGCACAGAAGCGGCTGGTATCGTGTGTTCGTCGTGTTATGAAAATAGGGTACACGATCCGTGTAGTATATGGAATGTGGCATTGGACTTCTTATACTTACGAACGAACAACAAAAACGAATTCTACAAAGGCATTGCATTGATAACGTTACGGCAGGCGGTGTCCACATAGTCCACTTGCTACGGTTGACGTCTTGTCTTGTATCAGGATGATGATAATGATGACTGTAACTCGTCTCTAACTCGTCGGGTTAGAGTACCTACTATTTTTGACCTAACCTTTTAAAATATCCTCGATATGATCGTAGAAATACGTCATCCTCTTGCAATGCTTCCATTAATTTCTATAATATAAATCACAAACATACCTAATCATCGGTGTAGGGCTTATCTTTTAAAAATAAATAAATAAATGTTCGTGGACAAATTCGCACAGTGCCATCTAGCCCCAAACTAAGCAAAGCTTGTGCTATGGGTGCCAGATTACTGATAAAGTACTTAAATACTTTTTAAATATATACTTATTATACATAGAACACCCAGACCCAGAGACAGAGCTTATCTAAGGTTAGCTGTAAGAAATCCCATTGTGGGATAAGCCCGCCTTTGCAATATATTTTTTATCACTTTTGTTATATAGTTCTAAGGTATTTAATGCAATAAAGAGTTTACATACATACAAACATACCCGTAACAGAAATTAAAATTCATCATTTCAATTTCTGCCCGGCCGGGAATTGAACCCAGGACCACTTGCGTGGCAGACCGGCATGTTGACCACTGAACCACTCAGGTCGTCAATAGACGTAGACAAAGGGCAACGTGATGGAAAGTGATCACTGAGGCTTCAAACGCTCTTTTTCTCAATAATTTATAGGAAGTAGCTTTCAAAAGTGGGTACGTTATTGAAATTTTAAGACATTAGCTGTTACAAAACCATGTTGATTCTATCCTATTCTAATGGAATATTCTTACCTCAGCAATCTCCCCGATATACAGCGGCACCATAGCGAACTGCATCCCCGTAGCGCATCCCCACATCACCCGAGCCGCGTACAGCGTCGGCAGGTCGGTCGCCACGCCCGCCAGCAGCCAGCCCAGCAGCAGCGGGATGTTGGACCCGATGATGATCCAGCGACGGCCCACGTGCCGGGAGAGCGGGACCGTTATCAGGGGACCTGGGGAGATTTCCTTTTATACCACCATGGTGGCAATAAGCTGCCTGATGGTAAGCAGTTACCGCAGCCTATGGACGTTTGCAATACCAAGAGGTATCATCGTGTCAGGAGGATGAAGTCATAGGGCAACTAACAAACCTGCTTCAGTTTATAGCATAGTTTGAAGAATATTTTTCCTTTTACCGCAACTAGTTGTCACAAATAAATAAATAACCGGAATATTATATAACTTCAAAAACTGGTCAGGTGGACGAAGGTTTTTCACCCAATCAACCTAGTTAGGTAGGTAACCTACACTCAACTTGAAATCCGAAATTGGCGGACGGCGGCGGCGAACATCATATAACTCAGTAGCAAAGTTGCAGGTTTGTGCCCTGCACAGAAATAACTGTACGAAGGTACATGCAGTACTTTATTCCTTGTTTATAAGTAAATAGTTGTTTATTAATTGCCAATAAAATATGCGAACAGTATTTATTACCGTGATTTGAAAGGCCGATGCGGTGCCGGGCGGCCTTGGCTCGGAGCTTACGGAATTATACCGTCTATGTACCGGTGGAGATTCGGCTCAATCAAAACAATAAGAAGTTTAAGTTTCCTGCAAATAGGTAACAAGTAGGAGATTTTCTTATAGCGGGGTATCTCGTTCGAATTGGAGTCGCCCGACTGGGGAAGTCCTACCTTACAGAATATCGCAGCTAAATAATACTCTTTTAAATAGTATTGTGTTTCTGCCGGTGAGTAAGGTTTCCAGTGCTCCATGGGGTGGGGATTTGGGGAACCGTGGCTTTGGCAGTGGAGTGGCTATTGCCTTTTTGCTGCCAGAGCAACGTGTTATAGAGGTGAGCAACGCATTGGCGATACTCTTGGTGTTGCTAATGTCTATAGGCAGTGGTGACTACTTCCCATCAGGTGGCCCGCTTGCCTGTTTGCCTATCGTATGGCATAAAAAAAAACCCGGAGCTGACAAGAAGACAGCCCACGTGATGGGAAGTGGTACTACCCAATTTCTTTGCTAATAGGACGGGCCCTCTCACGAATTTCACTTCGAATAAGTGCATTCAACGCATTGGCGATACTCTTGGCGTTGCTAATGTCTATAGGCAGCGGTGACCACTTTCCATCAGGTGGCCTGCTTGCTTGTTTGCCTTCCGTATGACATAAAAGAAAAAAAAAGTGCTAGAGATGGATGATAAAATAATAACGTTACTATGTTACAAGAAACCATCGTAACTCAAAGGACACACGATTCTAAGGACGGTGGGACGGCGTCAGTGTATTTTCATCAGTAGTTTCTCTACCGGCAGCATATCAGGACAATAATTGATGTGGCGTAAAAAGGTACTAACATGCCGCCACTGTCAATGTACCGGTATGGGTTCGGCTCAATCAAAACACTGATTTAACCGTTTCCTGTAGGTAGAAGTTTTTTTTACTTTACAGAGACAGACAAGAACACAGCCCACGTGATGGAAAGTCGTAAATATCTTGCCTTTTTTTTTGGCACCGGCGAGGTACCTGATGGAAAATGGTCACCGCCGCATATAGACATCAACAACACCAAGGGCGCTGCCAATGCGTTGCCTGCCTCTAATATACCACTTGAACGAACCCATGTCATAGCCCAAAGGAAACACTGTGGGTGGGAGCTCATTCCATATCCGAATCACACGAATTATAATAAAAATAAAAATATGTCGTTTGAGTAACAAAAATATAGAACCGCGGTGCATTGGCACTGCGTGGCAGACCACATGCATGTAAATGTAAGTCTCAGCAGTTATAGGTGCCAAGTACTTGTTCACCTCCTTTTTAAATATTTTAATTTTGCTCTGTATCTTAATTAACATAACATTACATAAGTCAACGTGTCTGATCTGTAACTTGCTTGCATGTCGTATAAAAATGATTAACAAAAAAAAACGACTCCAGTACTTAGCGGTCAACTTTTTGTCCTTTTCCATTGGCGTCAAATCTGGTCACCAACCGATCAAGGCCATGAATCAATAATAGGCTATTCCAATAGTAATTACTCTTCTAATGACATGCGTCTTTAGCTTTTCGGGCGGAGTGATTTAGTAGAATTCGTTAATTGTTGGAAGATACGCTATATCATCATCACAGCCCATAACAGTCCACTACAGGACTTAGGGCCTCTCCCACAAAAAGGGAGGTTATTGCCATAATCTCCACGCTTGGCAGGCGGGTTGGAGATCGCAGTATTATAATATAACAATGGAAAATGCTGCTGCCCATTTTCCAGTCATCGGAGGCGCTTAGATCTTTTGCCTCGAAAACATTAGTCGCCTTGTACGACACGACACCCACGAGTGTAAGGGGTTGGTGCTATTCTACTCTGCCGGACACCACACGGCCTGGCCTGGATACGCTATATACTGGTTAGTATTCGGGTTATTTTCTTTGTTATTAGGTTTTTATTTAAATCACTATATAAAGAACAATCCAATACACTCAATTGATAATAGTAGGTATAGGTTCCTACTAATGTTTAAATACCTATATATTATATTTCACTTTTTGAGTACGTTTTTTAAAGTCACGTTCCGCCTGTTAGTTCACGGTGAATAGTCATCCTATAATCCTTAGATGACCATAGCATTTAAGTTAGTTTACTTACTGCAAATTATCTTCTAACCTCAGAAATTGTTAAATTACATGCAGTATATTTTAACTCTCTACACAGTTCTCGGCACAGTTCGCTAATTTACTAATCGCTCTATGAAATGTAATTGTATTACAAACGCCACTCAATGGCAGTTTGATACAATTTTGGTATTCTGCTACCGTTACAATGGCTCGATTGAATTGTAATTAAATCGCGTTAGTAGCTCAATGGCAGTTTTACGCGTTTTTGGTATTCTGCTACAATTAAAACTGCCGTTGTCCATTCAAGTCCATTAGCGGACTCCAGGCCAGCCCGCCAGGCGGAAAGTGGCAACTGTCGCAAATAACGTACGATCTATGATATACGATCTAGCTAATGCTTTTATCACGTGTAACAAAACTGTAGAACCACAGGTGCATTATCACTTTCTTCTTTCACAGTTTTGGGGTGTCATGTCTATGATATACGATCCTTTCCAGAATGACTATGGATGCTTTTCAAATATTTTTGTTGGAACAAAAGCACTTCGATCTTGTAGAATTTGTACCACTAATTTCAAAATTTTGTGCATCTCTACTTTCTGAGATCTGATCTCCATGCTAGGAAGTATGCTTGACCCAGACTAGAACACATTCACACAGACGCAGTTGAAGGCTTGTATCGTAAACCCTAAAAAGTACTCATTTTGTACTAATAAAGTGTGTGATGTGCCATTAAACTTACCAAGCAGCCCTCCCAGTACCAGAAGCGAGCCGATCCAGTTCTCCTGCTGCATGGTAGGCGGTTCAGCCAGGGGTGACTGCGGCCCTCGCAGCATGGGGAAAATTGGCGAAGTCCAGCCCATCGACATTCCTGTGCAGAGGCTGCCGTAGCTGGCTGTAGACAAAGCAAGGGATGGGAGGTAAGTCTGTATTCTGGTTCGGTTGGAAATCATCATCTTGATGCATAGGCGTAGCAGGGGGGTGGGGGGGGGGGGGGGGGGGGGGTTCGGGGGGTTCAAACCCCCCCAAAATCATATCAAACTGCCTACGCCGCGTGATCAATCCAGATTTTTACAGCAAAATACTACAATTTCCGAACTAGCTACGCTCGCTAAAGCATTGGTTTTCTTTAATAAGTTTGCTGCAGCTATTATAAACCAAAAATTTAAAAAATTTCTAGCTTGCTACGCTCGCTCATTTATTAATTATTCACACCAATCGCGCCGCGTCCTTAATTTAGATTTAAAGAGCCAATATGTAGGTATACCAAAAAGTCCGAGCCGAGCTCGCTGCGCACACTCAGTCATTGGTTTTTGTTATATTTAGGTATCATGTTCACCCCGAGTCAATTGAGCCAAAATTTGAAAAATTCGAGCTCACTGCGCTTGCTTATTTTTCATTTTCAGTTACTACCGCATCCTTAATTGGGGGTGAGATTGTTGGTACGAATGGTATCTTTAACGACGTCAAACCATCGCTTTTTGGGCAGGCCTCTCTTCCCCGTATCCCGTGCGCGAGACGTAGGGACCTATTCTAGCGCTTTCGACATTCAAATTTGACATTTCTTTAGCCATAAATCGCTAAAAAAGTAACTGAAATCCCTATTAGTTACTTACTTACTTCGCTGGCTCAGCGATCCGAAATGCCTCCGATACAAGAATTTGCCATTGGTCCCTATCCTGTACCATTTGTTCCCAGTTCGTTATCTGGAGTTCACTCAGGTCTTTCCGGACTTCGTCCACTCATCTCTAATGCAGGCAAAAAACTTATTCACCAATTCCCTATTGTCAAAGATTTTATTGAGAAAGCTAGATAAAATGACGAATTCGAAATGTCACAGCACGAGAATAGGTTAGTTAGTTAGATAACCTTAGGTGGTGTCACCCTCTACACTTCGGATATAGGACAGGTTTGCCTACTCAGTCAATCATTTCACGGGAAACAGAATGAGATTTAATGTCTTGAAACCTGTTTTGAACATGATTAAATGCAGACTAATATACACAACGGAATGAGCTGGAGTTTGATTGAATAATTATATACAAGTTGTCGTCTATGATCAATATGTAGGACTTGTATAACAACTTAACACCGTTAAAGTACTTATCGATACCGACTACAAAGTTTTTATAATTACGCATTTTAAAAACTTTTTTTATCCAGGCTCTACATGGTCTCTCTACCTTCACCTACGAGAAAAAGGCGTCACGTGACGTGAAGTACTTACTTCTTAGGTACGTAAGTCTCATAATATCCCAAAGTGGATTTTTTTATATGTGTAGGGATAATCTCGGGAACTCCTGAAACGATATCAATATGCATAGATCCCGATGAAATGTAGAGTTTACGCGGGAAATTGTAGAGCTCATAGAGTCTCGAATTTCTAGGGATTGAAAATTGCGGGAAAGAGCTGGTTTAAAACACAATATTCTACACAACATATTTTCACTCGTACCAAAATTGGGACACTATTATTATTGGAATGACGACAAAAAAATGTTTTTCGTCCGTCAGGTAGACTACTAAAAATATTGGACACGTGTGTTTTTTTTTACTTCAATAAAAACAACGCCGATACAGTGCCCGTCAAGTTGAAGTGACGTCACGAGCCCAAACTCCGAAATTTTGATACGTTTCATCTTTGTCATTTTCAATTGATTTGATAATTAATAAAATACGTATACACCCCTTCGTCACAGAAACTTTGGGACGAGCTGCTACTAATCAACCATTTCTGCAGAGCGTGCCGTCCTCCTGGCTGTCGGCGAATGGGATACAGGCCTAAGGCTTCAGTCGCCTCCATTAACTACTATCAACCCCCTGCTGGATAGCTCTACGTTTAGAGTTGCCATGGCCTTTCGCCTTGGCGTTTCTTTCATGGCCTGTCATGAGGGTAATTGTGGCTTTGCAGTGTAGCAACTCGGGCATCACGGGTAGTTGTATTGCAGGAGCGCGGGGCGCTTTTCATGCAGAAACCGATGAAGGAAAACATCGTGATTAAACCTGCACATTCAGGTGACTCATCCAATCTGGTCAGGTTCCCCTGGTAGCAGGGTCACGAAGGCCAGATAGCAGTTGCACCACTGTAATTATCTGATCTGTAAAATTCTGGATCATGGGCAGGGCGGACCCCGGGCCCTGGTGCGCGAGAGCACAACCGGGACATTAACGCGAACATTAACTTACCAAAACACGCCGCCAAATATTGGCGCCATTTTACCCGCAACAAATCCCGAAACTTGTCAAACATCTCGAAAAAACACTGGCTGACAACACTATGATCTAAATTCAAATTGTTTCAAATGTTTTTTTTTTTTAATTTCCCGGCGCTAGACGTGTGCGCGTACCGCCATTGCGATTAATTGTGGCCAGTATATTACTGTTGTCTTTAGTGTAGTTTCTAGTTTCCCTTCACAAGGACTTTTTTAGCTTTTGTAAAAACCGAGTGTGTCCAAGTTTTTGACGTTAGCGAGTAATGTGATAGCTAGTCACCTGAATGAGATGACTACACAAATTTCAAGGTAATTAGATTTGGTTTTTTGATTGTTTTAATTACTTTCGTTTGTACTTCTATTTACGTTTTTATTTTACCATTTTCTGTTTTGATTATTTTTAGTACAGGTTTCGTTATTATGAGTATACAATCTGGATGTGTTTTTCATACAAAAGCACTCTTGTGTTTCCTGAAGTTTTCCATTTACCTGACAACTTTTCTATTTACCTTTCTATTGCGAACAGGATCTCTATTTCAGAGGCATACAGACAGATCTATCCCCTTTGACTGTTATCATCATTTTCGATTGTAGCTACCGTTATAAGAATAGTATTTAATTTAAAAGACTGGACTAGGCAAACTTGAAATTTTAAATTGTTTGTTTTGATTTTGATTTGTCTGTGTGCAATACTCACCTTATAATTAGAATTACGTAAGCCATAGTGGCCGAGTGGTATACCTTTTCGCCATCTATGCGGATGATGTAGGTTCGAAGCATTTTATTTTGAACTACCGCGGTCACCTTCCTCTGCAGTTGACTGTACATTCCTTTGCAACAGTGTGCATACAGTTGATACTATTACAAAAAGTTATTTGTCAAATCAACGTAATGTGTACATATCTGTATACAGCTCGGCTCTTTCTAAAAGGGGTGGTTCTTCTATACATAGTACATTCCCGCTGTCTGTCCCTATGTGTCTATGTACGCTTAGATCTTTTAAACTACGCAACGGATATTAATGCGGTTTCCAACAATAGATAGAGCGATTCAAAGGGAAGGTCTATAAGCAAAAAAAAACGTAGGTGGGGGTAAAGTAGGTAGATATATACCATAGGCTATACCTGTGTAGGGTAAGTATTGGGTAGGTGTAGGGTAGGGGTAGGGTAGGGGTAGGGTATGGTAGAGATAGGACCATGCGATCAAGGTCCCGCCGGGTTCACCACTTAAGTAAATTTGACGACCTGAGTGGTTCAGTGGTCAACATGCCAGTCAACCACGCAAGAGGTCCAAGGTTCGATTCCCGGCCGGGAAGAAATTTAAATGACAAATTTTAATTTCTGTTACGGGTCTGGGTGTTCTACGTATAATAAGTATGTTTTTAAAAATGTATATAAGTCGTATATCATCCATACCATCCTAGATTAGAGTTAGATAGCATCCATACCACAAGCTTTGCTTAGTTTGGGGCTAGATGGCGCTGTGTGAATATGTACACGATTATTTATTTAATTTTATTTATTTAATGCCTTAATGGTATACACCTACGCTATACCGACAGCCAAGATATTTTCGGTAGGTAACGCTATCCAACCATGACCACACTATCACTCTGCTAGTCATTACAATTAAGCTGAGAGCAAAAAAATGTGAAAACAATCATCGTGGCCATTGAAGCGAGAGTGGTGAAATGACGACCTTTAACTCCGATTCCTTTAAGAATGACCCTTAAATAGACACTACATAGAGTTGAATTTTGTTTGTCTTCAATGAATCTAAATTTACCTCCGGTCACGGCCAAGGGTAACTAGTCGTGATGGAATTAACTCTATATGGGAAACCTAGAATTACTATTGTTAGTCTGTTGATTTGCTATAAAGTACATTGATGATTAAAGCATCTAATCTAGCATCTTGGCTATGTCAGAGTCTTTGAATGAATGAATAAATGAATGAATAACGCTTTATTGCACAATCAAAAGAAAACAATGGGTATTAAAATTAACAGCAGGAGAAGCAGCAGGCGGCGTTATCGCTTAAAGTCTTTGAGTGTTTAGTTTGGCGGTTCCTTGGAAATTGTAAAAAAATATATCAGGTGGTAGGAGTCTATTAAATCATAATCTCTCATAGAGATAAGTTCGCCATTGTATTCATTTTTGTTTGATGTATCTAACTATGTATGTATACAATAAAGAATATAATATTAAGCCTTTAGGGTCCGCCTGGGTGAGTACCACCGCCTTATCTATTTCTGCCGCCAAGCAACAATAATTGCATTGTGTTCCGGTTTGAAGGAAAGGTATCCAGCGCAATTACAGGCTTATCATCTTAGTCCTCACAGTGACAAGAGAACGCACCTGTGGTTCTTAATTTCTGTTATCTGCAACCTATATGACGTATGAATTGTAGATGTTATGGGCGATAGTTACCACTTACCATCAGGTAGGCTGTCTGCTTGTCTGTCACTGAGTTGCATAAAAAGTGATGAAACGCTAAGTTGCAATATTTAAAAAATTTGTATTTTCTTCTATTGTGAATAAGACTGCAAAGGCTTACCTACGCTGGTATAGCCAAGTGCTGATGAAGCCCTAGGCGTACTTGGGAAATAGGTACCTATTACCTGTTATCACTATACATAGAAATCAGATAAATCCGCCCTGACGGTATCTGAAAATAGGTCTTGCGAAAGGCCAAGATGGTGACATACACGGTGACTTTAATTTAATTCTTGATACCAAGGAGTAGGGTTAGGAGCGTCGATGGCCGAGTGGTTAAGGTATCCGACTCGTAAGAGGTACTGGGTTCGAATCCCACTGCGGCCATATACCAACGACTCTTTTCAGAGTTACATTAGTTGAATACTAATCGATGCTCTGACGATGAGGGAAAATATAGTGACTATGTGTAACCATGATCCAATCTTGTCAGGTTCCCCTGGTAGCAGGGTCGCGGAGGCCAGTCGCTCCACTGTAATTATCTGATCTGCCAAATCCTGGATATGGTCAAGGCGGACTCCGGGCCCTCGTGCGCGAGAGCACAACCGGAACATTAACCCCATATGATTATTTTTTACCCAGAGAAATGTGTTCGTGATAACAAATAACTTTTACTATGGCACCAACTCAGAAATCACGCAAAAACATCAGCTGTTTCATTAGTTTTGGCTGAACTCGTTCGATTGAAACAGCTGATTTTGTTCGACATAAGTAGTTCAGTGAGCCAAGTAGCCAGCGGCCTACGAGGCGAGGAAAACAGCTTTAATAAATCACGACTTCAATTGATCACCGATTATAATAACACTGTCACGATTGTTTAGCTCCTCATTTGTAGTTCTACTTGATAAATCTTGATGCAGGCCATACCACGCTTAGGATATTTGCTCTCTTCCTCGCACTTATACGTATTTTATGGCGAACTATATGCCCTGCACCGCTCACACATTATTGTATGACAATATGACTACTGCTGCGAGATATTATGGGTATTCTAGTCAATTAAATTTATACTTGAACTATTTCCTGATTTATTTCCTGATTCAAACTGAAGTGCTTTGTTGTATGGATAGAGTGGTATTGTATACTACTGACTGTATATACTGACCACCTTTCGTCCATAAAATTTGTTGTTTCCTAAGTTGCCATTCCTTGTATTTGTGTAGTGAAAACTGTGCTAACGTTACGATGTTACGACCTTATTGAAAAATACGACACAAGTTTCAATATTGACATAGCGTCTAGGGATTTCTACCCGGGTACCCGGGGTCGGGTATACCCGGGTACAATTCGTGTGCCATACCCGGGTAGAGCTCGTCTAATCTAAAATGACGCGCCCCACTATCGCATTAACGCACACAAGCAAGTTTAAAATATGGAAGCAATACGTATACAAATGCCGTTGTAATTGGTCATTCAGTTGCCGGTAAGATTTAAACGTAGCAGCACGCGTCGTTCATTGGCTCCCACACAGATGAAGTGTCGTTATCAATATTTGCACTCACACATCGAAATCAACTAACTAAGTTGTGGGGCGCGTCATCTTAGACTAGACGAGCTCTACCCGGGTATTTAAAAAAAATCGTTGATGCGGTAATGTAACGCCTTAAAGACTTAATAGGTAAGTCATAAGGCAACAAAGAAAAAACATATTATAAGTCACGTGTAGTTTATTTTTTGATAATTCTTTTCTTTTCTTTTGGTTTTTAAATTGAAATTAAACATGGAAGAATAGTCCATCGGCGGCGGTGACCACTTTCCATTAGGTGGCCCGCTTACCCGTTGGTTTTCCTTGTAACATAAAAAAAAAATGTTTTAATATCGGTGAATATTATTTCAGCCACTGGCGCGTAGATAGCCCAATGTGGACGTCCAACTTTCACACATTTCGCAGCAAACGAAAGCATTTCGCAGCATCTTTTCTATTCTATGCTAGGTATATAAATTTATCTATAGTTTTATTAGTATTAATTAAAATTACACCACTATGTCTTTTTGTTGAACGGGCATACTCTCAACTTATTTCCTTATCTTGCACTTCTGTCAACAGTTAACTACCCAAAAAGGTTGCCTGGAAGAAATCGCTTTAAGCGATAAGGCCGCCTGTTGCTTCTCTTGCTGTTAATTTAAGTTACCCATTGTATACTTTTGTTTGTGCAATAAAGCGTTATTCATTCATTCATTCATTCAAACGGTAGTATTCTACTAATAACTCACCGAAAGTTCTTTTTTCAATATAAAATAGTCAGATATTTGACTGCCATAAGTGCAGATGCAGTCTACGATGGCGCATACCTGTATATTAAATACCTATTCACTCTTGTTCTAAAGAGACCCAAACTGTACCGCTCAGGGAAAACATGTGCAGGCAGCGAGTTCCAGACGCTTGCCGTTCGCAACAGAAAAGAGTTAGAAAAACGCTGAGTGCTTATTAATGGAATGTCGACAATATAGGGATGGTACACTGACCTACACCTGAAGCCCCGAATATGGAATGGGGCTGATGGAATTAACACGTAATTCCATCGCACGTTCCCCAAAGTGTAGTTCAACAGTAGACGCTGTAGTTTTTTCTGCACGATTGGCAGATCCGTCCCATAGGTGACAACAGTATCAGTTCCGTGCAAGGTCGAAGTTGGGATTTATGTAGTAGCAACCTTTGCTCAGATGAGAAATGCCGCCTTGCCCTAGAGGGAATGCTTAGTTTTAGCTATGGACTCGATATATCTACCAAAGTCCAGCTTGGATGACACTTCCATGCCCAGCAGGCTGAGGCTATCACTTACCCTGGAAAGTTGGAGTCCGACGGAACGTACTTCGCTTGGCGGTGAACAAACATGCCTGTGTTTTAGATGCGTTGAACTGCCTAGATTGGCAAGTAGTGAATCGGAATCATTATGGAGAGCTTGGTCCAGGCGATCAATAAGCGTCTCTCGACAAGACTCATCATCCTCTCTCTTGGCTTTTGCACTGGATGTGTGTGTACCTGTCCGTCACTGTGGTGCCATCTGCATAGGACCGGACACGAGCAGATCATTTACGTGCAACAGGAACAGGGTGTTCTGTTCTGTACAAGGTTGTGTTCTATCGTTCCTAGTTTATCAGCGTAGACATATCCCCAAAGAAAATAATCTAATAGATAACTCCATTGATTGCATAATCTGGATGTCCAACGTGACATTATTCATTGATGTTAATTTTTTTCTCTATACTTACAAAATTTTGTTTAGATCTGAAGCCCACTTTTGGTTGAATGGTTTTGACTTTTGTTAGACCGAAATCTTATTCATTAGCTTTGCAATAAAGGTAGTTTCCCTGATAATAAATATATTTTTCTTTCTAATATTTCAATTTGAAAACAGAAGGTTTAAAAAATATATTTCACTTTTACATTTTCTTAAAAAATGGGTAAATAACCGAGTACCCGGGTATACCCGGGTATTAAAAAATACCCGATACCCGGGTATCTAAAAAGGTCGGGTATTCGAAAACCCTAATACCAACTATGCTAAAATATACCTACATACTTAATATGTTACGTATACGCTAGATGGCGCTGTTATAAGTGGTATTACATTTACCGCTGTATAGTAAATGTGCGTAGTAGTCATGAGACTAATTATTCCGCGTTTCAACTGCAAACATAAATTTGCTATTGTACATCGCGCTGTCCAGTTCGTGTGCCAAATAATGGCATTCCTCGTAAATCTGAGCCAGACAGAGTGCCGAAGCTGACGAAGAGTCGGATTAGACCCAAGACTCTACGTCACCTTTCGCTAGCATTATTTATCAGATGTGAGACGTACTAGGTAAGGTAGAATGCGTCGTACTGCGTTACTTACAGTCTTCAGTTGAGAGTACGAACGAATACGTAAAAATGTTCCAAAAAACTGTTCCCCGAATACTTCAAAGTATGCACTGCGCACAGTATTTAATTTAGTAAAACCTATTACATTATATACGTCTCACCTCTAATTCAGATAAAAAAAAAGTGGTGATTATTCCACTTCCGAATTTATTTTAGTTATTTTTATTTAACACTTTTTTATTGCACACAATAAAATACATAGAGAGAGAAACTTCATTCATATGAACGACACAACAGACACTACTTATTACTAAAAGAAATTTCTTCCAGCAGGCCTACAATTCGATACCAACAAATCCGTTCAAACAAATATTACTGGGAAGATTGTTGACAAATTGCAAGTGCAGGTTGCCAAACTACTATAAAATATAGTATCCTACTGTTTTAGGTGTCCGCCTACTAGTATTTTAAAATAGTTCCCTGGAGAGTACAACATGGAGTTCTTCAAGAAAGGGGTGAAAAGATTTTTACGGGGTCGGCAACGTGTGGGTATGCCCATGGTATTGCAAACGTCCATAGGCTGCGGTGACTGCTTATCATCAGGCAGGACGTAAGCTTGTTTGCCACTTTAGTGGTATAAAAAATAAATAAATAGACTACTTATTAAACATGCCCAAATCTCAAATGCTTGCAAGCTTATACTTTATAAATAATTTTATATCTGAAATACCCAGATTTCGTCACTCAATGACTGATGATCATCAAAACTGTTAGGGTACTTGAACTCATAGAAAGCTAAAATTTTATGAAAGGCCACTTTGACTAAGGTGTAGGATTTGTAGAGAACTTAAGACTCACGCAGAACCCTATACTCTATGATGAGAGTTAGAGAGTGTTAGGTTAGGGCGTGTTTGTAGAGTTAGGAACTTGGCTCTCCATAACATCTGATAACTTTTTTACAGTGCAAATATGTACTCGTCTTGGCGTTATTTTACATGAAAATGTTGTTGGTGGGATAGGTATTTCAATTAACTAATCACTTTCTTCTTTTAATGCTAACTTCTTTCGCGTATACCTACTTTACCACTACTTAACTTTTTTCTTGCTTATAACCCTTCCTTTTCAATCACTCTAACTATTGTTGAAAACCGCATTATAATTCGTTGTGTAGTTTAAAAGATCTAAGCGTAAATATATACAGACATAGATACCTAGGGACAGACGGCGGGAAGCGACTGTTTTATATTATTTTATTATTTATTTATTTAGTCATACTTTTGTACAACATTACAGCTTAAAACGAATGCGTTGTACAAATTAGGTTATAAATTACAGCTATTATATACAATATACTTATTATTTAGGTAAAATTTTCAGTAAACATTGCTATTATTGTATGCATATTCAATAAATTATCGGCAAACAGATCGCAGTCTGGTACCTCACGCAATAATTTGTTAAGTTGGATGCGTGCTCTTACCAACGGAGAGTTAAAATGGGAAACAGTTCGCACAGACTCCACTTCGATCAATCGGTGACTGCGGGGACGCATGTTCCTGGGAACCGATAGACAGCAAACTCGCTCAACCAGGTTGGAACAATCTGATTCGCCTCGTAACAAACGTACTGCAGTCATAAGTAGATCCAAACTACGTCTTACCTGGATAATACCCGCACCTCTTCTTATAAAGAAACCGTAAGAAGGCTTTTTGCACTTTTTCGAGAAGTAGCTTGTAAATCGTCTCATGTGGGCTCCAGACTATGGCAGCGCTTTCAATTTTGCTCCTAACTAGCGAGGTATAAATAAGCTCTATTGGAGAGGGATCAGTAAAATCTCTAGAGTTACGAATTACAAAGCCCAGTCGGCGATAACATGCTTTAGCTAATTCACAAATATGGGTGTTAAAAGTTAATTTGGGGTCAAATAAAACTCCTAGGTCTTTGACTATTTCTACGCGGGTGATAGGGTCGGATTGAAGGAACAAATCATATTTTCACTTCGTTTAACTGACTGACCAAGCCCCTATCGTAGTACATAAGATTATTTCGATGGTCCCTATTGTAAAACTGATATTCTTAATTACTAACAGTGACATCTATTAAATATCACCGTTACTACTAAGTTACGGGGTAAGCTTCAGTTAAGTTAGTACGACAATGACAATCGACACATCGTTGAGCTGAGAAGGGGCTGTGGCGTTTGACGAATTGTAGCACTTACGAAATGGTAGATGGCGGTAGTGAGTCGAAAATACATTGTTTACTCAGCTACATTGGTGAAAATAAATTTTATAAAAATAATTAAAATACTCTTCAATAAAACATCTCAAGTTTTACAAAAACATTGTTTTCTTCGATAGACTGGGAACATTTATCACATGATAAAATAATTCTGTGGTTGAATGCTAGCAAGATAAGCTCGATCGATAAATTAATCGATTGAGATAAGAGATTTTTGTATTTTTTTTTACATTTTCCATGACTTGCTACAGATTCCCATGTTTACAGATTATCATGTGGTAGGTGTCCCTGTTTCTATACTACTCTGTGCCTTTAAAGAAATATTTTTTAATTTCTATTGTTTTTAATTTAGACCTAGACATGCACCTGTAGCGGTAAAACTGCCTGCTGTGGCCGTGCCTGTAACGCACGGCGCACGGTCATTGCAGACGCGGCAAACATTGGGAAGACTTAAATTGGAGAGAAGTGAAGCGCGAAGCTCAAGATCGACCGGGATGGCGGAGCACTGTGGATGCCCTCTGCCCCATCTAGGGGGCATGGGACTTTAAGTCAATCTGTAGCAAGTACCTAACACAACTAGTGGCAGGTGCTACAAATCTATTTGAAATCTATTTGTCCCTATTTGAAATTATTAAAAATTTTAGGGGTGCTCATATTACCCATGGTCTGCACTCACTGCAGGTTAATTGTACCTTAATTACTGTCCAGTTAAATAAACATATAAATAAAAATAAATACTTAATAATAATAGATGAGGAAAAAGGTAATTTCTGCCAACATGCAAACATGTGTAGGTAAATGGGTTATGTCGTAACGACTTGAATGGTTCAGTTGGTTAACATGCCGGTCGCCACGCAGAGGTCCCGGTTTCGATTTCCAGCCGATCGGAAATTGAAATTATGAATTTTAATTGCTGTTTCGGGTCTGGATGTAGTACGTGTAGTACGTATAATAAGTATGTAAGTAGGTCCTTACTTAAAAAATGTGTATAAGTAGATCAGTTCAGTTCAGTAGTTCAGTTATCTAAAACCCATAATACGAGCTTTGCTTACTTTGGGGCTAGATGGCGCTGCGTGAATTTGTCCAGGCATATTTATTTTTATTTGGAATGAGAACCGGTGTAACGAATAAATTTATTTTTTAATACCTACCCCAAAAGGATTTTTAGCATCCAGTCCCGACGGCCCTAGAGTATCTACAGCAAACGCCTTTAGTACGCAATCATTGGAAATATTAGATACATATACATACATAAGGACAGCCGTTTTTACGGCGTTCAAAGACTCTGCTGAAGTCAACTTTTTTAGGGAGCCACACGGACGGATTGTCTACCTGATGGAAAGTGGCCACCGTCGTCCTGAACATCTGCAAATGCGGTGCCGGCCTTTGAGGTACCTGTAGACATGTTTTTTGAAGAACCCCGTGTCGTAGTGCAGAGGATAGACTTCGGGAGGGAGCTCATTCCACATCTTCAATCTAAATATCAATATCGATGACGTTGTGCCAATATGGTTGTGACGTTGTGCATAAGAGTCATACCATCGGGTCTCTTGCCATTGTCTCGCACCAAGCTCAAAGGCTTTGTGAAGCAGTTGCATGACCTCATTCCGCCGGCCCCTTTTCACCATCGGAAAGGGCGCCACCAGGCGAACGCTTCATCCTTATTGCTGATCTTCCAGCTGTCCACACGAGTCGCTTTGGTTCTACCTTTATAATGCGTACGGTTAAGGAATGGAACATGTTGCCTGCGAGTGTGTTCCCTGATTATTATAATCTCAATCCCATCATTTCTCTCTTATTCTCTCTCACTCTTCATTCTCAATCTCAAATCTTCAACCCTGCCGTGAAAAGGCTGTTCCTAGACAGGCATGCTCCATCTTAGACCGCATCGTCACTTACCAATAGAATAGAATAGAATAGAAAGGCATTTATTTGGCACTCCATGCACACACATCAACTTATACCTAAACAATAAATAAAAAAAAAAATACATCTTAATTAAACAAAACAAAAAATATATAAGCTGTATGTGTGCGCTGCAGCAACACAAAAGGGTTGTAGCTCAGCACAGTATTACCTTGAAAGGCAACACACTGATTTTCAGCCAAGACCCAGGTAGTACGCGGTATCCAATGTAATATTTTTTAAAAATATCTATCAACAGTGTGTAATGTGATATATCTGTGTGTAGTTACATGTTCCACATTTTCAATCACTAATAAAAACACAAAAGCTATGACATCTGTCTATTTGTCTGCCACTTTTCAACGCCCAAAGCGCTGAACGAATTTGGATAAAAATCAGCAAGGTGATGGTCAGAAAACCCAAAACAGGACATGGTTGCTTATGCAAGTAATCCATATGGTAAGTTCCACTATCGCAAGAAGTGCTCTGGAATACCCTCCTTCTGCATTTCTAAAAGATGATTTTTATAATGCTTCTTAAATGTGCACTTTGTGCCTAACATTCTTATTGGAGGGGGTATGTTATTCCAGCACTTCGTTGCTTGATAGCGGAAACTGCCCCTAAAAGCTGCAGACCCATGCTTATGAACCGACAGAGGAACACGTGCAGATCTACTGCCATACCTCTCCTGAAGCGAAGTTATCTTAATTTTTTCATATAAGTAATGAGGTTGCTTAAACTTCATCACATCAAACAAAACACATGCAAGATGCAACCTCTGCCTAGATGCCATATTTAACATTGATTTATTGTTTAAATAAGGGGTTATATGACTACGAGGTGGAATTTCGAAGGAGAAGCGACAGCAAGCATTTTGAACCCGTTGTATCAATCTCTGGGTTTTACACAACAACCGTGGGCCACTAGGTGATATGGTAGTCAAATGACTGGCTAGTCTAATAAAAAAAAGCACGGCCGGATTAATTACCGAATACAAACACCCAGACGGCCGTAAAAATCGAAAAAAGAATGCATTCCTCTTTTTCAATCGTATCGCACAGACGTACAAACGGTAGCAATCAAAATGTTCTAACGATTTCCGGATAGTAGGTAGGATGATACGATTTTCCTTTTTTTTTCGCCACCTCCGAGCGATCTCTTTTCTCTTTGGCCGTTTTTTGTTGTCTCTCGGTTTGAAAGCCGTGTGTTTTTGAAAAACGGTACGTTGCGAGAGCATTCCCTAATTGATGCTCCGGAGTTCGGATTCGATGCGCTGCGTTCGTACAGGGAGGGATTTGGGTGTTTTTAGGTAGTACCGTCTGTCATAGAAGGATAAATTCATCCTGGGACTGTGAATAGAACAGGAACGTGGATTCTGTTCTGGGTGCAATGTTATTGAATCGCTCGCCTCGATTTGAACATGAACGATTTTCGGCATGAAAAATTCGATATTTTGATGCATGATGCTGATTTTCCTTATTTGTGAACCATAATCTTTTGGTGTTGTCAATGGTATTTAAAAAATAATAAATTTTCATGCGGAAAATCATAATTGAAAACCGAGCCATTCAAAAATAGAGCCCCTGGGGTCGGCATTTTGACCTCGAATTAGTAGACGAAAAGAAGTACATACTGCAAAGATTAAAAATTATGATACGTTTTAAAATTGGTAGTTTACGGGTTTTCAACGCGTTCTTTGGTTGAATTTGATTTTTGAATTATCATCATGTTGATAAAACCGCGACAGTTTAAAACAAGAAGAATGATACATTTTATAAAATAGTTTACGGGGTGTTACCCTGTACCTTGGTTAACGAGAAGACCGATATTTCAACGCCGTTGCACGCACCATCATCATATCCGCTAACAAAATAATCACGATACCTAGTTTAAAACTATGTGTATAAAAACTGGGACAAAAGAAGATTTACGCTGAATTTTCCAGTACAAACTGAAGTTTATTTATTTTACCAAAACTTTTTCTCCCAGCGATTCGAGAATCACCCCCATTGTAAAAAAATCTGAAAAATGCTTTCTAATGACATATCGCTCAGCGTTATTGGTCATATAGGCCTGAGTCCATACATTTTTGCCGGTCCTCTATGTAACTAACAAGTTAATTTTATAGAATTATAAAGTCCTTTCACACAATTCTCCCACGATTTTAACAGTATAAGAAGCGAAACCAGCGACGCTTCTCCGCTATGTGAAAAACAAAGTGTCAATCTAATACAAATCACGTGACCCCCAACTCGTGTCCAAGTCCGCCCCTGTTCCACAGATATCGATAAAAAATCGATGTATCGAATCCATTGGCACGCCCGTCGACGGGCCAGGGTCCCAGATGGCATTGCTTGGGAATGAACCCGCTACCCGCTAATTACGACGATCCGTGGTGAGAGCCACCAGATTACAATCAATTATTCAACTGTAATTAGATTTGGTGCGAACATATGGGCCGAGTTTTGTGTTGGGTACCTAATTATTTTGGCTTTTATCGTAGTCTGAGGGGTTGAAGAAGGCTGGAGGTGGAAAAGGAGACTGGGTAGACAGGCTCTATTAGAGTATAATTATAGTCATTGTAGAGGGGCGAGTATATAAACAAAAATGCGTTATTGTCCCAGTTATGCTGTCGCGCACGAAAGCCCGGGGTCTTGACCATAATCCAGGATTTGGCAGATCAGGTAATTATAGTGGAGTGACTGCCATCTGACCTCCACGACCCTGCTATCAGGGAAACCTTACCAGATTGGATCATGGTTACACATTAAGTCGCTTGAATGTGCAAATTTGAACACGATGTTTTCCCTCACCGTAAGGGCGTCATGGAACCTGGGCCTCGTGCGCGAGAGCACAACCGGGACATTACCGCTAAGATGATTATTAATTCAATCAGAGCTTTCGAAAAATAACCTTTCACATGCACTTGTCTTCAAGAACAATCTGTATACGATCCATAGATATCTATAGTCATGGATCAGTTGGTATCTATAGCCACTAGGTATCGACACATTTAAAGAGAGCAAAGTTAAGAAAACCTGAAAGAAATCTTGACCCAGCAATCTGAATGCGTCATCGGATTGCGTGACAAATCGAATCAGTGACCCACGGTATGTCAGGCTCGTCCGGACCACTGTATAACAATAATTAGTATCAAATGTGTAACCTTTCTATAAACTTTAATTAAGTAAACAAACAAACAGCCATGAAAAACAGCTCAGCAGACGCTCAATGCAATTCTGTCGGCGCTCAAAAACGTATTAATAACCCAACATTTCAATGTCAAACCACTAACAGGATGCAAGTTAGTGATCAGTTAGCCATGACACCTAATTTGTGTTCAATTTGAGATCATAATGAACCGTCAAAGCGTTCCTGAAATAGTTCCATAACTAATGTGCGTTCCGATGCACGCGGCGTGCGACAATTGACAAATGTGCTCTGCTGTGAGGTGGATGCAATTAGTTGGGGAACGGAGCGTGGTTGGATGATGACAGCGCGCTGAGAAGGCGATTCGAGGGGTGTAGGGTTCAGGCTGGAGATTGGCCTAATTATGGCTGAACAGACATAGGTCTAGATCTATAGATACCTATTGTATTGTGTAACAGAAAACACATAAGAAAGCTCAAAAAAAAGTAAAAGGAAGGAAAAAGTGTTTTGGTTTAAATATTTTGTTTTGTTTTTCTCTTTTTATTAGTGTCTTGTTTGTTTTGTACTTTTTGTGTCTTGGAAGTGAGAAGGAAGTGCAATAAACATATTTTACTTTAAACTCGTTTAGCGTGCGTTGGAAAGAGCTTATGCTCGAACTTGTTCTACATTATAGCACCAGAAACGAAGACCTCCGTAGCAAACTAACATCACTGTTGTCTGTTATCTAGTCGCAAAACTCAAGTGGCAATGGGCAGACCACATAGTTCGTAGCACCCATCGCCGATCGCAGCGTAGGACGCCCCCCACATGGTATACTGACCACTTTGTAAAGGTTGTAGCGAGGTGATGGATTCAAGAGATACAAAGTTGATAGGAGTGGATGGCTTGGGGGTGGCCTGTGTCCGTGGCGCTGTCGTAATTGACAAATGGTCGTACTACTGTGGTTGTGCGACAAAAGGTTTTGAGGTCTCTTATTGGTCGGTCGACGTCCGTCGACGACTGTTGCCAATTAGGACAGCGCCTGTGGGTCTCCTGGGTTTGATTCCCGGCGGGAAGAAATTGAAGTGATGATTTTTTATTTCTGTTTCGGATTGGGCTGTTTCTGTGCATTTTAATACGTAGGTATATTATAAAGTTTACAATTATATAATTTGTCTAGCTCACTAAAACTCAGCGCAGTTTGTGCTATGGGTACCCACCCATAGCACAAACTGCGCTGAGTTTTGGGCTGGATGGCGATGTGTTTGTCCAAGCGTGTAGGTTTAATGTGTGTGTTTATATGATTCCAGAAAGTGTCCAATTTGTCTATAAGTAACAAACATTTAAAATAATATAAACTCTTTATCCAATCTTCCCTAACCCTACCCAGGTCTATCGCACTCCCATAAATGCTTTCAGACCTATTTTGTCCACTGTTTGGTTTGCAAAGCCCGTCGGCTGCCACCCATTTATCATTGTTGTCACCTGACGGCGGGTTGGGACAAATTGCGTCATCTAAGAGCACCGGGTACCTGCCGAGTGGTGGTGGCTCCTACTTACATACATAATACTAGCTTTGACGAGCTGAGTGGTTCAGTTGGTTAACATGCCGGTCGCTACGCGGAGGTCCCGGGTTCGATTCCTGGCTGAGCAGAAATTTAAATGATGAATTTGAATTTCTGTTACAGGTCTGGATGTAGTATGTATAATGAGGAAGTATTAAAAAGGTATATAAGTAGTTTATCAGTTATCTGATACCCATGACACAAGCTTTGCTTACTTTTGGGATAGATGGCGCTGTGAGAATTTGTGTAAGCATATTTATTATATTTTATATCTAGCTTACGCCCGCGACGCGGTTTTACTTACCGGACCCGTTCCCAACGGGAACCACATTAAATTTCGAGATAAAATATTGCAAGTGCTATTCAGACTTATAAAATTAATGTCCGTTGATGAAAATTTGTTTAGTAGTTTTAGCAAATATCCAAACACCCATAAGTCTTTCCAAACTTTCGCATTTAGGTGTAGTAGCCATCATCATCCACCATAACTAGTCCACTGCTGAACATTGACCTCCCCCTACTTGCGCCAATGCACCCTGTCTTCGGCTTGCCGCATCCAGCATCCACCCGTAGTCGCTCGCAAATCGTCACTCAATCTGGCCGGAGGATGAGTAGGGTGAGGTATATTAGTAGGATTACTAGGATAGTAGGATTCAACTAGCAAAACCACACCAGTGCGAATGTTCGAATATAAGGTGCACAACAAATCAGGAAATGCAATTTTTCTCGAGTCACAATTTAATCCCCCCTTGTCCTCTCTTGTGCGATAAATGTGTAGTGAATAACCACGCAACCTACAGCATATGCTGAGCTGAGCCTTATTTTGGCATGACACTACAATATTTAACCTAATTTTATGTTAGTAAGAAATATTTTGTTAACTTAAATTGTAGAAATTGCCAAATAAATATTATGTATATGTCTATGTCTATGTCAAATCCTAAAACCTGCCGATATTCCAGGTTGCTACGTATGTCTGGGCTAATATTAACCAGTACTCGAGGAGGAGCGATCATAAGGGTCATACGCTTCGACATGGCAATAGACTTCTCCCGATTTCGCACAGCCTGACTAAAACGTCAAGGCTGATCGGCGTCATGGGCCCCAGTGTCTATAATAGACTACCACAAGACGTCGTTGACGCTCCGAGCACCGCATCATTCAAAGACAGATTACGTCGATGGCTCGTCAAGAGTGCTTTTTATAGTTATAATGAATTTTTAACTCTCAATATCTCAAATAAACTTGTGTCTACACTCTAGTAACTATAATAATGATTGAAATATTATTTTATATTGTTGAAATTTCACTATTTAATTATTTTATTATTATTATGTAATATGACATTGTAAATGTATTTAATATGTAAAAAATTGACTTGTAAAGTATGTTATTAATAAATTATGATTATGATTATGATTATATAAAATAATTTGCCGTATCTCGGTAAGTATCAGATTACTAGGGTGAATCCGCGTACGGAATACGCGTATCGGCTGCGTACGAAACCTTTCGTAACTGGTTTCGATAGAGGCTTCTACGGTCCATCCGTCTAAAGAAATAACATTGAATACCCCAGTCCATTTTCGCCAAGCAAGTGCGCTTTGCTAGAAAGACGCCGAAACCGTGCAAAATTCAAGATAAATCGCGTTTAAAAACCGAAATACTTTCAAAGAGTTTTATGTACTCCACGCTAATACTCAATTGTGCTTTAACACGTTCTTTAATTAGGGCGATTACGAGCGATGCGCCCGCGCCGTCCTTAGGATCAAAGGAGCGAGCTCAGCGAGCGAGATCGCTGTGAGCGAAATTAATTGTGATTTATCGCGCGAAGCGTTCAATTAGGGTTGAGCGGTACCGATTTTGTCGCGTCTCGTGGCGGCGGGTGATGCTGGAGTCGGGCGAGAAGGGTGGGTTCTGTAGCTGTGTAGGAGTTTTGGGAAGTAAGTTTTATATCGGTAATAGTGAGAAAAATATAAAAATAATCATCTTAGTGTTAAGGTTCCGGTTGTGCTCTAGCATACGAGGGCCCAGGGTC
The DNA here is from genome assembly GCA_905147135.1 of Blastobasis lacticolella. Taxonomy (NCBI): domain Eukaryota; kingdom Metazoa; phylum Arthropoda; class Insecta; order Lepidoptera; family Blastobasidae; genus Blastobasis; species Blastobasis lacticolella. The sequence continues at coordinate 5,281,933 of LR990061.1, forward strand.
CGCCAAGATAGTTAATTAATTAATAGGATAAATTAAGTCTCATAAAGGGGGGTGGAGTCTCGTAACGCAACAGCGAAAGAAGTGTGACGTTATCAGCGCAATACACCGAATAATACATCTAAGTTCCATAAGTTTATTTAGCGAAGTAGGTAAGTACGCATTGGTGACTCCCCTGGTGTTGCTGATGTCCATGGCGGCGGTGACCACTTTCCACCAAGTGGCCCGCTTGCCTGTTTGTCTGCTAAGTAAAATAAAAAAAAAATTCATAATATGAACAACTCCAATATCCAATTTCACCTTAATTCTCTATTACCTACTGCATCTCACGTCACTATCGATCAGGATATTTATCGTTCCCAGAATGACCGTATATATTAATTAGCCAATATTATTTTTTCCCAGTATTTTTGGTTCTATTCTTTGCTCTATTCTAACGTAGAGCATAAGAAAGCGGTTCATTCTCTAACACATGTTTAAAACATTTTTTTATATAAGACAAGACAGGCATTTGACCGCCATCTCACCTGTTGATAAGTGACGATGCCGTCTTGGAAAACATTAGGTATACTGAACCACGACCGGCCCAAGGATCCCTAAACTGCCGTCTCCTGTGACAGATTTGTTAAATACAAATTGGTTATTAACATTCTTGGCCGCGTCGCCTCTCGCGCTTTGGATCTTTATTAAGTGATGTTTGGTGACTAAATTGAAGTCGTTTTTTGTACAAAACATTCGAATGTGTCGTTTCAAATACTTTATGGGTGCATTTCGAAGTACTTTGTCTCTCGTTGCGTTGTAACGATGTGTTATTAAAGTTATACGGATAATATTAGACTTTTCGTTGTGACAGTACGAAGTTGTTTTGAAAGATCTAAAAGGGTTCTGTCAGCAACTCATATTGTCATTTAAGGTGTGGATTTCAATATAGGTTTCATTTACGATTATAGGTAGTTTTTAGACAGTTAGGTGTGCACCACCATAGAGTTCATCTGCATTTATCATTACGTAAGTAAAATGGCAGTCAAATAATAAATGATGCCAAGTCAACACTGTTAGTATGGCTAGGAGTAGGTACCCATAATAGTGATATTAATCTGTGAATAGAATCAGTTTGTATGTGATGGTATGTGTTGATATAGGTATGTCTTTTTCTTTTTTGTTTACGTTGTGTTGTGGCGTTTCTAGAGATAATAAATGAGCTATTTATTTATAAATACCTATCTCATATCGGCGTCAATGTCCCGGTTGTGCTCTCGCGCGCGAGGAACCGGGGTCTGTCTCGACCATGATCCAGGTTTTGGCAGATCAGGTAATTACAGTGGAGCGACTGCCATCTGACCTGCGGTAATCTAACCACATTGGATCATGGTTACACACACATTCAGTCGCTTGAATGTGCGCGCAGGTCAAATATTAGACAATTTATTATAAAAAAGATGGATTAAGACGAATGCTATCAGTCTGTAGCAACCGTGACTAAGTGAAAGCGTAGCGATAGTGTGATCTGGGAATCGATTTTTGAATTTCACTATTCACATCGACTGCTTCTTCTGTCATTTGCAAGTTACGATAGTGAAAGAGTGCAAAAATACTGCACCTGACGGTTGATGTCACAAGTGAGCTACACCACATCATCACAGCCCATAGCAGTCCACAGCAGGACTTTTTGTCTCTTCCACGAAAAGGGAGGTTATTGCCATAGTCTTCACACATCACAATGATATAAATATAACAATGGAAGACGTTGCTGCCAATTTTCCAGCCAACGTAGACTCTAGATCTCCACATGAATTTGCAAGTTTCATGGCGATGTTTTCCCTCACCGTAAGAGCAACGAGTAGTGATCGACTAATGTGAACTCAGAATGGGTCACTGTGTGTTTCCTTCCTACTTTCCTTCCCCCCTCCTTTTTGACGATTGAAAGAGATATTTAATGTCCTAATCAATAAAGATATTTTGAATTTTGAACGTCGTAGTAAACTACACACCATAAAGCCCATGAGAAGCCAGGGTCCACCGTGCCGCGGACACTGTAAACAACGCCGCCCGCTGTAAAGAGGATCCACCCGGGGAGGAAAACAAAAAGTCGTTTAATGAATAAACAAGTCATCCAGTCCGTTCCAGCGATGAGATTAATTAAAAAGTTTAATGCAAAAAGAAGTGCCACGCTGGGGGCCCAATTAAAATTCTGCGAGCATTCATTACGCTACTTTATTTTTAAGCGATCGCCGGCAGCTCATAACAGCTGTTAATTAAGAGTATCTTCTTTCCCTCGCTTATATTTTTAGTCGGAGACGATTTATTTTGTCCGAGCAGATTGAGAATCTGTTTGGGTTTGTGGAGGGTGGGATTATATTTAATGACGATCATTTTTATTTGTTAAAAACAGAATTAGGAAAGCAAATGTCGATATGACATACTATTAGCTGTCCGTGTGGTGTCCGGCGGAGTAGAATAGCACCAATCCCTTACACGCGTAGGTGTCGTACAAGGCGACTAATGTTTTCGAGGCTAAAGCTCTAGAGTCTCTATAGACTGGAAAATGGGCAGCAGCGTTTTCCATTGTTATATTTTTAACACTGCGATCTTCAACCCGCCTGCCGAGCGTGGAGATTATGGCAATAACCTCTCCTTCGTGGGAGAGACCCTAAGTTCTGCAGTGGACTAAAATGGGCTGTGATGATGACGGGTGTTAAAAGTGAACCAGCAAGATCCTAGAGACCAGGAAATGGACAGTTGCGTTTTCTGTTGTGTGTTTATGATCCCCAAGCGTCCTGTCAGGTGTAAATATTATGGCAAAGCCCTCCTGTTGATGTGTTCCACTAGCTTCGCCATTCCAGTACACCAAATCCTCGTCCTCTACTGCCTCCCGGAAGACCTGCCTTCTGGACCACGTGGTCGTTATTCCTACGCACGTATCCATATAAACTTAAGCGGGTTTTTGAAATTTCTTTCATTAGTGAAATTATTTCCGAATGAAATTGGCTATTTTTTCCCTACACATATAGTTACATGGATCCGAACTGCGTGCGGGTTAAAGCCGCTGGGCGCGGGTGGTGTTTCATATATGAAACCATTAACTGTAACCATTTTCGATCGATAAGTAAATTCCTCCTTCGCGCTCGGTCCCAACACCAAACTAACCTACCGATATTTTCATTTCATTTCAATTCTGACCTCCAAACCTAATCGAAGTGGCTTCTAAATTTTTCGATTTCGTTCCAACCATTGTTGGTTCACATTCAAATTTAGAATCACGATTTAACGCTTCCACGAAGCCAATAAAAGTCCCGAGCCGTAACAGTACTCAGTGGCATTCTGTCCGATTGTCCGTCTGTCACTCAGATGCTGGGAAGTTGTTTATTTTCTATTTACCCGGCTAATCGTCAGTAAAGATCTTCCATTTACTGACCACCAATGACACGCACGATTTACACTCTTTAGCCACGCCTGTCAATGCTCGTCACCCTACAGGGTGTACGTTTTGTGAAGATTTTCTATGAAGGCAGTGATGACCACTTTCCATCAGGCCTGTTTGCCTTGTTTTCTTACCGTATGACATAAATATTATAAAGACAGTGTCCGCTGTAATATTTTATGCAATGACCAGCTTTGTATGGAGATTACTTAATAACGAAAAGACAAATAATTTCCTAAATAAAATAGTTATTTTTTATGCTACTCAGTGACAAACGAGCAGACAGCCCACCTGATGGTAAGTGGTAACTGACGCCCATAACATCTACAATTCAATTAAGGTTGCAGGTTACATAAATGCAGAACCACAGGTGCGTTGTCACTGTGAGGTATCATGCCTGTAATTTACATTCTTGTTTCACTCAATAGTCTCTGTAGTCCGTATGGGATACGGACGTGAGTGTTCTTTTATTTTTTACAATTGAGTCGCAATCCTCAATAGTGGAGACGACCGAACAGTGAGATCCAAACCCGTGGAGCAATTTATCCAGTGGAGAGCGAATCAGAATATAATCATCTTTAATATATCTAAAATTATATACATTAATTTTACACACATCAAACTTATAACACCCCTCGGCATATTCGGTGACTTCAGTACAGAAAACTATCGGTAGTCGGAAAACGCTCGACGTTTCCCTGACATCGGAAGACTAATACTATATCAAATCAAATATTTCATGAACTACTGAACCGATTTAATGAAACAAAGCTAAAGAATCTTCTCGATTAAAAATTACGCGCATCAATTTAACACAAGTCCAACTTATAACAACCCTCTTTTTAAATTGGGGATTGGGGAACTTGTAATTGGCTTGTAGATGTATAAAGTTACCAATATACTTAATTATAACAGCTGTACGTTCGGTGATTTCAGTACCCACAGCTTTCTCCACTATCCTTCGTTCCATCTAGGAAACTCCACACGCTGTAGAGCCCAGACCTCATTGGTACAGTACAAAAAGCATGGCGTGCCTCCGCGTCCGGAGGCCGATTAGCCGCGCCTCCCCGCAGCGCCGCTCAATGGGGCTCGCAGTGCCCATAATTGGCCGCGTCTCCCCGAGACAACCGTGCTTACGCTGTTTAAGACACTATTGGATGTAAGTGAAGAGGGCTTAGCATATCGAGCCACGCAAAACCAGTATAAATACCTATATATAATTATTAATATGTATATATGTTATTAGTAATTGGCCGCGTCTCCCCGAGACAACCGTGCCGAGGCTCTTTAAGACACTATTGGATGTGGGTGAAGACGGCTTAGCATATCGACTTAAACAAAACCAGTAAATACATAAGTATGCTTGGACAATTCACACAGCGCCTTTGAGCTTCATAGTAAGCAAAGCTTATGTTATGGGTGCCAGAAAAGTGGTAAACACTTTTTATCACTTTACAACACCCAGATCCGTAACAGAAATTAAAATTCATCATTTCAATTTCTGACCAGCCGGGAATCGAACTTGGGACCTCTGCGTGGCAGACCGGCTTGTTGGCCAACTGAACCACTCAGGTTGTCAAAGGTATGAAAGGAGCTAGCATTGCTATGCGCGTGTATAGCCAGCGCCAGCTCATCTTAAACTAGTTTTGGGTAGCACGATATGATTTTGACTGTACCCACTCATCCAGGCGAACTACTCTGACAAACCACAAGTAGAGAAATTGGTTTCTGAATAGCTCTGATAGCGTATTTAATATTAAAAATATGATCAAACTACGTTTGTATGGGGCGAGCTCGGGAAACACTAGCTTTAAAGTGCAAAGTAAAGATCATTAGAGAGATCAATCATGATCGTACGCGGCAAAGGAACGATCGCGTGGAAAGATCATCAGGAGTACGTCTACGTCTCTCATGGGTATATCTTATGGAAGTTCTTCGATTCGTACGACGCAGTCATTTAACGCACCTGAACGTAATGATAATAATAATCCTGAGACGCTTCTTTTATTTCAGCGTGAGGAGTCCATCGTCTTTATACCGTAATGCTCCCTTCACCGGACTAGATTTCTGTCTAATTCTTTCTCCTTAATTGCTGCCAGACTTTGGAATGATCTTCCTTTGGAGATCAGACGTAGTCCCAGTAAATTTTCTTTCAAAAAAGCAGTTCATAATCACTATCTAAAGTCTCTGTAACCCCTTATACTTATTTTGCTACTTAGTCTTTCTCTTTTTAAAGTGTTTGGGCGGTAGTGTTGTTGAGTGTGCTGGTAGCTTGTTATAATTAGTTTCTTGTTCTCTCTCTCTCTCTCTCTCCTGTTATATTATCTATAAATCTCGGTTTGTGAATGTTTGGTATTCAAATTTAAATTTAATTTTACGTTTAGTATATTTTGTTTTCTTTACTCTTCCTTTTTGTTGCACCGCCTTGTAATTTCTGTTAATTGCTCTCTGGTTGACTGGTAGAAAAAGCTACGTAGCTTTAAGTCCGCCTTTGTACTGTTATGTGCATGAAGTTTTAAATAAATAAATAAATGCAATAAGTGCTATTTTTTGCATTCCGCTTTTAAAAATAAAGTTGCACACAGCCATGAGGCATTCCACCTTAGCCCGCAGGCCGCAGTCCACACAGCGACAACGTAGGGACCTCCAGTTCTGAATTTTTGTTATACTGAACATGCACAACGTGAACATAAAAAAAAATATTTTTGTTACATGTGTAGGCACCGTAATCGTAGATTGTATGCGATAGTTGCCGTTTTCCACCAAGTGGTCCGTCTGCTGATTTAAGTTTGATAGATACTTAATAAAAATTAAATCCCAAAGCATTTCGCCTAATATCCAATCAGGGACGACACATTTGCCAAACAATAACTTCGAACATAGTGACTTCGTGTTACTTTCAAGAACAATTTGTTCCTAGACCCGCATGTTGTTAGGTATCTAGGCCAGGACCGCAAGACTTCCGTTAACCGCTTGGCCGCGCGATCCGCTAATGCCCCAAATCGCCGCGGCCCGCGTCGCCATTAACTCCCGGCCCGAGCGCCATTGTTCCCGCGCTTAACTAGCAAAATAACCCACCGGCCTCCTCGGGCCGTTCTAACTCGCTCGACCTCTAATATTCATAAGTCAATTTCCTGCCCCATTAATACGTAACGAAGTAGCGCAAATGGCCTTATCGCTTGTGCGCGATTACTTGCCCGCCGCTCTCTTACATAATTCAACGTATTAAACGAAATTGTTTAAACCTTATTGCTCGATTACGTTTCTCCACCCCGGGCACGCCTCGTTGGGCCCGGCCAATGGGGAGCCGGGGCTGTCCCCCACCGCTGGGCCCGCCCGCCGGCCCGCGCGCGGTCCCGGCGCCGGCAGACGGTGCGTCGAGCCGCCGCGAGCCGCCGCCGGTTCCAACCACGCGCGTCTGCGTCGATTTCACACACGCAGATCTCTACGGACACATTTCATTTTACCTTCTAACAAACCCAGTGCAGTGAAGTGTACGGACTGAGAGAATTTCGATGTCGAACTTATGTTGAACGAAACGCAACATTAGAGGCCTTGCTATGACGATGCTTGCGATGGCGCGAGGATCCGAAGACCGGAGGGACTCCGACGCTGAAGGGGAGGCCGAGACGGAAGCTGAGACCAATGACGTAGACGTTGTTGGCATGGAGGAGGTGGCCCCTGTGGACCTCACTCGCAGGCTGGGGCTGACGAGGCCCCCCGAGCGGCCCGCGATAGCTTTCTCCGTGGAGAATATCCTGGACCCCAACAAGTTTACCGGCAGGTCTGAGGTCCCCCTCAGATTCGACGAGCAGTACTGGAGACCGCACTTCGACCGGGACGACAGCGATTCTGGTAAGTCCACCGTCGTTTTGAGTTTCAAAGTGAGTGGCTATAGTGGTTTGTGAATACAAAAGTTGCGAGAAGGGAAACGAAGTATCGTTGCGGAAAGTTGAGATGATGTATTTGTATTATAACAGCAACAACAAACGCTTGAGGGATAAGGTATGAGGCAATCTAAGTGCCACAACGCACCTCCTCGCATTTTTATTACATTCTAGCCGAGCTCAGCGGCTTTTGCCCGCGCGCAGTTCGGAACTCTGTAAATAATGAACTTTCCCGCCTAAACCTATTATTTTACCGGTATAAAAAGTAGCCTATGTTACTCAGTGATAATGATGCATTCTATTAGTGAAAGGACCGGATTCTATCAGGACCGGCCTTTGTGGAGATCTCTGGGGGAGTCTTCTGGCTGATATGATGATGATGATTAGTGAAAGAATATTCGAAAGAATAATCGGTTCAATAGTTTTGTCAGTTTATTCATAACGATCAAAAATACACATATTTTCTCTTTATAATATTATTACAGACATGAAATTTAATATCATTATCGTTATTAATTTTGGGATTAGAACCGGTTAAAATAGCAATAATAAAAAAAGTGGTTAGGTGTAGCTGCTATCATTTTTAAGAATTTTTTAAAACAATCTTTTGATTAAAAGAAACAGAATTAAGAAATTTACAATGATAACTATAAATAAAAAGGTATTAGGACGTGTAGGTAAGATATGTATATATTGTAAGTAAAATATAATTAATTTCCTTATATATAATAGCACCTAGAATAATAAAAATTACAAAATAATCACCAAATATCGTGTAATAATGTCATCTAATGACCTAAGTGAATAAATAGGCGTTTTAGACCAAATATAAATAATAACAAGTAACAAATAGACGATGTATAACCTGTTTTATCATTGACACGAAAAGAAGAAGAAGAAGACCAGCCACAATGTGTGACGAAAATTGCAACAGTTAAAATTAAAACGTATGCGTACCTACTCTCCTTGCGAAAAAACGGGCAACTAAAGAAATGTACGTTCTAAGGCCGATTTAAGTTGATTTTAATTGAATTTAATCATTTGCCGTAACATTTATAAATCTTGTACAGTTATGCATATCTTGTAAATAATGCAAATCGGATAGTTTCGGATTTACTCACACGCGTGCGTCAGAGATGACGCTCTGCCGCCGAACTAGCTGATGCGCATTATTGACGGCCGATACCTGTAAATTAATATGCGTAAAGTTAATACTGGCAATATTTTGATATACTTATTTTCCACGAATTCAATAAAATAGTTTTACACGTTTAAACAATAAGAAGTTGTTAGCAATAAAGCAATAATAATAAAGTAAAGACTTTTTAATTAAAAACAAAGTTAAAATGTGAAACTCTAATAATAAGTGAGACCTCCTCTTGCCAAAATCACAGCTTCCATCCTTCTGGACACGTTTCCATATTCTTCTGCAATGATTCTTTATAGTTCCCTGCTGTTTTGTCGAGCAGATTGCACTAATCTTATCTTTGGATATCTCAGACTTGCTCCAGATTGCAATTATCTTACCTCAGGACATCTCAGACTTGCTCAATTGGATTGAGGTCAGAACTTCCAGCTACAAATTTAAATGACGCATCTCAACTTCTTGCATGTATGCTGACACGTCTCCAGAGCGGTGAGCGCGAAGCATTATCGTCCATATTAAATCAAATCAAAATTTATTTAATTTAATAGGACATTACATATCTCTTTCAATCGGCAAAGAGGAGGGGGTAGAAAAGTAGAAGGGAAACACACAGTGACATGTTGGCCACCCCAGGACCGGAGCACACGCACCCCAAGCCGTCAACGGCCGGACCGTGTCCGACAATGCCAAGCAGAGCCGGAGCGCGACCACCATAATTTCACCATCATCGTCCTAGCGCTTATCCCGGCCTCTGCCAGTGTCTTTCCTACTCAATCTTCTCCACTTCGCCCGGTCTTCGGCATCCTCTCGTCGTAAGCCGTTGGTTCTCGCATTCGACTCACTACCATAATATATAGGAACCTATATTGTACCTAACCATAAACATTGAATCTTCTTCAGGAGCCGTTAATGCGGGTTGTGCATGTGGAATTAGAACTGTTCTGTTCCATTTTCTATGAAAACTCGCTCCGTCGAATTAGTTTCTGTCCAAGAAGTGCAACGCCATAAAGAGTGATTTCTTCAAAACACACCTCCACATAGCGTTCGCCTAGTCTTTGCAACTCTCCAAGATTTTAGCTTCATCGTAAAACAGTACTTTGTTCCAGTCGACCAGAGTCACAGTACACAATTTCGAGCATTTAGGACCTAGGGCCGCAGACCGCAGACCTTATCCGCAGCCAAAAGCCTCATAAGCAGTTCATAAGCTAACTTTTACACCTATTACTTTTTCAAGACTCTTCTTTGGGTCCACACTTTCCACACTACGGCGCCTTACGATTCCGCAACGCTTGACTCACCAAAAAGCGGTAATCTCGTGACTCTGTGCATCGCTTTCTTCACAAACCTGGTCTTCTTTTGACCAAACCGGTCTCTTATAATAATAATAATTTTTTATGATCGTGAACAAATTCACACAGCGCTATCTAGCCCCAAAGTAAGCATAGCTTGTGTTATGGGTGCTAGATAACTGATAAACTACTTATATACTTTTTTTAAATACATACTTATTATACATAGAACACCCAGACCCGTAACAGAAATTAAAATTCATCATTTCAATTTCTGCCTGGCCGGGAATCGAACCCGGGACCTCTTGCGTGGCAGACAACTGAACCACTCAGGTCGTCAAACCGGTCTCTTGATATTGTTGCCATTTCCTCTGGACGGTTCAGAAGGCTGGAGGTTTTTTGTTATAATTGTGATAATATGTATACTTTATAAAATCATTTTTTATATAAGATTCTTTTGAACGACTCTCAACTACATGTCGCTGAGACACGTAAGTTTGGGAATAACATTCTTCAAGTAGCGCTATAATGTGACCGGCCCGTATCTCTTTATAAACCATAATATAAAGTTAATAAAGCGATATTATCGTGTATTGATATTTGCAGTCATATTATTAATAACATGACTGTAAAACTGTAGTTGATAATGGTAAATAGTGAGTGTGAAAGTGGCGTTGAATATAAAAATAAAATCAAAAAAATTAATTTGCATAAATATTCCAAAAGCTTTAATTTTTTTGTATAATATAATGAAAGTAACAGCAAGCAGTTTTACAACAATCATTAATATTTGTTTATTACCTCTATAAGCTGGCAAATATTTGCAACGGCGAAAACAAGATGAAACAGCGCGAAAAAAAAATTCTTTTTATTACTGGTAATTATATATTTTGAAAAATAAATAGCCAATTACAAATAATTAAACTCGATAGTAAGGTTCAATAATTAAAAATAATTTCTACATATCCTACTAATATATAAATGCGAAAGTTTATAAGGATGTTTGTTACTCCTACGCAACAATTACTAAATTAATTTTGAGGAAATTTGGCAGCAATATAGCTTATAACTCAGAATGGCGCATAGGCTACATTGATCCCGAAATCTAATGTGGTTAACGCGGGAACGGGTTTGGAACCTTGTAACCGATTTTAATAAGACTAAGTCACGGGCAAAAGCCAGTAATTTATAAGCGTGCGTCCGAGGCGCGCGCAGTAGAATTTATACAATTTTGTAGAGCGTTGTTATAACTAAGTATTTCCTACATTTGTTTATATATTTTTCGCAATAAAATGTTTAGATTTCCGTACCGTCTGTTCATATTTTTTACACACATCTCTGATAATACGGAGAGAAAACGTAAATAACAGAATTTAGTTATTCAGCCATCACAACAAAAATACATAATAAACAAACAAATCTTCTACAAATCATAAATAGTCCAATACGACGATCATTTGCAAATGTAATTAGCACCGAGATTTATTTACAATCCTTTACTCCAAGCCATGAAACATTACGACACGAGTGCGGTAATATAATACAAGACTCGGTTACATATAATGACCTCTTTATAGTTTCATCAATAAAAGTCGCCATCCTTATCTACGGTGAATTGTAGACAGAGACGGAAAGAGTTTTTATCGATGATTAACATTAACAAGCGTTTCCGAAATTGGGCGTTACAGTATTATTCGTAATTTAACGCACGAAGTTTAATTTTACGAAATGGCGTAATAATACCGAGTACCAAATTTAATGTAGCACACTCGAATCGTAATGTACTTTTTTTTTGACTTGGCTTTAGTGTCTCGGTTGTGCTCTCGCGCACGAGGGCCGGGGTCCGCCTTGACCATGATTCAGGATTTGGCTGATGAGGTAATTACAGTGGAGCGACTGCCATCTGACCTCCGTGACCCTGCTACTAGGGGAACCTGACCATATTGGATCATGGTTACACATTCAGTCGCCTGAATGTGCAGGTTTCATCACGATGTTTTCCCTCACCGTAAGAGCATCGGTTAGTGTTCAACTAATGTAAGTACATAACTCAGAAAAGAGTCATTGGTACATGGCCGCAGTCGTAACGTACTATATTATTTTATTTTATTGTGATTGCCAATCGCATTTAAGTCTTTATTATGAGATCAAGGTCAGCAATACAAAAGAGTTCAACGCGCGGCATTTTTTGTGAGGTTTTTTATTTATTTCTTTTAAAGATAATTTGGGTAAGCCTGAAACGAATGAATGAATCACGCCATCATTCGAACCAGCAGCGATGGATTTTTTCTTGATTATATTTTTGACTATTTTAAAAGGCGCTTACGCATTAAGAAAATGTCCGAGTTAGCCACCGTATTATATAATTGACAGCTTACGCTTTGGTACCCTATTTGAACCGCTCGCATTTGCGCGTGCGCTCGCGTGCGCTACGTGTGTTTTTCACATTCGTGGTAATTTATAATTTGCTAGAGATAGAAAAGACAGGCATAAGAAGGCGAGCGCCGTGTGGTGTCCGGCAGAGTAGAATAGCACCAACCCCTTACACTCATGGGTGTCGTACAAGGCGACTGATGTTTTCGAGGCAAAAGATCAAGAGTCTCCGTAGTCTGGAAAATGGGCAGCAGCATTTTCCATTATTATATTTAAACACTGCGATCTCCAACCCGCCTGCCAAGCGTGGAGATTATGGCAATAACCTCCCCTTTCGTGGGAGAGGCCCTAAGTCCAGCAGTGGACGCGAGCGGTTCAAAAATAAGGGCCGCTTAGTTATGTCCAAATTTAGCCATTGATAATAGCGCTGTCCTCTCTTTAGTATTTCATTACACACTATTGTCTTTACATTTTGTTTGCATCTTGTCCGGATAAAATTTTCATTTTAGTGACAGGTCAATTTAATCGTATGAGACAATAGTTTGCTTCGATCCGCTATGTTGCAATAATCGTATTACTCCGATTGGGTTTCATTTCCCTTCCATTGATCTCCTTTTTATAGGTCTTAAGGTCAAAATATGCAATTTACATGAGAGCTAAGATATGCTTTATGATGGAGTTATTTATGAGGAGTACCCTTTTAACACTATATGCAGTTATGAAAAGTAATGGTACGTGCTACATATTTTCTACCATTATATAAATTTTCTCGTTTAAATACTCGTGTTTACGGAAAATTTCAAAGTTTAAATATTCGTGTTTGTCTCGTAAATGATCTTTCAAACAAGTTTAAGTGAATAATATTTTGTCATCGCATGCTTTTATTGCGCGTTCTTTATGATCAGTAAGTGTTTTTCAAGTCTAATTAAACGAGCCCAAACTCAATTTGTTTACCATGCGTTGTTTAGGAGTTCCTATAGCAGTGGCGTTACTGTCATACAAGCCCAAAAGCCGGGCTTGCCTTATAAAAATAATTATCGACAAAAAATCAAAGGTAATGCGAGCGCGAACTATTTAAAGTTCGCGCTCCTAATACTTTTCAAACTACGCGCAGGGAAGCAGCGCCATCGTGCGCCTAGGTTACGAAACACGATCCGAACGCACACGCAAGTTGAGGAAGTTGAGACTCGGCCAGTCATCTCGCTCGCACGCGCTGGCTTGTAAGCGGGCTTTGATTGCGGCCGGTATGTCTTTTTCTTACATATGAAAACTGTCCTATATAGAGATATAACTATACGTTTGTTTATATAGTAAATTGTACGAGACTTTAAGCCCTGCATGCGTATGAAGTTGTACACGGATCTTTGAAAATGGCAACTTCGCGCATGCGCAGTAGGTATGTTTGTTGAATGCTGTAATACGTACCAACTACACTATTGTTTTGTGTGAGCCGTTTGGGCGGATAAGTAATTAGTTTTTTGTTGTGTTTGTGTTGTGTGTAAAAGTGATTTAATTAGATTGATCAACAATAGACGAAGTAAAGTCCCTTGTGATGGTTTAAAATTTGCACAAGTTTTGATTTGCATGGAAAAGGTAAAGTTTTTAATCACTTCTCAGAAAATAACAAATTATTTCCTTATATGTATTCCTATTATACATATTTCTCAGATTAGTAAATCGCTTATAAGAGAATTTCATAGATAGGTTTACCAAACTCATTGAATTGTTGGTTGTCTCTCTCATAAGTTATATTGCTGGTATAAAACTGAAGAGTGATAAGTGAGGATTGATCAGTAATGTGGCAAGGGGATGGATTTATTTATAATAACCGTAAACACTACACAAACTTCATCTCTCGGCTTGCCTTACTCTGAACCCCTAGGCACGCCACTGTCCTATAGCCACCTTACGGCTCAAATAAAAAAACTCTTTCTGTCATGAAGTTCCCATGAAATGAAAACCTTACAACATGAAATGAAAACCTTGATCTGCCCTCAAGGTGTTGACACTTAAAATCATCATATGAATTGCATGCGTAAGGCTAAAATGATTGTAAAGCTGAAATAGTTTTATAAATTATCTGGTACGGCGGTAAACGTAGTACCTAAAGTATATTTCATTTCTGATGCTTTATGTTAAGCTGGCGACAATGTTCTTCTGTACTGCCATGGAGGATTTTTAAGGTTGATCATGTTCTTGTGCTGGGTGTCCTGAGACTGGTTGTACAGCCTCGGGAGCCTATTGGCACCCCGGGAGTGTGCAAAGACCTAGCCGTGGCGGTATATTATTAAATACATATTTAACAGTGTAGTGCTGTGTGCCGGTTGCTCGTTGGGTCCACCCAATGAGCAACCGTCGCACGGTATTCATAATCATGTGTTGCACCGTTGTATACTTTGGGACCCATCCAGGGGTGTATAGTGGTGTAGTATATGGGAATGTAATGATCTATCTGTATGGCTCCATTTATTATGTATGCACAGGATTGCAAGTTGGTTGTGTGAGTAAAACTAAGTGATGAATTTGTTAACCAGTTGTAAGCATTATCCGGATTGTATTACGAGAGAAACACCATTGCCAACAAACTGTTATGCAGTTTGGCAGGGTAAAATAAGAAAGACAGAATGTACGATATATTGTAAGTATTAAATAAAAATAATAAAAATTAAATAAACAACTTTGGCACGATGAATTAGCGACGTATGCGAAAGAGTGGAGAGACCTTCGAGAGAGAGATTCTTTTGTTATTGCTATTATGTTTCTATTTAGAAGCGTCGATGGCCTAATGGTTTCCTATTTTGATTTTCCTCATGAAATATTCAATATATATATGTCGCAGCCATCTGGTTATATCAGCCATTTAATGAGTAGGCTAGCCTGTTAATTAAAGGCCGGCATTCAATTGAATACCTAGCCCGATAGTTGATAAACGTATCAACTCTTAACGTTTAACTAGTTGGCTTATTTAGAGCCAGCCCTTTGAAAACGGCTGACGTAAAATCAGGCAGGTGATTTAAATTTAGTTCAAATTTTATCCACTGCAGCACTGGTAGTCATTAAAACAAATATGGCGTCAGACAGCTCGCACAGCAAGCAATGTTTTTGTATTTTTATCGTTTTAAATAAATTGAAAGTGTGGTACCTGGATGTTTTTAAGTAAGAATAAGGATAACTTAATTTGTTCATTTTCTTTTCATACTTACAATTAGAAACAAATGTCTAAGAAAGTTTCGTGCCATTTTATATTTAATATTATAAAATAAGAAAGTGCATTCTTCCTTTACTACATTGTTGCAAATAGTTAATAAGTTATAAGTTTAAAGTTATTATTGTGGTAAATACTATAAAATTTATAGGTACTCGCAATGCAATTACTAATTGAATTTGTTGCCACTAATGTTTTCGTTTATAAATAAAAATTATATTTATTAATTCGTATTTTTTATCTTTAGTAAAGTTATATAATTTACGAATGGTCACTCAAACCAAACATATATATTCTATTAACAAAATGGCTAAATAACGTTCAGCCAAGTAGCTGCACGTTACATTCAACTACTTGGCTGGTTGTCCTTTAGCCATTCAATTGAATGCCGACGGTTAATTAACGGACTAGCCTTCTAATTAAATGGCTAATTTAACCAGATGGCTGCGACATATATTCTTCATTTTATTTAAGTTAAACATAACAATAAATATGACAAATCAATTAGATTTAAATCTACTAAAGATTTGTAATGTGCCAGGCCTAGCGAGTATGTTCACTTAAGGATAACAATAGGATATTTTGATACATGACGGTGAATTATCCTGTTTTTGAGCCTCATCCGTTCGGTGTTGTCAATGAAATGGAACAACTATTAAATTTATTATATAAAACCGTCTCTAGGCGAACGTTACAAAAATAGAGCTCCTGGTATCTAAAGATGTCTATTTATTTTAACAAAATCAACAGTGTTATTTACCGTTCTTTTTTCCACGGATACCGTCACGAGTACGGTAACGTGTCAATTATCTAAATTGACTTTCAATATCAATAAATGCCAACAAAAACGACATTCATATTATCTAGGCGCTGCCTTTCATTGGGCACGTACTAAATAGAGATACTTAGCTTTAGCCAATATTGACAAGGAAACCAGTTGAATTTTACCGTTGTGATTGTAGAAAAACCTAATTTTATAACACTTATTGTTATGTAGATAAGGTACAGTATTGTGTTGTGGGGGTTCGGTCACGACGCATTTTCAATTTGGTTATTATAATGTCGTCACGTAACCAATCTTGATACTTGAATCGGTCAATAACTTAATAGGATATTCGGACCGTAAAAAGTGGACGTAATTACTTGTTTAGAAAAGATTCGTTTAGGTGACCAAACAAAAAGTTTTTGTTAAGCTTTTTATGTGCGTACATAATTAATGAATTAAACTATTCATTGTCCACAAAACTGACGTATGTAATTACCTAATAAAATTGCCAACATTTCAAAATGTTAAAGGATACTTTATATAACGCATTACACCTCACACTCATGGATGTCGTACAAGACGACTAATGGCTTAGAGGCAAACGATCTTGAGTCTCCGTATAGACTGAAAAATTGCCGACAGAGTTTTCCATTGTTATATTTACCGATTTCCAACCCGCCTGCCAAGCGTGTCCGGGTATCGGTCCGGGTAGGTTTTACGAGCGTTCAGAGTGTTTGAAAATAATAATTTTAATTAATCAGGCGTTTCGGCCCGCGGGCCAAAACCTGACCAAGCCAAAACGCCTGAACACTCGTAATGTAAATTGAGTTTGCCAAGCTTCAGAAACTAATAACGCTTTAACTATTCAAAGTTATCAGAAATTGATCCAAAACCAAAACTTTGGCTTAGACATTATTATCATTCGGATTAGGACTAACTACAGTCCTTGCAATATACTAGTCTTTGCAAAAATTCCTAAACTAATGTTTAAATAAAAATGCCACCTGAAACAACTTAATGTGTTTGCGTGATGGATGACGTAGTGACAAGTCAATTGGTTATTCTACCAGGGCCTCGAGTCCGCTAATTTAATAAAAGTTAAACAACCGCTAGTTAAAACTGCTGTTGAGCTGCTAGAGCTGCTATTTATATTTAGTTACAATACGATCGAGCCATAGTAAATTAGTGGACTCGAGTCCCTGATTTTGTTGATATTTGTTTTTTTACCTGTGTCATACGGAAAACCTATATTATGCGTTCGGTTTTTTTTTATGCCATACGGTATACGACTGCCTATAGACATTAGCAACACCAAGAGTATCGCCAATGCGTTGCCCACCTCTATAACACGTTGCTCTGGCAGCAAAAAGACAAAAAGGGTTAGAGGTTATGTGTTTATTTGTTAGTTAGTATGTATACCTACATGTCTGGTACAATTTTTCTCGTTTCTTATTTGGCTGAATTTTATACTGCAGTAAAATTATGTAGACTGGTGACTTATCTTATTGTCTCGTGAGTCATTACAGGTGTGAGTCACATATACAATATTGAAAACGGCACACAAATCCGTTGCGTAATTTAGAAGGTATCGGAATAAACAGTAATTATGAGACACACACATACATATATTCCGCTATTCCTATTCCGCTTCTGAGTCACAAGCGGGACCCAACATTGGAAGAAGTTTCTGCTACATTCTGCTCTGGCGGTCACCAGTGACAAGTAAATTTGTAGTTACAGCAAAAAATTTGAATTTGTAGCTTTAATAAATAATTTAAATGACTTTTTATGGTAATCGGCTCCCGTGACAGTTCAACGAGTTCAAGACCACGGCAAACCTAACCTAACAAGTGGCGAGCTCGTTGCGGTATTGAACGTTCGACTAGACTTAAATTATGAAACGGTCACCCAGCGTTCAGTATAATTCGGTTATGCCGTACCTATTAATGCGGGAACTACATTTTACTTCATTACAAATTATTTTAGGACAAGCTACACAACACTGCAAAATGTCAGCAAAATCTGTGCCATCCAAGCAAATATCCGCAGTCGGATTTTTGAGGAAACGTAAAGTTGTTATACAGCTCTATAAAGTCGTTAAAAAGGGGGTAAAGCTATCTCAAAGCTTAGATTATTTAAATTTAATGTATAAAAATCGTTCATCATCCCAGCGATCAAACCCGGCATCCTTTTTCCTCCACTTGGAACGAACATGACGTTCTTCAAAATTTATTTAAAAAAAAATGACCACCTCGCCAAAAGGGCAATAAATATCAACTTCGCTAGTGTTAATCAGAAGAAGTGTTAAACACATTTCAGTGATTTAATCACAATATATTATAAAACTGTCTCACGCAGAATACAGACTCAGAACAGACAGTCAGACACACAGGTGTCTGTAACATAATTGAGTTTGATCACGAGTGCAAAACTCAAAGTATTAACTCCGTAGTTATTGGTCAGAATAAAGTAGGTGCCTACGACATTTCCTTTCGAGTATTTAAGTGTAAACAAGTTCAAATGAAAAAATATTCTTTCATATCAAGCTTTTATCGCACGCTCACACTACGAGCGTGATCGTATGATCAGAGTATTTGTCCAGACTAATTAAATGAGCTAAAACTATATGGGTGTACCATGCGTACTTTAGGAGTTCCTATGGCCACCTTCCGTCACCATCATCAGATCAGCTCGATGGTATCATAACATTGCCGAATTTACATAAGTGTGCAAAATTTCAGCTCAATCAGAAACCGTATAAAGGGTCAAATTTAACTTGCAAGGTTTTATTACGAATACACATGGTGCATGTGAAACTGAATAATAGCTTGTACAAAATACAATGCAATCGATAACTGTTGTCATAAAGCTCCAGCTACACCTATTCCACACACACGGACCAAACTCCGCACCGGTCACACCGCGTGTCATTCCGGAAACGGTCAAACTGTCATCGGCACCAGCTGTTCCGTTCCGACGCACGCTACCATTGTAGCCTCTAACTTTAGCTTGTAAATGGATTTATTTCTGTTTTAATAGGCACGAATTAATGAAACGGATTGTTTTTTTAACCGGATTGATAAACAGATGACAGGGGCGTCGGTGGAACGTTCGGGTGACATTTGTTGTACAGAAGTGAATTTGGGATTTGTGAATTTGTTGAGTATTGGATGGTAGTTGCGGCGGATTCGATCGATCCTAAGCTTGGCAAGGCTGTCCACGATGCCCTGCTCGATGACGAGGCTTATCTGACCCATTAGAGGCTGCCAATCTTCAGGGGCCCAATTTTAAACTCTTTCGCACTCTTGGTAAGTTGCTGGAGATAAAGAAGACAAGCATTAGAAGGCGAGCGCTCGTGTGGGTGCGAGCGGTTTCAAAAATAGGGCCCCTGCTCATTAGTAATATTGACCAGGCGCACAACTAACTTTCTTTATTTATCTCTTGTGCTGTATAAAGGTATTACCCACAAACTCGAAAATTTTCAACCCTTTGGTATTATCACTACATTCGTGTATGAAACGAAACATCCATACGACGAAAGCATTCTCCCTTACTGTGTAAATCATAATCTTTAAACCCCTAAAAGAAACCATCGATCCAATCCTAGCGCCTAGTCTTAACCCCTCAAAAGGGGGACGGAGCAAAGCACAAGCACATCAATACCGCCTAAAATATACTCCGCAACACCTCTCCTACCTCACAAAAAAACCTTCGCAAACCCGCAAACACCGGAAAATAAGAACACGAATTCTGCAAGTCTGCAACTCCGGGGCGCCATTGGTCGACGGCTGAGCGAGAGGGTTGCGTCCCGACGCCCAAGTCAGAGCGGGACCGCTGCAACCCTACGATGCCTCCGTCCCTTTGGGCACCAATCCGTGAAATTAGAGTCGTCTAAACGAATCTAACGATTATTTTATTATCCGTTTTGCGCTAAGATTTGTTCCTTGCTCAGTGGAATAAAAATAAAGGTGAGTAAGCCAAAGTGAGGGTCAAGCCCGCCCGTATTAGGGTTAAGATTGGCTTATTTTTCGGGCCTTTAGCTACGGACGGACGCTTCGGCAGGCGCTGCTTTATGGCCGTATTATTTCTGCTATGAACACTGACTGCCTGATATTGCCCACGGTCCGCTTCCTTCGCTTTGGGTTATGCGATATTCGTAGCGCATGCTTGTTAGGCAATTGTTTGCGCTTCATTGTTGTTATGGGTTTGAGTATTAGATGTAAATCTGTGTTGTGAGTTATGTTGTGTTTCGTTTTAATGTGTTATTTATAATGCGTTTTCTAGGAATGGAAGTTAAAAGCAGGGTGATGTGGTGTCTGGCAGAGTAGAATAGCGCCAACCCCTTGCACTCGTGGGTGTCGTACAAGGCGGCTAATGTTTTCTAGCAAAGGCAAAATATATATTATCTCCGTAGGCTGGAAAATGGGCAGCGGCGTTTTCCATTGTTATATTTATAACACTGCGATCTCCAACCAGTCCGCCAAGCGTGGAGATTATGGCATATTAGGGCCTCCCCCTTTCATGGGAGAGGCCCTAAGTCCTGCAGTGGACTGATATGGACTGTGACTGAGTAGCCAAAGCATCAACGCATAGCTCAAACTATCCATCAGAATGAGCTTAATTTTGACAAGCAGATAGTTGTTGCGAGAAGTGAATTAAGATTTTTTTAAATTCCAATGGTAAGGCGACGGCTTTACCTTTTGAATAATATGTACCCATTGAAAACGCAATTTGTCCAAACGGCTGCAGATATGGCGAAATTCTAGTTTAGGCGGTACATTTTTAAATATTGGCGAAACTAAATGTTTGATTTCGAAAATTATTGGATTATCATACCATGCACGAATAAGGACGTATATTGTCGGGATTTCAGCTATTTTCGTAAACATTGTTCATTGCTATCAATTAGTAGTGAGACATCAATGACAATGCGGTTATAACTATAAAATCAAACTTTACATTTCTTCGTACTATCGGTACAAGAATATGATTAAGCGTTACAAGAATGTGAAAATTTCATTGCGAAAATAACACACTACAGTAACTTATTTCTGAACCCACATGTAACACTTAACTTTTGTTCTTATACCACTACTTCCGCCTAGGCATTTCAAATTCAATTCCAAATCCTTGTTGGAAAATAAAACGCACCCTTTTCACGCACTTTATATTCGGGGCGGGAGCGAATCCGGGTGTTTTCACGTAATTTGGGGTTGTAATTAAAAAGTCACCGCGGTGTTGCCAGCTTAAGCCCTCGTTAACATGGCGGCGCTTCCGGTTCCGGCGGATGACGCTTCCGCTCCGGCAGTTTACGGGGTTTTTGATGACGCTCAGAGCAGAAAGGGTTAAAAAGTAATTTGTATGATTTTTCGGGAATTATTCAAATAACGGTTTGCCTTTGAATACATAATGTTGTAAGTGGGAAGTTACGCCGTTTCAGTGATTTTGCAAGGTAATTTTAAGAAAAGTTACTTACTATAACGTTATAAATGTGAAATTTTGTGTTTGCTACCTCTTCACGCCTAAATGAATTTGGATGAAATTTGGTATTTAGCTAGATTAGGATCTGGAATAACATATAGGCTACTTTTTAGTCCACACAGCAGACAGAGATGGTGGCGGAAAGCTACTCAATCATTTAATTAACATGTTACCTGTCTTCTCTTTTAAGTCGCTCTTGAAGTACACTCTTGACAGAGTGGTCGTGGTCGTCGGTTGAGGATTGGAAGTACGCTTCACCATCCGTCCCCACTCTTCTCGAACTGCTGCTTTCTTAGTACACTCATAGATAGTCTCATTCAAGGCAGCTTACACTTGGTCGTTTCAACGCATCAGTGATCTTCCGCGTAGTCTTGTGCCGTCAATCCCCTAAATGGATAGCTTAAGCTACCAAGCGTGAAAAGAGATTATGTATGGCCACCTATAGGGGTTTAAAAATTTTTTTAGTTGCGTGTAGATAGAACTTGGTGTGTTGTTTGCTATGACAAGTTCTTTTTTTCTTTATTTTTATACCACAATTGTGGCAAATAAGCTGCCTGATGGTAAGCAGTCACCGCAGCCTATGGACGCGTTGTTGACCACGTAAAAACCTTTTCACCCCTTTCGAAAGATACAATCGTTAACCGTTAACATACAAATTGTCATTTACACCCATGTAGAGGTAGGCAGCTACCGTGTGCCACACACAATCGTCACACCTCTTTTCCATTTTTTACGCTTTTTATTACTCAATTTTCACTTAGGTTATTAATTTCATTTTAAACATTAGAAACAATAACAGTGTAAATTTTAAAGTCTCACGAAAATCTATATTATTGTATAAAACAGTCACTTCTCGCCGTCTGCCCCTATGTAACTATCTATGTACGCTAAGATCTTTTAAACTACTCAATGGACTTTAATTCTATTTTCAACAACAGATAGAGTGGTTCCAGAGATAGGTTTTTAAGCAAGAAAAAAGGGTAGATAGAGGTAAAGTAGGTATACGCGAACGAAGTCGCGCCGGGTCCACTAGTAATTAATAAGTGAGATGACGGTAACAGTACGGCAACTGTAACGGTTCAT
This sequence comes from Blastobasis lacticolella, assembly GCA_905147135.1. Classification (NCBI taxonomy): domain Eukaryota; kingdom Metazoa; phylum Arthropoda; class Insecta; order Lepidoptera; family Blastobasidae; genus Blastobasis; species Blastobasis lacticolella. The sequence goes on from LR990061.1 coordinate 5,304,582, forward strand.
CAAAGACGAATGGAGAGTCTAATCATTCCATTGTAAACTCTTTACTGTACATGATCCCCGAAGCATGCCATTTTCATGAGATCGATCAGCTAAATTCAGCGGAGCAAGCGATAAAGCGACGTACACACTGAGAACAAGCGACCCGCGCCCCGACCGCGCCCTTAGGAATCACTCGGAAACGGATAGGGTTGTGTCGCCATTTTGTGTTTTAAGGGAAATTTTTCCCACTACATGAGACGAATGGGGTTTTTTTGTTTTTTCTATTTGCTTTTGACGAATTCGGAGTACATGACCGGAAACGCGGAAGACTCATTACGAGTTAGGAAGTCTATAAGTTAGTAATTGTAAGTGGATTGTTTAATATAGCTTGCGAATGGATTTAAATTTCATCACATTAATATTGCTACAAAAGTTTGCGTGTCTTTGTTATTTATTCATGCAATAACCACTTATAATACTTATACTAGGCGGATTTGTATGAAACTTCACTTTCGAAAATAGTGGATAATTGTATACCTATATTTAACCTGAAATTCAATAAGTATACTTACTTACTACTATTTCACAGGACTACCAAAGTCCACGACAGAATATATTTAAAATAATTAAAGTGTATGTAAAGCATGAAAGTCCATCCTAGATTTCTATTGGTATGGATTGTAAAAGACCTAGAGGTCGTAGCCCAATGCGTTGGTCCGATCAGATCCGCACCACACTACATACTACATTCCACGAGGCTCTGCACTGTGCTGGGGACAGGGGAAGATGGCGTGCCTTTGTCAGTGACAGGATTATGGGGGAGAGTCCCTCAGATATGAGGAATACGAACGGAGGAGGAGGGAGATTTCTATTAATACAACGATCCCTTGGATCCGTTGCTCGTTCATGCAAAATCTACTGTAATTTTGATGAAATGTAGCATTGTTGGAGTAAATTTGAAGCCGAAATAAGATGTGGCTCCGCGGGCAAATTAGTAATACGCAATAAATAATTTATACTGTGTTAGAATAAGAATATTGGCTGTGATTTCATGTGTTTCATACCACGTGACGCTACCCAACAGATCCTTCCACCTAGGGTCCTATCGACCACTCTGTCATACGGACCGAGTCAGACCTAATCACGGGTGATGCACACGCTTACTTGCTTCGTAAAGAGATATAAATATTTTCTAACCTTTTGTGTGTATGACACATAGGTACATAGAGGAACGAATAATATAGATTTTCGTACTTAGATCATCCTTTCGTAATTTTACGAATATTAGCAATCAAATTGTCTAGTGTTAAAGTATTAAAATTATCTAATTCAAGGTCATTGGATAATTGTGATCGCTCGATTCGATTCTGGGGCCATATTTTTGAACCACTCGCGTCCACGCGAGCGCTCGCGTGCTCTACCTATCTCTTTCACACTCGTGCTGAGTTGCTAGGGATAGTAAAGACAGACATTAGAAGGCGGGTGCTAAAAAACGTTTTAGCGTGGGCCAAAATTAATACTCCTGACTAATAAAATCAGTGTCTACTTTTGTACGTGTAGACGGCCTAAGGACGGACAATCAGATTGTGGCCAATCCAATTGACAAATCTGATTGCCAATCAAGTTGTTTCTTGTGGAACGCCTTTTAGCAATACTTACAAAAACGTTGCTAGAAAGATATACTTACTTACTTACTGCGCTGGCTCAGCGACCCAAAGTGGATCTTGGCCTCCGACACCAGAGATCGCCACCTCTTTCTATCCAGCGCCATCTCCTGCCAACTGATTCCAGAGAAAAATATACGAAAGAAATACGATGAAACATATTTTTAGAACAGTTCTAAAATATTCGTATTTACGTATAAATAAAGATCGTTTCAATAGATATCTATGTGTAGTAATAAATCGACAGAAATCTAAATAAATTAACCTATTTAATATTAATATTCTTCTAGACTTTTGTGAAAGACTTGCCATTGTATGGATACGACGTAGGTACTTATAAAATTATCTTTTGAATCTGAAGCACATTTTCATTCAATCATTTGTCACCTAAATTGCGTAACCCGAGCGCCGTATCCGAAACAACACCCTCGCAACCCTAATTTTCTTCATTTAACAAATTGATGGAGCTTGTTTGCGCCGAGGGCGCCCCGAGGCGAAGTCGACCTTAAAACTAACGCGATTAAGTCGCAAATCCATCGGCGCGCCCATTACGAACGCCCAAAAGATAAGGTTGAATTTCGGCTTAAGGATTTTTGGCTTTAGCAAACAGAGCTTAAAGACTGTAATTGCTTGACAATGAGCGGGGTGGGGTGTGGGGACCTCGCGGGTGCCTCCCACGAGGGGTGGAGGGGGGGTTGCGGTCGAAGTTTGTAATTAATAAAGCCCTCTCAATTACAAGTGCCTTTCCTCGGAGGATTTTGGGAGTGAGGTGGGAACACTGGCTGCGGTCTGCTGAGAGCAACAACTTCGGATCAAGTGCTGCGGAGCGCTGAGACGGGGGCGCCATTCCTGGCTGTTTAGGTACTTACGGGAGTCTGTCGTTATGTTTTGCTTATCCACTTAAATTTAGAGAGTTTTACTCTACCAGTTTAGCAGGCTTTACCAACCAACCAACAAGTGGACTTTTGGGAGCTCGTGATGGTGATGATGATGATGATGATATTCTTTAAGTATCTGATATTCTTTAACACTGAATGTGTAACCATTTATTTATTTATTTATTTAACAATTTATTGCACACAATAAAGAAATACAGAGATATAACATAGATATAACTGACACAACAGGCACTAGTTATTTCTAAAAGAAATTTCTTCCAGCAGGCCTACAGAAAGGAAACCATGATCCAATCTAGTCAGTTTCCCTGGTAACAAGGCCACGGTGGTCAAACGGCGGTCGCTCCACTGTAAAATCTGATCTGCCAAATCCTGGATCATGGAGAAAGCGGACCCCGGACCCTCACTCGCTCGACCACAACCGAGACACACACGGGAAAGATTATTATTTTATGGGAATGAAATCAGTGTAATCTATCAAGCTAGGGTAAATTCACTTACGCGGCCGTCGGCGCCGCGAACCGTCGGCGCGGAGCGTCACTGACGAGTTGTGGGAAAGTATTTTCCAAAAATAACTAATTTGATTTACTTTTGGTTATTGTATGTTATGTACTTTAGTTTGATAACAAATTTTATAATTTATATTGTTTTATAATTACGTTGTAGTTCACAAATATTTATTTACAATTTAAATTACTATTTACAATTATTAACATAAAAAAAATGTCTTACTCTAACACCAACCTTAATTCTAACTAAACTAAAGATAAAAAACTTGACCCAGGTCCCCCGAATTTGGAAAAGTCCCCAGAAGGCTGGCCGCTGGCCGTTGTAGTTGTTCATATTGTGTTGTTGTATAAAATATTGTAGTCTCGAGACGTTTAGGTATTATTTTACCAATTATTTGAGTTCTTCCTTTTAATGCGTGTCCATTTCATGCCACCTCTCCGCTATATCGTGGATGTCACCGATAATATCGTCACGTTACAAACTATAAACACATCCCGATTCTCTTACGGTGAGGTATAAAATGTGGTCAGGTGCCCGTGTTAAAAGGATCACGGATGTCTGTCACAACTGGGATATTGACGCTAAGATGATAATTTTATTTATTATCTCATTTTGACGGTCAATCCGCTTTCAGATTTTATGTAAACGTTTGACAGATTCATTTACATGATTTCTGTAATGTTTATACAATTTTGGTTTCTTTACTAATGACAGAAAGCTTATTTTATTACTTGTAAACAAACAAGATCATCATCTTCGTCACAGACCATAACAGTCTACTGCAGGACTTAGGGCCTCTACCGCGAGAGGGGAGGTTATTGCCATAATCTAAACGCTTGGCTGGGTTGGAGATCGAAGGGTTATAAATATAATAATGAAAAAATTGCTGCTTCCCATTTTTAAGTCTACAGATACTCTAAAAGCTTTGCCTCGAAAACATTTGTCGCTTTGCATGACTCCCATGAGTGTAAGGGGTACCTACATGCGCCGACGTGCATTATGTTTTTGTACTCATTAGACGCCTAATTTTATGCTCTTTAAATTGCTCTAAAGTACTTTTTCACTCGGATACACTCCAACAAAAAAGTCCCAAAATGCTCTTAAAGCCATAAAAGCTACATACAAGGGGCATTCCAGGGATTCCAGGATATTTCGATTCTCCTACTTGAGATCGAGTAAGACTTTTTTGGGTCATCTCTACGAATTTCCGAACACACCGGGAAATAAATCGTTTAGTAATTATTTTTCGTTGAAAACGTATTTTTCCTGTAGGACTTTTAGCTGACTTTGTAATAATAGTACTAATTTTAGGGTCATTGTAGTTGTAATGGCCCTGAAATCTATCAGACCACTGTAGGGTAGATTCACTTACGGCCGGCGGGGCGAGACGTCAGCGCGGGGCGATAGCTGAGGGATGGGAAACTGGTTTTCTGATTTAATCTAAACTAATTGTTTATAATTGGTTTGAATGGGTAATATTTTTGAAATGCTTGTTTCGTGTCACGTCTACTTGGGTTTTTCATTTAACTTACGACAAAAAAGCATTGAATGATAGAAAGGTAGAATCTATTATTTATATGATTATGGCAAGGTGTTCGAGACGCAATAATGGCGTTTTTTAAATAATAATCCAGTTATAAACTTTGCTTTGAGCCAGCAATTATCATCTCGGCACTCCTCATCTTATTTTGTTGTGAAAACTGAGCCGCCGCCACAATATAAATAATTAGATTGAAGAATATAAACTAAATAAAACATTACATAAATTCAGCCGTAACTATATTTAGAGCTCCTGCTTCTTACACTAATTTTATCAACAGTCGTTCCCTCAAAATAAATACGTAAGAAGGTAAGTACGATACTTACCCACAAGCGAGTCTTACGAAGCAGTCCAGCCAGAAAATCTGTAGGCCGGTTTTCTGTTGAGTGTCTTCTACGATCTCTAACCCGCCTGTCCTGAGCCTGTGTGGAGCTTGAGTAATGCACTGTACATCATCATCATCATCATCATGTTGTCGTCAGTCCCGGTTGTGCTCTCACACGCGAGGTCCCGGAATCCGCCTTCCTACTTCTCTTAGTTCACTTAGGTAACGATTTGGTGGTGGCACGAATGTCATAATTTCTTAGTAATGGGCTGTTCATAATGACGATATTATATTTATTTTATATTCTTTATTACACAACAAAGTCTGTATAGTAGTATTATTCCCAAGTCCCAAAAGCTGGGAATTTTAAAAACAAAAAATCATCTTAATACACTACGTAATTTTAAAGATGAGTTCTTATTTGCTACTATACTATTTTGCATATTAGGTACCTACTTTTAATAATTTGCCAATTATTTTTATATCATTTCTTACTCCATCACAGCTTACGTCTTTAATTAATAAAGCTAGATTCGCCGATCCAAAACCTCCGGTCCTAGGTTCTAGACCGAGACCGGATTCGTGCCATCCCTAGCCGCCCCATCACGCAAAGCTAGGCCCGCAAAGCCTACAAATCCACCGGCTATGTTACAGCTTGTTTACACTAACAGCGTAGGGCGTGTAGCAGACTCGGTACCCAGGGAGGGATGTTCGCTTTGTGGTTTGGCGTGTGAAATGGCTTTGCACTTTTATAGTTTTAGTTGGGAGTAGAATTACTCTTGTTGGCTTTTATGCAGACAAATAGGCAAGAGGGCTACTTGTAGGTTGTCATCGCCGCCTTTTAACAGCAACATCAGCGGCGCCATAAATGCGTTGCCCACCTCTAATGAGACCTCTAACATACCTACATATTATTGAAGGATTTCTTAACATAGTCCAAAGGCAAATCTGTGGCTAGGAATAAACAATGTGGAAGGTCTTCAATCTGGTGTGCGAATTCGAAAACATTCGAATTTCGTTATTTTATATTCGTCATCAGCATCAAGAGCCCACATCAGTACACTCCTGGACTCGGGCCTTCACCACATTAATGGAAGGTATTGCAATAATCGCAACGCTTCGCAGTTGGTAGGAGATGGCATAGAATGCAACAAACTTATCTGATCCGGTAGCAAAATCTGTCGGCATCGTGGCAAAGGTCGTGCGACGGACGGTATTGAGGTCTCCTAGTGTTCGGGCAATGTCCGATGTACGACCATGGTCGCACAACCGTTGCCAACTCAATGTCGTCATATCAATTCTAACAACAGTGACGCTGTCGCCGGGTCAGATAAGTTTGTTGCGGTTTAAGTTGGTTGATTTGTACTCGCCGACAATAGTAGCGGTTGGCGTTTTTACTCTGCCGGACATTACATGGCAGTTAATGTATTTTTAATTATTTTTTTGTAATTATTTTATTATAAAATATATAATTTAGTATAAAATATTTTTAATTAATTTATTTGTATCTAGCAACCCGACCCGGCCTCGCACACGTGTTCTCGGAGTTTTTCGTACCTATTACATAAAAATATTCAAGAAGAAATTCTCGAAATTATAGTGAAAACTGCATCAAAACCAACGGATATACAATAAGCACGGCACGGAAAGCGACTTAGTAAGAATAAGAATTCAAATTTTCAGAAGCGTTTATTGTTGAAATAAAATTATAAATGAATATGCTTGGGCAATTCAAACAACGCCATTTAGCCGCAAAGTAAACAAAGCTTGTGTTATGTGTGCCAGAAAACTGTTAAACTACTTATATATATTTTAAATACACTCTTATTATACATATCGATCGAAAGCGATCTACAACCCGCCTGCCAAGCGTGGAAATTATGGCAATGACCCTCTAAGTACTAATGTAAAAGTAGAAGTGGCTCAAGTTACAGTATAATTTGTTTCTACAACAACGTACTCGCAGCTCGAAATTAAACCATCGAATTCCAACGTTAAACGATCACCTAATCAATTTAAACCTAATTAAAGATCCAATTCGCCAACAAGTTAACGACAACGTACCGCACGTTGCATTGTACTAAATCAGTCTGCGATCGGTGTTAGTAAATCAATCGGGGTTCGTCGTGGCATGCGCGAGCGCCGGCAATTATCGTCGTCGGTCTGGACATGCGTACGGGTGCGTGCTTGGGGTTCTTTTTGAAAAATAGGTTTACACTCGTATTTATAATACTTAATGCACTGTTATGTACAATGGCGGAGTTAAAGCTTTATAGCTTATCTACCAGTCAATCGGACAGCTGATGGTATGACACGTATACACAAAACAATGAGGAGTTGTCCAGTAGGTATTGATAGTTGGTTTCAAAAAGCATCAATAGATGGCGCTCGTACAATTTTAGTAATCTTTTTATAATCTGTATGATGGTGGCATTGATTTCATGCAGCCGATTAATACGTAACTTAAAAATAAAATGTTTTTTAATATAAACATAACTGTTAAAGATTGAACGAAATGTAAAAAGAAATATTTATAGAAGTTAGCACTATGTTCCATTATTATTACAACCTCTAAAATGGTTCAAAAGTATTGACAAATACAATATTATCCAATACAACGTACCCAGTGTTTATATCCTGTTTGCTAAGAACCTATTTCAAGCGATTATCAATTACCAAAATTATCGGGGCGCCATCTAGTGAGTGGTTAGGAATGCTTTAGATACCTATTGGAAAACTCCTCATTGTCAGTAGTGAAGTAATGTTACTTTGCGTTCGCTTATCGGCTGCGTTCGATACGGATTCAATGCGGATTGACGACCTGTCAGTTAGACGCAGAGGTCCTGGGTTCGATTCCCGGTCGAATGTATTAAAAAAAGTATGTAAGTAGTTTATCAGATATCTAATAATCATAACAAAAGTTTAGCTTACTTTGGGCTAGATTTCGATTTATTTATTTATTGGTCTATTGCGTTTATTGTGACGGACACGTAGTGCAGATCAATTGACTGTGTCGAGTGGATCGTCAGGCTTGACGGAATCTTCTTCAGAATCTTCAGGCTTCCAAAAAGACAACGGAGAACCATGCACATCGTTCTGCTCTACAAGGACAGAGCTAGGTAAACCCTCTTTTTCCGAAAACATTCGATTAAAATCTTCTCCCAGTTCCATCACGTTCTAGATGTCTATGCGTCATAAAACGTCAATGGTGATAGAAGCGGGAATCGAACAAAAAAAGTGAAATGTATTACTCATAAATTGAATTCATTTTTGTGTCACGCTTTTTGAAAAGCGGAACGATGCATAACATAATATAAGTGATATGAAAATGGACCTTATTTTATGAGCAATACATTCCATGTTGGTTTGTTCTCACTCTTTTTGCTTCTGAATTTAGACGACTGAATTTAGCCAAATGTAGCGCAAAAACTTGGAGTTCTTTGAATATTTTTCAAATAACATTAACATATTATTAAATAAGGCAAACACCAACACCTACTGCAATACCAATTCCTTCAAATTATTCACTATTGAAGCGGCGCGACTGTGGAAAGCTTACTGACATTCGTGACATGGTACATCCGTCAACGCATTCTAGATAAAACTGAAAGAGCACTTTTTGTCCAAACAAGGTTAATTTTATAATGCGCTAGTGGACCCGACGCGACTACGTTCGCGTACACCTACTTTACCCCTAACTACCCTTTTTTTCTTGAATAAAAACCTTCCTCTTGAATCACCCTATCTATCGTTGAAAACTGTATTAAAATCTATTGCGTAGTTTAAAAGATCTAAGCGTACATAGATACATAGGGACAGACGTCGGGTAGCGACTTTGTTTTTTAGAGATTAGTCGATTCCATCAAAAGTAGTCGGGTAATAACCTGATGTCGACCGTCCGTGTCCCTGCAATCCGTCCGGTAGCGGCGCAGGCGCAGACTATATATCCGTCATCGAGACATGCGCTCGTAACTTTAAGGACGCTCCACATGTTGGCCAAAACTCCACGGGATTGGGCCAATACCAGAATGTTTTTTTATATACTACGGGATGCCATACAAGCAGACAGCTCACATGATGGTAAGCGGTAACTGTCGCCCATAACATTTACGATTCATGCATTTAGATTGCAGGCAACAAAAATACAGAACTGCAGGTGCGCTGTCACCGTGAGGACTAAGATGAAATGTCTCATGGCTGGAATTGCGGTGTCTACGTTATCCTTTGTAATCGTAGACAGTTACCGCTTACCATCAGGTGTGCTGTCCGCTCATTTGTCACTAAGTAGTATAAAAAAGGAGACTATCAAATTCTCGGTAAATGTTTTGCCAAAAGTTTAGGCCATGTGGAGTCTACTTTATCCGCTAATTTGCGCGTGCGTCGTTGCGCACACGCACCACAGCTCACACGTATTCGTAAAAATGTGGGTCCGGAAATAGCAATCGAAATAGAACTCAAAGTCAAGGTGGCTAAGGACTATTTTAGTGCGATAGTAGGAAATAAATGTTTTAAGTTGTTTTGGATACGATTAATTGATGTTTTTTTTTTTGGGTCGAGTTTATTTTATTTTTAACGTCATTTCACGGCTGGAATTTTTTGCTCTTATTTTCTTAGTAGCTTAAGCTTTTAACATTTTTCACTTAAGCCAAACAATGATATGGATGGGACTCGACGACAATCATGAAATTAAGTAGATTATATGCAGTGTGTTTGGTGCATAGAATACTTCATGTTAATGTCCCGGTTGTACTCTCGCGCATCAGGGCCCGGGGTCCGCCTTGACCATGATTCAGGACTTTGACAGATTAGGTAATTACACTATCGTCGTAAAAGCATCGGTTAGAATTCAACTAATGTACATAACTCAGAAAAGAGTCTATGGTACATAGCCGCAGCGGGATTCAAATCCCGTACTCTCGCTTACGAGTCGTATGCTTTAACCGCTCGGTCACCGACGCTCTCAGAATAGAATAGTGTTTATCTCATATTAAACATGGAATTATTCGATTGGTGTTTCAAACACACAATAAGCATTTAAGAAAGAATTTATACTTTGTTCTAGGGAGGATTGCTTAAGGGAGGACAGGCAAAATATATAAACCCCAGCCTATTTGAGCATGTCCAGCGATACAAGTCTTGATACGACGAGGTGACAATGTTACATTCATAAAGAACTGCCTCAATAAGATACTAGGTACCAGCCTGCAAGCATTAAATTAGGATCCTAACCAACATTACTTTGGTTAGACGAGTAAGATGTTCCGATTTGCGGATCATGGCCCTATTTTAAATCGCTCGCCTCGATTCAAACGGTTTTCAATTTTGATTTTCGCCATGAAGAATTCCATATTTTGTTGATAAATGCTGATTTTCCCTATTTTTGAACCGCACTCTTTCGGTGTTGCCTATGTGATTTTAAAAATATTGAATTTTTCATACCGAATCCTTTCAAAAACCGTTCGAATCGAAGCGAGCGACCCTAAAATAGAACCCCATAAAGTGAATATTGATATCTAGCTATTAGCGTTTGCTGACCATCGTCTCATATCTGTCGAAGCTAGTCATCCAGTCCAAGAGTTAATAGTTTTATTGTTGTAACAAGCTTCGCAACAACCCTTTTATTCGGTCATTCGCCTCGCAGCGTCTCCGTCCCATTTCCCCCGAATCAAACCAGTAGGTAATCACATAAACACCTCGCCAATTCCGAACAGATTTACACATCCTGCCCACCATTAGAATTCAAATTTAAATTAATTTCACTAAACACAACACCACTCGTAAACCATATTTTAATGTTTCCGGACATCGGTGATTTGCCGGCTGTGTTGCCACATTAAAAATTAATAGCGGTTTTAAAACTATTTCGCATTGGCAACACCGCGACGCCGACGGATGGGGAAACGGAAATGTCTATTATATCACGCGGCTAACTCGAAACATGAAAAATGTTATGAAAATGGCGCGAAACGAGGAAACTATAAACTCGGCTGATTTATATGTTTTTTCTTGCGCCTAAGTGTATTATGCTTTTAATTCGGTGTTTAATAGGGACGTTATGATATGAATATCCGATATGAAGACGTAAAACAATTTAATGGGCGACATTTTAAAATGAGCATTCGCCCTAATTTTGTTACTAAAATTACCATTTTAGCGGAAGTCTTAATTTTCAATAAAATTGAGTGCATAAATCTTTCAATAATAAAGACACTTTAACCCATTAATTTCATTTAATACCTACACCAAGACCTTGTCGTTAGTTAGTGGTGCTGATGTGTCGTAGTCCGAATATACCACTTGGAAAATATAAAGTTGAAATCAAACATAGGTATGTACGTATTAGGAGTCAAAGCTAGGCCAGCGCAGCGCAACAGATTTCTTCGCTGCCAATTGGCTGATTATTTTAGAACTATGTCTATTATATCAAAAATTTTTAACACACTCAGAGTTGAAATGACTAGAAACTAGGAATACGTTTTGTTATTTGCCAGCGTTATAACGTTTCAGAAAACAATTTGGCGATTATAGCCGATAACGAAAGCCGAATAAAGTTGATGTTGAGTGAGATATTTGGGCGCCATTAGTGTTAATTTTATCCTGCCAAACGACAATTTTCCCTTTAATGTGAAACGAACAGGTCATTGAGATGACAGCCTCGAAACAAAAACGAATTCGGCCTTGCTGGAGCACCGATTGTATGGATTTTATGCCGCATACATACACACGCATTTACGTAAAGCTCACGCCTCCATTCCACAGGTGGGATGGACCGCCACTTTGCTCACATATTATCCACTGATATACAATTCTCTTCATATATCTCCTTTTGTTCTTATCACACCATACTCCAACATTTGCCGACAATGCTAAATACTCTCCATGAGAGCCAAGCGGCAACAGGCCCTTTTTCCCTATCTAACTCCAACTGTTTTCCTCGCCACAGTGAAGGACCACATCCACTCAGACCTGGAGACGGATGAGGTGGAGACAGACGACCAGACCTCCAACATGGACGACGACGCCCTCACGCAGTCAGACCTCGACGAGAACGGGGAGCCGAAGAGTCCGACCAGCTCGTCGTCTAAAAAGGTAAGCAAGTCTTCCTGCAGGAACCTTTGACCACACAACTGAAATGTCGCCCGCGGTGAGGTAGGCGGGAGGGGGACGTTTCGGGAATGAACGCGGGGGCGCGGAAGATATTTCACCTAATGATGTTTTGCGGAACAAAATGGTCTCTGACGCACACTTCACGCAACGCGATTAGCGCTGAAAAATCACCCTTTTACCTATCTTTGGTCCTGCAGGCGATGTGTCAGTTACGTTGCAGAATATTAATATTAACGTGACGTAAGTGACGTGGTCAATCTATGGTCGAAAAAAGAAACCTGGTCTAATGGCAGCGTGCTTGCGAGATCGATAACCAAATTTAAGCAACGCATGCAGAGGATATGTGACTTATTCGAATTTTGAGGCTTATAGTCGAGCTAGCATTGCAACGAGTTCGCCACTCGTTTGGTCCACACTACACCACTACCACTACCACCAACTATCATGGGTAAACCCGCCACATATTTCGCTCCTCCACGTGGCATCCTCAGAAAAACGTTGACCGTATTCTATATTTAAAAACTAATCCACTCCCCCAATCCAGGGCAAAAGCGGGTCATCAAGCCGAGACTCCAAGGGCGGTACGAAGCCGCGGCGCGCGCGCACCGCCTTCACTTACGAGCAGCTGGTGTCACTGGAGAACAAGTTCAAGACCACCCGATACCTGTCGGTCTGCGAGCGGCTCAACTTGGCCTTGAGCCTTAGTCTCACTGAGACACAGGTACGTTGGGAATGTTGGGGTGATTATTATAATTATAACACTTTCCAGGAAAGGTAATTTATACCCATACCAGTAGGGGCACATGCGGTGGTACGGTGGATCATTTTGACACTACTCAGTGACAAATGAGCATACAGCCCACCTGATGATAAGCGGAAACGGTTGTCTGTAACCTCTACGAGTATGATTAGAACTTAGATTTCAATGCAACGAAAATGCAGATTCGTTACGTTTTCACTTTGAGGGCAAAGAAGTAATGCCTCATGCTTGTTATTGTGCTGGGTATCATTTAAACCGGAACACTACGATTGCTGGGGAGCAGAAATAGATAAGACGTACTCACCCAGGCGGACTCCACTTTGACAGAGTCCTACCACCTAATCTGAGCTACTACTGAGCATCATATATGACTGGCATTTTACTTGGTGGTAATTGATTATGCGGCTGATGATAGGCCATTCCTCAAAACAGACGTCCTTCTCGTAGTTTTGAAGGTGATCAGATTATATTGCTTCGTACCATCGTCATAATTTCATCAGCCTCCCGTCAAGCCTCCCACACTGTCTGGCTTTGTATTTGAGACCGTGATTTCCCTTTAGATAGGTTGTCCCAAAGTAACCCTTTTTCTAATGGATGAAGGTCCAATGCAAAGCCTAGTATTCACTTGCCAAATTCAGATACCCTTATTATTTCTACAAACTTCCATAAAACCCCGTGACGGAAAATTACAGTTATTTTTCCCCAACAGGTGAAGATATGGTTCCAGAATCGGCGTACGAAGTGGAAAAAGCAGAATCCCGGGATGGACGTCAACAGTCCTACCGTACCCCCGCCCCCAGGGGGTGGTTTTCCCTCCGGCCCGTACCCTGGGGGGCTGCTGTACTCCCATGGCGTCCCATACCCTTTCACTGGGCCTGGCCCCTACGCCCCCTACTTCCACCATTTGGCTGCAAACCACCATCACTCTCACGGAAGCATCGGCCACTCCCACACGTGATTGTGGCAACGGCCAGGGTCCCAGGACCCTCGGCTAGACAAGGACAACGATAGCGGAGCCCTCTCCAACTAGCGGTGCGAGAAGAAGATGGCCGTAGTGCAGCCGAGGTCGAGTTTAAAGAAATTGTGATACGTATCTGATAAGTTTAGGGTTTGTTACGTTTCGGTTTGTGTTGGTGATGAAGGTTTAAAATGAAATATAGTGCTCGAAAATCAAATATTATTTGTTGAAATACTTATTCATTTTTATTTAGGTACCTCTACCTACTTTAATTTGTACAATGGCTTCATTTCTTTGCTTAAAATTGCATAATATTTTTTACTATTCCACTGCAAGGTAATTTGTCTGCTGGCCCATTATTAACTTATTTCGTAACCTCAAACACAGTAACAAACTCTGCAATGCGTTGCCAAAATAATGTAAATTGTGTAAGTAGCTGTAAATATAATGTGAAAATTAGTTCTAAGGCGTTTAGTTAAGTATTTAGACATTCAACTACTCTACTGTATTCGTTCGTGGAGCTTTTAAAGGTTAAGCTCGATACATCTTACAAAATGCAAGTTGGGATACTGAATTAGATACCTACAAGCTAAACTTACAATAAGTGCTTTCCAGTTCTTGTGTTTTTGTTATAAAAGACTTATCAAGTTTAAATAAAGATCAGGTCAAGAGTATGCAATATGTTCACATAAAAAGATCGATGTGAATGATTATTGAAATTTCTATGTAAATATCTATTAACCAATACTTCTATAATGTAGATTTATTATTTATTGCTGATGTGCCAAAAACTGACTTGCCTATGTTGTTAGCTTAACGAATAATTTTTGTTACATTTTGATACGTGCATGTATCATATGTCAATGGATAGCTACTAAAGATTGTAAGATAGATAAGAACCAGAGAGTAAAAATAAATAAAAAGTTTGCCTGTCTAAGGTAGCTAATTTACCAATCTTTTTGGTAAGAACCTACCTATGCTTTGGCATTTTTAACCGACTGTCTGCAAAGGAGGAGAAGTACTAAATTAGTGGCGTATATAGGTGTATACTTATTACATCATGTTCTTTTTACGAAAAGTATGTTTTAAACAGATTTCGCACGCAACTATTTCAAAAAATTTACAACTTTTTATGATCTCGGTATCATCTCGAAAATTGACAGTTTACCACTTGACTTTTAGCTTCTGAACGCCGCTTTCAATGCAATACGTCCCATACATCCCACAATGGGTATCAAAGTGTTCAAATTATTATCTATGGCTATTTTGTAATTATAGTCCACTGAACTTGGAATTAAATGTTTACCTTATTATCGCAAACATTAATAAATTGTAGCTCTAGTTCTAATTTTCAAGTGGAATTACACGTTAGAGAGGAAATCACTGCAAGTGTTTCTGTTGGGCCCAATTTTTTGAAGTTTTTTCCCCTACTCTGGAAATTTTCAAAAATGATTTCCCTGACGTCATTGTCGTACATGCCAAATTCCGCTCAATCCGTCAGTCATCATTCCAAACAAATCCAAAATATGACCCAATCAGATGACCACCTTTAAAAATGACTGTTGATTCTATTGATTCGATGCCAGTAAAAATTTGTACTTAAGTAAAAATTTGACACCTTTCGGTAACAAGAGCGTAAACTCACATGTTTTCTATTTGCACACTGCACATAATTTATTCCAAGTGTTACGTATAATGAGTACCTATTCGAAATATTGTACTATAATAATAAAATAAGTAAATATTATTTATAAATCAAGACTATTATAAGTACCGCTCAATGCTGTAAATAGTAGCACATTCGAGGCATATACATACTATAAGCTCGATGTTGATATAAAATAGTTTCAAGTTAACCGACTGTCGTTTTATTTCCTACTGAATTACTTAGTCGTTCCTCGAGTTTTGAATACCATGAAGTACCTACTACAAAATATTATTAATAGTACGTAAAATATAGTTTATTAATTTGCGATTTGCCATTGATAACAAAAGTATTGTTTTTATTTACATTACAATACACGGAAAAAAAATTATGTAGATAATTAAACACCTGAACACCATTTTGTAATGGTATTTTTTTAACGAGCAAGCGGACCCGGTATCGGGTATGATGGTCCCGATGGAAAAGTTACACAATCAAAGTGTCATCAGTTCGGAGGATGCGAGCATTGTTAGAATCCTCCTCACTGTAGCGGTAAATCCTAAGAAAGTGCTTTCAGATTTACTTTACTAAAAGCTTTGACGGCCTGAGTGGTTCGTTGGTCAACAGCCGGTCTGCCACGCAAGAGGTCCCGGGTTCGATTCCCGGCCGGGCAGAAATTTAAAATGATGAATTTTAATTTCTGTTACGGGTCTGGGTGTTCTATGTATAATAAGTATGTATTTAAAAGTATTTAAGTAGTATATCAGTTATCTAACACCCATAACACAAGCTTTGCTTACTTTGGGGCTAGATGGCGCTGTGTGAATTTGTCCATGCAAAATTCAAAATTTATTAAAAAGCCGATTCACCAGAGCCCCGTCTGTCAGCACGAGAATCGCAAGCGAGGTAGGCTTGGGCTCCTGAAATGGTGGTGGCGCCCAGTAGCCCCCTGAGCGACACCGTAAACCAGAATATTTCAAGAAAATATTATTTACTAGATTAGGAGCAACGAAAGAACACTCTTCAGAAATCTACAAAAGACTATCTGTCTGAGGAGTAGGTAGATATTTTTCTAGTGATGTAGGTAGGGACTTACGCCAATCAACTGCTTGTTAGAGTTGAGAGTATGAGCATGTGGTTTTTTTTATTATCTTTTTCCATTATTCCAAAATAAAAGTCGTGCCGAAAATGATCTAAGGATCATGATTACAACTGAAAAGTAAAATATTAATATCAGTGAAAAATAATTCCTCTTATAATTCTTCTTTAGGCAATAATGAAAACGAAATTTAAAGATAGATATCATTACAGTAACATTAACAAACATTTTATAAAAAAAAAAACAGCTAGTGAGCGCTTGAAGTCGCGGGGAAAAGCTGGTGAGATGAGTACCTATTAGTAGATTCTATACTTAACTGTCTACGATTAGATAAGTAACCTAAATATACTGACGGAATATTTCAAAAAGACAACATTGTCAACAACTTCCGCAAATTCAAACCTCGTTCAGCTTCTGATATGACGACAAATTTACGGACGTATTAAATATTGCACAACAGACACAGGTGGCCGTCCCTAAATAAAACTTGTATCAAAGCAAGCATTGGTCAAGGTTATAATTACACAGAGTGATCGCCTTTAAGGCCTGCGTAGACGAGGACTACGAGTATATAGGTATACTCTGGGTGACTTTTCGTCAAAAATCTAAATATATCGCTTACAGCGTACCATGAATGCAGCTTTAAGTTGCGGCTGATGACAAAATAATTAAATTTTCTATAAATTTTAAGTCAACATCCGTAACCACGAACGTTAAGGAATGACAGGCTTAGAGAGTAGCTCTTGGGACGATGGGGATTACTCTTTGGACGTAGGTACAAAGATTCTCCCAATTTTCAATGGCACCAAGCAAATATTGGCCGTGTTGTGTCCGGCAGACTAAAATAGCACCAACCCCTTACACTCGTGGGTGTCGTACAATGTTTTCTAGGCATAAGATCTAGAGTCTCCGTAGGCTGGAAAATGGGCAGCTGCATCTTCCATTGTCATATTTATAATACTGCGATCTCCAGTCCGCCTGCCAAGCGTAGAGATGAGGGACCATCCATAAATTACGTCACACGAATTTTAGGACTTTTGAGCCCCTCGCCCCGTCCTTGTCACAGATTGTCACAATTTTATAATCCCCCCCTCCTGATGTGACGTCACACATTTCTTAAATTTATCCATGTATTTTAGAATAATTGAAAGAAAACAGCTATCGTCATTTTTCATAGTGAGAATGCGAAATTATTAATAAATATGGATCAAGTTCGTTAAATTTTAAGATTTTTTATTCACATCTAAACGTCGCGTTTGATTATTAATTTTTAACATGTGATGTCACAAAATTTTTGACCCCCTCTGCCCCTTGTCACATTATGTCTAATTTCAGTAATACCCTCCCTCCCTATTAAGGTGTGACGTAATTTATGGATGACCCCTGATGGCAATAACCTCCCCTTTCGTGGGAGAGGCCCTAAGTTCTGCAGTGGACTGTTATGGGCTGTGATGATGGAGCAAATATATCTGGGGTCCTATTTTTGAATCGCTCACATCCACGTGAGCGCTCGTCTTCTAATATCTCTTCTATTTCTGTAGTTTTTTTTTTCTATCTCTCGCAGCTTACCACGAGTGTAAGAGAAATAGGTAGCGCACACGAGCGCTCGTGT
The DNA here is from genome assembly GCA_905147135.1 of Blastobasis lacticolella. Lineage (NCBI taxonomy): Eukaryota > Metazoa > Arthropoda > Insecta > Lepidoptera > Blastobasidae > Blastobasis > Blastobasis lacticolella. The sequence continues at coordinate 5,322,677 of LR990061.1, forward strand.
GGATGCTAGCGGTTCAAAAATAGGCACCTGAATGAATAAAATGACTATACCGAACGACCCAACACGTCTAATACCGCGTCTAATGGCACAAGTAACGAGATTAGACTATTTTTTTTCTTATTCTGGTTTTGTTTATGTCTCTGTTTGATTATATTTTTTTAATTTAATTTTAAGAGTTTTGTGCTGTGTGTTTGAGTGTAATAAATGTGTTTTACTTTTACTTTTTTTACTTTTAATACGGTACAACTTCCCTTCGGGTCTATTTACTCTACGCTTCAGCAGAGCAGTCAGCAGTCAACAGCAGTGAAGGTAGGTTCCCCTGCAGGCTACCGTACGTACACTAGTCGGCGGTAAATAATGCGCATTCGCTACTTCGGTTTCGTAGAGCTTCGTCTCTATCGCACGAAGATTAAACGAAACTAGCCGATGTTGCATTATTCATCGCCTTGTACTGGCAGCTACAGAGAGAACTGACTGACTGACTTCCATACATTTAGGGCGGCTTGCCCAAATTCTTAAACGCATTTAAATTTATGCTTAAACCAAAAAACTTCATACAAAACAACATTAAACGTCATTCAACGTGTTTAAGAGTTTGGTGCAAGCCGTCCTTAATGTAGGTAAGTTAGACGGGTCCATTCACTCCGCAGCTGACTGTACCCACTATATCTACGAACCTCGTCTACGCTGGGCTTTACTCAACACATGAGAGCGGTAGACTCCACGCTCATTCCACGTCTAATCAGACTCATGTCAATTATCAACCGCGCGATTTGTTCGAGCTTTGATCTCGACACGACAGCGAATGAGCCAGTTACACAGGCGGCTGGCTAATTTTCTATATGACACTTTTGATTAGGGAAACTACTAAATTACGGCCGATACGGTTGAGCAAGCTGGCCAGTACTGGCAACCCTTTTGGTTGCGAGTGAGCGTGTCGACGCGTGTTTGGTATCAATGTTAACATACTGTAAAGAGAAGAGAACGACTTTTTGTTAACGTAAAGTTGGCTCGTGAAGGCGTCAGTGGTTGAGGGGTCCGACTCGCACCCTGAGGTACCGGGTTCGAACGCCAATACCGCCAATTGCCGCCCCAATGACTCTTTGAGTTATGTATGTTAGATGAACCCAAAAAAAAATACAGGCTTCTGGCTAATTTTCTATAGGTATGAGACACTTTTGATTAGAGAAACTATAAAATTATAGCCGATGCTGTTGAGCAAGTTGGCAACCCTTTTGGAGAGTGAGCGTGGTGGCGCGTGTTTGGTATCAATCTTAACATTTATTTATTTATTTTATTTTTAGCCATTATAAATAAATCATAACATACTGACTCTTTTCTGAGCTGAACACTAACCGATGCTCTTACAGTGAGGGATGACATCGTGATGAAACCACATTCAGGAGACTGAAAGTGTAACCATAATGAAATGCTGTGTATGAGGCGTTAATGTCCCGGTTGTGCTCTCGCGCACGCCCGGGGTCCGCCTGGACCATGATCCAGGATTTGGCGATCAGGTAATTACAGTGGAGCGACCGCCATCTGACCTCCGTGACCCTGTTACCAGGGGAAACTGATCAGATTGAATCATGGTAACACATTCAGTCGCCTGAATTGACCATATTTATACCTAATCCTTAATAAATAACAATACTTAGGTGGATGTGGAGGATCTTCGGAGGCCTAGTGGCCCGACTCGTAAAAAAGTAAGAAAAACTATTATTATACATACATTGCGCACCAAGACAAATTAATAATAACATTTAAAACAATGAGTAGCCTGCCATGACACTCAGCATGTGCTCAGCGAGAGGTCCCGACTACTGATCAGACTGGAGTCATCCACACTAACTATTATAATACATTATTAAAATAGTGTATTAAAATCCGGTACTTTAATACCCATTTGAACACCCAAGCGCTAAGTAAAATGAGCGTTTGATCGCCCCAAAGTATTCCCCCTATCGTCGCCGTCGCCCCCCAGCATACATGACAAACAGCGGGACAACCCAACCGGATCCTCCGACAAGGAACCTTGGAACCGCCCCATCCATCTCCACAGACTCACAAAGCTGTAGATTTAGCGAAAATAAAATAAGGAATACTGATCTGGTATTAATGGGAAGAAGCGTGGGTTGGGCAGAGGCATTTTATTGCAAGCTTGTATTGAACTGCACTTGTATGTTCTGGAAGCTTGAAATAGGTTCTTAGCAAACAGGATATAAACACTGGGTACGTTGTATTTTGATAATATTGTATTTGTCAATAGTTTTCAACCATTTTAGAGGTTGTAATAATAATGGAACATAGTGCTAACTTCTATAAATATTTCTTTTTAGACTTCGTTCAACCTTTAACAGTTATGTTTATATTAATAAGCATTTTATTTTTAAGTTTAGTATTAGTTGGCTACATGAAATCACTGCCACCATCATACAGATTATAAAAAGATTACCAAAATTGTAGGAGCGCCATCTATTGATGCTTTTTGAAACCAACTATCTATACCTACTGGAAAACTCCTCTTGGATGATAATGCATCGGTACCTCCACTGGTCTGATGATGAAGTAGGGAAATGACCATAGGAATACCGCGCGATTAAAGCTGGGTAAGAAAAATAAATTTTTATTTGAGAACGTAATCAGTTATGGCAGGTACTTCTAGTTATTTTAAGTCAGTTCTAAAACATTTTGCAAGCAAATAGTCTCTTGGTTTTAGAAGTATGTAGGCAAATGTCCATAGGCAATGGTGGCCACTTTCCATTAGGTGGCCCGCTTACCTGGTTTACAAATTACCCGATATTTCGACGCAATTTCATGCATTAGTCAAGGGACCACTAATATTTCTTTAATAACCCGTTACCATTAACTATTACGTATGAGCCACAGTTTAAGACTTCTATGTCCAAAGAAAGTATCTATAGGATTCTAAGCCTCATATTTATTTGTCTGTACCCTAACCGACAGACGTGGGAAACCCCTAACCAAATATAAATTTCCCAAGTCGCTGTACAGATTTTAACAATTTTTATTGATAGAAAGCCAAAAACGGTCATTATAATTTTTTTTCTCATTTATTTTGGCACTGACAGTCATTTTACAGAGGTAGTTACAATAAAATTTGGTTACAATTTATCGACCTATAGTGTCAAATAACCAAGGTATTTGTGAGGTCCTCAGTGTACGTTAGTATCAATACTCTGTAGTCTAGGTCTAAAGGTAGTACCTTAAGATACACCTGTGCCCATTAAGATACGCCTGTGATATGGCCTTACTATACTCACTAAAGCGTATATAATCCAAAAATAGCTCCCAATTTTTGGAATCAATATTCGCCCGGGCCCCCACTCCAGCCGTGCCTACATCTTCGCGACTGGCACTCCATTAATTCCTACCGTCGCCCAATCGATGGGTCCCCGGTAAGGACCTATTTCATGGTTGAACACCCGCCTTGCTAGTCTGCCAGGTCTGTTTGAGTGTTGGGCGCTAGATCAGTTCAAAAAAGCGCTAGATTCCGCTAAACAGGTGTGATTTTATACAAGCGCTAGATTTTTACAATTAGGAGGTAAAAGTTACGTTTCACGATCACACCTAGTGTTTGACTGACCGAGAAATTAATTAGTTGGCTTCTACTAGAGCGGCACAAACAGGAGATCGTTGCGCGCGCTTATTATGTTAAGAACCTCTAGGTGTTATGTTCACTCCAGCAGCGGTACCGCCGATACGATTGCGTATGATACCACCCTCTGGAATGACGTCACAGTCTATCCGAAATGCATGTTGTTACGTCATTCCAAAAGGATGGTATCATGCGATTGGTGATTGGCGTTACCGTACCAGATCTTTTGAGGTAAAATTTGACATATTTCGGTATATATTTTTGGCATATTTTAGGTAGGTATCAACTATTTCGATAAGGCGCTTGATTTTCTAATAGAAATCAAATATGAAGAATGGGAGTTGATTACGCTAAAATTCCGCTAGATCCAGCGCCTAAAGCGCTAAACCGGCAGCACTGCTTGCTACACACTGAGCGGAATCGCGACGGGTTCAGCGTCTGTGAATGGGCCGCTTAATATGATAATCGGCACGCTCCCTAATATGTAGGTGGGTACGCTTGTGTTGTGCCTACTTCATTTCTACGCTGTGACAATTTTTACAATGGACAAAAGGCGTTGTTTTGTGGTTTATTAACTTTCGACAAATAATGCCAAAAAACGCAAAACGCCATTCATACGTAAAACGCCAAAAACGTGTTTTACCAAATTCTGGTAAGCAAAACACACTTGGCGTTAGTAATTATTATATATTCCACTTCTTTGTTTTTAATTGTACATAAACATAACATAATGATACAGTTCATGCAGATGCAGCAAAGTAACTAAAAAGAAACAGTCAAGGCACATGTTAGGCGCCAATCTTTTGGATTTTGTGCAATATGAAATTTTGCAAAGACTTATTATATCAATGAACTTGTGACGATTACCCAATATTCTTTTTATTTCATCCCCCCTAAAAATAAGACGAAATCGACTATCGATGAACACTACCTTATATCACAAAACAACACTCTGACAGTGCCCATACTCAAATAACAATATTACCATCGCTCCGATATAAGAACTGTCATGAATAGCGGCAATCTCTTTCGGGGTGATTGTTGCATAATTTTTAATCACACGACCGAGTAAGCAGTCAATGCGGTAGAACGCGCGAGGTCAGCGGATAAATGGCGGGAAAGCGCGCCCTGTTACGTCACGCTCCTGCTTTACCATGGGAGCCTTTAACAGTTTGAGAATGAGGAAGTTTAAATACCAAAAAGATTGGAAAGTACCTATGCTACCTTCATGGCAATTTTTTTTCTATGTGTTATATTTAACATAAAGAGTCTGGATTTGACTTGCAGTGATATTTCACTGCAAGTCAAATCCAGACTCTTTATGAGCTGTCCACACACATAATTTTGTAAAAATATAAATAATGGACTTTGCTTTACTATCATAGGCTGACGGGAAGTTTTACTGTAGTTCTTTAATTCTAACGTTGTTTTAGAATATATTTTGAACCTATGAAAATGCCGTATTGCAAGCAAAGTACTAGGCGTATACAGCAATTATTGCATGGGTTTTATAGAAACATGAAAGTGGGTGTTAGACAAGTGTGAGGAATGAAAATTGTATGATGAGGAAGGTGATGAACATCAATGTGGATTGATTGTCCGCTAAGTACAGTAAATAATGGACATGGATGACGAAATGATGCCTGAGGTATAAGTGAAGCACCGATATGAGGTTTGTAAGGTACCTACTTAATACATACTCACGTCTGTGTCCCTCAGACGGGGTAGGCAGAGACTATGGACCTACTTTATGCCTACTAAATATCTAAAACGATAGCCAACAGTCTATGTATGACTTCACCAATAATTGCAGCTACATTGTCACTGTGAAGGCTACTTATTTATTAGACAATGACGTTGTTAAGAGTTTGGTAAAAAAATGATTATCAGCACAGACGAATGTCACAACTTAATTTATCTCTACGGCGAGCCTTGACTAGCCCCACAGATTCATCTCACATTAAAATCATCCCCAAATCCAATGTTCACCCTTATTAAATGCCAATCGACGCGTGTGATTAAAAAATAGAGCGGATTTAGCGCCACAATGGGGTGGAATAAATTATAATTTGGGAGCAATTTGCTTCGGCGTATCAGAAACGAATGGACTAGCGCGAGTGTTGCGAATTACTTGTCTGAACTGAAAGCAATACAATACGAGTACAATAGTAGATACCTGCTTACAAATCCTTACAACTTGTGAAAATGCGTTTGGTTGGTCTACTTTAGACGGTGCAACCTGTTGGTCCAGTTTTTGGCATATATATAGTCCTACGGATTAACCATGTAATAACAAAATTTTTCGACATATGGCCAATTTAATTATTCGTCAACATTGTTTAAAGTAACGGCCGAGTGGTGTCCGGCAGAGTACAATAGCACCAACCCCTTACATTCATGGGTGTCGTACAAGGCGACTAATGTTTACGAGGCAAAAAAACTATAGTCTTCGTATAGACAGGACTGCAGCGTTTTAAATTGTTATATTTATAACATTGCGATATCCAACCCGCCTACCAAGTGTGGAGATTATGGCAATAACCTCCTCTTTCGTGGGAGTGGCCCTTTAGGCCCTGCAGTGGACAGTTATGGGCTTTGATGATGATAGTTTATTGATTTTCCACCGTTTGTCTGCTGGCTTGGCTCCACGGTTCCACAAGTATTTGAACAAGATGCCAATGCTCTGGATATACTTACTATTTAGTAGGTATCAATCGGATTTCTCCACCATTTGAGAACAGAAAATTTTCTCTCCTCTTTTACAGCTACAATATAGCGCGCGGCGCTCCACCAATCAGGAGCCAGTATTGGATTCTGCTCGCTTTCCACGTTATCTTTACGGCCGTTTATTTTAATTGGCTCCATGCTCCGCGTTTAAGAGACGCGAAGCTTGGTTCAAACTGTGGCGCATCGAAGTGAATCCGGAGAAGAGCTCCGCGGTTTGCTTCGATGTTAAGCGCAGACGGGGTGACAGCGACCCCCCTCCCCTCCGCATGCAAGGGAAACTAGTTCCCTGGCAGCGCGCTGTAAAATATCTAGGCGTCACGCTTGACAAAAGGCTCACTTTCCGGCCCCATGTCGAAAGAGTGTGCCGCACCGCCCGTTTCTACCTGGGTCGCCTCAACAGTATGTTGGGTCGATTCAGTAAAATGTCCCTCAGGAACAAGCGAACCCTCTACAAGGTGTGCATTCGACCGGTGTTGACATACGCCTCCCCCGTCTTCGCTCACGCGAGCTCCCACGTCACTAAGAAACTGCAAATTGTGCAGAACATCTTCTGCCGTAGGGCAACGGCGGCTCCATGGTACGTCCGCAATGCGGACCTACACCGTGACATGGACCTGCCTACCCTGCAGCAGTTTCTTAGAACGCTCTCCGAGACCTTTTTCAAGGCCGCGGAGGAGCACCCCAACCCGCTCGTGCGAGAGGCAGCAGCCTACGCTCCCCGCCCGGTCTCCGGCCACGTGGTACGGAGACCGAGACACGTCCTCGCGGATCCCCCCGACGAACTGTCGAGCGCCCTGAACCTCCTCCTGGAGGCTCAGGACGACTCAACAGAGCCCCCCCATGCCGTTTCAGCGGCCCCCGTAGGCCCCCAATCCCAATCCACGGCAGCGGGACCCCCTTCTGGGGTCTCGCTATAAATTCTCCAGCGTATGCTCCGTAAGGAGTGACGTTGAGCGCACCCCGTCCCTACGGGGTGTAGCATCCGATGAAACCTGAAAGGCCCTTATGGCTACAGGTGCTTCCAGGGGGTGTTTAGTACGTATGCGCCTAGGTTCTTTTGGCGAGTCGTGCATAACCAGTCCGGCCGGCCGGCTGGGATACTCATGAGAGTTCACCTCCTCCCTTCCAACCGCATTACCGAAGGGTGCCCATTTCCTTTGCGTTGGGCAAAAAAAAAAAAAAAAAAAAAAAATTAAGAGACGCCTCGGCTTGAATCTCGGCCTCAATTGCTAACGGATCCCGCTCCAATTTATCACCGGATCAAATTAGGGATTTTTCCTACTTGAATAAGTGGTGCTTGGTGCTGGGAAGCTGGCTTCTTTCGGTTTCGTTCGATGGAAATTGTGGTAGGCGTCTATAATTGCAAATTTTAACCAATATTTTAATGTTGGTATTTTAACGATTAAGGGTGGCTTAAAAACACATTAAACGTCATTCTTAAACACGTTTAAAAAAGTGGTTCAAGCCGGGCTTAGAGGTGAAGTTGTCTGTGGTAATTTAGCTCCTATAAATATAATAACAGGATAATAAAAGTAATATTTTAATATTGATGTTTTAACGATTAAAATACTGCACTTACTGGCTTGCATCAATTTCTAAAACGCATTTAAGTTAACACTTAAATGAAAAACTTCATACAAAAATATATTAAACGTCATTCTTAAACACGTTTAAAAGTTTGGTGCAAGCTGGGCTTAGCTTTCATAAATATTTAAACTAACCTGCTAACTTTTGTTAGCTTAAATTAGTAGTCTACAAATTTTTACGTTTGGCCCTACTGAGATAATTCATCATCAAATATTTAAAATAGACACACCGTAATAGACACAGACAGACAGGTGACATTGTTAAAGGCAATCTGCAGTATCCGGTGACAGAGCGCGAACAAGAAATATGTACATATTGAAGACCTATTCGGGCTAGAGCACTGTCCACGACGAGGAATACTTTTAAAAATTTAAAATTTTACGAGTACACATCTGGTGTGCTGGAGACATTTTACTGCTGTTTTATAGCTTGATATTTTGTCGGGTCACTGAGCTAAAATCGACCATGAAATAAGAGCACTAGAGCATGTTTTACAATGTCCGACTGCGTAGTATCCAGGTAATTTGTTGCTGAAAGAGCACAGTAAATAAAGTGGCGCTTTATAGGGCAGTTTATCTGTAGATTGCACGAATTTGTTCCCGTTTGATTTGTTGCAACTAAAATGCAGCAAACACGACAAGTATGGTTGTAAAAATTCGCTATTTGGAATATTTAATTCGAAACCATAATATTTAAACCATTTAAATAGGAAACCACTAATCAGTTTCTAAAATTAACTAAATCCCGTAACAATTTATTTATTTATTTATTTATTTAACAGTTTATTGTGCACAGGAAATACATCGTGAAAAACAGGCAAAGTAATAAATGGCACAACAGGCGCTACTTATTTCTAAACAATATTGGGGAAGAAGATTTTTCACAATTTCACAACCTTTCAACGTTCTATTTCAGAATCTAATTACACAGATAACAGGCCAATTTATCTTTAAACATTGCCCGCCTACCCAATCCGGGATGATTGACAGCTGTACTTTGTAACTTATCAGAATTAACTAGCTAAAAATGTGTTGACCGGTTTTTTCAGGGATACGGCGGTACAGCGCGCGCGGCGTCCTTTGAAAACGTCTTTCAAGATGGCGGCGCGTCATCTGTCATTTTTAATTGCGTGTCAGAGCGCGGTAGCGACGCGCGTCATGCGCCACCGCGAATATATTTAGTTTATTGCGATATAAACGCTGGTAATATCTCGCCGGGGAACTCATTAGATTCGCATTGATTTCAGCCGCCACCGCTCGCTCGTGAGAATAGCTGGCGGTTGATTAGCTTCCTCCTAACATGTGTAAACAATTTTGGTAGTTTTATATAAATAGGTAGACACAGTCTTATTATACTGTAAGCAAGTGGAAAAAACGGCTATTAGTGCCGAATGTAGATAACAAATGTGTTAGATTCACAGACAGATGCACCGCTTAAATTGGGCGAGCTATACGCGACCGCAAAGAAATCAAACGCGGTGAGAACCTAAATCGTTTTTATAGGCGCCGGAATAGGACGTCATTTGTTTTTTACAACCTCCCGCCTCCCGCCATTGGAAGCAGCCACTTCAAAGCAGATATAGGCGACGACGTACATACACCCCCTTTGAACAAAATAACAGCGTTGCCTCCTGAATAATGTCTTAATTTCAAAACTATGGAACCGCACGTTTATTTCACAATAAACTAAATATATCGCCCTCCAGACATTTTCGACAACCAACAAGTGGCAATTAAAAGTGACAAATGGTATGAGTTATACGTGTCGCGCCGTTGTCGACGCCATGTTGTTACGCTATGTCATTTTTGACGGCGCTCTCAAAGAGTCCGAGCTAGTCCCTCTGATCTTTGCACCGTCCACTTGGGTTTTCTGAAGAGCTGACAGCAACAATGATCTAATAAAAATAAAATAAAAACGGCGTAACAGAGCGCAATTTCAGGTTGGACACAAAGAGGTTAGGAAGTTGGCGCCAAATTTATGCTGGCCATAACACATGAGGTCGTTACTTTTTGACGGATGTCGGTTTTTAAAAAAAGATAAAAGCGAACGTTTCGAGGCGTTATGACGCGTGGCGGTTGGCTGTATAGTAAAACGCCTTGTCGTCTACTGCATTAAAAAGCGATAAATGTTCTGCGCAAACGCTGACTTCCTACAGTGACTTGTCGCATTTTCGTGAATTAATGTGTCGTTCGTCAGTTTGAAACACATTCGGTACGCGTTATATTGCAGTATTTTTACCAGACATCATTTTCTGTACGGACTTACGCAGATACCTAGTCATAACCGTAATTTCAGAATTGTTTCATTGTTAATTTAAATTTTATTTCGTATTTTAGTATAATCTTGTTTACTGAATATATGAAAAACATGCTAGTTAACTCTGTGAAACGATAAAAAAAGCTAGCAATATAGAGAGAGATTAAACTTTAATACAATATAAGACTTAGACTGGCCCGATATCTATGGAGTTGGCAGCAAATCTGCCTGTTGTTTTTGAAGATCATGGGTGTTGTATTCCTGTGAGTATTTAAGATCTCCTTCAACTTAGTATTTGCCACAGTAAATACTAGAGTAGTGGTTTTTATCAGGTGATCCGCTTGCCTGTTGGTCTACCGATGAACAAAAATGCAGATATCTTATATCTCTTTAAGTAAATATAGTTATTTTTAGTCTATATCTATACATAGTATAAAACAAAGTCGCTTTCAGCCGTCTGTCTCTTTGTACGCATCTTTTAAACTACGTAACGGGTTTTAATGCGGTTTAAAACAGTAGATAGAGAGATTCAAGAGGAAGGTTTATAAGCAAGAAAAAAAGGGTAGGTAGGGATATGTAGGTATAGGTAGGTATATAGTAGATATAGAGTAGGTGTAGGGTCTAATGTTAGGCGTAAGGTTGGTGTAGGGTAGGTATAGAGTAGATATAGTAGGTGTAGGGTAGGTGTTGGGTGGGTGTAGGGTACTATAGGGGTAGGACACCACGCGAACGAAGCCACTAGTTAAACATAAACGACACTTGCTAAAACCATAAGTAGAAATCCAGCAGCGTACCCCATACGGGCGATGATACGGACGCAACGGCTCCTCATGATTACAGTTTTGCATATTAATACACACAGTAATGAATACGTACGGGGAGACGCCCGTATTAGCGGGAGACTGTTTCACTGGAGTAGGCGTAGTTTGGTTTGTTTAACAAATTGCTTACATCCAGAAGGAATCTGCAGAATATAGATATGATAAGATAATACGAGAAGTTGCGCTCGTGAATAAATTTGGGGTGATTTATTGCTTCTTTCGTTGATTGTTTTTTTACTGGTAATTAGTACAATTATCTGCAGAGCGTCGGTAGCAGGGCGGTTGAGTATCCAACTCGCAAGCGAGAGGTACCGGGTTCGAATCCCGCTGCGGCCATGTATATCAATGACTATTTTCTGAGTTATGTACATTAGTTGAACACTAACCGATTATCTTACGGTGAGGGAATAGGTACATCGTGATGAAACCTGAACATTCAGGCAACTGAATTTGTAACCATGATCCAATCTGGTCAGGTTCCCTTGGTAGCAGGATCACGGAGGTCAGTTGGCAGTCGCTCCACTGTAATTACCTGATCGCCAAATCCTGGATCAAGGTGAAGGCGGACCCCGGGCCGGTGAAGTACAACCGGGATATTAACGCCAAGATGATTATTAATTTTTACTTACATTTCTCTGGATTATAGTCATTGTTGTCGTGCTCTACTATTATCTTTTTTACTATTATCTATCTAACCGCACAGTACAGTCTGCCATTCGCAATGAATACCTGAAAAGCTATATAATTTATTGCAACAAACCTTGTTTCGGGGATGGCCACCGCATCAACGACACCAAAGACAAACGCAGCGTATGACACATCCAACGACCGCAGTTGGGAGCTTGAGCATCATTAATTTGCATACTGATTGGGTAGGCCTGCGGTGCCGTCTCGACGCCCTACGCTGGAGACTGGTGGACATGACAAAGGATTAAAGGGGACTCGATAATCTTCACTTCAGAAGATAGTGAGGTGGGAAGGGGTGGTTTGTGTTGGTAGAACGCGAATTGTTGAAATTGACTGACATTGATTATTTTGATTTGGTAGAGGTTTTTGTTTGAATTTTACTATATTTTTTATTTTACTATGTCCAATTTTCGGTAATTATGGAACCCTGGGGTCATTCAGGACCACACCCTGCACGTTTGCTGATAAACATGTAATTTAAAAAAAAAGGTGTTCATGTTACGTTCTTTTAAAAAGAAGTAAAAGTATTTATTTACTTTTATTTAATAAAGATTTTAATCGTTCGATCAACAGCTGGTCTTACTCAAATATTCTTATAGACAGTATTGAGGATATATTTACTATTATTTATTTATAAGCCCTGAGTAAACAGGGCGTCAAAAAATAAGTTCAAGACTCATTTGAGTGTTCCCCTCCACGGAAATCTTTAGTAAAAGGCGAAAGATTTATGCGTTTTGAAGGGAAACCAGAGTGACGCTACCGGCCACGCGTCAGACCCTTACTCTACCGAGCGCGAATTGTACACCGCGATGTAGAGAAACAGCAGAAACGATAGTGGCGCCATCTGTTTAGATTTTATATTACAGTTTTACTAATAAGTAGTGGATAATGTTAATAAAAAATCAATGACAAAAGTAGAGCTGGTAGGCTGGTTTGTGTTGGTAGAACGCTAATTGTTGAAATTGACTGTCATTGATTATTTTGATTTGGTATATGTTTTTGTTTGAATTTTACTATACTTGGTTAAAAAAAATTAAGAGTACAGTCGCATAGTAAATTCCTAGAATGCATACTTTATATGAAGAAAAAAGGTTTTTGAAACTATCTAGGTATACTTATCTTAATATTTCATTTACAACGCACCTTTTTAGGGTGAAAACTGACATGATGCAGTGTACCGCCATCGATTCCTCAGCCAGGACAGATTTTGAAAATAAAAAGTCAAGAGAGAGAGAGGAAGATTTGTCATTTTATCCTTCCTGGAAGAGCACAATAGACTCTTGACTTGGTAAATTTTCGCTGTTATGTCGCCCAAGGAAAGATTTGTGTGCATGTATAAATATATACCTTACATTACATACATGTATAACGTCACGCCTGGCAGAAGCGAGAATGATGTGTCAGGCCATTTGGAGGTGCACCGATGAGGTCTTTGCCTACTGGAAAAAGACGTTATTTTATGTAGGTGTACTTTCTAAACTTACATGTTTACTACACTACAGATATATCTAACTAACCCATATCCAACGAAGCTATCGAATCTGTAAAGCTTATCAACGCTAACCACGCCCATCTGGTGTTGGCAGGAAGCGTAGACGAGTCATCTCCATCACAAAGCTGTCCTAGTAAAGCCCTTGTCAAACACTGCAGTGGACTATAAGAATTATGCACCTGTCTGCCTTACCGTTGATAGCACGAGTAACTCGTTTTTGCGCGTTTCGACCTCATGCAATTAGAACAATGTATTTCTTCGATCCTCATACTATATAACGTTGAAATCTGCGTGCGACAGTATAAACGGTTGCTGATATGATTACACTTACCTATCATCATCATCCGAGCGGTCAATCTCGGCTATTGTCAGGATCCAATAGCCGTACATCATATTGCAACTTTCCAAAATATAATCATCTTGGCCTTAATGTCCCGGTTGTGTTCTCACTCACGAGGGCCCGGGGTCCGCCTTGAACATAAATGGGATTTGGCAGATCAGCGGGGCTATTGTTGCACTCAGTTGGCAACTTAATTTGACAATAAATAATTCTACACTACGCCATCTACGTTGGCTACTGGCTATAGCGTTTACCAATTAGAGTAGTGTAAGATTATTATATATAAAATTCAGTTGTCCACTGAGATAATTACAGTGGAGCGACTGCAACTTTATAAACTATAATATATCTAATCTATAACTGTAAGAACGTTGCATAGAAAGATAATAAACCGCAACGATGGTCACATGGAAAAAGTTAATCGGTTTGCTTTTGGCCACTGCGGTCCGCTGTTTTTTTATCCCCTGCCATTATAACTTTCAATCAGAGCCCTATTAGATTAAAACGTTACTTTTCTCTGCGGCACGTGGCGCGCACGGTTTCCCGCCAGAGTTTGACAGCTAAATAAACATGGCCGCCGATAGCGGAATCAAATTGTTATTAATATTAGATCGGCAAACAATTGTGCTTTACGCGGAGTATTGTGCAAATATCATTTTTGTAATTGCTCCCCTCTAGACTTCACCCTATTATTTTATGGCGGGCTTAGAAATCAGCCGATTGTTTGATGTAGGGGGAGATTTCTTGAGTAAACGCCAGAGAGAGGTTCCGTTAATTATTATGGTTATCGTGATGGATTACAAAGCAAAGTAAGGGGTTTTAAAGCTATTGAACAGGTCAATAAAAGTAAGTACGGGTCTTTGTTAGAAATATATTGTGGTAAATAGGGCGCGCAAAGTAAGTGTATGCAGGTACTCGTCATAAAATGTAGATACCGGGTGAATGGGGATGACTTATTGTTCTCTACACAGTAAGTATTATTTTCGTATGATAACACTGACAACTATTTATTTATTTACCATAAATTTACAGCTTCACAGTACTTATTACTAATACACTGCAAATATCAATAAGTATACAAGTAAGAAATTGAGAATTGTGGCATTAGTGAAAAGGAGTAATCTTTTCCTTAGAATATAATAGAGATATAAGTATAACTAAGTTTGTTTTTGCAAACCCATCCACTAAACAATTCTACGTAGGCAGGTACCACAATTATGAAAAAAAAAGTGACATTTACATACTTACCAGTGTCATGACAGATTATATTTTATGGTACGTACTTATTACACGTACTTACATTTATTGACTTAGGGCCCCGCTTGCACCAAATTCTTAAACACGTTTATGAATGACGTTTAATTTTTTTTTGCATAAAGTTTTTTATTCAAGTATTTATAATTTGGTGCAAACCGCCTTAACTCAATCTGGTTGCGCATCGCAATAAGTATTGAAACTATCATAGTAAGACAATGTTTCCCGTTTTTAGGTCAGCAGTAGGTTTATCTGAAGTCACCGTTCAGGGACAGTATGTCAACATTGTCAACACCTGTCATCGTTAACCATGGCGAGACTACATGACGGCAGGTGGCAGTTATTATTGGGTTGGTATTGCATTATATGAATGTTAATTCATATAATGCAATACCACTTTAACAAAAATTTATTTTGCGGCTACGGTCAACAGAGTATTTGATGTTAGTGCAATTGAATTTTCCGAAAGAAGAGGCCATTAGCTCCGTACGAGCCGATTCCGATGCAGCCTTAATGACCTTAGTTACGAACAACGCGCTTAGAAAGTAGCCCCCAAACTCATCGTCAATCCAATCCCAATTAGAAGTTTTCTCTAACGAGGACTGCACTAGTTCGAGATTCCCATTTGTTGGTCGCATCGCAGACTGCCATTGACGGATTAGGAGCGTCGAGTGCAGATTGAAAGCCCTTGTGGCTCAAAATTGTGTTGGAAATTAGGGATTAGGAATTGACAATAGGAGCGGTAGCGAGAGAACCGGAGAACACGAATTGAAGGAGCAGTATACCTAGATCCTTTAGGATTTTACGAATCGGCTTCCCAGACATACTAGGTTCCGTTTATCTTGGAAGCGGATATTTCGGAATCGTCAATTTGGGATTAATTTTATTTTTAGAGGGTTATCCCTTATAGGGGAATAATTAGGTTCATTTAATATTTTATTTCCACTTAATTTCAACAGATGGCGCCACTGTCGTTTCTGCTGGCACTCTACATCGCGGTGTGCAGTTCGCGCACGGTAGAGTAAGGGTCTGGCGCGTGGCCGGTAGCGTCACTCTGGTTTCCCTTCAAAACGCATAAATCTTTCGCCTTTTACTAAAGATTTCCGTGGAGGGGAACACTCAAATGAGTCTTGAACTTATTTTTGTCGCCCTGTTCATTCAGGGCTTATAAATAAATAAAACAAATACATCGTCAATACTGTCTGTATGCTGTTTGAATATTTATGTAAGACCTGTCTGTCGTTCGCGAGATTAAAATATTTATAAAATAAAAATAAATAACAAATCTTTTTGCTAAGAAAAATAATATTGTGTTAAACTACACTACCCCACCAACTTATTTTTTAATCAGGGGTGCCGTTGCAAGCAAACCACGCTGGTGACATCTTGAGATCTTGCAGTGTGAAGAATGTTGTCCTGGATGACCTTAATTACAAAATCGCATACATACCTTGGCCGTGTGGTGTCCGGCAGAGTAGAATAGCACCAACCCCTCACACTTGTGGGTGTCGTAAAAGGCAACTAATGTTTTCGAGGCAAAAGTTCTTAGCGTCTGCGTAGACTGGAAAATGGGCAGCAGCGTTTTCCATTGTTATATTATAATACTGCGATCTCCAACCTGTCTGCCAAGCGTGGAGATTATGGCAATAACCTCCCCTTTCGTGGAAGAGGCCCTTCGTCCTGCAGTGGACTGATATGGGCTGTGATGATGATGATGATACATACCTATAATGGGCAGTAGCGTTTTCTTGTGCTTTACTGCAATCACCAACCTGCCTGCCAAACGTGGAGGTTTAAAAAACCCTCCATTAACGTGGAGGAGGTTAAAGTCTAGCAATGAATTTATACGAGCAGTTGATGTGTACGTTTTAACAAAAAAAGTAGAGCATGATAACGATAACATGCATTTGTACGTAGTAAACTCGAATTCAATTCGCTAGTTTGGGACCCACATGAAATCACGTACACAGTCATGTTAGAACGGGTCCAAAAAAAGTTTTGCCGTTATCTGTACATGAAACTATATGGATACTATCCCTACCTATATCCACCTCTCTTTGTATCAGGTGTGGTAGGTATTGATACTTTGAAACTAAGACGGAAACTCGCACTAGTATTGCACTACTTCCTCCTCTGTAATGGAAAGG
Organism: Blastobasis lacticolella; assembly: GCA_905147135.1. NCBI lineage: Eukaryota > Metazoa > Arthropoda > Insecta > Lepidoptera > Blastobasidae > Blastobasis > Blastobasis lacticolella. The sequence goes on from LR990061.1 coordinate 5,339,607, forward strand.
TAAATCACCCTAGCACTTTATCTACATGTTCACTGTATGTGCCTAATAGTTATACGCGAAATACGCGAGCGGGACGCAGGCACCAGCTGTTTGCACCGGCGCCTGCGCGTACGGACACTGCCAGGTATGCTCCTACACCGCACGCACTCACACTACTAAATCAACTGGTAACAGACCGGGTCGAAGTTGATATCTTTGGCACTACTATTCAAAATATTATAAATATATGCACTAATTGGGTAAGCTGTTGTAACATTAATTAAGTTTGACTGTTACATATATATTAAGATAAATACTTAAATGTAAATAATGGCTCTCCAGACGTTTTGGTTTTTCAACTGTAAGTCTGAAAGCATTTGAATAATAAATAAATAACAATTATCCATAAAAATCTAAATAAATTGACATATTTTAATAAATATGGATTCTTCAGAAGATTTCTGTGGATAATTTTTACCTTTGGCTTGCTTTACTTTTGTTATAGATATTGTTGGTATATTTAAATACATTATCTACTATTAGTAAAATTATTATAAATAGTGTAAAAAATCTAAACAGATGGCGCCACTGTCGTTACTGCTAGAACTCTACATCGCGGTGTGCAGTTTGTGCACGGTAGAGTAAGGGTCTGGCGCGTGGCCGGTAGCGTCACTCTGGTTTCCCTTCAAAACGCATAAATCTTTCGCCTTTTACTAAAGATTTCCGTGGAGGGGGACACTCAAATGAGTCTTGAAGTTATTTTTTGATGCCCTGTTCACTCAGGGCTTACAAATTATAATAGTAATAGTAAAACTGACTCGACGAAGAGAAGAAGAAGTAATAGTAAATACTAAATACATACTGTCACACTGTGTGTATAGTGTTAGAATATTTATGAAGACTTATCGAATCCTCAATCGACCGATCGATTACAATGTCTATTAAATAAAAGTACATAAATGTTTTTGTAAAGAAAAATCAAATTGTGTTAAACTATTAATTAAGATGTCTATAATAGTATTGACTACCCCACCGACTTTTTTTAATTAGGGGTTCCGTTGCAAGCCAACTGCACTTGTTGTATCTTGAAATCCTGATTCGTGAAGAGCATGATCCTGGATTGGGTGACGTTAATTACAGGATCCCATAATTACCAAAAAATGGGCAGCAGCGTTTTCTTGTGCTTTACTGCAATCTCGTCTCCAACCCGCCTGCCAAACCTTCCATTAACGTAGAGGAAGTTAAAGCTTCGCAATGAACTGTTACTGGCGTTTATGTATGTTTTAATAGAAAAAAAAGTTGAGCATAACGATAAGAATAATCCATAGAAATCTAAATAAATTGAATTATTCAAATAAATATGGGTTCTTCATATATTTCTGTGAATAATACTTACCGTTGGCGTGCTCTACTTTTGTAATTTTTTTTTTTTTTTACATTATCCACTACTTATTAGTAAAACTGTAATATTAAATCTAAACAGATGGCGCCACTGTCGTATCTGCTGTATCTCTACATCGCGGTGTACAGTTCGCGCTCGGTAGAGTAAGGGTCTGGTGCGTGGCCGGTAGCGTCACTCTGGTTTCCCTTCAAAACGCATAAATCTTTCGCCTTTTACTAAAGATTTCCGTGGAGGGGAACACTCAAATGAGTCTTGAACTTATTTTTTGACGCCCTGTTTACTCAGGGCTTATAAATAAATAATAGTAAATATATCCTCAATACTGTCTTGTTACGTTCTTTTTAAAAGAACGTAACATGGTGTTCTACTATTAACTAACCCACATTTTTTTTAAATTACGTGTTTATAAGCAAACGTGCAGGGTGTGGTCCTGAATGACCCCAGGGTCCCATAATTACCAAAAAATGGACAGCAGCGTCGTCCATTTCTAGTAATAATTAGTATTTTACTACAATCTCCAACACTCCTGCCAAAGTCTGCCAAACGTATGTATGTGAAACCCTCTATTAACTTAGAGGAGGTTTTAAAGTCCAGCAGTGAACTGTTGCAGGCAGTTAATGTGTAAGTTTTAATAGAAAAAAAGTACAGTATGACAATGATAAGAGTTATCTATTAAAATCTAAATAAATTTACGTAGCTAAATAAATACAGATTCTTCTTAAGATTTCTGTAGATAATACTCGTAAATAAAATAAGTCAATTTATTTAGATTTCTGTGGATAATACTCACTTACCGTTTACATGCTCTACTTTTGATAATGACATTGTTGGTATTTTTATTTACATTATCCACTAAGTACAATTTTAATAAAATCTAAACAGATGGAGCCACTGTCGTTTCTGCTGGAACTCTACATCGCGGTGTGCAGTTTGCGCACGGTAGAGTAAGGGTCTGGCGCGTGGCCGGTAGCGTCACTCTGGTTTCCCTTCAAAACGCATAAATCTTTCGCCTTTTACTAAAGATTTCCGTGGAGGGGAACACCCAAATGAGTCTTGAACTTATTTTTTGACGCCCTGTTTACTCAGGGTTTATAAATAATAGTCCTTTATGTCCACGACATAAAGATCATTTTACATTCTGTCCGGTCACGTCGCGTGTCGTCGAAAATGTTCCCAATGTCGTGGACATAAGGAAATGATGACATTGACAGCTGTCAAACTGGGCCTGATAATACAGATATTAGTTTTTTGCAATAGACTTGATCCTGTGGTAGCGGCTGTAGTAGCTGAACGATGCCGCGTCGCCGTGACGTCACGCATTATGATTATAATTTTAGTATCTAAAGTCTACGGCAAAGATATCGTAGCACCTACTCAGTTAAGCTCTCCGCCTATATCCACAAATTGTCTATCTAGTTAGACTAAACGATTGTCTACCACACTGCGGTGTTGCGCAGCGCAATATTAATCAGTTACATTGGAGGGGTCGCGTGAGCCACGGGTAGGGATGGGTAACTCAGCAATATGATTCGTGGCGCACTATGCGTTTTTTTTTTTTACTTTACCTGTCAAGCATGCTCACTACACAACACTACAAACGATGAATCTCGACACGCATCCACAGGATAATGTTCACCGTAAACTGGGCATGTACCCTTTCAGTAGTGCCAATATAATATAAAAAAATTGTTTATCCCCAAAATCAAAATTGAAAGCCGTTCGAATCGTGGCTAGCGGTTTAAAAATAGAGCCACTGAAGTTATTGTTTTGGAATGCTCCGTGGTTAGTTGTGTCGCGGTTTATCGGTTGCAGCTTATGTGTTGTGGTTGTGAGCCATTGATGGGAGAGAAAGCTTTACAAACATCCAATGAATTATGAAGTCTCGCGAAATAACGCCTTAACATCATCATTAGGATCCCAGTGATTATGATTCCACCAGAATATTGCTGGGATCGCAATAAGGGCAAATAAAGAAACTAAAATAAGTAATATTAACGCTCTCTCATCATCATCAAAAATTACATACAAAATATGGGCTTGTTTTAAAGTTTGTAATAAATGCCTTAAATAAACGGTTTATTATTATTATATTTTTATACGCACGATATTCGCTAAATCAAAATATTATTTAGGTATGTTGCGCTAGAAAAGAAAATGAGTCAACACATCCAGCGCTCGAATTGAGTTGACGTTGCCCATCTCTAAGCCCGGGGTGGTATCAAATCACAATTTCCGTGGCGACGACATCCGCAGATCAATCGGCGATAAGCCTACCCTCTCGTCTATCTGATTACGCGCTGTCACCCTAAACAATTCCTCTCCGGAGGTGTTTATTATTTTTTGTTTTACACGCCGCAGAGGGCAGGGATTAGGTCTTTTTGCAGGGAGGAGATAGGTTTCGAATTTAATTTTGGTAATGTTTTTTTGGTGGGGTAGTTCACATTACGACTGATTTTATGCAATTATTGTTGAGCGGCTTTTACTTTTTCAGGGCTATCGGTGTTTTTAATGAATGTTGGATGGAAAGCATGAGCTCTGGGGAGAGACTACATCTTGATTAATCGAAAAATTAGTCGCAGTAATACTCATATAGCAAAACATGTAAGCGGACCCTGGTAGCAGCCGAGATTGACCGCTCGGATGATGATGATTATAATTATATATAGGTATATCTATGTGATAATATTATCAAGAGTTATGAAGATGTAAAACTTTTATTAATATGTAGGGGAAAATTAGGGATAGACAGTTAGGGGGAGAGTTAATTAAATTGTGGTATCAAACGATGTCGTATTAGGCAGCTTGTTTATAATACCTACTTATTAGTAGAACATGTACTGTCTATCTAAATTATCAAATAAAGTCATGACCATCTAGTTCTCTTACTGACGATCCAGAACCGTTCAATTTTCACATCAAATTACGTTAATCTGTAAACGAGTAATTAATTTCCCGCCAGCTAATAAACAGGGCATCCCGAGATCGGCTCCGGCATCTAGGCAGCCAATTAAAAACAACGATCGCTCATTAACTGAGACGTGTTCCAAATTCGAAATCCTCATTGGCATTGTTCGCGCCCTCGCCCGATGCTGGCTGTGCAGAACGATAGCTTTGACATTTTCTCTTTAAAAACATAATGGAATAAAGAAACAGTAAACTGGCAACCCCGATTGGGGGAACACTTCGTTAGTGAGCGGGCGGGGTGTGACCGATCTTGGTAATTGATTCAGTTCATGTTTTGTAGGTAGCTTTGGCGGATGATGAGGGATACTAAAATTATTATTAACTTAACGATTAAATGAAATTACTTCGCATCGGTTGCTAATGAAGTTATATAATGTTGTTCTCAATCCCGAAATCTAAGCAACCGCGGCGCGCGTGAGCCCGCCTTTCTATGTCTCGTTGTCCACATCCCATGATCTTCGGCGTTCTTGGTAGTAAGTTTGTTATATAAATAAATATCAATGTCACAAAATGATACCTTTTTTTAAGTTGAATGAATTTATTAAATTTCTAAAAAGGACAACACAAACAAATTATAAACTAAATAAATTAACTTAATTATCTAACTAAAATTAAAATAAACCTATAACCCTAATCTAAAAATCTATATGTACAAATGATACCTACACTTTACAAAATTGCATATAACAGGTGAACAGTATATTTTTATACAAAAAACTAGGGACCGTGCTCTCTACAGATGAATCACTCTATTATTATGAACAATTATATATTATATTTAATACATTATTTGGTTTATAGAATGCGAACAAACTTAATGTTTATTAATTTCTATTGAACGATATTTTCATTATTACAGCTTTAATCTCATATCAATCTCAATCTCCCCAATAAGAACAACTTTTATGTACAACGAACTATCAAAACGAGTGGCACGCGGTATCTGCTAAAGCCCGTAGGTAGCACCATTCAGAACGAATCACCGTACAAAATGATATTATTTGTAACGTAATCCGCGAACAACTACGCGCGAGATTGATATTACACTGGGGTGATATTGACATTAATTTATATGGATACGGTTTAAAAATGTATAATGGGTGGGTTGGCGCGCTAATACAGTCCCGCGGGCGACCGCCATTTTGGTGCGGCGTTGGCGGGAAATTACTACCATATTAGAAGTAATTGCAATAGTTCACAGATGTGTACTATCTTTAGATATAAGATTTATCTTTGTCGCGTCCCACACCAGGTTTTTCGCTCTCATTTGTAAAATTAAATAAATACCTGTAAGTAAGTAATCGATAAAAAAGTTTCAAAATAATAATTTGTACTTTTTATACGAAAAGTAAGCAAGAGTTGTTAAAAATACAGCGGATTATTTGCTTACATTTATTTAATCAATTTAAGTGCCTAAATGTAATGAGTAACCTAACCTCAGGTTTAAATATATTGATCACTCATTTTTCTCTGATAAGTTCTAAGGGAAAAATGGCTGATTGAGTATTGTTAGTTATTAGGGTTGTTACTTGTATGGAGTGCTTTATTTTCATGAAAATAACACAAATTGATTAATAGAGAAAAGCGAGTGAACAATGTATCCAAGGTCATCAAAATAACCCCATTATACCAGTACACAATATGTTTACTATGAATAAAACTTGCACAAAACTCGAAGTTACACATTTTAAGGGTATGTTCCGGGTTTCCTACCGCGTACCTTTGTTGACGAGTAGCCCGATATTTACCCGGAACATACCCATAAAATAACCGCGATAATTTAAAACATTAAACTCGAAGTTAGTTATTTCTATATTTTCTCAACAGAAGAGCTGGCAGCTACCTCGCACAAAGAATAAGCATTGCTATTCAGAGAGGTAATGCTGCCAGCATCTTGGATACGCTTCCACACGGACCAAATTTTTAACATTTTTAAGTTAGTTATATATTTTTTTCTTTTTATTGTACATATTTAGTTTTTATGTTAGTTTTAATATAAATAAATAACTTTGGTAAGTAGATTAAATAAATGTAATTTTCTAAACTGAATATTTTATTGTGCACAGTAAACTAAGACAATTTTTGCGACAAACTGTTAAAGTTTTGCGTCTATTACTTTCTTACAGTAAAAAATATAATTCTCCTATATGACAATAGAATTTCAAATGCTCGCAAGCATCACACTAATCATTTTGTCATCACTGCAATAGATTCGCTAATATTGCAATAAAATTACTCAATTTCAGTTGTAACATGATCGATCACAGCAATATGGCTTGCAGCGTGACCGGTGCGTGCCGATCTAGTGTTTTTTTGCCATTAAGTTGCAACTTTTTGTCTAGTTTGTGTGGGAACTTTTGTGTTGCTTCGTTTTGATTCTACTTATAAGTTTCTTGTATGGTATAGAAGGGTTCTTGATACAGAAGAGATAATCACCAGCAGATCAGGTGATTACAGTAGAGCGACTGCCGCCTGACCTCTGTGACCTTGTTAGCAGGGGAACCTGACTAGATTGAATCAGGATTACACATGTTTTTCCGTACCGTAAAAACATCGGTTAGTAATCAAATTATTTACCTTCATAATTCAGAAAATTAAGAGCGTCGGTGGGCGAGCGGTTAGAGTATGCAACTCGTAAGCCAGAGGTCCCGAGTTCAAATCCCGCTCCGGCCATGTACCTGTAACTGTTTTCTGAGTTATGTACATTAGTTGAATACTAACCGATGCTCTTACGGTGAGGGAAAACATACCTGACCTGCCGAATCCTGGATCATGGTCAAGGCGGACCCCGGGCCCTCGTGCGCGAGAGCACAACCGGGACATTAACGCCAAGATGTTTTTTTTTTATAATTCAGTAAATTAGTCATTGGTACTTAGCGGCACTGGGGACGCTACTCACTCCCGTGATCTCGTTGAAAAAGAGAATGTGATCATGATGGTGGTTTTTGGTGGGTTCGGCCGTCATTTCCAATGACAGGCGAGTTCTACATAATCTTCTCCGTTCAGAAAGGCGTAAATTGATTTTCTTATTCCACCGACGCTTGCCAGTGATCATGATATTTCTTTTAATTAAATCCAACCTTATCGCAATCGACATTATTTTTTAATACAATTAACCTATATTTTTCAAATATAGGCCGAGTGGTGCCCGGCAGAGTAGAATAGCACCAACCCCTTACACTCGTGGGTGTCGTACAAGGCGACTAATGTTTTCGAGGCAAAAGATCTTAGAGTCTCCGTAGACTGGAAAATGGGCAGCAGCGTTTTCCATTGTTATATTTACAACACTGCGATCTCCAACCCGCCTGCCAAGCGTGGAGATTATGGCATTAACCTTCCCTTTCGTGGGAGAGGCCTTAAGTCCTGCAGTGGACTGTTATGGGCTGTGATGATGATATTTTTTAAAACAAAAAGAAATGTAGCATGTTGATAAATGTAGCGCGTTGAACTCTTAAGTACTGCCGACTTTGATTTAATAGTAAAGACTTAAACGGTGTCTAATTACCTATAAATTAATTAATGCATTACTATTCGATGGACATTTCGATTTTAGTGTGGTACCTAAAATTACGCACTCGAGACCCGTGCGTAAACATTTGGACATTGTTTTTTAGAATTTTTCTTTTCTTTTCGAAAATAAGCCTTTAAAAACAACCGGAAAGAAAATTGGAAACAAATTTTTGCACAAATTACTAGAGCACAGTCCCTAATGCTCCGAGCACTAAGAAATATTCTAGTAATAGGTTGGGTACTATTACTAGAACCTAACCTATTACCTAGATTTAAATTAGATACCTATAGAGAAAGTGTTCGGAATAAACCTCTTGTAAACGCGAAATATAAAACGATGAATCATCCATCGATGAATGAATGAAAACACGTTCATTGCCTTAAAAATTTTTAATGGTAGGCTTTATTGGGCGACCTTAGAAATTCTGTGGCGTTTTCTTTTAGTTTGTCAACCCTGCGAGCTCCAACCCGCCTGCTATGCGTGGAGATCTCCTCCACTAATATGGAGGAGGCTCAAGTCCGGCCGTGGACTGTTATGGGTCTAAAACTGAATGTATAAGGTCATGTTATATTAGGCCCTAGTTCGGAAGAGCACAATTGGGACATTAACGCCAAGAGAATTTTTATTAATTTGCCTCATCACAAGTTTAATTTAGTATCCATAACTCCTGTCATGGATACTACTTAGTATCCATGACAGGAGAGACTACATTATTCATACATGAGAGGGGTCTCAGACTCTCAGTTCATAACTATATCCCTCAGTCCATTTAAACCATCCCAATTTCACAACATTATGTAGTAAACGCTACCCCAGGACACACCCATACCGCATCGCATCGTTATATCGCCGCACCAGTTTACCGGTAATAGGTATTCCGTACTAGGTATTCGGTAACAGGGCGCGAAATGCTCGTTACTTCGTGCGATAAAGAGCCTATTACTCGCAGTGACATCCTTGGCCCATGGGGGCGCTATGTCACCTCACATGATGTATTATCTGTCGCGAGCACGGATTCGGCACGGGGGCCAACTAATAATTAGTGCTGGCTGGTGTCTTTTTGAGAGATTTGTCTTTGGAATGGCGACGCAATACAAAAGATTCCAATTTCAAACTAGTGGACCCGGCGCGACTTCGGTCGCGTACACCTACTTTACCCGTACCTACCCCTTTTTTCTTGCTTATGAAACTTTCCTTATATCACTCTATCTATTGAAAACTGCAGTAAAATCCGTTACGTAGTTTAAAAGATCTAAGCGTACATAGATACATAGGGACAGAGGGCGGGAAGCTACTCCGTTTTATACTATGTAGAAATTCGTTCAGGTCGTGAACGAATTTCAAATGTGTGCCTGAACTTTAGGAACATTTCTGCTTAATTGAAGGATAAGAAATACACAACGTAGGTAGTATTATAGGAGGAGGAAACTTAGGTGACGTGTAGTTGACCCCTTAAAATATTCAGCATTTAGGCGTCACAAAATCGATGTCATAAATATAAGAGTGACTTATGTCCGACTGCACTCAATTTTAGACGACGCTTAAAGTGACTGCCTATTATATGAATACATTATTAGATGAGTATAGTGTATAAATCTATGGTTTAGTTACTGCTTCTAAAGGAATGCCAGCACTTTCCTTCGTAAAATTGTTGGATAAAAAGAAGAAAAGAATACGGAGAACCCCAAGAAAAAACTCCGAAGAAGACGAATCCAGACTTCCCATTGGAATCCTAAGAAGTACGATAGAGGTAGTCTTAACCAAGCAATTTAAACTTTAACTGTAACATGAAACCACGTAGTTTAAACTATCAACAACAAATACAGCGATAATCAAAATCAAATAACTCACATTATGGACGGTACATTAGTAAAATTAATTGAACCCAACTTAATTGAAACATTCGGCTTCCAGTTTTAAATATCAAAGCGTTCGCTGACGCGTAGCTAATTTCTCATTATTCCAAATTTGAATAAAGACGTCAAAACCGCGGCGTCAGCTCCGGAATACGAAATTCAAATTTCAAATTACGAATCGGCATTAGCGTGGAATCGTTTATTTAAATTTTACACGCAGTTGACTATGAATTGCGGCAGTATGTCGCTGGACATGGAATTATAAAATTATCCTGTTTCTATCCTGTTTGTCTATGGCACACAATAGACGCGGCATTTTACACGCTATTTAACACATGATTTGTACACGGCCACGTGAGTTTAGCCCGTGTATTTGCATAATCTCTTTAACGGAACTAGAATTACGATTTACGGCATACACAAGTCAATTTTGCGTCGAATCGCGTGGAAGATTTATTTGTAGCGAACAAATATTAAGTATTGGAAAATATATTGTAATTTACATTTTTGGGGAATTTTGCACAGCAGCGCTTGGTTGCATAATAAAAACATCAACACGACTTTAGATAAGTATTTGAGTTTGTAATCGAATAAAAAAGAAAATCTTATTAAGTAGTACCTTTATATAATAGGTATAATTTTTTTAACTACTATAGATACTCTCTACTTCACTCTCCAGACTTCGGCCTCTTCTACATAAGTAAGGGTTTTGATAGGTGGGTTGGCAATATCGCAGTGTTAATATTAAACGAACGAAAACGTAATGGTGGTAATTTGCACACGGGGCAATTTTTGAATATTTTTATGAATAATAAACCGACACAACTTTCACACGTGCATTCCTGCGGTGCAATCCATACTATGTCGACTTATCCACCTTCGTGTTTGAACTCCACCAAAATTGTAGGGTGTCGATTCATGAGCGACGCGTAGGTGAAAAACATACCGTGACGGTATGTCAATCGGCTTCCGAAACTATACCACCAGTTTTGTAGTTCTCAGCGGAATACTAGTAATCATTTTGACATAATTTTGGACATTTTGATGTCTCCTTGGCGTAAATCAAAAGCAAAAGGCCGTGTCTTTGGCGCTGTCCTACGTACGACCATGGTCGCATGACCGTTGCCAATTCGGACAGCGCCTTTGGGTCAATGAAAGACTCGTCCATAAGGACGATTTTGAAATTAAGTGACACTTGAAACTCGTCAGCTTTCCTAATAACCTCAAAAAAGTAATGACGTAACAGTTGCCACGTGCGGGGCTAATTTGGCCGCGAGCGGCGGCGGAGGTCCCGCGGGGTTAGAATCAATGAGCTAGCCAGTTGTCATTGCGAGGGGCGGCAGGCGCGGTGTCGATGCCGGGTTTGATGCTCGGTGGTTTATTATGGGGATGGTGTAGAATGTATGTGTGTGGTCACTAAAAAAAGTAAGTGCACACGAAAATATAGGTTTACTAACTAGTGTTAGTATTTTTAGTATTCAAAAAGTTAGTTTTTAAAATTGTAACTTTTAAATATAAATACTTGACCCACATAGCCGATCGACACTGGAATATCTATCTGTACGGCTAGCACAAGATGCTCTCGCGCGCGATAAGTGAAAAAAAGCGCGACATAGTTACTGCTATCTGTTTCATCTTAGCATTGAGAGAAGAAAACAAACGCCCTCTCGCTGTTAATATGCTAAAAAAATATGCTATATGCTAAAATGCTAAACGGCAAAACAATATGCTAAACAGAAAGAAAATCTGCCAAATTTAGCATATAAAATGCTAAATGGGCAACACTGTTGATTAGAACCCTTCTTCTAAAAAACAAATAATCAACTTTGATTTATAAGCCCTGAGATAACAGGGCGTCAAAAAATAAGTTCAAGACTCATTTGAGTGTTCCCCTCCACGGAAATCTTTAGTAAAAGGCGAAAGATTTATGCGTTTTGAAGGGAAACCAGAGTGACGCTACCGGCCACGCGCCAGACCCTAACTTTACCGTGCGCAAACTGTACACCGCGATGTAGAGATACAGCAGAAACGACAATGGCGCCATCTGTTTAGATTTAATATTACAGTTTTACTAATAAGTAGTAGATATTGTAAATAAAAAAAATCAATGACAAAACTAGAGCACGCCAACGGTTAGAATATTTATTTAAATAATTCAATTTATTTAGATTTCTATGGATTATTCTTATCGTTATGCTCAACTTTTTTTTCTATTAAAACATACATAAACGTCAGTAACAGTTAATTGCGAGGCTTTAACTTCCTCTACGTTAATGGAAGATTTGGCAGGCGGATTGGAGACGAGATTGCAGTAAAGCACAAGAAAACGCTGCTGCCCATTTTTTGGTAATTATGGGATCCTGTAATCAAACCATCCAATCCAGGATCATTCTCTTCACGCTTCAGGATCTCGAGATACCACAAGTGCAGTTTGCTTGCAGCTCGAATTGGACGATGGCTAGGCCCTGCGTTATACTCGTGAACGGGTGCTGCCTTGGTGGACTGGCTTACTCTTGCTGTAGTTTTAGGTGTTTTTTCTTAATTATACCAATGCCAGGCTCTGCCTGGCATTGTCGAGCACGGTCCGATCGTGGTTGGCGTGGGGTGGGTTTGCTGCGGTCAACGTGTCACTGTGTTTGATACTTTCCTACTCCTTTTTGAAGATTGAAAGAGATATTTAATGTCCTAATCAATAAAGAAAATTTGAATTTTGACGGAAACCCTAATTTAAAAAATTCGGTGGGGTAGTTATAGTTAATACTATTATAGACATATTAACTTAATAGTTTAACACAATATTATTTTTCTTTACAAAAAGATTTATGTACTTTAATTTAATAGACATTGTTATCGATCGGTCGATAAACGATTCGATACTTCGATAGGTCTTCTTAAATATTCTAACAGTATACACTATACAGACAGTGAGACAGTATGTACTTAGTATTTACTATTACTTCGTCGAGTAAATTTAACCATTACTATTACTTATAAGCCCTGACTGAACAGGGCTTAAAAAAATAAGTTCAAGACTCATTTGAGTGTTCCCCTCCACGGAAATCTTTAGTAAAAGGCGAAAGATTTATGCGTTTTGAAGGAAAACCAGAGTGACTCTACTGGTCATACGTCAGACCCTTACTCTACCGTGTGCTAACTGCACACCGCGATGTAGAGTCTCAACAAAAACGACAGTGGCGCCATCTATTAAGATTTTATTTTACTATTAAATTTTGTGAATTAAGGGTAATTTTCATAAGATTTTTAAGTTTCTAAATGGATCGTATTTTCATTAAGTTTACTTTAAATAAAATTTGAAAGGTCGAGGATACCTACTCGTAAATCCATGATAATCATAAAATAACGTGTCTCGTGTCGTAAAGGGCCCTATTTTTGAACACGTGAGTACTCGCGTGCCCAATCTGTCTCTTTCACCTTCATGGTAAGTTGCTAGAGATAGAAAGGACTGTAATTAGATAAGCAAACCTATTTTGGGTCTCGTGCATTTATATCACTCACTATGCTTCAACTATAGACTACTAGCGGCAGTTCATGATTTAAAGTCATCGCACGCAGCAATAAATCATTGCTAAGTACTAAAAAATAACTGTTTGCCTACAATTTGATATAAAAAGAACTATAAATATATCTAAAAAATTATCTTGACCTTAGTGTCCCGATTGTACTCTCGTGCACGAGGGCCCGGAGTCCACCTTGGCTTAAAAAACTATGAAAATACCTTCTCAACAATAAAATGAACTTAGCATCGAATCCGCTTGCGTTCACGGCAACACCCCTCGCCATGAAACAGTGGCCACTGGGTCCACAACTCGGCCCCCCCGGAGAGGGGCCCTGATTTATTGCAGGCCCCACCTGTTAGCGCGGGACCCCCGCTCAATTATTAATTTCCTATTTATCCTCAGATTCCGCACTAACGATCGAAGTAATCTCGATATAAATGGCGCGAAATGCTTGTTAGTGTTCGTTAGATGTAGTTTGCTTGTAAATGATTATTAATGATTTGGGTATGTTTGGTGCACAAATATTTGGGCTAGGACTTTTTAATGGCGTGTGTGACTTTTTGTAGTCTGTCACGCTGTTAACCCTAACCTAGATCGTTGGGCGGTTTTTTTTGTTATCCATTTATAATGCTATTTCAATAATTAATCATTGGCAGATTTAAATGTAAGGCGACTGTAAAGATGATTAAGCACGGTTTGCACCAAATTCAAGAATCACGTTTTACGTTTTTTTGTATGAAGTTTTTTGTTTTAGTAACAAGTTAAATGCCCTTAACAATTTGGTGCAAGCCGCCCTAAGTATAATTAGTTATTTAAAATGGTATTTATCATTTTTACATTTTCCGTTGCATCGAGCCGACAGCCTACATACATACCTGATGGTAAGTGGTAACTGTCGCCCAAAACATCTACAATTAATTCCGTAACAAAAATGCAGAACCGCAAGTACGTTATTACATATCTATTATTTATTTATTTATTTATTTATAACACTTTATCTTGCCTGAAGATGAGTAATTCGAAACCGGTTGCAATTAAATAAAATTGTATAATAAAGTGGAACTAGTGTACAAAAAGTGATTTAATTAATAATAATGGAGTTCCATCATGAAGTGACAACATAAAGTGTTTAATATTTATTATTTCCAAAGTAAAAAAAAAGAAAACAACTCAATCAATTACCCTAAACAGCACAAAAACATCGTACTAATCAAATACCCACGCCGCGATCACGCAATTTTCGCGGTATCCCCTTAGTATGGAATTACCAATATTGGATTAGCTCGAGGCGGTTACTTGCCTAAATTGCCACTTGGACCTTGCTCGCTGGTGATAAGGCTCACATTTGAAGGGCCCCCTCAGCAGGCCACTCTGTAATAGAATCACATTAAAGGGGCCGACAGCCCCAAAGGAATCGGGCATCGATTGCATTGGCAGTACAGCGGGTGCAGGGTTGGTGACAGGTGAAGACCAATTTAGTAAATCTGTACCTACATTTGTAATAACATCTACTCTGATTTATTTTATTAAGCTTTGGGTTTACATGTTTTGTAACATATACCTTTGTAGGTACCTACATCACTAGTCGGTGGTAAATATTCGTCGGGTTTTCTCGTCTTTTCTTTACTTTAATATACATGTATTTGACACATAAACATTTCTTAACTATTAATGTGTATTTTAAGCAGCAACCTTCCGGAAGACATTATCCAACTAATGGCGAAAGCCGCATCAAAATCCGTTATGTGGTTTAGGATGTGTTAGCGGAAATGAATACATAGTTACAGACAGATGCGGACAACGAAGGATGCACAATGCACATCATACTTACTCATGCGGCAGAGACGACGCTCTACGAAGCCGAACTAGCTATAAATAAATAAATATTCGTGAACAAATTTACACAGCGCCATCTAGCACCAAACTAAGCAAAGCGTGTGCTATGGGTCCTAGATAACTGATAAACTACTTAAATACTTTTTTTTTAAATATATACTTATTATACATAGAACCCGGACCCATAACAGAAATTAAAATTCATCATTTCAATTTCTGCCCGGCCGGGAATCGAACCCAGGACCTCTTGCGTGGCAGACCGGCTTGTTGACCACTGAACCACTCAGATCGTTAAAATAAATAAAAAATAAATAAGCTTGAACAAATTCACACAACGCCATCTAGCCCCAAATAGGGCAAAGCATGTGTTATGGGTGTTCGATAAATGATAAACAACTAATGTACTTGTTTTAAAAACACTCTTATTAACATTATTGTAACAGAAATTAAAATTCACCATTACAATGTCAGCACGGCAGGGAATCGAAGCCAGAACCTCTGCGTGGCTGACGTCATGTTGAATAACGGAACCGGTCAGGTCGTCGAAATGAAATGCCATATGGCTGTGGAGTCCGAGAGAGTCGAATATAGGGCCAACCAACCCCTTTCTTCAGAGGCACACCAGCTACCAATATAAAATGGGCAGCAGCACCTTCGATGATATCTATGAGGGGCATCATACATCGTATACTTCGAAACTCTGGTCTCCTCAGAGTGGTGTTTCCCGAGCGACAGTCCTAATAATTTCTGATCCTAATAAAAATTATCCTGAAAACACTCGATTTCAAAAACTCTTTCCTAATAAAAGAATTTTCTAAATCGGTTTAGGTACTACTACGGTTTTGTATGTGGTAAGAAGTCAGGAAAATACGTACAAAATGACGATTTATTAATATCGTATACCCTAAAACTTACCTGTCTTTAGTATCACTAACAACAAACTAAAAAAACACCAACAAATAAGTAAACAAGTACGTTTCTCAATCTCCCAACCCTTTGTATAGACCTGCGTACTTACAAGGTCGAACCAAGTAGTTCGGCGTATTTGACTCGGTCCCAACTCCCAATCGAGTGTTTGGCGAGTCTCGGACGGGCAAAGGAGTGTAATTGAAGATGCCACCATATTTGCGTACTGGCCACCTATAATACGGTTTTAAACGAGATGCCTCTACTTAAGATGGAGACCGTATTTCTTTTTAAAAAGAAAATATTGAGAAAGATGTTTACGAAAAGAAGTGTTACGTAATTTGATATAAAGAATATTTGACATAACTTGTAGCGTAATTGCCGTGAGAGACACATAAGTAGTCCTAACAATGACAACGCACCTGCTGTTCTGCATTTTTGTTGACGGCATCCTAAATGCATGAACCGTAGATGTTATGGGCGACAGTAACCACTTACCATCAAGTGGGTTGTTTGCTCGTTTGTCAGTGCCGAGCATAAAAAAGAGGGCGCGGCTTTATCTAAAAGAAAGAAATAAAAGTTAAGAGCTAAGGGTCTTTATTCCTGCAGACCAGTAATAAATTAAAACTAGATACAGTCATCATTATCCACCATCATCATCTTATACCAGAACATAGGCCTCCTGCCACGCCTTCCACACCGATCGACTCTGATCTCTTGCATCCATCGACTCCCTACGACCTAACGAGGTCGTCCGAGCACCTCGTGGGGGAAAGTCATCGCTGCGGTTGCCAGTACGTGGTTACCACTCCAGAGGCCGTATTGTTGAATCGCTCGCTTCGATTTAAACGATTTTCAATGTTGATATTTGGCATGAAAAATTCGATATTTTGATTCTTGATGCTGATTTTCCCTATTTTCGAACCGTAGTCTTTCGGTGTTGCGAATGTAATTTAAAAAATATTCCATCTACCGTCGGTTGCAACTTTAGTTTAGCGACTTTGGAGCCGATGTCAATGACCTAACTTCTGCTGCAGATCCTTGTCCTTCTTGTTCCTATCACGTACAGAAATTCTCTCCGTCGCTCGCTGAGTGATCCTGAACCTTCTTATGAGGCCCTTCTGAGGCACCACGTCTCTGATCCGTAAGTCATTACTGTCAACACACACTGGTCAGTTCAAAGAAAGTCTTTCAATTACTTAAGACTTACGCGCCGTGCGGTATTTTGATGGAAACCAAGATATGTTTCCAAGTAATAAACAAGTTGTAGTTATGCAACTATGCTTTAGATGGCCAATTGCATGACAGACAACACTTACTTATTGTACTTGAAAAGCTCAGTCCTGTGTCAGTCAGGACTCACTGATTTCTCGGCAAGTGAATACTATTCGACCTCTGCAAGACTCACCACCAGCTCCCGCACCGTGGTTAAGGAGGGCTCGATTCGGTGTTTAAATCGAGTTTAAAGGGTTCTTAGAGTTGGAATGCCAAGTCTGAGCCTTTTCCGTCCGCCTTCGGAACCGCCTGTATAGTAGGTACACAGGTTATCCGTCTCTACAACCGGCCCAGCTTGCACCACACAAAGAGTGTCTGCCCAATCGTCTCGCGACGCAATCTATGTGCTGATATCCTCTTGGCCAGTAGGGGTGGGGGCGCTACTGCCGCCAAGGGGTCGCTAAAACGTTAATCGAATCCCTCACTAATGGGATTTCTTTCTTGAGGGGCGCACGGGAAAGGATTAATTTATATCAATTTAAATGCGACCGGCGGCCGCTACGGGGTGCTCCTTTTTCTTGGTGATTTGTAATTGAAATGTCGAATTGACGTTTCTCGCGCGAGCGATTCGGATGTGGAATGTGGTCCCAGCCACAGTGTTTATATTGGTATATTTGTAGTCGCTTCAGAGGCGGACAACGCATTGGTAACTCCCCTGTAGGCCTAGCACAAGTTGCTCCTGCGCGCGATAAGCGGGAAAAAGCGCGACATAGGTATAGCTATCTCGTCTGTCTTAGTATTGAGAGAAAGAGACAAACGCTCTCTCGCGGCGCGAGCTTTGTCGCAGACACACCAGTGGCCCTAGCACACACTTGTGCTAGGGCCACTGGTGTTGCTGATGTTCACAAGCGGCGGTGACCACTTTCAAGAAAGAGCTAACACTATTTTGAGGTTCCCACATAGAGCGAGTATCCATGATCATCATCATCATCAATATCCTGGTTGTGCTCTCGCCTTGGCTGTGATCCAGGATTTGGCAATTACAGTAGAGCGATTGCCATCTGATCTCCATGACCCTGATAACAGTGGAATCTGACATATTTGATCATGGCTACACACTCAGTCGCCTGAATGTGCTGGTGTCCTTACAATATTTTCCCTTATCGTAAGCATCGGTTAGTGTTTAACTAATGTACTTAACTCAGAAAAAGTATCCATTATACAACTTTTTTGGTTCCTTCAAAATCGGCGAATTGTTTTTAAGTTACGGACGAGACCTAACTGTGTCATAAGCCGTTGCGCAGTTTCCAAGAAGTAAACGAAAAAGAAGACATGAAGAATTGTTGTTACTATTCAAATTGCCTACCTACACCCTCCACATTAAAAAGAATCCACTGCTAAAGCGTTACCAAATCCCCCTAAAACATGCGAAAACGGGACAGCCAAAAAAGCAATCCTAACCTAAAAATCCTATGCGCTCGACACCTAAAATCCGGTCCGTTTTCGTGTCATCTTTTTATACATCCCGTAGCTCGTAAGGCCGTATTCTGTCCGTTTGTTTGTACCCGGTAATGTATGTGGGAGCAACCGTCTGCTAGCGAATTAAAAACACCCGAGACGAGATCCCGGCGCTTGAGTGCGAACAATCTCGCGAACGGGATCCGAGTGTGGGGTCGGATGCGTGCAACCCATAATCTGTTAGTTGACGTACAGGCGTTTTGGTTGTTTTTCCTATAGAGGGCTACTTTTAAGCTTGTGATTCGATCGTAACTACATCGTGAATTGATGTCACAAACATAGTTATTGAAGAAGTTTTCATAATTACCTAAGTACCTCAGAGAATTAGCCTCACCATCCAGCGGGGTAAGGCCAGCCTTCTGAGCACTTATCCGGTTAGTGGGGATCTTGGGCAATTTTTTTATCTTTAATTAAATTTAGTTTTTGTGTATTTTATGTGTTACTATTCTAGGTGTTGTGTTATATATTTGTTACTTTATTTTTGTATTATGTAAATATTGTAAATGCCGTTCTTAAGTACTTGTCCATTTCTAACACCATATCTATTTGAAAGTTTTCAGATTAATATATTATAATACCAATATAATAATATTGGCCGTGTGGTGTCCGGCAGAGTAGAATAGCACCAACCCCTTACACTCATGGGTGTCGTAGAAGGCGACTAATGTTTTCGAGGCAAAAGATCAAGAGTCTCCGTAGTCTGGAAAATGGGCAGCAGCATTTTCCATTGTTATATTTAAACACTGCGATCTCCAACCCGCCTGCCAAGCGTGGAGATTATGGCAATAACCTTCCCTTTCGTGGGAGAGGCCCTAAGTCCTGCAGTGGACTGTTACGGGCTGTGATGATGAATACCAATATTGCTGCCCAATACCTATGCTTCCTCAAGCCTCACTTTTGCCTGGACGAGGTTTCATGATGTTGCGATTTGGAAAAAGCAGCCCCGCAATACCCTTCCACTTGTTGCGATCTTCAGCGTTACTGAAACATTGGACTGAATCAAAAAGATTGGAAAGTTAACTATCTTCACGGCTGAGACTGGCACATTTTTAATCTGCTCTGTGGATTGATACATACTGTGCCAGACAACACGGCTTATGCCAACCTGCAGAATACATATTGCAAACAACCATATATAATCCCATTTATATAAAAACAAATCAACATCCGTAGCTGTCTGTAAAGACTACAACGTTAAAAAAATACATTTTGCTTTTTTCCGCCAGTTAACATCGACCCGCCCTAGGGTAGGCGGATACTGAAATATTCACGTTTAGTTATTGCAAGCGGCGAGCCGCGATCACCGCAGCGGATTAAACTATTAACAAAACGCAACTGTACACAAGGCAGCGCCAACGCGAACAATCCAATTTAGTGTCCGGATTTTTTTATTTTTCGGTTCATTTTATATTGAATGCGTTTATGGGCGGTAGATACGGGGTCCAAAAGTTATTCAGTGGTTGAGTTGGTGTGGCCGTGTGGTGTCCGACAGAGTAGAATAGCACCAACCCCTTACAGTCGTGGGGGTCGTACGAGGCGACACAAGTTATCGAGGTAAAAGATCTAGTCTCCGTAGGCTGAAAAATGGGCAGCAGTTTTCCATTTTTATATTTATAACACTGCGATCTCAACCCGCCAAGCGTGAAGATTACGGCAATAACCTCCAATTTAGGGACCCGTGGGAGAAACCCTAAGTCCTGCAGTGGACTGTTATGGGCTATGATGATGATGATGCAGGGTTGGTGTTCCTTGTTCCTCCACACGTTGTATTTATTTATTTAAAACGTCTTCGTCCGTGCCTCACTCAGCAGGTCTCACTGAAATCCAGCGCCCTGGTCTCCGCCAGGGCATGAAGCTGAGTGAGGTCCCTTTTACACACCACACCACATTCACATGCAACGGCTTTGTTCTTCAATTTTCTTCTATATTTTGTTTGTCTAGTTGTTGTTTCCTCATGTCATGTTGTTGTTATTAATAATTTTGTTTGTGCATTTTTTTATTATTTTTTTATGTCACTTATTCTTAATACTTTTTTTTTTAATTTATTGTTTTACGGCTCTGGAGTCGAGCCACTGACCTCAAAAAATACCTAATTGGAGGTCAGTGATTCTACCCCTTTGAGCAATTTGTAATGTGTTTGTGGTGTTATTGTGTGTAAATAAATGTTTTCTATTCTATTCTATTCTATTCTTTGTCGTTGTTATTTGCTGACCACAAAATAACTAACTGGCCAGAAAAATGCCGCAACATTAGGTAGCCTATAATCGATCAAGACGATTGCTACACAACTTTAATAAAGCATACAGTCGCAGCGTCCTTGGGAGACTGATAACCAAGATTATCAACGCTCGCAGAATCCTGGAACTGGATGGGTGACCATCTCGTACTTTGAGGCGTACCTTCAGCGCCGCAAAGAGCTCGCCACTTGTCAAGTGAGCCTCTTAATACCGTTAAGCGACGTTGACCTAGGTCTTCCACTGTGGACCTAGAGACTGGTTGAACAGTCTCCGGAGGATTGGTACCCCGTGATGGTACAGTAAAAGAGCATAAGTGCCACCACCACTACAAAAAAATTTTCCTTTGCAGCTACAGCAACATTCACGGTATTTTTTTTTTTTTATGTCATACGGTAGGCAAACAGGCAAGCGGGCCACCTGATGGAAAGTGGTCACCACTGCCTATAGACATTAGCAACACCAAGAGTATCGCTAATGCGTTGCCCACCTCTATAACACGTTGCTCTGGCAGCAAAAAGCAAATGCCACTCCACTGCCAAAGCCACGGTTCCCCAAATCCCCACCCCATGGAGCACTGGAAACCTTACTCACCGGCAGAAACACAATACTATTTAAAAGAGTATTATTTAGCTGCGATATTCTGTAAGGTGGAGGTACTTCCCCAGTCGGGCGGCTCCAATTCGAACGAGATACCCCGCTATGCCCTACCTCTCTTCAATATTTTATTATATTGATGCAAATTTAGCCAAAATTACTTTGCTATAAGAAGAGAGCATTAGCTGTCCGTTATGCCTAAAGGACTCGTCCTTAACTCCTATTTTTTAAATAATATCTAAGTAAAAATGTAAGTTAGGAATGCTATGAAAACCGTATAACAACAAAACTGCACTGCATGGCAAAGAAATATGATTCTTAAAGTGGGCAGACACTTGCATTGGACATTTCTTATTCATTTTATACTTTACAAACACAAAACCACCTTCGTTTGCGTAAAATTAGTTGCACCCAAACAATAGGCGGATCCAGTTGGGTCAATTCACGGGTCATCGTATAGCGAACCGAGGCGGCGTTCTCTCATGCGATTTGCGCGCCTGCACGCGTCCGCGGGTAATCCGTCTGGCGATTTCCCGCCAATTAGCCGAGTTGCTAGGCAACCGCCGAAACTGTCATGGCCGACCGACGCGCGCCAAATTGGCTCTAGGAACTAGGACGTGTAATTCTACGGTTCTACCTGTGTCCGCTCAGCTCACACCTCTATGCTGGACGAACGTTTCGATGGGCGATAATAATTTAATGTGCCGCACAACCATGCTAGCGTTTAGTTCGGCTGTAAAATACCTGAAATGACAATTTATTTATTTTATTTCGTCTCTTATCGAAGAAATTATGAGTTGAATGAGTGTGAGCTGTAACTCTAAAAATTTAAGCGACTTGGGAAATGAGAGCCTATAAGTACAGACCATAGAAAACAATGAAACTACTTTCATTGTTTTCTATAATACAGACGCACGCGGTTCCTGGGTGATTTGTCCCATTTGTGCAATTTTGGCTTCTGTAGTAATATGACAGAAATCTTACTTTATCATGTGTAAACAATCGCGCAGCGCTCGCATTGCTTCCGCCTGGTCTTCGCGTCGCGGCCGCCTGGTCACCGCGTCATTGTCTGCGCCAATATGGTAAGCTGCGCGATTTAGGCGCGATGCGTTGACTATGCTTTGTCTAAAATAGGATGATAATTTTGACAGCTCACTAATTATTGGTCCTTGGCGCACGCCTATAAAGTTTCATGTTTTTTTTCGGTAAAATGTACTACGGAAAATGTCGTACTTCATAGACAGGCCCCGCCCCTTTAGTGAAGTGCCACGAATAACGAATAACAACAGACAATCGAAAATCAGTATTGATATAATATAATCGATTATTTAAAATTAATATTTTGATAATTAAGTTGTTTTTTGCAACTACAACTCTAATTCCTTGTTTGGATTTCACCCAAAGAGACCTTCCACAACAACGATTTCGACTCGCGCGTATTCTACGGAATAGGCTGACTGAATAAATAAAAAATACGCACGGATCGAAATCGTCGTTGTGGAAGGGTTTCTAATGTCGTATTAATAAATTATTATTTCAAAAGAATATAAATAGTTTATTTTGTATAAAATGTACTGAATAACCATGCAACTATCGATTCCAAGTTCTATGAGAATGAAAATCGATAATCGAATAGATTCATTAACGATTTTACATTACCCCATCCCTACTGTGAATTGTCAAAATTATCATCCTATTTTAGACAAGGTATAGGCGGACGCGATATTTGGCGATACTTTTAGTTTAGTTCTTCAGCTATTCTGCTGTTTTATAGATCAGAATTATAGCCTAATTACGTAATTCTGGATGCTTAAAAATCATTCGTTTCGATGAAATTGGCGCCATGTCTGCCTTAAGAAATTACCCAAAGGAATTGTATGGGGTGCTCTATATCTAGTATCTAGTAGTTTTGTTTTATTTCTTTTTCTTTCTTTTCCTGCACCGCCTACCTTTCTCAGGCTTTTATCCCGGTTGACTGGTAGATAACTGTACTGTACACTGTGAATAAAGTTTAAATAAATAAATATCAAATTCATACAATTTCGAAACTCAGCGCTGTGCGAGCATAGTTTAGTATTCTGATACTAAAAACTCTATTCTGTGCTAATACTAACACTCAGTTAATATGTTTTGGAGAGTGTGTAACGCACGACCTTATTTTATTACTTATTACCTCTCCAGCCCGTTTCCGCCATCGAGAGACTTAGTCTAGGCGATCACTTCATCCTTATGTTGTGGATCATCCAGCTATCCGCACGAGCCACTTTAGTTCAACCTTTATAATGCGCTAAATTACATGGAACGCATTGCCTGCGAGTGTGTTCCCTGATCATTATAATCTAACCCACCACCTTTGAGGCTAGAGTGAATAGGCTGTTCCTAGACAGGCATACTCCATCAACGGCCGCATCGTCACTTACCACCAGGTGAGACAGCGTTCAAATGCCTGGCTAGTCCAACTAAAAAAACAAGCTTAGATATATGTCTAGACCGTGAGAGTACGCAGTTCAAGTCGGCATACCCTTTCCTTAATTTTAACATCCATATTCCTGCCTCATACCCTCTACCTACAGTGTAAAGTCTACACAGATACTTCACTGATTCAGTAGCCGTATTCACAATGGCTCGGTAATCGGATTCGGATACGGAATCGACAAAGGACCCCGAAAAGTTCTTAGGAAACTGTGTTTTCAGTTAATTTTGATGAAATTTTCATATGTTATAGAGAGTAGAGTTTCCGTGGAATCTATCGGGCTTCTGAATAACAGTTTTCGAATCGATCGACAAGTATTCGCCGCTCACAAATTTCGTGTCGAATCGTTCGGAAACGGTTTCGAATCATTGTGAATACGGCTACAGTTATACCCAGTAAAGAGACACGTGTTGAACCCAGGCACGTGGCATAAAATGGGCAAAATTTTTACAGGTGGGCACCTCAACCATTTGAGCGCTCACGAGGGTGAATTCGCGTGAATAGTGGTGTAAAAAGACCAAACTGATGAGCAAGCTTTTCGAACACCTGCTAAGGATTAAAATTAAACAATTAAAATTGATGTGAAGTCAGTCACACATTTTAAATTGGTTAGCGGATGCGCTTTTTAAAAAATGACGGTGTATGTAGGTATAGTCCTCCTTTAGACTGAATGAAACGCTGTGATGGGGATAAAGTTTTTGTTCATACCTAACACCTGCAGTTTTGCAGACGCTAATAATTCGAGTTAAAATAAACTATTTGAATACAAAAGTACCATATTTCGACATTCCCGGTGGATTGTCCAAAAATGTCTTTCTTAAATATATAAACCTTGTCACCATGTAAACTGTCACAATTTAATGCACTTTCTTAATCTTGTGGCAAACGACATATGAAGGATTAAGATTCTAAGATGTAAAGTTTAGGCAGAAATAAGGTCTGCCTATGAGTAGGTATACTATAGTTTGTAGATAGATACAGATACACCACATGATCCTTACTGCACACAACATTACCAAAAAGAAGTAAATGTGTATGTATGTGTATTAATAGAAATTTTCTTCTGTATAGTTCGTAGTTCGCTCTATCTATAGTTAACTACGTAATCCGACTAAATAGGCACCCACTTAATTGGCAACGCAATGTACACCGTCGGATTGAGCCTGTAAATAATTGAAGCGTTTACAAAAGCCCTTGCAGGCTACAGTGTTGCCAACGTGTTATCTCGCCAATTATAACTCACGGCACTAACGACACTGGTATTAAAGGCCTGATATCAGGTTTGTGAATGGGCTCCCGGCCCGATGCTAGGAGCGATAGCAAAATTGATAATCGATGCAATTTGGAGACATTCAAATGATAAAGGAAATGTCTGGCCATGCCACCCCCGCCAGGCACGAAAAGGAAAGGCTTGATGTCGTCAAGAATGACATGCGTGCGAAAAAGTTCACCATTAAGGATGCCGTAGACCGAGCGAAGCGGGCCAGGAAGAGTACGAAAGAGGACCCCGGGCCCTTACGTGCTGCGCGGGAGCGCAACCGGGACATCACGGGGAAATATCGGGGAATATAATAGGGGAATCGTTCTCGCTTACGATATTGTTGGTATGGATACGGTACCGGGTTCAAATCCCACTACGGCTATGTACCAATGACTCTTTTTTGAGTTATTAATTGAATACTAACAGATGCTCTTACGGTGAGAGAAAACATCGTGATGAAGCCTGCACATTCAGGCGACTGAATGTGTACCCATGATTCAATCTGGTCAGGTTACCCTGGTAAATAGTCACGGAGGTCAGATGGTAGTCGTCCCACTGTAATTACCTGATCGCCAAATCCTGGATCATGGTCAAGGTGGAGCCCTGACCCTTGTGCGCAGGAACGCAACCGGGACATCAACGCCAAGATGATGATGATGATGTAATTTGGGGATATGATTTGTAGCGACCGCTGTTTAAGACGTAGTTTTAGGCAATGAATCATCATGTGTGTGTAATTTCTATTCTACTTCAGCAAGGAGCCAACTTAGCATTTTTAATTTACATACATATCGTTACGCCTTATTTTAGATTTATATATATTATAGCCTATAGTGTGTATGTAGATCGGAATTTTTGGCTTATAGTATAGTCATCATCATGATCTTGGCGTTATGTCCCGGTTGCGCCCCCACGCGGCACGCGAGGGCCCAGGGTCCGCCAGGGCATAGTATGGTAATATGAGCTAAAAATTATACACCTACGTACTAATACTAATACACACTATAGGCTATAATATAGGTATTCAGAAATACTTATCTAGATTATTAATGAAATTTTTGTTGCTTGTCTGACTCACGTTTATCTTCTCTTTCTAGACAAGGGTTAGCTGGAAGAGAACGCTTGAAGCGAAAAGGCCGCCTATGCCCACAACGTTTAAAAAGACCTGTTAAATTTCCATTTTTTGTAATTTTGTGTGTAATAAAGCGTCTCTGATATTCACTGTTATACGCAAATCTGCTGAATTTTAATGAAAGTTTTCAGTGTTATAGTACTATTAGTGCTACTGTGTCTAGCGTACAACAATCAGCTTGAAGCATAATTAGACTTCATTACAAGAAAAAGCCCCAAAACCGAATCAGCATACATGGCTCATCATCACAGCCCGTAACAGTCCACTGCAGGACTTAGGGCCTCTCCCACGAAAGGGCCGGCTATTGCCATAATCTCCACGCTTGGCAGGCGGGTTGGAGATCGCAGTGTTGTAAAAATAACAATGGAAAACGCTGCTGCCCATTTTCCACGGAGACTAGATCTTTTGCCTCGAAAACATTAGTCGCCTTGTACTTATTATCTTTACATACATAGCTCGCAAATTCGCAATCGGCAAGTACTGTAAACGTGCCGTAATCCTGTAGGCGTCGGCTGCCCACGTAATTAGTTTTGCTGTCGGTACGCCTGGGGGGGGCGGAGTCACCCCCCCCTCCTTTACCCCCTCCCCCTCCTCCCCCCCACCGTTAAACAAAGCGACCCAATTATTATTAAATATTCGCGCCACAATTTATGTTCTGCCAGCTCCACTACTCGGCGTCTAGGGCTGTGCGTTAATAATAATAAATAATAAAATAAATATGCTTGGACTAATTCACACAGCTCCATCTAGCCCCAAAGCAAAGCTTGAGTTATGGGTGTTAGATAACTGATAATCTACAATTTTTTTCCTTTTTTTATGCTACTAATATACTTAATTAATTAATTAATACTTTTAATATACTTGTTATACATACTGCACCCAGACCCGTAACAGAAATTAAAATTCATCATTTCAAATTCTGCTCGGCCGGGAATCGAACCCTTTGCGCACCGACCGGCATGTTAACCAACTGAACCACTCAGGTCGTCATCTACCAGTCAGGGGCGGTGCGAGAACTCTTTATATTATCTATGGTCTGTTCGGTTTGAATTGATAAAAAAGCAGGGGTACTAAACTCGTTACAAACTGCGGCCCTTTGATTGAGTGGCTGCAATATGTCACTATGTTACTCGCGACAAACTTGATGCCGTGTCGAAAAGTACGCACTGAGCTACAACAATAAACTGCGGCTGGTATAGTAATAAAAAAATTATTGGTAATAGTTCCAGCTAGTGATGCAGCTACGTATTGCAGTAAATTGTTGACCGTATTTGATGCCCCTTTAAGGTAACGAGATGCTTTCTACGATTTCTTACGATCTTGGTATGCTTATCTGTTATGGTACCTGTAAATGCGCTGTAATTTCTCATACTATCAACTCTCCAGTTGACTGGTAGAGAAAGCTATGAAGCTTTAAGTCCGCCTTTGTACGTAACAGTGCATGAAGTTTTAAATAAATAAATATGCCGTATACCTGTAGACTGTAGACGGTTTCTTGGGCCCTATTTTTGATTCGCTCGCCTCGATTAGAACGGTTTTCAATTATGATTTTCGGCAGGAAAACTTTAATATTTTTTATAATAATAATAAAACTTTTATTGTCAGACCCAAGATCCATAATGTACAAAATAGTAAAAAGAGAGAGAAATAAACAACAACAATATCTTACGTAACATAACATCTCACTATGAATTACACATTAAGTATTACAAAACATGAAATATATAGATATAAACAAAATAACACATATTCACTTACCCTACCCTTACCTACAAAATTAAATTAAAATAACTACTAATTGGCAACACCGAAACAGAACGGTTAAAAAAAAATTTTGATTATTAAAAAGGTTCGGAAAAATCAGTATCATGCATCAAAATATCGAATTTTTTATGCCGAAAATCAAAATTGAAACCCGTTCGTATCGAGGCAAGCGATTCAAAACTAGGGCCCAGACACCGTTGTCGACCAGAAGACGCTGCACGATCGCCGCAATTTTTTATTTATTTAACATCGATGAAGCATCGACCACCTCGAAAATAGCTAGTAACTATCTAGTACTACCTACTAGATATCTAATCTACAGAAAAATCAACCGGCCCGGTCTCCCGCGCACTTGATAACCTCTGGGAACCAATAACTCTACGTGCGGCTAAATGTCAAATTACACTCTCTGTTGGGGAAACCCCATGACTTCAAACAGTTACGTATGGATAGTCTTATCTACTGTACGACAAGGATCATAACGCACGTATGGGAGGCGCCAGGGTCTTCTTTTATCAGTTTCTCTGATGGTAGCGTGTTAGTTCCTTTTTAGACCGCATATATTTTATTAAGCTTGTCTTAATGAACTGCCGGACTGTCGCCAAGCAACAATGATTGCGTTGTTGTATTCCGGTTCGGCTTATCAATCAAATAGTAGTTACAGGCACAAAGGCATAGACATATACAGAATGTTACATAAGATTTGTATGAAGCCGTGAACTGGATGGAGTGCTAAACATATTAAAAAGATGGGCACAGTTATTTTTGTCGTACGTGGCATTTTTGTACCTATATCGTTTTCATACATTTAGCGCTCGATCCGGTTCACGGCTTCATACATATATTATGTAACACCCTGTATATCTCATGGTGACTGTAGTGACATCACCTAATGATATTTACAGGCATGAGGCATTTTATTTTACCTTAGTCCTCACAGTGACAACGCACCTGCGGCTAGCTGAAATTGGAATGATGAATTGTAATTTCTGTTACGGACGGGTGTAGTATGTCAAATAAATATGTATACAAAAAATTTATAATTAATAATGAAATGCATTAACACCTTCCGTCGTACGACCATGGTCGGGCGGTATTGAGGACTCCTATGGGTCGGGCGACGTCCGTCGTACGACCTTTAGACATAGACATAGACGTAACTTTATTTGGTCCAATAACACATTCAAATACTTAAAACTAACATAATAAATAAATAAATACTTTGCCAATTAGGGCAGCGCATTACTTTATGACATACTGACATAGCACACAGAGTTAGTAGGCTGAAGTGGCAGTAAGCTGGATATATCTGCTCACGAACCGACAACCGCTGAGGTATGCGATGTTCTTGGGTGGAGTCCGCGACTCGGCAAGCGTGGTGCAAGACGCCCTCCGGCCAGGTGGAGTGACGATTTGCAGGGTGCATTGGCGCTCATTGGGGGAGGCCTATGTCCAGCAGTGGACTAGTATAGGCTGACGATGATTATTCCATGTGGGCAGTCCATTCATCGACTTGCACCTCCTGACTGTACTTGAACCAGACACATACGTAAGTAAGCTAGTTTCTTTAAGCATAGTACCATAGTGGCGAAGAACACACCCTCCTTCACCCAGGGTAATATCGACCTCTCGGTAATACGGACCACGTTAGACATAATCACGGGTGATGCGCACGCTTACTTGCCGGTGGGTCTTTGGGCGTGAGCACTTCTTGACACCCACAAATCTTGCCCATAAGCACTCCAGTAACGGGCGGACGTTATACACACTCTACTGTCCCATAGTGAATAAAATTGAAAATAGAACAGCATTTGTTTGGTACTCCATGCACACGCATCAACTTATACCTAAACAAGAGATTGAAATAAATACAGCTTCTTAAAAAAAACCACTTAATAAATAAGCTGTGTGCGCTCCAGCAACACAAAGGGGCCATGGCTCACCTAGGAGGGCAACACACCCTAGTTTCAAGTGGCGAAGAGTTGCGAACACTCTACAAGCAAAACGCCGCATTTGCCCACAATGTTTGAAAAGACGTGTACAATTTTTTTTATTTATTTTGTGTTCAATAAAGAGATCCACGCTAAACGCTAAGTCCGAATCGCTTATTAAAAAACTCTTAATGGCAACTTATGCCAAGTTTTTAAACTTCATAGAACGTTTTTCATAAAAGTCATAACAAACAATTTGATTTCTGTAGGATTTTTTATTTTCGTGAGTTATGAAAAATATTATTAAATAATGGGCAACACAGTTAAAAAGGAAGTGCGGGAGATAATTTTCAGCTAGATTAATAATTTAGACAAACTAAAAGTACAAGTTCAAGCTAATAGTGACCGAATACCTGAATGTTTACAAAAAGGACTGACAAGAACAGATTATATTTTTACTGCTGTCACTCAATACTGACTTATCGTGGTCCTATTCTATCTATTTATCAAAACGACGTCGTTCTAAAAGTATTAATGTAGAGAGGGCAGTGTAGCAACCCTAGCCTCTCCGGTGTAATTGCCGGCCACACAATGGAGTCTAATAATCGCCACCCGCAGTTAATTAGAGTAATTAATGCGTTTACACAGTTTAACCGGTTAAAGTGAGCCCATAAACGCGTGCGTGGAGGCTTTTGTGGCCAAACTGAGATTTTGTATGTATGTAGACAACAATTACTAATGGATCAACTGGGAATACGTACATGCATACATAAAATCTGTCCAGACTGACTTGTATTAGTTGGTTATGGAGATCATGTATTTAAATGGATAGTTTACAGCAGTATTCGTTGAAATTCACATGTCATGTGTTTCTTACATAATGCAAGGCAAGTGTTTCTTTCATACACAGTGTTCGTAGCGCGATTGATACGGCATGTCGTGATTTTGTGTATTTGTTTGTTCACCAAATAAGACAAGTCAGTTTGGAGAGATCATAAAGCTCACGCCTGTGGCCCACAGGTGGGGCAGCCAGAGGCTATGGACCGCTACTTTGCTTCAACTGGGAATAAAATGAATTGATAATTAAAATATTATGATGTAGGTACTGTCATCGAGCTTCAAGCGGCTCCAGACAAGATGACCAGTCTCAAGGTCCTTGAAGACAAAGAAAAACAACCTCGCTTCGCCAATGTTATTAGGAGGTGGTTGTCTGCGAGTGTTCCCTGATCATTATAATCTAGACGCCTTCAAGACTAGAGTGAATAGGCGGTTCCTAAACAATCATGCTCCATCTTCGGCCGCATCGTCACTTACCACCAGGTGATGTCTAAATAAAAAAGTAACATAACGAGTGATGAGCTCGTTGCGGTACTGAAGTTCGATAAGCCTCAAAGTACGAAACGTTCACCCATCCAGTTGCCGGACTCTGCGAGCGTTGATTGACCTGAAAGGAGGCTCAAGTCCTGCTGTGGGCTGTTTTAGGCTGAGTATATTGATAGCAGAAAAGTTTTAAAAGCATTTTACTTTTGAAAAAAATACTAGTGGCTTCGGAGTGAAGATCTTTCGCTGTAATGTGCATCGAAAGATAACAAAAAAATGTGCGACGTAATCTTGTGACATCGTGGTAGCATTCATCGATGTTTTGTCTATCGAGATTACGTATTAGGCGCTGACCTAATGGGCAACGGTCATGCCACTATGGTCGTGCGACGGGCAGTTTTGAGGTCTCTTATTGGCCGGGCGATATCAGTCGTAGGACCATGGACGCACGACCGTTTCCAATTACGACAGAGCCTTAGCGAGCGGCCACACAGAAAAGACGTAAGACGCAGACACGTCGCAGACGCGGCGCCCGTTCAATTTACTTTCATATAAAATGTATGTTTTAAGTCGCGTCCGCGTCCCGTCTGTGCTCCGTTCACGACGTGTTTGCGTCTTTTCTGTGTGGCCGCTCGCTAACACTCCATTTAAATGAAGCGCCCTACTTTAACTTTATTAAAGTACCCCTATTTAACTCATCCTAGCTTTGTTAACATGCACCGAACAACAAAAACACTTGACATACAGAACAAATGTCGTCGAATCGTCACACAATTAACTTCTGTCCCGACAAAACAAACAGACAAACTGACACCGATGCTTCCACCCCTATGTTATGACAAAAAGCGGCATATGGGACCGTTGTAAGCGCCTGTCATTAAGAATAACTGTGGGGGGTTATTCCGAAGTCTCAGAGGAATCGCGCAGTGACATAAAGCCACGTTTATTTTAAATGCCACTAAATTATGACTTACAACGCGATAATACAACCCTAGAACGTTTATTACACCACTATGGCATGTAAAGTCGTATGATAGTAGCGAAATATTAGATTTTATAAGATGATAGCGGTTTACTGGTGGTATTATTGCTGGTTTTAAATACTTCATTCGATATAATATGAATAGGTATTTGGATAATATGAATAGCTATGTATTTGGGTAATTTATACGGATATTCTAACTGATGCTCTTACGGTGAAGGGAAACATCGTGATGAAACCTGCACATTCAGGCAACTGAATTTGTAACCATGATCCAATCTGGTCATGTTCCCCTAATAGCAGGGTCACGGAAGTCAGTTGGTAGTCGCTCCACTGTAATTACCTGATCGCCAAATCCTGGATCATGGTCAAGACGGACCCCGGGCCCTCGTGATCGGGAGCACAACTGGGACATTAACGCCAAGATGATTTTTTTTTATAAGTACAGGTGCCTGAACCTGCTGGTATCAGGAATGAGGCCCCGTGGGTGGCCCAAGAAGCGATGGATTGACATTGCGGAGTCAGATGCGAGAGCCAACGGCTTACGACGCAAGGATGCCGAAGACCGGGCGAAGTGGAGAAGGTCAAGTAGGAAAGCGGACCTTGGCAGAGGCCGGGATAAGCGCTAGGTCGACGACGATGACAGTTTGACCTAATTTATAAGTAAATATTAAGATTAAACGCTATAAACTTTGGATTACCCATGTGTATGTAATGGATATCAATCGATATAGAACCAACTTATTCTAACCTAATCAAATTCTAAACTTTTTTACCCCGCGGCGCTCCTGCATCGCCTGAACGGAGGTGTCATGACAGCAGCCGAAATTGTCATGTCCCGATAAATATGTGAACGCTTAGATCTTTTAAACTACGCAACGGATTTTAATACCGTTTTCAACAATAGATAGGATGGTTCATAGGTGACGTTTATAAGTAAGAAAAAACTCTTTACGTCTTAACTGCATTTAATTGTCACGATCTCTGCTGTGCACGAAATTTTTATATAGGTGTAAGTATGATATATTCTGTCATGTAGTGTTGTAACAATCTTGTGTTGTGGTATGTACATATGCTTAGACCTTTTAAACTACGCAATAGATTTCAATGCTGTTTTCATCAATAGATACAGTGGTTCAAGAGGAATGTTTACAGGAAAGCGCGCACGAGGTCGCGGCGGGCTAGCTAATATTATATACTGTAAAGTGTGTCTGTACATTAAATATATATCCAAAAAAATATAATGTAGGGCAATGATGAAAATATAGTAATGTAAGGATTCTTGTATGTCTGTTCGTCAGTTTGTAAGCGCTAATCTCCGGAACTACTGGACGGATTTGAATGAAACTTTTATTATTATTGTTGCTTTGTTGTTGTCGTGGCAAATTGTTAAGTCTGGGCGACGTATAGGGTATAATTGATTTTGGTAACTGGAACACCTAAGTAGAACCATAATAGTTCAGTTAAACTGTAAAAAATATAGAAATGGCACCATAGCAAAAGTTGTTCAGCCTTCTGTTGACGTATAAAATTTAAGATCTGGAACATCTGATGTGGAATTCTAGGAGACCAGCTACTCTATAACATATGTGAAAATAGCGCCTTAGCAGAAGTTGTTCAAATATCTGGTTATATGGAACTTGCTTGCTGATATGGAACTCTAAGAGGTAATCCCTTAGAGGTCACTTAGAGCTACACTATAACTGCAAAAGTTGTTCAGCAATAAGCTTTTACGTATTTCAAAGTATGGTTAGCGGAACGTTCCATCATCATCATCATCATCACTTCGCCTGGTCTTCGGCATCCTCGCGTCGTAAGCCGTTGGCTCTCGCATCCGACTCAGCGATGTCAATCCATCGCTTCTTAGGTAGCCCACGGGGCCTCTTCTCTGATACCGGCAGATTCAGGCACCTATTTCCCACGTATCCCTGAGGCTTACGCAACACGTGGCCAAACCAGCGCCTCCTCGATCTTATCTGCGATATCCCTCACGCCAAGGCTGTGACGGATGTAGTCGTTACGCACTCGATCGAGTCGCGTAACTCCGCACATCCACCGCAGCATTTGCATTTCGTTGGTGTTGAGTTCGCGAATGTGTTTCGTCAGCGCTGGCCATGTCTCACAGCCATAGAGCATCACCGGTCTAATTATACTCTTGTATATAAGCCCTTTGAACTTTACAGGGATTTTAGGGTCACAGGTGACTGCCGTGAGTTCCCGCCATTTGGCGCAAGCTGCAGAGATTCTGCATTTGACATCAGGGCCGATATCGCCGGACTCGTGCATCACGGATCCGAGGTATTTGGATTTATCTGTTCTATTGAGAGCTTCGTTACCTATAAGGATGGTTTCGGGATCTGCGCTGCAGCTGTGTTATTGATTGAACTCATTATGGGAACGTGCCATATTGACCCCTAAAATGAACAATGCGCAGTAATTAAAAAAATACAATTAAGTAATAAAAAAAAAAATTGGCGCAAATTTTTGGAAATGATAAAATCCACGCGAACGAATTCGCTGGCACCAGCTAGTGAATAATAAAATGGAATAACACTGGTCTGTGTGCAATGTGATATGATAACATTCATCCGGTCAGCATAAAAGATACCTATACATACAACGGCAGGACAGAAAAGCTTTTTAAAGTAGATGGTTCCGCACATAATTTATTTTTTGTTTTACTCGGCGAGACTAAAAATGTTCTGTTTCTTTACGCAGGTAGGTAGGTACATCTTCACAGCCTATAACGGTCCACTGCAGGACTAAGGGCCTCTCCCACAAAAGGGGTGGTTATTGCCATAATCTCCACGCTTGGCGGGCGGGTTGGAGATCGCAGTATTATGTGTGTATTATTGTGTGTGAATTTGTCCACGATTATTTATTTATTTATTATAAATATAACAATGGAAAACGCTGCTGCCCATTTTCCAGCCTATGGAGACTCTAGATCTTTTGCATCGAAAACATGAGTCGTTGAGGGTTGGTGCTATTCTACTCTGCCGGACACCACACGGCTAAGGTAGGTACAATATTTTTTCAACTTGTATTGTGGGTAGGTACAATAAAAGAGTACACCTAAGTGCCTAATCACGTTAATAATTTATTTTCATTTAGAGTTCGATCATTCTCAGTTGACACTATTTTTACCGTCGGCGTCGGGTCAAATATCTTTCTACTCGTTAATGTTTCAGACATCGTAATTTTTTTGGCAATAGTACTAAAGTTGATTTAACAGGCAAATGATTTATAGTCTGTAATAAATCACCTTTTGTACACTTTTATTATATTGTTTCATTTATAGTCTTGTAAAATAACTATATCTGTAAGAAATATTTTTCTAAAGTTCATTCGTTCAATTATTGGTTTCAGGTCAATTATCTATAAGACAAATAGAGTTAAAATATTGGGACATACACATTTTAAAGGACAATTAAATAAGTTAGTTATGAAAAGATCCGGTAACTATAAAACGAATTGTAATCTAGTTACTGAATTTAATATGTTCGTCCATCGTCAATACATAATTTCCCTCACGCGTTACAAACGGGTGTGTCCATCACTAACAAAGCAACTTAAGCAAGTTAAAAATAATAAAATATAAATACGTTTATTCCATTAAAATAATGAAGTCACAACAACAAATTCATGAGAGCTAGCCACAACTAACAAGAGTAAACAAAACTAGGTATAGGTCGCCCTGATCCCTAAACTTAATAAACTTGTATCTTAGGGATCTATAATATTGGTACAGTTTCACAAGTTTTCGTATAGGCAAGTATTAAAGGATAAGACAGAAAATTTGTGTGTGTATGTGTGTGTGTGTGCGTGTGTGTGTGTGAGTGAGTATATGTTACTTCTTATAAGCAATTTTTAACTAACTCTTCAGTTCCATCATAATCTAGTCATTAACCAGTTTTTCAATTTAAAATTAGATTTGTGTTTGCTCAAGGTGTAAATTTTTAAAACTTTGTTAACTGAGTTACTTTTGTAATACGGCCTAGCATCTGTTGCGGCGCAGCAGTCAGCAAGGCCGGTAGT
Organism: Blastobasis lacticolella; assembly: GCA_905147135.1. Classification (NCBI taxonomy): domain Eukaryota; kingdom Metazoa; phylum Arthropoda; class Insecta; order Lepidoptera; family Blastobasidae; genus Blastobasis; species Blastobasis lacticolella. The sequence goes on from LR990061.1 coordinate 5,376,044, forward strand.
GTGTCGTATGTCCCCATAGCGAACTACGAACGTAAATACCTAGAATAGGACCACGATAAGTCCCTATTGAGTTTGGTATTGCAATAATCTGGGGATAATCTGCCCTTGTCAGTCCTTCTTTTAAACATTCAGTTATTTGGTCACTATTAGCTTGAACTAGTACTTTTAGTCTGTCTAAAATATTAATCATGCTGAAAATTATCTCCCGCACTTCCTTTTTAATTGTTTTGCCCATTATTTAATAATATCATAACTCACGAAAATAAACAACCCTACTGAAATCAAATTATTTGTTATGACTTTTATGAATGACGTATTAAAAAACTTGGCATAAGTTGCCATACAAAGATTATTTTTTATTATTAAGCGATTTGGTCTTAGCGTGGTCTTATTCTTATTTCCCTTCGCGTGGTCGGCTGTTCATCTAATTTCCATTAGCATAAATTATTTTGTTCTGCAATATATATGCCATTTGCGGATACCGATTAATAACGCAAAAGTTATTTGTGTAACCTAAGGCAGAAACGATAACGCATTAAAACTATAATAAGACCACGCTAAGTCCGAATCGCTTTTATAAAAAAATAAAAAATCTCTGTATGGCAACTTATGCCATGTCTTTTATCCGCCATAGAACGTCATTCATAAAAGTCATAATAAAGAATTTGACTGACTTGAAAAATGTTATTAAGGCGATTGGCACATTGGAACGCAGCATTCATTCTGGCAAAATTTGGAAATATGTGTAATTTTTATATTGTTTTATATACACTCACAAATTTAGGAATTCTCCAAATTGTTTTAATCTTTTCATAGAATTATATTATTTAGGCGAAAAATAATTTGAGAACTGAGTAACAGAACACTTATTTGACAATCCTGGAGAACTCACTTCACAGCAGCGGCCTATTTGACACCTTTTTATATAGAAAGTACAGCGCCAAAAACTTATCTGACCCGCAGCCCGTGTCAAATGTGTCAAAGAAAAAAAACGACGGATCCGCTCGAAAGCGCGTAGATGCGTTTTCAGTGTGTTCGACTATGAGTGATTTATATTGAAAGCGATGACAGCTCAAAGAACTTTATGTCACGCACTAACGCACGTCACGCACAACCGTACGGTGCTGCATTCCAGTGTGCGAATCACCTTAATAATAATGGACAATGACTGACAAGAACAGATTATCCAATCGATATTGCTATATCCATACTTTATAATTTCTACCACTGTCAGTCGATTCGGACTTAGCGTGGTCCCTAATTTCCGTCGCTAATTTTTTTGAGAACTTTGGGTGGGAAATTATAACTTGCATAAAAACTATTGTTTATATGTATTCATTATTGACCGATGTGGCTATTAAGCAAAGCCTATTGACAAGGCAGTATACCGAATCAGGCGACATTATCTCGTCCAATCCAAAATCTACAAGGGAGGTGGAAGGGTTATATGGACAGTTATACGCCAAATCACGAGAACCTGTTAACGATTTGGCTACAAATCCCAAAGCAAAATAACCCAGCACTACACCGAAAATAATCTGGGCGCACAAGATTAAGATGGTTCTTAAACAACTTAAGAACAACGAGGCACTGGTGATGATGGATTCATATTCGAGCTTCTGAAAGCTTGTATTAGGTATACCGATATTTAAAGCTCTTCAGAAGCTCTTCAATTCCATTATCCTCGAGGACAAAACGCCGCATTTATGGAATAGAATCGTGGTGGTGTTATTCTTTAAGAAAGGCGATGACACCATATTGTAAAACTACAGACCCATCGCGCTTCTGAGCCACATCTATAAGTTGTTTTCAAGAGTCATCACGAATCAGGTTTAACAATTTCCAACCCCTCAAACAAGCCGGATGTCGAAAAGGTTTACATACATACATAAAGCTCACGCATCAAAGCATCCGTGGCAGCCTTGGTGTGAGGGATATCGCAGATAAAATCGAGGAGGCTCGTCTGCGCTGGTTTGGTCACTTGTTGCGTAAGCCTCAGGGATACGTGGGAAATAGGTGCCTAAATCTGCCGGTATCAGTAAAGAGGCCCCGTGGGCGGCCCAAGAAGCGATGGATTGACATTGCTGAGTCGAATGCGAGAGCCAACGGCTTACTACAAAGGGATGCCGAAGACCGGGCGAAGTGGAGAAGATTGAGTAGGAAAGCGGACCCTGGCAGAGACCGGGATAAGCGCTAGGACGATGATACATAAAGCTCACGCCTGTATCCCACATGTGGCGAAAAGGTTTGTTAACCATAAACCACATTAACATGCTGCGGCAGGTTAACCAGAACATTGAGGAATATGACCAGTCACTATGCTTAGCGTTTGATGAGTGTGAGAAAGCCTTCGATTCGTTTGAGACTTGGACCGTGCTTCAGTCTCCCCAGTGGTGCTACATTGACTATACATTCATTACTGCTACAAGTATCAAGGATTTAGAGAATCTCATTGCTTTATTGTTTATTGAAATTAGGTGGGTTTGTGGTTGGGTAGAGTTTTGTTTTAATGACAGACGGAGGTAGATTTAAAATAAAAAATGGCTGACTTGCTTTCATTTCTTGATTAAGGAACGCTAATGATAAGTATCCTAGCCTACAGCTAATGTACAACGAAATGCGTGTAGCATTGTTAGTTTGCTTTGTCAAGTTCAGCTGTTTCTATTGACGCCGTTATAAATTTTGTTTCAAATAATTGAGGTAAGTCGACCCATAATTATTTCGGTTTGCAACTAAACATTCTTCTCCAAGGCATGTTGAAATGGCAGAAATGGCTTCATTTCAACGACAATTAAGCCGTAATGATTGTTTTAAAATATTTTAATTTTATCTTTTATTTATCCTTTTTCGATTACAATGTCATATGTACTATTGTCGGTAGCATATTGAATGTGCTCGAAACCCCTATTTGTGTCACATACGCTTTGTTGTATAGGCATGCGTAGACACGGGATGAACCCTCGTATTCTACGCACACCCACACCACATTCATTACCTTGTTTAATGGCAAGAGGTCAACAGCAAATACTACCTCTGACGAGTGGGCACACACCAGCGCGAGGAAGAAACCTGAGTTCCAATTTGTACTTGTGATATCTGTGCTTCAGTCAGAGTAAAAAAACCTTACTCTTATTTTTTCTTCTTGCCATTGGTATTATTAGAGAGGATGAAAAGGAGTGCTATAACATTGGTATCCAACTGGGCAAAGACGTTTTGCTACAGAGCACCAACCACTTGGACGAGGGGAGAATGGCTCACGGAGTACTCTGACGACTACAGCCCAGGGGCTTAGCGCCAAGCAGAGTCAGTTCTGTGGGTGATCGCTAGCCATGCGGGTCATCATCATATCAGCCCAAAGACGCCCATTGCTGGGCATAGGCCGAGGCCAAGCAATTACGGCTGCACTCTTAGCACCACCCGGGGGTCATGAGTAGGGTATTCAGGGTATAGCCTACAGACGTGGTGCAGCAAGATCCCCAGATATCACATAATATCAGCCGAAAGACGCCCGCTGCTGGGCATAGACCTCCCCCAGAGATCTCCACATAGGCCGGTCCTGTGCCTTTCGCATTCAGCGACCTGCGATCTTTACCTTTTAGATAGGATATTGTGTCAATGTTGTATTTAGAATTTTACTACCTACTAGTCTACTAGGTATGTGTTTATTGACATGAAGAGAATGTATTTTTTATACTTACCTAATTTTAAGTTTCTCATATAATTTGTTTTGTTTCAGGACCCATTTATTGCAAGAAAATAATCATAATCATGATATAGAATTTCAAATTTTAATGGGTTTACAAGGCATGCTGGCAAATATGTTATTATTTTATTGTAAGTACCAGTATCTAAATGTTTACGTACCTATATAATTTTTTTAAATATTTAAGCCGCATCTCTCTATTTTTTTTATTATTTATCGTTTTAAATCTATTTGAAAATTTACCTAGGTGCCTATTGTAGGGGCTACTGCGTGCTTGTGTAGCTTTTTACATATGCTGTCTTTACCGGCGAGGACCTATAATCGGCTTACTGTTTTGTAATAGAACTTTATATATTGTAATGTACAGCTGTTGGTACCAATAAATAAATAAAAATTAATCTGTTCTAAATAACGCCCTTTTTTCTAACATTCGTATTTTCAAATTTGGGAAATAAAAAAAAATTTAGGGAATGGGCGCTTTTATCATTTGTAACTTGACGATATTATCGTGAGTGGACGTCCACGGATGCAGGGGAGTTTTCAGTTGTGCCACAAGAATAGGGGCAGGCCGTACTTTATTTTTTGGTTGTGCTTTGAAGTTGCCACAGAAAAAAATATTGTCGTCTCGAGACGTTTCTTATTTTACCGATTATTTGTATTATCTCTTTTAATACTATCTTTTATACTACCATATAATTGTGCCAATTGAATATAAAAAAATTAAAGAAGTCAGCTTCGATTTCAGTTCAAGAAATATTAAAAAAAAATTATTTTGAAAATGGCGTTCATTGAATAGTGAGAGTATGATAAATAAAACACTAGTGAACCCGGCGCGACTTCGTTCCCGTACACCTATTTACCACTACCTACCCTTTTTTTGCTTTTACTCGTAAACCTTCGTTTTTAATCACTCTAACTATTGTAAAAAATCGCATTAAAATCCGTTGTCTAGTCTAAAAGATCAAAGCTTACATAGGGACCGACGGCGGGAAGCGACTTTGTTTTATATACATAGCATATAATTTTAGTAAAGAAAAATATCCGATATCCAATAATTTGACGATTTATAACATAAAATCTCTCATTTTGATTTGCGGTTGGTAAACAGCATTTTTCATACAAAGCCTTAAGAAAAGCTGTTTTACAATCAGCAAATACTTTTTTTAAGATTTAAGCCAGCTGAACCGATTGGCATTAAATATTATCTATTTATTAGATCGGACGGATAACTCAAGATGCGGGTTCCACCCTCACTATGTCCATTTCCATATGTATTTTTATAATAAAAAAAAAATCTTTATTGCAATTTCTTATAATTTTTACAACTAATTACCAATTTTGTAAATGATGAGACTGACATTAAGTATTACAAAAACTGACTCATCACTCATCATAATAGTCGCGTAAACCTAAAGTCGATGAAAGTGTAGTGGACATCCGTCTAAAAATCTGTACTATTTAACGATTTTACAATCAAATGCGCTGAACGAAATGGATTAAATCAATGGTCCCAAACAGCTGTCAAGGCATTATTAGCCACGTAATTTACTATAAGAGCAATAGATAAAGCTAATAGTTTTCGAAATAATGGAGTACCCGGTTTGACCCGCGTACCCGGTTTTATACCACTCTCCTCCATATCTAAATCAGTTACGCTTATTCCAGGTACAATTTGGATGTTGTGGCTGTTGAGAAACCAGGCCGTTGCAGTAATCTGGCCCCATAGTGGTTGTATTGCTGTAACAGACTTAATCGAATGCGTTGAAGAGTATTATTGTACGCGATATATTGAACGTCCTGTTTCTAATAATCCCGAAGCTTTTTGTCCACCCTCTATTATTATAGAAGAGGAAGGCAGATATAGTCTACCTCTGTACATTAGATACAAAGATACTTATGATCGTTATATTCCTCACGGATGGCTTAATGGTGCGAGCGATCCAGGCGGTCATTATGATTTAAACAATATGATAAATGACTATGTAATAAAAGAAGCGACAGTGCTATTGGATATCAGTGGTAATAAATACAGCGATATCCCCCTCATTTCTTCGCTGCAAAAGTTAGCTACGCTAATTATTTCTAATAATGCACTTACCGTTGCTAAATTGTCAAATCATAATGAATTTCCATCACTAACAGAATTAGATTATTCATATAATACCATTAATTCAATTAATACAGATTTGTCTGAGCCACATTTTAAGAGACTTAAGAAACTCAACATTTCTCACAATTACTTAGCTAACGTACCAGATTCGGTATTTGATGGTTTTGGTGATTTAGAATATTTAGACTTGTCTTACAACTACATAGACGGACTGAATGTGCTGAGTTTTGAAGGGCTAAAAAAGTTATCCCATCTTTATTTAGCAAATAATAGAATTACTGGCATTAATGCAGCATTGCTCAGATTTTATAAATTAACATTATTGGACCTTAAGCATAATAAAATTAAATCCATACAACCCTCAGATTTTGTTAAATTAAACGAGTTGCAAAATCTCGACTTAAGCCATAATTTGATTGTAAACATTGACGACGCTGCTTTAAATAATTTGGTATCATTGCAAATTCTTGATTTAAGCAACAACGAAATTGAATCCATGCATAGACAATGCTTTTTAAACATCAGTCTTCACAACATAGATTTGTCATATAATCATTTAAAACAGTTGCCCAGAGGTTTGTTTAAAAATAACAATATTTCTTACTTTTCTGTGAAAGGTAATACATTAGAAGAACCCCTTTTAAAAGGAACATTTGAGGGGCTCACACTTATCACAAACCTTGACTTAAGTCACCAAAACTTGACGTCTATTGAAGACTTGGCATTTATGAGCCTAGATAAAATAGAAACAATCCTCCTCAATGATAATAACATTACAACGATTTTCAAAAAATCATTTAAATCGCTGAATAGCTTGGAGGTGTTGGATTTGTCTGGGAACAATATAATACATATAGATTTCGATAAAAGCGATCTGGGAAATCTTCACTCCTTATTGCTCAGTCGCAACAAAATAAATATAATCCAACCGGATTATTTTGAGGGACTGTTTCATTTGAAATTTTTAGATTTATCGAACAATGAGATTTCACAGCTTTTGCCGAACACGTTTCAATACTTAAACGACCTAATTAATTTTCAGATTTCCAACAATCCAATTAGTGGTGTATTAAGTGCAAACACTTTCAATGGTTTAAGCCGTTTGCCTATCCTGGATTTTTCTGGAACGCAACTAACCGAATTTAGAAATAGTTCCTTTCATGGTATGATTCATCTAAACACATTGAACGTTTCAAATAGTAATATTAATAAGCTAGACTTTAATACATTTTCTGGTACTGGAACAATACACACTATTGATTTATCATACAATCGACTAAGCAATTTTGACATTAACACCACTGACATAATTAATGTTAATACGTTATTACTTGGCACCAATCATTTGTTCAATATAACAGAAAATACATTGAAAGGTATGACCCAAATAAACAAATTAGTGATCTCACATAACCAGATACAATCCATTCATATAAATGCCTTTGATGATCTAAAAGATTTGCGTCATTTAGACTTGTCATATAATCCTAAGTTGGAAGTGAACATGTCTCGACTCTCAGGATTACAATATTTAACTACTTTGTTTTTATCAGGGATAAAAACAAAAGTAACCTTTGAATCTGTTGAAGACCAACAACTAGTTGAGTTGGAAATGTCGTATTGCGATATCACTGACATAAAGCCTGTGGGACTGCGTAATTTAAAGATGTTGACTAATTTAAAAATGGATAATAACAAAATCGAAAATATTGGTGTAAGTGGTTTTGCAAATCTAACAAATTTGAGAGCTCTAGATTTGAGTTATAATAAAATAAAAAACATTGCACCAGGTAGTTTCAAAGACAGTCCTTTTTTGCAAACGTTTAACATTTCACACAATACTTTGACTACAATAAGCTATGGAATTTTTCGAGGTTTGACCTATTTAACATCTATAGACATGTCTTACAACTGTATTGATAATTTAGAAAGTGAGAGGTTTTATGAAGTTCCGGCTTTGACTGTGTTAATACTCGACCATAATAGAATTACTTCTTTCGACGCAGACGAATTTGCTGGTACGAGCCTAGCAAGCCTTAGCATTGGCGATAACCCATTGCCGTGTAGTCTTTTGGTCAAATTAAAAAAATCTGCTCCTTCCTTTCATATAGCATCCCTCAATTTAGACGAGAAGAGAGGAGAAAATGTTGATGGAGTAAGATGTAATGTTGATAATGTCAATTACTCTCCCCAAGCAATATCACCGTCATCTATAGGGAACGATATTATTCTCATGAACATAAGAGATATTTTAAACAACATGTCACGTACACATTGGAATATAAATGAAGAAAATCAAGATAAGCCTTTAAAAGACTTGTCCAATGTTTTAATTAACAAATCCAATAACGAATCTAATTTAATAGCTTCATTATTTGAAAATGCAACAAAGCAAATTATTAACGAAATGAAGAGAGGTAATCAAGAGAGTAATACATTATTAGATAGGCTATTAAGAAATTTGTCTTCTATAAAAGCTGCTAAATCAATCCCTATATCCATACCGAATGTACAAAATGGAACGTCTAATTTACTACCGTTGATTAATAAAATGAAGCAAGATCTGGAAGATACAATATCCTTAGAAAAGGAAAACATACTGAATGAAATGGAGAGAAGGTTGTCTGCCTTGAATTCTATAAAAGACTATCCTATGACTGAGAAACCTATTCATGAGGCCCAAGTTATTGGACAGTCTGATGAAAAATCTTTTGTTTTCCTCGAAATCTGTGTTGGCTCAATATTGGTAATCCTAATATGCTTTGTATTGTATAAAGTTTATATTTCTGGTATATTTGTACCAAAATCACGGTCGTACAGTACAAGGAACCTTCCAGATGCTATGGATAACTCTACTCTCTAATTACGTAATGATTTATTTATTCAATCATTTTTAATAATTTTTATCGTGGTTATCGTGTTCGGGCATTTTTTCAGACAGGCTCGAATGTTGTGGTTTCGGTAGCCAACTATTTTTTAGTCTTTTCATGTTTCTGTAGAATCCTGCTGATAATAATTATATTGAAAACTAAAATTATTGATATTAGTGGTTTATCTGTGCTAGAAAAATTAATGAGCTAGAGGGCCTATTGCTACTAAAATTACATTTTTACCGCCAATTTGAAGGTATTTAATTCATTCTTAAATTCCGGATGAAAACGAACGGACGCAGCTACTATATTAGATGGGCTATATACGATAATTTCCTTCTAGTCTGTTCATTTAATGAATATAATGAAACTCAGACACTATGATTTCAAGCTTTGTTTTATTTAAATATTTCGATTTTGTACATTAAATATGTTATGTATGACTGGGTGAATAGCTTATTGCTTTAATAAATAGGGCATAATATATGACAAGTTTCATTTCCGCGGATTAATTTCTGAATTCGTTGGTCATTTTACCACCGCAATCCATCGAAGACAGTTCACCGAAATGAAACTTCCAGGTTAATTCCATAACTACACTACCTACAGAAATGTATACATATAATTTGAATGAAAAAGGTTACACTTGCGTTTGTAGGTTGTATGGTAGTATTTTTTGTGCTCTTACTAATTTATCCTCCACACGCCAATTCTTTGGAATTTTCTTAATATTGAATGTACCTAGAGTTTAAGTAATTTATAAGGAACCCTTTGTATTTTTTTTATTATGTTGTGTGTGGAAAATAACTAATTTGAATTTAAATTTATATGCTGTAAAACTGTGATATAAATAATTTGTGATTTTTTTAACTAACTTATATTTATAATTTGGTAATAATAAAAGGTAAATTTTTTGTTTAATATTACCTACTGTGGTTTAAGAGATATTCAGCTTGGACACTTATTTCTAAAGATTCGTAGAAATGCCCGTTAATGAAAGAATGTCTGAGACGAAAGTGCGGGTGAGCAAAGCACGTAATTCAT